>OX438923.1:16464520-17715353 GCA_949316025.1 Lapara coniferarum
ATGGATAATATGTGATAAAACAATATGAATATTTCTTTATCATAATGGAATGACATTAGTTTTGACTCCTCAAGCCCCGCGACGGACACCGGTGTCCATATATATAGGGTTTTCCCATACATCTATATATATAAGCGGGGCTTGAAGGGTTAAATGAATCATGGAGCTATGTAGTTACTAAAAAGCAATTATGATAAATAAATATTCGTCTTGTTTTCAAATCAAATCAAATCATTTATTAAGAAACTAGCTGAGCCGGCAAACTTCGTAACGCCTCAGAATCAATAAGTTTTAACGTGAATGACAGTTGCAGAATGTTTCAACTTTAGATAAGATAACAACCAAAGACATACCCAGATATCGATTTAGATGTCAATCGGCCTTAAAACAAAGAAATTCAAAATAGCAGCCATTTTTCTCAATTCTGGTGTTGGACCCATCTTTTGTAACCAAAAATGTACCCAGATATCGATTTTGATGTACAAATTGAGATTGGAATTGGATTGACATTGGTATTAGATTTATATTGTAGTCGGGAGTTACCCCACTGAGAAGGAGCACCAAAAAACTCAGCGTAGGTCTTTTATTGTCATCTTATTTTTTTTAACCTACTTCAAAAAGGAGGTTCTGTCAAATAGATAGGTAGTGACAAAATTTAGGGAAAGGACAGTAGGGGGTTGGTATAGACGGTACGGACTTAAGAGATTAGGCGTTTTATGCATAGAAACCTCAGAATAATAACTAAAGCCATTATTATTCTGAGATAGAAATTATCTAGTTATTTTGACGGTTAGGTACGTAGTGTTGCTTGAAACGTCTATGACTCATTTTCATAGATACCTAGCTAGCTATGAAACAATATTTTCTTACAATAATTTGTAAAAATATGTACTTATTACCTACGTAACTATTTTCTGATTCTTCACGTGAAACAGATATATATAACATGACTTAAGTATATTATGTAAAAGTCAGGCCTTTATATATGTATGTAAGAATGTAAAAAATCCAATTAACGAAAATAGCAATATTGCTTTACATTAAAGTTCTTTGTGTCATAACAAATTGAATAATGGCTGTAGGAAATTGCGGTCCGAGCTCGTAAAGAGGCGGAAGTCTATCAACCCTGATATATTGCGATTATCATCGTATTTCAGTGAAATGCGATGAGCAGACATTCTAATTGAGAAGCAAAATAGCCTTTCTATTATTTTCGTTGATATAAAAAAAACTCATGAAGTAGGCAGGTAAGTACTATCCCTTTTCATGAAGAGTTTTTATTGAATGTTGGTTAATTCAGCTAAGTACCTATATTTTTATGATTATGTCAAGAATTATTATGGAATTACTTCGAGACTCGTAGCAACTAGGTAACTTAGACTAATACTAAGTAATAGGAACCCATTGAGCATTGTCTGAACTTTGATCAGTGCGTAAAATCTGACTTGTTATGCTTATTAGATAATAGATACTTACGTCATGTACTTACTTATTGAATAAATTATATACATTAAAA
Organism: Lapara coniferarum; assembly: GCA_949316025.1. Lineage (NCBI taxonomy): Eukaryota > Metazoa > Arthropoda > Insecta > Lepidoptera > Sphingidae > Lapara > Lapara coniferarum. Next base: position 16,466,037 of record OX438923.1, read on the forward strand.
TTGTAACTACATTAAATCAAATTATAAAAAGAAACACAATCCGATAATTCCTTTTTGTCAGACGTTTATAAAAATGGTAGACGTCAAATAGCAAAGAGCATTATAATACTTATCAAATAGTCTCTACCAAAGCTTTTTACGTTGAACATGATGTCTTATGAAATGCACAGAAAAGATTACCGATGTTTGAAAATATAGTTAGAAATTGCAGACGGATCAAAGACTTTTCTCATCACAAGAAAGGATTAATGTAGTCTCTGTTTACATACAGCAGCATTTTTTATTCACAGAATTTGTAAGTCGAGGATGTTTTGCAAGAACTAATTGCTTATATTTTTCAGACAGGCGTTTGGCATGCACCCAAATACCTAAATTCGATTTTGATTTTAAATCTAAACTTAGAACGTGCATTGATGTATTACTATAATCTTTATTCGTTATAAATTATAGTAATCAAGTCACGATGAGCTGAACCAGTTCCTTGCCTGGGGTGGTCGTCATTTTTGCGCGGCAAGTGACGTCCTGCAGGGCGTCATTTGCCGTCGTGTGCGGAATCGGTCTCATACAATTTAATACTGCATAGTAGTGCCGTCAGCCATCGCGGCACATGCTGTTGCCGTCTGCCGTTGCCGTTGCCGTCTGCCGTCTACCGCGTCCTGCGGAATCACAGCTTAATGCTCTCTTAGTATAGATAATACATATGGCACTGCATTGATTATAAATTATCGTCACTTTAAAATATTCGATGTTATGCTTCCTAATTCGCGATAATCACATTTACCTCAATATCCTTCAAACTAAAATATAGAAGTATACACGTAATACAAATAAGTACATCTACTTATAGCTTGAATTTTGATCTCAGCAAATCATTATTTACCTACTGACTACTAGGTACTACTTGCTACGTTGCTACACTTGACTATTGGTCGCATTTGAAACTCGTGAATAAATCGTAATTCTTGACAGAAGAGATTTAATATTGTGCGTGAACTGGCGTGAACTAACTTTATTTAGTGACGAATATTGCCGATTACAAATCAGTGATAGAGTCTTGCGTACGAGCTAAGACTCGTGTAAGGTCTAGGGTTCGTTTCCTGAATCGGTGAGCGGTTATGGGTTTTCTGCACAGTACCGTACCATACCATAGGTACCAGTCCTGTATTATATACTGCCCACTGCTGGGCACGGGCCTCCTACTACTGAGAGAGTTCATGCCTTAGTTCACGACGCTGGCCTAATGCGGGTTGGCAGACTTCAAACACCTTCGAAATTATTTTTGGCTATATTTTTTCTGCACAACGTCAGCTTGAAATCTGGAATTGTGCCCGGTAAATGCCAAAAGACTCGCTATTACCTTTTTTTTTGTATGGCCATCTTCGGCGCATTAGGGACGGCTGCGGGCTTCCTCCGACTCACGTCTAAGTTGTCGTCCGCAACCGCCCCTACGCGTACCGCTGTTGCGGTCCTTCTCCTGTTGTTGCGGGGGCTCAGAAGCCCCTGTACACCGAAGGACGCCCTTTTGGCGTCCGAGGCAGCGTGAGACACGCTGCCGTCCATCACGGGGGTCACAGAAGTTGGCTAGACTAATAGGTGGGCGGCCCCTCCCGCCCACCCGTGACCCCCGGAACTCGCTATTACCTGCCATAGTGAAATTAGGTAATTTTTTTTACCTCTACCTACATACCTCTGTCTAAATTTGAAAATGGAAGGTGTGGTGCTATATATATTGTTATAATACCATTGATGGAAGCCATAGACCCCAACAATACATCCGCAGCATGCAGATTATAATTAACGCGTGGAATTAGCGTTTTAATATTGTCGACGTATTGAAAGTTGGCAGCGCTATTCATGACGACTGCCGGCATATACCGTCATTGTTTACGCGCGAGTGGCTGGCGTGTGGCAGTTTAGGACATAATACATATTTCTAGGAAATCTTTCCATACCATAATCAGATGATTTAAAATTAAGTTATAATAATAATTGTATATTTATTTAAGGCGTTACCACATCAATGAAAACATTTACTTCTACCTACACAATAGATATGTCATCGAATCACGATCATCACCTAAGCAAGCATTGACATTAAAATTAACATACAACTACGAAAAAAAACTACTCTAAAGCCTAGGCCGCACACATCGCGATAACCCGAAGATTCGCGTTATCCCGATGTGTGTAGCCAAGTAATCGCGTATACTTCGGTGCTTCGTACGTAGCTGCGAGGACTTCGCTCCGCTGTCGGTAAATTCTCGCAGATCAAAGCGTTTTATCGCGATGAACTTCGCTTGCGCGGCCACACTTCAGTCGGCCGCCAGCTATCGTGCGTGGCGGACGTGTTAAGTTAAACTGCAGTGAATAGTATAGCTGAAGCGAAACATGGATTGGAGTAACGATAAGATTTTAGAATTTATTGCGAATTACGAGTCTGAACTGATTTTATGGAATTCAAGCGAAACTGACCATAAAAAAATTATTATTTGCTGCCATAAAATACAGAGCAACCGCGGCGTCCATTTTGTCGTTTGCGTTTATACATCGCTCGTACATCGCGATAAAATTTACATCGCGCATTATGTGGCCGCGAGGCTTCGTAGTAGACCGAAGACGAAGTTTATCGCCCGAATGTTATCGCGATGTGTGCGGCCTAGGCATAAAAAGCATTTAAATTGTCTTTTTTTATTTAAATTTCATACATATTTTATTCGTTCCAAAACTACTCTAAAAAGCATTTAAATTGTCTTTTTTTATTTAAATTTCGAATGTCACTTTTACGGCCAGTTCTTTATTGTTACTGGCTGGTTTCACAGGGCAAGTATAAAAGTGTCGTTCAACTTTTTGTGAGATTTTTTTCCGTCTAGCTCCCTTTCACAACGTGCGATAAGGAACTTCGTTCCAATAATAGTTACTTCTTTTAAAATAGTCTCTACTTTCAATTATTTTAGGGTCTGGAGTGGGTTTGACTGCCTTGGCGGCGTAGTTGTATTGTGTTCGCGTTACGAGTACGATTTGCGTACTGAGACCCTGGGTTCGAATCCCAGGTCAGGCCCAAAAATTACGTAGTCGCAGCTTGGAGTCAGGAAGATGGGGGTGTTATAACCTCGTGCCTCGGAAAGCTTGTAAAGCCATTGGTCCTGCGCCTGATCTCACAACGGTCATGTCGGATTGTTGGCTCACCGGACTTTGAGTGTTAAGCAATAGCGAGTGCACAGGTGTGTATTGACTATTGCGCGCGCACTTGTGCACTATAAAATCTGAAATTGGCTAGGAATGACAAGCAGTAGACATTATATTGTGTATAGCACTGTTCAAAATGTCTTCATAGCTACAACTGGTTACCTGTAAATGAATGCAATCACACAATTAAAATCGTCATGCCAGAAGAAACACGATCTTATAGTCGTCCGTAAAAATGAAGGGAATTGCGCTGGGGGATCTTATTGTGCCTTTGCCATCCTCGTTGACTGAATGAACCGCGTTCCAGTAAGCTTGCGTCGGATCCAATCAAAATTCTAGACAGCTTCTAGCCGCACGTTTGCTTTATCTTCCTCACACAGCCGCTACTCGCTTATTAGATTCATAGGAACATATTTTGAGCTTAACCGTTTGATATTTCTGGGTCGGATTACTAGGGCATCATAATTGGAATTATTGTTTCTATTATTTTCTACTAACCAATATTTCATTTTTATTTCTAGATCAGTCAGAAAATCTTGGGGAAGATCTAAGCTCACCAGTGATCTTCGTGTGGCTTATGATGAATGATAATTTTTAACCAGCTATTTTAGTTAAGAACATTGATTACAATGAGGTACTAGGGCATCATACTGTCGAAGTTATTTAATTTGCCCTAAAACCGTCTTCGACGGTAACGGTGGACCCCCGGCGCTGGCGACCTCTCCCAAAATACACCGGGCGGTAGGGAATGATGAGGAGGAGAGGGGCGGCGCGGAGTACAATAAAAACCAAACTGATACGCAACGTCCACGTCGCACGCGCAGCTAATATTAGAATGAACTCGTCAAAGATTATGATATGAGTTGGGCAGAAATTAAATCGAATAGTAGGTAGGATAAGTAATTGAAATTAGAAGATGCTTGAAATTTGCTGCCTTGGTCTATTAATAATAATAATAATAATAATAATAATAATAATAAGTTTATTGGCCAAATAAAAATTACAGTAAAATTTACACTAAACACAGGCTGTAAAGAATTGCGACAGTATGAAAAGTTAAGCCTCCATGTGCCGAACTAGGTTAAAACCTGTATCTCAGCACACAGCGCCGTTCCCCACAGTTTTATAAAAGCCTCAAGAATTCATGTAACAACTATTTTAATAAGCTTACAGCTACATGTAGAAGTATAATGAACCTCTCTGAATGTGTATATGTTGCGTGTGTGAGTGTGAGTGAGTGTATGTGTGAGACAGAGAGGGTGTGTGCATGGTTTAAAACCAAATCGGCATGTATTTGTAAATAACAAAACCAATAACTCACGTGTAGAACCTTAGTACTCAAAATAATAACTTAAATATATATATAGAGATCTCTTAACGGCAAATGTTGATCAGACGCGACTTCACGCGAGCACTTTGTTGATCCAAAAATCTATGTTGATCCGGCGCCTTTTGTTGATCCAATATGCATTTCTGGTAACTAATGTGGCTCCAACCGGATCAACATCTACACTCACGGGACTGCTTGCTAACGTTTGCCGAAGTTGATCCGATATACACACGAATTAAAGATAGAATGGATAGAGTTTAGCATCAATTTACTAAGAAAACCAGTGTCGCCAAACTCACACATGCGTATATTCACATACTATCATCTTTTCATTATGATTGGCCAAAATCAGCAATAAACATAAAACGTATAATACAAAATCATTTGCATTAAATTTAACCTTAATACCATTCCATAAACTTCATATTTTAAAAATTCACATAAATTCATACGATATTATTCCTTCAGCCTGAATTTTGATTTTAATTCAATTTCATTCCACTACTCCACGCTAGATGGCATATAATGGTGATGGCATTCATAAGATCTCTATGGCTGTCGATTTAAGAAAAGTTATTGATTGACACCAAGTACGCTAAGCATGCGCTAATAGTGTTGCACCCATATGATACCTTTTTGTAAACCTATCGATGTTTTTTATTTTATGGCTAAAAATTATAAATAACATTAATTATGAAATTGACTTATTACAAAAATATATAATATTATTTTGATAAGCGCCGGAAAAGATGTTGAAAATATCTTGAATAAAATTTTCACTCAGTAAATTAAAATTTATTTTTAGTATAGATTTTAAATTCTTAATTTAAAATTTCAATACTGCAAACATGTATGTTAAATTACATAATGTATTACCTACACAGCATTACAGTATAGCTAGTTTGCAATAAATTATAATGAGTATTTATACATATTATAGTAATTTCACTGCCGGAGTTAAATAGAGTAAAGTTTAAGGAAAATGTCAACCGGTAATAATACCAGCCCTGTATTATATAATGCTCACTGCTGAACACGGGCCTCCTCTACTCTTGAGAGGGTTTAAGGCCTTAGTCCACCACGCTAGCCTAGTGCGGGTTGGCAGACTTCACACACCCTCGAAATTCTTATGAAGGATTCTCAGGTTAACAGGTTTCCTCACGATGTGTTCCTTCACCGTTATAGTGAACGATAATTGATAAATAATACACACGTAACTTAAAAGTCAGAGGCCTTGGGTTTCGAACCTCCGGACATTGTCTCGGTAGACTGTTCCATTCCCAACTAGGCTATCGTCCACTGTCAACCGGTAAGGGAAGAAAATATTTTTTAACGGTTGGCACAATTATGCCGGCCTAGTAGGCCGGACAAAAGACATTGAAGTTTGTTCCACAGTTTAATAGCACAATTACGAACTTCTTAACCTTTTGTTACGGGTTGAGATAGAAGAATACACTAAGCAATGGTTTAGCAAGCCAGCAGTCAGCACGTGCTTCACCTCAGGAAGTGTGAGGATGAGCAAAGGTTAAACTTGTATTCAGTTATACTTTTGATATTTTTCTGTATAACATCGTTAGCTATATAATATGTATCTGCTACTATAACAGTGGGTTAAATAAAACAATACACACCTTTGAAGTTGATATTATATTTATTTACTTATCGGCTAAACTTAGCTCAAGACAGAAATACAACAAAACCGGGCTCCGGCTAATAAGGTAAGTTCTCCCACCTTACCTTATTAGCCGGAACCCGGTTTTGTTACATACTTTTTTCGTAATTTAGATATAACCAAAATTAGAACCAGACCACTCACAATTCTCAAATGTACGTTTTAAATAAAACTAATTTTATTACAAATACTGCACACGCAATCATAGTTTTAATACGTATGTAGCATTTATTATTGTATACAAACAAAACAAGCAGTTGGAAAACTGACAACACTACTCGCACTTGTTTTACAACACACGACTTGTAGGCCAAGGTACACAACCATACAGCCTTCAATCCGTTCATGTTTTACGAAAATAATTAGAGTATGGGGTTTGAAAGTTTTTATGCTACAACATAGCGCTTTAGTGAAAAATTGATAATTATCGATAACATTTTATCGACCATGCATGCACTAATTGAGTAGCGGTGACACTGTGAATTGGTGACAAATCATTCTAGAACAACTGATTTTCGTTTTCGAAAATTAACCTTATGATGAAAGAAATAAGAAACACTTTAAATTGTAATTTTTGTGCCATATTTGACATAGAAAATCAATATACATTTTTCAGCTAAATAAGCAATAAACCAGAAAATATTACTTACCGACGGTATGAAATACCTCTGTGGGACACATTTTTGCTATAGCTATGATTTCTGCATTCCAGAATAGCACAATAGGGCATTTTAATATTTTTAACTATTTTTTCTAGTTATTAAAGCTTTGACAATGCGTAATGACGACTGAGACCGCTCAAACGGGAGTTAGTGCTGCCTTGCTAACTAGAGGGTGAAAGGTTACGCCCACATTATAGTTCTATCTCTATCTCTGTTCTGTGGATATACAAATCCACCTTGCGATAGTTACGGAAAATGTTGATCCGATTTGAATGAGCCAATCAGAGCACAGCAAACACTCAGATTCAGATCAGATTGGCTGAGAGCAGCCACGACGTTTTATACACATCCAATTAATGATATTTTATTCATAGTATCAACATGTTACTAATACGGTGTCACTGTGCCCAATTAGTAATCACACTAATATTATAATGGCGAAAGTTTGTGAGAAAGTGTGTGTGCATGTTTGTTACGTCTTCACGCTCAAACGGCTGGACCAATTTTGATGAAATTTTATATAGCGGTAGTTGACACCCTGAATTAGAACCTAGACTAACTTTTATTCCGAATAGTATTCCTGCGGTAATTTAGTCCACGACTAATACCGCGGAGCGCAACTAGTCAAAGTATAGAAAAAGTGATGCTATCTAAAGTGTCGTAGATTGTTTTATACTCCATGTGAAAGTGATAATATATCTATATTTTTAACTGTATTTTTAACTCTGTGATACCGGACTCTTACATTCCTTCAAAAGCTATTCAACTTCGTTCTGCTCCAGGGTATTACGCCCGAGGCATGGATCAGGAGTGTGGTGGTATTGTTCTTAAAAAAAAGGTGATAACGCCTTTTTGAAGAATTACAGGCCCATCTTCTTGAGCCATGTTTACAAGCTGTTCTCAAGAGTCATCACGAATCGTCTCGAGCGCAGGCTAGATGACTTCCAGCCTCTCGAACAAGCTGGATTTGGAAAGGTTATAGTACCATAGACCACATCCATAATCTGCGGCAAGTTATACCAAAAACTGGGGAGTATAACTTGCTACTTGCTTAGCGTTCATATACTATGAGAAAGCCTTCGATTAGATCGAGACCTGGGCTGTCCTGCAGTCTCTACAGCGGTGCCACATTGATCAACGGTACATCAAAGTGTTGAGGTGCTTGTATAACAACGCCACCATCTAGGTCCGAGTACAAGAACAGAGTTCGAAGGCTATTCCACTACACAGAGGCGTGAGACAGGGAGATGTTATCTCTCCGAAACTGTTCACTGCCGCGTTGGAAGATGCTTACAAGCTCTTGGACTGGAAAGGACTCGGCATCAACATCAATGGCGAATACATCACTCACCTTCGTTTTGCCGATTACATTGGTGTATTGGCAGAATCGCTAGAGGGTCTGAGCACAATGCTCTGTGACCTCAACCGAGTTTCTCAACGGGTGGGTCTCAGGACGAACATGGACAAGACAAGATCATGTCAAATGTTCATGTTGTGCCAACCCCGATTATCGTTGGGAGCTCAATTCTCGAAGTTTTAGACGAGTACGTCTATTTAGGTCGAGTAGTCCAACTTTGAGAAAGAGATCAATCGGCGAATCCAGCTCGGATGGGCAGCTTTCGGGAAACTAAGCAAGGTCTTCTCGTCCAAAAGACCTCAGTGCCTGAAGACAATAGTCTTCAATCAATGTGTGTTACCAGTGGTGACATATGGCACTGAGACGTGGCCTCTGACTATGGGCCACCTAAAACGGCTCACGGTCACTCAGCAAGCTATGGAAAGGGCTTTGCTAGGTGTTTCTCTACGCGATCGAATCAGAAATAAGGAAATCCATAAAAGAACGAAAGTCACTGACATAGCCCAACGAATAAGCAAGCTGAAGTAGCAATGGGCAGAGCACATAGTTCGAAGAACTGACGGCAGATGGGACAAAAAATTTCTCGAGTGGAGACCACGTACTGGCAAGCGTAGCGTCAGCCGTCCATCTGCAAGGTGGACCGATGACTTGGTAAAGGCTGCAGGAACGCGCTGGATGCAGGCCGCTTTTGACAGGTCCATCTGGAAATCTTTGCGGGAGGCCTAATGTTCAGCAGTGGACGTCATACGGCTGATGATGATGATGATGATGATGATAATACCGGATGATAGACCTCGATGATTATTCTGTGGAAATAGATTCACAAATTTGCTGCATGAGAATGGACGTTTCATTTTTGTCTCCCACGAAAAGTCGCCCCTTTCTAACACACTAAGTTGTTTTAGTTACCATCCGCTTTAGACTTGAAAATGTGTAAAATGCTCATAAAACATTTTTGCAAAAGAGAAAACGCTTAATTATAAATGTGTAACCTTTTTTTTTCTTTGTTTTCGCGGAGAAAGTGACTTATTACTACCGCCCAGCCTTTAAGGGGGGCGACTGAGCGGCTATGTTGGGTTCACCGTGCCTTACGACCCAGCGTTGAGCCGCCGGGCCGAGTCCCTAACCTATGTACACCGCACGGCATACCGACTAAAACTCCGCGGTTGCCTTCTTCGGCGCATTAGGGATGGCTGCGGGTTTCCCCAGACTAAGAGTGTCTAAGTTGTCGTCCGCAGCCGCCCCTGCGCGGTGATTCTAATACAGCCCGTCTCCTGCTGGGGGGGGGGGGGGCTCAGAAGCCCCCACGCACCGAAGGACGCCCTCAGCGTCAACGGCAGCATGAGGCCTACCTGCCACACTACCGTCCATCACGGGGGTCGCAGCAATGTGCTAAAAACACGCACAAAACTAAAGACGGACAGCCCCCTGCCGCCCGCCCGCGACCCCCGGTGGCCCCTATTAGTCGCCTTTTACGAGAGGCAGGGGATACCGTGGTGGAATTTTCCAAACGCCCCCAATCCACAGGGCGGAAGACGCCGGTCAGTCGTCCACCCGGCGCCTCCTACGTCTCGTTTCGCGGCGGGACGGATCACCGCGCCTCCGATCCCTCTCGGCATTCTCCTGCTGCAAGAGGACCATCTCACAGAAGTGCGCCACCGCACGCCAAGACCTCCGGCTATCGACCATGGAAGCGACCACGACCGGCAGCGTGAAGTCTCCTCCGACGACTGCTCTGAGAGCTAGTATTATACTAAACTTTACCTTATAAGAGACTGAAATCTCAATGTTAAGAAGTTCAAAATAGCGACCTCTTTTCTTAAGTCTAATATTAGATTTGTCTTTTACTATCAATGACATGCCCAAGTATCGATTTTGACATCAATTGTCCTTAAAACAAATTCAAAATGGCGGCCACTTTTTTCAATTATAACATTGTATCTGCTCTTTGTACCTAAGGCCATGCTCAGGTATCGATTTTGAGGTCGATTGGCCTTAAAAATAAGAAATTCAAAATGGCAGCCACTTTGTTCATTTCTAAAGTTGGATCTGCCCTTTGTGTTTCAGTACCTATTCGTCAATTTTGGCTCCGGATCAACTTAGTCAAAGTAAATGTCGCATATAAGTTAAAAATATTCTGGATCAAAGTAATCACATTCAGTATCATTTTTTTGACCGTTAATGGATCCACAAATGTTGGTCAAAACGTCGACGAGTATGTTGAAAATCTGTAAGTGCAGATCCACCGACGTCACACGCGCATCAAGCACGGATCAAAGTATATCAGTTTGCGAGACTCGGAGCTGAGCAAACACGTGAAATAGGTGGATCAACATTTGTTCTAACTTCACACTGGAGCAACATTTACCGTAAAACCGTCATTATATATATATATATATATATATATATATATATATATATATATATATATATATATATATATATATATAATATATGTAACATATGTAGGTAACATAGGAACAGTATATTACTTTAGAACTGTCAAGAGTTCTTCTGTGTCGTCGTAACCCAGCGTTAACAACCAAGATAATGTTTTCATTTTGCATAATGTTCTATTTAATGCATATATAGCAATTAGATTATTAACTTTATTATAAATAAATGGTCCAAAAGAACAATAAAATTTCCGGACAAAAGACGTAGAATAAGGTTTCAATACTTCACAGACTCTGTTTTTCATGCGGTTTATATTCTTCTGGGGATCAAATTTAATCTCACTGTGTTGCTTGACGATAATACCTAAAATAAATAACTGCCTAACTGTAAGAACTTTACAGTTTTCATAAAGGCATTTGGTTGGGTAAAGAAAAGTGCGATTGGTGCTAACCTTAAGTATAGCACGCTGGGCGCGCTCCAAACGTATCAGGGTAGAGGCAGGAGCGCCACCCCAAGATGTTATACAATACGAGATCAGCGATTGGCAGAGTGCATGATAAATCTGTATTATAATTTTATGATCAGCAACGCGTCTCAGTCTTTTAAAGATTGTAATCAGTTTACGGACTCTTCCAGTGACTAGCTCAATATGACTCTTGAAATTTAATTGTGAATCTAAAGTAACACCTAAGTATTTAATTTCGTCAACATGTTCCAGTTTGTTACAGTGACAATTGACAGACTGATAGGCATTGCAGCTGTGAGCTACTAAATTAAGATTTTCAAATTCGTTCCCATTAATACTACGAATAGAAAATGTCATATACTTCGTTTTGTCGGCATTGAGAGTGAGAACGTTTTCGGTCAGCCATCTGAATACAGTGTTAAGGGAATTTTGAGCAGTACGGAAGACTTCATGCCAGCTATCGGCTGAGAACAAGAGTACGGTATCATCTGCATAAGAAACCAGTGAGCAATTCAATAGTTTTAGGGAACATAACTCATTTATATATATAAGAAACAGGGTAGGTCCAAGAACACTACCTTGAGGGACTCCAAAGGTAACAGGTAAGCTATCACTTGTAAAAGCATCAATTACGGTGGATTGTCTTCGATCAAAGAGATAACTTTTAAATAGATCTAATTGAGTGCCCCGCACACCTACAGCTGCTAGTTTTCTTAATAGTAAGGGGATAGACACCGTGTCAAAAGCCTTCGCGAGATCCAAAAATAACGCTAAACATTTTTTACGTTGATCTAAATTAATTGCTATAAAGTTAGTAACATTATGGACGGCATCGGAGGTAGACCTAGCACTGCGAAATCCAAATTGATTATTGGAGAAATAATTGTTATTTTCCATATATTTAACTAGTCTAGAATTAATCAACTTTTCTAAAAGTTTGGAAATGGCTGGCAACAGTGAAATGGGTCTATAATTTGTAATACGGTGTCTATCTCCGCCCTTGTGAATGGGAATAACTATTGATCTCTTAAGAGCATTTGGGAAAACTCCAGTATGGAAACATTGATTAAATATGTAAGTAAGGGGTAAGATAAAATAACTTTTAAATTGTTATTGGCAGTGTAAATCGAGAGGTCTTTGGATTTAGATTCTCCGGTCAGGTAATGCTATGTTTTAACGCAATTTTCCTGATATGGAATTCCTAGAGAAGAGTACTAGTGATGACTGACACTTTTCATTTTCGCGTACAAGCGTGAAGAAGTTAATTCACTGACTCTACGTTGAAGTTAGTATGAGGAAAGGCAGAAGAATACTTTAACCAGTCCGTCATTAAAGGCGCATCCCAATGATAAACTGATAAACAAGAGAATAGGTTATTTATCCTGTATGGGCAAGTCGATATATTGTACCGAATGGCAAGTATATAGATCGTCTATCGTATCAAACAATCGAATTTAATCGATGTCGAGTTGCTTGATATGCCAGCACACTCGAAAAACTACTCATCTAAACGAGATTCTTTTCACACTACGTCCAGTAGACGCTATTTAGTCTATCAGATAGCCGGTCTATCACTATAGTCTATGCCAGAGTATAAACCAAAGCCGGTACATTAGGTTTGCCGGTTAGTCGACGCGTGAGCATCAAATGCAGAACATTCTTTGCGCTCTTTAAAACGTTTTAGCGAGATCGCGAAGATTAACGTATTATTCAACAATTGACACGTCGTGTGCCATAAACAAAATGTTTTTTGTTTTTAATTAACGTTCATTTTCGAATGTGTTGGTAATAGTGAGGTGCATTACGAAAGTGACTAACTGAATATTGGTGATGGAATCTTGATTTGAGGTTGTTTCGTAATAAATCTTGAAAGTTGTTTAGGTAAGATTATTATATTTGTTTCCTAGAAAATAATCATGTTATTTTCTGTCCGTACTAATGTTAGTGAGACATTAATTTAAATATTCTATGATTGATTGCTTGTTGTTTTTTCCATCAAAAAAGATATTTTGTAGTTTAATATAAATAGTTTTTTATGCAACTACTTTTTATTAGGCTCCTACTTAGTTTATATTATTTACTTTTATAATTATAAGAATAAACAATAATGTTTAATTTCTTACATTTCCTTTGGGCTAAAAACTAATTGCAGATTATAGTCACTTCCCCGTGCTATCGATAAATTAAATTCATTGCAGTGAAATAGTTCTAGCTACATTTTAGTTAAAAGGATTAAGTTTGACGGCTTACATTTTCTATCATAAAAAATTACTATGAAGAAAAAAAGAATATTACCTACCATTTCTTTATAATATTTTAATTTTATTACACGCCAACATAAAATATTATGTTTATAGTTTTTCCAAACAAATAACGCTTTTCTGCATTACACTTTTTAATTCCTACTCGGTAACTCAAGCTATGTTATATGACTATTATATTACACTTTTCGTTTATAACTTTATTTTATTTAGGCCATTATGCACTTTAAAGTTAAAATAAACAATCATAAAACTTTTTTAGCCATCCAATGGATATTTTCGACGGCTGCCTTCGAATCAAACATATCAAATGTTTTAAAAATATGAATGATAATTTTGACAAATTATGCGAAACGGAAATACATTCGGCGCCAAAACTTTCAAACTGTCATATAAATAATTTGATAAAACTGACAAGAACGAACTGCACTATTCATGAGAGGACCGCTGTAATATTTCGTTCGAGCGGACGTCCAGCGGTCAAAATTCGAACGAAATTAGGTATATATTATTATTATATTTGTAACACCTATTGCAAATATTTTTTTTTGACTCCTCTATTTTATCATCTTTAATGATGTCAATTTTCACACTCCTCCGTGAGCGACAGTGACATTCAAGATTTTTAACTCATATTTCCAGTATAACAAAATGTATTAGAGAATGAAATCTTTTTGAGGCTTTTAAGTCTTTTCGTCACAACAATAACAAAAACACTTTCTTTCTTTTTTGAAGTCTGCCTCTATTTCTAATAGTGTTAATGATTATATCCTATTATCCTAGACAGGCTAGGCAGAGGCGCAACTAGTGCATTTGCATTTGGTTGAACTTATATCTGACCAATGATGTGATAGGGGCCGAGACTATCGCTGTATCGGGCGTAAGTTCCTAGGGGGATTAAACTTGGAATCGTGTCAGGGAATCGAATCTAGAACCTTTCAAACCATGACTCCTACGCGCCCACAAAACCGAGATATTTTCCTTGGAACCGAATTCCAACAAGACCTCAGCTTAAACGCAACCTTAAAACCGATTGGCGAAATACTGAACATCCCAGTTACAAAATAATTTTCCACTAATAAATAACAATGTTGTCAGCGTAACCTCAGTCCGGTTGTTACAGCATTGCCCTACAGCCCGTTTTATAGGTCATAAATCGGGAATAGAACCCCGGTACCGGTGCATAGATCTTATATGCATAGAGCACGTCACTGTTACTATGATGGAAAGAAACATTCCTAGTATTTAATCAATGTTGTGTTGTATTTTACAGATACATATTAAGATGTTGCAATAATGAAACACTTATAGTTTAGTTCTTAGTAATGGACAAAAAACAACTTAATCCTCGAAGGGGTAGACAGATGTGCATCCAGGGAATCCACTTTTCGCTATGTGTATTACGTCGTATGATGTGATAGGCCAGCCTATCATCATGTCGGGCACAAATTTCTGACTCTGGGCTGGTACAGAGCAGAAAAAACATTATCACAACTACGCCTACTGGTGGTAGGACTCTCATATGTAAGAGTCCGTCTGGGTGGGTACCGCCGCATTGTCTATTTCTACCGCCAAGCAGCAGTGTGCAAGCACTGCAGTGTTTCGGTTTGAAGGACATTGCAGTCAGTGTAACTACTGGACATAGTGAGACTTAACATCTTATGTCTCAGGATGACGAGCGCCGTGGAATGCCACAGTACTTTGTAAATCAAGGTGCTGGATGGTGTTGCTACTGCTTATGGGTGCTCATATCGCTTACCATTAGGCGAACGGCATGCTCGTCTCGTCATTCAATGCAATAAAAAAAAACGCCATCGAGACAGTCTGTAGTACCTAATAGACCTCTGCCACAAATATACGCATGTTCTAAGTCACTTCTGACTTTTCTAATTAAGTGTGTATTGTTTGAAAATGATCTCTCGCTCTGACAGGGAAAGAAAACATCACGAGGAAACCCAAAAATTCTATTAGCAGTGTAGAAAAGACTGTGAAGACAACCCGCACTAGGCCGTAATCTTCTCAGTAGTAGAGGAAGCTCGTGCTCAGCAGTACTAAGTTTAAACCCCCGGCAAAGTTGCGGTCCAGTCACCCGCAAGTTGTATCAGAAAAATCTATACTAGGACACATAATTGTTCGATGTACGTTTCGAACCAAAGACCTCATAATGACGAGGCTATTTACGCTGCTACTTGATTATGATGCGACACATTTTTCCATACCATATTAGACAAAATTGCACTTAAGGCCTTGCCCCATTCAAATATAGCATTACTCATACCCAGCAACTATAGAGGTCCCTCATAGCAGTCTTGAATTGGTCAATAGGCCTTTTAAGCCGCGGCTTAGGGGTGGCAGTACCTAGTGGACGGAAAATTTAAAGTAGGGGTGGCACAATGAGTTCGCCATTTGTAAAAATAGAATGCAGGCATTTTGTGTGTCTTACATGAGGACCTATTTTTCTGCACATTAGGCACTAGAACGCAGGGCATGCGGGTCCCGGGCTGAGTGGCGTTACTTAAGAAAAATATAAATCCTTCTGCCAATTACATTTATCTCAAAAATCTTATTAATACATCGACGGCGTAATGCCATCGTTAAAGCTATAAGCGTCGCTGACAGCTGTCACGGCGGCTAATTGCCCCGGTTCGGCTTCAGGTGAGCGCACATTGTAATGTTCACATCGCTCGGTGTAGCATTTTAATTTTTATAGTGATTTTTTGACTTGATATTTAGGTCACTGGTCGGGTGTGGATCTGAAGACTGGTATTTAGAACTCGATACTCATGTGCTGATATTTTTAATCCAGGATTTTGATTTTTAAAAACACAGGTATTAAGTCCTTGGTATATAGCAATTTAATTTTAGGTCCTTTTGTATATCTTCCATTAGAAGTAGAAAGATGACGACTTGGTCTAACAGTGTGACATATTTGAGCTCTTAATTTTAATTTTCTTGTTTTGTACTATCACAAGAAATATTTCAAATTTATGTGCGCTATTCCAAATGCTATTTTATCTATATGAATGTGCGCTAACCTGCAAGTACTTATAATCGCAGGTGTAATTAAGAGGCAGGCAGTTGCCGTACCTAAAGATATTGTATGTAGATTAATGCATTTACCTACATTGCTAATTCGTTTAAGTCCTTTTCACCTAGAAGCGGTTGGCGAAATATAGATTGTAGTTTGTAAGTGGCAATGAAGAACACAATTTATTTTAACCTATCAAATGGTACACTTGTATTATATCATCACGACAATATCGCGAAGAAACCTAAAGGCCTGATAATTATCTACGAGAATTTCGAAGGTCTATGAAGTCTGTCATCTCGCACTAAGGCGAGTATACATTTTGCGAGTATATAAATGAACTGCTCTAAACAAAAATAACAAATATATCTATATCATGTTATTTTTTTAATTTTTTTATTATTAATTGTATTTTATACCTTGAACTGATTTTGAAAAGAGCAACACTAGAGTTTCTTGCCCGTTCTTCTCTAGCGAGAACTGCTTTCCGAACTGGTGGTCGAGTTAATATTGACTGAATCTAAATAATGTATAACATTTTATGGGTTCGAATAAATTTATTTCATTTCATTTCATTTCATTTCATTTCATTTCATTTCATTTCAAGGCAGCGTGCTCTCTCGCAATAATTAATTTTCCCCAATTTAATTTCAGGTTGGGAAACTATTTCTATCAGAGTAAAGAGGCAAGAAACTTTAGTATTGCTCTAAATCTTCTCTGGTAGAATCAGTCTGTACGCAACATTGTCTACAGCATTATTGGACTAACTAAATAGTTGGTGGGATGGGTGGTCCCCTAGTCTAAAAGTACACCGGTGTAAAAAGACAGCATTTTTGAAAACCGTAACCCTCACAGCCATAGCTACGACCACGGTGGCCAATCTCAACGGAGAACAGCCAGGTACGCAGGAGATATTATAGTGATACAAGTGTGTGCGCAATACACAGGTGCACTCGCTATTCCTTCACACTCATAGTCCGGTGAGACGACAATCCGACATGACCGGAGAGAGATCAGGCGCAGGACCAACGGTTTTTCGTGCTTTCCGAGGCACGGAGGTATCACACCGCCAACTGCCTGACTCCGAGCTGCGAATGAGTAATTCTGAAAATGGAAAAACCCAGTCACATTGTTTTTGTACATTTTCTTTTAAATATAAAAAGGAGTATGTGTCCATTACGGTTCAAGCTTACTCCGAATTTGTTCGGAGTTACACAATTTGATATCGGTTGGGCAGTCCAGCCGTAAAGGCGTAACATACTTATTTTCCGATTTATAATATTAGCACAGATTCAATATAAAACAATTCACCTTCAGGTAACCTATCTACTAGTATCTTCTGCTATAGGTAAAAAAAACTATTATCTTTCTTTAAACCTAACGATATAAATTATTAGTGCTAACAAATTGTGTAGTCATTTAAATACCATTAAAACAATGGCAGCGATTGCCAGTTGCCTGCGGTCAGGTCGCAGTATTGGGTTTAACGTTCGTAGTTTTACGGTTATACGGAGTATTTTAGATTTATTCGAATTTAATTGTAGGTCTCTTTCGTCTGGTTTTCCATCAACTCATGAATTGGGCTTCGAATGTGTTTATTTATTTAACACTTTTGATTTTATTTATTTATTTATTTAAACACTTTATACAATGGTACAGTACAGGCGGACTTAATGGCATTTTCTCCCAGTGGACCTTAAGGAGACATAGCCAGGTGTAAATTATAAACAATGTGAAATAAAAATGAAATACAATGATAATTATTAAACATAATATACGTATTTGCTACATATATAAATGCGTACATAAATAATTATTTAAAATATATACATAAAAATTACATACATAAATAAATACGTGTCTAATAAGCTAATGATGAGAATCTGCTACTTCGGCGAGGAGTAGGTAATTGCCGAATTGTAATTGGCAAAATGAACGGAAAGTGACGGCAAGCGTAATATAGGTCTCAGTAACTGATTCTTAAGTCAATCTATACTAATATTATAAAGCTGAAGAGTTTGTTTGTTTGAACGCGCTAATCTCAGGAACTACTGAACCGATTTTGAAAATTCTTTCACTAATAGGAAGCTACATAACTTCTGAGTGCTAAAGGCTATTTTTTTTCCCGGGAAATATTTTTGTCCCGGAAAAACTTTCACGCGGGCGGAGCCGCGAGCATTACTTGTGTGATATTGTCAAGTGCTGAGTAATTTATCTATTTTTTATATGTCGATGTACTATATTGACTGTATAATACTAATGAACTATATACTGTTCAACTGCTGGGCACGGCCCTCCCTACTACTTAGAGGGTTTAGGCCTTAGTTTACACTTTACCACGTTGGCCTAGTGCAGGTTGGCAGAATTCATATACCTTCGAAATTTTTTTAGGGAATTTTTCATGTGTGCACGATGTTTTTCTTCGTCGTTAAAGCAAGGGACAATTCACAAATTAATTAATAACCTTCAACTTACTGACATTCGCTTCGGCAGTCCGTTCCAACTAGACTCTCGCCCAAAGAGCATTATAATACAAAGAGCATTATAATATTACGGAAACTCTCGCCAATGAAAAACAGACATAAGTATATTCTGATAATTATATATCACTATATCTATCATGAAGTCCCACACAATGAATATACGCGTCAGTGAAGCTTGTATGTCATCGTCTTGTGACGTTAGTGGCGCGAACTTTGGTGACGCTAGTATTTGACGATTTCAGACACAAACGTAGCAAGATTCGAGTTTACTGTCACTAACGTTGCTATTTACACTATTATTAGCTCTAGTAATCATCATAATCATCAACCACAGTCCACTTTAGAAAATAGGCCTGTCCTATTTAGATTTCGGAATGGACATGTCAAAACCGGTATACTGCAAGATGGACAGACGGCTTAATAAATGTCGCAGGAACACGCTGTATGCAGCCCTAGTAATAATACGTTATTTTACGCATCTCTATTTTAAACTATACTTGTTCGCGGTTCCGCCAACGTGAATGAGTTTTATTCGGGATAAAAGTCCCGCTTTATATTTTCCCGCGATAAAAAGTAGCCTGTGGCAATGTAGCTGTGTGAAAGAATTTTTAAAATTGGCCCCAGCAGTTTTTGAGTTTATTCGTAACAAACATACAAATCTTTCCTCTTTATCATATTAGCATAGATTGATTCTGTGAGTGATGGGAAAATGTCCCCATTCCGTTTGTATACAGAAGAGAATTTATTTGTGTTGATTACGATTTACGCATTAATAATATAGGCGGGAAGGCATATAATAACATTATAGGAATCATCCATAAACATTTTGATAATAGTTACAACTTAATTTCACTATTATATTAAACACTAGCTTTTGCCCGCGGCTCCGCCCGCGTTAAAAAGTTTTTCCGGTATAAAAGTTCCGGTTTATATTTTCCCGGGATAAAAGTAGCCTATGTATTAATCCAGGACATGATCTACCTGTGTGCCAAATGTCATCGAAATCCGATCAGTAGTTTTTTGCGTGAAAGAGGAACAAACATCCATATATCCAAACATCCATACATTCTTACAGACTTTCGCATTTATAATATTAGTAGGTTGCTTATATATTTTACCTTTCAAAATATATTGCTAAAAAATCTCCTAGCTACTAGATATTAACATTAAAATAATAGCCAGATAAATACGTGCATAATGTAATCTTTAGTAATATTTACACAGGTGGTAATGTGGAAAATAATAAATACATTTAAATTAAACAGGTTTATATAAACAGTAGCGTGCATAATATTTACAATGAAACAAATTGTGGGCGGGCTGAGCCTTGCAAAGTGCAAACATCACTGGATTTTAATATTCATTTATTTTTTAAATGTATTTTTCAAACCATTCCTTGATACTGGCTGTATAAATGTTTATTTATAATTTCTTTATTTAAATACATGATGTTTCATAAAAAAGTTAAAAAAGGATACAGATGTGATAGGTTAGGATCTGTATTGTCCCCACCGGTGAGGATCGCGACACGTTCCTCACACTAATATTATTAAAAACATTTTTTTTATCTCTTTCCTGCCAGCTCGAGCTTGGCTTTTTAGTATTTATTTTTCATTGAATTTGCTCCCCATAAATATGTCTGTAGTTATATAACTGACTATTTGTAATAATAATTATTATTGATTAAATGTATCTTGATTTATCGTAAGTGCAACTATGTTCGCCTACGTGATGAATAAAGTATTTTTTTATTTTAACAGAGGTAGGTGGTATTATTTAAATGGATACCCTTTTACTGCAACATACTTCAATTTTGATATAACATAAGTTCACCATCCACTCATATTTTTTTTTATCCTGCCATGATAAGTTGCTCTAGGACACACGTTATTTTGACAGTTTTAACAAACACGTCACGTGCCTCTTAAGGCATTGATATTGGTATAGAGAATACCGTTAATTTCACGACGATAACGTATGTCACATGTCACCAGCATATGTTGTACGATATAGTCTAATTAATTAACGAAAAAATACGGCGCGTCTCGCAAAGGTCGCTCGAATTCCGCCGACTAGTGCCGGGATGCTACCCTTTGGAAAGAGCCAAGGCAGGACAATTAAACTTGTAAAGTGATGTCGTATGGTTTGAATTACATGATTGATGTAATATCTGCGCATGTCAACCTTACATAAGACATGATCTTCGCGGTCAAATAACACGAGTTGTTGTTGGATTATTCTAGGCATTGGAAACGCGCGGTTCTTTCGGCCATCTGCACACTTATAAGGGTATATATGCATAATGTACGCGCGAAATGTTTGCGTGATTCACATTGTTACATCTGGATAAAATAAAATTTGATGTGTATTAATCGGGTTGTTTGTTACATTTTCTATAAAAATAAAAATGTCTTAACACAAATATAAACAGAAATTAAAATACAATATCTCGCGAAGTATAATTTAATGTCAAGGCAAAACTTTCCAGACATAAACAATTTGCCAAATGTACAAGAAAACGAATTAAATTAATCTTCATATTTCAACCGGTTTTCGTTTCGACGGAATTGGATTCCGACGATTGAGATTAACGTTAACGTTAGATTTGGAAGGCGTTGGGCTGTGTTCCTACGAACTTAGAATATAGGTCTGTAGGTCGTCTGGGTAGGTATCTATTTCTGTTGCTAATCTGCACCAATGTGTCCAGATTTGATAGATTTATTTATTTTTATTTATTAACTCCTTATTGCACATCTGAACAAAGCGGAAGTAACAAGTATACAATATGAACTAGGCCAAACAATAATAAATACAAATGGCGGTCTTATCGCATTGGGCGGTTTCTTCCAGATAACTTTTGGGTGGACTTAGTTAAGTAAGAAAAATGAGCGGGCGGTCATCTACAGGTAATAAGAGGGGTTAGAAAACAGATGTACATAAATACAATATCTGTAATATAATAAAAGCTACGTATTCTATACCTAATATAAAAGTAACTACATACCGGGTGGAAGGGAAACGCTCTCTATGCCGGAACTGTAAGAGAGAAGAACCATAACATTAACGAAAAACTATATTCATTTGCAAAGCTAAGCGATAATACTTACGATTTTAGTATTTCCGTAATTCATGCGCGCGCAATGTAAAGCGTACAAAGAACTGGGCGGCCGCCGCGCTGCGCCGGCACCGGCCCGCGGTCGTTAACCCGTCAGCTGATGTACGTGTTTCATTACGATTTTTTTTAAATACTAGCGGCCCCGACAGACGTTGTCCTGCCCTAAAAAGGTAACTAAAATGGCTATTAAAAAATAAGGGTTGATCGTAGAGGGGTGAAAATTTAGGGTTGTAGGTATTTTTGTATGCTGTATCATAAAAAAATTAAAACAAAAAATTTTGTCTGAAAAATAAAAAAAAAAATTTAGGGGTGGTCCACCCTTAACATTTGGGGGGATGAAAAATAGATGTTGGCCGATTTTCATAGATACCGGATAAGCACAAAAAATTTCATCAAAATCGGTCAAGCCGTTTCGGAGGAGTATGGCAACGAAAACTGTGACACGAGAATTTTTTACGATTTTTTTGAAATATTGACCTTTTTTACTATGTTTTTCAGAATAATAGTTTGATTTATCTATCCATACGTGAAGCTGTACAGAAATTTGAGAAAATCCTACTAAAATTGTAACAATGCGATCGCGATTATTTTAGTGCCATCACGTCAGGAATCACCAATACTATCACCTGTATTCGTTTCCGAGAGCGTTTCCCTTCCACCCGGTATACTAACAATACATAAACTGCACAAAACTTTGTAGTGAAGTCACTGATCGCCTTAACATCCAATGTGTCAGGATACCGCGCGGTGTCATGTAGCGGTTTGTATTTAGAGATTCCAATGCTACGGACAGTAGAACTAATATCAAAGCTTTTTAAGTATTCAAGAAAAGAGCCTATTATTACTGTTTGGATTCATAAATTATATATTCTTCATATGACTGCATCTATATTTATTATACTGCCTCGGTGGCGTAGTTGTATTGCGTACGCGTAACGAGTACGATTTGCGCGCTGAGGTCTTGGGTTCGAATCCCGGGTCGGGCCAAAAAAAAAAACTTTGTGACTGGGTTTTTCCATCTTAAATTTTTTTATTAAATGGGTCACTTTGCATGACCCGAGGATCTAACCCATTGCTGTCATACCGTAAGACACATTCGCCACCGAAGTTTATTTATTTATTTATTTATTTTTGTAATTAATATATAAAAGTATATAGGATTTAATGCCAATGGCAGTTCTTGTATAACATTACAAAATACTTCTACGTTCCAGCTACCGTGATGGTGAGCAGGCCGTGGAGGCGCGGCTGCGCCCGGCGGCGATGAGACCATGCCGCGGCGCAAGCGCAGGCTGGCGTCGCGCGCGCGAGCCTATATCCGCGCTCTCCTCGCCTTCCTCTTCAGCAACGTAGGCGTCATAGTGCTTGTCGTCGCCTATACCATCGCTGGTGAGTCTATACTCTTATTATATAGCTGAATACCATGAGTAAACCAACCATCTTTTTTTCTTTTTCGCGGGGAAAAAATGCGTTATCGCTACCACCACTGGGGGGTGAGTGGATCAGTTATGTTGGTTTCACACAGTCTTACAGCCCAATGTCGACACTCGGGAATATAGCATCATCCAAGCGAGCATTGGACCGAGTCCCTAACACTATGTACACCTTACACCGGCATACCAACCAACACCCGCGGTGGCCTTCTTCGGCGCATACGGGACGGCCCCGGGGTATCTTGTTGCACTAAGATAGCTGCACGGGACCATCCCTGCACGATGCCGCTGCGGCCCTTCTCTATACAAGGGGGCTAAGATGCCCCGAACTCTAAAGGACGCCTTTGGCGTCTACGACAACGGGAGATCGACCACCCGCATTGTCGTCCATCTCGGAGTCGCTTAAATTGGACTGAGAAGCCCCCCGCTGCTCACCCCGCGACACTTTTGAAGCCCCATTTAGTCGCCTCTTACGACAGGGGATGCCATGACGGAACTCTCTAAATGCCCCCAAACCACTGGGCGTTCGTGTCATGACTACTTTTAAATAACACAATTGGATTTTGAATTTACCAAGCACGGTACTCACTTGGGGAGCAGTGGAAGGTGATAGACTGAATGATTTAAGTAAAGTACTGAGCTGCATTTGTGACCCCAAGCATACGATGTTAAGTCTCACAATGTCCAGTAACTACGCTATGTTGACATGATTATGTAATGTTCTTGGCGGCAGAAATATACGCTGAGATTTGAGGTTGTATTTATCTGTCTTGCGACTTGGAGCTATCTCATCCCAGATCACATCTCAATTTCGCCACGTATTTTTAATCGACACTTCATTCTTTATTAATTGTTAAAGAGAACATTCATAGATGTTCCTACTCCATTTCATTTAGTCGGATTACAAACAATAAATCAATTAATTCGGTAATATCTGTATCAGGTAATCGAACTCTGTTAACAAAGCTATTATTACTGAGGCCTGAATAAATAAATTAAGTACCTATGTAATTCAATCTGACTGTGATGGGTTGGAAATTTCGATTTCAATAATATCAGGTGTATACGTGTATTAATATCAACTGGATTAATCTAGAGATGGAAATAATGTTATGCGAAATCGTCTGTCTTGTTATATTTATTTTTAGTATTTGAATTATCAATATAATCTTAAGTTGTCACACCCAATGGTATATAATTATATTGTTAAGGGTGACACAATTCAAAATGGATATCTAATTCTTAGCACAAAGTTGATTTTTTGCTTGGAATTTATTAAATACGATTATTTAAGAATGGTCGCTTAAAGTTGGTATTTTAAGATTTTCTCTATAGACAACAATGTCAATAGTATTAAGCAGACGATTTAAAAAACATTCCTACATGTAACTTACGTCATCCCTCGTCTCTTAGTTGACACAGGAATCCTATACAAATAGTCAAATTATTCTTTGGCAGATCCTTTTTTCCAATGAAAGACTGGTACAAACAGTACTGGTAGTAAGTATTTGTAGAATACTATCAACTACATTATAATTTAAATAATTAAGGCCCTTGATCACAAAATTCCTTTTTTTCCTTTATACAAATGAATCATTTAAATTTCCATCTTCATTGACCAAAATATTCATTCCCTAAATGTTAAGAAGGTTACGAATTACGATAAAACACCATTTTCTAATTATAAGTGTTGCTTGCTCACAATCTGTTAGTGGCTATTTATGGTCCAGTGTTTATTTAAAGTAATACAATTCGCAGAACACGCAAACATGCGAGTTGTTTTAATTCAAGATAGAAAAATTAGTTTTATTTAAACACTGATTAGTTATGGTTTGTTAGTTTAATTTAATTTTAACGTTCAATTTGTTTTGAATCAGTTGTGGATTGGTTTTAGTTGTTTATTTTGTGAATCACCGTTCGATTCAT
Organism: Lapara coniferarum; assembly: GCA_949316025.1. Taxonomy (NCBI): domain Eukaryota; kingdom Metazoa; phylum Arthropoda; class Insecta; order Lepidoptera; family Sphingidae; genus Lapara; species Lapara coniferarum. The sequence continues at coordinate 16,491,353 of OX438923.1, forward strand.
GTTTTAAATAAACTGCCGACGTTATCCCAACAAATGGTTATGTAGGAAAGAGGTATTGAAGTGGCAGAGCCGAGCTGTAGGCATTTGCGTGGCAATTGGTCACGCTGTGTGAGCGATATTAGAGAGATATTGGTCTACAGCATGGCTGCTCAACTTTGTAGTAGGCCTTCATAAACCGTACTCGTATCGCTTATGCAATAAATTATAACTACGCCACTGAGGCAATCCAGCCGGACTTCAGACGTTCGGCACCGAGGGAAGTGGGGTACAGATATAGCGTCGACTGACGAGAAACCATTATCCCTCGCCAGGTCCCTCGTATGCGAGGAGCCGTCTGGTACCAACACACTGCCTCGGTGGCATAGTTATAATAAGTACGTGTTTGTTACTGGTACGATTTGCGCGCCGAGGTCCCGGGTCCAGCCAAAAAAAGTGCATGCATTGTTGTGTTTATGTGACTTAACATCTTGTGCCCCAGGGTAAAGAGCGTAGTGGAGTACAAGCACCATTTCGTGATTCAAAGTTGTGAATGGTGATGCTACTGTTTATAGGTGTTCGTATCACTTACCATCAGATGAGTAGCATATTCGTCTCGTCATAATATAAAGGCAAAAAAAGTAATTGATATACTTTAAGACTATTTTGGATGTTTGTTTAAGATTTATGTTTCTCGTTTAATGAGCTATGGAGATCAGACCGATATCGTCAGTTACAAAAAACGTCACGCTCATGACTATCAGAAAGATTAGGAAAATAATACTCTAAAACCTATCATAATAAAAAGCATTATCGTTCAGACGATTCGATCACATCCACTAACCTTCAATAACATTATTCCAGGGCTATCAACATTGTGATTTCCAATAGAATTAGGGGTGTCGCTCGCGTCATTAGAGACAACGAATGGCGTCTACGGTCCGATGGCTCCTTTTAAATTTAACATGGCTATATTCTTCGCGAATCTTCGGTGAGAATAGGCCTAAAGCCATTAGCGGTCGTTAGGCTCGCTTCACACGTTCACGCGTATGTTGATGACGGTTTGATGGAAAATTTGATTGCTGAGTAACGATTCAGTGCTTTTCCGAATGACAGTTTAGCGAGGGGAGGATAAGGTGTCTCTTGAAATGTAATTTGAATAAATGATTCGTTTTATCTATGTACCAACAAATTAGAGAGCTTTATTAATGTTATAATATTTATTATTATAGTAAAACGACAGTCACCCCATTGAAGTACATAAGTGTATCGTGAGTATGAACATAAACTTTTGATGAAAACAAAAATCGAAAGAAATACGCTAAGAATTATTAATCCTTTCGAAAATCAGGCTTATTAAGCAAAGGATACCGAAGTCTTTCGTTTTTAGAAATAGTTTTCTTTTGTTTTACTGTATTCGAAATATCAAAAGAACCTCAAGAACGACGCAATGTCATAGGATTCTTATAGAGTCGGTTTAGTCTCAGAAAAATAACTAAAGCCAGTTATTATTCTGAGGGTTTGGTAGAGTTTATATTATTTGTCGATGTTAGTTCGACTCAAGCTCTTTAGGTATACAAGTGGAAGAAGATACGAAAATTATCTACATCAAAAGGTTTCATCATTCACCTTCAAATATATTCCACGCATATTGCAATCAAGACTGACATCAAAGAAATAACAATTAAATTTTTCATTTCAATTTCATAAAATTAACGAGCATTAATGTATCTTATATCAAAGATAACGTTTGAATTGAGACATGCGTGTCAAATAAGCTTGACAGCATGCAGTACACTTACATCAAAGTAAAAAATCCATTTCACTAAAACGAGTCTGCGACGTTATGAGTAATTTATGTTGAAGACATCTATTCATTAAAAACGTCTCTAAGATAAAAAAAAACTAATGGAAAATATTAAAATTCGGTGATGGTCTCTCGTATTACAGGCAATTTTTTGGTTTTCAGTGTTTTCGGGGGTTTAATTTTTTTTTATTTTAGATAAGCTCACGGTAGAAATTTTGATCGAAGGAAGGAATTCAGATCCATCAGTAAAACAGGTACTTCAATGCCTGATTAACATTATTAGATACCTGTATTCTTGTTTCTTGATTTCGCTATCGATATCTACTCCATCAAACAAGCAATTATCATGATTCTACTTATACCCAAATTATTTTTCGCTAAGCCCATATAAATTATTATATTTATTTGAAGACCTCTGTGGCTAAGTAGTAATGCGTGCGCTGTACGAAACCGCTTTGATATTCTGGGTTCGAGTCTTGGGTAGGGAAAAGTGACCATGAGTTTTTCTGCGCAGTATTAGTCTGGAATTCGGTATTTGTGCTCAATATGGGTATATGCTCAGCCGGCAGTCCCTATGGCATCATGTAACAATACACCGTGAAAAACAGGTGCACCAGATGTGCCTCTGCCTACGCTTTAAGAGATAAAGACGTGAGAGATTGTGTGTGTATGTGTGTTTATTTTAAGAACACAAAACACGCATAAACAATGAGCTTAGTTCGAATTTTCAAACATAAATAATACTAATAGAATAGTTCGACAGATGATTAACATCTTGATATGTTACGCACATATTTTTACATAAAAAGCAACTGTCAACAATTTGTGCAAAATATTTAAAAGTATTTTTAGTAAAATGAGGAACGTAGAATGAAAATCACTTTGATGATAATATTGCAGGGATGTGATGGTTTTCCATAACAAAAGTGCAAATTTAAGCTTATCATAATATTATAATTGAAGTAGAATGGGATCTTCGCCTGATATCTGTAAGTGCATGTATGTTAGTGTCCTTATCATTGAAAACTAGTTGTTGCTCGTGGTCTCGTCCGCGTTAATCCTTTCTTGGAATAAAAGATTGGAATAATCTGTAACAAAAGTAGCTTATAATCTAGAGATGCTCTACAGGCTAGATTATACGATACTTTTATTATATCCACGTTAAACAGTTTACACACTTTCTCATTTGAAATATACCTAATGCAAAATAAAATAAACGCAGCTAGCGTCTAAAAAAGTATGGGTGATTTTTATTTTATTATGGCCCTACGTTCGTTAGCCTGGCGCGAATCGGCTTATTCAAACAAACCGAATTTTTAGGTGAACGCTTTAGGCGTTCACAACACTTTTGTTACGTGACCATGCTGAGGGCAACTAACGGTTTACGAACCTCGGACCAAGACGGTCACTGGGAGAGGATAAGGCATCAGCGATTAGAGGGAAGATTGGTGTTTTGCTTAATCTATACATTGTTTTCTTCGGCACGCCAGCCGGAACCGTCAGGGAATATGTGTGAATTGGAAATTTGTCTCAGATACCCTGTGGCTTAATAAATCTGCAGGCCCTAAGTTTATATGCCGTTTCATTTAAAGTATATTCTATCATTGCAGGAGCCTTCATGTTCAAAGCGATAGAGGGCGCGAGCGAGAGGGACCGCGTCACTCACATGGAGACTGAGCGGAACAATACTGCCGAGTACCTCTGGCAGAACGTGACACTTGCCCTCAACCTCTTCAACGAAACGGCTGTTAAGGAGAGGTAAGAGCTTAGAGAGGATGAATGCCAGGGCGAACTTACCGGCATTATACAGATATTGATGTGTTTGCACTAACTGAATGCCAATTTAAAAAGAAAATAGTTGAGGTCCTCTGCAAAGAGTGACTTGTTTAAGCACTGCTGTTGTAACAACAGTGTCTCTTTTTTATTTTGCTACAATTAATTTACAGACACAAGAAGAGTATTATGTTAATATTATTGTAAAGCGTATTATATAGTAACACCAAAAATGTATGCTCCTAGCATTGTCTTATAATAATACTACCTATATAATCCGAGGAAAATGGTGTGGATTGTACATTTGCTTAAACTGTGTAAAATACTATGTACTTAATTTGTAATGTACAATTGTTTATTTTCCCTAATAAATAAAAATAAAAAAATAAAAATAAAATTATGGTGTTGATCGTTGTGGAATAATCAGTGGTACCGATTTCTATGTATATTTTACTCATAAACGTATAAAGAGGGGATGCCGGGTGGGCCGTGCCCACCCCAGAATTGCTTGGTGCCCACTCCAAGGATTTTGAGGTAGCCTACTACTACTATAATTTTTTTAAACGATTATTAAGTCTAGGACACTGACTATAGCTACGCCAATGATTTCACTCGAGTTATTATCAAGTGCAGTGGAGTCTTTTTCGTACCAGTGTAAAAAAGAACAAGCCCCTCCTATAGCGATAGCATTCCCATAGTTTTTCTTAAAAAGTAATAAGTTGAAAATTATACTTTGACGGCTCGGTCGGGGTGATATTGCTGACTCACAGAAGTTATGTTAAGAGACAGCTTCTTGTTTTGATTCGTATCATAAGTGCATACAACTCCCTGGTGCATTCTCTTCCTTTATCTTTATTCTTTAGGTACTGTTAAAGCTAACGTGTATTCGTGCATTAGCAGGTTCTATTTTTCTGTCCAGTGCCATAAGAAAAACCTTGATCTATTTAATTTCCAGGATAAGCATAAAGCTAACAGACTATCAGAATACAATCGTGGTGGCGGTGCGCCATGGGTGGGATGGGAGCAGGTCTTCGCGACAGTGGAGTTTCTCTTCAGCCTTCTTATATTCACTCACTGTGATTACTACTATAGGTAAATGCTATCAGCTTAAATATAAGTAGGCCATGAGTTTTTGATCGTCGTACCTTTATTTTGTATATTGAAACTAACAACTAATTCCATATTAATAAGTCCTTGGTGTCAACGAATTTAATCGCAATGAAGAACCCAGAAAGAAAAGAACAGTAGAAGGGGTGAACGAAAAAGAGTTATGGAATCTTCGACTTCGTTATTAATAATTTTAAGGAGTTTACTCCAATTTGAATCTTATTTTCCATCCATATTCTGCAAAAACTTGATCATACAAATTATAACTAGGTTTGGATTAATAACTGTCCTTGATTAATGTTTAGTTAATTATTCATATTATTTCCAGGGTACGGCCATTTGTCCCCCAGAACGAACTGGGGTAAGGTGATAACAATCTTCTACGCATTGTTAGGGATGCCGCTCTTTTTGCTTTACCTCAGTAATGTGGGTAAGTTGGAGCTTTTTCTCTTCGTTACCCTGTGAAATTAAGTTAGTAATCTCAAAAAAAAAACAAATCTCAAGTATATCAAATTATAATTTAAGATTAGATTCATCATAAGACAGATATTTTGTGTGAGTGGCTATTGCTGTTTTTCTGCTGCTGAACGCAGAGTGCAAGTACTGTTTGGCACACGGATGTGGAGGATATTGTAATCAGTGTAATTTCTGGCCATCATGAGACTTGGTTCGTACCATTGGACCTCTTGACTTGGATTGTCCATTGTCCACATGTTGATTGCTATTAGCTGATGCCCACCAAAAACTAACATTTTCGGGCAATTATCGCTTGTCAGGAGGAGTCATTTACTGCATTATAAATTATTACACGATACGCTGGAGGTCGTGGGTTCAAATCCTACTTTCGAGTGTTTCTTTTTCAATAAAAATATTTAAAAAAAATTATTACACGTTTTATAAAACGAATTTTATCTACTTCTTTTTAAAGTTATTAATTCTTCAAATAAACAAAACAATCATAAATTGCAAACTATGTTGACTGAACTCTACAATTTCTGTTTTTTGCAAAAATGGCACGGAAATAGAATATGAAAGTCTTCATTTACGTCTGGCTAGCTCACCTGCTAATGTTGTTAAATTATGCATAATTTTTCAGGCGAGCTCCTGGCGCGCTGGTTTAAATGCATCTACGCGTTGATTTGCCTTTGTAGAGGGTGTCCTGGCTTTACCAGGCGAAGGATTGCCAGGTTTAGACCACCGGTGAGAAGTTTGTTCTATTCTATGTTTCATAGTTCAGTTATTTTTAATATATACGCGGAATTGTGATGAGAATTTTCGCCTTGAGTTAAAATGGCTTCCAAATACTATCAATAAATTCTTTTCCTGCCATATTCCAATGTGAGATCGTTGCATTTCTTTTTATCAGTATCAAAATATTTTGTGATTTTAATTTTTACTTATTTTTATTTATTTTATAAAAGGAAAACTCACTTTCATTTTAAAACAGATATACCTCTTTTTTTCAGTTAGAAGTAAGTGAAGCTGAAAGCATAGAGAGACCTCAAGCGTGGAGGTCTCGTTACTCAGACTCGGAGGGAACTCCAGAGTTCAGAGATCCATATCTACGTGGAATACAAAGGTAAGTAATGCAGAGATAAAATTCACTTTTTTATGGCATTGAATGACGAGACGAGCATGCCGTTCGCCTGATGGTAAGCGACACGACCACCCATAAACAGTACTAACACCATCCAGCTTCTTGAGTTACAAAGTACTGTGTGGCGTTCCACTGCGCTCATCAACCTGTGCCATAAGATGCCAAGTCTCATTATGGCCTGTAATTACACTGGCTACAATGTCCTTCGAACCGAAATACAACAGTGCATGCACACTGCTGCTTGGCGGTAGAAATAGACATTGCGGTGGTACCCACCCAGACGGACCCTTACAAATGAGAGACCTACCACCAGTAAACTTCTCCATATAAAGTAAGTCACTGTAAATTTCCCCATAAAAACTAGATCTCATTTATTTATTTATTTAATTGATTAGTACGATTACAATAAACTAATTAAATTAATCAAGATCTTACAAACCAAAATAAATAAAAATAAAGTAAACACATATCTACCTATTCAGAAAACAAATGCAATGTACAAAATATAGTGATTTTCAGATCACGCTAAGAAGCGAGACCTAATGAAATTAATATTGTCAGCAAGAACATTATCTTACAGGACTTGCGGCAAGTGGCATGTATAGAACTATTGGAATATTGCCGCTAGTGTAAACGCATCTAATAATTCTTGATCGAAATATTGGTGCAAGAATTTGCTAATCTAAACTCGGAATGATATGGCAAAAATTACTTGCAGAAATCAAGTTCTCCAAGTTTTCTTGCTATAGTACCAGCACGCTATGATGGCCACTATCACGTTTGTCCGCTCATCAATTTTCGTATTTATTTATTTATTAATTCATAACTGCGTTGAAAGAGCTAATTGCTGTACATTATTGTCAATAGTGATGTGCAGTAAAATTCATGGAATCTATAATTTTACGACACAACTCCGCATTTGTTTTATGAAATTTGAAATTTAAATAAGCAATCCATCATCTTAGGCCTTCCGCCATATTGAATTCAAGATGACGTTACTTAGCTAACAATGCATTGTCATCCAAACTAACATGTATGCAAAGTTCAACACAATCGTTTGAGGGTACTTGCTACAAAATTGACTTGCAAGATTCCACCCGAACCAACATAGTTACATACATTGCAAGTTAAATGAAAGTTTGTAATTATATACTAAAACCTTCCCCGCAAAGTATAAATTTGAATAACGAAAACGCCATCCAAATCGAATCGGTACTTTTTGAGAAACTCGTAGCCATACAAATATACATTCATACGGATCGAATACAAAACCTCCTTTTTGGAAGTCGGTTAAAAAATCAGAGCATTGTAGAGGTGTTCATTGTGTGGTACTAGGAGAGCAGAGTCGCCGAGGAGCGCGTGGTGGCGAGCGGAGCGCGCGCGGCGCTGGTCGCGCTCGGAGAGCGACGCCGCCAGCGACTTCAGCTACGTCACCTTCGACGCGCAGACCATCACCGTGCCTATATCCGTCTGCGTCTCCATTATGGTCGGGTATGTTGATTTTTACGTGACCGCCTCGGTGGCGTAGTTGTATTACAGTACGACTGCAAAGCTGAGGTCTCGGGCTTGATCCTCGGGTTGGGCAAAGTTATATTGAGTTTTTCTATTCAGTATCAGCCCGGAGTCTGGAATTTGTGCCCGATATGGCGATAGGCTCGCCCCCTATCACATCATGGGACGGAATAACGGCGAAAAGTGGGTGCACTAGTTGCGCCTCTGCCTACCCCCTCGGGGATAATAGGCGTGAGTGTGTGTGTGTGTGTTGATTTTTAATGAAGGTCTGTCGTTGAATTTTTATTTTATGTATAGATCAAGGCTTAGTAACTTATGATGGTATGTTACATTAACACAAACGGGCCAAAACCATTGGTTTGACAGCTTACTAGTGCATATTATAATCATCATTGCTTTTAATGTTTTTAGCTATTACAATATTCTTCTTTGTTTTTATGTTAAAATTAACTTAATTTTTTATTATCCCCAGCTACATAATGTTCGGCTCGATGATATTCGGCATGTGGGAGAAGTGGAACCAGCTGGACGGCGCCTACTTCTGCTTCATATCGCTCAGCAGGTTCGTGGATTATAATAATACTATTAGCAATGTTATTAATGAGGTGTCCATGCTTTTCTTCCCCCATAGTCGAATGAGATTCGATACATCATACTCATACCTTTGATTTTTTTTACGAATGACTCAGGTATGTAAGTAAATGCGTAAAATTAAGAGACAATTAAAAATTCGGCTGGTGCCCCTTTTTGACTCCTTAGAGGTAGGATGATGAGACCTTTGCCTCATCACTAGTGCGTCTCTCACCCCACAATAATTGAAAACGTATCATATGTGCAAGCTTTACATTACAATGGGGTAAGGGTAAAAGAATGATAAGGGCTGGTACAGCTTGCTATGAACCGAGTACTAAATCACCTCACGATGGTGTTACAGCATTGGGTTCGGGGACTTCGTTCCCGGCGAACGTGTCTACACGCCGCGGATTGAGACGTCTTTCATCGTGTGCTCGCTGTACCTGATGCTGGGCATGGCGCTCGTCGCCATGTGCTTCAACCTCATGCAGGTAAGTGCTATCAGCTTTTTTACATACAGTATATGACGTGTCATATAACTTTGCCGCTCTGAAGTTAGTTATGAGCGTCGCCGTGGCTATTGTTGGCTGAGGATAAAGCATAGCGCAGACGCTGACAACTTGTTACCAAGTCAAAAGACAGTTGTGAATGAAATGAAATGAAATAAATTTATTCGAACCCATAAAATGTTATACATTATTTAGATTCAGTCAATATTAACTCTACCACCAGTTCGGAAAGCAGTTCTCACTAGAGAAGAACGGGCAAGAAACTCTAGTGTTGCTCTTTTCAAAATCAGTTCAAGGTATAAAATACAATTAATAATAAAAAAAAAAAAAAATAACATGATATAGATATATTTGTTATTTTTGTTTAGAGCAGTTCATTTATATACTCGCAAAAAACGTAATAAATTTTTAAATCTTATACGAATTTCCTGAAGATGCCGCAACAACTGTTTCATTGTTTCACAACAGGAGGAATTTAATTACATAGTAAAAGTAGAAACTATTAGTTTTCATAGTTGACAAGTTGACAGCGATTGCGCGTTACTAAAAGAATGGCAGGAGATGTAGAACGCAGGTGAGGTGAGTAATTTCAGGTCTAAATTATAGAGCAAAGTGAAGACAGTTAACTAATGAGCGTTGGCGATCTATCACTCACGTTTTAACTCTTAAGATAGCTCGATACGTCGTTTTTACTGTCGAGTGCAAACAATACTAAAATATTAAAATTAATTTATTATTATTTCAGGAACAAGTGATACACTACTTCGCCGGGCTGAAGAGAGCGCTGAAGCGCGTGTGTCGCTGCAAGAGGTGACGCTTGCACCGACTGGTGTACTACGTATACGAGATGTTGCTCCTACTTCACAAACAACTAATAAAGACTTATTATTGTATTTTGTACTTTATTTATAACTTCATACGGATTTAATATTCAGCGATATTAAGCAGGTAAAAAAATGATATGATCATCAGTTTTCACGTCAATTGTCTTTGTTGAGATGTTTAATTTTACTTGTAATTTTTTTTATTGGATAGGCCACATTTTCCACAGCTCATAAATTTTATGAATGCACTTCAGCGCATACTAAAGCAAGCATGCCGCAGTGGAAAGAAAAAGGAGTTACAATCCTAGTAGAAGAGCTTCTGGTTATTCAGATATTTGAGCTTCCTTGCGTCATTTATTACAGCATATATCATAAGAGAAGGACAAAGAGGATATATAATGCGAGTGTGTATTGAAGAGCCGGTAGAGTTCAACCGCACTGAAACTTCGAATGTCAGATATCTGACATTCTGGGTAAAAACTAGGTCAAAAGTACCCTGAACTGGCGGGAATGTATAAAAAGATTGACTAAGGTGAAAAAAGCAAAAAAAGTTTACCAGAATCTAGCAAAGTACCAATAAAGATTGCCTGCCTCTATGGGATAGAGACTTGATATTATATATGTTTGTAATAAACACGCTGTCACTTAAATTTGCTTTTCTATGATATGATACTTCCTCGTTGGAGTCCATTCCTAACAAGTCCGTCTACAGCGCAGCTTTATCACAACCACTCTACAGTACCTACAAGATTAAAAACATCTCTCTCCAAGCATTTCGTTCTATTAATATTATTAGTAACCACTTTACAATTCTTTAATTCTTTAAAATACAAAGTTTTAAATATGTTCTCTACATTTCCTTTGAGAAGCACGTAAACAAAGCAGTGCAGTTAGACTAAAGTACACTCACGTTAATAACGGGAGCCTCATGTATTTTTGTAGAGGTTAAACAAATGGAGATGTTTCTACCGCTGAAATATTTCTTTGTGCCGTTTACTGCATTTATTTATATTTTATAAGGTGCTGGGAGGGATTTGGAGAGAGGGGGCTGGACCCGTCAAGTTTTGTAATCAACGAAATAAAAATGCATCAATACATAGAATTAAAAATCATATAGTTCATAACAAAGTGATCGGTAAGTGTAGTAGATGGATACCTATCTAAGTGTGGACGTGTTATTCACACAAATAATTAACTACGCGTTATGACGTCATCATCATGACAGTGCTAAGTTGGAGAGAGATAGCGCGATTGCCCTATTTACCCTGTGAAGCTACGGAGTATGCAAAACAACAGTAGTTATAATGTTAATTGCTGACTGATCTTTAAATAAATTTAATTATGTGTTTCCAAAAGTATTTTTCTGTGTTAATGTCGTATAAGAAAATTTCTAGTGTTAGAATCTAAAAAAATATTACTTGCTGTTTTCATGAGGTGGAATCCAAATTCACATTATACTGTATAAATCTTCACATCTGCGCTTAACAACGTATCCAAGAAATTATTTTTCTTCAAAATGAAATTCTCGGTTCAAATCTCATGCTCTAAATTCAAGAAATTCTTTTCTTGAATCTTGGTTTAAACATTTCGAAATAATAACACACTTACCATCTCTATGTTTTTGTTCCATGTAAGCAAAGATGTCTTTGCATGTAACACAATTTTCTAAGGATTAATAATAATTCACAGGAATTATTAAATGCCACGTTCAAAATTGCAACAATGTCTTAGATATAACATATTCCTAAATTGAAGGGAACGTTTTAAAATCAGCTAGAAAATATCTAGGAATGAAAACATTACTTCATACATTTTAAACCAAAAAACTACCTGATGCACTAGTGTACTGGGGCATAAAGGCAGTGCTGAGGTCCCCACTGTCCCTCAAGCAGTACTTGCAATTACTCCGCGAGAAAGCATCCATTCTTCCAGCTCCCGGCACCACTTACAAATATTAGGTAGTTAAAAACGCTGATCTTATTCCAGGGATTTATTCTTACGGATACGTCGGGAAATTTAAGAGAATACAGTTATTTAAGAGGGGATGAGGTTTGTAAGATAGACACAATTTATTGTAATCCATAATATTTCATTGAGTTAATTGCATCCTTAAATACTTATAAAACATAGTCACAATTTAGATGAAATTTGGTATCTCAATAGTCTCGGAAAAACATAGGCAACTTTTTTTACAGTAAAACTTACACACATGCGAAGCTGCGATCAAAAACTAGTGTTGTATAAGTAAAAGGTAACACGCTGAATGCATTTGAATGAAGTTGGCACACAGACCACGTACTGTACTATCCCACTCAATAATACCAGACTATATTTTCAGAATTTAAAAAATATAGTGGAAACTGATAGCTAGGCGTTAAAGGAGATATCCAAATTACTGGCTAAGAATCCTTTCTTTACTATAAATATAATATAATATAAAGAGCTCGTACCCTATCACATAAAACGACAAATAGAACTTCCGCTGGGTGCACTAGTTGCGCCTCAAGTTTAAACCTCCTTTTTGAATAAAAGAGTTTTATTTAACCCAACTAAAAGCGGAATGGAGCAAAGTTAACACCTTCATTTTCATCCTCTTTCACACTCGTAGTTACTTCAAAGCCCGTAATCAAGTTAACTGTACTGTAATGGGTGGCATCCGGTCTAATCTAGAATCTTGACTAGATCCTAAATGCAATTAGGATTACGTGAGTAAAGTTATGAGGTAGCTGCAATATAGTTTTACTGATGTCATTTGGAATGTAGGAGTTTCCTCTTTTAATAAAGTTTCGATTCTGTTTATTTGTAATATGTTCAATTCTAAAGTTAGAAAAGTGCATTTCCGTATTACAAGAATTTTAGAAGACGCCCACAAAATGTGGCGAAGTTTAAATTTGATTACTGAACTACGGGGGCTTACGACTTATTTCGAGAGGCAGATGAAGTAAACTTTCTCTATAAGAATTACTTACATTGAAATGAATGATTGCTATATTAAAAACCTATTTTACTCCCTGGTAGTGTGTTTCGCTGTGTTTGATGGTATATTTGTTGCGCTAATCTCAGGAACTACTGAATCGATTTTAAAAATTCTTTCACTAATAGGCAGCTATTTCACTCTTAAATGCTCCTTATTAAAAATGCTCATATTAAGTGTAATTTTTAAGCAAAATAAAATGACATAAATCTTAAAGTCGGAGGTCTTTAAAATTAAACGATTTATTGTAAAAAGCTAGTTTTTAAGAGCTCTATCCAAATATATATAAACTGTCTTGGTTAGAATTTTAGGCCTGGTTTTGGACATGTGCTTTGAAAGCAGAATCACAATCAGTCTTACATCTTACTAATCCTACTAATATTATAAAGGCGAAAGTTTGTAAGAATGTAAGGATGTTTGTTCCTCTTTCACGGAAAAACTACTGAACGGATTTCGATGAAATTTGGCACACAGGTAGATCATGACCTAGATTAACACATAGGCTACTTTTTATCCCGGGGAAATATAAACCGGGACTTTAATCCCGGAAAAACTTTTTAACGCTGGCGGAGCCGCGGGCAAAAGCTAGTTCCTAAGCTCCTCTTAAGCAATGCTTAACTATTGACACACACGGCCAGCTGTAAGTCAAAACCGGCCTTCTTGCCTTTTAAGTAGGTTTAAACCGTAGATAGAGTAAACAATATAGATTAATATATAGCACCTATTCAGTCCTACAGAAAGGGATGGAACTATAGAGGTGTTGCTTATGGAAGAAAGTAATAGAATAGTTTTATTGCCGTCCCGTAGTGCGTGCCGGTTTTTTCAAGGTCGGAATTAAAATTCCACAATTTGCCTCTGTCGTAAAGTGGTTGTTCTTAGTATTGGGAGTTTTCAGAGTGTTATAAAACTATTACAAGTGTCAATAACTTTAGTAAATCCATTAAAAAATGGTGCAGTATTTTTTTTTTGTTGACGCGGAGAAAGTGACTTATTACTACCGCCCAGTGTTCAAGGGGAACGATTGAGCGGTTATGTTGGGTTCACCGTGCCTTACGACCCGACGTTGAGCCGCCCGAGAGATGGAAAACGTCGGGCGACCGCCGGGCCGAGTCCCTAACCTATGTACACCGCACGGCATACCAACTAAAACTCCGCGGTGGCCATCTTCGGCGCATTAGGGACGGCTGCGGGCTTCCTCCGACTCACGTCTAAGTTGTCGTCCGCAACCGCCCCTGCGCGTACCGCTGTTGCGGTCCTTCTCCTGTTGTTGCGGGGGCTCAGAAGCCCCCGTACACCGAAGGACGCCCTTGGCGTCCGAGGCAGCGTGAGACACGCTGTCGTCCATCACGGGGGTCACAGAAGTTGGCTAGACTAATAGGTGGACGGCAGTGACCCCCGGAGGCCCCTATTAGTCACCTTTTACGACAGGCAGGGGATACCGTGGTGGAATTCTCCAAACGCCCCCAATCCACAAGGCGGATGGTGCAGTATATGCAGCGTGTGATTTACTGATGCGTAGATTTACTAAATTCACTTGTCAAATCCTCTACCTCGTGTGGCTACAGCATGTGATCCTCTATTGTTTCTTTCTTTTATGGTTTCAACTGATACAGCGATGTTTAATTTTGACAGTTAGGGTATTTAAGCAATGCATAACCACCTCTTGACGCCAGTTTATAAGTAGTACGAAATTTTGAGATAATTTCCAAGTACCACGAGTTGTCCATTATTTTTATCTTAACGAGTTCTTGATGCCGTGATCGCTCAGTATCACAAAAACGCGTCGGAAGAATATTTTCTTTTTCTTTCCTTAATGTACTTCTAAAACGGTTAAGACTGTAGTCTGGGTGTTTGGAACGTGTTGGGCTCAATTTTCAAAGTCATTTGAATCGTTTTAGCTTCGATGTTTAGCAATGCGTCTAGTCGGGTTCTATTTTTAAAATAATTTTGTTTGTACTTGGCGTGTGATGCTAATGTTATGCCTTATGCTGAAGTAATTTTTGGTGATATGATTGTGTGTAAAGTTTTATACATTTTTTTATGGCATCGAATGATGAGATGAGGATGCCGTTCACCTGTTGGTAAGCGATACGACCACCCATAAAACAGTACCAACACCATCCAGCATCTTGAGTTACAAAGTACTATGTAGCATTCCACTGCGCTCGTCATCTTGAGAAATAAGATGTTGTCTCATTATGTCTCGTAGTTACACTGGCTACAATGTCCTTCGAACCGAAACACAACAGTGCATGCACACTGCTGCTTGGCGGTAGAAATAGATATTGCAGTGATACCCACCCAGACGGACTCTTACATATGAGAGATCTACCAACAGGCTAGTGCGTATGCAAGTGTAGTGGAAATTACATTGTTAAAAGTCCGACTTTGCACTTCTAGGTTAAAGTCATTTTAACAAAGGTAATAACAACATGAAGTCATAGACTTTAGGACTCGGTCTATTTGATAACCAAGTCCATTCTGTAGTTCATTACCATTTAACAAACATAAACATGTCTTCATAGTTATATTTAAGTATAAAATTAGTGAGAGTAGGTATATTATTTCTAAATATATCCACGGACTCACACATCTAGATAAAATAGGAGACTAACCATAGTAGGCCAAGTAGACCAAACACATCATCGACTGTCACTGAGTCCTGCTAGTTGCCAAGTTGGCCAGTTGATATGCTAACTCCCGACACAAGTAACTTCCACTCTCCTGCGGGACGCCGCGCCGTCTCGCGCAAGCTGACTGCCGCTAAGTACATAGTTGAGATGTGAGATCGCACTGGGCGGAGAAACGCGGCGGTTGTTTAAACGCTCACTAATTCGGAAGTTGACTAGTTTTTTAAAATACATTTATTAAAAAAAATTGTCGTCCAAAATTTAACTTTTTTAAATACACGATGTAATAAATAAATTATAAAGCTTTGAAATTTGATGGAAGGGCTAGCTGTCAAATATCAGTAATATAAAACTGTGACGTCACCGAGTATCTTAGTCAGTAAAGCTGCGTGCTTGAGTTGAAGATATCGCGATAATCCCTCCACGCCCCCACCTGTGCTCGCAACAATATTTTAAATATAAATAATTTTATCTTTCAACCAATTTTGATATTTTCTGTTACAAATAAAATAATTTACCTACTCGAACATAGGAAACTCTCCTATTGTTTAACATAAATTAGAGCAATATTTGGTATAAACAAAACATGCTAAATCGATTTTGACGAAGCTTTCATTGCCATTCATCATCAACCCGTTGCAGTCCAATGCTGGACATAGGCCTCTCCCAAGATACGCCACAGAGCCCGGTCTGCTGCTTTATGCATCCAGTCGCTACCAGCCCTCTTGTGCAATACGTCCCGCCATCTGGTCAGAGGGCGTCATTGCCAGTGGAGAAGTGAACTTGAGTTTTCTTATAAGTATCAGCTCGGAATCTGGAATTTAGGTTCATCGCCTACCCTATGTCGGGTATAGACCCGACATGGCGATAGGCTCGTTCCCTATCACATCATGGGACGGAACACACATGACTTATTGGGTGCTTTAGTTACACCTCTGCATACTGCTTTGAGGATAAAGCGTGATAAGCGTTAGTTTTGTTTATTCATTGTCAGGTAGATAACTTTCCAAAAAAAATGGCTAGAATTTTATTTATAAAGTTTATTGACGCAATATACGCATTATAGTCATTAAAATAGCTATTTACTAAAACGAATTAGTTTGAGGATTATTTTTATCTGCATCAAATCCTCATTTCGCAGCTTAGCATTTTACATTTAAACGTAGTATCACCATAATTTCAGTAGAAATAATCATAAAGCAGATTTATAAAGCAAATATATTAAAATTACAAAAAATTATATTTGAGTGAAGCAAAAAGATTTATTTACGAATATAAATTACATAATTTGTGTCGGATTGATTTTTTATGTTAAAATTTGTATGCTATTTAGGTCTTTCTTTTGTGAAACATAGTATTGTTTGAATTTCATTGACTTCGATGTACTTTTGAATATCAAGTTACACAATAGAACGGTCAAAGATTTTTTTTATGGCCTTAAACGACGAGACAAGCATGCCGTTCGCCTGATGGTAAGCGATACAACCGCCCATAAATAGTAGTAACACCATACAGCACCTTGAGTTACAAAGTACTGTGTGGCATTCTACTGCGCTCGTCATCCTGAGACATAAGATGTTGAGTCTCTATATGTTCAGTAGTTACACTGGCTACAATGTCCTTCAAACCGAAACACAACAGTACAACACAAAACACACACTGCACACTGCTGCTTGGCGGTAGAAATAGACATTGCGGTGGTACCCACCCAGACGGACTCTTACATATGAGAGACCTACCACCAGTAAAAGAGATCTGTCATACCCACGCCAATTTTTAATCAGGTAGTTCTCTATTTGTGTGTTTATTTATATTTTAAGTTTCTTCCTATTATGACGCAAAGAATCATGGCAAGTTTTTACCTGAGTGTTTCAGTTGGCGTCTAAGATTAAGATATGTAAAATCAAATATAATTTAAATATGTAATATTTTCCACAGTTTTAGTTTTACTGTTAAAAGCCGCAAAATTATGTTTATAATTAAAAGTGAATCAATTGTACTTCCGGTTTCGTTACTTCTGATCTGTAGTGAAATATAAAAAGTGTTGCCACCTAAGAATAAAAGTGGCAGAACACGGTAGATATTACATTATATTTTTATATCAAAGAAGTGATAATAATATGTAACGATTATTCTTAAATACTAATACTGTATTAAAATAAACACCGAATGGATTTTTTGCCATTCAGTGTTAAGTTGGCGTAAAAGATTGTTCCATTTCTCACGCTAGAAAGTAATTGTAAAAGAAGTAATAGCAACCCAGCCGATGACAGTGAGCGTCTTATTATGACATTTTGAATTCGGTTTATTTACATCAGTGCCAGTGGTCTCGAACCTACCGATAGTTCGGTATTTCTACCGATTTTGGGCCAGTACTACCGAAACGACATGACATTTTTCAACGATTTTTTGAAAGCTAGAAGATTCTCCCGATTTTTCTACCAATTTTCAGCGATTCGAAGATTAAAATCCCCATTTTCTTTCATACTTTGAGATTACTTGGTTAAATATGTTGCTGTTTGGGGCGGCGGGGGACAGTATTTTTAAATGGGCGGCAAAATTTGTTTAAAATTTTTACATTCATGAGGGGGGGGGGGGGGTGCGTGACTCTCGTTTGTTAAAATTACCTTCTTTTGGTACAATATTAGTCAAGGGGGTTTTCATTGAATATTGCTTGTTTTTTTGCATATACCGATTTTTGCTCCAATATACCGATTTTTCTTGGCAACCCTACTGATTTCACATATTGTCGTCCGAGACCACTATAACTACAGCCTATATTTGCTATCATATCTCATAGTCAGATAAGTGATAACCTTTAACTATGACTTTTGTTTTAATTTTCCCTTTTTATTGGGAAGGCAAAGAGTTCAAGCAACTGGATGCATAAAGCAGCAGACCGGGCTCTGTGGCGTATCTTGGGAGAAGCCTATGTCCAGCGGTGGACTGCAACAGGCTGATGATGATGAAAAGATTCAAACCCATACAGCCTCGTATTATGTGATATTTTTGTTTCTTTTTTTTTTTACTATGTACTACGTCGTAGTAAAGCAGTGGCTACCTTACCAAGACTTTATCGAGCAGTTTTGGCGGCAACGAAAAAACACTTGATTGGCACAGTTAATTCAATTCATTTCATTTGAGCCCTTTAATAGAATTATATTGGATAATATACCTCCATAATTATGCAATATAACACTAACGCCCGAATACTCAAACGCTACTTAAATATTTGAGATGGCCTTACGGATTTAAGCATTCGTTATTGGTGAAATTGGTATACTGAAACGTCACTTATCTCCTAACCTTAAATTTAAGACGACTCAGTTTAAGGTCCGCTTATTGATTCAAACGGTATTCACAAACACTGCTTAAAGTTTGACAGCTATGTAAGGCCTCCAAATATGGCTGTTAATCGAGATCAATTTGAGAGTGCTTCAGACTAGTCTCAAATATTTACGTTCAAATCTTTAATAATTTTATTCCGTAATAACTACATATTATATTCTCTTTGGATTTAATAAATCGTTTTTTTCTTCATTATCATCATTGTCTGAAGAGGAGTATGGTGTCAAAGGAAGAAATCTATAGAAATTAAACGCTTTCGAAGAATACAATAATGATAATTTAATGTTAATGTTTGACAAATAAATATATCATATCTTAACTTATCTTAAAAGAAGATTCCGACTCAGCAAGGAAACAGTTCTTCATTTATGTTCTTTAAAATCGGGATTATATCCAGCCGAACACAAAAAGAAACCAAACAATCCAACCGATAGCCCAAGGTCATCGGGGTTATTTTTCACGGGAAACAACCAACGGTAGTGCATCGTATTGTGCGTAGTATGGCAGTTGAGTTAGCATATTTTGTAAATGTTTGTAAATATGCCTACTTCTGATGATAAAACTGAAATAAGAATTATAAATATTATTGTTGTTGACTTGTTTATTTTTTTCTAAAGCGGCTAATGTCAACCCTGACATACTGCCAAGTGGCAATATAATGCCAATATAAGCTCATCACATCAATGTTAAGAATATAATAATTAATAAACTATTTCTAATAATGAATATTATGCCATTCCTACATATTAAAAACCTAGGATGGTTTTTAAACGTACTTACCATTTTTACTATGTAGCATCTGCACATAGTACATAAAATACACACGAAAATTAAACATAATAGACATATAATAACATTGTAAATCAATTTCAAACTGCGCATTGTGTTATTCGATTTATTTATATTTAACATCTTAAAAATTATACTGCGTGAAACGACACATAAATATCAAATTTATTAAAATTGTAATCGAAAACAATCTTTTTATAATCTGTAGCAAAATGACTGCTCCTCGGCTGAGTTTTCCATCAAATCTTTTAAAGTGCGTTTGAGAATGCCATTTAAAATAAGAAGCTGGCTAAAATTAAGTAGGCCTCAGATAACTTGGTTGGTTGAGTAGCGTTTGAGTATTCGGGCGTAAGTATCACCAAAATAATGAATTAAAACAAGAGAACCTCATGACACTTTAAAGTTCCCGCCAAAACTCTCTATGAAAATGTTAAATAACTCATAACATTTTTTTGTGGCTTCCAAATAAAAAAAATCTTTTTGATTGGGTTCAGGATAAGTACATTCTATCGTTCTAACATTTTTTCATTCCAAGACGCGCCAAATTGATATCAGGTAAAACGTATGGAACTTGCCATCATTCTATAGTCTTGCATATGATACCTTTAATCCAATTTTGTTATGAAAATATTGACCAAAGACACGAAGCAGAGCTTGACTTCAGACTTTTGTCACATTTAAACACAGAAGATGTCCGCTTTTGTATGGGTGCTGGGTATCAAAATCTAAATCTTTAGGGATATTAAAGCGGCAAAGTATGGAACTTGGATTCATTAAAATGTATTTGTTGACTCCTCCATTCATAACTAACTTCTTTAAAAACGTTCATATTAAGTGCAGTTTATAAGGAAAATAAAATTACGTAAATCTCAAAATCGGAGGTCTTTAAAATTAAACTATTTATTCTAAATGGCTAGTTTTTAGGAGTTCTATCCAAATACTTTATAATATAAACTTTAGGCCCATTTTTGGACATGTCTTTTATTTATAAAATTACGAATTAGGAAATTGACTTATGACACTGTCATAAGTCAATTTTCTACACGTCATTTTAGGCGCGTTTTCCATCTCAGTGCGTATGCGATTCCCAGAAGAGTAACAAGTCACTAAAGTTGTTCCAACATGCCTTTGGACGGGTCATACATTATAACCAAAGACATCCATCAATTAGAGTACTCGGGCACTAGTTTTATGACCTGTGACGTAGACCCTGGGGAACAAAAGCGCTTTAATTAGGAGTGTAATATATAGGACCATTTGAACGTTACGCTAATAAATGAAACCACTTACTTTTTATTTTTTTATCTTTGCTAACATTGCGTCCAAGAGACATTTTGTAGGTTAGTGCGAAAAATATCGGGTATGCGAGAATATTTCTAACTGAAAATGTGATGTTGCTGTGACAGAATTAAATACTTAAATTATATTTTCTTCTCGACTGCCTCGGTGGCGTAGTTGTATAAGGTACGACTACAATGCTGAGGTCTCGGGTTCGATTCCCGGGTCGGGCAAAGTGATATTGAGTTTTTCTATTCAGTATCAGCTCGAAGTCTGGAATTTGTGCCCGATATGGCGATAGGCTCACCCCCTATCACATCATGGGACGGAATAACGGCGAAAAGTGGGTGCACTAGTTGCGCCTCTGCCTACCCCTTCGGGGATAACAGGCGTGAGTGTATGTGTGTGTGTGTGTGTATATTTTCTTCTAAAGGCTGAAGACTTTAGAAGTCCATGGCTGAACACAGGCCTCCCCAAAAAGATTTCTAGCCTGTCAGAAGCGGCCTGTATCCAGCTGGTTTCTACGACCTTTACAAGTTCGCCTATCCAACTTGTTGGAGTCCCACGCTGCGCTTGATATTACGTCGTCTGCCCCCAGAACTTTTCTACGCCATCTGTTGTCAGTTTTCCGAGCTATGTGCCCTGCCCACTACCACTTTGCTACGGAGAGGGCAATCCTCGGCGTTTCTCTACGCGGTCAAATCAGAAATGAGTACTTTTTATTGATATATTTTGCTTGAAACTTATTTTTTTAATCACATCTATGGTTAGGGTAACATATAATAAAAATTTTTAAGAACTTCAATATGTGTATTAAGTTAGAAACGCAATATCGAAACGAGCCAGTATAACAGTTGTCTGGTCTATACGTGGCAGCAGGGCAAAGTTAAATTCTTATTGTACTACAAATCAGTAAAATATTAGAGAATCCAATTCCAGCCTTATGTACTTGTAATACTATTCATAATAAAATGGAAACATGCCACAGTCCTTACATCACCTCACCCTAGCTAACCTACCAGCATTTTAGATATTACAAACTGATAAAAGGCAAGAAGAACCTCCAGGCTTATTAATAACGATATTAATTTGACGAATATACCTGTAGTTATATAGATACAGGTGTCAATTGAGATCAAACACAACGTTTACACAGCGGATCAAATAGATCTGGAATTATACGATTTGGCAGCCAATATGTACTCGACGCGAAGCCAATAACTAGTTATTAGGAATTTGTATACTGCAAGCGATGCGAATGGCCTACCGAGACAACGTCCGGAAGTTCAAACCCAATGCTTTGACTGACGTTCAACCTTTGACTTTCTAATTTACGTGTGTATTG
Source organism: Lapara coniferarum (assembly GCA_949316025.1). Classification (NCBI taxonomy): domain Eukaryota; kingdom Metazoa; phylum Arthropoda; class Insecta; order Lepidoptera; family Sphingidae; genus Lapara; species Lapara coniferarum. The sequence goes on from OX438923.1 coordinate 16,513,395, forward strand.
TCATTTATCGTTTGCTTTCACAGTGAAGGAAAACAACGTGAGGAAACCTACATAGCTGGGAATTCTCCATAAGAATTTCGAGTGTATGTGAATTCTGTTTCAAATATCATTCCGAGTATTTTTTTCCTATTATTATATTATTATGTAATAATATTTCTATAGCATAGCCCTGCAGTGGACAGCGGTCCAAGTAACTCGAAATGATTGGAACCAATTGAGTTATCAAGTTTGTAATCGATATAGAGAATAAACAATAATATTCAACTGTAATTGCCTGCTTGAAGCTGTTGTATTGGGAAAACGACTGGTGGGCTGAGGTCTCTGGTTCGAGACAGGTCAGTTGAGTTAATATAAGAAAGAGCGTGGGTATTTTAGACTTTAAGCTCCATTCTGGGATTCAGCATACTATATAGAAGCTGTTGTTTCACTTTACTAATAGACTCGTACTACCAGCATCGAATCGGCCAATACATTAGCTATATGACTTTAAGATACATTGACTGGAAATTCAGAATAATTGAGTCACTAGCAACCTTCAGAATCTGAGTTATAGAGAAAATATGAGAAAAAAAAATAATAAAATTGTCACTATAACAAGGCAAGACACGTGACAAAAGCATTGATTATTTCTCATATTTTTATAGTTATTTGATCATCGACTAGTCCTTTAGTCGTGCGGCAATGTATATATTGTTTATGAGTTCGATTCCTAAGTCGAGCATTATGTGTTCGTTTTCCTGTTGCGCCAACCCCACATTGATGTGAATTGAATAATTGCTTAAAGATTAATGTTATTACTGGGATCACCGCTTCATTCGCATACTTTTAATAAAAGCGGGCTCCTTACAAAGTAAAGACACACTTAATATTGTGTCAATACAAGAATTTAGTATAAAATGGTTGTAATGTTTCAGCTTCATCTACGAGCTGTAACGAAACGATAGCGCGACTTAATTCTAGAGTAATGTCAGTTAACGGCAGAAAGTGGAACTAAGCTTCCAGTGGCGCTAGTATCCCTACAAAAAGTAATTAAATACAGGGTTTTCATACATACGACATTGTCATACGGATTCGATATTTTTTAAAGCAGACGAGCATGTGGCTGATTTTCGCCAATCAACAAGCTATATTACAAAGCGAAACAAATTGAATATTTGGCTCTACCCAGCAACTAGAGGTTGTATGGTTGTTGGCTTTATATGATTGTGTCTTAGCTCTGAAGTAAATATAAAACAAAATCAGATTCAGGCTGTGCATATCCAAACAGGCTGGCATAATTGTGTAGACTGATGAAGGATAATCGCTCGTCAGTGGTCACTCTATCTGGCTCGTCTCCACTTATCATCACGTCCAGTGGGGACACCTTACTGTGCTTCTTAAAGTTATAAAATAAGTGATTTTAGGAGACGATGTCGTGATCCAAGATATTCGCCAAGACAGTTTGTGTATCGACTAGTTCTTAAAAGAACCGATAAATAAGATCTGCATGTTTTTTCTAATGTGTCCAGCTGTTCGTAAAAACTAAGATAAATTCTGTTAGGAACATATTTGAAAACGTCATATTATACCGCATTGGAGTATGGAAAGTATAAAAACGTATTTCCGAGACCGTGAGTTCCTCGTACTTCATAATTAGAGCAACGCTTAAATCTTATTGCGTAATCAGGACGCCTTATGAGTTTTCCTTAGCATAAAGGTTTCAAAGAAAATCATTTGCATAGCAGATAGCATAATTAAATTTAGTTCACTATATTTTACTTAACAAGGTATACAAATCTAGGTTTTCTGCCTTAGATATGAGATCATTAAACTAATGAATAATCTTAATCACATTGTAATACTTCTACTTTATTGTAGTACTTCAAGAATTAATCAACAGAGTAAAAGCATTTATGGCTGAGGATATATTTCTGTTACTGTACTCTATTCCCGTAAGATATAGGTTTATTATGACTGCGCCAGTAGAGTTGTTTTATTGGAACTGTCGCGTTGCGGTCTCGGGTTCGATCGTTGAGGGTATGGTAAAATAATACGGGTTTTTCAGAGACGGCATGAGCCTAGAGTCTGTTTTTGTACACGAAATTGCGATAGGACGCCTCTTATCCATATCATGGCACGGAATGCACGCGGCGAAATGTGGATGAACAAGTTACACACACTCCTTTAATCCTTAGATGGTTATGTAGATACATAACCATCTGAGGATTAAAGGAGTGTGTGTATCTATGTACTTAATATTATGTTAATCTAAGATAGTGTATCTGGTTGTCAAATTTGATCTAAATCCATCTAGCAGTTTCCTCATTATTTCCAACGATCATCTCAAAATCTTCACAACCTTTTACATTAATAGTAAAACATGACTTAAAGAATCTTATAACTAAAATGATAGCATTTTTCACTCCAGCTGTCCATGAAACGCTCAACTTTGCACCGACGTCCTGTAATCTTAATAACACTTTGTACGTCGCGGCGAGGTCACCTAATGGACGGCTAGCGCTGGAAAGATGTTAATTCCAATTTCCAAGTCTAATGCTACGGCGACATCTTTTGTGAAGATAAGGAACTGAATTAAACTTCACTCTACTGTTTGCGGTAAATGTTAGTTTGCATTTTAAATAGAAAATTTGAAGAGGAATTAAGAAAATTTCGAGGAAAAGGAATAATGGTTAGCATATTCGAAACAAAGAAGATTCATTCGGAGATGCAATTTCAAAACTTCTAGGTTGTGCGTTGCGATGTCGTGTCGTGAATTTTTACGTTGCTCGTCGTAGATTTCCACTATACGACGTCGCATTGTGAAACGAGGTCACGTCGTGTTTATGTGTATGAGCCCTTACACCAATCTTCAAAATCCAAGTGTTGGTCGATCCGGAAATCGAACCCTGGATGTTCCGGACCACTACCGTATACCCTGATACCAGACCAAGAAAAACTTAAACCGTGACCATAAAATAAGCCGGTGCTCTAGGTGTAAAATAACAAATAGTCGTTGTATGTACTTATGGCCTACGTTGTCACCGTAATCAATGTGAAGTGAAGTATTCGCATTACGTCGCGTCGCTACGAGTCGCGGCCAATCGCTCACCTAGGACAATGGGTTATTAGCAGATCTTTTTCTTTTTAAATTAAACAACGCTACAGGCTAATTCAACATTTTATTAACAGAAGCGTTACAAATGTTTCTTCAGACTCATTAATGTAACAGACATTATCTGTACTGGATTAATTGAATTTGGACTTTTTTGCTTTTATCTCTTTGTTGGCAAATTTACGGTCGGCGCACTGCCAACGTTTTTCTTTTCTGCTTCAGTTACGATAAAAAGTAATTGTTAGAAATCAGAAAATTTGGTCTTTTGTTAATTAACGAATGGGTGTTTTTAGATTACAGTCTGCCGCTCAAATTCTGTGTACTTAGCGTCACGCTCTTTTTTCTTTTTCAAGGGTAGACAGAGTTTAACACCCAAAAATAATAATTAGGTGTCGGGTAATAAGGGACAAGCCTGTTGTAATCTGTAGTAAATATTATACTCTGTGATCTTCATGGTGGAAAATGTAACGCCATCTATTGGCTCTTTTAGTATAGTTTCCTTTTGTCGATAACTGTCATGGCCTCCGACTAAGCTAAAATGTATTCCTTGTAAAGTTACGGTGTAATAATTAAAACATTTACTGATAATTTTATTTGATGTTATCCGCAATCGTCTTGACTGTCCTGATATTGTTGAACTTATATATCTAGCCACACCTAAACGTCGTACCCGGCACACACCATTACTACGTGTTCCATATCACACAACCAATTATGGTCAAAACTCTGTGTTTGCGAGAGTACCAAACACTTACAATGAACTCTCTCCTTGCATCGATCCTTTTGTAGGGTCTAAACACAGTTTTCTGCACCATGTAAAACGTCACCTTCGGAATCCTAATTCTTAAATTAATATGTTAATAAATGTCTAGTTTTGGCTGCCTCTTGTAATTTGTAATTTTTACGCGTTACGACTGCGGTTCGCTGGAAGTTATACTGATACACATAACCTTAACTAACTAATACACCTATGTGGCATATTATTATGCGGAGATTTGTACTGGTATATTATATATAATTTTCTTTATATTTTAAGTAAAATGAGTAGTTGTCATTGGCTTAGAAATTATTTTTGAAGTATTATTAAGATATATTGTAAAAAAGCTGTTACTACTCTTACAATAAAATAAAAAAAAATAACTACTAATGACCTAATTTATTAACATCACGAACACCCCATCATTCCAACACGTTCTATTGTCATTTTACATATTTTTTTGAAGAAGTGATGTTATCGAGAAGCTGGATTTAGGGTACTGATTGTATTTGCTACCATTTATGAATACGAAAAAAGCCAGAAGAATAAAAGGGTGGATAAATTTTATTAAGCCTTCGACAAATTTAACTTTTTTTTTGTGCATCAAATAAGATCGACATTATATTTGACCTATACTACACCAGCTGGTTCGTATAATATTTATCTTTTATTGCCGTGCCAGGAAAATGCAATATAAGGCAATCAGCCCTGTTTTATATACTATCCACTGCTGGGCACGGGCCTCCTCTACTACTGAGAGAGGTTAGGCCTTAGTCCACCACGCTGGCCTAGTTCGGCTTGGCAGACTTCACACACCCTCGAAATTCTTATGGAGAATTCTCAGGTATGTAGGTTTCCTCACGATGTTTTTCTTCACCGTTAAAGCGAATGATAATTGATAAACAATACACACGTAACTTCGAAATATCAGAGATGTGTGCCTTGGATTTGAACCTTCGAAAATTGTCTCGGCAGACAGAAAATAAATGAATTTCGTAAACAAACCTAAGATCCTGAACATTGCGCTGAAATTGAAAGCTGAAGAATATAATTCCATTCGACTCTTTCAGGAAGCTTGCGATTACGGGATCGCTCGGCGCGCAGGTACAAGGAGTTAGAAATGCAACTGTGCACAGAATATTATTTACTTTTTATACGAATGATGAAACTAGTAAGCCGTTCATATCATGCTTACCACTTTTAGTCTACAAACACTGAGCAACACCGCTAAGAACTTTGATTTACAAAGTTCTGCTTGGCACAGTACTATAGTCATCTAAGAAATAAGATAGCAACATACGATCTAGTAATCAATGCTTATTTTATGGACATGATTAAGTAATATAATATTATTTATTTACACTAATGTCTTCTATTTTTATTAACTGTTCGTCGTTACCATTATCAAAAGGTACATATACAATAAGACAGACGTAGCTCGGTTTTTCTAGAATGTGTCTTCTCATTTAAAGAATTCGTCCACCTCCAACCTATTCCTACATCTGACGTGTCGCTGATCGATGGCCGCAATCTGATGGATGAGCATCTGCCGCATCCGTTATTTACAGTTCTTTTGGACTTCGTGGACGCTCTGGAGAGTTTATTACCTTGTTATAGCCTTATTTCTGCGGGCGTATGGAGTTTATTGCGAAAAACTACCACGAACTCAGGCTGTAGCTTGTAAAGTATTGCAATATATTTTTTGCATCACTTTGACAGTTAGATTTACTAGACAGGTCTCAAGAAATGATTCAAACCGCCACTACGAATCACAAGTTAATACATTTATTTTTTTACTAAATGAAATCGGGGTTGTTCCTGACAACTTTATAATTAAAAAAAAATATATCGCATAATTTCCTTACTCATTCCCAAATGTATAATTCCCATGTGTAGTTAGTCCCATCAATTTAGTAAGCAACTACAGGCGTTAGGAAATTAAAAAATGGTTTTAGTTATTATTATGAGTACTAAACTAACTCGAATAAATAATTAATAAGTCATTTACCAATGCGGAAAATTTATCTTCCAAATACTAAGGGCCTCAATAATTCCTGCATACGTCTGTCATAGTTATAATTTTTTTCAGTTTGTCTTAAATTAAGGGCCGTATTAAACATGCAACTCAGTTTCCCTTTGAAGTGCGATATTAGCTAAGACGCTGTCAAATTAAGGTCAGCATCTTTAGACATCGGTTTTTACATGAACCCATAATAACATCAGTTCTTCTGCACGTGTATCTGCCTCACTTGACATTGGCAAAATTGTCCTAAACGCAGAGCTAGATAGGAAAAAAAAAATAACATCAGTTCAAATGACATCTTAAATTGCATTATGTGACGGAATTTGACAGCTTCCTTTTTGTTTGTGTAACAGCGCTTACTAAGCCGAGAATTTGCTCTTGAGTGACGGCTTTAGCTTGGTTTATTAAATAGTTTAGTAGTAGGTCTCTCATGTATGAGTCCGTATGGGTGAGTACTACCGCAATATCTATTTCTACTGCCAAGTAGCAGTGTACATACACTGTCGTGTTTAGGTTTGAATGACATTGTAGCCAGTGTAACTACTGGACATAATGATACTTAACATCTTAAGTATGTCTCAGGATGACGAGTGCAGTGGAATGCTACACAGAATTTTGTAACTCAAGGTTGTTGACACTATGCGGGTAGTCGGTCTCCCGTTGTCGTAGACGCCAAAAGCGTCCTTTAGAGTGTGGGGGCATCTTAGCCTCCTTGTATAGAGGGGCTGCAACGGCATTGCGCAGGGACGGTCCCGTGCAGGTATCTTAGGGTAACAAGATACCCCGGGGCCGTCTTGTATGCGCCGAAGAAGGCCACGCGGGTTTTTGTTGGTATGCCGGTGTAGGATGTATACAGTGTTAGGGACTCGGTGCAATGTTCGCTCGGATGACGCTATACTCCCGAGTATCGAGTGTCGACATTGCGCCGTAAGACTGTGTGAAACTAACATAACCGTTCCACTTACGGCCCCCCCCCCCCCATTGGTAGTAGCGATAATGCGTTATCCCCGAGAAAAAAAAAAGTTGTTGATACTGTTTATGGGTAGTCGTATCGCTAACCATCGGGCAAACTGCATGCTCGTCTCGTCATCCGATGCAATAAAAAAGTTCAATAGATAAAATGTCTACTTGAGATTTTACTCAAAAGAGAGATTGATTTGTTAATACGGCCCTAAGAGTGAACTGATACCACTAAGTACGCTACACCAGAAAAAAATACTGCATTAACTAAATGATTAACTGGAAATTATTTGAACTAGCTATTGCTCGCGGCTCCGCCCGCGTGAAAAAGCTTGTTCAGGATAAAAGTCCCCCTATATTTTATATTTATACAAGCTCTTGCCCGCGGCTTCGACTGCGTTAAAAAAAAAATCCGGGCTAAAAGTACATTAAAACCTTCCCGTTGAATCACTCTATCTATTAAAAAAACCGCATCAAAATCCGTTGCGTAGTTTTTTTTAAGGATCTAGTTTATAATTTTACTCATATTATTACTTTTCCTTTGTGCTCTACCCTCTTTACGATAGGATTTAATATTATAATTATGTTGTTTTTTCATTAGTATGTAGGTAAAAATGTATTACATTAATTTACACTTAATATTTTCACTGTATGTCAGTCAAGCTGACAATTGACAAGTGATGATGTGACAGATGGTGACATAACAGAATTACGTTTTATTAATGCATGTTGTAATGTACTAAAGAATTGAATTGAATGTTGTAATGTTCTTATTATTGTACGTTATATATATATATATATATTTTTTTTCTGGTGCCTTTTGTTATGTATTATTATAATATTCGTCTGTCACGAAGTGGTCTGCCTATTACTGTTATTATCTTTTACTTACTTTAACGAATGTATTTTTTTTTTTTTTCTTTTTGTTCTTATATAAAATGTTTAAGGGGTAGAAGCTTAATTTTTTTTTGTGTAGTTAGTTAATTAAGTTATGTATTCTCTTCTTGTCAAATACCGGCAGGTAGAGTGAATGACATTATTGTTGGTATATATAGTATTATATTTCATATTTTTGATATTATTAATATATATCTAAGTATATTTATATTTTTGTACCTAAATGATCAATGTTTTTGATGGGAGTGATAGTAGTGATTATTTATCAATATCTTCATTAAATAATAGTAGCAGCAGTGATGATAGTTTTGCAAGTATCCCGTGCCTATCTGATACATTGGATTCTCATTTCTCAGATGTGCCTAAAAATTTGAATATTATTCACATTAATGCGCAGAGCATTCCGGCTCATTTCTCCGATATGCTGGTGTCTTTTGACGTGAAGAACATCCATGCTATTCTAGTCTCCGAGTCTTGGCTTAAACCATCTCTGCCTTCTATATCTTATTCTCTGCCAGGCTTTAATTTGATCCGTAACGATAGAATGGGTAGTGGCGGTGGCGGGGTCGCTATTTATTTGCGTAACCATATTCCATTCTCCGTAATTAATACCTCCGCCCAGCCGCCCTTGCCCAATGTCGGCGAACATATCTTTATAGAAGTACTTTTATCTCACACTAAGTTATTACTCGGAGTCTATTATAGTCCTTCTTTACGCAACAATTACTTCACGTCATTTGAAAAGATCCTTGAAGATCTCATGCCCTCCTACAGCCATACCATTATTATGGGTGACTTTAATACATGTTTACTCAAACGCAATTATCGTTCTTCTTCCCTAACTAACATCACTAATTCGAGCAACATGCATATCCTTTCTCTCAATGCTACGCACCATTTTCCTAACTCGTCCCCTTCTTTACTTGATCTCATCATGGTTTCCTCACTAGAGCATGTTGCCAAACATGGCCAGTGTCCAGCTGATGCCTTTTCCTATCATGATTTAATTTTCTTGTCCTACAAAATTCGGCCTCCTAAGTTTAAACCTACTATTCTTCTGCAGCGCAATTTTGGTGGTGTGAAGAACGAGGCATTTATAAGTGATGTCAAATCCATAGATTGGACACCAGTTTTTACGGCTAATTCTGTTGATGAACAGGTTGAAATATTTAATACATCTATAATTAGGTTGTATGATGTTCATGCCCCATTACGCCCAGTTAAAATAAAACACGTGCCTGCTCCTTGGCTAACCAACGAAATCAAAGAGCTAAAAAGAAAAAAGTTTTCTGCCAAGACCAGATACAAGTTGCGTCCTACAGAAGCGAATAAAGCGAGGTACATGAGGCTCAGGAACCGCTGCAATGTGGTGTGTAGGGACGAACAACGACGCCACATTCACGAATCAGTTCAGGTTGGGGATCCAGCAAAAGTCTGGAAGTTCCTTAGGTCATTAGGAGTTGGAAAATCTCGCCAAGAGACTATCCCTAATAATATAAACATAAACCTAATTAATCAACACTTTTCTTCTTCGTCAAATATTGATGATTTCACTAAAGCCTCTACTATAAACTATCTTTCAAATGTTTCCGCTCCTGACCATCCTTCGTTAGTTTTTCGTCAATTCACTGCTTGTGATGTTCGGAGGAACATCTTATCCATTACGTCTAATGCTGTTGGCATAGATGGCATTAGCCGTAATATGATTATCCCCATTCTCGACCTCATACTTCCTGTTCTGTGTCACATATTTAACTCTTCCATTTCCTGTCCCGCGTTTCCTTGTTCATGGAAAGAAGCCCAGATTATTCCTTTACCCAAAAAACCCAATCCAAAATCCTTTTCCGACTATCGTCCTATTTCTATTCTTCTTTTCCTATCGAAAGTCCTTGAGCGCCTGGTTCATAACCAATTAAGCTCTTTCCTTACCACGTATGACCTTTTGAATCCCCTACAATCTGGGTTTCGTCCTGGACACAGCACGGTTACTGCGCTCGTTAAAATCACCGACGATATTCGTTTGGGGATGGAAAACGGCCAGTTAACTGTGTTGGCACTCCTTGACTTCAGTAATGCTTTCAATACCATTGACTTCGACATACTCCTTGCTACTCTCCGCTCCTTTAACATATCTCCAACAGTGATTGACTGGTTTCATAATTACCTGTACGGGCGCCGTCAGCGTGTTCGCCTTGGAGAATCGTATTCTTCATGGTGTAACACGTCGGCTGGTGTACCTCAGGGTGGTGTCTTATCTCCTCTCCTTTTTTCAATTTTTATTAACTCGATATCAAGAAACCTTACTTCTTCCTACCACCTCTATGCAGACGACCTGCAGCTTTACTGTCAAGCTCCACTCGCTAGACTTGGTAAAGCCATTCTCGCTCTGAATAGAGATCTAAGCCTTATATCTGAGTGGAGTATTGCTTATGGGCTTCGACTCAATCCGGTTAAGACGCAGGTTATAATTGTGGGAAGTCAAAGAACCATTTGTAAAGTGGACTGGTCACTTCTGCCTAAAGTGATGATAGATGATGTTATAATACCCTTTAGCGATACTGTAAAAAATCTTGGTATTATCATCGACAGCACTCTATCCTGGGTTCCTCAAATGATAGTAATTAGTCGTAAAATTTTTGCTGCAGCTGGTTCACTACGTAGATTACGCAACTTTCTTCCAATATCCACTAAGATTGCGCTCGCACAATCTCTTCTACTCCCTATACTTGACTATGCCGACGCCAGCTACCTTGATCTTACCGAGGCCCAGCTGAATAAACTTGAGCGCCTTCAAAATTTTTGTATTAGGTTTATATTTGGCTTACGCAAATATGACCATGTTTCCGAATTTCGTGAAAAGCTCAAGTGGCTTCCTATACGCCGTCGCCGGAATGTTCACATCTTATCTCTCCTCTACAGTATTCTGTTCAATCCATCCTCCCCGCGCTATCTTCAGGAACATTTTAGTTTCCTACATAGCAACAGTTCTCATTCCCTTAGGTCATCAGAGAATCTTACGTTAAAGTTTCCAGCACATAGGACATCATTCTATGGTCGGTCCTTTACTGTGGAAGCTGTGCGATTATGGAATGCATTGCCTATCCATATCAGGCGCTCGTCTACGCTGGAAACTTTTAAATCCCGGGTGAAAGCACATTATCTTTCGCAGTAATGCTACGTTTTTGCTCTATTTCTATCTTATTATTGGTGCATGTATGGGTATATTTGTGTGTATATGTGTATATATGTATGTATATGTGTATATATGTATGTATGTGTTTATTTATATGTATGTATATATATATTTATATTGTTAATTTCCTTTCTTGTTCTCTGTATGTTTATTGAAAACGCCGCCGATAATTTCAATTGTTTTATTCCTCTCCATGCACGGTTGTCTGGAAGAGATCGCTCTTAGCGATAAGACCGCCAAAATTGTAACACCGTTTTATGCTGATGTGCCATGTTATGTATGTTATGGTGTGACAATAAAGTGTTTTTATTATTATTATTATTAAGCATACATAGGGACAGACAGCAGGAAGCGACTTTGTTTTATCCTATGTAGTGATTTTCCCGGCATAAAAAGTAGCACATATCCTACCCTATCCTCAAACTATTTCCATACTAAATTTCATCGAAATCGGTTGAGTGGTTCAGCCGTGAATGCGTAAAAGACAAACAGTTTAATTTCGCATTTATTCTAAATATAAGTATTGATATGGGTATTATATTCGTCTAAAAGTCGACTATCGAACGATAAACAAATCGTAGGTAGGTTAAATACTTAGTCAAATAATTTCGCAAGCTAGAACGTCCTCAGCCAATAATGTCATAGACTTATGAACTCTTGAAATGGAAATAAAACGTATTTAAATCCAATATTGAGATGGCGCGACGTCGTAGATTCTATGTTTTGCTTGCATTTGAATTGCAACTGTTGACGCAGCCGCAATCCCGTCGAAAGTTTGGCCTTACCGCGAGGAGAGAAGACAGTAGGACAAATGCAGCTAAGGGCTATTTATCAATCACTAAATGACAGTTCTTCATAAAATCATATATCTGAATAGAAAAATGAAGTTAAATTATTTTTATACGCCAAAACAAATGAGTGCAGCGCTTTCAGAGTAGTTATCGGAAGAGACCTCTCGCTGCCAGTCGTGGTCGCTTCTATGGTTGAGAGCCAGATGTCCTGACATGCGGAGGCCCACTTCTGCGAGGTAGTCGTCGCGCAGATAGAGAACCATTCTTGAAAATATTGTTAACAACTAATAATGATTCGTACTACAAGAATCAGCCAGGATTTACGCATTTGTTTACGGAACAGAAAATTTTGCAACGTGCATAGAACTTATTTTTAGTCTTCCTTCTTTCCTCTCTCCTTCATTTCTTCTAATTTTCGAGAGACTTCATTTTCGTCATTATATTAATATAATAATTGAAATCCTCCTAGCCAGTTTCGGCCACGGCGGCCAATCTCAACGGAGATCAGCCAGGTACGCAGGAGATATTATAGTGCACAAGTGTGTGCGCAATACACAGGTGCACTCGCTATTCCTTCACTCTCATATATATATATATATATATATATATATATATATATATATATATATAATAATTAATCACGTAATTAATATTGTTTTTGGAATCCTTTGCCGAATTTCGAGCAATTTGGTATCACCGATAAAAATTAGACATGATTTACTGCATCCCCATCAACTTGGTTCAAGAGTCGAATCAAGAAAATGAATTGAATATCTAGGAGCAGTCACGTACGCTCTTAAGTTTTGTGTTCACAGCATCTTCGCTATCTGATTTATTCAAATACGTTTTCAGTAGCAAACATATTTTGGTATATTTGGAATAGGATTTTATGAGTTTTGTGAAAAGAATCTTATAGAGCCGGGTTCTAGTAAGATTTGACTATGAAATCAACGAGTTTGAATAGAGCATCATATTCTTATAGAAAACTGATGTAAATAATCTGCCTTGATGGTATAGTTGTATTGCGCTAGTGGTGCAACACCGTGACACACCGTACATACAACAGTGTGGTTCGAATCTTGGGTCGGGTAAAATAATATTAGGCTTTATGCTCCGTATCAGCCCTAAGTCTCTAATTTATCGCCCCTTATCACCAGGGCCGGACTAGCCTTAGGCAACTGCCTAGGGGCTCGTCATAGGGCAGGGGACCTTCGTTCTGTGCAAAAAATGCGAAAATTATAAATTTTACGATTCGTATTTAATGAACTCGTTACCCGATGGTAATATTATTACATTGATTAGTTTTATAACGTTTCGGAATACGTTTTAAGTTGTTAAAAATATATATTATACTAGCTTTTGCCCGCGGCACCGCCCGCATTAAAAAGTTTTTCCGGGATAAAAGTCCCGATTTATATTTCCCCTGGATAAAAGACATGATCTACCCGTGTGCCAAATTTCATCGAAATCCTTTCAGTTGTTTTTGCGTGAAAGAGGAACAAACATCCATACATCCATACATTCTTATAAACTTTTGCCTTTATAATATTAGTAGGATAATAGGATTTATTGCAGTTGGATAATTAGGTTGTGGTAGAAATCACGAAAAAGGTAGTCAGGGAAGGAAAAGGGGCCCCAAGGGGCTATGCCTAGGGGCTCTGCCATTCTTAATTCGGGGCTCAATCTCATTCAGGGGCAGAATACACATGGTGAAAAGTGATTCCCTGGTTGCACGAAACTACCCTTTCTAAGATTAAAGTATGATGTGTGTTTATTTGTTTTTGTAAATAATCTGTATACCATCAGCTTTTAATACCGTATGCTTATTTTCAAGTGTTAGAGTAATAATGTAGAAAAATTTGTATGCAGCAGCAGTGAACTGGGTTAGTGGCCGTAGTATCACTGTTTCATAGATCGCAATCAACATAAAGTGAGAGCTTGTATTTCGAGTAACATTTTCATAGGGGTAATCCCTTTTCTGTTTTTATAAGGCCGGTTGCGCATGCATGGTTTTCCTAGTATAGTCTGAGATAGATTACTATTACGCAAACTGTATGTATGATTCACTCAAATAATGCTAAAAAAATAGCGACGAATAATTTCTTAATAATAAAATATTTTCTCGTACCACAGCGTAATAATAAACAAAATTATGTTTAATAAATACTTTATTTTACATAAATCTAGCGATAAACATTTATATCGGACAACAATATAAAAATTTACAAGCTCAACGTTCGTTTTGGCACGAGATAAAACTTTTTTCACATTCAATAAGTTTAAATTGGACGATTTTTCGCTAACTTTGTAAGGCTTCGGTCCTAATAGCACGCGGAATGTTTTTTCATTATCATATTTTTCATTATTCGTGGCGTGGAAGATGGTAAAAAGGTTATAAGGCAAGAAGCCACAGATTCAATTTTCATGGGAAGGTGAATGTCATTGATTGATAAATTTGTTTCGAGTGTAGTGTATATGCGTTCAAAAGAACTGGAGTTTGGTGTAGCCTATTCCAGACGACAGAAAGACAAATCTTGTAGGTACTTGAATGTACCGACTAAGCAGATATTTTTATTAACTTTATTTCGAATGCAATGCATGCAACCAGCCCTGTATATACTGCCCACTGCTGAACACGGGCCTCCTCTACTATTGAGAGGGGTTAGGCCTTAGTCCACCACGCTGGCCTGGCGCGGGTTAGTAGACTTCACACACCCTCGAAATTCTTATGGAGAATTCTCGGGTATGCAGGTTTCCTCACGATGTTTTTTTCTTCACCGTTAAAGCGAACGATAATTGACAAACAATACACACGTAACTTTGAAAAATCAGAGGTGTGTGCCTTGGGTTTTGAACCTGCGGACATTGTCTCGGCAGACCGTTCCATTCCCAACTAGGCTATCGTCCACTTATATCACCGCTTGGTGTCATAAAATGCGTGCAACTGTCGATCCTGGCTTACAGGAGTTGCAGTGGTGGGTGAGAGGGAGGGATAGTCTCGTAATTATAATAACTGCTTATGTGTACAAATAGTAGTAGTATTTTTGAGTTGCAAGTAAATGCATTATGTTGCAATGCGTGACGAGCTAGGCAATATCGCTTGAATATAAAAATAAGTATTGTAAGTGAAGTAGAGTTCTTATGTTATTATGTTTTCCTTTGCCGTTAAGGCGAATGACAATTATTGATAAACAATACACACGTAACTTCGAAATGTCAAAGGTGTTCGCCTTGGGTTTCGAACCTGCGGACATTGTCTCGGCAGACCTTCCTTTATATTCATTATTTATGTCCATAATATTATTTCGAATACTTCTTTTTTTACATTTTTGTATATAGATACTAATACAAAAACTTTAGTACATATAAAATGAATCACGTTCCAATGGTGAGGCTCAAGATTCAAGATAGGTATCAATAGACGCCTCTGCGGCTAAACGATAATGGTAATTCTAGTAGTTTCACTGGATCAAGAAGTCTAGACATAAAATATAATAATAAAAATATCTAGCAACAAGTAAATTGTTGTTCCAAGAAATTACGATAAAGAAATTCTCATTTTTCATCGATGTAAGAGATTTTTCCACAAAACATTTTATTTACGTCCAAGTTACAATCTCAAAGCCTTACGGAATTATTTTAATCTTTTAGATCAATAAATTTAATTTCTATGTAAATACGTAGCATTGTAATTTAAAATTTGAGCATTTGTTGGCAACTTTTAAAGTATTTTTTACGATGGCATGGTATCGATATTTTTATATATATTTCATATTTCATGATAATTTTAATAACATCTTTCCTTTTTAAAAGTTTAAAGCTAACATCTTTTTTTATTACACTCTGCTTGCTATTGGTCTAGTGCAGAGAGATACCGAGACTGGAGTAAAAACATCTGCAATCAAACCCTTAGTGGAAGTAAATTCACGTCCACAACTCTACAAGCTCTTCGGGATTGTGCTAATATAACTAAACCAAAAGATAAGAGTAGGATCATTAATAAGATTTATGACTGCACCTTTGATGAATGCGTCTCACGTGAGCTATTTTTATATATATATTACTGTATTGGATTATTACTTCTTTCATAATGATTATATCTGATACTCCGTGTAGTTCCAATTCCATGATTTGTTTACGCTGTTATCACTGTATTGTGGTGTCACTGCCATCTTCAATGTTGTGTCTTGAAGCTGAAATGTTAAATAATACGGTTTGAAAACAGTAGTTACTAGTTGTTTTCTATTAGTTACTTTTGTTGAAAGGCGTCTTTGCTACTCTTGTATTAACTATATTTAATTTTCTATTCAAATAGTTTCCATTCAAGTCTGAGTAGCTAATCCGGGTGCGAATCCACAATTATATCATAATTTTTTTATTGTGTCGAATGACGAGACCAGCATGACGTTCACCTGATAGTAAGCGATACGACCACCCATAGACAGTAGAAATACCATCCAGCACCTTGAGTTACAAAGTACTGTGTGGCATTCCACTGCGCTCGTCAACCTGAGACATAAGATGTTAAGTCTCATTATGTCCTGTAGTTACACTGGCTACAATGTCCTTCAAACCGAAACACAACAGTGCATGCACACTGCTGGTTGGCGGTAGAAATAGACATTGCGGTGGTACCCTCCCAGACGGATTCTTACATATGAGTGTCCTAATAGAGTGAAGTTTATACCTGTGATTCAAACAAGAGAAATAAACAGGTATAAAAAATCAGAGATTAGAGAAGAAACAAGTCAAAACGCATGAATAACTAACACTATCAAATATGATTTTAGAATACCTCAGAAACTGGCCATAAATCCGAGTAAGTTTGACAGATTACTTTGAAAGTAAAAACAGGAGAGCTAGAGAACTTAAAATATTATTTTTCCTGAGTAAAATATCTCCAGACTGCGCAGTAGTACCTGAGTAATCTGTTTAAAAGTCAATTTTGTTAACAAAAACTCAAGCACTTTGCTTCCATTTAAAACTAATCCTTCTTATTTGAAATTTAAATTTGTGAACAAAAAATTCCGGCGAGACCTCTTGAAATCTGTAGGGACGAGAATGTTTTATCGATGGAATATCAGTTCTACGAAAGTTAGTTGTAAAGTTATAATTTTAACGTATACTAGATAGTATTCATCCGCTCTATAAAATATATAGAGCGGATGAAAGTCGCTTAAATATAAAATTTTGACATCTTAATTTATATGCATTACATTATATAGATTGAAGTCTTAATATTGTATTGAAAATCTATTAATGGTTATTGTTACGTCACTCATAATGTCTCTACTTGATCGCACTATTGTACTAGGTTTATCATGAAATTGTCTTTCTATTAGTATATTATCAAATAGGATAAATTAAGTGCGTTTCAAATTCCTGTTTTTGTAACAAATTCTTTCCACCGATTTATAGAATAAAATATACAATCCATACTAGAATCCATACTAGATAATTATGTAAAATCTAAGAATCTTACATGAGGCATAGAAGTCGACAACCCCTGAGGAATTGCACTTGGGATCTCAGTACCGATCTTCGGTGCTGGTGGCTGAGGGCCTATCGGGTCCAAGTTCAGAGGCTCGTACTCATCAGAAACTCCGCTGTCAGGGGAGTCGGGGACGTGCACCTCGTTCATGTACCCTTTAGGACCCACGCGGCTCTTGTGGATGCAGTAGTCTCCTGTGAAGGGGTTCTGGTAGGCCACGACGGTCCTGGAATTAAGAGCGAATTTGGTTTTATCACGTACGCCATATTCAGATATGGATGAATATTAAAACAATGAATGTCCTCTTTATAAACTGACCAGGATAGTAAAATATTACCACGTTGTGGTAGAGTCTGGAATAATTCTTTGTATAGACTACTTTAACTTTAAAATGAAAACCAAAAGTGAAACGAAAACCCAAAGCAGGATTTTTTACTTTGCTGGATATGCCATAATTTTTTTATGACTCGTTCACTAAAGAAATTAAAAAATAATTAAATATTTGTTTACATTTTTTTAGTTTTCTAACTAGTTCTATAACATTATGTTCATAATAATTGTTTGTATAATAATATCCTAAGAAATCCTTTCTAAGAATTTATCTACCCATTATCCTTTGTGATATAAACAACATCTCCCCACACTAACTCACTCGTTCCGTATCAAGAATCCATTATTCCATCCGTTTCCACAAACGTTGAATTGTTACTTTACATTTGCTCTTTTACTTTTTATTCTTAGTGAAGAAGAGTAACCAGTTGAGCAGAAATATTGGATGCTTCCAACTGTATGTTATCATTTGATTCAACTCCCATCTTTCCATTTTCTGTTCGTTTTGCACTTGGGTTTTTACTGCTTTCTGTTTTAACTGTGTTATGATCAGATTCACTTCTATTTTAAATAAAAAATTAAAAGAAAAAGTTTTTAACTTGGTGAACTCAATTAACTACTCTAGAACGTTCAAAACGTTTAGTTTCAAACAACGTGAAACAGAACACAGAAGATATTTTAAATGAGAAAATAGGCTTAGTAGTGAGTGCAGACAAAATATGTGAGGTGTAACAAACGAGACGAGATGTCAGGTAAAACTTCTGTACGGACGTTTTTTTAATTTGAACGAAAAGTCGTGGAGCAGATTTATTTCAATGTCGAACATTCGCATAAAGATAAGAAACTATTATGGTAAGTTAAGGCTCTGATCACACTGGCGTATTTCAAGCAAATTCTCAGCGTGTCGAATCAAGGCCGTTAACTTTACTTGACAACAGATGAACCAACAAGGGCTTAGTCGCGTATTCACCATATTTGGTGATCGTTATTAAATCGAGAATAAAATAATATGAAAAATTTCGTATAGAACCTATCCTAGAGGCTTACACCAACCAAAAGTCATGATCAAACAGATTTGATACTGATTTATGTAGACTGAGAAAAAAATTTAATTAACATTTTACATCTACTGTAAGTTAAAGCTATCCGTTCCCTTTGGAGAAAATTATTTAATACCCTAGTCTAATGCAAATTGTTAAGATTCTTGAGATTTTCACGTTACTACATGAAGATAAGGTTAACTGCTAACGATTTTTAAATAACTAAAGCACCGAGTCCAGCGTCGCCCAACCCTTTTATTTAAGGTAATCAGATACTTATCATCAAGGCAATAAGAGCCCATTACCTTAGTTCTTCGTCTGTCCTGCCCTCTTTCTTATGTGAGAAGAGCACCTTGGTCGGTCGTAACAGGATAGCAATCTGGAACATAAGAGTCAATAAAGTTTGAAATAGTACTTCATTTGGTATAGATTTTTATAAAACGAGTACATTTTTTGGAATATTGAGCCTTATCATCAAATATTTTGAGGTGAGTAGAATGATGACGTGCATTTTACAAATCAGTTGTATAAGCTTTTTTTAATATAAAATCTCATTGGCAGTCATCGAGCACATCATGAGAATTGGCCCATAGCCTTTTTCTTGATCTGTGTTAATTATCATGAAAAAGATAACCTAATGTTATAACTGCAAAGTTACTTTAAAATTGCTTCAAGTTAATACTGGTTCTGAAAATCCTTTCATTAGTAGCAAGCTATATTATTCTGAGAGCCATTTTCCATCCAGCTAAGGCGGGTGGAGTCGCGAACAAAAACTAATTAGACATTATCCAGGACACGACTGACAGTTTATATAAAGATACCAACTTTAAAACACTTGTCAAACTCATCATTCCGATTGAAAAAGTTCAATATTTAACAGTGGAATTACGGAACGTTTAAAAGTTACGCGGCTAATTACTAATTACTATTTATATTGATGGAAACTTGGAGATGAAAATTAATTTTGGTATTGCCAATGGAATATTAATTTAGTTTTGAATTTATTTAGTACTCTAATTATTGAATACATTGTTTTGTTAATTTAGTTTTGCGCCTTGCCGAAGAGAGAGAATAAAAGTATTTAAAATCATTAGTTCTAAATTTAAAATATCATATTGGCACCATTGATAGGCTTATAGGTTTTATACATCAATGATGGGCACCGTCGCGTCGGTATGTACTTGGTTTATGAAATTTGAGGTTGAGTTAAATAAAGACATGTCCAAAAATTTACTTAAATTTCGAACCAAGATACGCATACTCACGCCGTTTGTCCCCGAAGGGCTAGGCAGAGGCGAAACTAGTGCACCCACTTTTCGCCTTGCGTATTCCGTCCCATGATGTGATAAGGGCCGAGAGCCTATCGCCATATCGGGCACAAATTGCAGACTCCGGGCTGATACTGAATAGATAAATCTAATATCACTTGGCCCGACCCGGGGATCGAACCCGAGACCTCAGCAATGCAGTCGTACCGTAATACAACTACGCCACCGAGGCAGTCAATAGTTCTGAACAAGATAAATTAGATATATATTTGAATAGTACTTCCAATACCTGGGCATTTGCAATAAGTCATATAATTTTAAAGTTTTAACATGTATGTGATTTTATTTTTGAACTAAATTTTAATGAACCTTTTTAAAAAACCTTTAGTTCTAAAAGGAGGTCTATAAATATTTTTAATGGTCCCAAGATCCATATTTCTGCCCCTTTAATATCCATAAAGTTTGAGCCTGGTTAGGTTTTGAGGCCGAACACCCATACAAAAAGCGGATCTCCTTTAGTAACACTTGCTTTTGGAACACATTTAAGTCTTGAATTTGTGACCGATATAATTTAATTTCGATACCGAAAAGACTAAGACGAACATGGCATACAATTTAATGGTTCTGCGTCTGCCATACACTTTCGAGTATGGAGATCTGATCTTATTTTTAAGTATTATATACCTGTCCATTCTGCTGTAACCTGTGAACTCTATAGAAGCAGTAACCACACGTGAAGATCGTCAGGCATAGCTGCAACAATAACATTATTTTAAAAAATAAATTTATAATACAGTGTATCACGCCTGTTTCCCTTTTAAGGGAAGGCAGAGGTTTAATAACATCCAAATTTCGGTAGCTATACTAGGTCTTCTAGCAGGGGTCGCTCCTAGCGCAAAGCGCAATTGTTGTATATCAATTTACAGGACCCGGGATTAAACCTGAGACCTCAGCAAGGTAGTCGTATTGCAGTTTGCATTACAACTACATCAGCTAGGCACTCAACAACACTAATTACGCCTTTGTCCATGAAGGAGTAAACAGTGATGCAGCAGGGCACTCTATTTTCGTCATGTTTGTTCCGTCTCACGATTTGATAGGGGGCAAGCCTATCGCCACATCGCACACAAATTCCAGACTGTGGGATGATACTCAGCAGAAAAATTGAATAAAATAAATATGTGATAAATGTTTTGCTAATCACATCATGGGACGGAAAGCAGCTCGGGAAATTTTGAGTACACCGACTGCGCCTCGATATATCTTTTCGACTACCGTTCTGACTTTTCAAAGTTAAACTGAAGGATAATATACTGACTTACGTTGACTTTGAAATTCTCTATGAAAAATCGAGGGCATGCGAAGTCTGTTTTTGTTTCTTTTTTTCGCGGGAGAAAACGCGTTATCGCTACCACCACTGGGGGTTCAGTGGAACGGCCCTGTTGATTTGCCAACCCGTAGTAGGCCAGCTTTTTGGACTAAGGTATATAACCTCACAGTAGAAGAGGAGGCCCCTGGTCAGCTGTGGAACGGTACTAATTATTATATATGTATCTTCGGAGATAAAGGAGCTAGCTTACGTGTTTAATTATTCAACAGCTAAAATGAAAAATATTTTTTTATATTACTTGCTTCTTCGCTTTGTAAGCTTTTGTATTTTTCAAATAGAATAATAAATAAAGTACTTACCAGAATAATAAGCAGCACAATATCTAAGTAGATTATTATCATTTTTCACAAATTCCACTTAGCACTTAAAACTATTCCATTTTTACACTATGATACACTTTTTAAATTAAATCGCGAATATTTCCGAATTCCATGGTGTTTCTAAGGGTGAAAACTCAAGCACTACTCTTATTGGTGAGTTTAAATATTTTTCTCGACACTGATTGGTTAAAATAATTCAGAATGTATTGTGATTGGTGGATTGAATATCATAGACCAGTCGAATGAAACCATGAACGAGGGATGATGCAGTACAGTAGCTCTGTCATAGATTAGTAAAATATATTCAATTGTTAACATGCCTACCTTTGCGTTATTGTTATTGGTTTAGAGGCCGCATGCATGGACTATAAGCGTATATAGAGCGTCCAAATATCATATTTTTTTAATTAGAAACCTCATTTCCCATCTATCGTGTCATTTCAGACTCATCACAAAAGTAGGTCAACTAAAAATTCTAATATCTTTCAATTAAAAACTCGTTTGCTGTGCCAATTTTTCAATTTTGTACTTTGCATCTTAAATCATAAGGCGTATTTTGCATTACTTAGATATTATCATCTCGTTGGTGAGAAATGCTACACAATTATAAAATTGATAATTGCTGAAGTTGTTAATGCTACTGTCAGTTTCATAGTAGTAAAGTGTTTCTGACCAACAAGTGTCTGCGCGGAGCCTAATAAGTTCGAAATGTAGGTGCATAGTATAGTAGCGTCTTTGCCCCGCTATTGAAAGGCGAAGGGTCTTATGTTATGTTATTAAAAGAGCTCATCTAATGTCAAAGAACGTTTTCGCATAATAAATAATCTTGAAAATACTAGTGCTTGGGATTAGGTTGCTCGATTCACACATGTTCTATAATTAGATTGTGTCTATTATGTTATTTATTGAAAGTATTTGTTGTTTACATGTTTAAAAAAATATGATGTTTTGAGAAAAAAATACATAATTTTTTCAAATCGTGTTGCTGGGAGAGTTTCATGCATCGCTTCTTTGTCACTGCGAAAAATGTTTCGAAGCGGTGTTAGATTCATGACGATTAAACAGAGATTGTAAAAGAGAATTTGAATAAAGAAAATATTGAGTTTTAGTTTCATTCATATTCATTGTTTAACTCTTGATTTCTACCTTCTTTCCCAACTGTTTATCTCACCTAATCCTTGCATGTTTTCGGCGACTGGCGCCAGAGCTGTCGCGCCGTCTGCCTCCTCCGAGATGGAGCTGCGACCTACTTACCGTCCCCATGTCCACTGCATAACATACAAAATAAAATTACAATTGAAATTTCATTTCATGTTTCTTATAGCTCTTTAAATAAAACAATATTCGGATTTTATCGCAGTTTTTTAATTTATATTTTATCCCGACGTTTCGAAGGCTTTACAGCACTTCGTGGTCACAGGGCGGACTGAGGTGTAGGCAGTCCGAAAAGTTAGTGTTACAAAACTACCTACAATTTACAATTCTTCCGTGTTAGTTATTGTTTACGGTCCGGTCTACGCAATAAGAGCTCACAATGTCTTGAACTCACAATGAGGTCTGGCAGCAGGTATTCTGGGGCCCGATTTAATTAGATGTATTACCGGGTCCCAGGCTTGTGCAAGTTTCCCACCATCTTCTCTATTGAAATTGGGATGTTTTTTTTTATTTCAATAGCTTTAACAATAGTCCTAGGCAGGATAGTCTTATAACTGTGTGTAGCTGTACATACATACATACATGGTATCTCGCCTTTATCCCATGGGGGTAGGCAGAGATTATGGATTGCCACTTCGCTCGATTCTGGCACACTAATTTCGCTTCATCTATTTTTTATTTTATTTTATTAGGAAAAGCAACAGCATGAGTACATTAAGGTTTACAAATTGAGTTATATAATATATGAAATCTTGTATTGTATGTTTCAACTATTCTGGTAAGAACAGAGTTTTGACCATAGTTTGTAGAATGAAAAGAGATTTTAAAAAGAGCTGCTTGTCGAGTACGCCGCTTAGGTACTACATTAAACATGACACGTTCAAGTAGTTCCGGAGAATCTAATCGGCCAGATATAATGTCATGTAGAAACCCCATATCCAACATTACCCTACGTTCTCCCAAGCTAAGTAAATTACTTAAGTGACAGTTATCCCGGTACGACAACGGGGACGGATTATGGGTTTTGGCATTCAAAAACTTTAGAAATTTCTTTTGAACCTACCTTTATCAATCTTTTAATGCCCCCGGTTCAGGGTACTTTTGACCTGGCCTTTACTTAGAACGTCAAATATCTGATATTCGAAGGTTCGGTGCAGTCGAACTCTGCCGGCCCTTCCATCCACACTCGCCTTATATATCCTCTTTGTCAGTCTCCTATCATCCATCCTCTCCAAATTCACAAACCATCTTCTTCTTCTTTTCAATTTTGGTCAGCACGTCCTCTGTCACTCCACACATGTCCATCACCATAGTATTCCGCACTCTATCACTCACTGTCACCCCACATATACTTCTTAACGCTCTCATTTCCACTGCTTTAATCTTACTGTTATAATGCCCAGTAATTATTAGATACTTCAAATTGGAATACAATTAAAGCGAATTAAGTATAATTGGGAGCTGAATATGTTTTGGTTTCATTTTATACGGAATCTATTTAAGATAGTTGTAATATAGTCAACACAAAGTTATGGGTACAGTTTGTTGGATAATAAAACGTGAGGTTACGTCCCAAATGATGGTTCAACACGTTGTTCCCATAAACGTTCTACATTGGACCCAAGATCATCCCAACATTGAACAAATCATTAACCCGTCCTCTGTAATCAGTTTTATTGCCACCGCTGTGATCCGCAAAGTTTTAATTAATGGCTAGATTAATGTCCTATGGGGACGTTGCTATGAGACTGTGTGGAGTTTGCGTTGTCTGTCATATTGTGAAGCCAGTATTTCCTTTGCGATGGATGCTCCTTACTCTGAGGGTCTCTTTCACAGCTTCTGAGTAAATGTTACTCGTCGCATTACGCATATTTTTTTTTATTGCATCGAATGACGAGACGAGCATGTCGTTCACCTGATGGTAAGCGATACGACCACCCATAAACAGTAGAAACACCATCCAGCACTTTGAGTTTCAAGTACTGTGTGGCATTCCACTGCGCTCGTTATCTTAAGACATAAAATGTTAAGTCTCATTATGTCCTGTAGTTACACTGGCTACAATATCATTCAAACCGCCAAGCAGCATGCTCACTGCTGCTTGGCGGTAAAAATGTACAAGCCGTCTAAATACAAAACTCAGACTCTATTCCTTACTTACAAATAAATGGTTGGAAAATGAGTATATAGATTAGCTATTTAATACAATAACTGTCAAATAAAATTTACATGGAACTTGTGAAACACCATTTGATTTGTTAATTTTATATTTTCGAGCAACCAAACATATAGCAATACATTATCAACAAATTAAATGTGCTGCCTCGGTGGCGTAGTTGTATTACGGTACGACTGCAATGGTGAGATCTCGGGTGCGATTCCCGGGTCGGGTAAAGTGATATTGGATTTTTCTAGTCGGTATCAGCTCGGAGTCAGGAATTAGTGGCCGATATTACGATAGGCGCGCCCCCTATCACATCGTGGGATGGAATACGCAAGGCGAAAATGGATGCACTAATTGCGCCTTTGCTTACCCATTCGGGGATAGAAGGCGTCAGTGTGTGTGTTTCATTAAGAAATTAATGAAATAATATGTAGGTACTTTATGAATAATTTGAACCTAAATACAAATACAACGATATTGCAGAAATATGATGTTAATTTTTTTCTAATATTGAGTTGCATATTATGTAATAGAAAGTTTCTAGCTATAATTTTGAATAGATAGCTTCTTAAAATATGGTTAGTACGCCATTTTTCTGGGAGCACCGCGCTAAAGCTTCCTTACCTTCCTATAAGAAGTCTACGGCTCGCTTAGCATTCCTAAGCTCCCAAAGCCAAGGCAGCATATCTAAATTCCTTTGATTATCACTTGGCCAATCAAAACCATCTGCACAAAGGCACGGATCAATTTGTCCCCAAAAATTTCCACATTAATTCCACTCTTGGAAATTAGAATGTCCAAATTATTAGCAAATTACGGGATCCGTAATGATTCTAACTTTTGATTGCTTCCGTGGAGTTAAATAGGGAGCAGAGATCGGTGTTATATGGTATCTGGCTCTTGGAGCAAGAATGGCATATGTACATTTCTATAATGATACGGTGACAGATCGGCCAACTAGGTACGCCAATGGTTTTTGAATTTGAAATTGTATAGGTATTTTTTTGTTGTGACACGCTGTATTAGGTAGAATTTCCGTGCTTTGTGGAGGATATTTGCCATACATTTATTGGATTCAAAGGATATTATGTAAAATACTTTATATATATTTGGATGTACTTCCAAAAACTAGGCCTTTACCATTGATCGTATAATTTGAAAATCCTCCAATTTTAAGATTTATGTAATTTTATTTTGCTTAAATATTACACCTAAAATGAACGTTTCTAAAAAAGTTAGTATTGAGGGGTCTAAAAATATTTTTAATAGATCCAAGATTCATATTTTTGCCCTTTTAATATTCATTAAGTTTTAGCCTGGTTAGATTTTGAGACCCTGCAACCATACAAAAAAAAGCGGACATCTTTAAACGCTTAATTAGGTCCTTGTAGTCTGTCAAGGCCCGCGACAGACACCGGTGTCCATATACATAGGGTTTTCTCATACATCTATATAAGCGGGCATATCCGTGGTGTTTTACTCGTATTTATGTGCCTGTTTTTAAGCTTTAAATACCTCCTTAGTCAATTTTTTTTTCCCTCTTTGGTATGCCATTGTAAATTCTAGTTAGCAGAAGTAGCAGTGGGGTGAGGTTCGGCGGGATAGTTAAAAAATATAGAGACAAATCTTCTCATTTTTGAATATTATATTTTTAGTTAAGCTGTTTTTGTGTATTGTTTATCAATTATCGTTCGCTTTAACGGTTAAGGAAAACATCGTGAGGAAACCTGCATAAGAATTCTCCATGAGAATTTCAAGGGTATGTTAAGTCTGCCAATCCGCACTAGGCCAGCCTGGTGGACTAAGGCCTAACCCCTCTCAGTAGTACAGGAGGCCTGTGCTCAGCAGTGGGCAGTATATTATAATACAGGACTGATTGCATTGGCTGTTTTGCACCGAGACTCTAATATAAAGGGAACACAATTTTTTATAATGTAAAAATAAGGGTACGTTAGGGACGAAACTGGGTTCACCTTAATGTATCATAAAATTGTTCCTTTATGTTAGTTTTTATTAAAAATTCGCCGGGTTGGGTACTATTTACAGCGTTAAATATTAGATACAATTCCGTATGAGTAAAGCTATGTCAATTATAATGATTCCTTACGTTTACGCGAATGTTAGGCATCGAAATTAAACTATTTTTACGGTTTTTATATTGGTTTTTTATTTTATTTTCTCCCGACGTTTCGAAGGCTTTGCAGCACTTCGTGGTCACGGGGCGGACTGAGGTGTAAGGAGGTCCGAAAAGTTAGTGCTACAAATCTACCTTCAATTTACAAATATAAAATTTTAAGGTGTTAGTAATTGTTTGCGGTCCGGTCTACGCAGTAAGAGCTCACAATGTCTTGAGGTCTGGCAGCAGGTCTTTTGGGGCCCGTTCTAATTAGATGTATTACCTATATGTTCTTTTACGCGGGTCCCTATGTATCTTTTTGTTTGTCCAATATAAGAGAGGCCACAGACACAATCTATCTTGTATACGCCCGGTTCTTGTAGAGGTATATGGCACTTGACAGGTGGTAAAAATTGACTAATATTCTTAGGCGGCTTAAAATAAGTTATTATGGAAGCACGCTTTAGGATGAAGCCTATCTTTTCGCTGACTCCTCTTACATATTAAGGTAATACACCTGGGACACGATCAACTGTGGCTGATTTCACTCGGTCTCTGTGACGGCGGCGTGGAATTTGGAGCTTGTTGTCTCACAGTTCTTGCTTGACATGTTGCAGCTCAGCGGCCAGGTGTTTCTCGTCACAGATTCCTTGTGCTCTCTGAAACAAAGACTTACCCACGGTGGCTAACTGTTTTGGATGGTGATGAGATTCACCGTTCAGGTATTTATCAGTATTCCAACCACCAAATAACAACATTCCAAATGACTGCCTTTGGGGCGTAGTTGGGTTGCGGTACGACTGCAATGCTGAGGCCTCGGGTTCGATCCCCGGATCGGGCAAAGTGATATTGGGTTTTTCTAATCAGTATCAGCCCGGAGTCTGGAATTTGTGCCCAATATGGCGATAGGCTCAGCCCCTATCACATCATGGGATGGAATACGCAAGGCGAAAAGTGGATGTACTATTTGCGCCTCTGCCTACCCTTTTGGGGAAAAAAGGCGTGAGT
This sequence comes from Lapara coniferarum, assembly GCA_949316025.1. Lineage (NCBI taxonomy): Eukaryota > Metazoa > Arthropoda > Insecta > Lepidoptera > Sphingidae > Lapara > Lapara coniferarum. The sequence goes on from OX438923.1 coordinate 16,541,389, forward strand.
ATGGATGTCCAAGACAAATATCGAAACTTAATTTCTCCATTCAATGACGTATACTTACGTCATGACCATCATTTGGTATACCAAACAAATAGAATTGTCGCCATAAAAAGCTCACAGGAAGATAATTTACGTCAAATTACGTACCTCAGGCTCTATAGAAGAAACGCAAACGTTTCCCGACGATTGAGGAAATTTCCACAGAAGAAAATCTCATCAAATTGACGAAACGTGAACATAATTGGGGACCGCCTCGGAAAACTCCTACGGAGCTGAGATAAAATTTTATTTTTAAAGTTTCTAAGACGGGTGTTTCAGCAATGCATTTCCAATTTATAAAGCGAGTTTATAAAGATTCATATTCTTACAAATATTATAGGGAGCGTGCACGTCGTAAGCTTTGCCATCTGGTGGCGCGATCGGATAATTTCATTCTATCGCTACTTGGCATTGACGTTAAACATTCATATTAAAACATTGATGTATGGGTTTTTTAATATATCTATGTATTAAAAGGATGAAAAATAACATTTAATTGGTTGATAATGTATTGTTGTATATCTGGATGGTGTCAAATTCTATTACATTCACAAGAATAGCACCTAAGTAGGTATTTACATTCTATGGTTATGTTAAAATAGACAGAATTTATAAAAGCTGTATAAAACATACATAAGTATGAGTTCCAAAAGCATTTATAAATGTCTAATTATGTTATTTATAAAAATAAAGAAGTTTTGAAGATAATATTCAATTCATTCAAATCTGTAGCTAATTACGGGAACTCTCTCTCTTCCAAGCTATACATCCCATATGGTGGTGGGGTCAGCTTTCCTAATTTTTCTTCTCCACTTCGCTCTATCCAAGATGTCGTCTTCGGAAACTTGACATTCTCTCATATCCCTTAGCACTACATCTTTCCACCTTGTCTTCGGTCTGCCTCTGGATCTTTGACCAGGGATGCATAATTGCAGCGCCAAGTTCCCTATGTAGTCATGCGGCCTTCTCTTGACATGACCATACCTTCGCAGCCTACTCTCCTGCATTTTATCGGCGATGTCGCGCACACCCAAGCTACCTCTGACGTACTCGTTGCGGATCCTATCGAGCCTGGTGACGCCGCACATCCACCTCAGCATCTTCATCTCGGCAACTTGAATGGTATGTATGTTTTTCTGCGTTACGGCCCATGTTTCGCTGCCATACATGAGAACTGGTCTTATAATAGTCTTATAGACTAGGCCTTTGAGCTTCACATGCATCCTTCTGTCTAAAAAAGCAGATTCTGGCCACGCTGGGTATCAATAATATTCAGCCGGAATACATATTTTATCATTTTTGTCATATTATAAGAATATGTAAAAAAATTATACTTCTAAAAAGTTTATTTATTTATCCACATGTGGCTCTTGTTTCGATTTTGTGCTGCCACCTATAGTTCGTGTAGGTTCCCTATTGTCTTACATTTATTTGGTTACTTTGAGTTTCTTGGATATTTATTTTTTTGGCTGTATTCCCTGACGGGCTGAAAGACCTTTGTACATGCGACTTGTATTACAGACTCGAAGCCATATACGATACGCTTCATGACTATCATTCTTACCATTTTATATTACAATAATTAACCATAGAAATTCCAATTGACTTTTAAAGCCTTTCCCCAGATTTGAGTGCATTCCTTCAAAGTGGTTTAAAACAAAGCATCCGCACCGGGTTCTCACGTTACAAGCCGAAACGAGCTGGCGAGCAAACACTGAGACAAACAACGAACGTTCGCATTAGCGCCAAAATCGGGAAGTGGAATTTGAATTTTTATTTTAGGATTCCGACGAGACGACGTAAATGAAGTGAAAATTAAAATGGAGATATCCATTGATGTAAAAAAAACCCTATCTTGCTATTTTCACGCTGTGCTGTAATGAGTATATCGGGCATAATCAATGCAAATTTTAAATTGGTTTCAACTTTCAAAGGTCTCCAGACTTCCACCTTATTAATTGTGAGTGGATGTCAATATTCTATTTTACCTAGATTATTGCTTACGTTTTGATGCTAAATACGAATTCGTATTGGGTTTAACAACAACAACTCAAAGTGCAGTAATTATTTGTTCTACCCGCAGCGAGCGTGGTCCGGCATGCGTCGCTGGCTGAAAAGGCTTTGATGAAAGCGCGTCGTTAGCAACCACACTCGCATCGCGACCTCAATGTACTGAAATGGAATAGAAGTTAGATTTGTGATGTATTTACGTTATTAGTCGTTACCTTCCCAATTTCTTTCATACGCATGTGGCGGCATAATTAACAACACTGTCACCTATCAATATTGGCTGGGAACTATTTAATTAAATTGTCAACAAGATGACCCTACACTTATCCAACGGACATCGAAGTGGTATGGACGATTAGCAGATGACGCCCAATAATACCGCTAGATAACGACACTCAATCCTGGATTGCGATCGCAACATTTGCGCGAGCGCAACATATATACCACCTCCGAGTAGGCACCGTCGGGCGGGCCATGGCCGGTCAGGCGCGACATCTGCCTGACTGGAAATCTTCCCCTTCCATAGAGGAACGCAACCATTTGTTCCTCTACAGCGGTGACGACATTACACCACCAAACGCATTTGAGAATGAATCAAAAAAATCGTATTTTATCATAGTCATTTTCATTATCATCTTCAACATTATCGGCATCAGCCACCGGAGTTCCACTGGTAACTACAGGCCTTGTCCGAAGATTTCCACATCGACCTGTTAAAAGCCACCAGCTTGTAACCTTTATCTTTGTAATTTCGATTCCTCGAAGATCCTTTTCATAGCGATTATTTATGAGATGACCTAGTTGCCAGTTTAGCCATAAGAATGCAGTCGCAAAATATGAATAACATAGATAGCACAGTATATTTCGAACAGCTAGGTCAATAAATATCAATTTAGTAGCGTAACGTTTATTTCCAACATTGTAGGAATATGCGGCAGTAGCGGTCAATGTTCAGAATCTTACGCAGAAATAAAATAGAGCTGAAGTATTTAACATAAACGGAGTAAATGTTTTACTATTACTTTTTGGGTAATACTGTAAACTGAAAGAAGGTTGGGAATTTGTGTTACTGGTCTGTCGTATGCGGTCTGGGTAAGTACCACTGCAAAGTCTATTACTACCGCCAAGCAGCAGTGTGCACTGTTGTGCTCTGGTTTGGACATTGTTAGCCAGCTTAATTAATGGGCATTATGAGGTTTAAAATCTTATGTCTCAGAGTGATGAGCAAGTGAAATGCCACGCAGTACTATGTAATTTAAACCTCGGTATAGTATTGGTACAATTTATGGGTGTACGTACCAATAACTTTCTACCAGATGAGCGGCATGCTTATCTTATCATAAAACTAAAATCTTAATAAAAACATGATTTGCTTGAGATTATAATGTCAGATTTGCAGGTAAGTCTTTAATAATATATGCGATAATTTTGTATTCATTCAACGATTCATTCAATTCTGGTATACATGCACACACTTATATTTACATTATAAGCAAGATTGACTAGAACAATTTTATTTACTACAACTTGATAAATAAGAATTTAAACATTAGCCAAGAGATTTATTTTCTGACAGCTCGGCCTTTTTTCCGCTGAGACGGCCGCAGTACATCGATCGCCATCAGCCGTTTACAAACATGCAAAATAAACACAAACAGAATCGAATATTCCAAGCCTTGTATCTTCGGCTCTGCGCTTTTTACGATCTTTATCAATTGACATTTTGGAATTAGAAAATAAATTGTATTACGTTATCTTGATCTTAAACCTTATATTATTTGCATTCTTTATAATGAATGAATGAAATGAAATGAAATGAAATCCTCTTAGCCAGTTTCGGCCACGGCGGCCAATCTCAACGGAGATCAGCCAGGTACGCAGGAGATATTATAGTGCACAAGTGTGTGCGCAATACACAGGTGCACTCGCTATTCCTTCACTCTCATAGTCCGGTGAGACGGCAATCCGACATGACCGGAGAGAGATCAGGCGCAGGACCAACGGCTTTACGTGCTTTCCGAGGCACGGGGGTATCACACCGCCAACTTCCTGACTCCGAGCTGCGACTGAGTTAATTTTAAGATGGAAAAACCCAGTCACAATTTTTTTTGGCTCGACCCGGGATTCGAACCCAGGACCTCAGCGCGCTAATCGTACTAGTATAATATAAGAGGTAGGATAAAATGGCCTAAATATGTGTATAAAGTCTTTGCCACTGGTCGCTGCTTGTGGCAGAAATGACCTTACAATGGTATCTACCAGTCACATTTTCGCATACAAGAAACTTACTGAATCGTCTCGTAATGTTGAGTTTTTTTGTTTGAGATACATCGGAATTTATTTAGATGGTTTCTTCATCCAGTTTAGATAAAAGTTAACGGTATCACTATAAACGACGAAGACAATGAAGCCAGCAAAATACTCTGGAACAAAAGCTATTTGTTTTTATTATTTCGAGCAATTCCTCTTGGATGTGTCTTTGAACTAAGTAATACTTCTATAGAAATCTATTTTCCAGTTCTATTATTTTCCACTGTGTTTTAATAATTGTTTAAATAGTACCCTATGAAGACTATGCACCATGAAGATTTAAAATTTTAGGCGAACTTTGATAATTTTCCGGTTTGAAAATACACTTCAGTTTCTAGGAAATCCACAGACATAGTTCAACTTAGGCAGGTCTTTGACACTTAAGTGAGTGGCGCAGACCTCACATTGGCGTCTGATAAAATGGGACGACGATAAATATAAGCAATAATTGGTTAAGACACTATTAGCGATAATTAGTAAAGATTTAACGGCGAAGGAAAACATCGTGAGGAAACCTACATACCTGAGAATTGTCCATATGAGTTTCAAGGGTATGTGAAATCTACCAACCAGCACTACGTCAGCATGGTAGACTAATGTCTAATCCCCTCTCAGTAGAGGTGGCCCATCCTCAGCAGTGGGAAGTATATAATACAGGGCTGGTATTACAATATTAGTAAAGGTAAATCGCCAGGGAAAGTTTTTCACTAATGACCAGTTTAAAGTTACGTAGACCACAACCCTGAACATCAGAACATTTTAATTCGAAATCGATACGCGTCAAAGGCAGGGGTCACCGCGCCACGTTGTGAAATTGTCAACTTTTGCCACGAATTTCAAGTCAAATGAAATAATGCTTAACGTGGTTTAAGTTACAGACGAGCTGCTCTTCCTTTTTATGTAGGCTTATGCGAAATAATTCCTTTGTCAGCAATGACAAGGAATAGTGAATAATAGGGAACTATTGGTCATTTACATTCGTAGTGTTTACTTAGAGCTTCACTCAGCTATGGGTCCGATCGTCCGGGGATTTTAAATAACCTATAGAGCTCGGAGACAATGTATCTCCATATTAGTAAAATAAAATCAGAATCTATCGTAATGTACTAGATGGCACATTTCTCATACAAAGCGCATTTTGAATAGGCACAATCTCTTTCTATTTCTTTGCTACCAAACACTATGCAGCTAGTAGCTCTTGTGTAATGTGTCAAGGGAACTGCAATCCGGTATCAGTATGCCCATCTAATAAGAGTCAAAATCGCTTGCTTCTCCAAGTAACACCACACCAAGTAATGGCAATACAGCCCAGTGAGTCGGGAAACGGATATTTTTGTTTCAAGCGACTCTTTGTGGTTCCAACGGGATTGCTGACGAACCGTCATTACTCCGAAACACTGTCGTTCATCTTTGTAATATTTGTATTCATATTGTGTACTTTTGAATTTCTACGCGGTGATGAGGCTGCAGATTAAGGCTTATTTTCAGGTCAGTTTTTTTTACTACTGAATACTAAAGTAATGAGGACAACCTGAACTATTTGTCTTGTGTTCCCTCCACGGTGGCGGCTGCATATTGCGGTACATTGACACTTTATTAATTTTGTTGTTATTATGAATGAAATAATAGATATACTTGGTATAGCACTCTATATGACATTGTCTACCTACAATGGTATTGATATTGAAATTGATGCTGACTTTTACATTATTTCTATTCTTTCTACTTCATACTTTACAGACTTCTAGCAACCAATTCCACTGCTAGAAGATTAATAAATCCGTAACGTATATTGCAATATACATTCTTATACATACACTTAATTCGATTTCTAAAAACACAATGGCCCCTTGAAATTCATATCATGTGATTTCCTCCGTCCCCGAATTATGTGAAGTGCGTTTATATTTTTCATTTCGACGTAGGGTAATCATGTTACACATAAATTGGATTTCAACTCATTGTTATAACCGAATCAGGGATTTATTGAAGTGGATTTCGAAATATTTGTTTGGGTTAGAATGCTTAATATCTCCTTAGGGTTTTACCTCCTATTATATTAAATATCATTGAGCTTTACCCTATACAGAAAATTCAAAGGAAGTTGAGGTGTGTGCAAGATGCATTTTTTTATTATTCTTTTTAGGATAGGATTCACTGGAAGTTGAAGGATGATGTGGCGACTAATATTGTAAGTAAAAGGGAAACTATGCTGAGATGGTTTGGGAACGTAGAGAGGATGGATAAAAACGGGTCACGATAGGTATTTAAAGGTATCAAACGAATATAAATAGCATGAAATAAATTATCTCCGAAAAAGGCAAATCGGAAGTACCCTTAACCGGCCAAAATTTATGAGGAGAACTAAGAATGTAGAAGATGCATAATCGGTGTGTCAAGAATATTTTCTTGACACACCGATTATGCACGTGGCGCTCAATATCTCAATCACTCTCTGCCTACCTCTATGTGATTAAATCGTGAGTATATACGTTTATGTTTGTACTGCCATGTATAAAATGTATATAAAATATGTACGCACAATGTACCGCGCGACTGTACATTTTCACCTATCAACATGAACTGAGTCGAATCGGATTAAACAAGAGAATCGAATTAAACCGTCGCGAGTAATGAAAATTTATCAGTAATTAAACTGAAAATAAAGTTGAATTTATGAAATAAATTTGTATACGCGGTTTGCGTAAGGTCGAGCCGACTCGTCGTGGGCTATATACGTATAGGTCATTGTTTTAAGAAGAGTATTGAGCTCTGGACTTGTTCAGAATCCTTTGTGTTGCCTTAATTGGATATGGACAATAAACGATTTAGTTTTTAATTACTTTTTCGCGGCTGGATGTGAAAGACAGTTGAATTACGCGTCTTCGCTCTGAATAATAAAAAAAAATATGATTTTATAGCATACTGTGTGATTCTCGCGGCTTCGCCTGAGTGAAAAAAAATTTCCGGGATAAAAATATTTTCCCGGGACAAAAGCACTCAGGAGTAATGTAGCTTCCTATTAGTGAAAGATCGGTTCAGTAGTTCCTGACATTAGCGCGTTCAACCAAACAAATAAACAAACTCTTTAGCTTTATAATATTAACTATAGGTAGGTATCTACCACCTATAAATTTCTACAATACCAGAAATATCATCAGAATATATTGATGCGTTGCGTAGAAAGAGGAAGGCGCTCTTTGGGCCTCTGGAAATCTAATCTTAAAAGACCCCTCCAATTCGTCACTTTTCAAAGATTTTATGTGAAGTAGTGCAGGCGAAAATTCATGTTATAGAAGAGACAGATAAAAAAAGATTGCAAAGCGCATACTCATTACAGTAACTAATACAAAATATTATAGATTCGAAAAAAATATTGTGACATGAAATTTGGACGGTAGGCGCTGTCGTAGTAGACGACTAGCTAAATGGTATGAACAAATTTTAAAACCCTTGCAACATGAAATTTATTTCACACAGAACCACATGAAGGGCTCTTAGAAGCCTGCTGCGGTCACAATTGTCACTAATGAGAGAACGCCTGGATAGATTGGATGTATCCAATCATTCTCTCACGTAGATAGAACTCCCAACAGTTGCCTCACATCCTGCGTCTGCCACTCCAAAAATCAGAAAGCTTTATTGTCCATACAATAGTTTTGTACAAAATAATCGTGTTTATAATTACCACTCGGTGCTGCTAGCCGCTCCCAAAACAGTTCGTAAACAATGCGTTATTGTTGTGATAATGTTGCCGCGTTATTAAATACCAAAGCAACTGCTTTTTTACGAGGAAATTTCTTTTTACTGGCAATTTTGTTGTAAAGTCTTTAATAGTCTTTGTATAGTCAAACAATTTGCGGAAAATGTTAACTCTGATGATTATGGTGTTTGGATTTTTATGAATAGCGATGCTTTTTCACTTTAATGTTGTATTGTAGATGTATTGTATAAGTATGATGAAACTTAACATTAGATATCTTAGTATGGATAAAAGTGATATAAAAAAACACTGCACTGCACTTATTAGTGCATCTTTTTTATATCACTTTTACTGTTTACGGGTAGCGTGTATGATCAATCTGGTATCAATAAATTTGAATCAAGTGTTACTATAATTATGTAAATATTTAGTGATCCGAATCTTTTACTGGTGGTAGGACTCTCATATGAAAGACTCCGTCTGAGTGGGTACCACCGCAATGTTTATTTCTACCGCCAAGCAGCAGTGTGCATGCACTGTTGTGTTTCGATTTGAAGGGCATTGTAGCCAGTGTAACTATGGAACATAATGAGACTTAACATCTTATGTCTCATGATGACGAGCGCAGTGGAATGCCACACAGTACTTTGTATTTCTATTGTTTATGGGTGGTCGTATCGCTTGCCATCAGGCGAACGGCATGCTCGTCTCGTCATTCAATGCTATAAAAAAAGAAAAAAAAAATCACTTTGAAATCACCATAGGGAGCTGCTTCGGTGGCGTAGTTATTGCGTATGTGGTGCGACTATCGCACTGAGGTCTCGGGTTCGGGTCGGCCAAATTGATTTTAGATTTTTTACTTAGTATTATTATTATAACTTTGTATTGCATTGAATGACCGAACGAGCATGCCGGTCGCCTGCAATCAAACACCATTTACCACCTTTCAAAGTACCTACTGTGTGGCATTCCACTGCGCTCGTCATTCTGAGACATAAGATGTTAAGTTTCATTATGCCATGTAGTTACACTGGCTACAATATCCGTCAAACCAAAACACAACAGTGCATGCACACTGCTGCTTGGCGATAGAAACAGACATTGCAGTGGTACCCACCCAGACGGACTGTTACATATGAGAGACCCATCAGTATTAGCCCGGAATTTGGAAATGAGCCCGGTAAATGGCAATAAATCTGCTCCATGTTAGAAGGGCCTAACATAGTTGGCGAAATGTGGGTGTGTTACACCTCTGCCTACCCCCGAAAAGGGAAAAAGGCGTAATGTATGTTTGTTTTTGTATTGCATATAAAAGTTTCATTTAATACAACCTAATGTTTCAGATTGACATTTTTAGATATCGTTATCAATTATGGTAAGGTCCACAATTTATGTGTTCTTAAATTTACTTGTAAATATAATTTACTTTTGCGTTTGTATTCTTACTCGGCTGTTATGTGATACCGATTCATTTAATTAGTCATATTTGTTTACTGCTGATTGTTATTTATGTACGTCTAATTTGATTACTTCGACACAAACAACAAGCTTCTGTTGGGTACTTTGGTCCTTTAATGGCTTTCTTCGTTGTTATTTAATAAATAGGAATCAAATTTCTCTTTAAACATTTCGCTGTGTAAATGACGATATAGAATCAACATAATTCGGACAATATAAATATAACCGTATGGACTGCGGATGGTTGGTACACTTTCGTCTAGCATATTTTTTTTGGTCGGGGTAAGTAATACTCGTAATTATAGTAGTATTTTGGTAATTTAAATCAGGAGTAACGCTTTGTCAGTTCTGCCTGGATATCTTTACGGGAGGCCTATATTTAGCAGTGAACTTCATTTGCCTGATGATGACGAAATAATGCTTTGCAATACCTCAGACTAACCTCTCGTGTTGAACAAGGCTACTGCGGAACAGGTTGGAAAATCAAATCATTTGAAAAAAAAAATGAATGAAATCCTCCTAGCCAGTTTCGGCCGCGGCGGCCAATCTCAACGGAGATCAGCCAGGTACGCAGGAGATATTATAGTGCACAAGTGTGTGCGCAATACACAGGTGCACTCGCTATTCCTTCACTCTCATAGTCCGGTGAGACGGCAATCCGACATGACCGGAGAGAGGTCAGGCGCAGGACCAACGGCTTTACGTGCTTTCCGAGGCACGGGGGTATCACACCGCCAACTTCCTGACTCCGAGCTGCGACTGAGTAATTTCAAAGATGGAAAAACCCAGTCACAATATTTTTGGCTCGACCTGGCATTCGAACCCAGGACCTCAGCGCGCAAATCGTACTCGTAACGCATACGCAATACAACTACGCCACCGAGGCAGTCAGTCAATCAAATCATTTATTAAGTAATTAGACCCCTAAGGGCGCTTTTACTCGTCATTTTTTACAATATTTTTTATCAACTAAAAGATTCTATCGATGCTTCGGAAAGCCCACTGACCTGAGAAGAAGTACCAAGAAACTCAGCGTAGGTCTTTTATTGTCATCTTATTTTGTTTTTAAATCTATACTAATATTATAAAGCTGAAGACTTTGTTTGTTTGTTTGAACGCGGTAATCTCAGGAACTACTGAACCGATTTTGAAAATGCTTTCACTAATAGGAAGCTACATAACTCCTGAGTCCTATAGGCTACTTTTTATCCCGGGAATATATTTTTGTTCCGGAAAAACTTTTTCACGTGGGCGGAGCCGCCAGCACTACTAGTAGTATATAATTTACAAATCACAAATAACAATACAAATTCAATTTTAAATGTGGATATTAAATGCGAAATCGGCAAAGGACCCTATATTGGACATTTACCTTTGGTATTTTATTTAATACTCATGTCGGTTCTTGGACACGAGAATGCAGTCAGTACGTCAGTGTGAGTCAGTAATCCCGATATACTTGCCTTTGATTCGATCTATACATAAATGGCTAGGCACAAAAAAACGATTTAGCCGAGCCATTAATCGTATAAAAATTACCTCTCTTTCAAAGTGCAGTTGAATAAATGTTACACTTGAATTCCGCGACACGGCGCGCAATGTTTTATTTCAAAACATGTAATCGGATTCAACGAACCGCGCTCGCCGTTAATTCAGAACGTTTTCAGCTGAAAATATTTTCATTTAACACCTCGGTTTAACCATTTCGGATTAATGAATGAATATAAGTTTGTCCTTATGTCTTTTTACTTTAAACTTATGGCAGAAAGGTTTTTATTCGCTTGATTCTTTACATGCGAATTGGTTGTTTGATGTACGTAGGAGGTTATTCTTTATGTGTATAATAAAAGTAACATTATTTTTACCTATTCTTCGTTTATATTCTTCCACTAAACAAATCCAATACCTCCAATGCAAAGACATTGTATAGAATCTTTGAACTTGGCATCAAAGTGACGTTGGCGGAATAGTTTTATAACTAAGCTCGTCGTCATCAAACAATAAAAATTAAATATTTAAATAACCCCCGACACCGAACTCCGGACAAGGGAGATAATTAACAAAAATAAAACCGACTTCATAACCACTTCAAACTAAAAAATATTTAACTTTAGAATATACAGTAGCTTAGTATATAATACGTATATTTAGAGTCGATGTCTTAAACGCTTAGTATACACGTACTCATATTAGCTCAAAATATTACTAGGTACCTAAACAACAAACAAACATTTATTTTCTTTAGAGGTTTTTTGTGTCGGGACTCGAGGATTATTTAAATTTAAATAAAAAAATTATTTCAATTAACCAACTATCTAACATTTACTCATTGAGACCATTCTTATGAACCCACACATGTTATATCTGCTATAAGTTGCTAAACAGTTTGATATCCCGCAGACTACTTGATACTGCAGCATCACACAGAAGAGAAGAAGTCACAGTATACCAAATTTTAAATCAATCTGAGCTGTGAAAGTTGGAAATGAGCTGATATTCTTTGAACGCCCGAATAGATCTTCATAAATTATAGCTAAGAACCAGCTCGATCACATCAGCTTTCAAATAAAAAAACCGTGTCAAAATCGGTGTATTCGTTAGAAAGCTACGATGCCACAGACAGACATACAGATACACACCCTAAACTTATATCACCTCTCTTTTTCTGACGGGGGTTAAAGAAGAAGATGTTTTAGGGGATAAAAGTAGCCTATACAATAATAATATTTATTCTATTTTCTGCGTTTACATCTAAACATCTTCGCGTACAACCACTGTTAGAAGCATATCTAAGATCATGTCAACGTCCTCCTTATTACAGTTGAATTTTACCTGGCCGGGGCACAAATCCCGACGTCAGTTGTACAAATATTAGCCTCCAGAGATCAGGTCGCCTGCATTATTCATGCCGTCGCATCTCCGTTTATCTTGCAAGACGAGCGAATATGCACCGACATTTTTACCCTATAAATACTGAATTTAGGAAGTTAGTACTCGCTTAGCTTCGTGTTATAGGAGATGAATTTTGAATGTATTCTAATGCTGGGGCCATATTGAGGTTGTCGAATGTCTTTTTGTTTTTTGAAGTGAAAGCTACTGCTGATATTATCGCGTTAGATGCAGCGACTAGTAAGGATGGAGGTAACGCTCTTCGCCTATGTGATAATAAAAATTCATAAGACTTTATCTCACCATAATTAGATAAGTTTGTCAAATTTCAAATCAGTCAAATAAAGCAAGTTCTTCTCTAGAGTCACGAGACTATCCCGCCCTCACACCCGCCACTGTAACTCCTGTAAGCCAGGATCAGCAGTGGCACGCATTTTATGACACAGAGCGGTGAAGCTCGGCGAGTCTCAGGAAACACTAATATGTCTGTAACCCGCAACGAAATTAATCAAAAGAATGATAGGGAGGAGTTGGAAATTTCTCTAGCGTCAGCAAGAAGTAGTCTTCTGTCTTTTTTCTATTTCGATTGATTAACAGGGTGGTGATTTAAAAAAAGGGTCCCCAGCTGGGCTCCGCGCGAAACCCCGGGCGTTTGCCATGTTCACTGCCCCTAATACCGCCACTGATTCACTGTGTGGTCTCCATTCTTTCCTCGAACTCTCCGGTGGCTATTATATCTCTAAAGCTAACATACAATTACCACGATAAATGGTACGTACGGTTTATTTAGATTAATGTAATAATTAATAAAATTAGACGTGTTGCCTCCCTCCTACAACTTGGAGTGATGAAACAAAGCAGGCCGGCATAACTGTGCCAACCGTCTGTGGATGTTTATTTCTTGTCGGCCGACATATATTTCGGCTTCACTTCACTTACGATCAGGTACAGTGAGACCACATGGCCGTGCAGCAGATAGAATATACGTTATTGTGATGTGACCCATCAGTAGCTATAGTGGAATGAATATATTTTTTAAGTAATATGTACTTTCCTATATTTACCTCCATTGATAATTAAAATATTTATGAACAAACACAATTGTTTAATCTGTCGCCATGACGGGATTAATTAACAAAGCGTAGACAAGACTTTAAATAAAATTTTCTTGGGTAAGTTGATTTTTCATTTACCTAAGATATTGAATTAAGGTCGGTTGTCAAAAATCCAGACTCAAATTGGGGCGGTCGCTGAATAGCGAGCCCCAAAAGGTTTCGTTAACGTCCCTGAACAATGCACACGGGCGGTTTAACGCAACGTTTTTTTTATGTACAATTTAACCATTGTGTCACAAAGATACTTATTAAAGTAAGTTTTAGTATTGTCTCAAAACTCTAGTTTTGGATTCTAATCCACACCCTAAGAACAAAAATATTCTTAATAAAATCGAATTTTTAATCCCAGATTTTTTTTGTAAGTAAAGAAAAATAAAGATTCCCAAACAGTTCACCAACCATGTAAACTGCTTTATAAATCAGTACTTTAGGAAACCTCTATTGAATTACAGAAGCAAGATTTGTGGCTTATCGCGCGATTTTTCTTCTTGGTACAGGATTCTTAGACGCAAGTTAACAATAATATAATTTCACGCTATTATAATATTAGGATTAATTTAATGGAGATAACAATTGCAGGGACTAGCGATGAAAATTCTGAAAGAAACGAATTGTTTCTTTTACGGATAAAAACGGAAATATCGTTATTTTCGGTTTATTACGTTCTAAACACTGAAAATTTCAAACCACGTGACTTAAAAAAAAAAAAAAAGGATTCTTTCCATGTTGGGTTCGATATAAACTGCGCTGGCAGCGTTAACTTATGTAAAAACATAAGTCATACACATAAAATTATATATTTTATAAAGATAAATTTCGAAAAAAACATGGTTTATTTCAGTTACTCTCGTTTTTTCTGAAAATAGCGCGTTTTTTTTTCGAAAATCATTCGCTTTTTTCCGGATCATTCTTCTGTGAAATTTTCGAATGTTAATTGTGGGTGAACGCTGTGTCACACCATGCCTTCCATATTAAAAGTGAAATGCGCCTTTGTCAATTCAGTACGTCTACTAATTTGTTACTATTACCATCTAAGTACGCTGCTGTGTATTAACGTACTCTGAAGTTTAAAAATACAAATTTATGCAGTGCCATCTTTGGAGTTTCATTAGAACAAGCTAGAGCTCACACTCCTATACAACATAAGCTCTACAACAAAAATATTCGGATTAAATAAACAGCATATTATTATTAAAAAAAAGGAGGATTCAATGAAATAATAAAACAGTTTCAACGCCCGTGTGCATGTTTTTTTAAAGCTGCGTTTGCGAGTTAATTAAGCTGTCGTGTATTATAATCGCGGCCTTCGTGACCCCTCGGGCTTCCTCAAGACATCTTTAAATTTTACGTGTGCCCGGGCAAATACTTGGGCTTTGCGGTTATTGTGACCTCAGATGGAATTTTGAGGTTATATTTGAGTTTTTTTTTTCCTATATTTGATTATTTTACTCATATCCTCTATATCCTTGAACAGACAGCATTACAAGAAGACCCAGTGGTGAAGCAGTGATCTCCATATCAGGCATAAATTTTTATGAGGAGCACATAATATTATGATTAATAATTTTTCGGTTTGAGTATCGATATACGGAAATTTTCAACATTTCTTCCCTACATCCAGAAAATTCACAAACGCATTTTCCGGGATAAGAATCGAGATCAATTCACTAGGTTATCGCCTAATACAAGAACGAAATAAATAAGTCAAGGGAACGGCGTCAATCGTGAGGAGAACGCGTCGCCATTTCCATTCACTCAACAAAAGGAAACCGTCGACAGCTTTTCATTCTAAACAACCAACGCGGTCGCGTAAACGAATCGAGGACTTAATAAAATGAAACGGTCTGAAGAAAAACGGCGGGGAATCGAATTTACCGCGGCGGATTCGTGCGGAAAGTTGTTAGCTGGGATGCGCTGGCAATTTTCTTTATTAGACTTAAATTAGTGCCAATTTGTTATTGCGGAGTTTCGTGTTTACTTTTTAATTGCTGATGTTATACTGTTCTATACCTACTGGAGCATTGTTATTCAGTGAAAATATATCTACTAGTTTTAGTCTCTATTTCTGTAGAATTTAGACAAAAATGCAGATAAACTTATCAGAAAACTGTAACTGCTTATTGCATTGGGTTACTAAAGTTTTGTAATTAAAGGTGACCCAACAGTATATAATAATTATAGGGCACAGTATTCTAACAATATCTTCTTCCCGGTTTTGAAAAAGAAACAAAGAAATTAATTTAAAATCTTGAAATACTCCTGTATACTATATAGGGATTAACTCTTTTGTTATATAAAAAAAGCTAAGTATCTACTTATTGGTGTTCAAAAGAAATAATATTCAATTATTTCTTTGTATAAAAATATGCTGTACATACTAACGTTCAAAGGTAAATTATCCGAAAATATTCAAAGGAACTGAAAGGACTGCCTCGGTGGCGTAGTTGTATTATGGTACGACTGCAGTGCTGAGGTCTCGGGTTCGATTCCCGGGTCGGGCAAAGTGATATTGAGTTTTTCTATTCAGTATTAGCTCGGAGTCTGGAATTTGTGCCCGATATGGCGATAGGCTCGCCCCCTATCACATCATGGGACGGAATAACGGCGAAAAGTGGGTGCACTAGTTGCACCTCTGCCTACCCCTTCGGGGATAAAAGGCGTGAGTGTATATGTATGTATGTATGTATGTATGTATATTCAAAGGAAAGTGACGATAATAAAAAGCAAATTAACAATTTATATCTTATAATATACAGTTATAGTGCTAGGAATACATAAACTGTTGCGAATGTTGCAATTTTTTTACGATACTCTACGAATAAACACAAGTGAAAGGTTACTATTACTTCTTTGCAATCGATTTAGAAAGTATTATTATAGATCGAGTGATAGCCGAAATTAATTAGATGTTAGCAAACCAGTTTTAAGTACTCGTAAATAATTTATAAATCGTAAGTACAAAAAATGATAATACTGATTAATTTCTGCAACAGGTTAATAGGACAATATATTTATATCATATTGTTTATGGTCATTATTTCGGCTTGCAAGCAGTAAATACGACTTATATATGATTTTAAAAAAAGCCACTTATTCAACTTTTTCACCGTTTTTTTTTTTACTTTTTTGAGACTCCAATGGAAGTTAAGCTCATAAACCCTTAGGAAAACATTTATCTATTCTAATACGTTTCAGAGCAAGAATCGCACAAATATTTAGATTATTATTAAAATGTGGAATGTAAAAGAGTTAAGTATCAGATCAGGCGTAATTATATCGCGTTTCATCAGACGAGCGTCTTGATCTATAATATTATGTATATTATATAGATAATTTGTGAAATAGAAAACAAAGAAACTTACAAGCTATTGATATGTATAAATTAGTCTAATCGATTAACATTAAGAAGTACGTAGACGTAAAATAAAATTGAGGCCAAATTCTTACACAATTTGGATGAATAAAGTAAAGTTTCTGTAAGTACATTTTTAGTCAAATAATGTGTTGACAATATAGAATGATTAAATTATAAATTTAGCACCAAATTTGGCTTAATCGCTTCTAAAAACATGTTCAAACGATTCTAATTAACATATTGAATGTAAATCGATTGTTACATATCGATATTTACCTTAAATTAATTCCTTACAATATTCGAGTACTCGAGATTATCACAAGTTATTTTGGATGTGTTGTGACTAATATAAGTCGTGATCAAACAGAAGCGTTATTAACACGTCAAAGGTCTTTAGCGTTCCGAATTGTAAGCCAGGACAACTATGCTTCCACAAGAGTAAGGTACAAGACTCCATGATCCATAATTACCTCGTCTGTAATACACTTACAACCGTATTCACAAGTAATACTATGAGGACTACGGTATAGCGTAAGCGAGTTCATCTTTTTCTTTGTTCAGCTTTGTTTATCTGACAGCCAACTGAAGTATAGTTGTATATCAGTATCAGCCAATCACTGCACCCCTATCCCTTTGCACTGCGCAGGCTATCCAGATGTTAGCACTGAGAAACAGGCTTATCATAACATTGCTCAGTACTTAGCCAAGTAACGTTTGCGAAAACGGCCGCCTTATCATTGCGTAAAATGGAGTGTAGTCTAGTTGCGTGGAAGAAATATCATAAGCGCTAGTACACTCTGTTAACACTAAAAGTATGTGTTACGAGTAAGTCATAGTTTTGCTTATTAGCGGGACGTCTGTTCGTGACGTCACTGCCTTGACATTAATACCATTCTGTTTGAACAAGACTTTAGCATCAATTATGGCACCAAAAATGATTAGACGTTTGCTATTTTTGTTCTGAATTTTAGGTACAATAATTCGTTTTCTGACTTAAAATATAATAAAAAATTTCCTCTGCCTGACTTAAGAAGTCATGTGTCCTAAAAACTATTACAATAACCCATATTTACTTTTTTATAGAATCTTCTAATTCACTAAGATTTTACTTAGTCATCCAGAACACCCATGTTCCAATCTTCAGTTCGTCTTTTTGTTCGAAGTTACACTGTGTACGTCGCTAAAGGGGTGAGTTCCACGGACTTTGGTACTTTGGCCGCTGCTGGTGAGTTGGCGGGTAATAGGAGTACTCCACTCAGCTTGGAGTTCTTGTGGGTAGCGCCCACTCGCAGCAGGCCACGCTTGGCTGCCACCACCAGGAGGACGATCACTGACAGCGTGAAGGATAGCACCTGGAATGACAATATATTTTTTTACATATTAGTTATGCTGTAAAGTGTAGATGAATAGAAATCCAGTGTGATTGGGTCGGCTCAAATAAATTATGGAACCATTGTCCCAAAGAAACTAAAAAAGTATAATGACAACATGCTGTTTTGCATTGTGAGGGAGATTTTCGAAAGCTCAAACATTTTTTTCCTTAATTACTTTGCTGGCAGCGCAATAATGATTATATTGGAATTTTGGGTTCATTGTGCTAGTGCCTCTGGTTATTTGATAAATGAAAAGATAAATCATACGATTACGATTATACTTTCATTGTTAAATCATTTCTTAAAACCCATTTATTATTTCAATGATTCCATTGAAACGCCTACTATTCGATATTTCTGATAAATGAGGGATACGAGGCAGATGCCCTGTTTTATTAATTAATTTATCATTAATTATCACCAGCCATATTACGATTAATTTACATTTTGTGTAACCATAGAAGAATCTCTAATCCAACTGATTCTAGCCTTAACCTTAGACTTCTTGGTATTGCATAAAAAGTTTTTACGTATGAAAATTCAATCTCTGCACTATTTTCTTAGTTATATGTATAGCATACGTGGTATGACTGGCGTATTGAGGTGGCGCGTTTGATTTATGGTTCAGGTCTACTTCCACAAACAACTTGACCCATTCGACACCCGAGTAAACTGCGTACGCCGCGCCGTGGCTCAGTGCGCTTCACAATGGCCATCTACGAGCAATCAGTCAAGTGGCTTGCCGAGAACTATAAAATGATAGGTGTCTCTGATCAGTACATGTATGTAACTTTACCTACCCCCTGTAGAGAAAAGATTTATATGTCCGAAGGCACAATATCCCCTCCAATCTTTTGAATGGGTAAAATTACCTCTCGATAATGGAAGCTACGCATGCGTATGCAAAGTTGATTTTGTATTCGTGTCGAGTAATTAAAGGTTGCATGAATAACTTGAATGCTGACCACGCACCGGAAGCTGTGAGGCGACCTCTCACATACAATTTAATGTCCAGCCTATGGAATGTTCACGGAAATTGGAGCCAAATTTGAATTTAGTACTCTTGTGTATGAGAATCTATGTGTTTAATCTATTTCTGCCGCCTTGCAGTGTGTGTAATGTATTCCAGCTTGAGCAATATTGTGGCTAACTATGGGGGCATTATGCAAATTAACTTTTTTTAATGTCTGGATTAGGCGTAAAGTAATCATCAGCTACACGAAGTTCACTGCTAAACAAAGGCTCCTTCTCAATATTTCCAGATATACCTGTCAAAGGCGGCCTGCATCCGCGGAGTTCTTGCGACCTTTATCAAGTCGTCTGTGTGTCTTGAAGGTGGATGTCAAACGAGTGCAGTGACATTTAGTATTACGGAATTTAAATTTATGGCTGGTTTATAGCAGTTATTTGCAGTAGTGGCCCTTTCCATCAAGGACATGAGTCGTTCGTCTCATGATTCAAATTAAGCAGACTTTTTATATATTATTATGGAATGTAAACCCTGAGTGTTCGAGTTCTAATTACAGATTTTATTATAAGATTTGCCCAGGATTAGGACTCTAGGATTAACGTCACTTGTCGTAAAAGTAGGCCGTGAGTAGGAGTGGGATAAATACAAGTGGAAGATTTGAATAGGTAATTTATTTGAACGAATTACGAAAACATGCACTCACCCACATTAGTCCAGCGCAATGAACTCATCACTAAGACCTTAACTTTCAAATGTAGATATTGTACAGTATTATAGAATGCATGTGTTCAGCTGTGGGCAGTATATAATACAGGGTTCATATTATAGGTAATATTTATTTAAGAATACGCATGGCGAAAAATGGGTGCACTAGTCGTGCCTCTGCCTACCCCTTCGGGAATATAAGGCGTGAGTGTGTGTGTGGAACAATAATGAAGATGCGTTAATTTTGGTGCCTGTTAATAGTATATGTACAAGCCATGTAAACGTTTTCAGGTCGACACGGTGTCATTAACATGTAACAATAGGTGATAATCGCCATTGTGTAACATGCCACACGTCACTGACATGTGAGGTGTTTTTTTACAATTTTTCCACTTTGTATCTTCAACATCTGAATGTCTATTCGATATCTAGAAAAAACTCATTAAAATTTACGAATGAGACATCTAGAAAATAGCCAGGGGCGCCGTGGGGGAGCAGCAACCAGTCCTTTATGTAATTGATGCATTAATGGTTAACTGTATGTGGTGAATGAACTAAACGTTTTTAGACTGTTTTTGACAACCAAACTAGTTCACTGATAAACTAGATTAATCATGAACATTATGTATCGCGTTACGATTTGTTGTCCATTTTAAAATAATCTTAAAGAACGCTATCGCAAATTGGACTTAATCTACATAGTGCAAGGTAAACAATAAATTGTCTCGTTAGGTCGAAGACGCACCACTAGTTGGTAGTATAGTAATATTAGTTTATTTTGAAATGATAATACATTGAGAAATCAGAATCTGAGTTAATGTAATCTATAGATAGCAATGCCATTCGAATACTCAATATCAAATTGGTGCAATTTTGCAATAGTTGCATTCAATTTAATCATTGGTGTTTGAGTTACTATAATTGTCTTTAACAATGCTTATAGAATTTTTATTTATTTATTACTTTATACATAATGTACAAAGGTGGATTTAATGCCGAAGGCATTATCTACCAGTCAACCTTAGGGTGACGCAGAGATAAAAATACAGGTAGGTGTAATAAAGAAACAATAAATTAGGTAAAAAAATTAGAATGTTTGTTTCAGGCTCAATTTTTTATGAAGATTGTGTTCTTTCATACCTGCCTTCGTCGCGTTGTGAATTCGCGTGCAATTCTCTATTGTGATAAGAGGTTTAACTTTACTAACCATAGTTGAAATATCAGCCCCTAAGTGATTGATATTATTAAAATAAACGTTCATCAGTAAGAAGGATAAAGAACAGCTTAATTACAAGATGGATTACTCGTCTAAAAATAGTAGTAATTTCTCGTAGATATGGCCATGGTTGGATGGATAAACTGCCAATCCGTATTTCACCTTATTGTGGAAGGTTCTGGTGTAATACTTAATCAACAAAAGCTTATAACATAAAAGAAAATATCACCTTAGTAATCTGTGGTTTTGATAGGATATACAATACCAGAAATATCGTTTTAGCGTAATAAAGACAATGGCATTTCGTTTTCATACCACCAATATAGCGTTGTTTTTAAATAAGAAAGAATTCTTGGAACAATGAATGTCATCACATTACAAATAAAGAACAAATATTGCATCTTGCTCATCTACGTAGTAACGTAGTCGTCATGAGGTAAAAAACAAGTGCTATCAACAGAAAAAACCACAATATGCATCACATATTAATCAAGTCCTTGTTTGCTAAGAGACACTTTGCCCTGTAGTAGCACATTGATCTAATATATTGGGTTTTGAGACCAATCGCCTCTTCGGAGTATTCGAACAATCGTTTGTGTGTGTTCTCAGAATCGAGAGCTGAGCTGAGACCTGAGCACGTGAACTGCTCAGGATTTGGATTGTGTCCAGTTTGGGCATTGCCTCGCAGGATGACATATATGTAAATATGCAGAAACAGTGGGTGTATCAGTTGCACTGCCTACCCCTTCAGAGATACATGCGTGAATATGTGTGCCGATTCTCTTGAGCAATATAAGGCGTAAATTAAATAATTTATAAGCAGGTGTAATAGTCCGACCAATGTTTAACTTTGACTAGAATATTAATGAGACAAAACGACCGTTGATGGAAAAATATGAACATAGACTCACCATAGAGATTCCGAAAGTAGCCATTACTTCGTACGACATAAACATCTTGAAATCACAAAACAAACACGTGAAAAATGTAAACAATAAAAAAATGCACACGTGCTAGTCAGTTGCACTAATCGACGACAATGAGGAGCGAGATCGGGAATCGAATGTCGTACAATGCACCTCACAAAGTGAACACAGAGACACACTGTGTCAGTTTCAACAATTGAATGATAAGTAATTCGATAACACAGCGCGCTGTTGGAAAACTTTGTAACGGTTGTCAGTACGGAGCGGCAACGTCGCATACGTCATTCAAACTGGTTTTGAAGGCGCACGCGCTGACAGTTCTTTATCTGTGGCAACAGCAATAGCGGTACGTGCAGGGGCGGTTGCGGACGACAACTTAGACGTGAGTCGGAGGAAGCCCGCAGCCGTCCCTAATGCGCCGAAGATGGCATTTTAAAAAAAAAAAAAAAAAAAAAACAGGATTGCCAGGTACTGCAGTTTTTAATATTTTTTCAAACCGATTAAAGGAAAAAGTATGCTATTCATGAAAATACATTTTTTATTACTTCTTTATCTTTGTAATCACAAGACTCGTTATACACACACACTCACGCGTTTTATCTCCGAAGGGCATAGGTATTAGGCAGTGGCGCAACTAATGCACCCACTTTTTGCCTTGCGTATTCTGTCCCATGATGTGATAGGGGGCGGGCCTATCGTCATATCGGGCACGAATTCCAGTCTTCCCAACCACTTACCATAACTTTGCCAAATTCCAGACTTCCATACCTACCACTTACCATCTTTGCCCGGCCCGGGAAACCCAAGAGATCAGCATTACAGTCATACCGTAAAACAACAACGCCAACGGGCCAATCTTTAAGTTATATCTAATTACTTAATTAGGTTATTTGTTGTATCATGTAGTTTCCTATAATTCGATAATTATTCATGAAATTATGTGCACTTGTATTAGATTCAAAAAACAAAGTCAAAAAATAATAGGAAGAAAACATTATTTGAAAACTAAAACTAATCAACTTTGAAAACTAAAATAATTTTACAACATAATAATAAAAAACCGGTTGTAGTGTATACTGTACGCACCTGCTATTCCGACATGTTGACAAAATTTTATTTAATTTAGTAATTCATCTGGCGATATGTCTGTTCTTCTCCTCCTTCTTCCGGTTGACAGTTTCTGAGAAGTACAAGGTTTAGTATATTTATGTTGTTAGACCTGTCCATTAATATATATTGTTGCCACGTGTCTAGTACGTTCGCAACAAGCGGATGGCCCACCCGAAAGGAGGTCGATTAATGTCTCACTGGTGTACGTAATTCATTTGCATTCAATATCTATGCACGTATCGGTATTTAGTTTAATACTTCCTCTATTATTTGACCTTACGATTTATGAATGGTAGACACTTTGTGCCCTTAATCGTTCGTTTTCCTGTTCAGTTGAGAGTATCATAAGACAGTTGAACATTATGACGTACTAGGAGATTATGATATATTAGGAGATTATACCACTCATGTAGTATGTTCTACGGAAGATTTGGCTTATGTTTAGGACCGGCTACATACCTAACGACCATCTCATCTAGACCTAGTTCCGGGAAAGTAGTGTCCATTACAATATATATGCTTATAAAATAGCTCGTCCCGAGATCTAAACTTAGACCTCCCTGTGTCCACAGCTTACGTGTACTACTAAGAGGTCAAGGAGACAATATATGAATTCAGGTGGAGCAAAACACAAAATACTTTTCACTTTTATTATGAGAAATACAAAAAATCTATCGAACAGGTTTAGTTAAATTGTGTCCTGTAGTGGATCCTGGCCAGTCGCGCCGAGACCGCGATGCCTTGCCACGTCTCCTCCACCATGTGGTCCATGTACGAGGGCGGCACCAGGAACCCGTACCCGTAATCTGGCAACTCCATTGTATAGGAGAACGGGACGCCTACCTCCTGCAAAGCAAAGTGTGTCTTATTTTCAAGCCTTTCAATGCAGTATGGTGAATGATGTGACATGTTTTAGTCATGCATATTGACTCGGTGGCGCAGCTGTATTATGTGCGCACTACGTATATCGTACTGATCGGCTTCAAATTTTTGGTTAGGCAAATGATATTGTTTTTTTTGCTCAGTATCAAACCAGAGTCTGGAAATTTTCCCGATAAACGGTAATAGACCTGCCCCCTATTACATGAGACCAAACGTAACTGGAGAAATGTGGGCGTTACACCTCTGCCTACTCCTAAAAAGGAAAAAGCGTGATGCTATGTATGTATATTTATGTTTTATTCAGTCATATATGCAGCCGTATTGGACCTTCTTGACTGAGTTTGTACCACTATCTTACAGAAATTGAAGTAGATAGTTTGTTGATTTTTTTGCGCTTACAATGAGTTTACAGAAGACCTAAACATCTCAGACCCGAAATTTTCTAACACCCCTCTTACTTCAGCGGGCAAGCATATAGTCTAAAATTATAGATTTTATGGACGATTTATGGACGATGGTGACCATCAGAGTCACCTAATCGGCTGCAAAGGGACAAATACTACTACTACAGCTTTGTTTATCCCAGGAACAAATAAGTTACAATTTAATGGAAAAATTGGCAAAGGTAATTAAAAATTCCTGTTTGAGATAAGCGCGTGACAGACGTGACAGCGTGTGCTCTATCAGTTCTTATCAGTTTGTAGTCGCTGATAACATCTAATTCATTATATTATGACTTTATTACAGATGTAGCTATAGAAATTATCTAATGAACTTTGTTTAGCTATGGAATCTAAGAGACTATACACGCAATGGCTTTTTTTAAACGACTCTGCATCCGAACTTCAGTACGATGCAGTGGAGAGTAATGTATTTTTATTTTTAAAAAAACTTTTAACAAAAATAAACCGACTTCAAAACCACTAGAAATCAAAAATTAATTAAAATTTGTATTCGCTTAGTATAAACGTATATTTGGGGTCGATGCATAATTTAAATTGCTAGCTGAGCTAACGAAATACTCAAACATATATACGAAAACGTTGTTTAATTTAAATTAAGCACTGACTCCAAATATACGTATATACTACGCGAATAAAAATTTTAATGATTTTTTGATTTCTAGTGGTTTTGAAGTCGGTTTATTTTTGTTAAAAAGTTTTTTATTTATTGCTTTTTGAATTAATTATGAATTTGTGTAAACAAAACATAATAGATATACAATTGGAGCATTCGCGAGTCATCTGCAGTTAGTTATTGAAGAGTGTATCTCCGAAGATCTTCATCAGATCTTCATAAATTATATACTAAAACTTCCCTATACATTTGAATATCGAAAACCACGTCCAAATCGGATCGGTAGTTTTTGAGAAACTCGCGGCCATACAAATTTACATACATACATACATACAAACATATATACATACATACGGATCGAATACAGAACCTCCTCTTTGAAGTCGGTTAATAAAAAAGACAATTTTGTACGCGCCTTATCGACACTTAAATCATTATCCTACCTTGCTTTGCCGTAGTCGGGTAAAAATATGCTATCTACAAAGGCCTTAATATTTACTGACAGATTTTTTGTTTGATTTATTGGTCTATTGCAGACACTACAAAATTAGTTAAAGAAACACTAATTACTTATTTAGTTACATTACATTTAAAATAGATACTTAATTACCTAATTTGTTAAGTAGATTCTAATTGTTTATTTAAAACTGTGTGCGTATAGCATTACTCATATAAAAAACAAATAAATTATCAAGAACTAAGATCAAGTTAATGAATGAAATTCTTTAATTATGTATCAAAAGGCTCAGGCTGGAACTAGATGGGTTTTAATTCTGTAAATCAATAAGATTACGAGATGACACTAATACTTAAAGATATTGCTGCCATAGTTATTACGATTTAAAAATATTGCTCCAGGTGAGGCTCGAACTCACAACCCCGGCATGGCTCACGTACTGCGCTATAAGTACCGTGCGCTAACCAATTGCACCACTGGAGCTGTGCTCGCATGACACCAAATTACATAGCATTCCCGTGCATACAGAAATATATTAGAAAATTATACTCTTTGATGTAATAGATTGGATCCAACTAGCAGTAGTTATCAAAGGATAACAGGTATAAACTGGACTTGCTTTTTTAATAGTTAACTGATTCAAATATTGTTTATTTATTCTAGGTATGCAGACCGCTTTTGAAAAGTTCCTCTGGAAATCTTACATGTGGCTGATGATGATGATCATTCTAGGGATGAAAACCTCGGTGGTTCCTCATTTTACATATGCCACTACAGTTATACGATAATTCAGCAGAAGATGTCGGTATTTATTGACAAGGGGCCGTAGCTAAGATGCCTTTCTACAAACGCTAATGCTAATGAAAAACAGAAAAAAATATGGGAATATCATATCGTTTCGATAAGTCTATCGCTAAGATAAGTTATTCTCATCCATAAAGTTAGCGTTAACGATTGTTGAAAAGCATCTTGTTTACAACCTCAGAACATAATACGATAAATCCCCTCACCTGTGCATAATCGTCAGCACTTCCAGACGTAGGATACAGCACCATCCCACTGTTTCCAACTAAGTAAAATCCTGCTTGAGGAAGTTTCATAGAGTCCATAATGGCGCCCATGGAAGCTCCTGTATGATGGATATGGGCTACATTAGGCGGTAAAGTGTAATTCGCAAAGCAGAACAGAATGTAGTTCCCATAGCTGTGGATATCATTGTACAACTGGATTCGGGGAAGATATTCGAGTAAGATGTCGCGAACGTATTGAGTTTCGACCTCAGAGAAAGCGTAAGGGCCCGGATAGACATCCGAGCAGGGGTTGGTGGAGACGCCGGTGGTGTTGAAGGCGACGTCGAAGTTCCTGTTGCCATCGACGCCGATGCATTCAGTGCTGACGTTCAGGTTCACGGAGCGAGTCTTGCGCCACATACGGTTCTGAAAAGTTTGAGTTTTGGAGTACTTATTTTGAATTGCTATAATGCCAGTTGTTTTTTTATGAATGGAAACATAAGAACGCGCTTGTCAATTGTAAAATATGGAAAATTTTGTTTTAAAACTTGCATATCTAGCAATTTGCATTTCAGCAATTTCTGTTTTCAAGCCTGACTTGCCTCATTGCTAAGCTAGGCTAACCTTTGCTTGCCTATGATATAGTAAAAAAACCTTAATAAACTAATACTAATAAAAAGTTAATAACTCACGTTAGTATGGGAGAACTCGTATCCATCAGGATTGACGATGGGTAAGATAATCCAGTCGATGTCGTCGAGCAGGTCCTGGTCCTCGGGTCGCCTGTTGTCCAGCAGCCGGTGGATGGAGTATAACGCCACGGGCGTGGTCACCCACTCACGTGCATGCAACATCGCGTCCATGAAGTAGATCGGCTTGCTCGCGTCCGTGAAGTTTGTCGTTGAAATCTATGGGCAAAATTCCGGTTAGGTACATAATTTGAGAACATAAAAATTTAAAAGATTGTACTAATAGAGTGGCCTAGATTCTTAGATAAGACAACACTTTCTATGTTTTGTTTATCAGGATTTGTTCAAGAATGAATTTCCCAGTGGCAAATTTTATTTATTTATTCACTTCATATACAAATGTATATAAGCGGATTTCTCCGTAGGCATTCTCTCCCAGTCAACCTTAGGGTGATGCTGAGATTAACAAGGTAGGTGTATCAGAGGTACGTACTTCGAAAAAATATAAACTCACAAATAAACATATATAAATATAGATTCATATTATGATAAGAATAATCTATATACATAATAATTAATAATAAATATATACTTCCATAAAATACATAATAATATAAATACATATATAGTGTAATATATTTACGAATTAAAGTGGTGATTCTTCCGCTTCATTCAGCAGTAGCTTATCATCGTACCTTCATTTTGAAGACAAACCGAGTGGTAGATGCCATTCAGAAAATTGGGAAATAACGTCTTTCATCTTATTTTTGGTCTAATGGCGGCATATGATATAGAATGTAAACTGAATTTTTAGGCCAGGTCACACTTTGTATAATTTTAATACGCTTAGCCTTTATTGGACTTTCGTAAAAAAATTGCCAACTCCATTTTCCAGGATCATGTTGCACGGCTCGCGCCCTTTCCACAATATTATAGTAATAATAATAAATGATTATAATGCCAGGCCTGTGATATTTATTGTCCCACTGTTGGGCATGGGCCTCCTCTACCACTGAAAGGGTTCAGGCCTTGGTCCACCACGCCAAGTGCGGGTTGGCAGACTTCGGATGGGTACCTTTCAAAGTCTTGTAGTAATATTCTAATTGTAATTTATATATGCTACAGTGTGCATACGTTGCGGAGCGGATAGCCCAATTATAATTGAAAATTTATTTTTTTACACAAGTATAAATGTGGGTTATGGAAAAACTGTTTTTGCTACGTAGGTGACAAATTTATCTCATTTCGTTCTATTGCAATGAAGAATATAGACGATTGTTAACTGTGATTGTTGATATGCACCTTATATTGGTAATTTCACGCACTACTACTTCGGTCAGAGGACACCAGTATTTGGTGTGGTGATAACACAGCTCCAGTGGTGCAATTGGTTGGTTCACGGTACTTATAGCGCAGTACGTGAGCTATGTCGGGGTTGTGAGTTCGAGCCTCACCTGGAGCAATATTTTGTAATAAATGGTGTCCAAAAGCTTCCATAAAGAACCTGTTATGGGTAATTAGTCACTTTAAAGATAAGTTCTATTTTAAATATAATTCGCATCTAAAAGAACACTTTTTGCAACTTAATAACGAATGCAGTACCTTTTATTATTAGCGACATGCGTGCTCAAAACAACGGAACTGCGAAATTGTCTTGTTTTCCTTTAATTAACTGAGAATTATTTTAGCAATTAGTTAAAGTAACAGTTTCGATGTAATTGTATTAGAACAAAATGTTTACAGTTCATTTCTACCGTTTTGTGTGGTGTGTCGGGTTTAATAAGTTCATAGCATCTGCGTGGGGTATGCTGTAGGGTCACCTCCACGTGTGCGGCGGGATGGGTGGTCTATGCGGACACGTCCAATTAGAACACGGATCCCTAACCGCCGGTATACCTGGGCAACGATGAGTTACTCCCCTAGGGGGTCTAACTCACCGTTGGCTAAGCACCCTCCTAACCACCGGAGTTTGTCCGAAGAGGCTTCACCAGTGACCTTGCGGCCAAGCAGCAAAAAGACTGGTAGGTCATGACCAGTGGGCGTGTCAGACCGACCACTCTCTTTAGCGGAGTGGGAGAGCCCACCTACGTCTTGTACCGTGCGTAGTTGAGCGCCGTACGAGGGGATAATGGAGTCCTGGAGGGTTGAGTCTACCACGGGTCGGGTTGTTAGTTACCTGTGGGGACAACACGCCCTCTTTGGTCCGGCATTCCCTCTAAACGGCAGCCTCAGGAAATAGCCATTCTGGGGTAACCGGTAGGGGCACCCCTTAAGGGTTGCTGGCGAGGGCTACAGGGTCATGGGGTGCGCAGTCGGCGGAGCGCGGGGCCTATGGCTAGCACGGGCTAAAATCTCAGCTCGGCAGCCGTAGCACTCCTCGCACCGTGCGGGCTCGCAGCATCACGGACCCTGGGCCCTATACCCCCTGTGGTAGGTCCTGGTGCTTGAATGAGCATCTATTGAAACGAACGTGTGCTTGGCATAGACTAAATCTTTATTTTTTTTTTATTACATAGTGGAAACTAGATAGGCAATAGACAATTTCTACATGTGCGTGCTCCTAGATAACACATTACATATTTTAATATAATTTACACACTCCCTTATTAAAATAATGTAACAACTCGTGATCAATATTCAATCCACTTTAGTAATACCTAGCTGTTTTACAAATTTATAATGTTTGCATGAATTTAAACTTTTTGTCAGAATATCAGCTGGCATGTCTGCAGTTTTTAGATACTTTACTTCAATTAGGCCCTCATTTACTACAGACCTAAACAAAGTGATATTTTACATCAATATGCTTAGTCCTTTTATGAAATAAACAATTCTTTAATAATTTTTGAGCACTTTGATTGTCGTTATATAATAATACTGGCGAATCATTTCTACACTGTAATTCACATAAAATATTTCTTAAATATATAGCCTCTTTAGTTGATTCACAAATGGCAATATATTCTGCCTCAGTACTTGATAGCGCAATCGTTTGTTGTTTTTTACATTCATGAGATACAACACTACCTGACATTTTAAATACATATCCAGTGTATGACTTCCTACCAAGGGGATCAGCGGCCCAATCTGCATCAACATAGCCAATCAAATCTGAATTGTCTTTTACATATTGTAAACCATAACTTTTAGTACTTTGTAAATATTTAAGAATTCTTTTTGCATGTGTCCAATGCGACTCATTATAATTATTGTTAAACTGAGATAAGTAGCATACTGCATAAGATATGTCTGGGCGTGTTAATATTGACAAATATAACAAACTCCCAATAAGTTGTTGATAAGGGTATCTGGTTCTACAAATATTATCTTTTTCTAGCCTCAAATTTGTTTCCATTGGAGTGCTCATAGGTTTACAATTATCCATTTGAAATTTCTTAAGTAAATGTTCTATAAATTGCTTTTGATCAACAGTAAGTATACCATTTTCTCTTTTTATTCTCATACCTAAACATTGTTTAAGAGATCCTAAATCTTTTAACTGAAATTTTTTACTTAATACATTTTTTAGATTTTCTGTTTCCTTAGTACAATTCGAGAAGACAAAAAAGTCATCAACAAATAACCCGATAAAGGTTCTTTCATTTTCATTTTGTTTTACATATAGGCAAGGTTCATAAACAGAATTTTTATAACCTATTTTCTGTAAACAATCGTCAACTAATTTGTACCATGCCCTTGCTGATTGCTTAAGGCCATAAATTGCCTTTTTGAGTTTTAATACTTTATTTTGCCTATCTGTACATTCAAAATATGCTGGCAATTGCATATAAACAGTTTCATCTAAAATACCGTTTAGGAAAGCAGTGGTTACATCTAGATGGGTTATTGCTAAATCATATTTAACACTTAAAGCGAACAAAAGTCTCAAAGTAGAATATCTAAGCACCGGGGAAAAAGTTTCATTATAGTCAATGCCTGCTTTCTGTGTAAAGCCTTTTGCCACCAATCTCGCTCGATACCGCACTTGATTGTCACTTTCTATTTTCTTTCGAAACACCCATCTACATTGCACAACTGTACCGTGTTCTGGTCTATCTACCACTTCCCAAGCATCACATTTTTCAAAAGATTTTATTTCTTCATTTATAGCTAAACACCATTCCTTAGATTCCGTTCCGTTCATAGCTTCATCAAGTGATATCTGGTCTCCATATAGATTCATGTCTGCCTCTACACACATGTTACCGACATCATAGTCACCATATCTAACAGGCATTCGCCTTTCTCGCTTAGGACGTGTTATTATGTCTTTCTGTGTAATATCCTCTAACTCCCTTTTGGGTAAAGGATCATAGAACTCATCAGATGAGCTAGTGTTAAGGTCTTCTTCAATATAGGTACCATCTTCATAACTTATTGAAGATTGTGATTGAGTAGCATTCGAAGTTTCAATTTTTAAACTGTCCTGAGCGGTATCCGATGAAGATTTTTGTACTTCTTGTATGGTTATCTGTGACACATCGGATTCATTATTTGGTTCAATAATTGTTACATCTCTGCTTGTAATAATTTGCTTATTTACTGGATTATATAATCTATAACCCTTTATGTCATCAGCATATCCAATTAAAAGGTGTTTAACTGCCTTTTTGTCCCATTTCAATCTTTTTGTTTTGGGAACATGTGCCATGACAATGCTACCAAATATACGTATATGACTGATGTCAGGTTTACTTCCTGTCCAGACCTCATATGGGCTTTTATTATTTAAACCAGAAGCTAAAGATCTATTTCTCAAATAGACAGCTGTATGGACTGCTTCA
Source organism: Lapara coniferarum (assembly GCA_949316025.1). Lineage (NCBI taxonomy): Eukaryota > Metazoa > Arthropoda > Insecta > Lepidoptera > Sphingidae > Lapara > Lapara coniferarum. The sequence goes on from OX438923.1 coordinate 16,573,464, forward strand.
GCCCAAAATTTCTTGTCTAAATTTGCGTCAAATAACAGACACCTGGCTTTTTCCACAATTGTTCTATTCAGCCGCTCACAAACTCCATTCTGTTGTGGTGTATAAGGGTTTGTGCGTTGATGAATAATACCCATTTGCTTCAAATAATTTGTCATTTCGTTTGAACAAAATTCTGTACCATTATCTGACCTGATCACTTTAATACAGGTGTTCTTCTGCTTCTCAACCATTGACTTGAATTCTTTAAAACACTTGAATACTTCGTCTTTAGTTTTTAGAAAATATACAAATGACATACGGCTGTAGTCGTCTACAAATAGCAAGAAGTACCTGGACATTCCAATAGATTTTGTCTCCATTGGACCGCAGACATCTGCATGCACTATATCCAACACACTTTCACTCCTATTTCTGCTATTTGGAAAAGGTAATCTTGATTGTTTCCCTTCACAACATACTGTACAATTGAGTTTACTAATATCAGCTCTTTCTTTGTACTCAAGTCCTTTTACAGCGCCATTTTTCATTATATTTAAGTCTCGGCTATTTATATGGCCTAATCTTCTATGCCAAACCATAACTGAAGTCGTTGTTGCTGAAGCTGCATACAAACTTTCTGACTGTATGTTTAATCTGTATACACCATTTGTCAACTCTGCCACTGCGATCAACTCATTCTGCTGATTTCTAATGTAACAATTTTCACTTGTGAAACTAACTTTGTTGCCATGTCTGATCAACTGGCTGATCGATAAGAGGTTCGTCGTGAGTTCTGGAATGCACAGCACATTTTTAACAATAATGTCATAATATTTATTGCCAACAATAGTCGTAATTTGAGTATCTCCAGAGCATAACACCGGCATTCTAGTTTTGTTTGCAACTACTATCTCCTTAGTTTTTAGGTTATGACATATATTTTTCATGTTTTCCTGGCTGATTATCATATGATTACTGGCTCCTGAATCTAGATACCATTCGTGACTGCCAAAACCGCCGTTAAGAAAAACTGCACTAAATGCATTTACTGTTTTCTCCTTTGTTTGTGGACACTGGTTTTTATAATGGCCGACTTGTTTACATTTGTAACATTTTATGACTTTGACAGGTCGAGTTGAAGTTTCGCCGGGTTTGCCAACCTTATTAAACTTTTTCTTGTGCCAACCTTTAGATGTTATAAATGCACTCTCTGATTCATTGCTGCCAACACTATCACTCATGTCTAATAATTTCGTTTTGATGACGTCAGCCGAAATGGCGATGCCGGAATGTTCTATGGCCATTAACATTGGCGAAAACTTGTCAGGTAAACCCGCCAAAAGTAATGATCCGACCCATTCCTCGTTGATGTTAAAACCGGTTCCTCTCAATTTCTGCGCTGTATCTATTATTTGAGTTACATACACTGTCATCGACTCGCAAGCTTCCAAACGAATTGAAATTAAAGTTCGTAACAAGCTAATTCTGCGAGTGAATCCCGAGTCATCAAATAGCATTTTTAGCTTCTTCCATACACCCTGAACTGTCGATTCACTCTTGATGTGAACGTACAAGGTTGAATCAATGGTCATCACTAATTTTGCCTTTGCTTTTTGATCTTCGACAGGTTTGTCGCCATCTTCCTTGGTGATATCGACGCCTTCCAAAATTAAAAAATTTTGCGCCGCGAACGCCCACTCATCATAATTTTCGCGTCCTTTGAGTTTTGGAACATTAACAATGTAACTAGCTGCCATTTCCTAACCGAAAAAACCACTTTTTACTTATTAAACCGGGACTGGGCCCATAACCTATTGAAACGAACGTGTGCTTGGCATAGACTAAATCTTTATTTTTTTTTTATTACATAGTGGAAACTAGATAGGCAATAGACAATTTCTACATGTGCGTGCTCCTAGATAACACATTACATATTTTAATATAATTTACAGCATCCCCATCTGCGGGCTCCCAGGAGGGTGGGACGCCACGGGGGGCGAAGTTAAACAAACAAAAAACATGGAGAAAAAGAGTATTCGAAAATCTAAAACAAACAAGCAGGCCGCTGCTCCTAACGGAGCGCCCTGCACACAACAACAACGGGTCGCTGCTTCCAAGGAAGCGCCCCAACCAGCACGGGGACCGGTCGCTGCTTCTTCGGAAGCGCCTGGGCCTCGTACAACCACACAGACAGCTACCACATCTCTGGAGGCTGGCGTACAAGTCTGGCAAACAGTCCAGAGAAAACGCAAGACCTCAGGTGCGCAAAAGAAGTCAAAGCGCAAGGAGAGAGGTGCACACAACATGGCTCAAGTGGGCATAAGGCCTCCCCCCGCCGCGAAGCGGGTGCCGGCAACGGCACCCGCTAAACCGGCAAGTGCGTGTCGCCCTAACCAACCTGGCAGCAGTCGGGATGGAGCAGGTTCCACCACTGGGGGAGTGGCCCAACCCAACCGGGGCGCTGAGGAGAAATCCAACGAGCCCCGGAAGCCAAAACGCAGACGCGGAGGGAGGAGCGCGAGAAACGCGGGAACCACTAATTCAGAGGTCCCCGACAAAAACTCAAAACGCCCTCGCCCGGATGACACCAAATCGCCCCTCGACAAGCAGGCGAAGAGGGCGAAAGCATCCACCAGCACCGGTTCGGCGAGGGGTGCTGCCACCTATGCAGACAAGGTGGTCCTAAACGACCTCTTTGTCGCAGTGATGGCGGAGCCCTTCACCGACCTAACATCGGAGCAGGTGGAAAAAGTTAAGGGCGCCCTACAGTCCTGTATCAGGTCGCTGTCGGAGGTGCCTCTAACTTCCACAAGCACCCCATACTGGCCCTCCTTTCGAGGTAAGCCCTTCCATAGTGAAGGTGTGCTGAAACTCCAGTGCAGGGGTGAGAAGGACGTCGAGTGGTTGCGGGAAACCGTAGCCACTTTTGAATCACCAATCCCCGGGACTAGGCTGGTAGTGGCAAGGCAAAAGGACATCCCCAGAAGGGTGAAGTCCGCCGTGCTGCTGCCGGACTGTTCCGAGGATATCAGCACCATCCAACGAATACTGATTGGACAGAACGCGGAGTATCGGGTCGGCAGGTGGTCATTGTACAGTGCCGAGCGTCAGGGAGAGAATCCTCCGAGCACCTTCTTGGTGCTGGGCATCCCTGCAGACCTGATCCCCAAGATCTTGGCGGAGGGGCGAAGGCTGTACTACCAGCTGGGCAACGCGTACATCCGCTTCTTCGGCAGCACGGGACGGTTGCAGGATATGCCGCCGGACCCTGCTGAGACTGTGCCGGACCCCGGGGCTACTCGCGACCCCTCAGCTGAAAAGCAGAGGGCGCACGCTGGAGCGGACCCGGGGGCTAGTGCGTCTACGTCCACGGCTGGCCGGCCGAGTCTCGTCGAAAGACAGGGCACGGTTGGCAAGCCAATGGTCAAGCAACACTCCTCAACCGAAAGGAAGAGGCAGGATGCAGCATCAGTTTGCCCGCTGACTACCCCCGACATGGGCTCCGATTACGGGGACTTGGAAGGGGCTGTCGCGCAACTGATGGACCAGTGCCCTATTCATCAAACATTACAAGTCTACAAGCTCACAAGTTACATGTTAAAGATTTTTTTTACAAGTTCTTGAAAACTATGTTCATGAAATACTTTTACTAGACTTGTAGATTGTATTAACTTGTGGTGGTGGCAATGGCACTGCAATGGTGAGGTCTCGGGTTCGATCCCCGGGTCGGGCAAAGTGATACTGGGTTTTTCTATTCAGTATTAGCTCGAAGTCTGGAATTTGTGCCCGATATGGGGATAGCCTCGCCCCCTATCATACCATGGGATGCAGTATGCATGGCCTGCACCTACTTTGTGCCTCTGCCTACCCCTTCGAGGATAAAAGTCGTGAGTGTGTATGTATGTATCATCTTGCATTTTAAATTTACAAGACTTTTTTTGATGCATTACCAAATAATGCTTCTATCATATTTATACGTCGGTAATATAGAAATTACGGTAAAATAACTAGTCAAGTTAATGTTAAAAATAAAAACAATTTGCAATAATTTGATTTTTGTGCGTAAATAACCAAAATGAAACAAAAAACAAATAAATAAACCATAATAATAAAACCTATTTTATTAGTTTCATGAATTACGATTTATGGTTAAAACTTTTAATGTTTGTTTATAAGCGACTTAAAGTTTGAAAAAACAGGATGGTCTATTGCAGACCCATGTAGGTTTTTTAAAAGTTTTCTTGGAGATAAATAACATGGTACCAAATCATTCCCGCCAGGCATTGATTTTGTTACTCTTCGAATTACACTTCTTCAATTAATTCGTGATAAAACGATTTATTTACTTATTTATTTTGTTACGGTGCACCAACAGCATATTATATATTAACAAATTGATACATAAAATAAACAATAATTGTGCCCCTCAGATGTATTATCATTTATACCATGAAAGATATACTCTGCTATTATATCAAAATTACGTAATAATAAGATAAGAATAAATTATGATACCTATATTAAGATATTTTATATGGCGCTATTACCGACGAACTATGTAAAGACCAAAAAAATTGCAGAGAAGAAAAATTAGTGAAGAAAAATATATTAGTACCCTAGTTTATTAAACGTTACGAGGCTTGTATTACAATAATGCGTTCATCAAAACTAAATGAATACACTACAACTACAAGTGATATCACTTGTATTATAAGTACTTTTTACACTTGTATTTGTTATTTCTGTTTATCAAAAAAGCCTTTGTAACTTGTAGTTTGTAACTTGTGGCGAAAAAGTTGAAGAGTTTTTGTGGATTTGTAATATATGTTACAAGCCAATAGTATCTCTTTCTACTCTGTTATAATTTGGTTTTTAGGTAGTTTATAGTGAATTCAATACGATTTCGTGATATCCGAATCGGATTTCGACAGTTTTGCGGTATAAGTAGCTAATTCAAGAAGTAGCAAATCAATTAATGGCGAGAATAATTTGCCGCCATGTTATTATTCTCAAAGTTTTTTTTAAGTACTTTGTATAGTTCGTCAATAGACCACTAGTTTTTACAAACTTTAAGTCGTGAATAAAAGATGGTTAAATTTGTAATCATAATTCAAATAACTAATATAATGAGTTTCAAAATAGGTTTTTACATACAAAATCAAACTATGTACATGTAAGAAAAAAATACATTCCCTTGGCGAGTTATTGTCAATAGTTATCATACCATAATTTCTACCTTACCAACATAAGATCGCCTCTTTGCTTCAATAACCTTATACATCTAGAAGATTCCATACTTAAATAACACTTTACCGAAGTAAAAAGGCGATATAATACGATATATTTTTTATAAACATATCAAAAATAAAAAAAATGTCTTGTAAATTAAAAATACAAGTATGTACCATCTACAAGTCTTGTGAAATTATTTGATGAACGTAATTTACACAGTCTTGTATAAATATTCTTGTATCTTGTAACTTGTGGGTTAGTGTCTACTATGTATCTACATATTTTCTATGAACGCATTTTACAAGAATTTGTAAATATGTTTTTGTACCATTTAACTTGTAAGCTCCTAGACTTCTACCATTTGATAAAAGGGCATTTTGATAAAAGGGCATTTTAACAAGTTAAAAGCTAGAAAGGCATTTATGATAAAGAAAACCACAAATACAACTGTGAAAAAGAACTTGTAATACAAGTGATATTACTTGTAACTTGTAGTTTACACATATAGTTTTGATGAACGCATTTTTGTAAAATGGGTTAATTTACAAGAGAAAACGCTTGTAATACAAGGCTTGTAACGTTTGATAAACAGGGCACAGGACGTCCCGTTGGAGACGGATGTCGAGTTGAGCAGTCCCCTTCGCTCCTCCTCACCCCAATAAACCCCAAACCCACATCCTCCAAACAAACCTCCAACACAAACAAACCGCGACGGCTACCTTGCGAAGAGTGTTGGAGGTCAACAACAGGACCGTCGCCCTTATCCAGGAGCCGTGGATAAGGAAAGGCAGGATTTGCGGCCTAAGCAACATCGGAGGTAAGTTACTACTTGACACCACCGTAATTAACCCACGCACATGTATTTATGCGCCTAAATCTATCAACGCGGTGGTAATGCATGAGTTCTGTTTCAGAGACCTGACCACGATCAGGCTCCAGAACAACTGTCCTGGCATGCCAGAGGTTGTAATAGCGTCCGCCTATCTGCCGGGCGACGCGGACACACCGACGGTTGAGCTAGCCAGTCTCATCAGGCACTGTGAAAGCAAGAAGCTCGAACTCATCATCTCGGCGGATGCGAACGCACACCATACCTTGTGGGGGAGCGACGCGTCCAACAAAAGAGGTGATGATCTTGTTGAATTTTTATTCTCGACAAATCTCAGGCTTCTAAACAGGGGTTCGGAACCAACATTCGTAACTTCCAGATACCAAACAATAATAGACATCACACTATCCACGGAAAGAGTGTCGGAAAGAATATCCGACTGGCACGTCTCAAACGACTTGTCAAACTCTGACCATAGATGGATAAGATATAAACTAAACGTGGATCCATTGAAACCTGAACCGTGGCGTAATCCAAGGCGGACAGACCGGGTAAGGTTTGTCAAGATAGTGTCGGCGAGCCCAAACTTGAAACTTATTCCTGCTGACTACAAAAGGCCAGTCGACATAGAGAAACACGTGAATGAACTAACGGATACGTTAATAGACACATTTCAAAAAACCTGTCCGCAAGTAACGCAATCAATGAGGACCACCAAACGCAGCAGTTGGTGGGCACCAGATTTGGAAAAATTGAGACGCAAGCTACGCAAACTGTTCAACAGGGCAAAGAACACAAGGAAAGCAGAAGACTGGGATGCGTATAAGACAACCCAAGGGGTATATAAAAAACGCATCCGGGCACGAAAACGTGAATGCTGGAAATCCTTTTGCACCAACATTGAATCAAACACTCAGGCAGCCAGGGTCAGAAAAGTCCTATCAAATGACTCGGACCGAAATCTGGGCTCCCTGAAGAAACCGAACGACAGCTACACAACAACTAACGCAGAAATGTGTGAGCTGCTACTGAATACACACTTCCCAGACTGCTCAATCTCGGTGAGCTCCACGTGGGAAGAGGCGGATCAGTTGAACTTTGAGCAACCGACCGCTGAAACCATCAAAACTGCCGGCCGAATAGTTACCTTGAGAAAGGTACTATGGGCAATAAACAGCTTCTCTACCTACAAAGCAGCTGGTTTAGACGGCGTCTTCCCTGGACTCCTACAGTGGTGTAAGAACACGATCGCCCCACATTTAGTGAAAATCTACCAGGGATGCCTCATGCACTGCTATGTACCTCTCAGATGGAGAGAAGTAAAAGTGGTATTCATACCAAAACCAGGTAAGAGCGACTATACGCAGCCAAAGTCGTATAGACCGATAAGCCTCACATCTTTTCTCCTAAAGACAATGGAGAGACTCTGCGATCGAGACCTCCGGGATGAGGCTTTGAGGTTCCACCCGCTACACGACCAACAACACGCCTACTCTTCAGGCAAATCTACAGAATCAGCGCTTCACAATGTCATCTCGCCAATCGAGACAGCACTATCAACGCAATCATCAGCGCTCGCAGTCTTCATAGACGTCGAAGGAGCCTTCGACAAGACGCAATTTAGCAGCATAAGCCATGCACTGCTCAAGCACGGCGCCGACCCTATCACAGCCAGCTGGATTGGCAAAATGCTAAAGCAGAGAGCGGTGCAGGTAACAGTCAACGACACAGTCAGAGCGATTGTGTCGAGAGGCTGCCCGCAGGGAGGGGTTATCTCACCTTTACTGTGGAACCTCGTTGTGGACGACCTGATTAAGTCTCTAAACGAGGCGGGCTTCTACACTGTTGGCTATGCAGACGATGTGGCGATCCTTGTAAAAGGAAAGTTCGAGGGGATCCTTTGTGACCTCATGCAGGAAGCCCTCAAAATCGTCGAACGATGGTGTTCTGAACAAGGACTATCTGTAAACCCATCAAAAACTGAACTGGTTTTGTTCACAAAGAAGCGGAGCATGCCTGAAAACCTTCGCTTACCTAAACTCCAAGGTACCACACTGAGCCTCACGAAGGAGGTAAAGTATCTAGGCGTAATTTTGGATGATAAGCTGTTATGGAATAAACATCTGGAGCACAAACTGGACAAAGCCTGTATCACCTTCTGGCAGTGTAAGAGACTCCTCGGAAAAACCTGGGGAGTCCGCCCTAAGATCATGAGCTGGCTATACACAGCGGTGATACGGCCAATCATCTCCTACGGAGCCGTAGTATGGTGGCCCAGAACCAAACTCACCACAACTAGGAACAAACTGCAGAAATTCCAAAGATTAGCTTGTACAGCTATAACGGGCTGCATGAAAACCACACCCACAGTAGCACTAGAGGTACTGCTGGGGCTACCACCCTTGGATCTTTTTATCCGACAGGAGGCGGCCTCAGCAGCTATCAGACTAAATACACTAAAGCTCTGGGGTTCAACGAAAGGGGCTCACAGGGATATCCTTGAGGAGGCTATAAACTACCAATCACTGATAGCCGCCCCCAACGACAGAGTGCCCAAACAACATATCTTCAACAAAAGCTACAATGTCCAGCTTGTTGAAGAACAACATGACTGGTCGGGAACACACGAACTGCGTATATACACTGATGATTCAAAGACCAGGACAGGATCGGGAGCAGGAGTGTTCTCACTGGATATCAACATAAATTTATCAATGGCCTTAGGCGAGCACAGCTCCATATACCAATGCGAATGTATCGCCATCACACAGGCTGCCAACGCAGTGGACAAGCGAGGTATAACAGACCATAAGATACGCATAGTGTCAGACAGCGCTGCGGTACTACGAGCCCTTGACAGTGGAACTGTCCAATCTGGGCTCATACTAGAGTGCCACCTGGCATTGGAGGGTATAAGCAAGTCTAACTCCGTTACTCTACAATGGATTAAAGGACACAGTGGCTCTCTAGGTAATGACGCGGCAGATGAACTGGCGAAAAGGGGGTCAAACCAAGTGGTATTCGGACCTATTCCAATAGTACCACTACCTTTTTATCAGCTAAGATCATGGCTGCGTCGCAGAACACAAGAACAACACGCGGATCAATGGGCAAGTACTAGTGCATGTAGACAGTCCCGGGAAACAGTGCCACACCCGGACCGACGTCTGACGAGACGCCTTTTGTCTCTAGACAGGGCCTCTCTACGCACAATGGTGGGTATGATCACCGGACACTGCTCATTAAACAAACATTTATATGTTTTAGGTATTACCGACAGCCCCCTCTGCAGGGGATGCCTGTCGGCTGACGAAACAGCCTCCCACGTTGTCCTGGAATGCGAAGGAGTAGCTGCACAACGGGCTGAAACCCTCGGTACACCGGGGTCACTCCGAGAAGCCTGTGAAGGAACCAGGAAGATCCTGCGCTTCTGGAAGGAGTTGGGCTGGCTAGACTGCTAGCTGGCACATCACGCACAACGGCCCGACTTTATACGGGCTAAGTGCGGAAAAAGGAGCCCCACAACAGTAACAGTAACAGCATCTGCGTGAAGCCTAACTGATCTTACCTTCAAGTATTTAATTGCGCGGCCTTCAAAGCTGGGCCCTGCGTTTACAATCGTAACCAAGTTTGGGTAGGTAGCTGCCATCCTCTCCATGTATGCATCCACCTGATAAATTAAAAAGCCTATATGGTCCAATTGATTGTTTGTCTTTGAAAAATTTGTTCGTATCTTACCGAACTGTGCCATGTTTAAAAATAGCAATCTGAATTACAAGAAAATTGTTGTCAATTAAAATGAAGTGAGGAGGTAAATAACTATTAAATAGTCCTAGTAAAATGTACTAATTGTCTCGGCTATTTTATCATTTTCCACATCCTTTTCATGATTGATGCCACTTTTGTCATCTTTTATATTGATTAAATCATCGAAGTTGTCTTTATTGTCATTAGTATCATCATCAAAATTGTCAACTTTACCTCAGCATATCTCGGATAGTCGTTGAAGATCATTCTGTTTTGCCTGTTGTTTCTGTATGCGGCGATGTCATTCTCGTGTTCTTCCAATGCCCTGGCAATTTGCATTTACCTTTTTATAAACGTATTTGTATCTGAGACTACCTGTTGCTCGCGGTTTTGCCCGCGTGAAAAGCCTTTCCCGCTATAAAAGTCCCTACAACATTATACGACGCCAGTACAATCTGTTTAAAAAATCTGACTTTATTATGAAATTATTACCCATACGAGCATATTACCGGGATAAAAAGTAGCCTATGTCTTAATGCAGGACATGATCTACCTGTGTGCAAAATGTCATCTAAACCTGTTAAGTAGTTTCCGCGTTAACTTCTAACAAACATACAAACATTTTTATTAGTACGAGTAGACACACTCGAATTGAAACTTGCCGGTGGCTGAATATAAGTATCCCTTCGGAAAGCGATCATCGTACACAACGTATAATACCTGCCATTATGGCCCTTAAGTTAGTGAGGCGCGTTCCAAAATCAGCCTGTGTACATTCAGCACCAAACAGGCCGACATAATTGTAACGAATGGCGAGGTGAATTCATCTTTCATTTTTATAATATATGGCAATTTCTATCTGGATCCTACTACATTGGGTGCAGGGAGATCACTTTGCCAGCTTATATAATTTCATGAAGACTTACTTGGCAACATCAGCGATAATAAGAGAGTGTCTTAATCCATTCTCGTCTAAAGCGGTAAGGAACTCGCGAGCTTTCTCTGGCGAGACCATCACCTCCGCGTCCCTCTGGCCAGCCATGCCATGCTGCCAGATATCCAGATCCAACTCAAACTGAAGATCTCGTACTAGTTGAAGATCAGCGGTGTCTTTTACTTGGATGGTGTGCACTGAGTAACTGTCAGGAAAAAAGTATTAGATGTCATTATAATTAATGTATTACCTTATGCTCGGACGTAGATATGTGTTCCATTTTAAATTTTATTTTATTATATGAAAGTTTAATTTCAATGGACTTTAATTTTTTGTTTAGAGAAACAAAAATTAATTTAAAATGTGCACTTCATAAAAATTAAACAACACACACACACGTCACGTCTTTATCTCCAAATGGGTAGCCAGAAGTGCAACTAGGGCATCATAATATAATTATCGTGTTCAGAACTGACTTTATGTCAATTTTACGGATTCTTCTGGGAGTAAAGGCATAAAATTATAAAGCCAATTATTAATGAAGATGATGACTTTATAATAAGCCATTATGAGATGTCAATAATTACCTTCTATATGCGTCATGTTTGCTGGCAGTCGCTGCGCAGACAAAAACACAGAAAGTCAACACCAATCTCAGTAACATATTTGCAAACCTATCTATGACCTACTGGCGTGTGTTCACGACTAAACGTAATCTTCAAAAAAACAATCCTCCAATAAACTATTATCGCTAAATTATCTGCTGATTAGATAGGTTTCTCTAATATCAGTGTATTTTTATAAACATTGATCGATTTGTTATATACTGAGATATCATTAAAATTATTTATGTAAGTTGCCATAATTTTAGTATGTGTCGAATTGTCAAGAAATGTGTTGTAGAGATGGTTTATCTATCGTTCGTTTGGTAAACATATACATATACTTCATAATTAATGAATGCCTTATGGCGTGAACTAATTATTTCATTTTTTTTTATATGTTATTTAGGTTATAATATTAAGCAGTCTTATGTACCCATACATGCTTAGAGTCTAGTTAACCTCGTGTGTTTCTAACTATCTAGGTAATTTTTAGTTTTTAATTTTAAACTCTCTAGAGCAATAATGAGCAAAGAAACAAAACAAAACGGTTCTTCACATTTATTACAAAAAATAAAAACGTTCGCAGTTTATTTATTTATTGTACTCACTGAAAAAAATAACAAACCGCGATAAAATCCATTATAGTAGGTAGCTTAATTTTAATGTCTAACGTTAGCGTAAACGTTAGGAATCATTAAATAAAAACGTCACAAAATCTCTAATAGGAGACCGGTGGGAACTTTAGTTGAGTCGACTCCTGTAGTAGATCCTGGCCAGTCGCGCCGAGACCGCGATGCCCTGCCACGTCTCCTCCACCATGTGGTCCATGTACGAGGGCGGCACCAGGAACCCGTACCCATAGCCTGGCAACTCCAGGGTGTAGGAGAATGGTACACCGATGTCCTAGAACAAATATTTAGTTTTTCGTTTCGGGTCACTTTGGTGTCATTATATCAAAGAATACTGACGCTTACATCGGTAGTTCAAAATTCAAATGACTATAATTGAGAAAAGTTTTCCCTCGTTGCCACTGATAATTGAGATAGGAAACCTACAAACATAAGTTGTAAACAATGCTTATATTTCATTTAATCGTCTGTCTACAAGATAACTATGCTATGCTATGTGTAATATGCGATAACAGTGCGTATTCATTATCGAGTCTTATCAACAGTTATTAGCTGATAGCATCTAAGCCATAATAATCTTTACTTTGGGTATAATTAAGGAATTTTTCAAATTAACGTTAGTCGGGACAAAAGCAGCACCGGGATTTAAAATAAAAATAGTTTAATGCTGTTAAAATTGGACACTGAAAACAGAATGATGAGGCCCCTTCGGCTTGCACGCCACATTTCTGTTTATCAGCAGGAAGTCAGCTTTGTCGCATTAAGATAAAAAAGGATAAGGAAAAAAACTTTTTCAACGGGTTATTCTCTCTGACTAGACTTTATAAAATGGCATGGATGACACCCGTAATTAAATTCCATTATTCATGATTTAGCTTTCAATAGTTTTGTTACTCTATGTCGAACCGTAAGTTCAGTAGCTTTAAAAATATTGCTCCAGCTGAGGCTCGAACTCACAACCCCGGCATGGCTCACATACTGCGCTATAAGTACCGTGCGCTAACCTATTGCGCCACTGCAGCTGTTTTTTTTTATATGGCCATCTTCGGCGCATTAGGGACGGCTGCGGGCTTCCTCCGACTCACGTCTAAGTTGTCGTCCGCAACCGCCCCTGCGCGTACCGCTGTTGCGGTCCTTTTCCTGTTGTTGCGGGGGCTCAGAAGCCCCCGCACACCGAGTGACGGCCCTTTGGCGTCCGAGGCAGCGTGAGACACGCTGCCATCCATCACGGGGGTCAAAGAAGTTGGCTAGACTAATAGGTGGGTGGCACCTCCCGCCCACCCGTGACCCCCGGAGGCCCCTATTAGTCGCCTTTTACGACAGGCAGGGGATACCGTGGTGGAATTATCCAAACGCCCCCAATCCACAGGGCGGGAGACGTCTGTCAGTCATCCACCCGACGCCTCCTACGTCTCGTCTGGCGGCGGGAGGGATCACCACTGCGCTGGCGATCCCTCTCGGCACTCTCCTTCCGCGAGAGGACCGCCTCGCAGAAGTGGGCCACCGCCTTCCAGGCCTCCCGACCGCCGACCATGGAAGCGACCACGGCCGGCAGCGAGAGGTCTTCTCCGACGACTGCTCTGAGAGCGCTGCGTTCTTCATCCCAGGCTGGACAACACTCCAACGTATGTTGGGCCGTGTCCATTGGGCAGTTGTCACAATAGTGACACACGGCCGACTCCTCTATCCCCACCACCCGAAACAGGAACTCACCGAAGCAGCCACCACTGCAGCTGTGCCCGCACATTACCAAATAATAATGACCTGTCGTGTTTAAGGGAATCGATAGTACAAATCGACCATTATTTTTGTGAGAGCTAACCTAATCATTTAGTGAGAGAAAATATTGTTTGTAAATCGCCAATATCTGTCGACACGATTTAGACAATATAAAGAAGGATCCCAGACTACGTATTAAGACTATTCTCTATACTCCTGTTACCTGAGGATATAATTATAAATATATCCAATTTCATAATCCCCATTATTACTCGTAAAGCTTGCCCGCGCGCTCTCGTCACTTTATCTAGTTCCGTATATTCAAGAACGGCGGTGATCATCATCAAGCAATAATTTGATCGTATATTGTCTTTATTGTGAGCATTTATATCGAATAATCTCATGGTCACTTGTCTTCGTAGTTCGATTTTTTGATTAAGTAAAACAGCGAGAAAACATACAATTGTTCCGAAGCTGTCATTAGTGAAAATATCGGCAAGTCAGTCTACATTGATCAAACGGTGTGGAATAATAAAAGGATTTACCTGTCCATAATCTTGAGCACTTCCAGATGTAGGATACAGCACTAACCCACTGTTTCCTACTAAATAAAAGCCGGCTTGAGGAAGTTTCATGGTGTCCATAACAGCACCCATGGCTGCACCTACATGGTGCAAATGGACGACATTAGGCGTCAGGGTGTGATTCCCAAAACCAAAAAGGATATAGTTTCCGAAGCTATGGATGTTGTTGTAAAGTTGGATTCGGGGAAGGTACTCGGAGAAAATGTCGCGAATGTACGCTGTTTCGATCTCGGAGAAAGGATAAGGGCCCGGGAAAGTCTCGTCGCAAGGATTGGCGGAGACACCGATGGTGTTGAAGGCGACGTCGAAGTTCCTATTGGCGTCCACTCCGATGCACTCGGTGCTGATGTTCAGGTTCACGGAGCGAGTCTTACGCCACATACGGTTCTGGAATTAGAAGATCTTTGATAGGAACGTTGTAATTCCATTGGTGATGTTGGATTAGCAGAATACAATGTGAAAGCAAATAAAATAAAAAAAAAACAATGAAAAGGTGATGGAATAAGAAATTGATAACTCAACAGAAGAGTGACAAAAAATAACATTGTACTAGTTTCAACATATTTGTGTATGATTGGTGAGTTTAAAGAATGTGGACCGTGTAAGCATCGATTTATTATATAAGTATTCAATTTCAAAAAAAAATTGAGTACTAAAGAGTTTAGAACTTACATCAGTATGTGAGAACTCGTATCCATCAGGATTGACGATGGGCAAGATGATCCAGTCGATGTCATCGAGCAGGTCCTGGTCTTCCGACCGCCTGTTCTCCAGCAGCCGGTGGATGGAGTATAGCGCTACGGGTGTTGTCACCCACTCACGTGCGTGCATCATCGCGTCCATGAAGTAGATCGGCTTGCTCGAGTCCGTGAAATTTGTCGTTGAAATCTATGGACAATTATACTTAAGTGACTCCACTGCATAAAATGTGTCGTGAGGCAAGCACATAAAGTTTCTAGTGTCAAGACTCTAGACTGCACAAATGATAAACCAGAGGACGTGGAGTAGTTTGTATATTCAGAAAATGTCCACATTAAAATTCCTAATTTGCTTTGACAACGAAATGTGGGTCTCTCAAAGCCAGCATCAATAATCGACATGGCTACCGTAATTAATTTGATTAAATAAATGGCTGTAACTACCGTTTTTTACATTATTTACCGGGACTGTTTTTCTCCAGAGAGAGTAGAAGTTGAGCAGATGGCCGATCGTAAAAGCTGAGGCAATTGTTTCTGCAACATATTTCAATATGTTGCGGCTTGCGCCGACTCCACATCGTGTTGGGAATTAGAATAACAGTGAGTGATAATACATATTCCACAATAGGGATTTTATTGCCCAACTTATTGGCTACCGACTACGGTATTTGGCAAAGTAAGCCGCAATAAATTAAAATTATATTATATTTGTATGATTTCAGGGATCTAAATAAATTTGTAAAGTGCGGGCATAGCTCCAGTGGCGCAATTTGTTAGCGCACGGTACTTATAGCGCAGTACGTGAGCCATGCCGAGGTTGTGAGTTCGAGCCTCACCTGGAGCATAGTTTTAAATCTTCGTTACTCAAACATATCAAAACATTTTTTTATCTCACTGCCCAATCCAAGCAAATTCTATAATGACTCCCAACATTTTTTATCGTTATATTTTGTTTTTATTGGTGATTTTCTCAATTTTCCATATAGTATGTCCAGGGATGTTATTACTTCTACACCCATACTTCGAACCCTACATCTTTGTAACGCTAATTATACAGATTTGATTGGAATAAGAATGTTTGTTACCTTCAAATATTTAATATCACGGCCATCGAAGCTGGGTCCAGCGTTCACTAACGTAACCAGGTTGGGGTGAGCGGCAGCTATCATCTCCATATATGCGTCTACCTGGATATATGAAAAAAAAATTATAGTGCATTTCGTCTCGAAATTCGTTTCGACAGTCCGTTCCATTCCCAACTAGGCTATCGCCGCTTAAATCCATAGCAGTCGGCGATAATTTAGTTCCATAATTTAGTCCCAGAGATAGCTTTGTCAAAGGTAAAACAATTTATTTAATTAGTACGGATAAACCGACTACACTAGTTACATGCCATTCTCATTAAGATTATCTTTATCATCACCATTACTCTTCAGTACCATCAACACTATTAAACTTACTTCAGCATATCGCGGATAGTCGTTGAAGATCATTCTATTTTGTCTGTTTCTCCTGTATGCAGCGATGTCATTGTCATGTTCTTCTAGTGACCTGTAGATTTAAATTGTTACTTTAAAAAAAAATGCACTCAATTACCTCGGTCTCTATTGAATATTTATTCTGTATATATTAATAACCACGACCTAGACGCATTCGAACCAGACTGGAAAGAGTTAGCGGAAGATCGAAGGAATTGAAAGAAAAAGGGGGAGGCCTTTGCTCAGCAGTGGGACACATATGAGGCTTAAATTTTTTTTATTGAATATGCATTGACTGCCTCGGTGGCGTAGTTGTATTGCGTACGAGTTACGAGTACGATTTGCGCGCTGAAGTTCTGGGTTCGAATCCCGGCTCGAGCCAAAAAACATTATAACTGGGTTTTCCATCTTAAAAAAAATTGTCTGTCGCAGCTCGAAGTCAGGAAGTTGGCGGTGTGATATCCCCGTGCCTCGGAAAAGCACGTAAAGCCGTGCCTAAGTCACGCCTGATCTCTCTCCGGTCATGTCGGATTGTCGTCTCACCGGACTATGAGAGTGAAGAAATAGCGAGTGCACCTGTGTATTGCGCACACACTTGTGTACTATAATATATATATCCTGCGTACCTGGCTGATCTACGTTGAGCTTGGCCGCCGTGGCCGAAATTATCTAGGAGGATTTCGTCTATTGAATTGATCCAGGTTTTGACTGTGAGTGAAAATTTTCCTTGGGCTTGTGAAGTTAAAATAAAGCAAAACCGCAAATGCGCTTTACCCTACTCTGAGTGACTTGATACACATACATAAACACTTACTCCTTTTGTCCCGGAAGGGGTCGGCAGAGGCGCAACTTGTGCACCCACTTTCGCCGTTCATATCATGCGACGGATCGCATTATGTGATAGGGGCGAAACTATGGACACATCGGGCACAAATTCTAGACTCCGGGCTTATATTAAATAGAGAAATCCAATATCACTTTTCCCGACCTGGGTATCGAACCCGAGACCTCAGCATTGCAGTCGTACCGTCATACAACTATGCCGCCGAGGCAGTCAACACAGACTTTACACCTTTTGAATATATGCCCAGAAACTAAACAACTCTCCACCTTATTTTAATTGAAACTAACCAAATTACAAATATATTTTAACCTATAATACAAAAGAAACAAAATCTAGCCCTCCATCACGTTATGTGAGGGATATTTCATCTATAATTATGGGGATGTAGGCGGCTTTCAACAGGCCCATCTGGAAATCTTTAGAGGAGGCCTATGTTCAGCAGTGGATGTCATGTGGCTGATGATGACGATGACATGAATTTAAGTTAATTTATTATTTCAATACGAAGATAAGGTAACTTACTTGGCAACATCAGCTATATAAAGTGAGTGCACTAATCCATTCTCGTCTAAAGTGTTTAGGAAGCTTCGAGCGTTCTCTGGCGACACCATCACTATCGCGTCTCTCAACCCTGCCATGCCATATTGCCAGATATCCACACCCAGATTGATCTCAAGATCCTGCAGCAGTTGAAGATCGGAGGTATCTTTCACTTGAATGTTGTGGACTGAGTAGCTGTCAGGAAATGGGTCAAGGCTTAGATTAAATTATTAGGAAAGTCCTTATTATCAGTTTTACGTATGAATGACAATATATTTACAGTACATGGTAATTTTGTCGCAAAAGGCTGATATGCAATTCCCACCATCTCCTTGGCGAATGCATTATCATTTATGACGCTAGTACTAGTTACTGAAATTAAAATATTAATTATCAAAACTTCAAGCACAATAATGAACCTCTCCTCTTTAATGAAGACAATTAATATTAAATAAGTCGTTACAATGAAAGTGAAATTACCTCCTGTAGGCATCATGCTTTCCAGCGGTCACTGCGTAGACAGAAGCACAGAAAACCAACAGAAATCTTAGCAACATTTTTACAAACTAAACTATGTTTTACTGAAGTGAGTGCAACCACGACTGCGAACCAAAGGCCTAGTCTTTAGCAAGTTCATGCCGATAAACTATCTGATTAGATTCGGTCCTTCACATGATATCAGGTTATTATTAATATTTATGACCTGCTTTAGGTTTATGATAAAAATATGTTTCTAATTACCCATATTAATGTTCAGCCGACATGGCTCTGCCGTCTGTATAAAGACAGATAGTCTATAGTCAGTTAGACAGTCTATAGTCTATAGTATTTACTATTTATATATTTGTTCACGTCCGTTGGGATGATTTGTGTTCCAATTTTATTTATTTATTGATGTACTTGATGTTTATACTTATTGAATCTGAGTAGGGGTTTCAAGACCGTTATATTTTATTTTACTTCTTTAATGAGTATTTTCGTCATATGATGATTTTTATATCCGATTAGATAACAGTTACTGTATCTACTCTTAATAACTTGTCATAGTGGGGACTTAAAGCGAGTGGCATTCTGAGTGAGCCAAAGTAGGTCACTAAGACCGGCGGCTAATTGTGTCAGCATTTTATTAACACAAATGTTTTTGTTAATAAAATGCCTCGGTGGCGTAGTTGTATTACAGTACGACTGCAAAGCTGAGGTCTCGGGTTCGATCCCCGGGTCGGGCAAAAGTGATATTGAGTTTTTCTATTCAGTATCAGCTCGGAGTCTGGAATTTGTGCCCGATATGGCGATAGGCTCGCCCCCTATCACATCATGGGACGGAATAACGGCGAAACGTGGGTGCACTAGTTGCACCTCTGCCTACCCCTTCGGGGATAATAGGCGTGAGTTTATTATTTTATTTTTTTATTGTGTTAATGTTTTTGTATCGAAATTAGGCGTACGGTAGGACTGGGTGATACGAATCGTATATAGATACTGAAACTATATATTGAATCGAATATCAGCCTAATCTAAAACTATGTATCGGGAAAAAGACTATATTGCTCCGTATCGAGTATTCCGAGTGAGATTCTCGATACTATAATCGTATTAAACCGAATTGCCGGATGAATGCGACAGCCGAGCAGACTACAAGTAACTCACACACAACCCAGCTACCTCACCCTAAGTTCATTATTTTATCTCCCGCTTTGCCCTGGAGGGAAGTGGAAAATATATTTCTAACTCCTCCCTATTCTTCTACGTGATTAACTTTATTACGGGTTAAGACTAATTAGTGTTCCCTGAGACTCGCCGAGCTTCGGCGCTCGGTGTCATAAAATGCGTGCCACTGCCGATCCTGGCTTACAGGAGTTTGTGAGGTCGGGATAGTCTCTCAAAGTACCTCACCAACGAATAATTAAATATACCCAGATATAAATAAACCGTATAACGATAATCGAATAATCGTAATCGTATTACAGTACGACTGCAATGTGGAGGTCTCGGGTTCGATCCCCGGGTCGGGCAAAGTGATATTGGGTTTTTCTAATCAGTATCAGACCGGAGTATGGAATTTGTGCCCGATATGGCGATAGGCTCGCCCCCTATCATATCATGGGACGGAATAACGGCGAAAAGTGGGTGCACTAGTTGTGACTCTGCCTACCCCTTCGGGGATAACAGGCGTGAGTGTGTATGTGTGTGTATTACGATAAATTATAATAAAATTGCTATATGGAACGATATAACATACAGGTACTTGGAGTTTAAATACGAGTTAGTTGTGTACTAAGAGGCGACAATTAACTTGGTGTTCCTCGCGGCTTCGCCCGCGTAAAAAGCCTTCCCTGCTACAATAGTCCCAAAAACACAATATGACACTTGCGTCATCTAGTTCCCAGGGCAATTCCCGATATATAAAGTACGCTTTGTATTAATCCAGGACATGACCTAGCCGTGAGCCAAATTTCATCCAAATCCATTTACTTGTTTCTGTGTTTATTTCGAACAAACATCCAAACATTATCACTTTCGCATTAATGATATCAGTAAGAAGTAAGATTAGTAATTCCATCTCCTAAGAGGTTACATGCCGATGCCACTATCATGATATAAAAGAAATAGGGCATATAATCCACGTTCATGACATCTGATACGGAAAAAACCTTCACAATTACTCCCATAATTCTAAATATTAAAGAATTAACTGAAATACCTTCTCCAATATCTGGTCCATTATATTTTCTGGGATAAAATTAGCCTATATTATTATTTTGATAATCCAGGATGCGATATATCGATTTGCCAAATTCTTCAAACTTCAAAGCCGTTCAGTTATTTTTGCCTTTATTTGTAACAAACATTCAAGTAAGAAATTCGCATTCTTCTATTGTTATTCTCATATATCCTCACATGTCATCATTATTTGGTAATGTGCGGGCACAGCTCCAGTGGCGCAATTGGTTAGCGCACGGTACTTATAGCGCAGTACGTGAGCCATGCCGGGGTTGTGAGTTCGAGCCTCACCTGGAGCATAGTTTTGTTTCGCTTCATTGATATGTTAATATAGACCATGCGCTTTGACATTTATGACAATAATTGGATTCGATACGAGTATGAATCGAATTAGTATAGCTATAAGTAGTATTCATACAAAAATGTATTTTTTTATAGCTCAGCCAAATTATGAGTCGATTAGGGGTGTATTTTGGCATCGAGATAGAACAAAAGTCCAGGATAATAGTATATTTTATAATTTTTTTATCCCAAGTAAGCCACAATGGCACTTTTAGTCCGAGAAATAGCTTTCACGACAGCGTGGCTGCAAGCAAAACTAAAAAGTATAACTGAATTGAAACTATGTTCTTCAGTGCGATCTTTTCTTTCATTTTCAAATAAGTATCGTTAGAACCGATTTCACCGCTTGCTGATAAATCGCACCTTTAGAACGAAAACGACACAATTCAAAAAATAGAATATTGCGTTGTCATTTTTAAATGACTAAAAAATAGCCCCTCATTTATAAAAATATAATTAAAAAGGGGCCATTATAACAGATTTGTCCTATTCCTGATTGAATATTGTTGTGTTTGACCTATTGTTTTCTTGAGAACGTCGTTTTAAGTAATTTTATGACCATAGCTCAATTTTCTATCTTTTGGAATTGTGTCGTTTTCATATAAATGTATAAAACTAAGTTTAAAAATCACACTCTAATCTATGCTCCCTATTTAATTGAAATAAAATAAGTACTCTACATGAGATGTTTAATACGACTGTTATATAAAATTTACTTGAAACCTGTGAACCAGGTTCTTAATCTAACATTGGCATTAGCGTTTACTTAGCTCAAGAAAGTTCTTGCATTTGTAAATGTACTAATTCATTTGTACATTTCTTCTATCAAAAACGGCCGCTCCTGTGTGAGGCGAATAGTATAAAACTATGTTCCAGGTGAGGCTCGAACTCACAACCCCGGCATGGCTCACGTACTGCGCTATAAGTACCGTGCGCTAACCAATTGCGCCACTGGAGCTGTGCCCGCATGATACAAAATTATGATGGCCTGTTGTGTGTGTACTATTTTTATTTCATTTCATTTATATTAAATAATAAACAGGCAATGTTCATTTGATAAAAAATAGTAAACGTCGACTGTGCCGGACGTAACGTGTAGATATTATTAATGTGTATTTTAGAGTATTAAAGTAAGGTGACGGTTTTTAGGATTTCAACAACGAAATTGCAAGAAGCAAAATTATACCTGCCAATTTAAGTAAAGCTAAAGAATTATAACAATACTTAAAGGGAAATTATCAAAACAAGATTTTATTATAAAATTGAATAACATACTTAGATACATTTAGTCTGGCAATCCAAATAAAACTTGACCTCATAAATGAACGGCCAAGCTATTATAAATGCGTAGCCTCGCTATTGATATCTCTGTCCATCCTCCCAGGATGTTCAGATAAATGATAAACTGGCACATAAAGAAAATACTGCAAACGATATTTCATACTGAGATGTTACTTCGCTTTCGTATTATCTAGTAAGAAATAAATCAGGATGTTTGTGTGTTCCAAATGAACTTGCCTTTGGGGTTTATCGTTTCTCAAATATATTACTTTATTGTGTTAGATGAAGCTTATTATGCTATTCAACTATACATGTGGTATTAGATTTATCCGCGTATGGAAGCTGTAAAAACATGTTGACGTGTTAGCCAATTTTATTGTGTATTTTTGATTTGTAAATAAAACATTACATGCTTGAAATTCCAGTATGTAGGTAACATGAAATTTACATATATTGTAATTACCACAACGATAAATAATTTATAACCTTTTGAAAATAAAAAAATGGGATAAGGGATAAATAACAGTCAAAATACAAACAGCAAGCTGTGACGTCACGGTCATAGCGGGCGCGTGTGCGAGAGAGATAGTCTTACTGTGCGCTGTTTATTAAATAAAGAAATATTTGAAATATAAATTGCTATATTATTTTTCACCCAATAAAATGTGTTGTACATAATGTTATGTGTGGTTCTGAGTGCATAATATTTATATTTTATTTATTTGTATTCTTACATTTGAAATACAATATTTATTACTCTTCATTATAAAATAACGTCTAAATCAATCCTTAAAACTTCCTTATTGAATCACTTTGGGCATCATTCAAGAGTGTCATTTAATTTTTTACCACCTCGAAAGCCAGGTGTAGCGTTAACTTAATCAAATCCGCAAACCGTAGCCGTGAAACGGACCTTCGGTCGACGAACAGATAAAAAGATCAGCACTGCGCAAGTAACATTGTTAGCGAAGTTCTAAAATAATCCCGCGCCCGTCCACCCCGATACGATTCATTTTACGCATGCCATATTCTTTTGTTATATTCAATCCCCAATTCTTTTAAAAGGTCTTGCAGTTCCGCAAGCCTTACCTTCATGTGAGTTAGTTCAAGTATCTTAAACTCCAT
Organism: Lapara coniferarum; assembly: GCA_949316025.1. NCBI lineage: Eukaryota > Metazoa > Arthropoda > Insecta > Lepidoptera > Sphingidae > Lapara > Lapara coniferarum. The sequence continues at coordinate 16,596,751 of OX438923.1, forward strand.
TATAAGTTCATTAAATCATATTTTTTCTTCAGTCAACATTTCTAGCTAACAATTTGGCTTTTTTATTACTCCTAGTAACTCTTCGGATGTCAGCCCTTTTGGTCCTCCAAAATTAGATTCCTATCTAATCTTCAACAAAGTGGTGCCCAATCTGGAAATCGAACCCAGGTCCTCTCAGCCCTCAGCCCATGATCCCTACCGCTAAACCGCGGCTCATGTGTGTTATTAAAATGTCTCCATCACACGTTTCAATCCTCTAAAAGTTTTATTAATAAATGCGCCACGTGTGAGATCCAATGAAGCAAAACTTATCGCGATCAAAAGAATATTTTGGATTTAATCGAAAGTAGGTTATGTAGGCGTCTCGTCTCACACGTTTCGTATTAACATATTATAGAAAATATTGGTTTTTGAAATCTGAGAAATATTGAATGTGAGGAATATGCATATATTTATAGAAGACTAGCTTTTGCCCGCGGCTCCGCCCGCATTAAAAAGTTTTTCCGGGATAAAAGTCCCGGTTTATATTTTCCCGGGATAAAAAGTAACCTATGTGTTAATCCAGGACATGATCTACCCGTGTGCCAAATTTAATCGAAATCCGTTCAGTAGTTTTTGCGTGAAAGAGGAACAAACATCCTTACATCCTTACATCCATACATCCAAACATCCAAACATCCAAACATCCATACATTCTTACAAACTTTCGCCTTTATAATATTAGTAGGATTACTTATAAAATGTTCTTATAAACGATCACAGTGTGAAAATAATCAACTATATAGGTAAGCGATGTATCTAAATAGGTGTTGCAAAATTCAACTCTCATAAATTTGCTGGTGGATGGATATTTGAATCTGCTCACATACCCCACCATAATGCCCACGTAAGGCTGTCGCGATCTGGGATCAGCCTGTGTAACTAAATCCTAGCCAGTTTCGGCCACGGCGGCCAATCTCAACGGAGATGAGCCAGGTACGCAGGAGATATTATAGTGAACAAGTGTGTGCGCAATACACATATCCACTCGCTATTCCCTCACTCTCATAGTCCGGTGAGACAGCTATCCGACATGCCTGTGTATACGTGGTCTTAACCAGGCCGACATAATTATGTCGTTTGGCAAGGAATTGTTAACTCTCGTCAGTCGATACTCTATCTCGACCTTACTCCATCAAGTACTATGGGGTCATTTTCCGTGGCCGTACCAATAACGAAAAAACCTTTTATATTTGGGTATTTAGTCGCTAGGTTAAGCTTGTTAGAAGCGAGAAATAGGTATGAAAAAACTTCCATATGGGATTTTTCTGACAAGAGCACAACCCCAGTCTATGTCAGCATTTAGAAAAAATACAATAAAAGCACACTAGTATTCGATTAGATAAAACTAGAAATAGCACCAAAACTATCGCTCCAATATCAGCCGCTACAGGGGAAATGTAGCTTCCACACTCTGCTGCACAGTTGTTTCGATAAAAGTCCTTGCTAAGATTGGTTGTTCGGATATTTTACTTTTTGCAGCTGCACTTGTATAAGAAAATAGCATCTTTCGATGAACGTTGACTATTTGCTTCCAGTTCGGTCGGACTGCAACGGGTCCGTGCATTTTCATGTACACAATTTTGTACAAATCAGCCGGACATATTTGTATATGATACGCCGCGACTATAAATTGTTTACAATTAAAAAAAAACAAAAAACCCAACTCCGTGAATATCTGCCATCCTTATTAAAATAGAAAATAGAAACAAGAATTTAATTTTAATGCTTTGTTTTGGTTTTGAATAATCTTAGTAGACAGTGTTCACAAACGCTGTCAGAAGCCTCCTTATTTCGCAGTCGGGTAATAAGGAATGCCAATGCGTACTAGCAAACGCAGCGCTGGACGTCCACCTGCTGTGGATAGACGACTTGATAAATATCACAGGAACACGCTGGATGAAGGGCGCTTTTGATAGGTCCATCTGGAAATCTTTAGGGGGGCCTATGTTTAGCAGTGAACGTCATATGACTGATGATGATGATGATGAAGCAATACCATACCAGCCCTGTAATATGTACTGTCCACTGCTGAGCACGGGCCTCCGTGGCCTCCGGGCCTCTCTACAACTGAGAGGACTAAGGCCATAGTACGCCACGCTGGCCTAGTGCGGTTTGGCAGACTTCACATGCCTTCGAAATTTGGATTACTCCTCAGATATGCAGGTTTCCTCACGATGTTTTCCTTCACCGTTAAAGCGAAGCAATGCCACCTTGAAATTAAAAATACCTCAGTACCTACTTCATGGCTTCACTGTTACAGTCAAATGTCATAAATAATTTCATGGCAGTAATATGATGTTTGAAATACTCATAGTAACTGCAGGACATAATATGGCTTAACATCTCATGTGTCAGGATGACGAGCGCAGTGGAATGCCACATAGTACTTTGTAACCCAAGTTGCTGAATGGTGTTGCTACTGTTTATGGGTGGTCGTATCACTTACCATTAGGCGAACGTCATGCTCGTCTCGTCATTCAATACACTAAGAAAAAATTTAATATAGATGACTGAATAAAAATTACTCCGACCTGGATTGAGATAAGGACTGGTTGAAAATTATTTTATATCTCAAATATACTAGTAGTTGTGTTTCGATTCTTTTCAAACCGAATAACAATAGTAGTTGCATTATATCTCATGCTACTTTTCTTATAAGCCCACTATCCCTGAACTATATCTTGCCGTAGTATAATGACACGGCGCTGCCACTGCCCGGTCCCTAAGCTATGTGACAGCATCTTTTAATCTTCGCTTGAATAGTTTAATATTGGAGCGAATATGAAACACCTGCGCAACAATAATACAGTTTAGAGAGAAACTCCCCAACTTTTTAGGTCACATTATGATCAGATTTACAATAGGAACAATGTTTGGAAATTAGTTTCGTTGGTAAGTGATCTCCACTATAAACTATCATTAACAGTAGATTACGATGAACGTTTTCATTAAATAAATTGCGTATTTAGATCGTTAATATAGTGTGACTATGAAATTTTCTTCCTCCCACTTGTGTTCATTCCAAAGGAGTTCAGCGTTTGACTTTTTTCAAGCAAGTTACAGAAAGGATTTGACCTCATTTCTACAACCAGTCGCCATCTGACGTCATACCAACCCGCTCAGGGGTTCCAGTCACACACAAATTGTGTTAGAAAATTGTATTTAAATCAGTTTAAAGCTGGTGAAACAACTTTAGATTTCAATATAAGACCGATAAAAGACAAATATCTGCAAATACTCATTGTCATACATTAAAATAAAGCTGGTGCTAAAGAATACATTGGTTATCGGCGCTCACATCACCCCGGCCCGCCCCGGCTGTCCGTTCCGGCGCTCTTCCGGACCCGGGTCTCGAGTTATTTACTGCCGCTCGGGTCACTGCGCACCACCAACGGCGTGAGTAACCACGTGATTTGAGATCGGGCGAAAAACTACGCAGGTAGCTGGGGAGGCCTTTTTATATTTCAAATACGGCAATAATATCCAAGTGATAGAATATTTAAATGACGATGGCATGAGAGATGCGTGGGTCGTTCTTCACCAGATTAACGCCAGCCTATGCTATTGGATGTACCCATATAGTTTGACCCTGAAATAAGTCTTATATGGCTGAATCACTTTTCCGCAATATGTATGGTCACTTCCTAGTTGGAAAAGAAATATACATGATTGCCGGAAGACTCACACAGAATCACATTAAAGAAATTGCCACTTGACCTCCTAAAAACGATGCAAAATTTATTCTTCACAATTTAAAATAATGAGATGTACAAAACATAAGGAAAACATGACGACTTTTATGAACATCTCTCATTTGAAAACATGAAAAACGACCAATTAGATTAGGAGAGGAACGGCAAACAGGGCAGAGAATAGGCTGCGGCCATGCTTAGTCGCAGGCGACGCAGCTCAGGTCACTGTGCTATTGTTATTCTTTAACGTACTTTTTGAATTGATAAACAAACTTGTTTAATATAAACAATTTAATTGGAAAACAACTTTATTGAGCTTATAGTTAAGCAACAGTTGAATTCTGTGGTTAGTTTCATTGAAAACGAAATCTTGACAGCTTGTTGCGTCTGCATAGCGCATTTGTAGTGATGAGCTAGCTGTGAGAAAATAAAATATGAGTCGAATCGATTTTTATGCAAGATTGGCGAGAAACTAGTAAACAAAGAATCTTGTACGTTCGCGATGTTGCATACTGGTAATACATAAACTATGATTCAATGCAATTTAAATTGTGGCGATATAGTTTCTTGTACGATACTTACTTACATCTACTCTTAATTTCCATAAGTTCACATTATAAACAGTATATAGCGGCTATAGTCCTGCGCTCTACATCGAACATTTTTCTGCGTCGTACAGCGTCGCCTGTGCGTCACCGTAAGTTAAGCCTTACCGCTTTGTAAAACGAACAACTTTTAAATTGCAATCGCTAGCTGTTATCCCGCTGTAGCTTATTCGGAAATATTAAGATCTTTGCAGATATTAAGGACGTGTTCCTCGTTTTTTGTTAAATGTTTTTCTATGTACTAAATGGTTTTGCTATTTCGCAGCTTTGGCGGAGATGAGAAGTTTATATGAGACGAGTATTTGCTCACAGCTTAGACCGCGTGAATAAGTTGTTCCGGAATAAAACTCCCGCTACATCACTTATCACGGCACACACCTCTGACTTTTCGAAGTTACGTTTGTATTGTTTATCAATTATCGTTCGCTTTAACGGTGAAGGAAAACATCGTGAGGAAACCTGCATACCTAAGAAGTTCCTTATAATAATTCCGAAGGTATGTGAAGTCTACCAACCCGCACTTGGCCAGCGTGGTGGGCTAAGGCCTAAACCCCCTCAGTAGAGGAGGCCCGTGCTCAGCAGTGGGCAGTATAATAATACAGGGCTGGTATTATTATATATTATTATCACTTATAACCGGGTGACATGTTTAGTTTTCCTCAAAGAATGATGGCAAGTTCCATACAACGTTTTACCTGATATCAATTTGGCGCGTCTTGGAATGAAAAAATGTTAGAACGATAGAATTTACTTATCCTGAACCCAATCAAAAAGATTTATTTTATTTGGAAGCCACAAAAAAAAGTTATAAGTTATTTAACATTTTCATAGAGAGTTTTGGCGGTAACTTTAAAGTGTCATGAGGTGCTCTTGTTTTAATTCATTATTTTGGTGATACTTAGTGTTATATTGCATAATTATGGAGGTATATTATCCAATACAATTCTATTAAAGGGCTCAAATGAAATGAATTAACTATGCCAATCAAGTGTTTTTTCGTTGCCGCCAAAACTGTTCGATAAAGTCTTGGTAAGGTAGCCACTGCTTTACTACGACATAGTACATAGTAAAAAAAAAGAAACAAAAATATCACATAAGACGAGGCTGTATGGGTTTGAACCTTTTCATCATCATCAGCCTGTTGCAGTCCACCGCTGGACATAGGCCTCTCCCAAGATACGCCACAATGCCGGATCTGCTACTTTATGCATCCAGTTGCTTGAGCTCTTTGCCTTCCCAATAAAAAGGGAAAATTAAAACAAAAGTCATAGTTAAAGGTTATCACTTATCTGTCAATGAGATATGATAGCAGATATAGGCTGTATTTGTGCATCAGTGCCACTGATGTAAATAAACCGAATTCAAAATATCATAATAAGACGCTCACTGTCATCGGCTGGGTTGCTACTACTTCTTTTATAATTACTTTCTAGCGTGAGAAATTGAACAATCTTTTACGCCAACTTAACACTGAATGGCAAAAAATCCATTCGGTGTTTATTTTAATACAGTATTATTATTCAAGAATAATCGTCACATTTTATTATCACTTCTTTGATATAAAAATATAATGTATTATATACCGTGTTCTGCCACTTTTATTCTTAGGTGGCAACACTTTTTATATGTCACTATAGATCAGAAGTAACGAAACCGGAAGTACAATTGATTTACTTTTAATTATAAACATGATTTTGTGGCTTTTAACTGTAAAACTAAAACTGTGGAAAATATTATATATTTAAATTATATTTGTTTTTGCATATCTTAATCTTAGACGCTAACTGAAACACTCAGGTAAAAACTTGCCATGATTCTTTATTATCGCGATGGTCGAGACGAAGCGTAGGTACACTTATCGCGATAATTTGACAACGGGATTTGAAACTTGAGATTTGAATTTAAATGGCAGTACTTTCCGCGTTATTTTTTGGTATTGGCATGTCAGTGAGCTTAGTGTAGCCCATTACCACCTCCGGTCGCCCTCTGCGCTGCCTCTAGCACCGCTAATAAGATTGAAGTGCGGTCAATAACAGCACACGTGTTGGTAAAACTTAATTTGGCGCTCCATTACCGCGAGGTGTGACCGCTATCGATTATACAACAGAGATTAGGCTGTACGCATACTGACCTTAGTTTCATAGTAGCATAGACTGGCACACATAACGTAGGGCGTAAAATTACTCATAGCGCGCAAAGCATTCACGGTACCAAAAGAACCAGGCAATTGTGCGCTGTCAGAAAGGAATGAGTATTAGAAAGGTACTATTAAACTAAAATTATTGAATTAAGGTTTATTTTTTATGTATGGGGTAAATCTTTAATAACTGCTTCAATCCTGAAAATGTATTCATGAATTGTAAGCTACATTATCTCTGAGTGTTTTAAGTTACTTTTTTGTCGACAGGGGACTTTAAGGCGAGCAGCGTCGGGGGTAAAATCTGGCCTTCTGTAATGCAAGTGCGGTGTAAACCAGCAAATCACAGTAACTACTTGCACAAACTATTTCAGATTTCGACCGTCAGCGCCCTGGCGACCGTCCAAATGACTTTTTTCCTAGACTTTCCGAATTTCTTTACGGTTTTAACTGCGAATATTTGCGAACATATTTCATTCAGTAATATTTGTGAGAAATTTTACGCCGAACTTTCACAAATGCGGGTTATGGAGCTGCATTTATAAATGTAGCTAATGGTGAAGTTTAGAGAACAAGAAAATTTATTTCGAAAGATAAATTAATTAAATATTTCTGATGTTAAGTTGCCGCGTTAGCACTGATCTTTATAGACTGCTGCGAGGCATTATAAAACATAAAACGTTTAGTCCAGTAACGCTTAATAACTTTATTTTTTTTTTAATAAAACCAACACAACGTCTAATCATGCTTATTGTACACTAGTATTGCCCGCAGCTCCGCCCACGTAAAAAAGATTTTCCGGGATAAAAATGTTTTCCCGCTATAAAAAGTCGCCTATAACACTCAGGAGTAATGTATCTTCCTATTAATGTAAGAATTTTGAAAATCGGTTCAGTAGTGCCTGAGATAAGCACGTTCAACCAAATAAATAAACTCCTCAGCTTTGTAACATTAGTATAGATGTGTTCTGTATTTAAAGGGAAATATTGTGTCAGATAGCTTTTGACGGGCGGCGCGGCGTGACGTTGGGTCGAACGTGTTATATTTAATCTGTCAAGGCCAGCGCCGGTGTCCATATACATAGGGTTTTCTCATACATCTATGGGCGGGCCTTGAAGGGTTAAGATGACAAATAATGTGCTCTGTAATCTGGGCGTCGTGTCGTTGCTCCTACTAAAGTCAGCACTTACCTTTTTTTTATTGCATTGAAAGACGAGACGAGCATGCCGTTCGCCTGATAGTAAGCGGTACGACCACCCATAAACAGTAGCAACCTTGAGTTACAAAGTACTGTGTGGCAATCCACTGCGCTCGTCATCCTGAGACATAAGGTGTTAAGTATCATTATGTTCAGTAGTTACACTGGCTACAATGTCCTTCAAATCGAAACACAACAGTGCATACACAATACTGCTTGGTGGAAATAGACATTGCGTTGGTCCACCCAGACGGACTCTTACATATGAGAGAGGGGTAATGCATCGTTAAGTGTTATAAAAAACAGACATCCATTTTCCTTTATGACTCTCGTGGAAATATAATAAAATTTCCTACAGCTTTTGAAAGGTTGTCAAGGCAAACCAAAAATGTGTTAGCAATAATGTTACTATTTTTTCGAGCGATAAAAAATCGGCAATCACGCACACACCCTAATTTAACACAAGGAAATATCCGGGCGAGCAGTGCTGTTACTTAGAGTACCGGATTTATGTGCCGTGGTATTGGGTCCCATAATGAGCCGTTTTATTGACCTCTACTCGAGGGTCCACTTAGAACACAGCAATAAAATGCGCCGACCAAATTCATGGTACTTTCGTGTGCGTTATGTGAAGTGGAAATGAAATATTTGGTTTATATTGAATACCATCAATACTGACTCGGTTGCGTAGTTGTATTATGGTGCGACTGCAATGCCCAGAGTCCTGAATTTGTGCCCGATATGACGATAGGCTTGCTTGATCACATCATGGGACGGAATCACAGTGAAAAGTGGGTTCACTAGATGCGCCTCCGCTACTCCTTTGGGGATAAAAAGCGTGTGTGTGTATCATCAAGTTCTTTTCCACATTTCAACAGCACGACATGTAACGGCCTATATAAGAGTGAACATGTTTCCATACCAGGTCAATTCTAGATTCAGGGCATCAGCCTGAAGTCTTTCCACGTATATTTGCTCAGTATCAATTGACAACAAAACTTTGACCCGCGATTATAATCAAATAATGATGTAGGGACTAGGGAGTAGCTGGAAATATTCATTTTCCAATTCCTTCCATAACAAAACGAAAGTCAAGACAATTAACAAAGGAGCTGGTTTAATCATTTACAGGGATATTTATAACTGCATGAGCAACATGTAAAGCTTATGTAAATTAAACTGACTAATGTAACATGGTAGTCTGTCAAGGCCCGTAAGCATGCTGCCGTTCTATGTACTAATTAGGAAAAAGGAAAAACTCCTAGTCATTACGGTGTTCACAGAGTCTTTTCAGCTATACTGTAAGCAAACGCAGTGGGAGGCATTTTGCTCACTCCGAGATTTTGTTGCACTACCTATATCACCAACCAAATTACGAGAAGTGAGCATTTTATGCCTCCGACAGCGTTTGTGAACACTGTCAACTAAGATTATTCAAAACCAAAATAAAATATTCAAATGAAAATATTGTTTCTATCTTTTCAGTTTTGCAATGAATTTAAAGATGGCAGATATTGACGCAGTCGGGTTTTTTTGCTTTTCTTTAACTTTTTTTTTATCTATAGCTACTTAGCAGTATGTAAGCACTTTCGTGTTTATGTTTGAAGGGTATGATACTCTAATTATTGCGCATTAAGACTTAAAATACATCTCGGGATGATTAACTACGCCATGTAGTTGATTGTATTGCAAAGATCATTGCGAAAAATGAAAAATATTTATTAGACATAAAAATCTGGTTACAAAAACATAACCCTCCTTCTTTCGCAGTCGGGTAAAAAGAAAATACAAAGCATGAAGTTAAAAGTGTTGAAACTTTACAAATGTATTGACTACGGTCCCCACACTGGGCAAGCCTGTATCGTAGGGTCCCGTGTGATCACTCAGGGGTTCCTTGTAATGTAGCATTATTTATGAATGACTGTCGTAACATTGAACTGCCTGGGAGGCATAGTTGTATTGCGATATGATTGCAGTGCAGAGATCTTGAAATATAAAAATGTAGGGTGTCAAAGTTGTTATCTTGGATTAATAAAAATTAAAAAATGTGTTCGTGACGGTGTTCCACACGCTTTCTACCAATATCTATGTTTTTAGATTGGATGGTTTCATGTGACCAAATCTCGTAGCAAACAAGTTCGTTTGTTCCGCCCAGTCGTATCTATACAAACTACACAATAAAATATATGTCTCGGTTAGTATTTTAGACATTTTGTAATAATTCTGATCCCTGAATTAGATCGTCTTGCATCCTGCCCTAGGATAAGGGCTGTGGTATCCCATAAACGATTGCAATATCAGAGCACATGAATAACAAATTTATATAACCCATCGCGTCTAACATCTTAAGACATTTTAATATCCTGAGAGGCTACTGCGATAAACGAAATCCGAAACGTCGGTCCGAAACGAAGAAACGACGAACTTCGGATTTAACCTTACTACCAAATTACTTCGGATCCGTCACCGTTGAACGAAGGTTTCACGCAGTTTGCGACGCTTCCGACTTCGCTCAACACTTTCGTCACGCAACAACTCTTCATAAAGAAGGATCCGTAACACTTCGTAGTAAGAAAACGTGCGATCCGTCACCCGAAACTACGGATTTCGTTTTTCGCAGTAGCCTCTCAGACTCTGATTCTAAATTATTTGGCTTAAGTAAGAAAATTACCAGGAACATAGCTACTGCTGTATCAGTAATACGGGCCCCCGAGCTTTAGGGCCCCTCTTAGCCTATACGGTAAACTGCGCTCACCCAAAAGTGCGTAGACCTTTTTTGCTGAGTGGCCTGCATTTAAGGAAAGTATAAATCTAGCGTTGGAAGGGCTCTCAACAAATTTTGATATAGAGCCCCTGTATGGAAAGCTTCACCACTGAAAAAGATACAACATAACCGGCTGCCAGTCCGACTTCAAGCCTCTGCGATTTGAAACGCCACTAATATTTAGGAATTTTTCAACATGCCTTATTGTTCACACTTCCAGCAACATATGAAATGCTTTCGCGTATTGAATACACTTCCTCTTCGAGAACGGTATAAATGACCACTTTCCGTTTGGCTGTAAACTGTGGGCTCACCGGCGCGGAACACAACTACACAATAGATAATAAATTAGAATCGAGACACGCGGCAGCGTGTCAAGCCAAGCAAAAAAAAAAAAAGTCGAAGCTGCCTAGTGTAGTTTCACCCGAACCATTTGGAGCGACTTTTGACGCCTCTATAACTCAAAAACTATTTAACGTAAATACCTGAGATTTGGTATATGTATTAAACCCCCTCAAGTTAACTAGAATCCCAAATTTCATAAATATAGCTCAAACGGGCATTGAGATACTGACATCTAAAAATCGGCATTTTTATCACTGACTGACATATAGATCAAAAACCTAACCCACTTCCAGATGACCTAGAAAGTTGAAATTTGGTGTCCAGGTAGGTAATTGTATGTATACTAAGGAAAAAATCTGAAAACAGCATATTTTTAAGATTTGAAACATTTTCCAGGCAATCGGAAAATCTGCATACTATCTATAAATTATCTTTAGAATAATGGACATTTAGGCGTACACGTCCATTGATGCTTTATTTTAATTTAAATACTATTTACCTTGATCCATTAATTACGTTCCCTCCTTATTAGGGCACCACTTTTGCGTGAATTTTTCTATAAATTTTCCGACTTTAGACAGAGCTGTTGTGGGGTACGGCGGTAGGTTCATATAGATACGTTATATGCATCAGCAACTCGCGCCCACTCTTCAGTCTTTTATATTATATATTTACTTCTGTTTCGAGCTCAAATTAAAATTTTCTGATTTCTACAATGTTTATTTACATCTTAAGACGTTTATTATTTTGACATGAGATGACATTGGACGTTCTATCATAATCAAGCATAATACTTGCGAATCATAGAGTTTAAGTAATTATTAAATAGAGGTTTTTATACCAAGAGGACTTCATCGCGTGCACATAGCAGAACGATGAAGCGGTTTACGGCTTTTAATACCTACATTGTTTATTTTCTTTCGAAAATAAGTAACTTCATAAATATTGATCAAATGTTAACTTCTTACGTAATTGTTTTAATTACTTAACTCAATATTTTAATAAATAATATCTTTACAAAAAGTAGTGATATCCCATCAAAAACATAAATGTGAAATGTGGAAGCCAAGTCTAATATTAAGAGCATGTGTGCTGGTCGACTTCACCGACAAAAGAATTGAAATCTTAACGGTTGCCAAGCCCTGTAGATAATCCTGAAAATGATTTATAAGAACACACTCCATTCTAAAATAAATTTAAACTGATATTTCTTTGTTTTTCTGCTACGACAATGTATGATATTTAAAAATATAATTTCTTAAATTTGAATAGTCGAATTATTTACACAAATCAGATAACTTAGTATATATTTAAGCTCAAGATTTGTCTTGGCTAGTTTTATCAGAAAATAATATTTTTCTAAGAGTAGGATATGTTGACTTTACAATATAAGAACAGTAACATAAAGATAAGTTTATTAGCCAAATATAAGAAAAATTTTATGTGAAGACTAGCCAAGTCAAATCTTGAGCTTAAATTTAGACTAAGTTATCTGATTTGTGTAAATAATTCGACTATTCAAATTTAAGAAATTATATTTTTAAATATCATACATTGTCGTAGCAGAAAAACAAAGAAATATCAGTTTAAATTTATTTTAGAATGGAGTGTGTTCTTATAAATCATTTTCAGGATTATCTACAGGGCTTGGCAACCGTTAAGATTTCAATTCTTTTGTCGGTGAAGTCGACCAGCACACATGCTCTTAATATTAGACTTGGCTTCTACATTTCACATTTATGTTTTTGATGGGATGTATTTTACTGCCTCGGTGGCGTAGTTGTATTATGGTACGATGGCAATGCTGAGGTCTCGGGTTCGATCCCCGGATCAGACAAAGTGATATTGAGTTTTTCTATTCAGTATCAGCTCGGAGTCTGGAATTTGTGCCCGATATGGCGATAGGCTCACCCCCTATCACATCATGGGACGGAATAATGGCGAAAAGTGGGTGCAATAGTTGCGTCTCTGCCTACCCCTTCGGGGATAAAAGGCGTTAGTTTATATGTATGTATTTTATTGATGCTGTTTCGGTGGCGTAGTTGTATTACGATACAAATGCAGAGCTGAGGTCTCATGTTTAATTCTTGGGTCGGCGCAAGTAATTTTTGGGTTTTTGTACTCAGTATTAGTCCGGAAAACTGCTCGGTAAATGGTAATAGTCCACCTTCAATGGTAATGCCAAAACGTCAAAAACTCTCAAAGTAGAAATCCTAAAACAAACTAGAATAAGCAACAAAACAGTTCTAAACCTAATCCAGACAAAGGTTCCTCGTCAGCCTTAGCCTGAAACAATAGATTTTAACAAAGTCTAACAAAGCGTGTTGGACGTCAAAAAATACATTTAAGTTAAATCCGGGCTTAGAGACAAACGCTTTTAACCTTTTTTGCCGTGACGGAAGCGTCGTGAAATCCGGCGACCCGGCTCAATCTCGCGCGACGGTGCCGTTCTTACCCGACAGAGTGGGGGTGTGGTGCGGAGCGGAGCGGTGCACAATGAAATCCAAGTATTTTTAGAGTGGGTACTTGGTCAACCGGGTAAGTACCTGGTTTTGAAGATGGGAAACTGAAGTATTTTTAAGCAGAAGGTTAATTTTTTTTACAGTACTTATTATATTTGTTATAATTAAAAAAAAAAAACAAATATCGAACATGTATGTACTATGGGTAAACAGGTTTTGAAAACTAACGGATAAACGTATTTATTGGAGAAAGTTATGTACCGCTTGTGTTTATGTGATCGAACAGTGGTGGACTTATAATTACACAGGGAGAAGAATTATGAACATTATATTGTAGGGGAATCTTGGCAAGGAGTGAAAGGTAAGAAACAGAATTTTGGAGAATAGTCCTACTAATTTTACGAAAAGTAAAATCTAAACGCGTTGGTTTTTTTGCACTAGTGGCTAATTTGCTAATTCAGTAGCGCCAATCCTTTCGTATTGTAGCGAGACCCTTTTTAGCAACACACTCATGATCCTTCTAGCATTATGGATTTTCATCGACAGTGATAATCTCTTAATATCATCAGTTCGTCTACTATGAGTATAGATTTGTCGGAATACAAACCCGCTGCCGCCTCCGCTGTCACGTCTACCCAGCCCTCTCTTTATCGTAAGCCGCACATGCTCTAATAAAGTGTCACGCATTAATCCAGCCCCTGTTTCATTACACTTATAAGCTGGAGCAAGAACAAATCGTTTAGTAGTTTTTACACAACCACTGCTCATTTAAATTATTCCCTTTTTGCTTCAAGAATGTCGGTATCACGCTTGCAAGTTGGAATTCCATTTTCACCGTCTGCATGAATAGCATTACTCGTCGGTGCAAGGAATTTCCTCTCTTGCAACATCCTCTTGGAACTGGATTTTGCTTTCTGTATTTCCAGACTTATGATTTAGGAATTTTCGAGAAAATAATCTTAATCCTAATAATAGGGAATTTATCGACGATTACCCTGGAATTATCGACATTTGCTTGTATAAAATAGCTTACTCGAGAAAGCGAAATTATAAGATATAACCTAAAATAATATATACGTCGATGACTAGAGTATAATCATTGTTTCATGGTTTTTTATCCTGATACAATATTACGCTGTAGCTTGTGTGAAACGGTCGACAACTAAAATGAAATTTATCAGATATATCAAGTTACTATGGCGATTTTTTTTCAATACGTCTACAATCCTTACATAGTATGTAACTTTTGCTGATAACTAAATTATTTATACTGATTTTCACATATGTTTGAGGTTGATCATTTATTTATTGATTTTTATTTTTTTATAATTAGAACGGATCAATGCATGCATTCTGTCATACCATGCCATACCAGCCTTGTATTATATACTGCCTCTACAACTGAGAGGGTTTTAGGCCTAAGTCCACCACGCTGACCTAGTGCGGGTTAGCAGACTTCACATACCTTTGAAATTTTTATAGAGAACTTCTCAGATATGCAGGTTTCCTCGAGATGTTTTCCTTCACCGTTAAAGCGAGCGATAACTCACAAAGAATACATACATAACTTTTTAGGAAGGTCAGAGGCATTCTGTCATGTCAAAAATATTTTTTACCTTGAACATACTCCCCAAATCCGCAACAGTTCCGTCCTCATAGAAGAGAGTGTGAGCCAAATAAGCCTCTATGCGTTCGGTCCCTGCTCTATAAAAACAAGTGCCTTTCAGAGTCCGCTGGCGACACGCCAGCCGCACTTCGCAATTGCCCTCTAATTGATACTGCACTGCTGGGTTTTGACTCCTGTTTCAATTTGTAAAGACACGTGGTTTTTGTAGTCTTTTTGATTTTACAATTTACAATGTGAAACGGAGCAGGTTTTATAAAAGTTCGAATTTTATGTTATTGCGCTTGTTGTTTAGAGATTTTAGAATATTTTGTTAAATTTCATAATGCCTGGTAATTACAATACTTTTTTTTATGGCATCGAATGACGAGACGAGCATGCCGTTCGCCTGATGGTAAGGGATACGACTACCCATAAACAGTAGAAACACCATCCAGCACCTTGAGTTACAAAGTACTTTATGGCATTCCATCGCGCTCGTCATCCTGAGACATAAGATGTTAAGTCTCATTATGTCCTGTAGTTACACTGGCTACAATGCCCTTCAAACCGAAACACAACAGTGCATGCACACTGCTGCTTGGCGGTATAAATAGACATTGCGGTGGTACCCACCCAGGCGGACTCTTACATATGACAGTCCTACCACCAGTAAAATGGTTATAATGTTGTGTCAAAAGTTCTATAAAACTGCACTTTTGTTTTTCAGAAACAGAACCAAATATTCTTGGTAAAGCCTATTGCGCTAGTTCTTCTAAACTCGTCAAATATTAGAGCTAGAACAAGACTGCATTAGCGTGGGGACGTATAAACCACTAAGAGGCTCGTAACGCGCCACGCTCGACGGATTTTTCGCCGTTAATTGAAGTGGTGTGGCGCGCGAAATTGCCACTACCTACGCTAGGGAGGAACTTTCGGAATCTGCTTTCTGGCAAAAAAGTCTCTGCAAAACATATTCTATCAACAGATATATTTTCTGTATGGAATGAAATTTTATGACAATACATAGTTGGAATTAGTATTGAAACGTTTTTTTTAGAGATAATAAATACCTATTTGTGATTCCCGAGAGTGTGGGCCCAATCAGATTTTTTCTAGGTTGGTTTGAATTACTTAATATTTGTGGGTTTGTCGCTTACTTCTGTAAAAATAACAACAGAGTTGAAACTGGTGCGATTTTTTTTTCCTATAACATGACCATCCGCTTAGTTTGTAACAAATATAACTCTCCTTTTATAAGCATCAGGAATATGTGACTAATCAAAATAGTATCTCCGGATACTGTCGCTAAGTAAATTGCTCAGCTCGTGTGTTCACAAGGTTCTTGTAACAAAAGGACCATTTGTCCCGCCCTGCACTAAGAGGATTAGGCACTCTCTCCTAATCCACTGACTGTGTGGACGGCTCAAGTTTACAGCTGCTGAATTCGGCAGCTGTCAAAATTATTACATGGCATGTGTCCAAAGCATCCTTGTCATTATCTTTTTGGTTAAACGCGCTAATATCAGGAACTACTGAAGTGGTTTTCAAAATTCTTACACTAATAGGAAGCTACATTACTCCTGAGTGCTATAGGCTACTCTTATCCAGAGAAAATGTTTTTATCCCGAAAATTTTATTCACGCGGGTGGAGCTGCCAGCATCACCTGATTTAAAATAAATTGAGGTGGAGAAATTCCAAAATAAATATTGTGATTAATCAATTATGGATAGTTTTTCCGCTGTGGATATATATGCATACTTGTAAGCACGCCCGTACAACCTTCGCTGAGAGATATTGTAGTCAGTGTAGTTATGGAATTGTCTTGGAATGATGTACGTAGCGCCTGCAATTTTTTCCCGGCTATGGTGAAATGAGGAAGAGTAATTATTAATTTAAAGTGTCTGGTAGTGTTGCTTTTCTGTAGGGGCTACTTATGTCATCTACAATTAGGTGAACGGCATGTTCATATCGTCATTCTGTTTGTTTGTTTTATTTACCCAATAATTAAAAGAATTGATTCCTAAATTCTAACTGTGGAATCGGAATCACGCGTTCCCATCTCTAGCCGCGTACTGCTTAGCGAAATGAGGAAATATTAACAACATGGTAAACGATCGCACGCTGTATCGGTTTTATAAATCCAACATGTTTGGCCAACACTTGGCTTTTATTACAAACATGCAGGCCTGTAATGAAAGACTATCGGGTTTCGGATAAAATAAAATAAAAAAATAAAATCATTTATTGGTCAAATAGGCTTATAAAAAAGCACTTATGACAGATCATGACATGAAGGTAGACACAATAACAAAGGTACATAATAAACCAATGAAGTAATTTAGAGTCAAATATCGAACAACCAGCACGGGCTGATAGGTACAGAGGACACGGACATTAGGGACGGGAATAGGGCTAGGGAAAGGAGAAGTGGAGCTGATATAAAAGAAAGGGAAGGAGTATCTTTACATTATAAGGAAAGGAAACGCCACGGTCCTCGCCGGCGAGGATAAAAAGGTCCTAGCCTAGCTAACCTACCAGCCTTTCACTAGCTACCTAAGCGATGACGACCCGAAGAAGAAAGGCAGAACGAAACTCCGGGCTTAATTTTTTCGTCATCAATTGTCATGATATACTGCATTTTTTTTTAAATATATATTTTACAGTATGATTATTACATAGGTTAATGCATACATGAATGTAGCCCTAAGATATAAATGAAACACTACTACGAAGCAACCAAATAACAATATATTGGCGTTCATGATGCATTAACCCACGCTTACAAATATAATTTACACATCATTGATATATCAGTTGTTTTATGCCAGAGGTGAAGGAGAACACTGGATGCCAGATAATAAACGCTCATTATCATCTATAAGTTGTAAATCGTGAGGGATTGTGGATGATTTGCCAATAAGGACTGTAAACATACTTGTACATTACGTATATTTATATTTTTACGCATTCTGTGAAGTAGCCCCTCTCCACCTGGTGGTAAGTGGAACACATGGAGTGTCGCCTGACGAGAGACGACTGTAGCTATTATTTCCATTATCTTGCTGACTCCAATCCAATAATAAACCTTCTTTCTATGAAGTGTTTACTGTGATGCAGAACTAAGAATTTCTACCCTGACAGGCATCTGTTTTTTTGAAGACTTCTTCATTTATATACGTTCACCAACCTTTCTTCATTTTGATTGCACAGATATTTTCTTTTAAAAAATGTACTCAAGTCCACAATCGAACGACATTAGATTCTAAATTAAAAAGTTTAATTCACGTTTCAGCATAATTAGATACTAGGACGGATAATCAACGCGAGATCTAAACCACGAAAATGTTGTAATATCCAAGACGAGCAAAGGTAACAGCTTCATAAAGCTATCCAGTCTTGAGATTTAAAAAGAAAACTTTAACACTTTAACTCGCTTTGATACCTCCTGAAAGCTCGGTGGTATCATAATAGCGAGCTTTGAGAACTTAAAAAGTTCAAGCAACCGACTGTACCCGCTAAATAATATTTCATCAGATATTGTCTTTCAGATTGAGCTTTGAGCTTTGCACTGTTTTAAAGCTGGTTTAATTAGTAAAAACTCTTTTACGTTTATAATTGCCTTCGCTATTGTGAATTCTGCTATTTTAAGGATTAATTTAAATTATATTATTTTGAAGATTATTCACGGTATTATTTCCATCAAGAAAGACAGATATGCAACTAGTGCAGGTACGTACTGTAGAGCTTATTACCGTCCTAAATCAAGAATGCGGCTGTAAGACAAGTTATAATTTTACCAACACTTATTGTACCTGACTACTGCAATGTACAGTTGACACGAACCATTTTTTTGATTGCTTGATAAACTGACTACTGGTCCTGGTGGTCGGAAGGTACAAACGATTGGCACAGTTAAGTCAGCTTACCGAATTGCTTCTTCACACTGCGCAATCATCTTCAAAAAAATCCTAATCCAATTAGAATCGATACAATTCGTAGAAAATGCTAGAAAATTTAAAATAACCACAAAGTATAATTATGCGTGTAATCACCTCAACATTTGGCATCACTTCGTTCAAGTTTTAAATAATTTCACGACGAGATTCGAATACTTTTGTACCGGGTTTGAATCACCAAATATATTGTGTTCGTGACATTTTATCGTTTTAGGCAAAGATTTGGAAAAGATTCGTCAAAACTTCTAACAATTAAATAGCGTTAACAAGGATAAAGCTGAGTATTTACTAGGATACAAGTGTGCGTTAATTTCAGAATCATTTTATAATAGGTACAAAATGTACATACTAAAATCTTCCCTGAAAAATATACATTTGAATAGCGAAAACCCTATTCTATCGGATCAGTGGTTTTTTAGAAAAAGGCGCCCATACAAACTTACATACAGCACCTCCTATTTAAGTCGGTTAAAAATGGCTAATCCGGTTAAGAGCTGCGAGGTCCTCTTTTTCATACAAGCATTGACTCCACTGCACTTGGGGGTAAGCATAGTGGGGTCTAGATAAAGTGTTGACTAAAGAGAGATGCTTATCCCTTGCCAGTCGATACAATTATGCCGGCCTGTGTACCGGATATGTCCAGGCTGATCCCGGAAACCGACATATTAACGTGGGGTAATATGGCGGGTTTTACACCTTGTACGGTAGTACATAGTCAGGTGGATACACAAGTCCATGGCCGTAAGAGCGGTGAGCCCAACACCCGTCTGCTTTTCTCCACGGACTGGACGATATCGATAATATCGTTTTCCCCGCGAAAAAAAAGGTGGATTTATAATACCACTAAATAAGCCGGTCTATTTCCTTATCACACACACACACACACACACACACACACACACACACACACACACACACACACACACACACACACACACACACACACACACACAACACTCACGCCTGTTATCCCCCAAAGGGTAGGCAGAGGCGCAACTAATGCACCCACTTTTCGCCGTTATTCCGTCCCATGATGTGATAGGGGGCGAGCCTATCGCCATATCGGGCACAAATTCCAGACTCCGAGCTGATACTCAACAGAAAAACTCAATATCACTTTGCCCGACCCGGGGATCGAACCCGAGACCTCAGCTTTGCAGTCGTACAGTAATACAACTACGCCACCGAGGCAGTCCTTATCAATTTTTAATTTATTTTAAACTAGCTTTTCCAGAATATATCTCCCGATTATATTTTCCGGTATAAACAAGTATCCTATGTAGTTCCCAGGATCTCAAACTATCTCCGTACCAAATGACTTCAAAATTGGTTCAGTACTATCCAGAGATTACTTCGCATAAACAAACTTCCAAAATTTACCTCTATAATATTAGTTTATCTAGACCTAGATAAAACAAAAAAAAATCAATGACTTCACGTATGGATGGTTCGAATTTGACAATTTCTGTAGTTATCTTTACAATACCGCTTTTGTTTTATGGCAGTGGTCTGGCACCACTGGCCATCACTGGCAATGTACGTCCCAGAATAAAGAGCATCGTGTGACAATAAATTTACGCACTGCTGATTGTTACCATACATTTTCATTCGACTGGACATGGCACAACATAACTTCATTGTGAACAAGTCATGTCTCCGGCGAGTTGCGTTGTAAGCGTTGTTTCTAATATTGTAAGATGATAATATCATTCCGGAGATACAGAGAAACAAAGTCCTTTTGCAAAATATTATATTAAAACGCAATAAGCACTTTTTAACAAAAAATAAACCGACTTCAAAACCACTGCAAACCAAAAAATAATTTAACTTTATATTCGCTTAATAAGTGTATATGTATATTTGGAGTCGACGTCTAATTTAAATTGCCAGCTAAGCCAAGGAAATACATGATCAAATAACATTGTTCAATTTAAATTAGGCACCGAGTCCAAATATACACATATACTTACTAAGCGAATATAAAGTTGAATTATTTTTTGGTTTGCAGTGGTTTTGAAGTCGGTTTATTTTTTGTTAAAAAGTGTTTATTTATTGCTTTCTTGTTAGTTAATTATATAATAGTGTAAACAATACATCATCGATATGCGATTGCAGCTTTCGCGACTCATCTGCTGTTAGTTATTGAAGAGTTCCATTGTGTATCTCCGAAGATCTTCATCAGATCTTCATAAATTATATACTAAAACCTTTCCTGAATAGTGCACATTTGAATATCGAAAACCACATCCAAATCGGATCAGTAGTTTTTGAGAAACTCGCGGCCATACAAATTTGCATACATACATACATAGAAACATACATACATACATACATACGTATCGAATACAGAACCTCCTTTTTGAAGTCGGTTAAAAATTGTTCTGTATCGAGTAAATTATCATCAAAGAATAAAATCTTTAATTAACGACTACGAAGCTTTTAAAACTTCCAATAATAATACACCAAAAATTATTGTTAACATTTAACAAGACTCATTATACGAAGTTGAAGCGACAATTAAGATGATACAAGTTGAAGATTTCCGCAGTGAGAGAGAGCAATAAGTTCGCGTCTCGACAAAATTCGTTTACATTACCATATTCATTCGCATTTGTACGACGCCGGGCCATTCACTGCGCTACATATCCTCGAGATAGGTAGAGAATTAAATAATTTCGATTTTGGCAATCACTTTTCACCATTCTTGTGTAAAATATCGCATACCAAATGTCGTTTCAAAAAAATACAAACACACGAATTGAGAACCTCCTTCTTTTTTGAAAGTCGATTATAAATAAATTACCAGTCACAATAGTACCAAATGGCGTGGCATAATTTTCTATCGACGGAGTAAAGAGAAAACTATCTAATAACATGCTTCACCTGCCTTCATCCTAATCTCATGATGACGTTCAGCAGATTCCAGCCACCGCGATTAGACTGTAAAAACTGGACAGGATAATCATCTGAGACTCAGACTGCGTATTCAATATTCGTTCTTCTGACAATTGCTGCGCTCTTGAGTGGCTTATAATATCTAGACTATTTTTGAATCCTTATCTAATGTAGCGCCGGAACAACACACGTTAACACAATTACTTCAATTAAATTAAGGCACCGCGCAGATGCAGTCAATATTTAAATCATCAATCTATGCATATTCTCTCAACTACATCCCTAATCAATTTAGATAAAGCAACTGTGAGATAGATAATAATGATAACATTATTAACCACCGATCAACCTACTCATAATAGACAAAACAGCGTGGTATTATTATATATTATTATTTGTAGCTATGATTGTGAATGCACTGCGGTCCGTCATTGCGTCGCGCCGTGAACAGCCGGCTCACTGTGGAACGTCCCTATAGAAAGGGCGTGACATGAGTATCTCTCTTACATATCTTATGATAACTCAACAACGGAACAACGTAAAGATTTGATTTTTTTTACGTGTATTATTGAATAGTAGACCTATCCATTACCAATGTAGTTTATTTGAAAAATACTGATATGACTATGAAAAAAAATACTGAAATATGTCTATATTTCAAGGGAGTTTAAAACCAAATTAAGGATAGATACACAATAATTTGACATTAATGCAAATAAACAAGTGAAATACAATACAGTATAGGGTATATTTTAACCTAATTAATGAAAAATTGACATGTCTTAAAATCGCCTAAATTTACGATCTCAAGGACTTTACTCAAAAGAAATTGTCAGGCGTTTCCTAACACTTTAAAAAACTTATTTCGGGTAATATTATTATATTAGGATGGATTAAAATGACACAACAATTGAAAGCATAATGTTAAAAATTATTTACACCAACCTACTTGATTGCTTTCGTGTAATATCAACACCTGATGAAATATTCATAATTCACAAAATGTAGTCAGCTTGATGAAAAATGTAGATGCTCTGACATTTTTATCAGGCGTGTGACCTATTTTGTTAATTTTCTTCGAAAGGGGGACGAGGGGGGGTACATAATGTTCTAGCAAAATTTCCTAATTACTCTGAACTATCAAACACAAGTATCATTAGGTCGGGGTTTCGTGGCGTTTTTATTATATGACAGATTTTATCAAACACTTCGATTACTTTTTTAACCTTTAGTTTAACCATAAAATAAAGCGTCTTTTTAAAAAGAAACAGTTGCATTTATATAAGTGTATCCTATTTAACCGTTTTATTTATAAAATACTTCTCCAAACTATTGCGATTACCACAAATATCTTTCTTAAACAGTGAGGTCATTTTCGACAGTGTTCGATACTTCAACTTTGATGCTATATATTAGGTAAAATAAAGTGATTAGAGGGATGAAAATTATAAAACTTGAAAGGTCATATTGTCCCCTTTCCACAATGCATTTCAGTTTCCAGTTATCAGACATTCAGTACTACCGGTACATGTCACGCCCTTTCTATGGGGACGTTCCACAGTGCGGCTGTATGCTCACCACGCGAGTCATTGTGTTCCGCGTGTGCGGTTTTGGGAACTGTGTCAATTAGTCTGCCAGATTTCGAACAAAATGTTTAAGAAACCGGTTCGCCGTGTCGTTGTTGGAAAACAGATTTTAGTCGTGAATGTATCTAATTAATGCTATTTGCGGTTTTCTGTATTTATAGAGATAAAAAGTTTGTAAGTTCGTAGGTGCAAATCTCCGGAACTACTGAACCGATTTTAAAAATTCTTTCAGTGATAGGAAGCCAAATTATTCTTGAGTGCTAGATAGATTACTTTTAAGCCCGGGAAAACATTTATCACGGAAAAAGTTATTCACGCGGGCGGAGCCGCGGACAAAAGGACTATGAACGTACATGTTTCCAAAGAAAGATTACTGGAAAGAAAGAAATTACTATTAATCGAGCTTTTTCAAGGGATTCTAAGAGTATGCGTATTATTAAAACGTGTACGCAATACAACGCGTTTTAAACTCGCGTCGAACGCGTTTTTAAATTAACAATAAACGGTTAAATAAAGTACTATATTATGTAAGCTGTGCGGGGATTTACGTTCGTACTAATGAGGGCTGGGAAATTCGCCGGAATCTCGGCGGGTACATGAAAAGCGTGTTTCCTTCTATTTTCATCATGAGTAATGGCGGTTGTGTAAATACGTTTATATGCGAGACTTTATTTTATGTCGCAGTGTGGTCTAGGCATATTGTGAAATGACCGGATTATTAATTAGGTGATTAGGTGTCCGAGTAGGGCAGGTCTTACGTAAGATGACCGAGAAATTGAAGTACATGTAGGGAAATTGTGTCTACAACATAAATCAGAGGTATCGATAATTATAGTTTGTAGTAGGTATAAACCAATGTCTTACAAAAAGTTGTTTTAAAGTGACAGCTTACTATTTTGTTTCATGTGGTGAGCATAATACCTCAAATTAATGTAAATAGAATCCATTTATGCATGGAACAACATTGTTTCCTCAAATGACAATATAAATAACATCATATAAAAGGAATATGCGTTTCTCCTGACCTATTACAACAGATTTATCACGATTACAATACAAAGATGGGATTTGGAGCAATTGTGTGGATGTCAGCAAAGTAAATTTTGGTTTCTATCATTATAAGATTTAATATATAAACATCAGAACATTTCATGTCATACAGTTGGAATAGCGCCATCTGTTAGTGTTGTTAGGAAACGCCGAGATTTTAATAGATGTTCAAAACAACAAGACTGCTTCGGTGGCGTAGTTGTATAATGGTACGACTACAATGCTGAGGTCTCGGGTTCGATTCCCGGGTCGGGCAAAGTGATATTGAGTTTTTCTATTCAGTATCAGCTCGGAGTCTGGAATTTGTGCCTGATATGGCGTTAGGCTCGCCCCCTATCACATCATGGGACGGAATAACGGCGAAAAGTGGGTGCACTAGTTGCGCCTCTGCCTACCCCTTCGTGGTTAACAGGCGTGAGTGTATGTGTGTGTGTGTTCATAACAATTATTTCAACCTTATTGTATGCTTGTATCCCTTTATAAGTCGGCAGTGACGTAGCTTTTCTACGATACCCTGAGTTTTTTCCGCCCAACTGATCAAAAAGGGAAAAAATAAAGTAGAATTAACCTCTTAACCCTTGAAATGCGACGCTACCGTCATAATTTGCGTATAGGTATGCTAATAGTATTTTATTTCGATCGCTTGACAGTCTTACTTGTGATAAAAGATCAATGTGCACTCCTGAAAAAAAAATAAAAAATAAAATGTATGCAAAATAGTCTCGCTCTAGTACGAAATTATTGTACACTAGCTTTTGCCCGCGGCTCCGCCCGCGTTAAAAAGTTTTTCCGGGATAAAAGTCCCGCTTTTTACTTTTCCGGGATAAAATGTAGCCCATGTGTTAATCCAGGACATGTTCAGTAGTTTTTGCGTGAAAAAATAACAAACATCCATACATCCAGACATCCATACATACTTACAAACTTTCGCCTTTATAATATTAGTAGAATTTCCCCATTTCCTCGCGTAGCTGCGACGTTAATCACGTGTATACGCAACCAGGCACTTTTCTTTACAAATGGTTTCTGTGAGTGCCGTAAAACTACGTCGTTCTTGTTTCCATAATATCTGACACCGTGGATACTGGTCTCGGTGGTGGCATGATATTATCACCATGGAATAGGTATATGGGATATTGAAATATGAAAATCCTTCGCCAGTAGACACTATGCCGGCCTGTTTAAAACTGAAACACAGGCTAATCCTGAATTGAGATACACTTACGTGGCCTATTGTGACGGGTTTTACACCTTGTGGTCGCTGTCGCGTATATAAATGTCTTACCACCTGAAATCACAACGGAAGTCTCATTATATGCACAGCGCATTATTTATATCTTGATATTACCGACCGACACCCGCATATGAAATATATTACCTAGTAAATTTTGCTTTACGATCCGAAGGTAATACCCACCCTAAGTTAGACCGTTGTATAAAAATACTAATCCTCAATCCCTCATTTTATATTAACACAGGCGAGCTAATGAAACTCGAGTTCTTCCGTAATAACCCGACAAAAAAAGGATAATTTAAATCTAACTTAGTAAAAATTGTCGCTGAACATAATTTATAAAAATAGACGAATTTGTTAAAAAAAGCTCCAGTTCTTTAAAGATATTGTACGGTCTACTAACACTAATGCAAACCAATTAGGATTTTTATCTATATTTTTATACCATTTTTCCGATGGTAAGACTGCTCATACATAGTAATAATACCACTTATACTATCAAATACAAGGCTTATGATAGAATTTTTACTAAATCAGAAATTTCCTAGTAATTTCAATACAGTAATTACACTGGCTGGATCATAATCATCATCAGAAACGACGTCCACTGCTGAACATAAGCCTCCCCTAAAGATTTCCAGACTAGCTGTATCCAGGTCGCTATTGACAAGTCCATCTGGAAATCTTTAAGGTAGGCTTCTGTTCAGCAGTGAAATTCATGCGGCTGATGATGACTGATGGCTACAACATTTTTTAAACCGGAATATAATAGTGTTTATCCATGTTGAGGTAAACCCAATAATATACTTTTTGGACTCATTAATTACAATAATTTCGTAGGAAAAAGGTATAATAACGAAAATTATTTCCAAGAATGGAAATTTACCGATGTCATTTCCGTCGTTCCCACAGGCTAAGTGGCGTCCATGAAAAACCCGCGCAAGATGGCCGCGGGTGACGGAAACAGACGTTATGATCAATATCACGGCATCAACATCATAACTGGCAATCCAGTTGACACCGCGGGACATGGCATAGACAGCCATATCGCGCTGGGCATCATCAGTGCATGCTAAATGCTACATGACAGAAGAAATAAATAATTATGGACGAGTTAAAAACAAAGTGCAAAAGTCTAGGAAGAATAAATATCTCGTCTTGATTAATGCGTTTATTGTTAACTAGGTTTTAGGTTTTAAGGTTTTGGTTAAGTGGACGATAGCCTAGTTGGGAATGGAACGGTCTGCCGAGACAATGTCCGGAGGTTAAAAGTCCCAAGGCACACACCTCATACTTTTCGAAGTTACGTGTGTATTGTTTATCAATTATCGTTCGCTTTAACGATGAAGAAAAACATCGTGAGGAAACCTGCATACCTAAGAAGTTCCTTATAAAAATTTCGAAGGTATGTGAAGTCTACCAACCCGCACTTGGCCAGCGTGGTGGACTAAGGCCTAAACCCCCTCAGTAGAAGAGGCCCGTGCTCAGCAGTGGGCAGTATAATAATACAGGGCTGGTGTTATTATTATTGTATTATTAGGTTTTGCCTGCGGGTTCGCCCCACGTGTAAAGTCTTTCCCGTTACAAAAGTCTGTAAAACCCAATACGATGCCAGCGCCACCCACTTAAAGAATCAGGTTAAAAATATCCATTGTTTCCCATGGGAGCAAATTACTGGGATGAAAAGTAGCCTATGTATTTATCCGAGACATGATCTATCCGTGTGCCAAATTTGATCACATTGATACTTCTAACAAATATACAAACGTCCAACCATTTGCACAAACTTTCGCATTTGTACTATTATTAAGAGTAAGAAGTCATTACACCTTAGTGTAGGGAAGCTTGTGCTATAGAACAATGAAGCGCTCATCGTTTTTACCATCATTTTTCGTTTCATTCGTAATCTGTACGAATGGGGACAATTGACAATCTGTTGATACGCATTCGGCCGTTGGATTAGACCGACCCGTGCTGAATAATTCATTTGAACCTCAAACGAGTGCCTTTGGACACAAACAAATCCTTTGGACCCCCACATTTTTATAATAAAGGTCCTGTTGCGGTTAATTGGTATGTGGTCAGTAAATCAATGCATATGAATTTAGATTATTTTGGGAAATTTTAAAAGGAAAGCGCGTTTATTTTTAAAAAGTGTCTGTAAAAGGGACAAGTGCACCACATAAGAGTAAGTCTTGGCCTTCCATTAAGGTTTGCAATAACCACGATAACATATAAACTAACGCACAGTCGTTGTCAGTTTGTTGTTAACGTTACACTATGAACCATACAATTATAGAAACCGCAGCAGTTGCTGCTGTCAGTTAGAAAAAGTAGTAGTATTTTACGGTGACAATTTGACAGCGTAAAATACTGCTACTTTTTCTGTGTGCGAAGTCCATGGTAGTATTTCAGTTAACAGCCCTTATAAAACCACTGGGCCAAGAAGTTGATCATTAGCAAAAATAATACATAACAAAATAATCTCTAACAATAACAAAAATTTATATTTCCAGATTTAAATTTCCCATTAACACAAACAATGCTAACGCGAAATATTACAGTATCAATTTGAAGGCAGAAGCAACACATAAATAATTTATGAACAAGTTGAAACTAGCGATTAAGCAAACGAGGAAAGTTTTAAAACATGGAATATTCCACTTTGAACTATTTTACCAGATCCAGAAACTTCAAGCTTTTGTAGCGATCAAGTTGGCATTCTAAATCTTGCTCGCTTTAAAAATGTTTGGTCATTAGTTCGTGGAGTTGGTTAATGATATAGATTTAATAGAGGATTAGTTAGGATGTTTATCAGCTTCTTGGGGATTAAAACAAGGTCCGTAATTGAGCGTCTTTTTAGGTTTTGCTCTGGGTGAATATGTATTTGAAATTCGTTTGAATTACCTATACATATTGCAGTTTAGAAAATTATTTACGTAATATTTTCACTCATTACAGTTTAATATGTAGGAATTTTATAGTCCTTATAAAACTAGTGTCACTTATAACCTGGATCACCTAGACTAATGGTTGTTTCACAGATTTCAAGTAAATTTTATTTGACAGATATCGTCTAAAATTAATGAAGATAGTAGTGATGTAACGAATTTCCAATTTCCAATATTCGCGAATGCGAATGCGAGTATTCGTTGTACTCTTTTTAAACATTTATTATATTAGAGTGTGAAATCAACACGTAGCCTGGACTTACGAAGTAGTAGATGAAGTACATTTTAATCCTTACCTACTTAAAA
This sequence comes from Lapara coniferarum, assembly GCA_949316025.1. Taxonomy (NCBI): domain Eukaryota; kingdom Metazoa; phylum Arthropoda; class Insecta; order Lepidoptera; family Sphingidae; genus Lapara; species Lapara coniferarum. The sequence continues at coordinate 16,625,581 of OX438923.1, forward strand.
TCAAAATGAAGAAGCAATTCTGATCAGCAGTCAAACAATTGTTACTTTATAATGCATACAGAGCTATTTACCTCAGCGAAGGAAACTCAAGGGAAATTCTTTATATGTAAACGAATTTGCCGCGTGATTGTGCGGAAATGGAAGCTGGTGGCACGTAACACAGTTACCTCGCTTTGACGCCGCGGCTTATTGCGTTGCCGATGTGGTTCCAACAGATTATACGGTTACAATGTTTGTATAAACTGGTACGGTAGATGAAGAATACTGTCGCAAGTGTAATAGTCTTCGTGTATTTGGCTTCGTGTATAGCTTTGACAATATTAAACGTGGCGGTAGCCTAGTTATTAGTAAAACGATCTGCCGAGATGAAGAAACGTGAGGGCACGCACCTCTTCACCTCCACCTCTGTCTTTTCTAAATCTTTATGTTATTTGTAAATCATCGCTTGCTAGCCGCGAAGGAAAACATCGTGGGGAAACCTGCATACCTGAGAAGTACTCACTAAGTATTTAGAGGGAATGTAAAGTCTGGCAATATATTATAGTGTCCTTTGAGTTTCTCTTTGTATATTTCATCTACAATTCCCAAAGAAAGTAATTCCATATTCGTTAAGAAAAAAACATTGTATAAAAATAGGGTTCCTTTGACCTTACTAGGAAGTAGTAGAAAGAAAAATTAAATGCTGATGGAATTTTTGCTAGTCTAATATTAAAAACTGAAAGGGCTTATAAACTTTACGCTAACAAGGAATATTCAATCACAAAGTACTGCATAACCTCGGTAGTCGGTACGCTAGTACATTGAACGATAAACCCAGTAATATCTACAGTATAAATTAATTTACTGAAATAGAACCAAAATCCCAAAGTGATAACCCAGCCTCATTCTGGATAACGTTATAGGGAACATTCTGCTAAGTGCTGACCCCTAGTTAATGCTGGCCAAGAGTCTGTCTGTGGGCAATTAACAAGTGATTTTAGACTTTAGACTAAGACAATATAATGTCGCCATTCAATTGATGGACAATGTTTCAAATTCTCGGGGTTTTATAGTGCTTAGGACATTTATGTACTTAAATAATTATGATAATGGTTGATGTAACTGAATGAGGCCTAGAATAAAAAGGAATTATGAAACAAGATTAGTCTCTCTTCGGCTACAAAATAATAATGTAATATTTTTATTCCAAGGTTCCTTTTGTTCAAGATAAACTTACCTAATTATAAAGGATCAGATGTTTAGAACCATTATTTCTTAATGCTTATACCTTCTATAAGGATACGACTGAGAAGGTACGTTATTAGCCAACTAAGTGAATTTGTGTAACAAGTCACCGAGTTACAAAGTTTTAGGCTATTGGTTTTTCGACCGCTTTACGTCGACCCTCCTCGGGTCCCTAAGGAATTCAACCCTTCGGGAGAAGTAATATTTGCAGGTGAGTATTCTAACCCATTAGACTTATTACTTTGGTGTTTCGTTTTAATAATAGTAAGAGGCTCTGGAGGCTATTTTTACGGTACAATGTGATTTAAACTTTTAGATGTCCGAACATAAAGACTTTTGAGAGGTAATAAATGCCAAGTAAATTTAAGACTTGTTTATAATTATTTTTACATAAATTAATTCAGTAATAATATTATAATAATACTTAACATCTGACTGATGACGTAATTGTAATAAGGTACGCCTGCATTGCTGAGGTCTCGCGATCCCCGGGTCGGGCAAAGTGATATTGAGTTTTTCTGTTCAGCATCAGCCCGGAGTCTAGAATTTGTGCCCGATATGGTGGTAGACTCACCCCCAACACATCATGGGATGGAATAACGACGAAAAGTGCTTGCACTAATTGCGCCCCTGCTTGCCCCTTCGGGGATAAAATGTGTATGTTGTGTTTGTGTGTATGTGTACTTAACATCTATGTGGGGCCTCAATATTTCGTCTATGATGCCAGGTTTGTCAAATATGAGAGCCGTTCTTGGTTTACCACTGCTTTGCTGCTTCTTGCTGTGAAACATTGTGAAAGCGCTATTTCGTAAAAGACATTAAAGCGAGTTACTGGAAATTATAAACAAAGTTCCGAGCGCACTCCTTTGTAATTAAAATATCTCAGCTGTTATCGACAAGGATGGGTGCAGAGCGATCTGATATCGTTACAACACCAAGCTATTTTACTAATATATAAGCAAGTATGTGAAGATAACAAGTATGTTAGAATTAGAAGCAGCTAGACGGATTCACATCAACTTTAAATACAGATCTACCTCGTTCTAGATTCCTTGTATCCTCAAGAAGTGCACAGTCCCACGAAAAAGGTCCTTTACGTGAGCGGAGACAGCACCAAACCTTAGAACAAAATAAATTTTAACTTTAATTTTAGTCCACCACACAACGTTGAAATATTTCTCATATTTTGGTCCCTTGACAATATACAAGACAAGCTCAAACGTGGAGCAAAACTTAATTAGTACTAAAGTGGGTATGTTAATGAAGAATGGGGGGTCTTGGATGCCCCGAGTGTCGCATCAACGCGCCAAGTCTTGGAATTAAAACTAACCACCAATTTATTTACCAACATATACCGCTTATTTACACCGTACCAACTTCATTTTAACTGATTTTATTTTAAGTGAATTGATCGAGTCGGTGTAACACAATGTTTCATGTTACAGAATTCACGATTACCTGCCTAGCTTGCTAATTCTATTTGAAGAGCAAAGAAGGTATAAAACGGGAATCATTTTGGGGCCGACCCCAAACTGTTAATAAACTTTATACGATTTTAAGCCAGTATTTTTTCCGTTATTTCAGCGTTCGCAAATCTGTTAAATATTTAACGTATTTATTTAACAGATTTGTGAACGCTGAACGTATTGTTATGACCATTATCATAAGTTCAAAGCTTAAAAATTATTAACAAGTGGTAAGTTATAAGCGAAAGTTTCAAGTTAAAATGAATCCATTTTGGTCCTGAATTAAAGGCCCTACGTTCGGTCTAAGCTTCTAAGTTATAGTAAACTGTGAACTTTACTGGGAACAAAGGATGATAATCAACAGCTATTATTTAATTAACATCGCACTATATTTTCAGTATGATAGAAATGTACATAGTCCGGACAGAGGAATTAATGTTACAATTAAATAGATTAGATCTGAATATCTTTTTTCTTATCTAATGCATATTATAAGTGCAAAAGTAACTCTGTGTCGTAACGCTTTTAAGGCTGGACCACTGAACCGATTTCGATGAAATTTGGTGTGGAGATAGTTTGAGACCCTCAAAAAGACATCGGCCACTTTTAGCACCGTAAATACATATAACTTTTTCGCGCTTGTAGAGCCGAGATCGAAAACTAGCAATATTATAGACGAGGAAGTTTATGAGAAACTTATTGGTTTTTAATTTGGCTGGTTTAAGAAGTAACAGCAAAAACACCTCAATGGATATGGATGAAATTTGTCATAAACATAGAGTGACATAGACTATGTACTGGAAAAACATATTATATAGGTCTCTATTTCGTAACGGAGCCGTGCGTAATACCTAGTAAAGCCATTGAACTAATAGTAGATTTGATGGCTCATTATTATTAAGAACGTTTACTAACAACATTTTTAAACCACTGAGACCTAGATTTTTTTTCAAAAAGCTAGAAATAATTTCATATATTCATAAAGTTACGAAACGGTGTGAATGCAAGAAGTTATAATTACATTCGTGGAGTTAGATGCAATGACTTCGGACTAGAGCTGTCGGTACTGTTGCCTTCCGGGCTCGGTAATTTGCACTGTACAATGTACATGCTATGAAGACATCTGCTGTTTGTCAATAGATTTGTTTTATAATGAGCTTCAGCAGCGCTAGCACTAGCGTTTATTGTTTGGGCCATTGTGCAAAGTAAAGAAGAGCGTTGACAGAAATATATCAGCTAGAAGTATTAGCTAGAATATTATTTGGAACTAATACACTATCATCATCGTCATCAGCTTGACAACGTCCACTGCTGAACATAGGCCATCCCCAAAGATTTCCAGACGGACCCGTCAAAGAGGCCCGCATCCAGCGCGTTCCTGCGACCTTTATCAAGTCGTCTGTCCACCTTGCAGGTGGACGGCCGACGCTGCGCTTGCCAGTAACCTATACCAGTAACTATACCTGATGGTAATTATAATAAAAGACGTTGTGTGCTTCTACGGTGACCAGAGATATGCAGTCTTGCCTTACTGTATATGTTTCGTCTGATCATGGAATATGATTCATTGGCCACCACTCTCTCCACAAATTTTTCATCATATGTGTGGTCTTTATCCATTGTAGAATTATACGGTACTCACTCATCAGCTAACGTCTTAGTTTCTAAACCTAGGAGCTCAGTTATAGTCTAAATAAACCATTAGGCTGTTCTACTTCGCAATATAAGCATTACATACATTATGTACATTCATCCTCATCATCATCATCCGCCACATGAAGTCCACTTCTGAACTTAAACCTCATCTAAAGATATATTGTATATTGTTGTCACTAAATCCATAAATGCTCAATCAATCTTGACGTTTACTTAATCTCATACGAAAATGGGTGTTAGATCTTGTCTATTATTAAATCAATCATCTACACAGTGACCAGCTCTAATAACATGGTGTCTGAATTCTCTATCACAAACTAGATTTCGCGCGGTATTTTCGAGACAAATAATAACCACAACAGCCACACCTTAAAACATATTTGCCAGCAACATAATAACTTGTCTCGTTTCGTATTACATATTGATAATATGAATTGTATTGAATTGAGGTCTAGATCCAAATTCTTAGTGATATAATTTTGCATGACATTTCGCCCACGTGGAAATCTTTTACTAGCATAAAAACAAATCCTACTAATATTACAAAGGCGAAAGTTTGTAAGAATGTATGGATGTTTTGATGTATGGATGTTTGCTCCTCTTTCACGCAAAAACTACTGAACGGATTTCGATGAAATTTGGCACACGGGTAGGTCATGTCCTGGGTTAACATATAGGCTACTTTTTATCCCGGGAAAACATAAAGCGGGACTTTTATCCCGGAAAAACTTTTTAAGGCGGGCGGAGCCGCGGGCAAAAGCTAGTAAATCATAATAAAAAAACAGACAGAGACAGTGTTTTTACTATTAAAAAATATTCGATTATTTATGAGAGTAATTTACTAAAAAGTATGAAATATCACTTCATACCTTTACTTAATCATATCAGTGAAAATATCTTATTTCAAAACTTCGCGGAATCCACCCTGAGTCTCGTAGCGAATTCCAGCCTAGGGCGGCCTGCCCACTTACAAGTTATTATGATATTAACAAGGCAAGGCCAAAGGTCAAATATTGCGTAAAGGACGAGTTCAGCGGCTGACGTCAGTAACTTTGTAATTACATCAAACCTTGTTACTCTAGTGGCAGCATATTAAGTAGTGATGAGGTTCTAAATTCTGGTCAACTTATCAATTTAGTCAACTTGTCAATTGCTTGGAATCAGCCTTTTTCGAGTTCAAGGTTTATTTCTTTACTTGAGAGAAATATTTTCAATACTTTACGCAACAACGGCATCTGCCTTCTTAGATATACATAATCATCAATTGGATAGAGCATTAATAGGAAATAAAAAAAGGCAAAAAGCCAGCAAGGATGGAAAAGTGTGTAAAATTAAACTATTTAATATCAGATTTTTTCAAGAGTGAAGAGCATCCTTAATAGACGTGATTGATCAAAGGAAGCGAAAGTAGTATATCAAAATCATTTGTATTTCTGCCTACACTTATTGGATTGGCTTAATAATATGTGTATCCGTATAACAGATATGTATTTACTGGTCGCGGAGGTTTTACCGACTATGTTTGAAGATTTACGGCGACTAACGGTGTGTGTCAGCGAAAGAAATCGACAAAAAAAATATTCGCCGATCGAGAGTCGCTCTCGGGGATTTGGTGAAACTAGAATCGATTTATAACCCCGATACAACATTCTTTCGCGTACTAGCTTTGGTTGCGGCTTCGAAAGGCGAAAGGTTATATCCAGAGTTTTGTGTTTAAACACTGATTTCTATTATTGTGCAAATTCTTGTGATAAAAAGTAGCCTGTATGCTAGTCCAGAACTTGTGTCTTTGTACAAATTAATAATAATACCAACTCTGTATTTTATGCTGCTTACTGAACACGATGAATGAATGAATGAAGAACACGATGTTTTCTTTTACCTTTGAAGCGAACGAAAGTTATTGATAAACAATACCCCCATATAACTTAGAAAAATCAAAGGTGAATCTGGGGTTCAGAACGAAGGTCCGCACTTTCGTCTCAGTAGTCAGTTCTTTTCCCAACTATCGTGCACTTATCACTTATACTTGTGCATAATTTATGAAACTTTAATGAGCGGTTTCTGCAATTTTCCAAATTTTACTCAAATTATTCACATTTAAGCATCCTAAAAATATGGAGGGTAGAAGTAACTAGAACCATCTAGTATGGGGGATTAGTCTAAAAAGTGTCCACGTGTTAACAGTAAATTATAGTTCGAACACTCATGGAAATAGCGTTAGTGTAGGAACTGGAAATGAACTTTTGTTTTTTATGAATTTTTGTTGATACAGCTTGGTTATTTTAATGAATTTATTGTTGTTAATACAAAAATAAAAAATATAGAAGCAATTTTAATTTAATAATTGTGGCGCTCTTTTTAAAATTCTTCCACTCGTTACTATAGGACCACCTTAATTTGATCCTTTTCATCGGACACTTTTTAATACACTGAGATGGTCCTCCTTACTTCTACGCTCCATACCTAAAAAGGTTACGCCATATAAATCGGAAAACGAACACCTTTTTACTCTACCCTCTTTCTTACCCTCTTTCTGACGTCACCGGCAATAAAGCGGATATGATACAAGTTACATTTTTACTGTTTAACTATCTTAAAAATCGTTGGCAAAAACATATATTATTTCACCTAAATTCCAGACTAGCTTACCACAATTTCCGTATTCCGAGTGTATGATCGGTTTAAAACGGGATATTAGGGGATTAATTTATCGTTAGTTTTTGCTAATTAGCTATTGTGTTTAACTGTTTTTACATATTGCTGATTGAGTGAATTTTAGTTGTATTGTATAACTAGCTTTTGCCCGCGGCTCCGCCCGCATTAAAAAGTTTTTCCGGGATAAAAGACCCGGTTTATATTTTCCCGGGATAAAAAGTAGCCTATGTGTTAATCCAGGACATGATCTACCCGTGTGCCAAATTTCATCGAAATCCGTTCAGTAGTTTTTGCGTGAAAGAGGAACAAACATCCTTACATCCATACATCCAAACATCCAAACATCCATACATTCTTACAAACTTTCGCCTTTATAATATTAGTAGGATGAATTCCTGATTTAGTTAGTTATGTTCTATTTTTTAAATTGTCATGTCAGTTATAATATCATTTAGTAACGCAATGTAAAAATCATATTATTAATATTATTATGATGATGTTTAAAATTGCGTGTTATACCAGGGTAGCGCTTATATCTATCCTCCACGGTAATGAATATGAAATCAATATTATTTTGATTATATACTAATTTTGCTAAAAACCCACCTTTAGATATTATAATAGTATGAAGTAGGTCACTTTTATATGCTACGAATAGGTTGTGGTTATTTCCACAAAATATTTTCTTCCGCTTCAGGAATCGATCGCGTCACTTCTCACCTTTTCTCCCGCTGCGCTACAACGGCTATCCCATTGTTCTGGGCGCCCGACTCTAGCGCGGATGTCTCATGAATTATTAATTCAATTCGTCCGAGATTCGGTCGATCGTCGACGCTACAAGCTGCGTTCAGACGCTCGTTTCCATTCTAACCCCGGATTGCTTAAACTGGGCATTAACATCTGTTTGGGTTTTGTTACATTTTGCCATTTGCAAATGCTATAATCCAATTGGTTTATGCGTATTTGGACATGTTGTATTGAAACGTAATAAACTAGATCTTTCTGGGCAAGTGTCATTTGCAACTGTTTCTGTGAAGCTGTTGTATACAAATATCCTTATGTTTCATTTTCTTTGGAAATAATGTTTATCTACTGGACGTTCTGTATAAACTTTCCCATTGCTTGTCACCACGATACTCACGAAACTGCTCTCATAGGTTAGATAAAGTGTGACAGACCACTTTGAGTGCAATGATGGCAAATGGGGGAAGAGTGAAGACTCCAAATAATGAGGCTAAATTACATAGAGAAACAAAGTGCCAATTTATAGATTTGCTAGCCATTGTATTTACGATACAGTACCTCATATTTGTGTTTAATTAAGTTTATGGTGAACATACTAGTTATACGCATAATTATGGTCAATTTAATGTATTTCCAACAATATTTAAGTTCACGGATGATAGTTAATTTTCTTCATAAACTACTTTCTTTTACAGGACAAAACACGTGGAATTATCAATGATTCTGAAGTGTCGTTAGATTATAGTGTATATATTCACGCTATTTATATCCGAATTGAAAGCAGAGGCAAATTGAACTCAGAACCTAAAGAAACGGCTGCAACTACAATAATGGTGCCCGGGTCTCGGGAAATCTCATCCTGAGAGGTTGGGCGGTGTGATTGCAGGCTGTATTGTCCGTTTATACCCTTATTTCTTTCCTCATATTTGTCTTTTTTGCATTCTGTATTTGCTTGTTATTAATTGGTTGTGCAACTTATTTTTGACTAGTGTGTTTATTTGATTTTTTTTGTAAAATTGTTACAACTGTAAGCAAACCTATGTAAATAAATAAATAATGATGATAACCAATAGGAATGATGCTAACCGATAGGAAAACCACTAAATACGATATTTCATCCCCTCTTTCGTAAGTTATCCATACGCAGATTGGCACGCCAGTAACACAACTCCACTTTGTGCGCTTCTGACAATTTGCCACGCAAAGGTCAGTAATTTCCTATTGATTATCTTATGTATAGAGCACAGAACGCCATTTTGTTCACATACCCTGTGTGGTGACCCTATTTTTTGGCCAGGATCTTGATTTCATACATCTAGATTTTTATGCTTGGAGGCACATGAAAACTTTGCTGTACGGGACTTCATTTGAACCTATACGCGATGAACTGATTTAAGGACTAATTAAGGAGATGAGCAGACACAAAGTAGTTTATTTCTTAGAATTACTAAAAGATAATTATGCTACAGAATGCGCACTTGTATTAAGAACAGAGACTCACACGTCGAGAAAGGTTTGTAAAAACTTTTTAACAAAAAAAAAATTAAACTGATTTCAAAACCAGCAACCAAAGCTTTTATTTATTGTTTTTTTGTTAATTTATTATGGAATGGTGTAAACAATACACCATAGATATACGATTGCAGTAATCGCGAGTCATCTGCTGTTAGTTATTGAAGAGTTCCATTGCGCATCTCCGAAGATCTTCATCAGATCGTTATAAATTATACACTAAAACCTTCCCTGAAAAATATAAATCTGAATAACGAAAACCACATCTAAATCAGTAGTTTTTGAGAAACTCGTGGCCATACAAATTTGTACTATATTGAAAGAATAATACCTTTACACGCTTTAAGATGCATACAAAACAATTTGTACCAGAGCAGTACTCAAACAGTAGTATTTTTTTAACTTGTACAAAATTAATTTTATTGTGTTATACCACATTAGAAAGCTGTATAAATAAATAAGTTTTTAACGTGTTTTGCACATTTAGTTACATGAAGTTTGTCTGAAATAAACAGCAGTTTTTGTCAAAAACTTTTTGAATAAAATACGAAATTGATAGATTTATGGCCATCATTTCAAATTCATCATTATAAAACCCTGGAATGTTTTTTACTAGAAAACAACAAAATACTTCAATCCCACTCAGTACTTTTTTTATTATTGAATTTATTCGGTCTTAAGAATGATATATCTTAAAATTCAATAAATCTTAAATTCCTCGAAACTTTTGAGTTTCGGATAGGGCTTCATGGGACGAAATCAATTGCTTTTCACCCAATCTACATGCTCTTAATGGGAATACATCATATTACCAGACATCTTGTATAGCAGAGCAAGTATACTTAACCTCAAGGAAATTAGAAATGAAATACTGAAATCACATTGCTTCCAATCTGCATCAGGTTGAACAGCGCGGGCTAGAATTCCACTTATTCGAGCGCAGGCTGATGCATGGCTCGGATTACTATTATTCAAAACGAGGATGTCGACATGCTGTGAAATGGCCGTGGAATAGAATTGTCATATTTTATTTCGATTGTGAACGTAAATAGTTGTCGTTGGCTATATTTATAATACGATTTGTTGTCGCGGAGTTTTTTAAATTGCATCTGCCCGCGTATGAGAATCTTAATTACCTGTTAAGTAATCTCTATCATCTTGAAATACCTACAATATCAAGAGAATCATAGGCTTATTGTTGGCTGCTAGGGAAAAAAAATAGAGGAGGGTTTTGGCTTTCGAAAATCTTACTCACTTTACGAGAAGCAACTCCAAGCTGTTACTTTATGTTGGTGTTCTACCAGACATTCAGTGGGTCTATCTCTATTTGGACACTTAATGATTCAAACAAACATGTTTACAGCATGGCTCTTATGATAAGAGACAATACAGATGTAGAAGAGTGATGATAATGATGACATTATCATCACTCTTCTACATCTGTATTATCATCATCATCAGCCACATGATGTCCACCACTAAACATATTCCTCTCCTAAGGATTTCTAGAAGGACCTGTCAAAAGCGGTCTGCACCCGGGGTGTTCCTGCGACCTTTATGAAGTCGTCTGACCACCTTGCAAGTAGAAATCCAACGCCGCGATTGCCGGTACGTAGTCTCTACTCAAGAACTCTACAGCATGGTGCTGACGCATTCAAATGTAAACTTCTTGATACTAACTGATAGGAGAAGCATAGTCGAAAAGGGTTGAAATGAAAGTTCACGCCCAAATTTCAAAAAAAAATATGTAAATCTATTGCCTAAGATTTCCTCCAAGTTCTTATAATGAAAGTTTTTGAAATTAGCCATTTGCAATCCAATATTGAAACATAATTATACTCCGTAATTCCCAGATGCTATAATGCCCAAAACTTTAATCGAGACATAAATTGGGCACGAAATTGGATCCCATTTGCAATATTGAAGGCAACTCACGTTTCTTAATATTATTTTTCTTTGTAAAATTGTTCTGGATAAAGTTGTACAGGAGTTTCAAGAGCACAATATAGTGACTGACCCTCGGGGGGAAGGCAGTCACCGACCTCATAAGCTCCAAACTTTACACATAAACCCTTATTAGCATACGTGCGTGACCCTATACGGACCCTTTCGCGTTAAATATTCAATTTTATTTTGCTATTCTTGACTGTATGCAAAATCGAGAAGGAAAAAAAATGTTTCTTTGTAGAATGTTGTTTGCTTTTCACTTATTTTGGTACGGAAACGAACGTTGTTTTTGATAGTAGTAGTTATAATTATACAGGTATTTTTCTATGCGACCGAATCAGAAATGAGGAGATCTGTAGAAGAATGAAAAACACTGACATAGCCCAGCGGATTAGCAAGCTGAAGTGGCAGTATGCAGGGCACATAGTTCGAAGAACTGACGACAAATGGGGCAAAAAGTTTTCGAGTGGAGGCCACGTAGGTATTGGCAAGCGCAGCCTCGGCCGGTCCCCTACAAGCTGGACGGATGACGTGATAAAATTCGCAGGGACACACATGATGCAATTCGATCTCAACAGGCCCGTCTGGAAATCTCTAGGGGAGGCCTATGTTTAGTAGTGGACGGCATGTGGCTGATGATGAAGATTATACAGATGTAGAAGAGTGAATGCCTGTTAAGAAACCCCACAATTGCTAATAAAGTATAGCAAAACCATGCACAGCTTGGAATTACAAAGCTTTGCATGACACACTAGAGCGCTTAACACACACAGCGTGATAATGTAAAAAAAATATTCTGGCCATAATGCCCTTCAAATTGGAAGACAACAGTGCATGCCCACTATACCTTGGCGACTAAAATAGACATTGGGGTGGTACCTATCCAGATGTCATTTTGCATACAATATACCTACCTACCCCCTAGTAATTGTAAATTTGGTAGATTTGTTTACAATTCTGAAATAGTGAATACATTGTATCGGTTTATATTAAGGAGACATAGCATTCCCACCACAGACCGCACGTACATTTTAACTGAAATCTACAGTTTGAGTGACTCGACCGACGTGAGATTGTTCGTGACCGCGCTCTGCTGAAATTGAAACAGTCTGGTCGAATATGTTGGACATGACAATTTCACTATAATAGATTGTCTTTCAATCCAGAACCTTTCACTAATAATGTGGGGAGAGTTTATTTTTTGTCTCAAGGCAAATCGTTGATGAATTATCAATGTTTTTTAGGCAATTGCCCATTTCTATGTATGTCAACTTTGACGTCTAGAATTGCGGCTCGAATGGTTAATAATGGTTTACTGGTGGAAAGTCTCTCATAAGTAAGAGTCCGTCTGGGTGGGTACCACCGCAATGTCTATTTCTAGCGCCAAGCAGCAGTGTGCATGTACTGTTGTGTTTCGGTTTGAAGGACATTGTAGACAGTGCTGCTACTGGACATAATGAGACTTACATCTTATGTCTCAGGATGACGAGCGCAGTGGAATGCCACACAGCACTTTGTAGTTCAAGGTGCTGAATGGTGTTGCTACTGTTTATGGGTGGTCATATCGTTTACCATCAGGTGAACGGCTTGCTCGTCTCGTCATTTAATGGCATAAAAAAAATTCTCTGGCCGGCTATCTATTTGGTGTTAATCCTATTTGGAATATCCAGCCTCGGACAAATCATGATATAAGAATCCAAATTAATTAGAATCCTATCTGTTAATCCAAGACTTTCTCGTTCTCAGTCTATACTAAGTTTAACAAGACTCAGCAAGCGGCCCGGATTTATTTAATTTATTTTACGATTAACTGGTAACAATATAGTATGTAAGTTTAGCGCACTGTCCCGCAAACAAGCGGTCGTTAGTATTTAACGATGGCAGTTTGCTACTGTTGCCGTAACTTTGCGAATAAAGGCATCCGCGCACACCGTACTCTCACTTACTTAGAAATGGATGAGTGGAGACAATCAATGAAGTTACTGTTAGATGATTTCGGAAAAGAGAGTGTTGTGATTACAGCCAACAAGGTGTTCTTACAAGTGTAATACACTGTGCGTTAGGTATAATTTATGATGTTTAAATAAATTGACTGCCTCGGTGGCGTAGTTGTATTACAATACGACTGCAAATCCGAGGTCTCGGGTTCGATCCCCGGGTCGGGCAAAGTGATATTGAGTTTTTCAATTCAGTATCAGCCCGGAGTCTGGAATTTGTGCCCGATATGGCGATAGGCTCGCCCCCTATCACATCATGGGACGGAATAACGGCGAAAAGTGGGTGCACTAGTTGCGCCTCTGCCTACCCCTTCGGGGATAACAGGCGTGTGTGTGTGTGTGTGTGTTTAAATAAATTGAAAGGGACATGTTATGTACTGATATGCACATTGAAAAATAACAATGTAATGTCTGCCTAATATAAAATAAAATAAATATCTAAAGAAATAAAAGTCAAAGAAAGTTCCTGGATACGCAATTATCTGCTACCTACACCTATTTCGATTGAAAATATTTAAGTTAATAATAATATAATATAAATAAATAAAATCGTTTATTAATCAATTAGGCTTATAAAGAAGCACTTATGACAAGGTAGAGACAATAACAAATTTACAAAGGTACTTGGTAAGTACATAAAACAAATAAATAATTTAAAGTACCTACATTAAACAACGAACAACCAGCACAGGCTCATAGGTACAGAGGACACGGACATTGGGGAGGGGAATAGGGGTAGGGAAGGAAAAGTGGAGCTGGTTTAAAAGGAAGGGAAGGAGTATCGGAGGAAAGGAAACGCCACGGTCCCGCCGGCGAGGATAATACAGGTCCTAGTCTAGCTAACCTACCAGCCTTTCACTAGCTACTTAAGCGATGACGACCCGAAGAAAAAAAAAGAGTAAAAAAAAATACTCACCAATGTTTATACGAAGAAAGAGAACCACAGATTAATTACTGAACAAGAATAACAAATTACTGTTAAAACATTTGCTTTACTCAATACGAAGCATGTAACAAAATGAATGTTTAGTTAGGCCGACTACAGCAATTATAATATAGTAGTATATTGAATGATGAATTAACAAAACCTCTCTAATTTGTATTCAAAGTTTACCAATTTACTTTAATTTGGGGTCGTCTAGTGGTAAAAATTTTACCGTCATTTGTAGCAGTGCAGAATGCAGCAAAAATATACAAATATAAACAATATTATTACACATTTTTTTTTCTGCACTCTATATGAAATTTAATTATACCAAATCTCACACTCCTCCGTGCGCCCATTGTGATTTAAAGGGGTACAAAGTTTTTCCTTCACGTTATAATAGATAGATTACTTTGAGTATCTAGCAATGCAAAGGAGATGGGATGACCAGGCGAACCCTACGATGGTTATACATGTCATTGCAGCTGATCCTTAGACTAACTAGCTGATCATAAACTTTTATTAAAAGCTATGTGACTTGCGATCGATGTCATTACATTCTACAATAATGACATTAAGCGGTGCTCCACAGAAATTGTGATTTTTGTTGTGTAAAAAGCGACCTTATATTCAGCCCTGCACATGTGGATTGTTTTGTTAAATGTGTGCTATCCGTGTCTACCTCGCCGCCTGTCAGGATTGGCAGAAAAATTGTTTGCGCATTATTGCCATATCGTGTCCATTGGTTAAATGGTCTAAGATAGATTAGGTAGTTACTAGGTGTTCTCACGGTTCTGTCCAAATTAAAAACTTTTTAAGGAATACATTTTGTACCTACTTAATACTACTCCGGGATAGAAAGTAGCTCACCTATACGCTAATCACGTATGCCGTGCGTGTGTAATGCGTATCTGTGTGCCAAATTTCTTTCAAATTGGGCCATCCATCTTCATCATCAGCCACATCAAGGCCACTACTGAACATAGGCCTCCCTTAAAGATTTCCAGTCGGACCTGGTGAAAGCAACCTGCATCCAGAGTGTCCCTGCGACCTTCAAGTCGTCCGTCCACCTCGTAAGTGGATGTCTCACGTTGCGCTTGTCGGTACGTGGCCTCCACTCGAGACCTTTTTTTTAATTCATCGGTTATTTCTAACAAACATCACAATTTTTTTACAACCATTCGGAATAATCATAGTGAAGTACTCATGTATAAGCCGACCAAATATATATACAATACTTATCTATACTCCCAAATAAGTGGCAATAAAAAAGTACTACCTACGTACGCTGTTTAATACGATAACTGAAAAATCACTAGAAACTTGTGAAACAGGGTCTTAGTGGTCCATTACAAACATCAAGCATTGAATATTTATTTAGGACATACTAACTACATAACGAGTGATGAACGATCAATCGATTTTGAATCAACAAAAATCCCTTCAACCCTAATCGAAGTTTAACAATTTACCTTTATTAGTTATGCATTAGGGGTTGGACCGGCCTTGTGATGTGTTTACATTATGGACGTTCAATTAACACCGGTTAGTTTCTACCCTTTAGACAGTTCCGGCACATTTTGGTGGACCATTTTGGCAAATCGAGTTTATAGTTCGGTCCTTTGGGGTTTCGGTGTGAAATGGATTGCTAGTTTTTGCCTGGAGGGTTGTTTATTGAAATTATAGTGTTTTATTAAGTTGTTGGTAATGAGAGGTTTAATATTATTAACCGATAATTTTTCATTAGAATCCTGTGTAATACTGATTCCAGTACGTTGTAGAGTTGGTACCGTATTTGGTATATTACATTTTTAATGAAAATATACATCAAATCTATGTGATTAGTATCTACACCACCCAGTTATGTATTGAGAAATAAAACTCGTATTTTAATTAATTTCAAATTTTATCACACGGACTGTATTCTTTATGCCTTTGTCTTTCTGAAAGAAATAACGTCCACCAAACAGGCATATAATAATCCCTGCATAATATTTCTTGGTTGCAGGAATACTATATTATGTATCTTTATCGATATTTTCCATTATTAATTGCACTGTCACTAGGCCAAGGAAATCGATTTAAGAAATTAGCAAAGTAGAAAATTGGCCAATAGCCATTGTAAATAGGATGCATTAGATGGTTGTGGCAAATATTTGTCGGGACAGGCGATTCGACACGGAATAACACCGGCATGTTTGAAATGTAAATGTCTATAAGGACCGGTCCTGGAACATTGCAAATTAGGCACAGAAGGGTAGGAAGTTTCTTTATTAGTAAACAGAAGAATCACGAGCAAGCTGCTAGGATGTGGGTGATACAGCTTCAGATATACCGTAGTAACATTACTTTGAACTACAAAAGACTGCAATAATCATCTTCATACGGTAGATCTTATCTTACTAATATTATATTATAAATGCGAAAGTTTGTGAAAATGTTTTGATGATTCATCATCATCATCAACATCAGCAGTTATCTGTTCTGCGACATATGAGACCAGCTCATTGCCACTTCAACCTACTCTCAGAGCTATATCGGTCACCTTGGTTCTCTGTCGTTTGGATGTTAATTGTTAGAAGTAAACGCAGAAACAACTAAACGACTTGGATGAAACTGACACACAGGTAGATCATGTCCTGGATTAACACATAGGCTAATTTTTATCTCGGTAATTTGCTCACATGGGAAGTGCTGGATACATGTAATCAGATTTTGAAGTCATGACGCTGGCGACGTTTTAGGGACTTTTGTAGCGGGAGAAGCTTTTGACGCGGGTGAAGCCGCGAGCAACATCTAGTACGCTCATAATGCCCAATAATAACATTGTTTTTATTATCTTTTAAACTGGAAGGCTATAAGGTACCAAACGTAAATTAAGACACAATCGAAGTATTTAACAATAGAACGACTTTAACATCCAGGTCTTCTGAACAAATTTGCCCTATACGTTCTGTTTGCGTTGTGCCAGCCAATTTGTTTAAGTCAATGGTGCCTCCCCCTCTCCGGCTGCCTAAAACTTTTCAACAGAATACTTGTTTTTCAAAATTTGAGTTTAAATGAAAGTTCCACGCGTTCTTGTTTTAATGTCTCCAGTTACGTTCGCATCAGCACGTTTTAGTTTTGATGACTCAGGTAATAGCATCGGAACGCTAAAATTAACGCAGAATGAAAATAAGTTTTTGAAGATTTGGCGGGAATTTGCTGCGAGTGTTTAGATAGGATCCTTTATTTATTTTGCTAATAACATTTTTAAAAGTGGGTAAAAGTGCGTTACCTGATTGTGATTACCAGCCAGGAGAATTGTGGCGTGTTGCCGACCCTTCGGCGTCGCACAGACGGTTTGAACTTGTTGCTGAGACCAAGTCGTTGGCACGGCGTGTTTATTAAATTCAGTTCAACTCAACCTCTATATTTTAACACTACTTAAGCCTAAATTTGGACATTAAACGGTCTAGATGTTTTACATTGCTAGCAGAGTGTTCATAACGTCACAATGTCACTCCATTTACGTTTATTGCAAGTGTTTTAAGTCTGAATATCACATTTCTAAGTAAATTGTCTGAACATTTGTTTCACTTCGGTCCATTTGTAATTAAATTAATGATTGTGGATTCAAAGGGCTTTAGTTTCGAACAAGCGTATTGTCTTTGGAGGGCCTCTGGGTCCGGAAGGGAATGATGGGATAATGCCTATTTTGTAAAGGTCTTGAAATAGTGTTTGGGAGTTTGTTTATGGTAAAATAGCAGTAAACAAACCAGTTGCTAGCATACATTGCCTAAATTGATCATTATACACAGCTCTATATTGCAATGCGAGATTCTGGATGGTTTTTAGTGCTGTTTGTGGACGGCCGTATCACTTACCATCCGGCCAACAGCTTACTCCTTCGTCTTTTAATTGAATAAAAAGCACTGGTGGTTTACTCGTGGTAGGTTTCTCATATGTAAGAGTCCGTCTGGGTAGGTACCACCGAAATATCTGTTCCTACCGCCAAGCAGCAGTGTGCATTCACTGTTGTGATTCGGTTTGAAGGACATTGTAGCCAGTGTAACTACTGAACATAAACATCTTATGTCTCAGGATGACGAGCACAGTGCAATGCCACACAGTACTTTGAAAACAAGGTGCTGAATGGTGTTGATCCTGTTTATGGGTGGTCGTATCGTTTACCATCAGGCGAACGGCTTGCTTGTCGAGACGAGTCATTGAATGCAATACAAAAAGCAGGACTCATAATGCCCCAGATAGGCCGTGGTCTAACTCTATTTTAATACTGCTTTAGCAGTAGACAATTACTAATAATTAATAACTACCAGTTATAAATAACCGTAATATCAAAGGCTAGAGACACGAAGCCGACAGAAATAGATTATCCTTCTTGATTGGAAAATTTAAACTTTTCTTACATTTTTACGAATTAATTTTATACTAACATTAACCTTTTAATTAAAATATTTGACATTTTCTCTTGACAAAGGTCTAGCATAATCCCGCATGATGTGGGTAAGACAATTTTTTTAAATTATATTTTACGTAATTCATATTTGAGGGGTGTTAGCTCCGTGGGTGTTAGTAATCCGTCAGCTAGACGCAATAAGAACGTGCCTAATGGCTGTCTGGGCACGTTACAGCAGTTTAGCCATTTTGACAATAATACTTGACTTATTACATTGTAGTTTTTATTTTCGTAGTGTGTACCTACTCCGTCTGGTTGAAACTGTTTTTAACCCCCGACGCAAAACGAGGGGCGTTATTAGTTTGAGATGTGTGTCTGTGGCATCGTAGGTCTTAAACAAATGGACTAATTTTGATGCGTTTTTATTTTTTCAAAGCTAATGGGATCGAAATATCAGTATTAGTCAAGCTGGTACTGCGGCAAGGAGCTGAATGAGGGTTCCCGTTGTTGGCACAATGAGTATAATTATTGTGTTACATTGCCTAATATATTTTATTTCACATTTTATTGTATATGTTATACTGTTATTGTCCCAACAATGAATCTATCTTTCTTTCTTTTAGAAATGGTTCTTAACTATAATTTATGCAGATTTGTTCACACATTTCACGATCATTAATTCATTTCTCACTTTTACAGATCCAATTGATTTAAAAGGACATGTCCAAAATCGGGCCTAAAATAATAACCGAGACAGTTTATATAATATGCATATTTGGATAGAATTTCTGAAAACTAGCCTTTTATCATTTGATGTTAAAGACCTGCGCTTTTGAGATTTATTTAATTTTATTTTACTTAAAAATGACACTTTATATACAAGTTTTTCAAAAGTTATAAATGGAGGATTCATATTGTTTTGCCCCTTGATACCCGTAAAGTTTGAGCCTGGTTAGATTCTGAGGCCCAGAACTCATACAAAAAGCGTACATTTCCTTTGGCGTACTGTTACTTCAGTGGTATTTTCAAGAGAGTCAATCAGTTTGCGGGATACCCAACTCCTCAGCAGCCTACAGCATATATAACTTTGTTTGGGCGCATAAGAATGGACTTAATGATGATCAAGGCCACACGGTGGAGAAAATCATAATAATTTAAAAAGTGAGTTATAAAATTAAATTAAAATTAACCCCCTAGTCAAAACCCTCTGTAAAGTAGATCTAAGAATATAATATAATGGTTTTTGTTGTTTATCTTTTAATTAAGTATGTACCTAATAATGCTTTGAACCAAGCGTCTTCGCGTCGCGTCAGTGGACCGAGCCCCGGCCCGGGAAGATAATGATACTTTTTAGCGGCTTGTAATTTTTTCATCAATCAATATACAACATTATCGCTACGGTGTTATCACGGGCAATATGAATCGGGCTGTGCTAATAACACAGCCTAAATCTATTGGTTTAGAAATAGCTCATCCACCGACATATTTTCTGGGTGCATTATTAGATAATTTAGTCTGTGTAGATTAAACCGTTGAACGTCTATGCACTCCTAGTATTTTAATCGACTTTACACACGCTCCTCGACGAAGGTTCCATTTTTTGAGTGTGTAGATAGATAGATATTATTATGATTGATTGAAGTAGTCACAGACGACACGATTTGGTGCGGCCGCACGACGAACCCGATGCACCACCGGATAATAATTGACGGCGTGGCGCCGGTTCGTGCGCTTCACGATCGCATATGGTCCGGTGGCGCGACAGGTTCGTGGTGCGGCCGCAACAAATCAGGTCGTCTGTGACTAGATTTATATAGATAATTTTATTTTGACTGCCTCGGTGGCGTAGTTGTATTGCTACACATTACGAGTACGATTTGCACGCTGAGGTCCTGGGTTCGAATCCCGCCCGGGTCGAACCAAAAATATTGTGACTGGGTTTTTATATCTCTAAAATTACTCAGTCGCAGCTCAAGGTCACGTAGTTGGCGGTGTGATACCCCGGAAAGCACGTAAAGCCGTAGGTCCTGCGCCTGATCTCTCTCTGGTCTATGGACTATGAGAGTGAAGGAATAGCGAGTGCACCTGTGTATTGCGCACACACTTGTGCACTATAATGTCTTCTGCGTACCTGGCTGATCTCCGTTGAGATTGGCCACCGTGGCCGAAACTGGCTGGGAGGATTTCATTTTTAACTCATGAAAAAGAGGGGTGTTATATGTTTAGGGTGTGTAATCTGTGTTTAACTCCCGACAGAAAAAGAGGGGTATTATAAATTTTGTGTGTAATCCATATATCTGTATGGCTGTCTGGGTGGATCGCTTATCTACTATACTAAGCACAAAGTAATATTCTAACATTGATGTATTAAAAAACCCTACATCAATGTATTCTAAAGAGATTCTCTGAAACTACTCATCTCAATCAAAAAAATATTTTCCCAATAGGTAACTACAATATTAATAATTGTGCTCTATAGCAATTCTACTATATAGTATTTTTGTTCCGGAAACGCAAAAATACGAACATGTAGACAAAAGCTTTATTTAGAATAATATGACAATATTTTTAGGGAAAATAAGTACGATACATTTTTAAATCAGAGTGATTTCCATTTCATTTGCCAATTCCACTTGGGATCTCTGCAGGACCAGGTTTCTCGTATTATAGATGTCGCAGTTTAAATGTAGTGTAAGTGATAGTCCCACTTCACCGGCTGCATTTGAATATCGCTCTACTTGAAATGTGGTAATATTCTTACATTCTTATGGATTCTTGGTATAACGGGTGAAACTTGATCGTGAAGTGTGAGTTTTTTTAGGTTATTTAACAGCCTTCAAAAAAGGAGGTTCTGTATTAGACCCAAATGTATGTAAGTTTGTACGGCCGCAATTTTCTCAAAAACTACTGATCCGATTTGTATGGGGTTTTCGTTATTCAAATTAATATTGTTCAAGGAAGGTTTTAGTACCTATATACCTACTTTATTGGATCCGATGAAAATCGTCGGAGATAGAATATACGAAAACAATGTTCAATTTTACTTAGTCACGGACTCCAAATATATATTGTATATGATAATTATTGTTTGGTTTGTAGATGTTTTGAAGTCGTTTTTATATAGTTCTTCTGACGGTAGTTATGTGGCCAGTTTTATTGTTTTTTTCAAATTTAAATAACCACGCAAATCATAAATTGGTAAATACTGGGTAACATTTTTATTTCAATACTAGCTTTTGCCCGCGGCTCCGCCCGCGTGAATGAGTTTTTCCGGGATAAAAGTCCCGTTTTATATTTTCCCGGGATAAAAGATAGCCTATGTGTTAATCCAGGACATGATCTACCCGTGTGCAAAATTTCATCGAAATCCGTTCAGTAGTTTTTGCGTGAAAGAGTAACAAACATCCATACATCCAAACATCCAGACATCCAAACATCCATACATTCTTACAAACTTTCGCCTTTATAATATTAGTAGGATGAACATACTTATATCAAACATACATTCCAACATTTATATATTATTATAGCTTTTGCCTGCGGCTCCGCCCGCGTTAAAAAGTTTTTCCGGGATAAAAGTCCCGCTTTATAGCCTATGTGTTAATCCAGGACATGATGTACCCGTGTGCCAAATTTCATCGAAATCCCTTCAGTAGTTTTTGCGTGAAATAGGAACAAACATCCATACATCCAAACATCCATACATTCTTACAAACTTTCGCCTTTATAATATTAATAGGATTAATAGACCTGTTTGATTTCCAAAGATAAATAAATGTTTTAGCATACCTACTCGATTAGTAGCAATGTAACCACTGACATCATTTTTTTTGCAACGTTTACATAAGGCAAGTTTTCACACCGTCGACGATAATATAGACATGTCGTGTATATTATTATCCACGTAACACCTTATATTAACTTGAATTACATAAACGAAACGTACCTAACATTTTACATTTATACCACTCATCGTCAATCTAATCTCTAAATTACATAACATCATTAAATACGACACTGACACGAAACTCTACGTGCCCTATCGACAATTTGTAATAGATGTCAGAAGATTACTAACGCGCACGCGAATTTGAACTTTATGCAGCGGTAATAAATTACACCATTTTATTTAGAAAACGTTTGTATGGGAAATAGAAAAATGCTGTTTTGAGGATTTTCCCGGCAATTATTTGAATTTTTCCCACCTTTTAAACCTTCCCTAGACCTTCACGAATAATTCAAGACCAAGATAAGATAAATCCGTTCAGCCGTTCTCGAGTTTTAGCGAGACTAACGAACAGCAATTGATTTTTATATATATAGATTTCCATAGAACTGTATAGCTCTTAACGAACATTTTTGTAATATTGGCGCCAACATCACTTCACCGCCACCCTTATTTATCGAGCCCCGGAAGAGCCACAGTATGAATATATTGCAGTGACTATTCCTTCACTTCTGTGTCGGACGCTGTATATCTCGTACTTGAGTATTCAATCTGTTGCTGTTTCTCTTACTCTACAGTTATGAACTCCTGGTACTGCGCGTTTTTAAAACACGTGGCGTGTGTTTTTGCATAATACTAGTAAATAGCTAATTGTGATTTGTTGCCATAAAAATTTGGTTTTATTGAACGCTTTAAAAACTGAAATAACTGATTACCAAATACTGTTAACTTTCCGCAATTATTACTTTGCAGTTAACTACAATCACCTTCAAAGTTTAATAATCATGTTTACAAAAATCTTACATTTTATCATTTAAATATTAGTTTCTTTTTCTCAACTCCGTAACGCGGCTGCGTTACTTAACTTCGTGTAATTAACGTTAAATATAATCAATATACTTTCCATAGTGATAAACGTGGTGAAGTTACGTTAAGCGCTTGTTAGCGTAGAAAATAACGTGTCTCATAGAGAGAATAGAGAATAAAGAGGCTGATGTTTTTTAACATCCTTAATAATAGGTTCGGGGTAACAGCACGCAGTGGCTAAAATTTCGCATGGTCAATATCTCGGAACCTATTGAGGGGGCTCAGACACTTTTTCGGCAAAATTAGGGGTGCGTCAGGGATGATGTCAGAGCCCACAAGCTATTTTACCAAGCCTCACTTGTTTAGCGAAAAACGGCGATCAACGTGATTTTGTTGATTAGTTATCAACTATTTTATGCTGGGAAAAGTTTATGGATAGACGGTGCATCAGTTTACAAAAGACCGTTGATTATGTTAAGTTTACTCGATTATTATAGTATTTATTTTAGTTATTAATTCTGTCCTAAAAAATTACTGCATCTCAACTGACGTGTGATTGTTTAAAATATTCCCTGTTGGGTAAGAGTACGGGATTAAAAGTACGCACGCTGTTATAACTTCATTACAATTAAAAGTAACATCAAGCGTTCCTAAAACTACAGTGATCATTAAATTACAAAAATAACTAAAGTTTGTTATAAATACAGTCTAATTATGTTCCTGGTGCCTACAATAGGTGTACATTTAATGTTTATTTTTACAATATTTGTACCAAGAATAAACGAAGTTTAAAAACATATTCCATATGATTCCATGTGTACTTATACAATTTGTAATTATATGCCTGTAGTTTACCTGCGTGCGAAGCTTACCCAGTATGCGAACTATTAACCGCATCTCTGCGTAGTTTTACCCACATGACGGGTCAAGAGTACGAATTTCTCCCGCTGCACTTAAACATGTATTGCAAAAAAAAACTATGAAGCAATGTACAAAAACTCATTAAATAATGAAAGTAGAATAAATTTCCTTTAAATAAAGTGTTAAAATGTTTATCAGGACCCTATATTTTTGAGTGTGTAGACGATAGAAAAAAAAGTGCGTACTTTTGAGCTGAATGACCCTAATATCGAATCTTATGGCTTGGGTCTTGGGCCTCGTCGACGGAGGATGATTCAATTTCCATATTTTTATGTGTATTAATGTTTTTTTTTATTATAATAGGTATATTATAAAAAAGGAACATTCGAAATAAAGAGACGAAAATATGGAACTTTAAAAATTGTTTGACTCTTAATAGATTCCGAGATATAAACTGTGAAGGTTATCCGCGTCTTACAAGGATTTTTCTATCGTGAGTCTAAGAAACCTAGAATTGCTAAATCCATATCTCTAAGTATCCATATCGTAATTCGTAAGGAAAGTATAGTCCAAGAGAAGTTTCGAATTTAGGCAGAAATCTGACCACATTAGTGGCCAAAATCTTGAGCAGACTCGATAAGCACGTTAAGCCAGTCTTGGAATTTATGATTGTTTTCTGGAGTTCTGCCAACTGGATGATATTGTATTTTTTTAAATATACTGTTTGTTTATTCTTGTTTATGATTAGTCGTGATGCTTAATCGCCTTGTCTTCACTCTTCAGCAATAAAAAAGCTCAAGATATAATGAAGTTTTTTTTAAAGTACGGAATTCTTGGACATAATCTTAAAAAGTATTAGATCTAATATCCTCTAAGATCTCATTAACACTGCCTTTCCTCACGAAATAAATAGAGGCTGTATAGTCGCTGTTAAAATATAATGAATAAGCAAAGAAAACGTGCGCCCACCCTAAATCCCTGCATAATATGGCACCTTGTACGATCATTACGTACTTATTGCAATATACCCAAATTATTATAATAAATTATACCGGGCTATACCTAAAAAATCAGAAGTTACGCGTCTTATTCAGTGCTAGGAGTACATAGGTAGGTGTGGAAAGGAGTGAATTGTAATAGTGAAGCTACATCAACAAGTAAACTACGTTATATATTTTTTTTCAACATTCTTAATTCTCCAAGACGTACTCACGGAACTTCATTGTCCAATCCGTGGATAGAACCTAGAATCAAGATATTGTGAATCCGTTTCATAGCCTTTAAGTAAGATGACTTAAGAAATCTACGCAACGACAGGAACGTCTTGTACTTTGTAATAAATCCCCAATTTTTTAAGCACGTGGTACGATACATTTCGCAGCATTCAATGATGCTAACGATATCTTTCTTGCAAACATTGTACTTTTGTATCAGAATTTGGCACTCATTCAATTTTATTAGTTGAAAATCGTAAAATTTTTATTCTTAATTTTTTTCTTGGAGGTGAAAAAAAAATAAATGAAAATCCTCCTAGCCAGTTTCGGCCACGGCGGCCAATCTCAACGAAGATCAGCCAGGTACGCAGGAGATATTATAGTGCACAAGTGTGTGCGCAATACACAGGTGCACTCGCTATTCCTTCACTCTCATAGTCCGGTGAGACGGCAATCCGACATGACCGGAGAGAGATCAGGCGCAGGACCAACGGCTTTACGTGCTTTCCGAGGCACGGGGGTATCACACCGCCAACTTCCTGACTCCGAGCTGCGACTGAGTAAATTTTAAGATGGAAAAACCCAGTCACAATTTTTTTTTTGGCTCGACCCGGGATTCGAACCCAGGACCTCAGCGCGCAAATTGTACTCGTAATGCGTACGCAATACCACTACGCCACCGTGGCAGTCAGGTATACAGGAGGTATTTCTTGGAGGTATACAGGTCACGTCGATTGTCTGCATCAATTAACGTTGCGTGTCTAGGGACTGTATTAACAGATGCAACTAAATTTCGATCAGAAGTTCGATATCAACTGAGATGGATATCAACCACATTTCGCAATAACATCTTTAATCACTGCAAATGATGGGTTTTATTTATTATACAGCGCGAACTCACCTGACAACATGCGCTCAATTGAGTTCTCATTGTTTATTAATATATATTTCGATGCCATAAATGTCTACTTGATCTTACTCAAAAGTGATATTGGTTATTTAATTAAATTTCAGCACTCCCCCTTCTTTTCTGTGATATTAACTCGCAACGCAGCCGCGTTGCACTTCGAGTAATTAGTGTTAATTGATGGTGTTACCTGGTGGTAGGACTCTAATATGTAAGGGCCCGTCTGGGTGGGTACCACCGCAATGTCTATTTCTACCGCCAAGTAGTGTGCATGCACTGTTGTGTTTCGGTTTGAAGGGCATTGTAGCCAGTGTAACTACAGGACATAATGAGACTTAACATTTTATGTCTCAGGATGATGAGCGCAAGGGAATGCCACACAGTACTTTGGAACACAAGGTGTTTGTTGGTGTTTCTACTGTTTATGGGTGGTCGTATCGCTTATCATCAGGCGAACGGCATGCTCGTCTCGTCATTTAATGCATAAAAAAAATGGATTCTGTATGCCAATTTCCATAGTGATAAACGCAGTTACTTACGTTACGTGCTTGTTACGAGCAGTGAAAATACATAATAAGAAATAGGACGTGTGTGATTAAAGGGGCCTCCTCTCTATGTGAAGTTTGGAAAGAGCGGTGCGGTAAACGTCTTTCACCAATATTAAGTACCAGAATAGCATAACTACGAGTTGCTGTGACGAAACCACAGTAAAATAGCGCTGTTACAGGAACAGCGGGTTAGAAATAATAGATACAATGAAATCCTCCTAGCCAGTTTCGGCCACGGCGGCCAATCTCAACGGAGATCAGCCAGGTACGCAGGAGATATTATAGTGCATAAGCGTGTGCGCAATACACAGGTGCACTCGCTATTCCTTCACTCTCATAGTCCGGTGAGACGGCAATCCGACATGACCGGAGAGAGATCAGGCGCAGGACCAACGGCTTTACGTGCTTTCCGAGGCACGGGGGTATCACACCGCCAACTTCCTGACTCCGAGCTGCGACTGAGTAATTTTAAAGATGGAAAAACCCAGTCACAATATTTTTGGCTCGACCCGGGATTCGAACCCAGGACCTCAGCGCACAAATCGTACTCGTAACGCATACGCAATACAACAACGCCACCGAGGCAGTCAGTAGATACAATATATTTAAACTGGAATCTAATGGTGAATGAGGATGGCAAGTGTTGGATGGAAAATTTTGTGCTGCAAAAAACGCGGCAGTTTAAGCGTTTAAAGTGTGCTGATAAAAATAAGTGTATACAAAAATAACAACAATCACACCTGAAAACTAATAATCACATAATATGATTAATTCTAACCTCACTCTTAAAGTATGAAACCTTGTATCGCGTCTATAGCCCCGAGGATAGAATTACCTGAAACAGAAACTTGAGTTTCCAAATCAGTGTAAGATTTTGTAACGGGGAACAATCCCGGGGTCATTGGTGTTACAGCTGGATCATAAGCCGGTCCGACTAGATCGACCCTACCTTAGTTTCTGAGGAAGGCGCAGTTAAAACAGATTATATTATTTTTATTGGTTATCGCTCCTCTACTGCGTGAGGTGCTTCATTACGTCACAGTTCATGCACACACGGCCCACTTCTGTATATTTATGTGCTCCTGGTAAATTTGGGGAACATGTGGCGGCACGCTCTGCACGTTTGGAATAATTCAAGTGGAATGTTCTGTCCCCAAAAGATAGATGGCGTTTATCTCTTCCAGATGTAAGTGAGAGAATATCAAATATCATGTTTTTATTTTATATTCTGGGCGAAAAATAGCTACGTAATAAAGTCGTCACAGCAACAACTCACTTTATTTAGCTTGACAAAAATCATTATAAAATGCCATAATACGAAGCGTTCGCTGAGCAAACACTACCGGGCCAAACGTAAGAAATAAAAACTTGTGTTTCTAAAATATTACTTACTACTAATATTTCGAAAACATTGAATTGATGGGAATGTGAATCTATAAATGTGTTTATTAAACGATTAAATAAGACAATAATATTTATAAGTTAGCACATAATTTAAATTAATGTCAGTTTTTTTTTTTGTTTTGTTCGTTTTGTTCTCTAGGATTGATTGAGCTACCTGTTATTATAAATTTACTAACACTTATTGTAAGAGACAAAGCATTTTATAAATAATATTTAAAAAAAAAAATGCTATGTAGTGTTTTTATATTTTTATTGGGAACATTGAAAAAGAATCAGTCGAAAGTAGGATTTTAACCCGCGACCTCCAGCGTACCGTGCCGGTGCTCTACCAATTGAGCTATTTCGACCCTACTCTCAGCTGTCCAATTTCAAGTTCCCTATTTAATCTCTCAAATCTTTTTCAATGTTCCCATCCTACTATCCTACTAATATTATAAAGGCGAAAGTTTGTAAGAATGTATGGATGTTTGGATGTATGGATGTTTGTTCCTCTTTCACGCAAAAACTACTGAACGGATTTCAATGAAATTTGGCACACGGGTACATCATGTCCTGGATTAACACATAGGCTACTTTTTATCCCGGGAAAACATAAAGCGGGACTTTTATCCCGGAAAAACTTTTTAACGCGGGCGGAGCCGCGGGCAAAAGCAAGTAATAATATAAAAACATTATCCAGGCACTACATGACCATTAACATGTATAAAAATCATAATATAGGATGCGATATAGTGTTACATAATGTGATCATAATAATATTTTATTCCATGATTTTGATAATACAATGCCAGTCTACTCGCACATATTAAACACATATTGTTATTTATTCAAAATTATAGTATGGTGATGTGGCTGTAAAACAAAACCTTGCAATTTTTTTGTCTACCCTACCAGTACAGTGACTTAAAATTGTTGGCACAGTCATTAGGATGCAGTAATTTACATAGTATCTTAATTTAAGCAAACAAGCTATCGATCAATTGAATAGAGTGGATTAAACGGCACAATTAATTTAGTATTAATTTATGAACAAAGGAACCTCTTATATCGATTCCGGACTAGTTGAGGCAGAACGAACAGAGAAAATGCTTGGCATTTAATTGTTCTGTAAATTGAAAGGGTGAAATTCCCAAGATGTTTGGGTGAATCCGTGGGAGGTCAAAGTCAAAAGTTAACGTAATTAATCCATAGCCCTTGATAAGACCCTTTGGCGTTACTTGTCATAATGACTTCAAAATATTCCCCCATTTTACTACCGGCAGCCGCTCTACGTTACATGCGATACCTCATACTTTGTAACTGTAAAGTTTACTGCTATCGGTTTTATGTATTCCTGGTACTTCTTCATCGGATTTTACATGATTTACATATCTTACCAGGCGCGGGTGCGCTAAGTTAAAAGCTTGTAATTTCTTCTTTAGAAATATTTACAGTGTATTTTACTATTTTACGGCACTGAGACGTGGCCTCCGACTATGGGCCACCTAAGGCGGCTCACGGTCACCCAGCGAGCTATGCTCGTTGTATCTCTACGTAATCAAATCATAAACGAAGAGATCCTTAGTAGAACAAAAGTCACCGACATAGCTCAGCGGATTAGCAAGCTAAAGTGGTAGTGGGCAGGGCATATAGTTCGCTGAACTGACGGCAGATGGAGCAAAAAGTTCTGGGAAGACGCGTATTGGCTAGCGCAGCGTCAGACATCTACCTGCAAGCTAAACGGATAAAGGTCAGAGGGACACGCCGGATGTGGGCCGCATTAAAAAGGTCCATCTGGAAATTTTTAGGGAAGGCCTATGTTCAGCAGTGGGCTTCTTCTGGCTGATGATGATGAGTAGATGACAATTTCATTCTCTAAACTATATAACATCGGTTTAAAATAATAAAAAAATAACCTCTTTATGTTAAGTAGTGTTAGGTAATAGATACTGATCCCGTTCGGTTATCTCGAGTAGTCTGGAAGCGTTCCAACTTTAACCGTATTAAGACGTCAACTGTTCGTTAAGAAGCGACTTTATTTATACGCCGCATTTATCGAGGATTTTAGGAAGCTCTCTGTTTTTATTAATTGCACGTTAATCCGTATTGTTGACTACTTTCATTCTTATGCTATGTTTTTGATGTTAGAAGAAATTCTGAAAAAAGTTCTGAAACAAAACTATTGAATAATACCATGCTATATAAATATAACACTTGCCTTTTAATAAGAATAATAATAGAAAATAAAACTAATTCAAATATAGCTTACCAAACCAAAAAAGAAATTGGATTAAGATTACTTAAAAATTCTAATAAAATTTGCGCTCCAGTAATGTAAAAATTACGTCAAAAAAAGCATTAAATTTGAAGAAGCACAAATGTATAATGTTACCTACAATAATTAAAGCAACGGATAGATTCCATATTTTCAAATCCAAACTGAGAATATTTATTCAAGAGTCGAAGCTTTGAATGCGGCCCTGGCAGCAAGTCTTGAATTTGTGAGTAGTTTACTTGTGTGAAATTATAATTCTTTCATACATATTTTGGTATCTTGAACCGTTTTTTTTCACACTTTCCATTATTTCTTCGCTCCTAATAGTTGCATCCTGATGTTATATAGCCTAAAGCCTTTCTCGATAAATGGTCTATTCAACGCAAAAAGAATTTTTCAATTCGAACCAGTAGTTCCTGAGATTAGCGCGTTCAAACAAACAAACAAACTCTTCAGCTTTATAATATTAGTATAGATACGATATGAATATGAAACAAACCGGTATATAAAAGTTTCGATTTTATTTGTGCACGCATCTTACTTTTTCACATCTAAACATAACTAGAAGAAGAGAAAGTTATTGACTTAATGAACTGGCCAATAAAAATTAAAAAAATAATTAAACTGCCGAAAAAACTGAAAATGAAAAAATACTAAAAGCTTTTTATTTAACCTTAACAACTAACATATACGATATTTGGAGTTAAATTTCCAGCTAAGCTAAGCATGAACAAATATACGAAAACAATATTCAATTTAAATTAGGTATCGACTCAAGGTAGGTCTCTGATATGTAAGAGTGGGTACCACCGCAATGTCTATTTCTACCGCCAAGCAGCAGTGTGTATCATGCACTGTTGTGTTTCGGTTTGAAGGACATTGTAGCCAGACTGGACATAATGAGACTTAAAATATTATGTCTCAGGATGACGAGCGCAGTGGAGTCATAGGGCGGTATTAATAGATCAATCTCAAGGTTTAGTTGCATCTCAAGTGGACACAATGTATTGAACTATTCATACATTATGTCTACTTGGGATGTGGCTCGAACTTGAGATTGATTTATTAATACCGCCCATAGAGTGCCACACCAGTACCTACTTTGTAACTCGATAGTTCCGCACGGGGTTGCTACTTTTTATGGGAGGTCGTATCGCTTACCATCAGGTAAACGGTATGCTCATCTCCTCGTTAAAAAAAAGAAAAAAGTACGTATTTTTTAGATTAGTCAGAGGTGTATGCCCTTGAGTTTTGAATCTGCGGACATCCGTCTCAGTATCCGTTCCACTCCCAAATAGGCTATAGCCGCTTCGCGTAGGTGGATATAAATGATAAAATTTAATTTCCTACCGCCAGCACCTAGAGTTCTTACTCTTTCGCTTGCGAGTAGTTATTTGAACAACCGGAATACGGGACATTAACCAAGTGTATGAAATCCTCCTAGCCAGTTTCGGCCACGGCGGCCAATCTCAACGGAGATGAGCCAGGTACGCAGGAGATATTATAGTGCACAAGTGTGTGCGCAATACACAGGTGCACTCGCTATTCCTTCACTCTCATAGTCCGGTGAGACGGCAATCCGACATGACCGGAGAGAGATCAGGCGCAGGACCAACGGCTTTACGTGCTTTCCGAGGCACGGGGGTATCACACCGCCAACTTCCTGACTCCGAGCTGCGACTGAGTAATTTTTTTTAAGATGGAAAAACCCAGTTACAAAGTTTTTTGGCCCGACCCGGGATTCGAATCCAGGACCTCAGCGCGCAAATCGTACTCGTAACGCGTACGCAATACAACTACGCCACCGAGGCAGTCAACCAAGTGTATAAGTATAGGTTGTACCGTGTGTACCTTTTGAAGCAAAAGCCGTGGCTGCGAAATAAATTTAAAACATTTCACAGTACACAAAGTCCACAGTACACAAAGTGTACACAAAGTTGTTATAAAATAATATGAAACTCCTCACAAAGAAACTAACATGCCTTTAAAACGAAATAACAGGTGTTCGCTTACAATTAGTGAACTACGGAGCGTTGTTGTTCCCATTATAAATGTACTAGAAGTATTTGTTATACGAAAATAAAATTATTTAATAAAAAACTATTTGGATAGTTATGTATTTACTCGTGTTTATTATGTCATGTGGTGTATTTAACTAGATCCGATGTTACAACGCGTGTAGCGTACCGTTGACTTGAGCACTAAATACCGTCTCAAAGATTATCTTAAACTTTAGAGCAACCATCTACCTGATTCCGCTAAGGTATTGTTTGCCGGTTGGAAGAGGGGACAAAGTGGGGCTTCGAGGGAGAATAACAATGACCCTGGTCAACCTGTCACTGATGTAGACGGCAAAGGCATCATTTAGAGTTCAGAAGCTTCTTAGCCTATTCGCACAGAGAGCCGCAATGCCAAATCGCCCAGGTTGGTACTGTGTAGCAATCTTAGATACCCCGGAGCCATATCGTATGCGCCAAAGAAGGCCACTACGGATTTTGGTTGAAACGCCAATGTAGGGTGTGTACAGGGTTAGGGAATTGTTCCAATGCTCGTTCGGATGATGGTATACCTCTGAATGTCGACGTTGGGCCGTAAGACTGGTGAAACTAACATAACAGTTCCACTCACCCCCCACTCAGTGATGGTAGCGATATCGTGTTTCTCCCTGTCAAAAAAAAGCATTTAAAATGTGCTCTGGGTAAATACACACGGTAAGTGACCGATACCGTATAACGAATACCAGTACTACTCCTTGCATGGGTGCCACGCCGCCAGGATTACTTTTAGGGAAGTGAATCTGAATCTACTCAAAATATCAGATTAAAATCCGCGTGTATTTGAATAGCTTAACTATAATATAACCTCTGTTGTCGATAGTGCGCATTGCCGCAGATGGTTACAGTGACACTATAAAGAAATTATATTTTTTTGTTTATCGACAGATTTTTGCAAGTGCACCCCCATGCACCCCCTTTCAACGTCCATAACAAGTGTATTATGCCGTCCTGGGTGGCGTAGGTGAAACATTCATTTAACAATAATTAACACTGAATTCAATCAACTAAATCCCATTTATAATTACATTAGGATTATTCATCAGTATGAATTAATAGGGCTGGTATCTTGGTAATAGTCAATATTAATTTAATGAATTCAGAAACGTCTCTATTAATATTAATAATGGTATTTCATACGAGGTATAGTTTGAGGCTTTGCCCGTGCGAAATCTTTCCCTTTATAAAAGTCTAAGGAAACGGATTGATGCCCTATTTAATTTTAAAATCCTCATACAATTGTTGATGAAGAAATATAAAGAAAATCTTTAATCTAATTACAACATATCCTACTTAATATTATAAAGGCGAAAGTTTGTAAGAATGTATAGATGTATGGATTTTTGTTCCTCTTTTACGCAAAAACTACTAAGCGGGTTTCGATGAAATTTGGCACACGGGTAAATCATATCCTGGATTAACACATACTTTTTGTCCCAGAAAAAAATAAAGCGGGACATTTATCCCGGAAAATCTTTTTAACGCGGGCGGAGCCGCAGGCAAAAGCTAGTACCGAATATGTTATAATATTAATAAAAGAACTACCAAAAAATATTAGTTTGTTTTTGCATTACAACACATATTATAGGAATGCGTGATTTTGTTCTTTTCGTTAGTTTATCTTGCTTGACGGAGAAACTATTTTTAAGTAGAATTTTTCGAATTCTCTTCCGCTCTCTTCTGAAATTTACGTGTGTTGCAGCACTTTGAATACCAGGAACACATAGAACGCAAGAGTGATACCTTTGTGTTTGCAACGACATTGAATGGGGTCATTCAGTACGTAGATATAAGTCGCGGCACGAAACTCTAGCGCTGAGCGAAACGTGGAGGGGATAGCTGCGCATGGGTACCGTCGCGCACGCAATACAAATTAGTAATTTAATTGCTTAATTAAAAACAGCAAAATAATGTTTTAATGTAAAGTCAAATAGTAAGTCTAGCGGTGAACAAAATGTGGAACTTAACTACGTATGGGTACTGTCACGCACGCAAATATTACTTAAGTAATATTACTTCATGTTTGAATGAATGAATTTGTTTCAGGGAATTAATGAAATCATTCGATTCCCTTTTCAGAAAACAATGCACGTCAAACACCATTTTCCGTGCCTGTCTTTTCAAAACAGTATTCCTTCTCGGCCTCGGCATTTTCACTGTTTAAAAACTGTTCAAACTTAATCAAACAGTGAATAAACTAACAAACACAACAAACAAATCAACAAAACAAACTTAACAAAAAACAACAACAAAAATTAACGATGACAACAAAACAATTCAGAACGCGACTGTACACTGGAAGTGCGCGGAGCGTCGTATCGGCACGGGGGACGGAGTACGACTGGAGAGCCAATCGGCGCAACGCACGCTCGCCCTTCACTCCCGGTACCCCGCCAAGACACCTTATTTTTTACTTCTGCGCAATAACGGTCAGCGCTAGAGTTTCGTGCCGCGACCAATATGCAACACTGCAAACAGTTCTCTTGAATGGTAATTGTAAATCAACTGTGGAGGGCCCAGACGTCAACGCACACATATATCGGAAGGAAAGGTGGTACAACGTCACCCGAAGATTTGGTTATTCAGAGAATATAATTATAACTATAGGGAGATAAGAGCAAGTGTGTGTTTAATTTTAAGCTGTTTTTATATTTTTCTTTTTTATAAAAAAACGGGCGTATCGAATTTCTAACTCGTCCGCACCATAGGAATTTGAGTTTTGACCCCAGAATTACTATGAGCAGCATACTACCTGAGTAAGTATGGTATTCTGTATTCAGTACATTCAATTAGCTCCCACTAGCAAACAATATGTTAATAAAAAACTCGACCAAAATATAGTTCACAAAACTGGGCAAAGGATGTCCAAACTAACAAACAGCAGTAATCGCGATGGTATAGCACCCATAAGACGGGAGTGTCAAAACGCACTTTTAATGTACTTTTTGATGTAAGTACAGGTAATCTAATAAATCTAAGTATTAAGTTTACATAACAGCCTACGCTGTCATGTAAACTTAATAATCTTTATAATTATTTTCTACATACATACATACATACATATACACTCACGCCTGTTATCCCCGAAGGGGTAGGCAGAGGCGCAACTAGTGCACCCACTTTTCGCCATTATTCCGTCCCATGATGTGATAGGGGGCGGGCCTATCGCCATATCGGGCACAAATTCCAGACTCCGAGCTGCTACTGAATAGAAAAACTCAATACCACTTTGCCCGACCCGGGAATCGAACCGGAGACCTCAATTATTTTCTATTTGGCAGTTAAAAAGGAAAAAGTTTAAAAAAGGATTATTGTATTCTAATTTCAAAATTATTTCTCATTTTGTAATTTGACAGGTATAGTGTTAAGGCCATTACACACGACAGCTATAATGTACTACATTCTGGGATATATAGCTCTAATTTATTTCAAAGTGTCACATACATACAACAGATGATGTAATATATCTTCCCTTCAATCTAATGGTATAAGTCTCATTGACACATTTGTATCGAGGTATAAATTGATATTTGCTGGTGGTAGGATTTAT
The DNA here is from genome assembly GCA_949316025.1 of Lapara coniferarum. NCBI lineage: Eukaryota > Metazoa > Arthropoda > Insecta > Lepidoptera > Sphingidae > Lapara > Lapara coniferarum. Next base: position 16,661,654 of record OX438923.1, read on the forward strand.
TTCGTATCCACCCGGAAAGCGACCATCGTACATAAGGTTATAAAACCTGCCATAGTGGCCCTCGTAAGTGTGTCGCGTTCTGGGATCAGCCTATGTATAGCTGGTTCAAACAGGCCAGCATAATCTTGTCGACTGATGAGGAATACTCTTGCGCGTTAGTCGACACTATTTGGAACTCTCTCCGCTTACCATCAGGTGCACAGGGGTTATTATGCCGTGGCTGTATAAAAAAAATCGTATTGCTCCGAATCTAAAGACGTAAAAATATACATTACAACTGTCGTGATGCTTTCTATGAAAATTGTATGGAGATGTATTGAAACAAAAGCACTGTATTTAAACAAACTCAGATGTAGCGTTTACCATTAGATGAACCATACCATCTTGTTTCGTTCTTCTCGTACACTAAAATCACATTACTGAACTAGGAACTCACAAAAGTTTCTTTGGTATACATAGGTAAAGATTTGAACACACAAAGTAGTTAGTAACAAACATAAAGTTCTGTTATTAGTTTATTAGTTCGTTTTCGATTGTTTTCTTGGCATGTTATGTTTAGAGAGGTTGGGGTTACTTTCTCTTTAGTTTTGATACTTTTCATTACCGTAATCACATGAAATTTTACAGCCAATTGAATGTTATAGAGTTGACTGTTTGTATCCAAAAATGGGGAATACTCTTCCGTTTACCTTAAACTTCGGAATTTTGGCAACGAAAGAATCAATGGATACTATTTTTAACCGACTTCGCGAGTTTCTCAAAAACTGCTTATCCGATTTGAGCGTGGTTTTCGATATTCAAATGTATATTTTTCAGGAAAGGTTTTAATATATAATTTATGAAGATCTGATGACTGCCTCGGTGGCGTAGTTGTATTACAGTACGACTGCAAAGCTGAGGTCTCGGGTTCGATCCCCGGGTCGGGCAAAGTGATATTGAGTTTTTCTATTCAGTATCAGTCCGGAGTCTGGAATTTGTGCCCGATATGGCGATAGGCTCGCCCCCTATCACATCATGGGACGGAATGTCGGCGAAAAGTGGGTGCACTAGTTACGCCTCTGCCTACCCCTTCGGGGATAATAGGCGTGAGTGTATATGTATGTATATATATGATGAAGATCTTGAAATGGAACTCTTCAATAACTAACCGTTTGGAGTCGGTGCCTAATTTAAATTGAACAATGTTTTCGTATATTAATTGTTTGTGTATTTCCTTAGCTTAGCTGGCAATTTAAATTACGCATCGACTCCATATATACGTATATACTAAGCGAATACAAATTTTGATTATTTTTTGATTTGTAGAGATTTTTTTATCTTCACTACAGGTGCTTCTTCAAGCTTCTCAAAGCTATGCTTGCTTGGTATAGTCCACAAACTAGCGCACGTGCCTTTCAAACCTACACACGTAATTTATGGTAGTGTGTTCCATTCGCCATTACTACCTCGATATCCAAGCCTACAATCCGACCAATCTCAATGGAGTAAATCAAATTCTCTACAAACATTGTGTGATGTGTGTGTGGGGTTTCAAAGTCAGTAGTTTATTTTCAACACTATCAGCCCCCTTATTCTCTATGACACGCGTTATTTTCACCGTTCGTAACAAGCGCGTAACGTAACTCATCGCGTTTATTACTATGGAAATTGGCATACAGAATACCATTTTACGCACATTACACGAAGTGAACGTGACGCGGCCGCGTTACGAGTTAACAATGTCATAGAGAATCATGCCTCAGGATGCCATATATTGCAGTTTGTTTAATGAACCATGAAATGTTTATGATCTGTGGTTCTGTGTTCTTGATAGAGCTTTGCAAGCTCATGCACTCCTAGTATTTAACCTATGAAGGAACGTGACTTAAAAACCCCAAACTAGGGGGAAGAGTTTCAAGTCTCAAATAAATAAGAGAGAATGGTTTTTCTTTAAACTTGGTATATTTAAGTCTTCTACGTTCTTACAGCTCACGTCTTTACTACATGTAGTATCAAACGACAACCCTCTTTTTTGTTTCGAAACAATATTCCTCTCAACCTTCTCTTCCTTATTTAAACATTCAAACTTCCTCTTTCTCTCTCACTCATTATGCACTCCGTTTCACGCACACAATACGTTTCGTTCATAAAATTTATCCTACATTCGGCCACCCTGCTTTCATGTCTACCCTGTCTATGCTGTCTACCATCTTCCTAATCTCTTATCGTTCGTAATATCTTCATTCTTACACCTTAGTACACCAAAATAACAATTCTATTTTAAATATTACAAAAGCTTTTTTAAAAAAAAACAAAGATAACACAAAGAAAAGAGAAATAACAGTCCCGCACTCAATACTAATACTCTACCCTGTTTAGTCATAAAGTAGGTATAATTAATTAATTATTACAATTAATTATTTTACGACAAAATATTTCAGAAAATATCGTTAAAGTCGACACTAAAGCCGATTCCCTGCATTCCAAATAAGATTTTTTTTATGGCATCGAATGACGAGACGAGCATGCCGTTCGGCTGATGGTAAGCAATACGACCACCCATAAACAGTAGAAACACCATGCAGCACCTCGAGTTACAAAGCACTGTGTGGCAATCCACTGCGCTTGTCACCCTGAGACCCGATGTCAAATCTCATTATGTACTGGGATTGGCCGCTGTGGCAGAATATCTAAATAGTCAAAGTATCGTAAATGGTATAACATTCTTCCATTCTATTGCAATTATATTATTTTGTTCTATTTTGTCCACAAATAACAACTCCGATTTGAATTTCCTACTGACATTAAAATTAATTGTTACTGTAACCCTGGTTAAATTTAATCTCTCTTTCTATTAGGCGCTACCGCGCCGTAGTTGGTAGATATCCCATAAATTATAATCAGCGAAGCGGTGAAAACGCTACATGATCATTCTATTCCCCAACGGACGATGGCTGTTTGTTTATGAGAGAGTTTGCAACACTACCCCCTTTATGTTACGCTAGTACACGTGCGGTTATACGTATGTCACCATAGATGAACAATGGGTGCTTGTTTATTAACCAACTGCAAAAATAGGAGGAGGTCATCAGTTCGACGAGTATTTTTTTATCGATGACTCTATAAAGTGGCCTCACTGCATCTGATGTCTTATGCCTTAACTTGGCGTACGAAATAAATAGTTTGCAGGTAATTAAAAATAAACTGAAAAGAATAGAAATTAAGAATTCGAGACATAAGAACCAAAACATTTTTATAGCTTTGTTCTGAACATGAGTCATGGAAAATATCAATATTATTAAATTAGATTTGCATACAGTGTTATAGATGGTGCACAGTTTCGTAATAGAAGAGTTACAGCCCAGATTAATTCTAAAGGGACGAGATCTAAACATATAATAGGGATATCTGGGAACTCTGTTAGACACGGAGATATTAATAAGGGTAAAAATGGCAGTACAATAGATTCGTAAGTTTATCAATTTATACAGGAAAGTTAAATCGTTTAGTTGCCGACGATGTCATACACATCATCACATCATACTGTTAAACACATCATATTGTTAAAGTGTTGCAGGCGTATAGTGAATGGGCTCCTGAAAAATCTGACGCTGCAAAGCCAAGTAACGTGTAAAATTTCATTGGATACTCTCAATTCTTTACGAGTGTATAATAATAATATATGTTGGATTCCATATAATGCTGGCATATTCTAGCGTTCTGCGAATTATGGTATTGTAGAGATATATCTTGGTATAGGGACTATGAAATTCTTCGGTGCCACGTTTAAGGAAATCCATCATTTTGGTTGCTTTTTTGACAATAGTATCTATGTGAGGAACAAATGTCAACTAGGTTTCCATCACGACGTCCGGATCTCTCACTTCAGTAAGCTCGTGGATAGTGTGACCGTTTATGTTGTAATTTGATTGGATTGGGCCTTTGTTCGGGTTAATTTGATACGATAACATTTTTTCGTATTGAGAGTCATGTTAATTAGCAGTACACTATTTGTATATTCTATCCATGTCTTCTTCTACTAGCTATATATTATTTGTGGAATTCACTGGTAGGAATAATTTGAGATCCTCGGCAAAATGAGCATAGTTACAATCGTAAATTGAATCAGTAATGTCGTTGATAAAAACTGTAAACAAGACAGGTCTAAGGTGGGATCCCTGTGGTACCCAGATGTGGTAGTGTATGTTTTCGACACTTATTCTTTTAAAATCACCATCTGCATTTTATCGCTTAGGTAAGAACGGAACCAGGAATGTAAGGAACCAATTACACCATCAAGTTTTGTAAGAAGTAATGTGTTACTAACGTTATGAAAGCCGCTATTAAAATCGATGTATATTATTATATCAACATATTATCTACCTTGATTAACTTCAGCTGTTATGTTCGCAATATAAGATACTAGTTTAGTGGCAACTGACCATCGGCTATGAAAGCCATGTTGATGATCCGAAGTTAGTGGATTGAGATGTATCTACACATTTAAACATGCCAGCATTAAAAAACTAAGCAATATTGTAGAAACAATGACATCCCCCTTATTATTGAGTCCTGATAAAATATTTGCCCAACTAAAAGGTTCCGTTGTGAACTTTGACTTCGTCGGACTCCAAGTTCCTTAAACAATACAAACTTTAGCAGGATGTAAAATGGTTGGTTTAGTTTTGCGTCGTAAATACTTTAAATTCCCTTAACTTTAACTAAATATTTAGTAATCTGGTTGATGATTTTATTCGTAAATTAGGTTTTTATTAATTTTATTAAAAGCTTACTGAAGTGCCTTGAGAGACTAACTAAACTTATTCAGCTTTTTTCCATAAAAAACACTCATTTTGTATGGAGATGTATACGCATATGTTCGGCTTTCGGGATCTATTCAGCTTTCGCGGCAAACAGGCATAAAAGAAGGACAAGTGTGTTTTTATCATGCGCATGCTGAAGGTGTATATAAACTATGCGCGGCACCCGAGAAAGCCAATGTTCGAACGGAATCGACGATCATTTGGGTCACGAGCCAATAGGGGATGTGAGTTTAGTAGAACACGGCTGCCGCCCGCGGCAAGCGATCCAGCTCAAACAACGCGCGGCGGATAGCCAGAACAGGTAAACTTTATTTTTTGTAGATTCCGCAACCACCCCAGTGCGGTACCGCCAAGTGCGGCATGTCCTCTGCTGTAGGGGGTTCAGAAGATCCCGCACATCGAAGGACGCCTACCTACCTACGAGGTCTACCTTCCCTGCTCCCGCAAGTATGGACGCGGATAGTCGGGCGGCTGCAGCATTGATTGTAATCCACAATTTCCGTAAAAATAACTATAAATTAAACAGGCGTTGCTGGAGGAAGAAATTCTATTTCAATAGATTGCGAAATCGCATGAAGCTGTTCCAGAACAAGTCATTAACGCCATACAATTGTATAAGAAGATGGCACTTCTGGATTTTTCATTTTCGATGGCATTGGCTCGCGAGGCAATGCATAAAAATTTTACCGTCTCAACTGCGCGCGAGCCGACGACTGAAGCGCCTTTGATGCACTCTCAAAAACCGATTGCGCACGGTTCATCCCGCAGCATGTTAGAGCGCGTAATTTATACACACCTTGACTCCAGTAAGTATTCAACTGACAAGACAAGACAAGGTTAACAAAAAATCACAGCGTCCTATGCCTAATCTTGTTGTGTTTCACAACACTAATAATACATCTTTCACAAAATTCGGTTTTTTACCGGATATTTCAGTAGATAGTAGATATTTCAGAAGATAACTAAGACGTTCTATATTCTAGGAACTGCCACTAATTCTGTTATCGCACAGGGCTAGACAAATAACCAAACCATAACCATACCAGCCCTGTATACTGCCCATGCTGAGCACGGGCCTCCTCTACTACTGAGAGGGTTTAGGTCCAAAATAACCAAAGGGATTAAATAAATCAAACCTGAATTTAAATTAAACTGCCTCAATTCCCTTCCGTAAACTGAACAATAACTAACTTTATTTGCCCCAAAATATTAAATACAAAGTTTAATCGAATGATACCTTGTTTAGTAAGTTTCATATCGTGTTATGGTGGTATTCGATACTCTTCGAACCGAAACGAGAAACTTAACAAAATATTTATTTACTTACTAAGTGTTGCTCGTGGCTTAGCCCGCGTGATAAGTGTGTCCACTACAAAAGTCCGTAAAATACAGTACGATGCCAGCGCCATCTGCTTAAGAATAAGATTAAAAATATCCCATGAGAGCAAATTACCGGGATATAAAACCTATTTGTTAAATCAGAATATGATCTAACCGTGTGCCAATTTTCATCCAAATCCGTTCAGTAGTTTCTGCGTTTAATTCTAAATTCAAACATCCAAATAATATTTTCAAAAAATAAAACGCTTTTATAATATCAGCAAGAAGTAAGATAAGATAAGAATTGACTAGGAGTTACTCACGGCTTCGCCACCTCGCCTTTTAATGCGATCAATGATTGCTAGCAGTCATAGTATCTAAGGGCAATTTCACCGGCTACAATGTTCATCATATTCCATCCAAATAATTTCTGCACATGGTTTGCACAGTGCTTCTTAGCGCAGCAATAGACAAAGCGATTGTCCTACCTGAGTACCTACTAGCTGCTCAGAATGGCTCAGATAGAGTTTAAAATTCAAGAACTTACGTACTAAATTTGTGATATTCCTCGCTTCATTGACTGCTTCTCGGTTCCAAAGCCGTACGTCAAATATTTAGAACTACCCACAGCTTGATTGTATAACACCTGCGATGGACTTCGTTTCAGTACAACATGGTTTGGCTATGAATTCTGTTAGGCTGTTGCATGAGTGCAGTTGCAGTAGTTTTATGCACTCCTAGTACTTCCACCGAGGAATGCACGTGACTTCAGTCGAATGGTTTGTAGTAAATTTTGCAAACATTCGTGAAGCGGGTCTTCTCTCGACATACGATTGATGACTAAAATTTCTTCCTCACCAAAGCAACAAACTCTTAAGGCCAGTTTCACAGGTATGAACAAAATTTTGTTAGTTATCATTAAACAACTAACGTAGACAGACGGTCCTCATTTTATTACCATTTATTTGGGAGCATAGATAAGAGCGTGACTTTGTATTCGTTCGGCTTATATTTGACGAGTAGCATTTATCAACAAGCGGAAAAACTAGCCTTTAATCAAACAAATATTGTTTATGTATAAAATCTTGACACCTATGCAAAGCAAAGGCGAGCCGCTAGTAAATAATGTTGTAAGAATAGTCAAATTAAAACAAATAATTATGCAATTTGATTTACAAATTTTGTGTTAATGGTTATTCCCTCCAAATTGTATTAAACAGTAGTTACAAAGACAACAAACTCCCATTTGATCTTATTTACAAACTTAGACCCAGAGCCTTAACGAAGCTACTAAAATATCTAATGGATGAGAGAGTAATTACTGAAGTTGGGTACAATCTAAAGCTGTGATTCCGCAGGACGCGGCAGACGGCAGACGGCAACGGCAGACGGCACTACTATGCAGTATAAAATTGTATGAGACCGATTCCACAGACGACGGCAATTGACGCGCGGCAGGTGACGTCTTGTTTGGGCAAGCTCACGAATGTAGACTTCAACAACATGTGAACATTGAGGCTTTCAAGTTACTTGATAAAACGAACCTTGTGCGAAGACTAAAAAGAAATAATACTTTTGAACTAGTGTAATAAAGTATAGTGCATAATTACAGCGAACAAATAATAGTGTCAGTGCTAAGTATATGAACACACGAACATAGTGTTTTTATGTCATCAGACTCTAAGAGAGTGCCTAGAACATTATTCTTAGTTGTAGTAAACTTATCACCTAGAAAATTTAGTTAAAATAATACTGCTTATTAGTCTTATAGACTACATTGTAATTTGTAATTTATTGATAAGAACCTAGTTCTTACAACAAAGGATATTTTTTTACGTAAATTCAGGGCTGGTCGTAGCGTTTATTTAACCGATTTCAAAAAGGAGGTTCTGTATTCGATCCGTACGTACGTATGTATGTTTGTATGTATGTATGTAAATTTGTATGGCCGCAAGTTTCTCAAAAACTACTGATCCAATTTGGATGTGGTTTTCTATGTTCAAATGTATAGTTTTCAGGAAAGGTTTTAGTATATAATTTATGAAGATCTGATGAAGATCTTCGGAGATACACAATGGAACTCTTCAATAACTAACAGCAGATGACTCGCGAATGCTGCAATCGTATATATATACAAAAAAGCAATAAATAAATAAAAAACTAACAAAAAATAAACCGACTTCAAAACCACTGCAAATCATAAAATAATTCAACTTTATATTCGCTTAGTATAAACGTATATTTGGAGTCAGTGTCTAATTTAAATTGCACAATGTTTTATTTGATCTTGTATTTCCTTGGCTTAGCTGCTAATTTAACGGGGGTGAGTTGAAATTATTTTACCATTATAACACACAAATTCGCCAAGTTTAGCTATATAAAGTTTATTTATTACCTAATGGAAACATTGAAAACAAATTTGAAATTTTGAATTCAAACCGAATGAAGTTTTGCCGCAGATTTCGTGGCGCTTACATTCAAGTTTTTGGGGAAAATGTACGAAGTATTAGGAGTTTACAAATACCATTGACGAAGGATGTTTGAGGCAGATTTGTAAGCACTTTATCGTTTCAAACTTAAAAAGAAATCTTATGTAATGTGCTGTAACAAAAAATAGGCCAACTAAGAATATCATAAACGTATTAATTGTTACATTTTTTTTTGTTTCTAAGTGATATTTCACGCGAATATTGTAAAACAATATGCAAACACGTTATTATCTCGATGATAAAAAAAACTTGAGAGGTGTCAAGGGACACCCGGATGGAACGAAGTTCTTTTCAAATAATTAGTGAAGATATTGTAATAAAATTGTATTTCTTTTAAGTTATAATAATAATTGTATATTTCATTAAAACGTTACCACATCAATGAAAACTTTACTTCTACCTACACAATAGATATGTCATCGAATCACGATCATCACCTAAGCAAGCATTGACATTAAAATTAACATACAACTAACGAAAAAAACTACATTTAAATTGTCTTTTTTTATTTAAATTTCGAATGTCACTTTTACGGCCAGTTCTTTATTGTTACTGGCTGGATTCACAGGGCAAGTATAAAAGTGTCGTTCAACTTTTCGTGCGATTTTTTTCCGTCTAGCTCCCTTTCACAACGCGCGATAAGGAACTTCGTTCCAAAAACGTCTCGAACATGACTTAGTATAAGGATCAAATACAATGCCATGGAAATCAAAATATAATTCTTGATCTCTCAAAAAATATTTTTTAATAAAAAAAGACGCGGCCAATATGCTATCCATGGTGTTGCATTAAACGATTATTGTTTAAAACGTTTCAAAAATTCTTAATAAAAGATACTGTTAATGTAACAATAGAAATATAAACTCAAACCAGTATCAAAAAAACGTTAAATTGTATAAATGAATAAGCGCCGACAGACTGCAAAATATATCATTTTGTACAATACCAAAATAACTGCATAGAATTGTGGATAAAATGAAGCAAATGCTGCCATTTTTATGACGCTTTTATTTAAATCGAAATGGAATAAATCCGAAATCTGAAATTATTTGGTGTTGTAAGGGCCTGAATAGGCTATTTTTAAATATCACTATCAAAGTTAGAAAGTTCTTCCTGGCAATCTAATTCCACTTATTTCTTGTATAATTTTTTTGTCTCACACACATCATCTTCATCTTCCGTGAACTCTGCGTTGGCGACCACGCAGCAGGCTTTCACATTGTCCTTCATGATGCAAGCGACAGCCTCGTACTCCCCATAGGGACCATTGGGGGGCAAGTCGCAGTAGTCAATGACGAAGTTATCCACTCTGTACTTGCCCTGTGGATAATAAAATTATGTTAAACGACAAACTGATATAAACAGGCCGAGATAATTATTATACCGGGTGGAAGGGAAACGCTCTCGTAAACGAATACAGGTGATAGTATTGGTGATTCCTGACGTGGTGGCACTAAAAAAATCGCGATCGCATTGTTAAAATTTTAGTAGGATTTTCTGAAATTTCTGTACAGCTTCACGTATGGATAGATACATCAAACTATTATTCTTAAAAACATAGTAAAAAGGTGAATATTTCAAAAAAATCGTAATGAAACACGTACATCAGCTGACGGGTTAACGACCGCGGGCCGGTGCCGGCGCTGAGCGGCGCACTGTGGAACGTCCCCATAGAAAGGGCGTGACATGTACCGGTAGCACTGAATGTCTGATAACTGGAAACTGAAATGCACTGTGGAAAGGGGACAATTGACCTCTCAAGTTTTTTAATTTTCACCCCTCTAATCACTTTATTTTACCTAATATATAGCATCAAAGTTGAAGTATCGAACACTGTCGAAAATGAACTCACTGTTTAAGAAAGATATTTGTGGTATTCGCAATAGCTTGGAGAAGTTTTTTATAAATAAAACGGTTTAATAGGATACACTTATATTTTAAATGCAACTGTTTCTTTTTAAAAAGACGCTTTATTTTATGGTTAAATTAAAGTTTAAAAAAGTAATCGAAGTGTTTGATAAAATCTGTCATATAATAAAAACGCCACGAAACCCCGACCTTATGATACTTGTGTTTGATAGTTCAGAGTAATTAGGAAATTTTGCTAGAACATTATTGTTGGATTGCTGTCCGGAGACCTACTTGGTTTATATAATTAAAACACTTTAAACTGCTTGACTGATGTATTGAGTTCACAAATGATGGTAATGATAAATGATGATATGTGCGATGCGGACACGGTATGGTCGTGAACTAACGAATTATTACAATATTATAAGTAATTGGCGCGTGCCATGTAAAAGTGCTGAGTGCGTATGATACTATGTACGGTATAACTGTACATGCTCCGGGAGAAGACAAGCAAAGGGTGATGAAATGACATGAAAATGTAATTAACCTAATTACAAGGTGAAGAAACAATGTTAAGTTATAACTAAATATAAGAGTCTTTAAACAATGTTCTCGTGAGCTCTGAACACAGGTGCTCTGGCAATGGGTGAAGAAGCCCGATCAGATTTACTAATTGCACTCATTTCACTACACTGAACAACATTACCACTTTCAGTAACACTATCACTGCTAGTTTCACAGTAACGACCGTTGTCGGAGACGCGCTGGTCGGCTCCAGCGCGGTCTTGTCCTGCACGCCGGACGCGTCTCCACGCCATCACTGCTCCCGCGATCACCACCATGCTAACTATCACATATATTATTGTGTAGTGGTGTATGTCGTGATATGATAGGCCATCTATCTCTAGGCCAGGCTCTTCCTTAATTTCTTTAATTTTGTCGCTCAATGCACTCATTTGCTTTTTCCAATTTTCATCATCTGATTTGTTTTCGGCGGCAGCATGCCACAGACTCGATATATTAATTATATTATTAATCGAGTTGTTATTAGGAATCTCTATGATGGGTTTTATCTGTAGAGAGCTATAATCTGGATTGTGTGCGTAAACCGCAAATTTATTAAATTTTACCGTGCAACCCGGAGCTATACTAATAATCCCTCCGGCACTCAAACTGTTTGCTGTCATTTGATGTTCGCATATTATTCTAAAGTAACATTCGGAGCAACAATAATACATGTACTTGTTTATCTCATTTAATTCATGCCATGTATCTTGACACGTCTGCATGCTGGACTTACATTGATTAGTGACTAAATCAGTTTCACATAAATTGTCGTCAGATTTCATGTCATAGATAGGTCTTTGTAAGTAACACAGGTATGTATCCGAGTCTCTAGTACATAATGTTAGATCATTTTTCGTCAGTTTTATAAAAGAGTCCTTTGCTAAATTAATTGCGATATATTCCGATATAGGCTCAATTGTGACTATTGTGTTTTCTATTCCTTTCGAAGCCCTTTCAGGGATCGGAATTATGTGGTAAATCTCATAGGAGTCTCTGCTAGTTAATGGGATTTTAATTTCAAATAGTAAATACTCACGAAGCATTCTGGTTTTGACCCTCAGGAAGTTGTAAATACTGCGGATGTCCATCTGAATATTTTTAATGGGTAATGCTAAATCCTTGGATATTTGTGAAGAAATAATACTTAATTGACTTCGTAGCTGCTCTGGTGATAAAAGATGGAAGTTGAATCTGCCGTGGAAGATATCTGTTACGGTGTCCAACAATAATTCTTGAATACCTTGTAGGGTGTGGAGCATATTATTTGCTGTTATCGCGGCTAATGAGAAGTCACTAATATTTGACAGTGAATTTACTCGGTTTCCTAATATGTTAACCGCTTTATCCAAATTTAGAAACTGTTTATTGATGATTTTACTTTGCTTGTCGATGGCTTCCTCTGATCTTTTAAGTAGATTGTACTCAGCTTCAATAACAGATGTTTGATTTCTCCAAAGTCGAGTCAGGTGGTTCTGATTACGTTTCAGCGCCTCTATGTCTCGTTGATATTGTTCGGCGAATCGCTCGTCTAGTACGCCGAACAATGAGTTGGCAATGTAACCGACACCGTTGATGAGTCCGCGCCGGCGTCTGGCGCGGTTTGTAAAGTGTTGAGTAAGTAATAAGCGATCGTAGTACTCCAGCTCTGATTGACCGTGTCGTAATTGCATAAGGATTACGTCACAATGTGTTTGCGGTCGTATATTGTTGCACATATGATCTAAATGTTTCAGGTACTGATTAAATGACGTAACACCTTGCCAATAAGGGTCCATGTCGTAATATAATATTAATGTCCAGTAGTCTCGCACTAAATGCATGTCAGTTATTTTATCGAAATATAGGCCCTGCTTTTCTCGGAATCTTGTGGCGTTATATGAACACTGTGAATTCATTATTATGCCCATGAAATATAAAAGCAATAATACAAAGGAACTAAAGGTTGGCCTTTTTTGGTGTTTAACTCTGTTTGAGACATCTGGTTCTTTGGGTTCTTTATTGTCTCTGTTTTCACTGTTTTGAGTAGGTAAGACTGATAATTTCACTATAGGACGCTTCAAAATTCCATTTTTTGTTTTCAAAGTTACAACCCTGACAAATCCGTCATTACCTGGATGCAGTTCGATAACTCTACCCATTGCCCATTTTCCAGCGGGCAAGATAGAGTCGTGAATGAGTACTAGGTCATTGATTTGTATGCTGCTATTTGATTTTTTCCACTTACTTCTTGTGGTGATCTGACTAAGGTATTCATTTCGCCAGCGTTTCCATACATCATGAAACATTTTTTGAGTCAAATGCCATCTCGTTCTTAAATCACTTTCTGTATCAATTGTTATTAATGTTGGCCCACCAGTTAGGAAGTGTGCTGGGGTGAGGCAATCTAGGTCATCAGGATCTTCTGACAATGGACAGAGTGGCCTTGAATTAAGGCAAGCCTCTACTTGACACAGAAGGGTAGCTAATTCCTCGTATGTTAATCGTTGCTCGCCAATTACCCTTTTGAGATGGGTTTTCAGGCTCTTTACAGCTGCCTCCCATAATCCTCCTGCGGATGGCCATGCGGGGGCATTAAAATGCCATGTGATTTGCATATCTGTTATTTCGTTCATGAATTCTTCATCAAAAATACTTTTTAACTGCTCGTATTCGCTTTGTAAAATTTTATTAGCACCTATGAAATTTGTGCCATTGTCGCTATATATATGGCCTGGGGTCCCTCTTCTGGCAGCCATTCTTTTGAGTGCGGCCAAAAATGACGAAGTTGTTAGATCTGACACAACTTCTAAATGTACTGCCTTAGTTGCCATACACACAAACACAGCTATGTAACCTTTTGAGCACCTTATTCCTCGGCCTTTATTCGCTTTTAGCATTATAAAGCCTGTGTAATCGACCCCAGTATGATAGAATGGACGTGCAGGGTTACATCTCGCTTCGGGTAAGTCCCCCATGATTTGATGCTGTAGCCGGGGATTGTTTCTCCTACATGTAACACAAAAATGAAGACGTTTCTTAACGGCCCGAATGCCACCAATAATCCAGTACCGTTGTCTGATTATTGCTAAGGTCAGCTGTGGTCCGCCGTGGAAGGCGAGCTTGTGAGCTTCATCTATAATTAAATCTGTTAACCTGCTAGAGTGTGCTAAAATAATAGGGTGTTTCATGTTGTTGTCCATATGAGCATTTCTTAAACTTCCGCCGACCCGAAGGATGCTATCCCTATCAAGGTAAGGGTTCAAATTTAATATTCTGCTTTTATTGCTTACTTCTCCTTTGCTTTTTAATCTGCTAATATCTACTTGAAATTCTAATTCCTGTATAAATCTTATAATCTTTATTCGTGAGTTATTTATCTCTAGTAGGGTAAGATAAGACCTTGGTATGTTTTTGGAAATGAACCTGCTTATCCATGCTAGTATACGTATTGCTCGAGTAATAGTGCTGCAATCTGTTAAAAGTTTAATTATAATGCTATTATTTGGATCATGTTGAACACTATTAACTTGGTACTGCTTTTTGCTTTCTTCATTGGGTGCGTAAAATTGTCCTTGAGGTATATTCGACAAAATTGGTAGCCAAGTAGGTCCTTGCCACCACAAAACGTGATCTCTCAATTGAGTTGCTGTTAAACCTCTGCTGGCGCAGTCAGCCGGGTTCTCCTCAGATTTTACATAATTCCAGCAATTCTTAGGCATGTGTGCCGTAATCTGCTTTATTCTGTTCGAAACAAATGGTTTATATTTATCTGGATCTCCATTTAGCCATCCTAAGACTACTGTTGAATCCGTCCAGCCATATATATTCGTGTTATGTTCACTGATACATTGTTTTACTTTAGTCATTAGTTTTGACAGAAGAAGAGCTCCACTGAGCTCCAATTTAGGCACTGATATGGTCTTATTGACTGGTACTAATTTCGCTTTAGCTACAACTAATGATATTATTGATTTATTTTCATGTTTTTTGTGTATTTTGCTGTAAATAACGCATGCATACGCTCTCGTAGAGGCATCGCAAAATCCATGTAATTCTATATTATCCTGCTGTTCCATACCAAGCCACCTTGGTACACTTAATTTATCAATATTTTTTAAATCATCCCTAATTCTTTGCCATTCTATAAAAATATCATTAGGTATGACGTCGTCCCACTGTATGTTAGCAAGCCAAACTGATTGAAATATTATTTTCAATTTAGTACTTAAAGGTGCAAGCCAGCCCAAAGGATCGAATAATTTCGATATTTCGGACAATAGGGCCCGTTTAGTATATTTTTGCGAAGTTTCGATTGGAGACTGGAAATAAAACTGATCCTTTTGAGGGTTCCAGGAAACGCCTAATATTTTTGTGAACTCGGATCCTTTGAAGTAATAATTTTCGAATGTATTTGTATCTGTTAATAATTCTGTGGTATTTGAAGTCCATTTGCGAAGGTTAAATCCTGCGGACTTCAATAATTCTATAAGCTGTCGCTGTAATGACTTAGCCGCTTCTATGCTGTGACTGCCATGGATTAAATCATCCATGTAAAATGATTGATCTAAAACTTGTGAAGCCTCTGGATATCTTTGATCATCCTTAGCTAATTGTTTCAAACACATCGTAGCTAAGAACGGCGCGCATTTCGTGCCGTAAGTAACTGTAGTCAGCTGATATTCTTCTATTTCATGTTTAGGTGATTGTCTCCAAACTATTTTATGAAAGCATTGATCTACTTCATTTATAAAAATCTGCCTGAACATCTTCTCTATATCAGCGGTATAAGCATACTTAAACTTCCGCCATCTTAAAATTAAACATTGCAGATCTTGTTGTAGATTAGGTCCTCGTTCCATTAGATCATTTAAGCTGTAGCCACTCGAGGTTGGAGCCGAGGCATTAAATACTACGCGAAGTTTAGTTGTTAAAGATTGTGTTTTATGGACCCAGTGGTGCGGTAAATAGCATTCTAATATCTGATTACCGGAACTCGGAATCATATGTCCTAACGCTAGGTATTCATTTATAAACAATTTATAGTCTTGTGCAACAATTTCATTACGTGTAAATTTGCGTTCTAATTGAATAAACTGAGCTAATGCTTTTGCCCTTGATTTGCCTAAATGTTTTTGAAAATCAGTCTTAAAAGGGATTCTCACAGTGAATCTACCATCAGGTCGACGTGATGTAGTGGATTTAAAAAAATCGATGCATTTTAAATCTTGAGAAGTTAGGGTAGAATCTTCCGTAATATCTTCAATTTCCCAAAACTTTTTTATTTCGTCAATGTTATTCTGAATTACGTTACATTGTAATGTCTTAACATTACCACTCAGGATCCATCCTAAGCGGGTATTCTGCGCGAGTGGTAGTGATTCTCCTCCTCTGCATATACCTTCTAAAATCACGAGAGAATAGACATCTGCTCCCAATAGAACATCTACAGGTCTACTCTTATAAAATTCTGGATCTGCTAATTGAATATTGTCCAGAAAGTCCCACGTAGGCTTAGTAAATGTGTAGGAAGGTAGTTTTGTGATAAGATTTTTCATAATTAAAGTTTCTACTTGAAATTCATAATCACTGGCAATTGATCTACATTTGATATGGATTGTGCCCTTACATTGGCTTTCCTTAACTCCGACTCCTGATATGACTCCCTTAAATGCTTTGCGTGGCAGTCTTAATAATTGAGCGGCATGTTCCGTCACTATAGATGCTTGTGAGCCTTGATCAAGAAGTGCACGTAAGACATGATAGGATCCATCTTCTGATTCTACTTTGATAAGCGCAGTAGCCAATAATACTTCTGGTATTTCAGTTTGTAGGGATACATGTGAACTTCTGTGCAGATGGTCTGGATTCGAACCTGTGGTAAGACTCCGCTCGTGTCTTGGCTGCGTTGCCAACGAGCCACTGGGTGCGCTAGTCGGTGTCGAATTTCTCGCTTGCTTGTATGCATTGTGCAATACAGTATTGTGACGTTCATTGCACTCGCGGCACCGTTTCTCGGAAAAACATGCCTTATCTTTATGACTATAAAGACAGTTTTTACATAAATTAAATTTTTCTATTGTTTTCAATTTTAAATAATTTGGCATACTAAGGAATTTTTCACAACTAAAAACTCCATGATTAAGGTTACAAATAGGACAATTCGGTTTCTTGTTTTCGTGATATTGATTATCCACACGACTGCTAGAAAATGACTGTTTGGTATTATAACCTTTCTGATAAGAATATTTTGTTGCTGATTGACTATTGGAAGATCTGTTTAGCGCCGTAGAATTTTCTAGTTTCTTGCGAGAGGACTCCATGTTTGTAAATTTGCTTTCTAAAAAGTCGAAAAATTCTTGAAGAACAGGTAGTTGTCTCGGATTCTTAATGGAATCATTATAGTCATTATAGGTATCATTGTCCAATTTTTGGGATAATATATGGACCAATAGTGGGTCCCAAGTTGAAATATCAACACCTAAATTTTTTATGGCAAATAGACATTCACGAGTTGTGTCATGAAGGTTCTTAATGTTTTTTAAAGATGGCAGATGCATTACAGGTATGTTCATTATCAAGTTTATATGAGATCTGAATATGAGCCTGTCATTATTATATCTATGGTTCAAGATATCCCAACACACGTCATAGTTGTCGGAGCTGATGTTTAGGTGTTGTATTAATCGTTCTGCTTCTCCCTTTACCCTACCTTTAAGAAACTGCATTTTTTGAGCTTTCGATAGGGACGGATTTTTATGTATAGCTTCCATAAACAAATCTTTAAAAGAAACCCATTTATTAAAATTCCCATAAAAACATGGTATCTCCATTTGAGGCGTAGATTTCTCCCTATGAGATTCGGACCACAATTTAGTATTTACGGCCTTTTTAATTTCAATATATTTTCTTTCATGATAAGCAAAGGACTGTTCATACTTTTCGTTTTGTCCCTCTAATTCACTATCTATCTCCCAATGCTGCGAATCGATGGCAGCCCATCGAGACTGGAGAGTGCTAAGTAGATCATCGTACTCCCATTTTTCTGTGATACAATTTAAATCAATGCTAGAAACGGTATGCATAAATGCACGGAAGTTGCTTGCTTGTTTTCGAAGCATTTCGTCTGTTTTACTGCTAGCTCCCTGACTCGTTGTCTGCTGAGGTGGTACGAACCGTGGAGGTACCAAAAGCGGCATCTTAGGTGTCTCCGGTCGTGGTTCCGGTTTACCTAAACTATATTTTTGAATGTAAGCCCGAGCATTTTCATAAAAATCTTTAGTTTGTTCGTAATGATTGCCGGTAAAATAAGCATGAGTGTAATCCTCATACTCCATGAGTTTGTTATGATTAGACTGGAACTCCGCCCAGTACGAATCAAGGGTTTCTAACCGCCTCCTAAGGTAATCAGATGTTTTACGTTCGGGGCTATCCTTTTTAAAATTCCTAAAAAGTTGTTCCATCGCCCCGATAAGTTGGTTCTGGTTGGCTAACAAATCCTCCATGATGATTGTATTAAAGTAATAAATGGAAAGATCTTACTTTTTAAGATGCTGCTGTTTACTCTGCTGCTGTTTGCACTTGAGGTGTAGTGATGCGCTGCTGCTGCGCACGCTGCGGTATCTGCTGCTGATGCTGTTTACTCACACTTTGATATACTGCTGTTAATAGTCTAATGATAATAATATGCACTGAACTGTATTGTCCACGTTGCTAAAAGTTCCGAGTAGTCAGTACACGTGCTACACGAGTCCAGCCTATTCGGAGGCTCGAAGGACCAAAAAAAGATGTTGGATTGCTGTTCGGAGACCTACTTGGTTTATATAATTAAAACACTTTAAACTGCTTGACTGATGTATTGAGTTCACAAATGATGGTAATGATAAATGATGATATGTGCGATGCGGACACGGTATGGTCGTGAACTAACGAATTATTACAATATTATAAGTAATTGGCGCGTGCCATGTAAAAGTGCTGAGTGCGTATGATACTATGTACGGTATAACTGTACAATTATGTAGGAAGAAAATTAACAAAATAGGTCGCACGCGTGATAAAAATGTCAGAGCATCTACATTTTTCATCAAGCTGACTACATTTTGTGAATTATGAATATTTCATCAGGTGTTGATATTACACGAAATCAATCAAGTAGGTTGGTGTAAATAATTTTTAACATTATGCTTTCAATTGTTGTGTCATTTTAATCCATCCTAATATAATAATATTACTCGAAATAAGTTTTTTAAAGTGTTAGGAAACGCCTGACAATTCCTTTTGAGTAAAGTCCTTGAGATCGTAAATTTAGGCGATTTTAAGACATGTCTATTTTCATTAATTAGGTTAAAATATACCCTATACTGTATTGTATTTCACTTGTTTAATTGCAATAATGTGAAATTATTGTGTATCTATCCTTAATTTGGTTTTAAACTCCCTTGAAATATGGGCATATTTCAGTATTTTTTTTCATAGTCATATCAGTATTTTTCAAATAAACTACATTGGTAATGGGTAGGCCTACTATTCAATAATACACGTAAAAAAAATCAAATCTTTACGTTGTTCCGTTGTTGAGTTATCATAAGATATGTAAGAGAGATACTCATGTCACGCCCTTTCTATAGGGACGTTCCACTGTGCGGCGGCCGCCCAGTTTTTTGTACGCTTTACATTGCGCGCGCATGAATTGCAGAAATACTAGAACCGTGAGTATTATCGCTTAGCTTTGCAAATGAATATAGTTTTTCGTTAATGTTATGGTTCTTCTCTCTTACCGTTCCGGTATAGAGAGCGTTTCCCTTCCACCCGGTATACATGTTGAGTTTTCCTAACTTGGGCTTACATTATAGCTATAAATTATGATATTTTTAATTTATTGTATCGTTATTGTCTGCCGGAAAACCTAATAAATAAAATTAAATAATTGATGACACAGGATTAGTCGGGGATAAAACCTAATAAATAAAATAATTGTGATGACACAGGATTAGATGGAGGTATTCGTCAGCTAGTTGTTAGTCTACCTCGATGCTACTCCGTACGCTCTCAAATGCAGTACAGCTTCTTTGACATCTATACTAATATTAAAAAGCTGAAGAGTTTGTTTGTTTGTTTGTTTGTTTGTTTGTTTGTTTGTTTGAACGCGCTAATCTCAAGAACTACTGAACCGCTTTTGAAAATTCTTTCACTAATAGGAAGCTACATAACTCCTGAGTGCTATAGGCTACTTCTTATCTCGGGAAAATATTTTTGTCCCGGAAAAACTTATTCACGCGGGCGGAGCCGCGAGCACTACTAGTTTAAAATAAAATACCTTAGGGACAGGGAACTCCGGCGGGTCTACGCCCGCAGCAATCAGAAAGTTCTCCAAGTTTTGTTTAGTGTACTGTTCTATGAAGTGCACCAGGCTGTTGTCGTCTAACACTTGACAGGGCTTGCAGCCACCATCGACCTTCTTGCAGATATCTATATGCACCTGACAAAGATATATTATTGTATACACAAAGAACATCACAAAATATTACTCGTGCTAATAACCGTAATACGCAATTTATTAAAATATTATCATTATTTATTAGTAACAAGCAGCAAATTACTTCAATAACATTATGTTCTGAATTTAATAAAAAATGTATACATAATTAAATTGCCAATACCCCATGAGAGTCATCGAAGTCCTTCTGCAAGTCGAAGGAGATATTGTAACCCTCGTGCGTTCGGTTCAGGCGTCTCTTCACTATGTCGTAGACTAGATAGAAGCCGTCTTGCCCCTCTCCTTCATATTTGTAGACGTTAAGTATATTCCACAGTCCAGGACCCTGATGAAGAGTTATAATTAATCATTAATTATCATCGGTCTAAGGATTTTCATTGTTGCACTTATGATCAAAGTTTATGTGCGGAAAAATGTAGGCGCACTATAAGTCGTACAGTGGCCATGGAGAGTTTCAACGATGCATCTTTAGATGATATTTGGGCCGCTCTGCCCTTATCATTAAAAATACAATACTACTGGGAGCAAAAACAATCAAACTAGGGACTTACAATCATCTGATTCCTTTGACCATGCACGATCAAGGCGAGTAGACCACAGAAAAGTATTCTATACATCATCAACAATGTCCTGATAATGAACTAGTTGTATGTGGGTTTTTATATTATGTTTTTTTACGTGTTTCATAGCTATAATGATGGTGTCGTGATGCAGGCGATAAGGATCAAGATCTCAAATTGACATATCCTGTAATTGAAATATGTTAGAATTCAATGATGGATGAATTTATTCACCGATGTTTGTAGTGACATACTAATTATACCTACCTATCATCGTCGTATTCATGCAAGGGAATGTAGATCAGATAGGAGGTAGCAGTGATCGCTTTGCTATTTTCTGCCACCATATATAAGTAAGTTATGATAGAATAGAAACGTTGTTAGAGTAATTCCCGATATTATGAAAGATGACTGCCTCGGTGGCGTAGTTGTATTACAGTACGACTGCAAAGCTGAGGTCTCGGGTTCGATCCCCGGCTCGGGCAAAGTGAAATTGAGTTTTTCTACTTAGTATCAGTCCGGAGTCTGGAATTTATGCCCGATATGGCGATAGGCTGGCCCCCTATCACATCATGGGACGGAATGTCGGCGAAAAGGGGGTGCACTAGTTACGCCTCTGCCTACCCCTTCGGGGATAACAGGCGTGAGTGTATATGTATGTCTGCTTTTTGTATGGGTGCTGGGCCTTAAAATCTAACCAGACTCAAACTTTAGTTAAATTAAAGAGATAAAATATCGATCTTGGATCGATTAAAAAAATATTTTTGACCTCCATTTGTAGCTAACTTTTTAAAAAAGTTCATTCAAAGTGTCGTTTTTAAGCAAAATAAAATTACATAAATCTCGAAATCGGAGGCATTTAAAATTAAACGTTTTATTGTAAAAAGCTAGTTTTAGGAGTTCTATCCAAATATTATCTATATATATAAAAGAAAGTGGTGTTAGTTACACCACTTATAACTCAAGAACGGCTGAACGGATTTAGCTGAAAATTAGTGGAGAGGTACCTTAGAACCAGGAGACGGATATAGGATTCTTTTTATTCCGGGAAAATATAAACCGGGACTTTTATCCCGGATAATCGTTTTCTGTCAGTGGAACCGCAAGAAAACAAGTATAGAGATATTTCGAGATCCAGTTGAGGACATAATTACTCTTATCCCGGAAAAAGATAAACCGGGAATTATATCCCGGATTTTATTTTCCCGCGAGTGGAGCCGCCACGACTAAACCGCTGAACCGATGGCGATGCAATTTGGCAGGGAGATAGTTTAAAACTCTGGGAAGAATCTAGGCTACTTCATATCCCGGGAAAATATAAACCGGGACCTTAATCCCGGAAAATCGTTTTCTGCCAGTGGAACCGTATGAAAATAAGTATGGAAATAGTCTGTGATTCAAAGGAGGACATAGGCTACTATTATCCCGGAAAACAGACACCGGGAATTTTATGCCGGAATTTTTTTTTCGCGTTTTTTTTATTTTTAAGGATATGACCCTACATCTCTATTTATTTTAAAACAAAGGCCCCTATCGCTTCTGTCTCTTCGACGCGATAAACTCCAACACTGCTTAGCGGATTTTCATACGTTTTTCATCAATTGACGTTGTGATTCAAGAGGAATAATTGATAATATTTTGTACGACAGAAAAATAAATGTAGGTATACAGTATTATGCTTTGCTACCTGTGCTAAGCCAGGGCGGGCCGCTAGTATTAAATAAACTTTCTTGGTTATAATTTAAGGTCCGTTTTTGGACATATCCTTTAATATCTGATATTTCTAGATGATGTAGTGACCTGCAGTGCTTTATAATTAAGACATTTGGAAGGTGATATTTCTTTATGAATAGTCATGACATTTTGTGCATAATATTTCAAAAGTGCTAGATCATACTTCTTTTGGGTTTATCTACGCAACAAATATTAATTTTCTGGACCTTCTTTTGTAAACTCAGTATTAGAACATACACATTTATTTTTGATAACACGTTTGTGAACTTAGCTACACAGGTCTGCTCAGATACAATAAAGTTGAAAACATATTTAGATTTTATGTAAATATTTTTTTATACCTATCTGAAAGGATTCCTTAAATTATAAAATACTGTTTTAGCGGCGTTATGATGGTCGCCGCTGTTAGAGGAACAGATGGTTGCGTTCCTCTATGGAAGGGAATTTCCAGTCAGGCAGATGTAGCGCCTGACCGGCCGCGGCCCCTCCGATGGTCCTTACTCGGAGGTGGTATATATGCTGTGCTTCGCGTAAATATTGCAAGTGCAATCCAGGATCGTGTGGTGCCATCTGGTAGTATTTATTAGGCATTAATTTCTAGTTGTCGATACCACTCGTCGATGTCCGATGTATGAGTGTCGGGTCATCTTGTTGACAACTTATTTAGTTAGTTCCCAGCCAATGTTGATAGGTGGCGGTGTTGTTAATTATGCCGCCACATCACTCCCCCCCGGAGACCGGAGGTCGAAAGTTCAGTCGTGAATGCTTCTGCCAGTGCCAGAGAGTTGATGCCCCAGTGAGTCGGGGTGCTGCAGTTGCCCCAGTGAGTCGGGGTGTTGCGGATGCCCCAGTAAGTCGGGGTGAAGTGGATGCCCCAGTGAGTCGGGGTGAAGTGGTTCCAGTGAGTGGGAACCGTGCGCAATTGGCCCTAGTGAGTCAGGGCTGTGCGCGGGTAGTCAGCTCATTTGAATCGAAGCTGAGAAGGTTATTGCGTCTCTGCGATGACTTCGGTGCGTCACGTGGCTATACCGCGACAACCGGCGAAGGCTGCCCGTTGAAGATCCGGCTGTAGCGCAGTTGTGCCGTGGCGTTGGAGCCGAAGAACGTGCAGGAGTGCCGAAGGTAACCAGGCAGCATTCATGTGGCGACCTGAGCGGCGAGAACGCTAGCTGGCTGGGCGAAGTGTTGACTGGATGGCTGGAAAGGAAGTGGCGGATGGCGATGCGATGTGAAGCGATGCGGAGCGGAGCACTGCGATGATGCAGGTGCGGCTGGACTCGATGATGACGGTGCGATGATGTTCAGCGTCGGGGGTCACCACTTTGGCGGCGGAAGGATGGTCGCCGCAGTAGAGGAACAGATGGTTGCATTCCTCTATGGAAGGGAAATTTCCAGTCAGGCAGATGTTGCGCCTGACCGGACGCGGCCCCTCCCATCTAGTAGTGTTACTGTGCGTTATTTCTTGATCGTCGAAATCATCGGTCGTCCTGGGATAAAAATATTTCCCTGAGATAAAAGTAACCTATAGCTCTTAGGAGTCAGAAGTAATACAGCTTCCTATAAGTGAAAGAAAATCAGTTCAGCAGTTCCTGAGAGAAGCGCGTTCAACCAAACAAACAAACAAACTGTACAGCTTTATAATATTAAGCATACATTTAGATCAGTTTATAAAAGTAAATTATACTTATTCCAAATAGATTCCAATACAACTTTTGTCTTGTCTAAATATATCTATCTAAATTTTGCATGGATTATTTTTTAATATTTGGCGTCGATGCCTAATTTAAATTGCTAGCTAAGCTAAGTAAATACACCAACAAACATACGAAAATATTGTTCAATTTAAATTAGGCACCGACTCCAAATATATGTATGTACTAAGCGAATACAAATTTTAATTATTTTTTTATTTGTAGTGGTTTCGAAGTCGGTTTATTTTTTGTTAAAAAGTTTTTATTTTTATTGCTTTTTAATTACTTAATTATAGAATGGTGTAAACAATAAATCATATATATACGATTGCAGCATTCGCGAGTCATCTGCTGTTAGTTATTGAAGAGTTCTCCTGTGTATCTCCGAAGATCTTCATCAGATCTTCATAAATTATACAAATTCTAAAACCATCCCTGAAAAATATAATTATATTTCAATGTCGAAAACCACATTCAAATCGGATCAGTAGTTTTTGAGAAACTCGCAGCAAATTTACATACATACATACATCATACATACATACATACATACATACATACATACGGATCGAATACAGAACCTCCTTTTTGAAGTCGGTTAACAAGCACACACACACGTTTTGATTTAGACCTGCAGAAATTGAGCGAATCTTAGTGATTTTGTTAAGATTATTTTTGCGCTAAATAATTGTTCTTTATACGTCTTCTCATGAAGGTTGAAATATAATTGGTTATTTGGAACTGAAACAACTAATCATCTTTTAAAACTATAATCTAAACGCTATCCTGATATTAACGTCGTCTGGTGCACGCGTACCTGTCTGACAGGCACGTGGTGTATCCGGGCGCCGATGGGTGGCACCGAAGAGCGATGTCGTGCGGTGTTCCACAGGGCTCGGTTTTGGGCCCTCTCCTGTGGAACATCGGGTACGACTGGGTGCTCCGTGGTTCCAATCTCCGGGGCGTCGGCGTGACATGTTACGCCGACGATACGTTAGTCACAGCGACTGCTGGGACCTTCCGGGACGCCGCAACTCTGGCGGCGGCGGGCACCGGCCAAGTAGTTGGAAGAATTCAACGTTTAGGTTTGAAGGTGGCCCTCGAGAAAACCGAGGCCGTGTGTTTTCACGGACCTCGGAGAGGGCCACCGGCCGGTGCCGGCATCGTCGTTGGGGGGGTGCGGATCCCCATCGGCTCTAGCATGAGGTATCTAGGTTTAGTCCTGGATAGCCGATGGCGATTCCGCACCCACTTTAAGGAGTTGAGGACGAAATTGTCCCGGGCAGCGGGCGCTCTTTCCCGCCTGCTGCCCAACCTGGAAGGTCCTGGCTTCCCTTGCCGGAGGCTGTATCACGGAGTCGTGCGGTCCATAGCCCTTTATGGCAGCCCCGTTTGGGCTGACTCCCTGGGTCGCCCCTGCGTCGCCCTTCTGCGCGCCCCGCAGAGAGCTTTAGCGCAGCGGGCGGTCAGGGCGTACCGCACGGTCTCTTTCGAGGCGGCTTGCCTATTGGCCGGATTTCTGCCCTGGGACCTGGACGCCAAATCCCTTGCCGATGTATTCCATTGGCGGGAGGAGGCGTTCAGTCGCGGGGAGCGTCCGGCCCTGAAGGAGGTGGAGGCCAAGAGGGCCGCCTTACGGCGAGCCGCCGTGGAGGAGTGGCGTCTCAGGCTGGAGGCCCCGTCGTGGGGGCACCGTGTCGTAGAGGCAGTGCGTCCTGTCTTTGCCGAATGGCTGGACAGGCGCCACGGAGCGGCAACATACCGCCTGACGCAGGTGCTCACCGGGCATGGCTGCTTCGGTGAGTTCCTGTTTCGGGTGGTAGGTGTAGAGGAGTCGGCCGTGTGTCACTATTGTGACAACTGCCCAATGGACACGGCCCAACATACGTTGGAGTGTTGTCCAGCCTGGGATGAGGAGCGCAGCGCTCTCAGAACAGTCGTCGGAGAAGACCTCTCACTGCCGGCCGTGGTCGCTTCCATGGTCGGCGGCCGGGAGGCCTGGCAGGCGGTGGCCCACTTCTGCGAGGCGGTCCTCTCGCGGAAGGAGAGTGCCGAGAGGGATCGCCAGCGCAGTGGTGATCCCTCCCGCCGCCAGACGAGACGTAGGAGGCGTCGGGTGGACGACTGACCGACGTCTCCCGCCCTGTGGATTGGGGGCGTTTGGAGAATTCCACCACGGTATCCCCTGCCTGTCGTAAAAGGCGACTAATAGGGGCCTCCGGGGGTCACGGGTGGGCGGGACGTGCCGCCCACCCATTAGTCTAGCCAACTTCTGTGACCCCCGTGATGGACATGTCCGAGACAGCGTGTCTCACGCTGCCTCGGACACCAACAGGCGGACACGATACGGTGTTTCGGGGGCTTCTGAGCCCCCGCAACAGGAAAAAGGACCGCAAAAACGCGGTACGCGCAGGGGCGGTTGCGGACGACAACTTAGACGTGAGTCGGAGGAAGCCCGCAGCCGTCCCTAATGAGCCGAAGATGGCAATATAAAAAAAAAAAAAAAAAATCCTGATATTAACGTAACAGAAACATAAGAAGAAAAATAATCATTACACACACACACACACACACACACGCGCCTGTTATCCCCGGAGGGGTAGGCAGAGGCGCAACTAGTGCACCCACTTTTCGCCGTTATTCCGTCCCATGATGTGATAGGGGGCGAGCCTATCGCCATATCGGGCACAAATTCCAGACTCCGGGCTGATACTGAATTGAAAAACTCAATATCACTTTGCCCGACCTGGGGATCGAACCCGAGACCTCAGCTTTGTAGTCGTACTGTAATACAACTACGCCACCGAGGCAGTCAGGCAGTAAACAATCATTAATTTATGAATATTAATTGGCGTAGTCTAAAATGGGTCAATCCATCGAATTTTAATATCAAACTTTATTACGCTCTTAAGAAATTCAATTTGTATGGTAAAATAATTTAATATTGCCCATCTTCTAGATTACACTTTGGACACTATTCTTAGATTTAATGTTAAATATTTCAGTATTTCTGTCTACCCTTTGACTGATACATTATTAAGAATCTTGATTCGTTCTACATAATAGAGGTCATACTACATACAAACAGGATACAATAATCTTCTACGAGACAATTTTTTCTATATATAGATGTGCATTCTTTTCACCAATGACCAATAATTATTTATTGATATCTTCATTTTTATAGCTTAGTTTTTTATTATTCCCAAAAAAGGTAATTAATGATTTTGCACCATGTTTAAAACAAGGTGTACCAACCCTCATTGGAGTTAGATGAAGGTAAATTGAAAAAGATTTAACTCTTCCAGACATAGCATATAAAAAAGTAGCAGCTATGCTATACTCCCGAGTGTCGACATTGGGCTGTAAGACTGTGTGAAACCAACATAACCGATCCACTCACCCCCCAGTGGTGGTAGCGATAACGCGTTTTTTTTTTCCTTGCAAAAAAAAAAATAAGCGAGTTCACTTCTCTTCCAATCAAACACCCAAACAAATAAAAAATGGTTATAAAATTTGTTTATTTATTTAGGATTTGCTATTAAAATTAAAATTAATTTACATGTAAATATGGTTACATTTCATTGTAACATGTCTAATAAAATGCCAACATAAGTGCTATGTAGTATGTTAAAAGAGAAAAGAAATTTAGTAATTGATTTAAAACTGAAAAAAATAACAAAATAGCTAATCAAAAACAAACAAAATGTAACAGTAAAAGCTTTGTTTAAAGATAATACTTTTAAGTCTTAAGCAATCTAATTAGTATTAGAAGACGCACTCCCTAGTTTCGATCAATCTTTGAATCAGTTTCTTGCCCTCGCCCCGATTTTTCTTCCCTGTGTGTGTATGCGGAATATCGTCAACAAAGGCAATCCCACCGCGTAGGCGCTTGTGGTCGCTCAGAGTAGCTGTAATAAAATAATTAATTGAAATCTTCTTTGATGATATTGAAACTAGTGAGTTGAGGGATCCGTACCCACACTTTTTCGTTTAAAATGCCCAATTAGTAGGAATTTTGTTTGTTAAATAAGTGTCATATTCTGGATTTCCAGAAGCGGTGGATAGCGGACGGGAGAGAATACTTAAAAATTGTAATCGGCAGACGGTGAAGGGATAAACAAAGATGGCAAATACTTTAATACACGCTTATGCTACCCTGGTACCACGATCTCACTCTCGCCGCAACCACCACAGTTCAGACGCGTCTTCTATCAACCCCCCCATTTCATTCAGTCAACATTTTGGAGCCACTCCTTAATGAGACTTTATTGTTAACAGGCGATTGCTTACGAACTTCATGTGTTATTAATTTGCAAATATTAAATCTGTTTTGTTTTTTGATAATTAAAATATATTTTAGGACCTTTATCTGTGAATTATTATAGTGTGGCAGGGGGTGTGAAAGCAAATGCATTTACAGGTTGGTGAGCATATTTATATGCCAGGATTTTGGCATTTTGGTTTCTTGTTCCTAAAATCGATGCTGTGACATCCCTAATTTTATTCCTTAGATACGGCCCGCTCTTTATTGCTTTTCTGGGTTAGTATGAATAATTAAGCGGTATCCAATAATGGCAACTTACAATCGACAGCTTTGTGAATATATTCTCTATGCACCGTGTATTTAGGGTCTATCTTGATTGCTGCTGCAGGACCATTGTCAGTCGCACATACAATGCTCTCTAGTACTCCTGGTACCGTACTGATTACCGCTTCTATTTCTTCGGGAGACACCTGGGAAAAACATAGTTTATTGAGGTGGTGGTAAATTAAATACGCCCAAATAACTCTGGTTTTTAAATATTTTAAGACTACAAGGGGAAATGAGTAAGCTTCCAAAGTGAAAGTATGGAACGACGAAGTCGTGAGCAAACCACAAAGCCGCATGATACTAATTGATAGGAATTAAGAAATTAATAATTATGAAAGTTATTATCACTACATAATATAAAACTAAGTCATTTGTTCTGTGCGTGATGGTTTGTATATAAAGTGATTTTTATACAAGAACAACTGAAAAGAGGGCGAAGCTGCAAGCAAAAGATAGTTAAGTATATAAATGAAACCTTTATATACGGACACAACAGAAACGACCCCTGTACACCTGATGGTAAGCAGAGTGTTGTTCAGATCAAGTATCGACTGACAAGAGATAATTATTCTGCGCCAGTCAACTGTACCAGCCTGTTTGAAACACAGATATACACAGGCTGGTCTCGGAATGCGACACACAAAAACCACCGTGACGGGTTTTACGCGGTATGGTGGTTGCTATCCGGACGGACACAAGAAAAAGAAGAAAAAAAATATTATTTGTAGCAACCATTACAAAATAATGACACAGAAAACATAAATTAAACTTTCTCGTCACACAAGCTACCCTAACTGCACATAACGTCGTTGTCAAATCAAATATCTGCTATGTGTAAAAAGTTCAACTTTGAGATACGGAGTAAAAACATTCTCATGTAAAAGTTTGAGACAAAATTTGGACATGGCATATTTTTCTTAGCGTATATAGTTCGCCGAATAACGATTAGAATCACATAACGGCTTTTATATATGAATGTTTGCGTGGCAAACTAGTCATATTAGTCAAAGTTTTGAAAACTCAAAAAAGGGCACACAGCAGATATTGGTTTGACAACGATTATAAGCTGGTAAAAAACCAGCGCTGGTCTTCCGTTGGGCCGTCTTTGTGTTATGAGTGCCAAAGGCTTAAACATTATACATTATCCAACCAACCACAATTTTCCAACCAAAAAACTCCACTTTTGACCAAATGGTTAGTAGTATCTATCGGCAATAAACAATGACTGGTAGACAAAGAGAATATAAACACTACGTTAGCTGGTGGAATCGTGAGTACGTTGTTTATTGTATCAAAAACTCTGGCAATATTGTACAAAATGCAGTACCATAAACAGGAAGGAATTCGATAATTCAACTAAGTTTTTCAACCAGTATGTCACAGATCCAGTGAGCATTATAAACAGGTATCCGAACACGTCCCCGGGTTAAATATAAGTTTAAGCTTCAATTTCATGTTTATAGAGCGTGAAATCCTTTCGTGTACTCTTCTACCTCAGTTTAACTTCATTAGTTTGTTTTCTTCGCGACTTCGTTAATAATATAGTTCCTATAAATGCCTTTAAATCTTTCAATGAAATGCCAAAATTGATGACTCCTATAAATCGCTTGAACTCTTTCTTAAGCACGATATCATATTCTTTTAGGAAAGAGAAATGTTTTTTATTTCGAAAAAAAGTACTTCCTAATTAGAGACATGCGTTTCAATTATACTGAAATTCCTATAGCTAGAAGAAATGTATCATCCTGGTTATACTTCACACATACTGTTTTTTTCTTCAGATAACCTACGAAGTACGAATCCTCTTAAATCAACACAATAAAAAGGCACACCTATCATTGGCGTTCCTAACTCGCAACAGCACTTAGCTAGATTGGTAAGGAATACTCCCACGATTTATTGCCAGTCCGTGCCATACTTTCTGTCTCCAAAGAGATATCCTAGAATTAACAGGCTGTTGAATTTTTGTGACTTGTTTTTTCATTAGTTGGAGAAGACATGTATAGCTTAGTTATTTTGAGGCGCCTAATTGGAGCCATAGCCATTAGGCATAGCGATTACTAACTTTTGCTTGTGGACCTACTTACATGCAAATCTATCCTTGAAATCCTACTAATATTATAAAGGCGAAAGTTTGTAAGAATGTATGGATGTTTGGATGTTTGGATGTATGGATGTATGGATGTTTGTTCCTCTTTCACGCAAAAACTACTTAACGGATTTCGATGAAATTTGGAACACGGGTACATCATGTCCTGGATTAACACATAGGCTACTTTTTATCCCCGGAAAACATAAAACGCGACTTTTATCCCGGAAAAACTTTTTAACGCGAGCGGAGCCGCGGGCAAAAGCTAGTATTACAATATGTACTGGGTGTTGTTCACGCTTTCAAACTCACGGAAAGCCTTTCCCGTTTCCAAGAATCCTAAATCACTGTAGCCACCCATAACGCTGCTATAGCGTCCATAGCGCGAACCCGATCAGAAATTCGAAATATTTCCCACTAAAAGTTATTAACTGGGATAAAATTTGTCTGTATTATGCTAATCTAGGAAAGGGTCTATCCGTGTACGAAATTTCATTACAATCCCTTAAGCAGTTTTTGCGTTTACTTTTAACAAATATATAAACATCCAAATAGTGTCACAAACTTTCGCATTTATAAAATTAGCCTATATACTTAATATTTTATTATGTATTCAGGAAAATATCTCCGTAGGTAAGTAATGTTGCTAATTCTATATTATTATCCCAAAGAGAGGGAAGTCATAGCGAAGTTACACCTGTCACAACAGGGTCACTGTTTCGAAGAACGTATTCGAAGCACGGGTTGTTAAAGTAGTAAGTCGTAATTTGACTGTTGGACTTTGAAGAACAAACTTCGAATTTGAACAGGTCATGGTGATAATGGATCATTTTGAGAGGCTTGTACATGCAATTTATATATAAATTGACATAATATGAATTAAAAACTGCAGCTAAATTGCTCGACTTCGATTTTAATTCACGAACAGTCTTTCAACAGTTAACAGTATGCAATAAGACCATTAAAACACGTTACAAAAAAACTTCAAACAATTAATTAATTATAAGAAATTAATAAACGTCAAAACCACATCAAATCAAAATATAAAACAGTTTAGAAATTCTGAGCGAACCTAAATCGTTCCACGCGCAGGGAATTTTAAGTTTAAATTAATTGAAATAGACCGGTTTAATATAATTTTATCTTTAACGTCAAGCGCAGAACGAGTACTGAATAATAAGTTATAGTATGCCGAACAAACTAATCGCAGTTTAATTGAAAAGTAAATAGCTGTTGCCTTGAGTTATTTAACAGACGTGGCTCACGCCTTTAGACTGTCGTGGATTTAATAAGGCTCTTAAGCATTCATCTATACAGTTCGAGGGTGGAATGATGCAATAAAAGACATATTTTTTGTATACTGTAGCCTAGAAAAGCTGGGTGTGAAATGGGTAAAGTCTATCAGATTCCACTGTATCATCCACATATATTTGTTCTAGGGACTGCGTTTTTTTACTAAGAGGTATTTCTTATGTATTTTGTAGACACTGGTAAACAAGTGTAAACCGTGACTCCAGAAGTATGGTGTTTCGCTCTCTTATTCTTTATACTATTATAAGTCAAATCTATTGAAAATGTATCCACAGTCAGAATAGATAGTAGTTTAAAAAAAGCCAATACGAGTTGACAGCCTCCTCTTATTTTAGAAGTCAGTTAAAATGCATCTACTGGTTGCCGAACCAGAGAACCTCTATGTCATGCCGAGTGGGGGCAACCGTGTTACCTTGTCTATACAAGTAATTATCGAAGTTCAATTAAAATCTGGGGTAACTGGTGCGATATAAGAATTGCTTATAAGAATCAGTATTTTCAATTTTCATTATCTGATCTGGCATAATTTATTGAATTTAATACTGGCTTATAAAAGCCTTTGATTGAATTAAATTGTCATGGAATGTTTTATTATTCTAGCTAAGTAGGTATTTAAATATAGGGCGTCGATAGAAAAATTTGAATTTCTGAAGAAATTTATATAAAACTCAGCTATACTTAAATAATCTGATAACTCGTAGAACCAGCGATAGGATCTATTCCATCTCTAAGAAAAATATTGCATTTTCAGAATAGCTCGCGACGAGTTTGAAAAATGTTTTAAGATAAATCGCTGGAAAACCATAGTCTATTATAAGACTCTTAAGAATCCTTTTACCCGAGAATAGTTTGGAGACTAGCATACACTGAATTCTTTTAGAAGTTAGGTAATGCGGAATAACTTATAACTACCACTCATGAACACTTAAATGGCTCTACGAATTATAACTACTAGATTTTGCTTGCGGTTCCACCCGCGTGTAGGTTGTTCCTGAAGTCTTAATGTGCTAGGATAAAGGGAAGCCTTAAAACTTAGTCTTTTATGTCAACGATCACCTAAAGACATTCTTCGGTTTATGCGTTTCCAATTAAGATTTAAACATATTTATGAATTTTGCATTAGAAGGTGGGATATTGTCACAGACATAATAATCATCAAACAACCAACCTGGCTCCCCAAAAACTTAAAACTGAACTTCCTCCTCTCGATGTAGAACAATCTCTCGTTCTTGTCCAGGTGGAACCAGTCCCCGGTCTTGTACCATCCTTCCACGAACGATTCATTGTACGACTCGTCGTTTTTGTAGTAACCCTGGCAGATAAATTGATATTTTACTAGTTTACCACATGTTATGATGTTCTTTTTTTTATTGCATTGAAAAACGAAACGAGCATGCCGTTCGCCTGGTGGTAAGCGATACGACCGCCCACAAACAGTAGCAACACCATTCAGCACCTTGAGCTACGAAGTACTCTTTGGTATTCCACTACGCTCATCATCCTGAGACATAAGATGTTAAGTCTCATTATGTCCAGTTGTAACACTGCCTACAATGTCCTTCTAACCAAAACACAAAAGTGCAAGTGTTCAAAACCCAAGGGCACGAGCCTCTGTTTTTTCTAAAGTTATGTATGTATTCTTTTTGAATTATCGTTTGTATTAACAGTGAACGAAACCTTCGTGAGCAAGCTGCGTACCTGAGAAGATCTCCATAAAAACTTCGAATGTATGTGAAGTCTACCAATCCATACTAGGCCAGCGTGGTGGACTAAGGACCGAACCGTCTCAGTTGTAGAGAAGGCCTGTGCCTAGCAGTGGGACAGTATAATATATAATAGGGCTGGTATTATTATTATGATGCTCCTTTGAAGTTATAAAACATAGTATGCCCAATTTCATATATTAACATTTGTTGCAGAGGTTACGTAAGAGCGCTTCAAAAGGCCGAAGAACGACTATTGGGTACCGAGTATTAGTCTGAGTTAAATAAGCTTGTCCATGGTTTTTATTACAATAAGGTAGTTACGAAAATAATACAAAAAGGAAAAAGCAGTTATTCCATTTTGAAATATTCTTGTGAGCAAAAATGGGGGCGTGGCGGTGATATCGCGCTATCTCTTTCGCACACACGCAGCGTTATAGCCGACGGCGCTTAGTGACGTCACAGCCTAGTATTGCTGTTATTTAACAGCTACCCCTTCCACCAAATTTCAATGCTTATTAACTTACTATTGCGCCAATTTTGAAAATTCTACTGGTGGTAGGACCCGTATATGTTAAAGGCCGTCTGGGTGGGTACCACCGCAATGTCTATTTCTCTACCAAGCAGCAGTGTGCATGCACTATTGTGTTTCGATTTGAAGAGCATTGTAGCAGTGTAGCTACAGGACATAATGAGACTTACCATCTTTTTCGCTCACGACCGCAGTGGAATGCCGCACATTACTTTGTTACTCAAGATGCTGGATGGCGTTTCTACTGTTTATGGGTGGTCGTATTGCTCACATACTTACTTGGCATGCCCGTCTCGTCATTCGAAAAAAGTAGTCAACAACCTTTTTACCGTGGCTGACATCGGCTAAGAAGGAAGACACGTCATTGCATATTTCTGCTGCCTAGCAACAGTGTGGATGCACTGTTCTATTCCAGTTTGAAGGATATTGTAGCCAGCTTAATTACTGGGCATTACGAGACTTAACATCTTATGTCTCTGGCTGACGAGTGCAATGGAGTGCCACGTAATACTTTGTAATTAAAAGTTTTGTGTGGCATTACTACAGAGATCACTTGCGCATCAGGCGAGCGGCAGGCTGTCATCATTCAGAAAAAAAGACACCTGAATAATATTACCTGACTATTATATCTTTATTGCTTAAATTGGTGACAAAATGTTTTAAGGCAATATAACAAGAAACAAACATTTATTTACATAGAACACAGGTGGTACCAGATTTAACAGTGGTGCATAGTCCAAGCTATACTCTGCCTGCATTAGGCATGCGACATTATTTCCTTGTAACAAAATATCGATCTATATTATTATTTAGCATATTTATTATATTCTTAATTGTATTATATTAAATTTTACAAATAATTAACTTCATTATTTTTGTATTGCATGAACTCTTCTATCGTATAAAAACACTTATCTACTAGCCATTTTCTTAACTTAATTTGAAAATATTTAAGTGGAAGTTTCCTTAGATTTTTAGGCAGTTTGTTAAAAACTGATATGCACATAGGATAAACATCATTTTTATTTAAGACTGTTCTACAGAATGGAATCACTACTTTAGTTGGATCTCTTGGTCTGTATTTAATTATTTGATACCCTCTGAATTTGACAAAAAAATATGTATAAATTTTATATTTCCTTACAAACGATTGATACTTCAAGAACATGCATGCAGGTCAATGTAAGCAAATTGAGTTTTTAAATACGAGTTTACAAGAGTCAAGTGGACTTACTGCCCAAATAGCATCATCACTACCTAAGGATTGACTCAATATAGCCTTTATATGCTATACACACACATACACTCACGCCTGTTATCCCCGAAGGGGTAGGCAGAGGCGCAACTAGTGCACCCACTTTTCGCCGTTATTCCGTCCCATGATGTGATAGGGGGCGAGCCTATCGCCATATCGGGCACAAATTCCAGACTCCGAGCTGATACTGAATAGAAAAACTCAATATCACTTTGCCCGACCCGGGAATCGAACCCGAGACCTCAGCATTGTAGTCGTACCTTAATACAACTACGCCACCGAGGCAGTCATATATGCTATACATGCAGTCTTTTCGTCTGACACGGTCCGTAGCTATCTAAGGGCATATACAAATCTACTTAGTTTGAGGCCAACGTCATTTATATTGTTTCCAGTAGCAGAATCAATGACTGTAAGGATCCAAAGATTATACTGACATCTGATAGAAAATAACCCAGAGACAAATTGCTAACAAACCTTGATGACGCATTCCCCCTTGATATAGAGCTCTCCGCTGTTCCCGGGCTCTACTTCTACTCCATCGTCGTTTATCACCTAGAAGAAACAACGCTTTTTTTATTTTCTCCTTATTTTTTTTAAGTGTTCAAGCACATACATCCTCTTCAGAAGTGGTATTCTTGGTTGCCTTTTTATCCTCTGTAGTACTTATGTCAGAATAAAGCGGTGGCAACCTCACTCGGACTTTATCGAGGAGTTTTGGTGGTAACAAAAAACACGTCTTAATATATCCTATATAAAATTACATTTACAATATTAAACTGTAATCTAGAATAGTACCTAATATGCTCGTATCATAGTAGAATGTAACTTGTAACCTGTTTTGTTGTCTGAATAAATAAATCGATAGGTTATGATAATTAACACTATTTTTGATCTTATGTATCAAAGAGACTGCCTCGGTGGCGTAGTTGTATTATGGTACGACTGCAATGCTGAGGTCTCGGGTTCGATTCCCGGGTCGGGCAAAGTGATATTGAGTTTTTCTACTCAGTATCAGCTCGGAGCAACTAGTGTTGCGCTTCTGCCTACCCCGTCGGGGATAAAAGGCGTGAGTGTGTGTGTGTGTGTATCAAAGAGAATGTAAGAGTTTCACTCCATCGCTTATCCTTAAAGCAATTCTTTAACCAAAATACTTAGATTTAACTGGAAGCCATAAAATCTAACAAATTCCAGCCCAAGCCCCGTGTAAGCACCGATCCACCTCGCAAAAGCAGCTTACCTACACTCGCGTACCGAAGCAAAACCTGTAAAACTTCTTAAGATGTTTGCGAACTAATATCGTTGGAAGCGCGTCTTAGACGTCATGTATCGATATTCCAGTTTGAAAAGCTGAATCTCGATGTTTATTTTACGACCGATATAAGTGTAGAAATTGTAGATGTAACGAATGTTTTTTTGACTGCGTCTGTGGCGTAGTTCTATTAAGGTACGACTCTGCTGATGTTCGATCCCGTTCAGGCAAAATGGTATTGGGTATTTTTACTCAGTATCACCTCGGAGTCTGGAATTTGTGCGCGATATGGAAATAAGCTCGTGCCCATCACATCATGGGACGGAATACGCATGGCATAAAGTGGTTGTACTAGTTGCGCCTTTGCCAACACCTTCGGAGTTAAAAGGCATGAGAGTGTGTGTGTGTCTAATGTTTTTCTTTGTTTATGTTAGTTTATTGTATGCAGTGGTTTGCTTATTTTTGCATGTAATTATTACCATAATATAAGCCTTTGTAATGACTGAATATATAAATTATTGTTAGAAAACTGAAGCGATTTGGATTTAAATAAAAACGATTTATCACAGATTTTACATAAACATTTATCACTGGTTTTACACAAAGACATTTAACAGAAATACTTTTCAAAGTTATCTGCAACTAACCGACCAGTATGAAAGTCAAAAATAAACTTACTCCACTGCCACTGAGATGAATGCGAGACTGCGCGCGAAAGAGAGCGAATGAGAACGAATATCGATATGGCACCCTTTTTATACACCCAACTACCACTTCCACGATTTATTTGACATTTAGACTGAATTTAGTAACTGGTCAGTACGTTCCAAATACCGTCACAAATTACTGAATCCTAACATTATAATGATAGTTATAGCTGTGCCCGCAACCTCGTCTATTTGGACTTAGATCTGTATAACTCTCTTTCACTTGGCTTTATTTAGGTATAGGTACAATTGCCTCCTACAAATTCTCATGATTTTTAAAACTACCAAATAATAATCGACTTGTATATAATCCATATGTATAAGAAATGGTTTCTGAAAATCCATTCCTTCTGATTGCTCTCTAAAGTTACAGATAGGAAATTCTGCTGGCAATACGAGTACCTTATAATGCATAATGTTGAAGACCCTTCCATTGGAATTGATGGGCGCCTCTTTGTCAGGAATGGCGATGAAGCCTTGGGTCTCAGTGGTGCCGTAACCGTCGCACAGATGGGCTTGCTTTGGTAGCTTGACCTTTCAAAAAACATAATATTTATTAGAATTTACATACATATACACATACATATACACTCACGCCTTATATCCCCGAAGGGGTAGGCAGAGGTGCAACTAGTGCACCCACTTTTCGCCGTTATTCCGTCCCATGATGTGATAGGGGGCGAGCCTATCGCCAAATCGGGCACAAATTCCAGACTCCGAGCTGATACTGAATAGAAAACTCAATATCACTTTGCCCGACCCGGGAATCGAACCCGAGACCTCAGCTTTGTAGTCTTACCATAATAAGTATAACTACGCCACCGAGGCAGTCCATTAGAATTTATCTTGTTAATTAGCTTTTGCTCGCGTCCTCACCTGTGTAAGAGTTCTTCCGGGATCAAAGTCCTGCTACATGTTTTCCCGGTATAAAGAGTAAACTATAACATTTCCAATGTCTCAATCTATCTCCGTAACAAAATTTCATGGAAATCCATTTGGTAGTTTTTGAGTTTATCGCATACAAAGGCACCGGGTGTCTTTGTTGTATATAATGTGCGGAGGAAGAAAGGATATGCTGTAGATCGTCTCATAATGAAAAATTCGTTTCTTTTTAGATGGGCGGTTGCATAGTTTAGTTGTATACAAATAAATAACTAAAACACCCATCTAAAGTGCCCCATACTCATGAAGTAGCACACGGAGTTTTCAATTACAATTAATGTCTGTGTTGCACTAAACCAGTTGTTGCCGTTTGTAAATTGGCCTGTAAAGCTAATAAAAACAGTTCTATTTATGTTAGAGTTTTTTCTTTAGATAAAGACCCACTAGCAGCAACAGAAAAGAACATTATATTTCTTAAAACAAGTTTTGCTTTCCGGAAATCTTGGGAAATTCAACTTTAAAAACTTCCCTAAAGAGTGTTTTATTCCGTGAAGAGATCTGACATATGATTTTGTGGTTTGAATAAAAAAATTCTAAATTGTAGTTTGAGTACTTTGACTTTATTTATTTATTTATTTCGAAACACCATTAGGTAATACACAGAACATACATTTAGACTTTATATCTACATCTTTATTTATCATCTCTTTTCTACCTACTTTTTACATCTAGACTTTTTGTATATATTCATTCAGTTGTATTATATAATCATTTAGAATATCCAAAAGATAGGCTTAAGATTTTCGTATCCGTCTGGATTTAGCGCCATAGTGGCCTAAGTATGCCACGTTCTGGAATCATCACGTATACATCTGGATTCGAACAGGACGGCATAATTGTGGACTAGTGAGGCATAATCATCGCTCTGCAGTCGTTACTACACTACGCTACTCTTTTTACCAACTGGTACTAGAGCTGACATCGCCAGGTCCGTGTAAAAATAAACTTGTATAAAGAACCTCTCAATTATCCAAAAAAATACCTGGAATGATTTGATGACATCGGGCGTGGCGGGAGCCCCGAGGAGAAAGACAGTTTTCAGTGACGACAACTGGTCTGGTCTCGCCGCTTCTATGAGAGCCTTGCCGAACGCAGGGCCGAAGAATGTCCACGAAGGCTACAACAAATGCTTACTGTTGGAAATTGTATTGATGTGCTATTAAAAGAAATTTCGAGACCTGGCTCGATTAAGAGTCTGTCATAATAAATAAATTATTTGTAATTTCTAGTTTTAAGTGATGTGTCTCACACTATATTGCATTTAAATTTGATTACTTTAATAAAGGAAAAGACATACATGAGCATAGCCGGAATGAAAGCTTTTTTCATTTCCGATTTAAGAAAATCACACACACATACACACATACACTCACGCCTGTTATCCCCGAAGGAGTAGGCAGAGGTGCAACTAGTGCACCCACTTTTCGCCGTTATTCCGTCCCATGATATGATAGGGGGCGAGCCTATCGCCATATCGGGCACAAATTCCAGACTCCGAGCTGATACTGAATTGAA
The DNA here is from genome assembly GCA_949316025.1 of Lapara coniferarum. NCBI lineage: Eukaryota > Metazoa > Arthropoda > Insecta > Lepidoptera > Sphingidae > Lapara > Lapara coniferarum. The sequence continues at coordinate 16,702,043 of OX438923.1, forward strand.
AAACTCAATATCACTTTGCCCGACCCGGGAATAGAACCCGAGACCTCAGCATTGTAGTCGTACCATAATACAATTACGCCACCGAGGCAATTAAGAAAATCCTTGATAAATAACGCCCAATTAGGCATACTGCGCTAGTGGTATGAAATTTTACGCCTATATCTCACATGATGTGATAAAAAGATATTTTTTTTGGAATCTCATATCCATATAGTGCTAAAATATTTTTATTTTAGAGATAATTTACATCGAGTATATGCAGAAGCTGCGATAAAAATCTTTAAACGGCTTACCCGATAGTTCTCCAGCATTTCAAGGACGTGTTCCACGGTGGACTTTTTGGGCGATATGAGCAGCGGCATATTGAGCATAGCGCATCCTGTTGCGCACATTGTGAATGTCATCCATTGTATCGTTGTCAGCAGCATCACCATATTCGTGGGCTTGGGGAACTGGGTGTGGTACGACCTGACATATAATTAATGGTCATGCAAAATATTACTATAATACCGGGTGGAAGGGAAACGCTCTCTATACCGGAACGGTAAGAGAGAAGAATCATAACATTAACGAAAAACTATATTCATTTGCAAAGCTAAGCGATAATACTTACGATTTTAGAATTTCCGTAATGCCTTATGCCAGCCCTGTATTATATACTAGCCACTGCTGAGCACGGGCTTCCTTTACTAGTGAGAGGGTTTAGGCCTTAGTCCATAACGCTGACCCAGTACAAGTTGGCAGACTTTACATAACTTCCGGTTCAAAGATATCTTTATTTCTCAAAAAATGAACATGATTACAGCTCTCTTATATCGAGAAATTATTAATAATATAATTTGTTAGTACTCCATTAACCTATGTTTAATAAAATTTTGTATTACATAGTTCCCTAAAAGATTTATAAATAATTTTTTACTTTTTAAAACAAGTTTTGTTATTTTATTATACAGAGGAGCTCCTTCGAAGAGTAAATTTTTCATGCCATAATTGGTTCTAGGCGTAGGTAGATGAAGTTTGTTTCGTTGTCTGGTGTTATACGTATGAGTTTATTTTGTTAAAGCTAAGTTGTTGTGTTTCCTGTGTCAATATTTTACAGATTAGTTGAAATTGGATTGAAAGTTATTTTGTCTCTTTGTATATCTGGCTTGTCGGAGTCAGTCATACTTATAAAGCGTCTCAATCAGCTTATTCTGCAATATCTGTAAATCTTGTACCAAGGACGTTGCACTATTTTCCCATACTTCCATAAGATATTCAATATGAGGTCTAACGAGTGTATTGTTGATGAGGGGTCGTACTTGGTTTGGAATACAGCTAGAAATACGGTGTAAACGTCCAACTAAAGGTGAAATTTTTGCTTTTATATGATCAATGTGGTGTTTCCATGCTAGTTTATAATACAAATGCAACCCTAAGTATGTTTCATGGTTGAAATGCTTAATTTCTTGGTTACTTATTATCAAACTAGCTTGTGCCCGCAGCTCCGCCCACATTAAAAAGTTTTTCCGGGATAAAAGTCCCGGTTTATGTTTCCTCGGGATAAAAAGTTGCCTATGTGTTAACCCAGGACATGATCTACCCGTGTGCCAAATTTCATGGAATTCTGTTCAGTAGTTTTTGCGTGAAAGAGGAACAAACATCCTTACATCCATACATCCATACATTCTTACAAACTTTCGCCTTTATAATATTAGTAGGAAATAGGATTATTTTATGACTAATTGTATCAAACGCCTTCTTTAAATCTATAAAGATTCCCAGCGCAAATTGTCTTTTATCTATAGCGTTTTTAATTTCGGTTACAATATCTATTGTGGCAGTTAGAGTGTTGGATTTTGGTCGGAAGCCATACTGCTGTTTAAAGAACAAATCCTTAGATATTATGCAATGATGTAGTCTAATATTTATGATCTTTTCAAAACCTTTGGACAACACTGGAAGTACTGACACTGGTCGGTAGTTAATTGGGTCTGATTTAGCCCCCGACTTACCTATATATAGATGGAACTTTAGCTATCTTTAAAATATCGGGAAATACTCCTTGCCTAATGCATGTGTTGATACAGTTGGTTAAGTATCAATATAAGCGTTATAGCGCATTTTAAGTCTTTGACACTCATTCCATCAATACACTAATAACTTTGCAATTCTTTTCGAGAATTCTCGGGTATGTAGGGTTCCTCACGATGTTTTCCGTCACCGTATACCAGGAAAAAATTTTACAGCAACACGTTACATGAGTTTTCTTCAGCGCCATGATATTATCTTGTTCTTCAAAAGATAGAACTTATATTTGAACTACCCTCTGCATACTGTCAAGTCCATTGAGATAAAATCTGTGACGTGCAACAGTGATAAGAATACTCACCATGGCGTGACCAGTTGTGATACCAGCCCTCTGTTACTCACAAGGGCAGCCTTGGGCAGTCCAGTGGAGCCGCTCGTCGGCAGCAGCATCACAGTCGCTTCAGGCGACGACTCTGCAACTCTATAAGGCAATGCTTATTCAATGGAAACCTGAATAGATATATTTGGCTGGACGTGCCTTCTATGCTACGATTTTTGTCTCCTATTTGTTAGTTTTGTATTGGACTCGAGTCAGTAGATCCGGAGATTGGCTCTTTCTCACAATAACTACAGCTTTTAATCAGTACGTTACACACTAAACTTATAAACTAAATCTGTCTATTACGCTTTCACAGCTGAACTACTGACCGATTGTATTCAAATTTAGTGTAGAGTCAATAATTTAAACTATGATTAAGGACATAAACTGTTTTACCCGGAAAAGTGCATAGCGAGACATTTATTACGCGGGTGGAGCCGACAACAAAAGCTAGTATTAGTATAGATTACCATCATACGATCCATTTGTCTCATTTATCATAGATCACGCTAACGAAGGCATGTATCTAGTTAATTTAAGTAAAATAATAATGACTATGAAATTCATATCAAAAGGAACATAAAAATATAACAAGCTTCATATTATGATCAAGGGTCGGACGCACATAGACGATCCGAGTCTGAGCAGTGATGTTGCCGTGCATAATAAATGTTTAAACATGTATAAGCTGTGTAACGAGAAACAGCATGTCAAAAAATATACATTGTCTTCTGAAAACTAGGAACTGGGTGATGTCAAATTATTAATAAATTGTATTGCATAGCATTTAGTTGAAGTAACTGACAACCAAACAACTGTTTAGCAACTAATTAATTAACTTAAATTAATTCGTTTTATAAACAAATATGAACGGCTCGTGTTATCCATCAAAGATACATAATATATTCAAATAAAGAGCGGAAATTTACTGATCATGATAAAGTATGGACTTTATGGACGCAAATCACAATCACAAATTTTGGTTTATTTGGGACTGATTTATCAAGTTTATTAATTAAAATTGCATGTCAGAAGTCCCGCTCAGGCTTGTCTCGTGTGGATGTCACCGAACCTCAATATAAAAATAATTGTCTTCATCATGCTGAGTGCCGTAATATACAAAACAGCGCAATTTATAAGATTTATGTTGTAGTAGTGATACCGACGACTCGAGCCGCAGAAATTTTTGTATTATTATTTATCGTCCTTATTTATATAGCATTGGGGGTGAAACGAATAGTGGTCGTGAATTCAATTCCTGGATACGGGCCTCTAAATTATTTTGTATTAAATATGTATAACATGTAGCACATATTCCTAAAAACTTTCGGAGATAATAATGAAACCTGCATCAAAATTCATAAGTAATCTATTTTAGGCAAAGATTAACAGACAATATCTTTATCGTGTAGGACGTAGGTCTTTGAAGAAAGACATGGATGTCATCGATATGGTATTCACTTGTAAATGCTACGTAAAATTTAATAGAAAGTATTTATTTAAAAACTCATATGTATTCACCTTTGCTACTGCTGCTTAGTTACTTCGAGTTTGATATTTATGCCCATATCCATCCATCTCAGTTTTCCAAATTAGACAAATTACATGAGATAAACACATTTTTACACCAACTCACTTGAAACTATGATAATCATCACTAAATCCTTTAGTGAATTCCTCCAAATACTGGTCCTCGTCAGCTATAAGGATGTTGCTGTTCACCCCATGGGCCAGCTGCTTCGCCTCGGTGACGCTGCCGTGAAGCTCCAAGTCGCAAAACACGTAGTGAGGCTCGATCAGCTTCAGGAAACTGTTTATTTCATCTGCCATAGTGACAATAGAGCATAATACATAGGATATTAGGAAGAGTTTTGCCAACCACGGACGAGTCGGACTGATACAAATAGAAAATGGACATCTATCATAAAATACCACTGTGACATATTTATATTTAACATGGATGGGCCCGTTCAACCGGATAATACAGCTGTCTCACAGTAAACTAAGCCACACAGCCTTAATCCCTGAGGGGATAGGCAGAAGTGCGCCATTGCACCAGGGCACCCACTTTTCGCCAAGTGTGTTCCATCACATGAAGCGATCGGGGGTGAATCGAGCGTTTTATTGCTGTTGCCTATCGTAAAACATATCTGAATGCCCAAACACTCGCCTCCGTGCTTTGATCCCATTACTGTAGTGTTAAGCTAGCAGTGCATCCGTGTATCTTCTGTGGTTATAGGTGTTGGACTTCCTTTAATATCAGTTGTTTCATTGGCTCCTATAATATGTCCATAAACTAAGTAGTATAAATAGGTATCGTAAAGCAAATTTAGTGGGCAGACGATTTGATAAAGGTCACAGGAACACGCTGGATACAGGCCGCTTTTGACAGATCCGTCTGGAAATCTTTAGGAAAGGACTACGTTCAGCAGTGGACTTCAGTTGCTGAGGATGGAGAAACTAAATTTGTTGTTAAATTGTGCACTACTCACAGACTGTGGTGTTAGGATCCATCATGAACGGCACGACGCCGGCGAATATCACCGCCCAGTACACCGCCAGTGTTCGCTGGTGGTTCCTCATCAGCAGCATCACGGTTTTCCCTCTCAAACCCTTGGCAATCATTGCGCGTGCGAGTGAGACGGCACGCTTAAGGATGTATTCGTTTGTAAACTTCTCACCTGTTGCTCCATTGATCTGTAAAGTAATTTGGAAATTTTAAATATATTCTACTGGTGGTAGGTATGACGTGAGGCCGTCTGGGTAAGTACCAGTGCAATGTATAATGTAGGGTTTTTTAATACATCAATGTTCAAACTTAATCAAAATCGATATTGGCATTTAGCAAGACAAGTATTACAGCTGTAAAAGATATGTATGTAATTTAAGACAATAACTGATTACATTTTGAACTTTAATTTAAGATTGAACAAGAAAATATGTTGTCATTTATTGCCGTCACTCACCACAACATACATTATTCTGCGGCAAAATAATTGTTCGTTACATCGAATAGATGTACCTATTTGGCATCTTTGAAATACGTGTAATTTGTTTTTGGATCTGTCGTAAACGAGGCTGTAAACATAATGTCGACCCCATTTTGGAGTGGGATAAGGGTAAATAGAGAAAGTTCTATAGGACCAATATGGGAAAACACGCAGGCCAACTTAATATGCAGACGGCACGCATATGCAACCAAAGAATCGCGTTTTTTATTGTAACTCCTTAAAGTCAAGATCACGCGTTATCAGGAGACGTTGTTGAGACTATATATTATATACGTTACTATATTTATGGGTCTGTTGTATGTCAACTGCTTGTAAATTTATTCGTGAAGCACAAAAAACTACTCATTGTTGGTTTAACATAGTTCGGCGACCAATGAAGTACAAGATACCTTTCTGCGGTCGTTAACGCTAATAGAAATCTAAAAAAATATGGGTATGAGGTGTCCTAGCGATAGGCTCGTGATGTAAAGTTATCCTCTGTACCTATAAACATTCATAATACCCAAAATAATCAGACGGCCTTAGAAAGATATATCTAAGTAGACATAAGGAGGAGGAATTTTAAGGTGTCTAGAAATATTATCCATACGAAATATTACAGCTTCAGGCTTTCTGTTATCCTCTGAGCATACATGCCGTGGACAAAATACGTCTTTACGATATCATAATACTTTGATGCTGATATATTAACAACTATCTTTTATAAGTACTGTTCTCGACCACGTCTCATTTATTTCTGTTCCGGGCTAACAGCTTTCTTTTCAACACACTGGTTTTTGCTCGCTGCCCCGCCCGCGTGAATAAGTTTTTCCGGGATATAAATCCCGCTATATATTTTCCGGGGATAAAAAGTAGCTTGATCTTCCCATCCCAAAGTATCTCCATACCAAATTTCATCGAAATCTATTCATTAGTTCCAAAGAACCTACAAATAAATTCACATACAAACTTTAACCTCTTTTTAATATTAGTGTATACAATCTACAAAATCACAATATTTGTACGAAATCAATGTAATTTTTTGTGTTTCCTATACAAAACATTTCTCTATCACTAAATGTAACCGATTATAATGATCAGACCCAAGTCCTCCTTATTCACAGACTATAAGTTACGAGTTCCCACCACACCCAAGGAGGCTGTAAGATGAATTAACCCATTTAAACATTTCTCTGTTTTCGACGGGAAATTTCCTCAGCATAGCAAGGCTCAATAAATCATAACAAACGCACCTAATACATTGTGTAAATAGTCAAACGATACCCCACCATTGTTTACTCTCTTTTAAAGATAGCGCCGTGATGAAACAAAAATTCAAAGCAAATTATTATAACATATCGTCGGCTAAGAATGCTGATCTGCTAACTCCATCGTGTTCACTATAGAGTTAGCAGATCAGCATTCTTAGCCGACGATATGTTTAAAACGTTTTGCATGAATGCAACTTTGCGCCCGCCGCAAGGTACTAGGGTGACATAAAACAAAACGGACTGGACGTCTTTTCTCTCCCTATTCCCTAAACTCTATGCACTCATCCATCATTCTTTTAGTATTACGAGTATTTGTGATTTAATCAGTCGAGTTACTTGCTTGTTTACTGGCCTATTAAATGTTGCTGAGATAAAACGGTTTTTTTTAGGAGACAATTGCTAGAAACCCTCAACTCGACTGCTTTAAGGTTGGAAACGTCGGTGATAAAATGTCCTATTACTATCCTTACAGGGTCGCGGTATGATAAACTGTGTTTCTCTACCTATGTCTGTTGTCATATTTTTGTGTTTTGTGCACCGATATGTGATACAGGTTATAAAGGCGAGATTACATTTTATTTTTATTTTTGTCAATATTTGGCGATATTTTTTAAGCCATGATATATCTCATAAAGTCGTATATCGTCATCATCATAGCCACACAAAACCAGCTGCTGAACATAAGCCTCCCCTAAAAATTTCTAGACGAATCTGTCAAAAACGGTCTGCATCGAGCGTATTAACATTTATTAAGTCGTCTCTCCACCTTGTACCGTATATCATCAGAACTTATTAATATTGTTTCTTACTTAATAGGCCGGTAAAGGGCTAGTGGGGTTAACCCTTCAACGACCCCTTATCAGTGGCAACATCACTCACGATTTTAATAATAAAGAAAACGCATAGTTTTTTGCACGTCACCCTAAAATCTAAGTTAAGTTTCGAAATTCCTGTATTTATATGTGCAACCTGATTGCAATCGAGGCATATAAATTTCTTGCACACCATTCGATATCAGTTATTATAGACAAAAGTATTCACCCCCTCTATCGGACCGGCGACAAGAAAAATCCACCTCGTAAAAGTACATGATATGTAAACCCACCTTTAAAATAAAAAATGGGCACTTACCATATAAACTTCTTTGTGGTTTTTCTTCATGCTGTGAAATATTATTTCAGCTAACGTAATTTTATCTCGTTCGGTGAAATCGTCTTTTATTCCTTTAGTATTGAGTATTTCTTTCAGGACCCCGTCTAGATATAGCTGGGAGGCTGTGGGTTTACCTCTCACTACTGTATGTGACATTTCTGGAACAAAAAGATTTTTCAGATTGTTTCATAATTTATTTATTCTATAGGTATGAGAAGAAATAGCAGGACTTGAAACAAATATACATGTATTTGATTAAATCAGTTACCCATAATATATTTTCAAATTTGATCACAATGGACAAGAAAATGAAAGTAATTTAAATAGTTTTCATTTGATTACCATTACTGATTTAGTAGCGGACGCGAGGCTCCGAACGAGAGCAAAATACGAGACTCACGATTTTAGTAATTTTGTAGGCGGTTAGACTGACTATTAGTTAATGATGTTTAGTTGTTTTTTTATGTTCTGCTTAACAATAACATCTATGCCTTATACAGTTTGGGAAAAACAGGTATTTTTTTGCTCCGTTTTTTTGCACGCTCTTAATCCTATTATTCTATCGCCGCTTTGGGTCACTCCCCCCGCTTTGTATTGTAATTGCCCTTTTAATTCTTATTGTCTTTTCATTAAGGATCAGCTTACATGGCTGTTCGACTTTTGATGTTTAACGGACATATTTTTTATTTACTGCTACCGTTGATTTTTTAAATCTATTTTTATTGATTATCGTTTTTAATCCTTGCTATGAATTAAATAACTATGTCAGTTAACGTTTATAATAAGAATGTCCATGGGCTGCGAAAACAAACGTATTCTATAAAAATACCTACACTCTCTAAATATTTTGATGTAATATGCTTGACTGAGAGATGGCTTGCGGATGGTTTTGTAGATAGTGAGTTGTTCGATAACCGTTATGGAGACGTAATCGGGATTAACGTCAAACAAACCAATCTAGGGTGGTGGAGTCCTAATTGCTGTTAGGCGTGACCTCCCGGCAGAACTTCGTAGCGACTGGTGCTCGTCTGCTGAGGATTTATGGGTAACGCTACAAAAAATCCAAGAGTGACATATAAAATGCACCTTTGTTTTTCAACTTCTCTGAGAATTTAATGAATACTGTCTTAAAACATCCTGCAGACAAATTTGTAGTTGCCTTATATGGATTGGGTTTCGACAGATAATTGCCATATTGTTTGCCCCTATAAATGCAACAGCGTGACTTTTTATTCGACGAATATTTTCAGACGACAAAAAATACGTTTAGTACATTTTTTTAAAGAGCAGGGACCATTGGATCCAGTGGCGAAGGGTGACATTTTCCGAAAGGGAACCCGACACAAAATATTGTGGTTAATAATATAAATAAATATGGTCTGCAAATCGTTCTAACTATAATTAGATTATAGCCTATTACGCTATAAAAATCATAGAAGTCTAGATGCATTACGAAGGTGGTTTTGTAAAGTACTCAAATCATTGTAACAGCTACCAGAACTGGTGATTATCATTTAAACAAGAAATAAAGCAAGTCACTTCATAGTTGTTACCCTATTATAGATTATGTATCTACCATACTCCGCGTTAGCATATTTTTCGTAAAACGGTAGAAAAAAACTATTATCTAAAATAGGTAGATACATACTTACCTGATATCTCTTATAGTAAATAGGCACTAGGTACTATTTTGCTTTTAACTAAGTTAATGCATCCAAAAAATTGCAGGTAGTTTATCACATTTTAAACTAAACTTTAAAAACACAGTTTACACAAGAAATGAGCCGTCAAGCAGTAGCTTCTGCACCTTATAATAATTGATGCATAATACGAAGCAACACTTCACAATTTCTTAAAACATTAAAAAGTTTTTCTAGATTATAAGTAAATAACGCAATCTTAAAACTCTCTCATTAATCTATTCTGTAATTACAATTAACACACAAACGTTGATAACACTTTATAACACACAAATTCATTATTATATTCCACATTTACTAATTAAAAACAAACTTATCGAACCGGCGAAATTGTTTACTTGAGTTTTCAAACGTCAATAATACAAATATACGCTTCTAATTAAAAAAGACCTCGTAAGTCTTAGTTGGTCGTAGTTGGTGAGCATCAATAATTCATGGTCGGTTAATAGTGAAGCTAAAAGATCTCGGCTTACCTCTTACGCATCTTTTCGTGAATGAAAAATGTATCGGTATGAATGAACAAATAAGACAAAGATAGCAAATACGCAAACATGCGCGAGGAAAAAAGAGACGGCGACGGAAGCTAAACGACAGCGAGTTCCCTCGCGCAGCTCCCGTGGCGGCGGGTCACAATTAATTACAACGCCATCTTTTACCATTTATTTAAACTATTTTACGTCGATCGATGAATGATTGATAAATGAGGTGGTTTGTTTGTTAATAATATAATTTAATTAATATTTTGCTTGCATAAATAACAAAAGGGAAGCCGGTAGGAATCGGGTTATATGGACCCTTCGCCACTGATTGGATCACTGATCAATTAGTTTCAAAGATGACTATGAAGTAAATATTCATCTAAGTCCTTGTTTATACAAGCAAATGTACTTTGTATTTGAATAAAAACTTCACTTAGTTGATAACATGGAAAATGGAAACTATGGTTAATGGCGTAAACAGTTTCTAAATAAATGATTGTGTTTGTGACGAAGTAGTTTGGATCGTGAGTTGATATTATTGCGTTTGAAACAACTGATTTTCAAGATTAACTAGTCTTTATGACTAGCCATGACATAGTCCATTTTGTCGAGCCTTCGATAAAAAAAGGACGTTTTGGTTAATTGTTATTCGTCGTTTTTTCATACTATAGTTGGTGATATCGGGTTTTTCTGCTCAGCATCACCTTGAACACTAGGTTGTGCCCGATATGGCAATAGGATCGCCCTTTACCACATCATATAACAATGTTATATATTAAGTCAATATTTTTTGGAGTCGGTGCCTCAAGCAAAAACCTACAAATGACATACCTACATTATTACATTTTTCATGTAGTAAATGCTAAGCGCATTTACTTACTTAGTACTTTATTAACTTATTCATATAATGAGCAATGTCATAATAACGGACACATATATTAAGCGACAGGTCACAGGTCCGTGATACAAGCGTAGGGTCATAACAGGCATTAATTTTAACTAGACATCACATAATAAGACAAGAATCAATAAGAATCATGACATAAACGAGAAGCGCAAATCTGCCGACCAATTCTGCTATAAATGCATGATATTTGGTTTTGTTAATTAATAATTATAATTAGCAATTCACATCAATTCCCACTTCCTAGTGTCTATTTCCTGCTAATATTATGAATGCGAAAGTTTCAATGAGTTTTCTAACAGTTAATACAGAAAAGAAAGTTTTGGGTAAAATTTGGCACACAAATATGGCAAGGCTCTTGGTGTTCTATTAAAGACATTTATAAACCATCTATTTTTGGAACGAAGTTCCTTATCGCGCGTTGTGAAAGGGGCTAGACGGAAAAAAATCTCACGAAAAGTTGTCACGACACTTTTATACTTGCCCTGTGAAACCAGCCAGTAATAATAAAGAACTGGTTCGAAATTTAAATAAAAAAAGACAATTTAAATCTTAGAGTAAGTATAACTACGTATACATACTCTAAGATTTAAGTGCTTTTTAGAGTAGTTTTTTTTTCGTTAGTTGTATGTTAATTTTAATGTCAATGCTTGCTTAGGTGATGATCGTGATTCGATGACATATCTATTGTGTAGGTAGAAGTAAATGTTTTCATTGATGTGGTAACGTTTTAATGAAATATACAATTATTATTATAACTTAAAAGAAATAAAATTTTATTACAATATCTTCACTAATTAATCGAAAACAACTTCGTTCCATCCGGGTGTCCCTTGACACCTCTCAAGTTTTTTTTATCACTGAAAATTTTTAAGTCCTCAATTCCAGAAAAATCCTTTCAGACGCATGAATCAGCGAGCAATAGTTCAATATAATTAATTGTAATTAACAATGTACCTACAATTCATTAATGAATTGGTAATGAATAAATTCTTTAATCTATTCTCGACCTTGGCGTATAAGACAACTAGCACCTTGGTAGAAACTGGTTGAAATTGTGCACGAGACTTTTTTACTTTGGCGATTTGAATTCTGTACTCTCATGCAACAAGTGTAAAGGCTCACCAGATACGAAACCAAAAAAGATTTTTATAGGTATCTAATGGTGCTGGTGGCTATGTCATAACTGCCTCGGTGGCGTAGTTGTATTGCGTACGCGTTACGAGTACGATTTGCGGGCTGAAGTCCTGGGTTTGAATCCCGGGTCGAGCCAAAAACAAGGTGACTGGGTTTTTCCATTTTAAAAATTACTCAGTCGCAGCTTGAAGTCAGGAAGTTGGCGGTGTGATACCCCCGTGCCTCGGAAAGCACGTAAAGTCGTTGGTCCTACGCCTGATCTCGGAAATTATGTGTGTTTTTCGATGGTATGTAGATAAGAAAATCCTAAAAACATATCGGACGGTCGGAATAGTTATGCCGGCCTGATTAATTGCCTTCACGCTCCCCTTGTGCATTGTGTAGTATGCAAACCTGCACAAGACTTTGGAAAACCCTTTCAGAAGTAGAGAATTTTGGACACTTAGAGGGTTGTGCACTAGTGTGTATTTTTTTTATTATTATTAAGGTATTAACACTAGAGTTTCCGGCTCGTTTATATCAGAGTAAAAATTGACTGAATCTTAAAAAGTTTATTATTTGATGGTATAAATTAACACCGAGGGGTTTTTATATATCATTTGACATTGACTGCTTCGGTGGCGTTGTTGTATTACCTACGCTACGACTCCAATGCTGAGGTCTCGGGTTCGATCGCGTGTCGGCCCAAGTGACATTGTGTTTTTCTATGCAGTATCAGCCCGGAGTCCGGAATTTGTGACCGACGCGATGTGGCGACAGGCTCGCTTCATATTATTATATCATGGGAGAGAACATACACAGCGGGGTGCGCCTCTGCCAATGCGGTGGCATTTCATCAGTAGAGTCGATACGTGGCTGGTGTTAAAGTTATTAATGTCTATCATTCATAATAATTATTGTTGATAGAAATTAACATCAGAGCCGCGCCGACCCAAGACAGCGCCTATATGCAAAATCTATAAAGCACTCCTGATTTTTGTCGTCCTGTTCATAGTTTTTATTACTCTAAGATAAGATTTCTTGGCAGATTTCTTGGCGCAGATAACTCTTTATAAATTTTAATTTCGTAAATGACTTGTAAGAACTTCGTAATAAGATATTATGTAAGTTGGCTATTGTCGCAACTGTAGTGGTTCTTTTAATTTTAACACTAAGCTCATAACATAAACATTGGGTCTAAATTAGAGTAGTGTAAAGTTAAACCACAGGCGTGAGTTCTTCGGAGACTTGTACTTACTTTCTTACCTACTGACCTATAAAGAATATGTTGGTAGTATAACAAATATAACATTTCATCCTGATTCCAGCGCCTCTATTGCCCTGAGGGGCTACTGCGAAAAACGAAATCCGTAGTTTCGGGTGACGGATCGCACGTTTTCTTACTACGAAGTGTTACGGATCCTTCTTTATGAAGAGTTGTTGCGTGACGAAAGTGTTGAGCGAAGTCGGAAACGTGAAACCTTCGTTCAACGGTGACAGATCCGAAGTAATTTGGTAGTAAGGTTAAATCCAAAGTTCGTCGTTTCTTCGTTTCGGACCGACGTTTCGGATTTCGTTTTTCGCAGTAGCCCCTCTGGCGCCTGCGTGCTCCGCTCACTTATCACATATGGACGGCGCGACCCTGGTAATACCAGGCGACTGACACAATCTATAAATATGTGTAAAAGTGTTATCTCGGAACCGTTATCAGCGTGTGTGTGGTATACGAAAACACAAACGGGGCCTATTTGAGGCGCTTCTCATCTTTTATCATCATTGGTATCAGCTTGGGTCAATATACCTAAATGCCTCCTTATTCTCTATGACAGTGTTAACTTGTAACGCAGCCGCGTTAACTTCGTGTAATTGACGTGAAATGATATTCCGTATGCCAATTTCCATAGTGATAAACGCAATGAGTTGGGTTACGCGCTTGGTACGAACGGTGAAAATAACGTCTGTCATAGAGAATAAGGAGGCTGGTCACGTAAGATACAAGTACACAATAGCTTAGTCGGGACTGCAAATAAGAAGGTCCGCAGGTTCAAAACCCAAGGCAAACACCTCTGACTCTTTGAATTTAAATGTTTATTATTTATCGATTATATTCAAATTCAAATCATTTATTCAGTAATTAGGCCCCTAATGGCACTTTTACACGTCATTTTTAACAATGTTTTTTTTTTAACTAAATGATTCTACCAGTAAAGTTCGCTTTAACGCTAAAAGAAAACAGCGCACGGAAACCTACAACCTGAGAATTTGGCATTACTGTTATATTCATTGGAAGGAGCAATTTTTACTCTTATTCAAGTAAAAAACATCTCGACTGTAGACCCAATAGCTTAGCTTAAAGCTAAAATTGACTAATGTAAAAATTGCTAAAAATATACATAACTTTTAAAATAGTTTATTTCTGGTTATATCGATGCACATAAAGGTCCTCTATGAACCTGCTTCATTTGAATAGCATGTCATGGTACAGAATATTATTACATGAATACAGGATATTATTATAAGAAATGTGAAAAAATAATCTAACAAAAAAATGTGCTATTTTTTTAACCGACTTCAAAAAGGAGGTTCTGTATGTATGTATGTAAATTTGTATGGCCGCGAGTTTCTCAAAAGTTACTGATCCGATTTGAATGTGGTTTTCGATGTTCAAATGTCTATACATTTGAAAACTATTTTTCAGGGAAGGTTTTAGTATATAATTTATGAATATCTGATGAAGATCTTTGGAGATACACAATGGAACTCTTCAATAACTAACAGCAGATGACTCGCGAATGCTGCAATCGTATATCTATGATGTATTGTTTATACTATTCTATAAGTAACTAACAAAAGAAGCAATAAATAAAAACTTTTTAACAAAAAATAAACCGACTTCAAAACCACTGCAAACCAAAAAATAATTCAACTTTATGTTCGCTTTATATATACGTATATTTGGAGTCGGTGCCTAATTTAAATTGAACAATGTTTTCGTATATTTGATCTTGTATTTCCTTGCCTTAGCTGGCAATTAAAATTAGGCATCGACTCCAAATATACGTATATACTAAGTGAATATAAAGTTAAATTATTAAGCTATTGCATAGCTTCTATCGCGGGCCTTGAGCGTGGAGACCAAATCCAGAAATTCCGTAACGAAAAAACCTGTCACCCCTCACTCCGACCGGCACGGCGGTGATATTTCATTTTCAACTCTATCACAACCATGTAGAGTGTAAAATTCTATAAGTCAATTTAATATCGCAGTCTTGTAAGAATACAATATGTAAGAGGATATTCAATGAGCTGAATGTTAAACGATAAAAGGTCGAAATTACCGTGTATTTAAAAATTGTTCCAGTCAGTGAAACGTATCGAAATGTCAAACGCGGCGGGATGACTTGATTCTAACTTAGAATTTTTAATAAGTTTTTATTTTATATCTGTTCAAATAGGTTTTTATTTAAATATTACGGCTCTGGTTACTAGTCGATTGAGCCCGTCTTTCATATTTTTTTTTAGTTTTGCCATCAGATCGATGAATATTTTATTTTATATCTGTTCAAACAGGTTATAAATATTAGAATTTATGCAATAGCTTTACCGCGGCAGTCTCCGAGTGCCACACGTCTTTTTTTTTGGTTTGCAGTAGTTTTGAAGTCGGTTTATTTTTGTTAAGAACGTGTACCATAAAACAAATAAGTTTTTAAAATTAATACTTGTATTTAAATTCCCATTTTATTAACCGATGAAAAAAAACGGAGGACGTTCTCAAGTCGACGTGTATATTTTTTGGATGTCCGACCACGCACAACTTTTTACAAAGTATCCCGATTTTAATAATTCTTTTTTTATTGGGTAGGTTATACCTCGAAATTAGTCCCATGTAAATTTGGAAGAAAATCTACCCTGAGGGTGGGAAAAAAGGGGTGATGAATTGTTTATTCACAGATTTTAATGCTGAGTTATATATTTATAACCATGTAGTTTAATCACACACACATGCTCCCAACATTTATCCCCGAAAGGGTAGGCAGAGGCGCAATTAATGCACCCACTTTTCGCCGTGCATATTCCGTCCCATGATGTGATAGGGGGCGAGTCTATCGTCATATCGGTCACAAATTCCAGACTCTGGGCTGATACTGAGTAGAAAATTCCAGTATCACTTTGCCCGACACGGGAATTGAAATATAATTTCTTCTAAATATTTCCAATGAATCGAATACAAATATTAATTAATAAAAAGCATTCCAATTAAATTTTCAATAGAGATAACATGAATAAAAATACGCATTAATACAAATAAAAAACTTTATAACAAAAAAATTAAACCGCCAAAAAAACTGAAAAGCAAAGATAATATTTTTTTTTGTTTATATGTTATGTCGATGCCTAATTTAAATTGAATAATGTTTTGGTATATTTGTTCATGTATTTGCTTAGCTCGCAATTCAAATTAGGCTTCGACTCCAAAAAATATTATTTTTTACTTTTAAGTTTACTCGGCGGCTTAATATTTTTAATAATAAGTTCTTATTTTATGATTTTTTGTGGCTATAAACTACATGAAATACATGACTGCCTCGGTGGCGTAGTTGTATTACGGTATGACTGCAATGCTGAGGTCTCGGGTTTGAGCCCCGGGTCGGGCAAAATGATATTGAGTTTTTCTATTGTGTATCAGCCCGGAGTCTGGAATTTGTGCCCGATATGGCGATAGGCTCGCCCCCTATCACATCATGGGACGGAATAACGGCGAAAAGTGGGTGCACCAGTTGCGCCTCTGCCTACCCCTTCGGGGATAACAGGTGTGAGTGTGTGTGTGTGTGTGTGTGTGTGTGTGTGTGTGTGTGTGTGTATTTCAATTCCATGCATTCACAGCCGCCGTGTTTTTGTTAAAAATCAAACATTATAGCATAAGTTAAAACCATAAAATCATATTTCGAACTAATTTTCGAATGTTATAATGAAAAATATTGAAAAAAGATTGAATGCTAAAATGGAATTATTTTATAATATTCTTTCAGAAATTATTTCATCTCATAAAATAAATTAATAATTATGTGTATTTAATAAAAAAAATTAAAGTACACTATTATAGTTTTCATCTGGCAAGAGTTATCAATATCATCTAGATATTTGGCATTTAATAAATACAATAATAGTAAATACAACATTCCAATTTACCTTTACGAGAAAATTTTTGTTTTTTTTTTTTGAAAATATATTTACCGGTTTAACTGTTATCACGAGCTCAATGATGTGAGCAAAGCCCGAGGCAGTCGACTGCACGCGATTCTTCTCGACTACCAACTAATTTATATTTCCTGGCCTTGTCTTTATCTAGTCGTTAAAATATCGCATTGTTGAAATATGCATGCATAATTCCCTTAATTATCATTGCATATCAAAATCTCTTTTTTATTTTGTCAAGGTGAAGTCTAAAGCCTACCAGATAGTTTGTGAAATGTGACGTTGCCAGTAGAAACATGGACTCTAGATTTTTTTTCTATTTAATTCATTGTATTTGTAAAAAAGAAACATTAAACTGGTAAATTATAACGTTCTAATTTTTTTTTTCATGTGCTCTTGAATTATGTTGAATATCACACACAACCTTTTTGCAAAAGTTAAACCACCTTCAAAAACTAAAATTAATTGAAGGCGGTACCTACATTTTTAGTTAAAAAAAAAATTGTAAGAAGTAGACCCAATGGAACCCTATTATAGGCCTAGACTTACAGAATATCCTTCATCATAGGTTTATACTAATGATGATGATGACAGTAAGCTATCCACCTCGTCGAGACAATTTATATGAGTCTATGAACACGCATACCATGCCATAGCCTACCAGCCCTGTATTATATACTGCCACTGTTGAGCACGGGCCTCCTCTACTACTGAGGGGGTATAGGCCTTATTCCACCACGCTGCTATGCAGGTTTCCTCACGTTTTTTTCTTTCACCGTTAAAGCGAGCATAATTCATAAAGAATAGACACATATTTTTTAGAGAAGTCAGAGGTGTCTGCCCTTGGGTTTTGAACCTGCGGACATTTGTCTCGGCAGTCCGTTACACTCCTAACTAGGCTATCGCCGCTTCACGCACACACTCACGCCTTTTTATCCCCGAAGAAGTAGACAGAAGCGCTACCAGTTTACCCACTTTTCGCCGTGCGTATTCCCGTGATGTGAGAGGGGCGTGCCCATCGGAATCTATAAAGCCATAACAAAGACCAATCTATTCCAGAAACAATACAAACATAATTTAAAATCTCCGTTCATGATAATTAGCAGAGATATCGCGTAACGTAGACAGAATACCGTCAAATTGAGAACTTCCTTTTTGAAGTCGGTTAAAAATGGATCCGAAATTTCGCTTCTCCTATTTCATATGACGGTAACATTTTGTGTAATTATATAATAATGCACAGTAAACAAAACTTTTATATCACAGTTGTCATACTCTGACAGGCGTAATAAACAGATAAATCATATTTATTACGTGATTTAATTTAATATTCTCGCCTCCTTGGTCTAGTGGTGCTTCATCCGTTTGTGAAAGGTAGGTTTTGACTTTGATTCCCAGCAAGTTACGCTTTGTGCCGATATTCATAGTACAATTTTCGGTCGGGGATTAACATTAGGCACGGAGGGGTTAGAACTATGTCAATTTTATAACGTAAAATATGATTTAAAAAATTTGAGTAGGGTACAACTAAAAATAAATAAAAAGGCATACAAATTATAACAATAGGTTAAGTAGCCTATGTGTAATTAAGACATGATCTACTCGCGTGCAAATTTCATCGAAATCCGTTCAGTAATTTCGGAGATGTGCAGTAACAAACAAATAAAAAACAGAAAAGAATTACAAAAATCGCTGATTTGTGTTCCATTACTCTTCTTTAGTTGCCCCCTTTCCTTTTTAACACATTCCTTTAAATGTACAGACACACGGGTTCGATTGCTTTATTATATGTACAGATAACTAAGTAGGACGGTGAAAAATAATTAATTATTCAATAACCGGTTAAGTTTTGCACTGATAGCTCAGCGGTTGAAGCGGCTGTTACAACAGTTACGGATTCGAACCTTTGTCCGACTCATATATTATACTGACTGCCTCGGTGGCGTAGTTGTATTGCGTACATAGGCGTTACGAGTACGATTTGCGTGCTGAGGTCCTGTGATCAAATCCCGGGTCGAACCAAAAGCATTGTGACTGGTTTTATTCATCTTAAAAAAATACTGAGTCGCAGCTCAGAAAGCATGTAAAGTCGTTGATTCTGCGCCTGATCTCTCTCCGGTCATATCAGATTGCCGTCTCACCGGAATTTGAGAGTGATGGAATAGCGAGTGCACCTGTGTATTGCGTATGCACTTCTGCATAATCTCTTCGTCGAGATTGGCCGCCGTGGCCGAAACTAGGAGGATTTCATTTTCATATTATACTAGTTCTTGCTCGCGGTTTCGCTCGCGTGAAAGCCTCATCCGCTACAAAATCAATTTATTTCGTACGGCAGCAAATTATCGGGATATTCAGTAGCCTATGTTTTCATCCAGGACATGGTCTACCTGTACAAGCCAAATACATAAATCCGTTCAGCTGTTGCTGCGTTTACTTTTAACACCCATTCATTCTCATTTACACAGAAAAAGAACTTTTACGATGGTGGGGCCGCGAGCAAAAGTATATTCTGTGACAAATATTCAAAATTCATAAGAATACCACGAAGAGATAATTCTTTCTACATTGTGCAATCACATAATTTTATATTACTGATAAGATAAAAATTACATCTTGCATCACGGAAAATGACAAAAAAATCTTAAGACAGCTGAAAAGCCCCTTGGCGCGGCATTCAATCTTCAAATGAGAAAGAAAGATAGAAAGGAATATTTATTATTGGCACATTTTAATAAGGTAGTAGGTTCGTTGGTAGACTATGTTTCCGCCCTGTGGATTGGAGGCGTTTGGCGAATTCCACCACGGTATTCCCTGCCTGTCGTAAAAGGCGACTAATAGGGGCCACCAGGAGTCGAAGGCGGGCGGCAGGGGGCTGTCCGTCTTTAATTCTGTGTTCTTATTAGCACATGCTGCGATCCCTGTGATGGACGGCAGTGTGGCTGGTAGGCCTCACGCTGCCATTGACGCCGAGGGCGTCCTTCGGTGCACGGGGGCTTCTGAGACCCCCCCCCCCACAACAGGAGACGGGCTGCACTAGGCGGCACCGCGCAGGGGCGGCTGCTGACGACAACTAAGACACTTCCCTAGCCGGTGACTCTCGGTGACGTCACAGTCTGATATTATCTTATTTGACAGCTACCCCTTCCACAGAATTTCAAATCTTTATAAATTAATTATTTCATCAATTTTGAAAATTCTTATTCCTTTACATTTTGGATGGCATTAATTTTTACCCGACTGTGAAAGAAAGGGGATTATGTTTTTCGAGTGTATGTATGTATATTTCTTTCCCACGCCCTAGAGCCTAAACAGCTCGTATTTTTATGTGAGTGTTGTCAATAGATTCTTCTTAATAGAGTGACACTGAGTACATCAAAATAAATTAAAAATAACAAAATTAAGGATTATTGGCGACAAAAAGTAATATAAAGAAAAAGTAATGTTTTCAAAATACATCGAGTGTGGTATCGATCAAAATAAAGAATGTTAAACGGTGATTACGAATAAATATTACATGTATAATATATAACTTGTATGTTTTATTGGAGTTTGGAATAGGAAATGTTAAAAAGGTGCTTGCGGCGCTAAGCCGCAGATAATTAGTAGTAGAAGAGAGAAGAAAAAACTCAGGGCTTAGGTTCGTGGTACGAGCTTTATTTTTGCACCTCCGCGTTACACTCGGTACGGTTAGCTGGTGTTATGCTAACGATTCACTGGCCTGCGGGGACTCCAATTCAGGCGAACTGCACGACGCTGATGCACGTGTCTGGCTCCGGCGACAGCTCGCCGGGCAGATGGTGAGGTCACGTGGTCGGCGCAGGTGTTGAGGTGGTCGGGGTTAGCACACCCGACTGCGATGGTGGTGGTGAGCACGTGTCGGAGCAGCTTCCGCGACACCGGTGGACAGCACGGAGTCAGCACGCCGTGCAGAGTAGGGCGGTGGTCAACGCCGTACCGTAGAAACCTGGAACAGAATTCCAGCGGGTCGGAATGCAAGCTAGGCTCGCATTCCGCGCCAGCGACTCGTGATAGCTCACGAGCCCAGGTACACAGAATACACTGGTAGCGGTTAGTAGTTATTCGAACTCACCCCAACGGGAACAACGGTATGCGTGGCAGCACGCAGTTAGATTAATAATGGTGCCACGGCAAAGACGATTGCAAAAGAAGGGGCACATGACAGTGCACGCTTATTTATACAGGCGCCATTCCGACGTACGTCAAACGAATGACAACCTATTAACCAATACGAAATAAAAGGGGTTTCGATTGGTAGGCAAAGTGACCGTAAACGGTAGATCATTTACAGAGAGTGTTAACGTTCCATGCAACTTTACAAACTAAAAAGATGAAAAAAATATTTTTATTAAACGATTATTCTTTTTTTTATTGAATAAAAAAACAAAGACCAGATTGTGTCAATATCTGGTATCTTTATTAAATTCTCTAAATAACTGAAAAGATAGAATCAATTTTAATTTGAATATTTAATTTTGGTTTTGAATAATCTTAGTAGACAGTATTCACAAACGCTGTCGGAGGCATAACAAGTTCACTTCTCATTATTTGGTTGGTGCTATTATAGCCAGAGCAACAAAATCTTGGAGTGAGCAGACTTCAGCACAATAGCAGTCGTACCGTAATACAACTACGCCACCGAGGCAGTCTGATAAAATCAAGCACAGCAGTACTTACCTATTAGACGAACTGCCGTATGTTCGAAGCCGTATAAAAGATGAACTTTATAGATAAGTACCATGTTACTGGCATTTCATAGTTAACGTAATCATTCTATTTTACTAAAAAAACACACACACACACACACAAACACACACGCACGCTCGAAATTTTGTTTTCCGTACAACCACTAAGAAAACTCACACTATGTAATTCTAGTAACTACTAAAATATCTAAATTATGGTTGCATAGTTATTATTATTCTAGAAAAACATCACGCGGCAGTGGCGCGACAAAAATATATTAACAGTTACAGTACATACTAATCCTTACTTCCTTACTAATATTATAAATGCGAAAGTAACTCTGTCTGTCTGTCTATCTGTCGCGCTTTCATGACAGAACTACTGAACAGATTTAAATGAAATTTAGTACACAGATAGTCTAGGGCTTGAGAAAAGACATAGGCTACGTTATGTCCCGTGGAAGTATAAAGCGGGACTTTTATCCCTGAAAAACTTTTTAACGCAAGCGTAACCAAGCTAAACCACACTCAATTACTAGGGTTTTGTTGAATATATTTCACACTTTATCCCCACCATGATAGGCAGTGTTAACGCAGTCACAATTCATATCCTGTGGTGAAAAACTGAGTGTTAATTAGGATACATGCATCCTAAACAATTCAGATCTGTATTTGAGATCATAAAACACACACACTACCTAGAAATCAAGCTAAGAGCCTACAAAACAAACTAACAGTTCCTCTGGCAATAATCATTTATCAGCTAAAATATACCCAGCACGTTATTATGTTCTATAAAAAAGATTCATATTCGTTATCGTTTCCATTTTTGACAGCAGAAAAATGAATCCAAAAGGAAAAGTAGACACGCCTGTCGCTTTCCCGGCAGACAGGCCGCGATAGTCACAAAGCCTTCACATTAAGCGAAAAACTCGCTAACTTCCTTTTGCTATACTTGCAGAACATAATATTTTGTCGTAACAAGTCTCAAGTAACAAGTACAATTGCTATTTTAAACTCCTAGGCGTTTTACTAAAGTTATTTGAATGAATAGCCTTTAATATAAAAAAAATCGTAATAACGTAATCAAAATCTTGTTTTAAACCATTTATTTTTCTACACACACACAAAAACAACAAAAAAATAAAATAAAAAAATAAAAAAACACAGTTAACAGTATTAATTATATTGTTGCAATATGTGTGGTAAAAGGCTCAGTATACGCTGTTAAACAGCACTGATTTTCAGCTGTACCCTACTGTTTTATTTTCAAGTTATATTACTTAAGGAAAGTGAATGACCTATGAATTCTACATAGCACTGTATGTAAGCGCAATACTAATAAACAGTGTTTGATTAAAACACTGGCAGATAATGTTATGTAGATGGGAAGTGATTTACGTTCTAATGTATTGACTCAGTTCACAGTGCGACAGTGGTATTTTCGTTTCATAGTATAGACGGACAGCAAGAATTCCAATTCACAAAAATTTGGTCGATCTTGAAAGCAAATCCATGACCACGGCGATTTTGCAACCTTAATAATTAAATTATAAAACTATTTTACGGATTTTGTCGTGGTTTTTTAATTATATTTTCTCCCGACGTTTCCAAGGCTTTGCAGCACTTCCTGGTCACGGGGCGGACTGAGGTTTAGGTGGTTCGAAAAGTTAGTGTTACAAATCTACCTACAATTGTAAATTGAAGGTAGATTTGTAACACTAGTTTTATTAAAATTTCTGTCATTCGCGTAAGAAATCCTTAATAATCTTGCTTTGAAATTAAAGTGACTTAAATCTTTTATAGTAAAAAATCTTTTCCTTTTATACTTCTCTTTTCAAGGCAGGCACTAAATTATAAATCGTAGCCTATATTGACCACAAACACCAAAAACCTCTTGATTAAACCTAAACGTGTCGTTGAATACACCAATTTAGGCTTCGTTATCGCACTAACTCAGAAATGGTCTGGAAAGGTGCCGAGAAGAGATTTCGGCAATCTTTCTATTGAACGATAATAAAGCTGAAAGATTACTTCTAACAAAAGGTTTTGAGATCACGCTTTCTTGAGAATTTCTTATCATTTGGTTTCTTATGACATCATAAGTCATGTGTTAGAATTCTAATTAAATTTACTTTAAAAAAATAATCAAAAATGGTTAACAAATACTAGATTGTTAACAAAAGCCATAAATTTCACTTGACAGAAATAACTTTCAAAGAGAAGGTCACAAAATCTTACCAGAATACTAAATTCCCAAGTTGATGTTCACGCGGGCACGTCTCGCAACAGAATGCTCTGTCAGACAGCTTGCTACACCTTTTATAGGGATTTGGTCGGTGAGGATTTGGTTACTACCCTCAATAAATAAATTGACAGCTAACACATGCTAGATTTTTCTAGGTAATCTTCAGAATATTGCGTCATAAATTTTCTTTATAAACAACCCATAATATTTGTACTATCTAAGACATAATACACCCAAAATGTTTCCTTGAAAAATAGTTGCAGTTTTTTTGGTTATTTTTTTATCGCTGGGAAAAACGCATTATCGCTACCACCACTGTGGGGTGAGTGGGACGGTTATGTTGGTTTCACCGATCTTACGGCCCAATGTCGACACTCGGGAGTATAGCAGTCCCTACTCTAGATGAGGAGGCTAAGAAGCCCCCGAACCCTAAAGCACGCCTTTGACGTCTACGACTGCTGGAGGTCAACCACCCACATGGTCGTACCTCTGAGTCGCTTACATTCGAGTAGTCGAGCGAGCAGGCCCCCATTGCACGCCCCACGACTCTTGCTAACCCCATTTAGTCGCCTCTTACGACAGGCAGAGGATGCAATGGAGGATTATATAGATACCCCCGGACCTCAGGGCACGAGGCTCTGGTTAATCCTCCTTCGTCTCCTCTGACAGCGGGCGGGATTGTTCTGCTCACGATCCACTCGCAGAAGGAGGTCATCGCTCGCCATGACCTCCAGCCGCCGACCATGGCGGACACCACGGCCGGCAGCGAGAGGTCTCCTCCGACAACTGCTTCATGAGCGCTGCGTTGTAGGTCCTAGGCTGGGCACTCCTCGAGAGTGAGTTGAATCGTGTCCTCGCGGTCGTTGCCATAATGATGGCACACAGGGGATTCCTCCTTTCTGATCCGCAGTAAGGGCAGCTGCTTTGACCGCTGTAAGAAAACTTTCTTAGAAGACTATGAATATTTTTTGAACGTATATTTATATTCAAAGATTTTGAAAAATATACAAAGCACTAAAAATATAAGTAAAAGAAGAAGAAGTGTGAGAAAATTATCGGGACGAATCGGACCGTCAGCTCGCGGGAGGTAAAGGAAAAAACATTATATAACTGCGGAAGAGCAAAAGGTTAAATAAGGGTTGCAACCCAGAAAAACCACAGTACGCATAGTACAGGTGAGTGATTTTATTTATCTTATGTATTATTAACGCATACAAGGCCGAGAAGTTCGACATGACGACCGAGGTCTCAGTTGCCACCAGACATATCCGTATTTATGTATGAACATCTTCAATGCATAACACTAACTTACGCATACTCACGCCTTTTCTCCCCGAAGGGGTAGGCAGAGGCGCAACTGGTGCACCCACTTTTCGCGTTGCGTATTCCGTCCCATGATGTGATAGGGGCCGAGTCTATCGCCATACCGGGCACAAATTTCAGACTCCGGGCTGTTACTGAATAGAAAAATCTAATATCACTTTGTGCGACCCGGGAAACGAACTCTATATCTCAGCATTGCAGTCGTACCGTAATACAACTACGACACCGAGGCAGTCACACTAACTATACTGCACAATATTTTTTTTATAAAGTGCTGTTCATACTTCCATGCTAGACAGGCTAGACTTGTGGGCTAGACTTATATAATCTGTAAGACCACACTGATACACGATTATGCTATCCTGGTACAATGACTTCGGAAACACGTGGTCGCTCTAACCGCGACACGTGGGCTTAGAATCTGAAAAATCGTCATCTCCGCTTCAGTTTGTTGTGATTGGTTGATGAGAGACTGACGTATCGATCCCTCGATCAATCACAAACATCAAAATACCGAAAATACGCCCTTTAAATGTTAATATCGAAGCAATGCGTGAGAGTGTTGTTGAAAATCCAGGAACAATTCGGCGTCGTCGACAAGAATTGCAAATTTCAAGAAGCTCTCTACAGCGTATACTCACTAAAGATCTGGGTCTACATGTTACAAATTTCAGTTAACATAGCAATTGAAGCAAGTGTCTGCAATATAGAAGGTAACTGAAGCAGTGGGAGCGATAGGAGGTCTCATGCATTCTTTGCTCAGAAGCTTGTTTCCATAACAGCAGATTTTAATGGTCACATATTCATACAGGACTCAAATTATAATTCCTTTAAACACATAGGTTTTTCAATTATAATTATTGATCTATTACCCGTTTTAGGCTCGAAGGATATGACTTATCCCACTGATTTTAGTGCAGATAATAATTGCTATTTCTAGTCTAGGCCGTGATGGCAAGCATCAATGCATATTCTGCGCTCAGGTGCATAATATTAGTATTATCAATCCAACCTATTACAAAACCTTAATCGAATCTGTACACAAGTCCAAATATCGATATGCCAAAACAGAGTCAAGGCGTTGGATTCCCCGAGGAGATCACCCGTTGATCCGGCACGTACTACTGCAGTTTAAACTGGATACTTTGAATTCCTTGAGTTTTCACCATGCAATATAAATTCTTAGAAGTCTAAATAATATTTATATCAAATATGAATAGTTTGCCGATGTAAATAAATAAACAAAATAAATAAAATACTTTATTCATCACGTAGGCGAACATAGTTGCACTTATGATAAGTCGAGACACATTTAATTAATTATTATTAGTCACTTATATAACTACAGACTTTTTTATTAGGAGTAAAATATATGATGAAAAATAAAAAGTAAGAAGCCAGCTCGGGCTGGCAAGAAAAGAAATATAAAGCAAGAGATAATTTTGTTAACAAAAAAAATATATAATTATAGTAATGATAATGGGAGGAACGCGTCGCGATCCTCACCGGTGAGGACACTACAGGCCCTAGCCTAGCTAACCTACCAGCCTTTCACTAGCTACCTAAGAGATGACGACCCGAGGAAGGAAGGCAGAAAGAAACTCCGGGCTTACTTTTTGTCGTCATTCGTCCATCATTTGTCTTTATATATTTTTTTTTTCAAGTCTTTTGCATACATAGTGAGATTAGTTATATAAGCTAATGCACACACATCACCGTTAAATTGCGATAAAATCCAATTGCAAGAATTTAACAAGCACTAAACACTACACCTAAGAATTCATAATAAAACGAGAGAACATAAATAAATAATTATAATTGAACGGTGTATAACGTGCATACGCCTACATTTACAAACATAATTTTTGTTGGTTTATTTTTATAATTTTCGTAGTTTTACACAATACGCACAATTTCAATAATTTAAAAGTTTAAAGGCAAGCGCAACACAATGATCGGTCCGCCGTCATTAATAAAATTATAATAAGTAGGTATGTGAATTATTGTCTACGCGAGGATAATAATTATGAGTTGTCACATAAAGATTTAATATTATAATGTCAATTTAACTCTATAATGTCAATAATGTAGGTATACACATGGAATATTCTATGCAATTAATTTTTATTATATTAATGTGTTATGGTTGGTAACTGTGTGCAGGACCAGTTTTCCAAACTGTCAGATCATCAAGGTAATCTGATACATTATAATACCCCTTAGACATTAACTCGCGCTTAACGTAACACTTGAATTTGTGTCCGGGTAGATTGGCTATTTCGGAGGGAAGTTTATTATAAAATTTAATTCCATTTGCTAAATGTGATTTACTCGTTTTACAGAGCCTAAAATTTGGAACAACTAGTTTATTTTTATTCCTAGTGTTCAGACAGTGCAAGTCACTGTTTTTCTTTAAAGTACTAAGGTTCTTGCGTACATACATGATATTCTGAAAAATTTATTCAGCCGGCAAAGTCAGTATATCGACTTCCTTAAACAGTTATCTAAGAGAATCGCGAGAGCGAAGGTTATAAATGGCACGAATTGCTCGCTTCTGTAAGACAAAAATGGTCTGCAGATCTGCAGCAGAACCCCACAGAAGATTGCAATACGACATAATACTGTGGAAGTAAGCAAAATATACCAATCTCGCCGAAGCCACGTCAGTTAAATTTCTAATTTTCCTAATAGCGAAGACGGCAAAACTCAATTTACTTGCAATTTTTTGAATATGGGGTCGCCATTGCAATTTCTTATCGACTGAAACCCCGAGGAAGACCGTTGAGGGTACTAATTTTAGATTATTCCCGTCTAAATCAATATTTACTTCATTTTTATTGTTGAGTGACGAGAATCGGACACATTTAGTTTTTGCGCATTAAACAGTAAATTATTAGCAGAAAACCAGTCGGAAATCGATTTAAGTACTTTATTTGGCTCTGTAAGATTCTCCTCCCTTCTATTTACCTTAAATATTAACGAAGTGTCGTCAGCACATAACACAACTTCAGCCATTTTATTAACCATGTAGGGAAGGTCATTTATATAGACTAAAAATAAAAAAAGCACCCAAAATGGATCCTTGGGGAACCCCAATCCTAACTAAGGACCCTGCAGACAAGACGTTATCGATACATACTTGTTGTTTCCGATCTGATAAATATGAAGATATATTAAGATTTAGCGCGTTTCCCCTAATACCATAATAGCGAAGTTTTAAAATTAGGATACTGTGATCTACGCAATCGAATGCCTTGGAAAGATCACAGAACACCCCTAGAGCATTCTGTGATCCCTCCCAGGCATCCAACACAGCTTTAACTAAAGCACATCCAGCGTCTTGTGTAGACCTGCCTTTTGTAAATCCAAATTGCCTATCATGTAATATTGTATTTTTATTAAAGAACACCAGCATTTGATTAAGCAATATTTTTTCAAATACTTTACTTAAAGCTGGTAAAATAGAAATAGGCCTATAATTTGAAAGAGTGTTTGAGCAACCTGCTTTAAAAATTGGTACTACTTTACTTATCTTCATAAGATCAGGAAATATGCCGTCTCTAATGCAGGAATTAAATATATTAGCAAGGATTGGGGAGATGCTAACTATTACTGACTGCAACGCTTTAACAGACAAGCCCCAAAGATCTTCAGTGCTTTTCATGTGTATTTTTTGATTTGATGTAGGTACAAGTACTTAAATTTGCATATTATTATAATTGAAGAAGCACGTCACACTGTAAATTATGAAAATGCCAGTTCATTGCTTTTATTATACGTCGTGTATCCTTCGTTGAATGTCTTTAAATAAAATAAACAAAATATAAAGCATGTGGATATTTATTATTTATAAATTGTCGGTCTCTTGTTATTTATTCTACATGCATTGCTGTGTTTCAGTTTTGATGAACATTGTAGCCAGCACAGCTTATAGGTAGCCAGATAGTTGGAGTCCAATATGAAATGTATCATATTATTATGTCTTAAGATTGGATGGTATCGCTATGGCAGGTCGGCATAAAGGCTACCTTTTGCTCGCCTTTTGCCCGTGAGAAAGTGTTTTCGGGATAAATATACACTCACGCCTGTTATCCCCGAAGGGGTAGGCAGAGGCGCAACTAGTGCACCCACTTTTCGCCGTTATTCCGTCCCATGATGTGATAGGGGGCGAGCCTATCGCCATATCGGGCACAAATTCCAGACTCCGGGCTGATACTGAATAGAAAAACTCAATATCACTTTGCCCGACCCGGGGATCGAACCCGAGACCTCAACTTTGCAGTCGTACTGTAGTACAACTACGCCACCGAGGCAGACGATCCCCTACCCGCGCCCCTTTCGGGACACGAGTCCCGCTATATTATTATTTTCACTACATACTACCTACGACGTAACTACTAAATTATAATCAAACTAGCCTTTGCCCGCTGCTCCGCCCGCGTGACGATGAAGACAAATAACTTCAGAGTGCACTCACAAAAGAAAAATTGACCATCCCCTTTGGAAAATAATAAACTTACCATTTTTATTTCAGAAAATTATATTTGAGCGTCAGAAGGAAAAAAAAATATTATATAAAACGGAATTTTACAGAAAAGGTACTAGAAAAACTCTCATGGTTTGTATCTATATAATATCAGTCATTATAGGTATTTACAAATATAATGTTTTTTGATAGAAGTGTTTTATTTTTTCTTACCACATACCGCGAGGATGAGCGGGCGGTCATATTAGGCTTGGAATGGTCTTATGACTTTGAACGTAAAACTATAGGATCGTCGGGGGAGTGCCACTCTAAGACAAACATCAAAGTAGTATCACGCTAGGACAACAGGTTTATATTAAATATAATATAAATAAAAGACTCCCATCATTTGGGTAGAGCAGCCTGATGCTCACTGTTGAGCGGTTAATCTAATCTCTTAAACATCATTACGCATTAGATTTTGATTTGGGGTATACATTGCCCGAGCCTTTAGTAGATCCTGAAATCAGGTGGAAGACTGAATGCTCCATTATGTAGCAATGATGAATGTTTATTAAATTAGGAGTTAAACGTTCCATTCCTTTAGTAGAATCGCACACTTGCATGGGCGTTTTGCGTCACACACATATTACATTAATATACGTACCTATTAAAAGGATTGTGCTCGTCATCATAATATATTCGTTCTCAAGACTAAACGGCGTATAATTATCATATTTTGAAGTCAATTAGAAGTTAATAGATAGGTATTATGGTTAGATACTAACCCTATGATAACCACATCCTAAGGAAACTGTCGAAAAGCGCCTTTTCATTTTATGATAGCAATATGACAAACCTACGTTTCCGCCATTTATGACTTTTTTAACCGACTTCAAAAAGGAGGTTCTGTATTCGATCCGTATGTATATCATTACGTACGTAAATTTGTATTGCCGCGAGTTTCTTAAAAACTACTGATCCGATTTGGATGTGGTTTTCAGGGAAGGTTTTAGTATACAGGGTAATTTTTACATTGCGTTACTAAATGAAACCACATATTCGTCTATACCTCTGCTAACATCTTGCTAAAAATCATCTATGAATAACGAATACATTCGCCAAAAATTCCGGTTGTAGTATTCTAAATTTTTTATCATTTTGTAGTTTAGAGCGAATATGGTGTGTGCGTAAGTGTATTTCTGACAGAAAGTGCAATGTTGCTGCTGCGACAAAATCTCTTAGAGCAGTCATAGTGGCATTAGGGCGTGTAAACTTAAAGTTACTTTTTATTGATATTTATTTTGTTCGAAACTTACACTTTTTTATTTTTTACCTATGGTTAAAATAACTTAATGGAAAGTGTTATTTTCAACAAGATAAGTATGTGGTTTCATTTATTAACGTAATGTCAAAATGACCCTGTATAAATTATGAAGATCTTCGGAGATACACGATGGAACTCTTCAATAACTAACAGTAGATGACTCGCGAATGCTGCAATCGTATATCTATGAATTATTGTTTACACCATTATATAATCAACTAACAAAAAAGCCACAATGCCTAAAGACCAAGGTTTACAACCAATGTGTGCTGCCTATACTCACCTACGGAGCCGAAGCATGGCCCCTCACTCTAACTCATATTTATAAGATCCGCGTAGCTCAGCGAGCCATGGAACGGGCCATGCTAGGTATTCACTTGGTAGATCGTGTGCCAAACATAGAAATTCGACGACGCACAAAAGTTGAAGATGTAGGCACACGTATCGCCAAGCTGAAGTGGAGATGGGCGGGTCACTTGTCTAGACGGGACGACGACAGGTGGACCAAGGCACTCACCGAGTGGTACCCGAGGAACGGCCACAGAGAGCGAGGCAGACCACCAGCCCGATGGTCAGATGACATCGTAAGGTGTGCCGGAAAGCAGTGGATGAGATGCGCACAAAACCGGAAAGAGTGGCGTGATAGAGAGGAGGCCTATACCCAGCAGTGGGTGGAGAAGGGCTGATTTGATTGATTGATAACAAAAAAGCAAGAAATAAAAACTTTTTAACAAAAAATAATATAATTATACACAGTGAAATTGAAGTCATGGGCATTAAGTAAACCTAATATTAACCATCTTAATAGGAATGTTTGGAAGTCATCTGAAATGTGAAATGCGTGCTCGGCAAAGAATGAATAAAACGGCGCGTGCGCCTTTCCTCCACGACTGGTTCGATGACGTCAGTAGTCAGACCACCGAACGATTTTCCGATCACGTGATGTGCTGGCCACGCCCACCTCCTTCACTATTCTATGCTAATACGACCTCTCCTGACGTGTGAGCTTCCACGTTCACCTGTGAGTTAGGATCATGTGCAGTTCCGTCCGCTATAGAAGGTCCAGTTTCTTGTGTCCTAAGATCATCCTTGTTCGACGCCTCAGGATCATTCTCGTTATCGGCTGTACACAAACAAATGCAATTTATAGTTTATAGTAGGGCTTGCAAATATTCGAAAATGTTTGATATTCGAATATTCGAATTTTTAGGGTATTATTCTAATATTATTCGAATAATTAAAAATATAACAACTGTTTTAACAATCATTGTTTTTAATTGCCAATGTCTTACTTAGAGTCTAATTTCTCTAAATCAAAACAAAATCTTAGTCATAATTAAAGAACAATTGGAATTTGACTCTTACGGTACTAAAAGGAGTTCTACAAACATATATTAAAAAGTTGGTGCTTCAGAAATAAGCCAAGCACAATACACACAACACAGTCTTATAAATTGAACCGAGATTTGACGAAATCTTTCGTTTAGCTTAGGACACCGGCCGCGACGCGCTCTAACAACGTAACGTCCCATGCGAACTTTGAAAATTATATTTTGAGGCTTGAGCACGTCAAAAGTCTCAGCATTGTGGACATTGATCAAATATATGAATATAGCAGATTTTATATTCGAATATTCGTAGTTCGTACCTCTTTATTATTCGAATTATTCGAATGCAAGCCGTAGTTAATAGCTTAACAATGAAGATTCTAGTGTGTATTACGTTTAGTATGATATGTTAAGTTAACCTTTTGCTTATTTATGTGTGTACAAATGACATGGACAAGTTATCATGCCAATATGTGTGGTGACAGTATAGTGAAATTGACATGGGTAAGTTATCATGTCAATTGGTCACGACATGACCCTTTTTGGTAAAGATCATGTTAACACATGTCGAACATAAAATGTAATAACCCAACTTGACTTATTTTATACGTTCACTAAAGGTTCGACATGATCGAATTAAAATATGGGTTGGGGCACAACATGATCCAATTAACATGTATGCTATAGGCACAACATGATCCAATTAAAATCTTTGCTAATAATAGGCACGACATGATCAAATTAACATGCCAGCAAGAGACAAAACATGATCAAATTAACATGTCCGTAAAATGCATACATGATCAAATTAACATGCCGGCTAAAGTTACAACACATTAACAAATAAAACAGTGAATATAAAAATTGCATAACTAACTGTTAAAGAATGCTGCACACGACTCGGGTGTCCATTCTCCACGCCATGCCACCATATATTCAGCTGCAGCTCGAGAGGTCTTGCCATAAGATCCTCCAAGTAACCGTAGTTCGTAGCGATCATGGGGCAATACTTTCAATACGCGGTAAGGACCACGCATCCCAGAGTCTATTTTGCCACTAATCTGTGTCGCTTTTGCGACGAACACCATATCATTTACTTTGAAGCTCCGAGTAACTTTGCGGTGTTTATTAACATAGGCGGTGTTTCCTATTATTTTCTAGCCTATCGGAAGCTATTTGACGCTGTAATGCACACATGCCCTCACGATTAGAGCTAGTATTATCGAGAGCGATATCGCGTATAAAAGACCTTATCACCGGCGTGGTGCCTTCAATGACAACGAGTAATTGAATAGGTGAAACACATGTCGTCCTATGCTTTGTGCAGTTCAGCACCAACTGAATTTTCCAGAGAAAATCAGACCACTTGCATTCCTTACTCTCAGTCTCGACCCTAATCATATTTAATACCGTCCGACAGTAGTGTTCTGCCTGACCGTTCCCGCTGTGCATTTCAGGTGTAGGTAATATAGTGGATTTGACTCCCAATCTCAGTTGCCCAATTACGAAAGTGCGTGTTTTCGAACATGTGACCACGATCACATACAATAAGTTTTGGGGCACCAAATAAAGTGACGGCGTTAGTCACTCAAGTCAATTCATCTGAGTCCTGTCTTTTAATTGCGTATAGTAACCAAAATTTTGAATAAGCGTCAATAGCAATAAAAATTAATTTAAAGCCATTTAACTCGGGCAAAACGCGTCGCATATCCACATGAATAGTATTAAACGGAGAATTCGGTTTAACCCATGACGATATAGGTTGCTGAGGTGCCCTAGGTACCCTCTTTGCGGAGATACAAATCAAACAGTGCTCGATATACTTTCTTACGAAAGTTCTTAGCCCAGGGAACCAGAAATGGCGTAATATTAGGTCTAACGTTTTGTCAAAACCAGCATGATCATGTTGGTCGTGAAAAAACACAACAAACTTAATCTATGTCCCTTACGAACGTAGCAGATCAATTTCTGTTCCTGCTAAGCAGGTGTATCCTACTAATATTATAAAGGCGAAAGTTTGTAAGTGATGGATAGCCTAGTTGGGAATGGAACGGTCTGCCGAGACAATGTGCGGAGGTTCGAAACCCAAGGCACACACCTCTGACTTTCGAAGTTATGTGTGTATTGTTTATCAATTATCGTTCGCTTTAACGGTGAAGGAAAACATCGTGAGGAAACCTGCATACCTGAGAAGTTCCTTATAAGAATTTTGAAGGTATGTTAAGTCTACCAACCCGCACTAGGCCAGCGTGGTGGACTACGGCCTAAACCCCCTCAGTAGAGGAGGCCCGTGCTCAACAGTGGGCAGTATAATACAGGGCTGGTCATTGGTCATTGGTCATTGAAAGTTTGTAAGAATGTCTGGATGTATGGATGTAAGTATGTATGGATGTTTGTTCCTCTTTCACGCAAAAACTGCTAAACGGATTTTGATGAAATTTAGCACACGGGTAGATCATGTCCTGGATTAACACATAAGCTACTTTTTATCTCGGGAAAACATAAAGCGGGACTTTTATCCCGGAAAAACTTTTTAACGCGGGCGGAGCCGCGGGCAAAAGCTAGTACCTAATAATTATAAAATAAAAACTTTTTAATAAAAATAAACGCACTTTAAAACCACTACAAATTAAAAAATAATTAGGTAAAATTTGTATTCGCTTAGTTATACGTATATCAGCGTGGGGTATTAGCGAGCCCTTTCGGTATTCGATCTGTATTTTTATGTAACCCATTATTTTAGTACAACATACTTTGGATCTTCTAATATTTTTTCTTGCAGTTTAGTCCGATATTTTTTTTATAATTTGTTAACTGTAAGACGAGACGAAAAAGCCGCTTTATTTTAACAGTAACACCACCACTCAGAGATTCTTAATAAAAAAAATCCCTAGAACCGAAAACAATAGTTCTTACACTCGGCTCGGCGGCAAAAATAACGCAATATTATCAACGAGACATAACTGTCGTATACAGAGTGTGTATAAAACAGTTGCGTCTCGTATGTACCTGTCGATAAAATGGAATCTCTGCGCCGTAAATTATGGAGAAAAATATGCTGATCCATAGTGCTGACTGAATTAAAGCGCAAACCGACAAACATTCAATCACCTTCATATAGCGTTGCCAAAAAAAACAATACCAGTCAACATTGATGTATGGGTTTTTAATATATCAACGCCAGTCAATCACTTTTTATCTGACATGCATTTGGTGTCACATACTGCACACAATCTGCATTTCTTAATAGGATTATAGCATTTTATGTCACCTTAAGTGGGTTATCAGACTTTGGACATGTTGTCAAAGGTATTATCTATTGTACGTGCTGAGTGAAAAAATGATTCAGTCAGTATTTATCTTAACATAATAATAACATAGTATAAAACCAAGTCGCTTTCCGCTGTCTGTCCCTATGCATGCTTAGATCTTTATAACTGCGCAACGTATTTTGATGCAATTTTTTTTTATAGATAAAGTGATTCAAGAGGAAGGTTTATATGTATAATACATGCATAATATAATAGAGAAACACTGATAATCTTAAAGGTTTCTAATGTGATGACACAGTTTTTTGAGCTTACTTTGCAAAGCTGGCTAAACTCTATGAGATAAATCAAAATAATGTACTAAATTATTGTGTACCTTAAAAAGGTCTATAAAAAAGTCCCGACGTTAGATATATGTCTATCTCGTAAGGATGACCCACAATAACCATGTTTCATCCTTTACTTTTTACAAGAAATAATGACTTATTTACGAAGCGATTGTAAGCAATACAGCATTAATCCTTATCCAATTAAGTACCTTAAATACTTTGTTCATTTAATATAGCTCAATATGGCCCTTTACAGCATGTAATTTAAATAAATATTTTCGAAAATATTACAGATTTAAAAACTTTTTAACAAAAATAAACCGACTTCAAAACCACTACAAATCAAAAAATAATTAAAATTTGTATTCGCTTATTATAAACGTATATTTCGGAGTTGGATGATGGATGTATGGGCGAAGGTGGTATTTCCATGTTTTAGACTTCGTCATGATTTAAGCTTTCAATAATAATTGAAAGCTGGTTTTTCTCATATAAACATAATATATTTCGTCTGAACAACAATACAGAGTAATAACAACGTTCTGTTGAGCTAGCCAACTAAACTTCGAATGCCCTGAAGCGCGTCTGCACTCTCATTATAAAGGTTCGCTCCCCTCTACATAATTTCATACTACTTGATTCATTGAAGTCAACAGTAATACAATATTCATAAATAAAAATAGTCAAATCAACAACTTATTTTACAAATTCAAATTAATCTGCAACATTGTGTATTTTAAATCTCACTGTGCAATATTGAAATACTGGTAATTAGCTAGCATCCTATTTTATAGTATTTTAGTCACTCCGACACGGCCATTCTGCAATACGGTCGCCTCTGACCTGTAAAGAAAATTAAAAGTCGCAATTCGGAGGCCTCTGCCATCAAACGAATGCCAACGCAATTCGGAGGCCTCTGCCATCAAACGAATGCCAACGCAATTCGGAGGCCTCTGCCATCAAACGAATGCCAACACACATCTGTGGTGTGTACATGTCCACCCAGGATACCACAGGTAGCTCAGAGGTACTACTCTGATGTGTACATGTCTACCCAGGGTACCACATAGGTAACTCAGAAGTACCACTCTGTGGTGTGTACATGTCTACCCAGGGTACCACATAGGTAGCTCAGAGGTACCACTCTCCAGACGTAAGTGTAACGCAATTCGGAGGCCTCTGCCATCAAACGAATGCCAACACACAACGCAATTCGGAGGCCTCTGCCATCAAACGAATGCCAACGCAATTCGGAGGCCTATGCCATCAAACGAATGCCAACACACAACGCAATTCGGAGGCCTCTGCAATCAACGAATGCAATTCGATTGTTATCGACAAATGTCAACACAATTCGAAAGGTTTATTTTTTTTTTCTCTTTTTTTTTTTTTTCGGGTCTGGATGACAGGAGCAATGAGCAAGCCGTTCCCCTGATAGTAAGCGATACGACCACCCATAAACAGTAGCAACATCACCCAGCACCTTGAGTTACAAAGTACTGTGTGGCATTCCACTGCGCACGTCATCCTGAGATATAAGATGTTAAGTCTCATTACGTCCAGCAGTTGCACTGGCTACAATGCCCTTCAAACCGAAATACAACACTACATGCTTACTGCTGCTTGGCGGTAGAAATAGACATTGCGGTGGTACCCACCCAGATGGACTCTTACATATGAGAGACCTACCACCAGTAAATGATGAGTGTCAATGCAATACGAAGGAGACACAGAATTCTCAATTGTTTAAAAACACAGTAAAGTTATAGCTCTACTTATACTCTGTGTACCTAATGATACTCCGACACGGCTATTCTGAATGTCGAGACTGGCTCAGACATCAGAAGCAAAATATGATTCAATTACAATTTAAATCTTACTAGTTAAGGAACAATAACTCATTCCTTTGATATACCAAAATGTTTATATTGCAAGTGACACCAAATCCAAAATTATGGGATCCACATTTTTTTTTTCTTTCTCAGGATTCAAACACTTTTACTCACGACTTTCACTTTGAGTTGTTAAGTGATAGTTCAACACAACAAACCCTGCAGTCCATCATCTAGTTGGAAATATACCCAGGCACTCAACGCACATATTCACGTAAATAGTAGGAAACAACTACTTTCGACAGTTTGTATGACGTCAGAAATAAATTTTTTTGTTTAAATTTTTCGTTCTTTTTTTTTTATCTCCGAAATTAAGTGCCAAAAAACAATAAAATAAATATAAACGCATTCGGAACCGAAAAATCTAAAGAAACGGTATTTTTGTCTTACGACTCGTTTAGGTTCCGAAATGGTATGAATTAGTAGGAGTACCAACTAATTGTACAGAGACAGCAAGCAGTCCGTGCACCGAGACGCATCCGTTAGAAATGCGTGATTAGGTGGGGGCGATGACGTTCGGTGCACGTGCCGCCAGCGCAAGATATCGAAATCTCTGTCTTGCACTGTACTTCACAATTACCACTGTCAAGGTCATTCTGACAATCGCACGCCCTTAAGTGCCGCAATTTTCTTTAATGTAAACAAACGACAATCTTCCAAAATTAGCTATGAATCAAATGATCTTACTGATGGACTAGGTCATAAAAGACCCTTTCGTCGTGTAATATATACTGGTCTAGATATTCATTCCAATGATGAAATCCCTTCAATTTACGGAATACTTGACTAGATCATCTATCCCCTTTAGTAGGTGAAATCTTCAGCTATGATACAACTGGACTAGGTCATATCCCTCGTTACCCCTATAGTACAACTTTGTTCAATTATCAAGAAGTGATACTAACAATTTCTCCAGCAACACGGCTGTCAAATAGTTACTAAACTGAATATAATTGAAACAACTCTTATCTAAGAAAATGTCCAACAGCAGCCACAGTGAAGACTGCTCTTCAATCGAAACAAGCATAGCACTTGTGGTACAACCGATAATGAC
This sequence comes from Lapara coniferarum, assembly GCA_949316025.1. Taxonomy (NCBI): domain Eukaryota; kingdom Metazoa; phylum Arthropoda; class Insecta; order Lepidoptera; family Sphingidae; genus Lapara; species Lapara coniferarum. The sequence continues at coordinate 16,741,178 of OX438923.1, forward strand.
CTCAATTATTGTAAAAATAAAGAAACACAGCAACAGCTCTGCCATTCCTGACCCAAACCAGATAAATTCTATTCCGATTTATTTAAAGATTTTACTGAGATTTGTATTGTTACTTTGAATAAACCAACTTTCATTTACTGAAAATAATCAAATCAAAGAAAATTTATCAAAATGAGTTTCCAAAAATTACTTTTCAATATCAAATGCATCAACCGTGAAATTCAGACTTATACTTGATTATCATCGAGCCATCTTATTAATGAAATCAATTAATCTAACTAATGAAGGCCTGCATGTGACCTCTGGCTACTCAGAGCCCAGTAACCTCCAGTTACCCTCATATGCAAACCCCCACGGGAATGCAGAACCTCTCCCGGACTCTATGCGACCCCCGCCAGAGGTGGCTGCTTACCGCGTACTCGTGCTCGACCCTAATAAAAGTAGACAACGACTTTTACTGAGCTATGGTTACATGACAACCTGTGGTATGGTCCACTCCGATCATCATACAAACCTAATTACTGTCAGTACTACTTTTCTCGGCTTCAATTTTATCGATTATGCTCTGACCTTCCGGCTATTTATCCAATCTATCATCACGTAAACTTAATAACACTGTTTGGAAAGTTTAGAAAAATGACTGAAGGTTCATCTACAACACAAATCTTGATTTATCAACTGGTCAGTTTACTACATGATTTCAAAAGACACCAAACGCTCAGACATCGTGCCTCTAGGTACGATACTCCCGGAATATCTCCATCGTGCGTTCCAGTAACTACTTGTGTCACCACGCACAAGGTTTCTAGGATATGCCTTCATCGTGCGTTCTCTGCTAGAACACGCAAACACGAGTTTCCCATACTTGTGCTTCCGTTGAGCACAAAGCAACGTGTTTACTATTATTTTAATCAACAGCCTCATCTACACTGTTCTACAATTGATCTTCAGGCATTTCTATAAACCATCATAAGAACAAATTAAATCTTAACACAAAACAGAATGGAAGCTTCTCCTTGCGGAGCTACAAACTTTCAAAGGGTCACCCTAAAATTGACAGCCGTCAAACGATGATCTGCAGAGGCTTTTCCACTGAGGCTGCTCAGTAGTTGCTCTGTACACTACCCTCTAACCTCGCAGTTTGGTGCTACCTGTAGCACGCTGTTCTGCGCCGGTCTGCACAGCCCAAAGAGCCACTCTGGCATACATTACATAATTCTGAATGGGCTCACGTTTGTCCGCTATCCGCCTGATGCTAAGCGAAGATGCGGCCTAAGGTGAAGCACGCTTGCCCAGAAGAAACCGATTCACTCGAGACTTGAAGAGTCTCAAATTGTATTTATGCGGAAATAGACAATACGGTAGCGAATTTCATAATTAGGCTGCCCGTACAATAAAGGTGGAAGCAAAGCGCTTAGTGCGAGCTCTTGGAGCTTCGACCATGTAACAATGGCGCTTCGCCGTATCTCTGCTGGTACTGTGGTGGAATGGGGATGGAGGAATCAAATTGTACGATTCCGTTGCACATTCTCCGAAATGTATCCGGTAAAAAGCAGATAGACTAGCAACTTTGCGACGATATTCGAGCTTTAACAAGGGTATCGTTGACTATGAGTTTAGAACTCAAGATTAAGATGGTCGGTTATAGGCACGGACGCATTAAGGAAAGAGGGAGCCAGGTCAAATGGCCTCTTTTTGGCAGAAAAAGGATAAGCCTATCTTGGCTGCGATGAACCTGACCAGATTGGCATTGCCTCAATCGGAGACTGCCTTAAGGGACATGCTCAGGCGTTGGATCATAGCTTCTCTGAGCAAATAGTACATAGTACTGAGATACATAGTACTCTACGACCGTGCTGTCATCTCCGTACTCAAAGGGACCGGCATGGACCACCTTGTCCAAACGTCCTCTATCGTTGCAGTAATTGTCAGATCTACCAAGGACCCCACAGAGGCTCTTCAGTAGTCACGCTTTACTGAGTCTTTTACAAATATTGAGTGAGTGCTCCCTGCAAAGATCTTAAGTTCCTGCAATCAAAAATATCACATCAGCATCAAACCGTTCAGTCTACCCTGGCCTTTAATAAAATGTTGCATCAAACTGCGCCTACGAATTCAATAGTCATTTTAATGTGAGAATAACCTCAAAATTGGTGCATGACTCTCTCTTTATCTAAAGTTTTAAACAGTTCGGTGCTGCAATCAGTTACAAAAGAATGCCAACAATCCTTTAGACTAAACACTATGCACCTGGATCACTCGTCAACCAAGGCCATGTACAGTCATAGTCTACTACAACAGGTATTTTTGTCCAAGTCCTTAAATTCATGAACGGCTCTGTATTAATAATAAACATGACTTGCTCGTTAATCTACGCCTGCACATGCCCTGTTAAATAAAATCTCAATATCGGTAAAGGTTACCAAGAAATAAAAGGAACCATAACCCTCAAAGAAGGGTTAAGGGTCATAAGATCTCAATATTGGTAAAGGTTACCAAGAAATAAAAGGAACCAGAACCCTCAAAGAAGGGTTATGGGTTATACGATACCAAACTTCCTGAACGATGAACTTCCTCTACAATAGGGCAGTTAGCATCAACCGCCAGTTGTTGCCTGGTCACTTTGTCCAAGACATCAATTGCGACACCACACGCAGCATATCTACCGGAACGCTTGAGCACCAACAGGACCGTTTGAACACCAACAGGACCGTTTGAACACCAACAGGACCGTTTGAACACCAACAGGACCGTTTGAACACCAACAGGACCGTTTGAACACCAACAGGACCGTTTGAACACCAACAGGACCGTTTGAACACCAACAGGACCGTTTGAACACCAACAGGAACGTTTGAACACCAACAGAAACGTTTGATCGCAGTAAACACGCAGATCCTTGTTTATTTGAAGCCGTATGCACATGACGTCAGAAATAAATATGTGATGGTTATGTTTCACACGTGGTCACTTTTATTCATGTTGTAGTCTAGTTCTTCTTCCGATATTGCTCAGCGCATTTTCTTTCTTGATGTTTATTGCGGGTAGTCAAATATCTCCATCGTACCTTGTATGAATTCCACATAGCGCTCATATTATGTAGTGAGCGCAATCTATTTCTGTGGGCATTGATTGTTTATCCACTTCTGATTTCGGAGTTGGATGATGGATGTATGGGCGAAGGTGGTATTTCCATGTTTTAGACTTCGTCATGATTTAAGCTTTCAATAATAATTAAAAGCTGGTTTTTCTTATATAAACATAATATATTTCGTCTGAACAACAATACAGAGTAATAACAACGTTCTGTTGAGCTAGCCAACTAAACTTCGAATGCCCTGAAGCGCGTCTGCACTCTCATTATAAAGGTTCGCTCCCCTCTACATAATTTCATACTACTTGATTCATTGAAGTCAACAGTAATACAATATTCATAAATAAAAATAGTCAAATCAACAACTTATTTTACAAATTCAAATTAATCTGCAACATTGTGTATTTTAAATCTCACTATGCAATATTGAAATACTGGTAATTAGCTAGCATCCTATTTTATAGTATTTTAGTCACTCCGACATATATTTGGAGTCGATGCCTAATTTAAATTACCAGCTAAACTAAGGAAATACACAAAGAAATATACTAAAACATTGTTCAATTTAAATTAGGCACCGACTCCAAATATACGTTTATACTAAGCAAATACAAATTATAATTATTTATTGATTTGTAGTCGTTTTGAAGTCGGTTTTTTTTTAATAAAAAATAATGAGAGGAACGCGTCGCGATCCTCACCGGTGAGGACACTACAGGCCCTAGCCTAGCTAACCTACCAGCCTTTCACTAGCTACCTAAGCGATGACGACCCGTAGAAGAAAGGCAGAAAGAAATTCCGGGTCACTTTTATGTCATCAATAATTATTGTTCATTGTTACTTTTTGCAATATCTTTGTGCTGTATACAAAGTCAGATTAGTTATATAATCTAATGTACGCACATCACCGTTGAAACTGAATTATCCTACTAATATTATAAAGGCGAAAGTTTGTAAGAATGTATGGATGTTTGGATGTTTGGATGTAAGGATGTTTGTTCCTCTTTCACGCAAAAACTATGAACGGATTTAGATGAAATTTGGCACACAGTTAGGTCATGTCCTGGATTAACACATAGGCTACTTTTTATCCTGGGAAAACATAAAATGGGACTTTTATCCCGGAAAAACTTTTTAAGGCGGGCGGAGCCGCGGGCAAAAGCTAGTTAGTAAATAATTATACTAAATCAGAACTGAATTATTATAAAAAAATAGATTCATTTAATTATTCTCACCGGTAACAAGCTCCAAATAATATAGCTAAAACTTAATTAAGTATCTAATTACAGTGCTTCTCTTCTTTTCTCTCCATTGCTGCCTAATAATTTGCTGCTGAAAACTGTCAAAATCTGCTATTTTTTCCTGTTTTTTGTTCTTCCCGTGTTTGATTTCTTCTGCGGTAATATTTTTTCTGGATCCCTTTGTTTGAGTCTTTCCCTGTACAACTTCTGCCTTCCAGCTGGCGTCATTGGCATCTGAAAAAAAGTAAATTATACCCATCACCGACAAAGCTTAGCAAGGCATTTCTGGCCACACCGGTCTTTAGGGTGAACGCAGAAGGCGCTCGCAACCCCTTGAATTAAGTGACCAAGCTGAGGGCAACCCACTGACGGGTTACGAACCTCGGCTCAGGACGGCCACTGAGAGAGGATGAGACATCAACGATTAGGGAAAGATTGATTTTTAGGCCTAATTCTATTAGATTGTGTTGTCATCGGCACGCGGGCCGGAACTGCTACGGGGCGGGGGGGCGACGGGAAACGCGGCGAGGTCCTTGACGGCGAGGACGGAACTGCGGTCTTGTGGAGTGTTGATATTTTTGACTGGTAGTATCACCTACCATAAGGCGATTTAAATAAAAAGAGTTTTACCCAAATTGAAATTTATAGTAAGATCATGATTGTGATATAAGTACTATTTATGTTCTTAATAAAATTAATACTTACATGGACCCATAAATTACGAAGTTAGTGGTGTACAAAAAAAATTAAATGATAAGCTCTTCCTTTTGGGAGTTGTTTAAAAACAATTCATAATCATAAATAATAAAAAAAAGCAATGAGTTTGCTAAAACTTATGAATTAAAAAATATATATACATATTATGAAAAAAATTCGACTCCATTAAAAATGGAACAGGGTCACAAATTTATATTTAGCCATATATATAAACAACAAAAACAAATTAATAAACCCTTTTACTTACCGGAAGTACGATATCCCATCCTTTTTTAACCGACTTCAAAAAGGAGGTTCTGTATTCGATCCGTATGTATGTATGTTTGTATGTATGTAAATTTGTAGGGCTGCGAGTTTCTCAAAAACTGCTGATCCGATTTAGATGTGGTTTTCGATATTGAAATTAATATTTTTCAGGGAAGGTTTTAGTACATAATTTATGAAGATCTGACGAAGATCTTCGGAGATACACAATGGAACTCTTCAATAACTAACAGCAGATGACTCGCGAATGCTGCAATCGTATATCTATGATGTATTGTTTACACTATTCTATAATTAACTAACAAAAACGCAATAAATAAAAACTTTTTAACAAACAATAAACCTACTTCATTTAAGGTTCTAGAGGTGATATTTTGCATTTATTCAATGAATATTTTGGCATTTTTGACGTCCGTGCAGTGACACGAGTCACTGCACTTGTCACCCAGGCGTTTTTGACAAGCTGACTGTGCATCTTGGGTTTATTAATACATCAATGGCGTAAGTGTATCTCGGACTGAAAGTGTATTGTTGCTGCTGCGACGAATCCTCTTAGTGTAGTAGTAGGTAGGTAGTAGTGGCATAAGGACGTGTTAACTTAAAGTTACTTTTTATTGATATTTTTTGTTCGAAAATTATACTTTTTCATTTTATGTCTATGGTTAAAATAACTTAATGGAAAGTGTTATTTTCGAACAGATTAGTAAGTGGTTTCATTTAATAACGCAGTATCAAAAAAACTTTTTAATAAAAATAAACCGACTTCAAAACCACTACAAATCAAAAAATTATTAAAATTTGTATTCGCTTAGCATAAACGTATATTTGGAGTCGATGCCTAATTTAAATTACCAGCTAAGCTAAGGAAATACACTAACAAATATACGAAAACATTGTTCAATTTAAATTAAGCACCGACTCCAAATATACGTTTATGCTAAACAAACACAAGATTTAATTATTTTTTGATTTGTAGTGGTTTGGAAATCGGTTTATTTTTAACCGACTTCAAAAAGGAGGTTCTGTATTCGATCCGTATGTATGTATGTATGTTTGTATGTATTTATGTAAATTTGTATGGCCGCGCGTTTCTCAAAAACTACTGATCCGATTTGGATGTGGTTTTCGATGTTCAAATGTATAGTTTTCAGGGTAGATTTTAGTATATCATTTATGAAGATCTGATGAAGATCTACGGAGATACACAATGGAACTCTTCAATAACTAACAGCAGATGACTCGCAAATGCTGCAATCGTATATCTTTGATGTATTGTTTACACTATTCTATAATTAACTAATTAAAAAGCAATAAATAAAAACCTTTTAACAAAAAATAAACCGACTTCTAAACCACTGCACACCAAAAAATAATTCAACTTTATATTCACTTAGTATATACGTATATTTGGAGTCGGTGCCTAATTTAAATTGAACAATGTTGTCGTGTATTTGAACTTGTATTTCCTTAGCTGGCAATTTAAATTAGGCATCGACTCCAAATATATGTACATACTAAGCGAAATATGAAGTTGAATTATTGTTTAGTTTGCTGTGGTTTTCAAGTCGGTTTATTTTTTGTTAAAAAGTTGTTTTTATTGATTTTTTGTGAGTTAATTATATGGTAGTTTAAACAATACATCATAGATATACGATTGCAGCATTCGCGAGTCATCTGCTGTTAGTTATTGAAGAGTTCTATTGTGTATCTCCGAAGATCTTCATCAGAACTTCATGAATTATATACTAAAACCTTCCCTGAAAACTATACATTTAAATATCGAAAACCACATCCAACTCGGATCAGTAGTTTTTGAGAAACGCGCGGCCATACAAATTTACATACATACTTGAACATACATACATACATACGGATCGAATACAGAACCTCCTTTTTGAAGTCGGTTAATGACTGTGTACCTATATGATAATAATTTAAGTAGATCAGAAAAAATAATTGTTTGGTGTCACATGGATGAGGGACATTTTGGTTTTGTGTGGAAGCTATATTCAACCTAAAATATTAATCGAAAATTCACGTAATCTATAAGATATTTTTGGATTTTGATTACGCGATACTGGGCAGGAGTGGTTCTAAATATTGATAAAACTGTAAATAGTATTAGAAATGAAGTACAATATTTTTTTTCAAATTTCAGTACGGTCCACGTTCGAATTTTTTAATCGAATCGAATTTTCGTGGCTTTACCCATTTCAAACAATGCGATATTTTGACTACTAGATAATGACAAGGTCAGGAAATATAACGTAGTTGGTAGTCGAGCAGAATCGCGTGCAGTCGAGTCGCCTCGGGCTCTGCTCATCTTTAAGCTCGTGATAACAATTAAACCGGTAAAAATATTTTGATATATTTTCAGAAAAAAAAACTATAATTTTCTCGTAAAAGGTAAATTGAAATATTGTATTTACTATTATTGTATTTATTAAGTGCCAAATATCTAGGTGATATTAATAACTCTTGCCATGTGAAAATTATAATATTGTACTTTAAAAAAATATTAAATACACACAATTTTTAATTTATTTTGTGAGAAGAAATAATGCCTGTTAAAGAATAAAATAGAATAATTAAATTTGTAGCTGTAGGGACGCACACAGTGACACAAATAACATCAATGTGCACACGTAGCGCATACGGCGCTACCGGCGGCCAGGTCACCTCCCTCACTTGTTCGCATTAAGACACATGTAGTCAGTTTAATACCGCGCAAATAAATTCGGTTCACATATGGACTATTTTATTATAAGTGACCCATAATATATTACAGACAATATATAAAGAACATAAATACAATATAACATAAAAGGAACATTACAGTAGCATTCAGGCTTTTTTCAATGTTTTTCATAATGGCATTCGTAAATAAGTTCGAAATATTTTATTAAGGATTTAACTTATGCTATAATGTTTGATTTTAAACAATAACAGAGCAGCTGAAATTGTATGGAATTAAAATATAAATTAACCATAAACAAAAATGAATTCATCAAAAGCATTCCAAATATATTTTCAATGGAGATTACACTAAAACAAAATACGCATTAATACAAATAAATTAAAATGAAAAGGAAATTGGCGAAACTTCATAGAACCTTGGGCTTAGTCTTACAGAGATAATTTATGCATTATTTTATAGGTATAATAGAATCATTTCCGAAAAAGAAAAAAAACTGCCTGTGCAATAGAAGTAAAGGAATAATCGCTATCGAGTATAGCGTAAATATATTAAGATCTGTAATGAATTTAACCTACTTTTGTAAATTATATTATGAGATAAATGAGCCATCACGGGACGCCTGGCAGATGTGAAACATCGACATTATTTTGTAAAAGTAATATGCAGAAAAGAACAGATTGTGATAGGAACTAAATGTGTCATAATGATAAAATAAAATAATATTATTTTTACGGCACGTTTAACTGATCTTGGTGATGTCCAGTTTCAATAATAATATTTTGTGACCCCTGTGATGATTGTTGGGTTCTGAAATATTTATAAAATATATGTTATTAATTTAAATTTATAAAATATACAGAAAAATTTAAATAGGCTTCAATATATTAGTAAACTCAAGAAGCTTAGCTACTTATTTCAATATATTACTAAAGTTCGTAATCTATAAATATCAATAATGAATGTTTCACTATAAATTCTACTATGATCAGAAAAATTAATTAATTTTGCGCATAGCGACGCCACGCCACGCCAGAAATCGGTTTTACATGCAGCTATAGATGTTTCACATCAAATAACATTATTTATTTTTTTAATCTTTATTTAATGCTCAGGTTTGGAGATTTTTAATCTAGAAGATAATGCCAGCCTCATCGTATTCTAAAACTAATTCAACAGAAAAGGAAACATTTTAAGTCCTTTTTAACTTGCTTACAAATTTGTAGATTTTAATAGCATGTTCACTGTAAGGTGTAGACAAGATTGTTTAGACCACACCCAATTCTAAAATATTAACTTTTAAATAACATTATTCTGTGAATAAATTTTTATGCACTTGATAATACAATCACAGCACCTAATCATTGCCATTGAATTACCATATTGAATAGTGAGCTATTGGCTGAGATAATAACTAGAATTGGGCTTATCATATGCTCATTTACACTCTCACGCGAGCGTTGAGACGAGTCGCATGGCGAATGACGAGACGAGAGTGTAAATAGTGCGCTTGCAACTCGCCTCGTGGCTCGCTTGAAATAAATGAACCCATCGCGGGAATATAAACAGAAACTCGAATCACGCGGGCTGCGAGGCGAACACGTTATGAGCCACGAGGCGAGAGTGTAAATGAGCCATAATAATATGTATTTCAATTTGACATTGCGTCGGGAGCGCTGGACAGAGTTGCCAGTAAAATAACATAATATCGACTAGTACCGAATATCCTAAACCTAAAAAATTAAAATGTCTTTTTAGTTTAGTTTCTAAAATACAATGTTCTTAATTCTTCTTCTTCAGCCTTTAAAAGTCCACTGCTGATCATAGGCCTCCCCAAAAAATAATTAATATTATTCTTGCTATACATGCTTGGTATATGACATAACTGATAAAAATCCGGGACACATTTAAAGTTTTAAATCGATACTACTAGAGTAAGATCCCAGAGCGTTCTGACATAAGTTATTTTCACATGGATGAAACCTTCACGAATTAGTAGTGTCTAGTATACTTTAAATACCTGCCTACTTGTGGAGCTTGCCCTGTGACACCTGGGCAGGTACCAGGTGAGAAAGGTAACTAAAAATATGAGTTATCTAACTTAAATTTGTATGGCTGATTTTTATATATATTTTGTAGAATATTATTCTAAACTAGAATTATAAAGTGTCAGACACTTTTCATGGACCGGAGCTTTTGTCAGACGCTTTAAAGCTCGACAAAAAATTAATGAACTTTACTTATTTTTTCATGTCTGACTTTTAAATATGTATCTATAATTCAAGTAACTATTACAAAGTTATATTTCATCAGTCAGACAAATTCGAGTGACCAAACATCCCCTAAACACAAAATTGTTCAGCCGGGAGTGCGAGCGCGAGAGCACTATGCGCATGCGTCTCAGAATAAAAAATTGAAATGTATTGAAAATACTTACTAATTTCAATCCAAGATTTTGCATACTTATTTCAATAAGATCCCTAATAAAAAAAAAGATTTAAAATAAAATAAAGATAAAATCCCATGATGCGATAGGGGGCGATAGGCTCGCCCCCTATCACATCATGGGACGGAATGTCGGCGAAAAGTGGGTGCACTAGTTGCGCCTCTGCCTACCCCTTCGGGGATAATAGGCGTGAGTGTATATGTATGTATGTATGTATGTTCATGTTCATGTTGTGGGGCTCCTTTTTCCGCACTTAGCCCGTAAAAAGTCGGGCCGTTGTGCGTGATGTGCCAGCTAGAAGTCTAGCCAGCCCAACTCCTTCCAGAAGCGCAGGATCTTCCTGGTTCCTTCACAGGCTTCTCGGAGTGACCCCGGTGTGCCGAGGATTTCAGCCCGTTGTGCAGCTACTCCTTCGCATTCCAGGGTAACGTGGGAGGCTGTTTCGTCAGCCAACAGGCATCCTCTGCAGAGGGGGCTGTCGGTGATACCTAAAACATATAAATGTTTGTTTAATGAGCAGTGTCCGGTGATCGTACACACCATTGTGCGTAGAGAGGCCCTGTTCAGGGACATGAGGCGTCTCGTCAGACGTCGGTCCGGGTGTGGCACTATTTCCCGGGACTGTCTACATGCACTAGTACTTGCCCATTGATCCGCGTGTTGTTCTTGTGTTCTGCGGCGCAGCCATGATCTAAGCTGGTAGAAAGGTAGTGGTATTATTGGAACGGGCCCGAATACCACCTGATTTGACCCCCTTTTTGCCAGCTCATCTGCCGCGTCGTTACCTAGAAAGCCACTATGCCCTTTGATACATTGTAGGGTTACGGAGCTAGTTTTACTTATACCCTCCAATGCCAGGTGACACTCTAGTATGAGCCCAGATTGGATAGTTCCACTGTCAAGGGCTCGTAGCACCGCAGCGCTGTCTGACACTATGCGTATCTTATGGTCTGTTAGACCCCGCTTGTCCACTGCATTGGCAGCCTGTGTGATGGCGATACATTCGCATTGATATATGGAGCTATGCTCGCCTAAGGCCATTGATAAATTAATGTTGATATCCAGTGAGAACACTCCTGCGCCCGATCCTGTCCTGGTCTTTGAGCCATCGGTATATATTCGCAGTTCATGTGTTCCAGACCAGTCATATTGTTCTTTAACTAGCTGGACAGTGTAGCTTTTGTTGAAGATGTGTTGTTTGGGCACTCTATCGTTGGGGGTGGCTATCAATGTTTGGTAGTTTATAGCCTCCTCAAGGATATCACTGTGAGCCCCTTTCATTGAACCCCAGAGCTTCAGTGTATTTAGTCTTATAGCTGCCGAGGCCGCCTCCTGTCGGATAAATAGATCCAGGGGTGGTAGCCCCAGCAGTACCTCTAGTGCTACTGTGGGTGTGGTTTTCATGCAGCCCGTTATAGCTGTGCAAGCTAATCTTTGGAATTTCTGCAGTTTGTTCCTAGTTGTGGTGAGTTTGGTTCTGGGCCACCATACTATGGCTCCGTAGGAGATGATTGGCCGTATCACCGCTGTGTATAGCCAGCTCATGATCTTAGGGCGAACTCCCCAGGTTTTCCCGAGGAGTCTCTTACACTGCCAGAAGGTGATACAGGCTTTTTCCAGTTTGTGCTCCAGATGATTATTCCATAACAGCTTATCATCCAAGATTACACCTAGATACTTTACCTCCTTCGTGAGGTTCAGTGCCTTGGTGCCTTGGAGTTTAGGTAACCGAAGATTTTGAGGGATGCTCCGCTTCTTTGTGAACAAGACCAGTTCAGTTTTTGATGGGTTTACAGACAGTCCTTGTTCGGAACACCATCGTTCGACGATCTTGAGGGCTTCCTGCATGAGGTCACACAGGATTCCCTCGAACTTTCCTTTTACAAGGATCGCCACATCGTCTGCATAGCCGACAGTGTAGAAGCCCGCCTCGTTTAGAGACCTAATCAGGTCATCTACAACGAGGTTCCACAGTAAAGGTGAAATAACCCCTCCCTGCGGACAGCCTCTCGACACAATTGCTCTGACTGTGTCGTTGACTGTTACCTGCACCGCTCTCTTCTTTAGCATTTTGCCAATCCAGCTGGCTGTGGTAGGGTCGGCGCCGTGCTTGAGCAGTGCATGGCTTATGCTGCTAAATTGCGTCTTGTCGAAAGCTCCTTCGACGTCTATGAAGACTACGAGCGCTGATGATTGCGTTGATAGTGCTGTCTCGATTGGCGAGATAACATTGTGAAGCGCTGATTCTGTTGATTTGCCTGAAGAGTAGGCGTGCTGTTGGTTGTGTAGCGGGTGGTACCTCAAAGCCTCATCCCGGAGATCACGATCGCAAAGTCTCTCCATTGTCTTCAGGAGAAAAGACGTGAGGCTTATCGGTCTATACGACTTTGGCTGCGTATAGTCGCTCTTACCTGGTTTTGGTATAAACACCACTTTTACTTCTCTCCATCTGAGAGGAACATAGCAGTGCATGAGGCATCCCTGGTAGATTTTTACCAAATGTGGGGCGATCGTGTTCTTGCACCACTGTAGGAGTCCAGGGAAAACGCCGTCTAAACCAGCTGCTTTGTAGGTAGAGTAGCTGTCTATTGCCCATAGTACCTTTCTCAAGGTAACTATTCGGCGGGCAGTTTTAATGGTTTCAGCGGTCTTTTGCTCAAAGTGCTGATCCGCCTCTTCCCACGTGGAGCTCAAAGTGATTGAGCAGTCCGGGAAGTGTGTATTCAGTAACAGCTCACACATTTCTGCGTTAGTTGTTGTGTAGCTGTTATCCGGTTTCTTCAGGGAGCCCAGGTTTCGGTCGGTGTCACTTGATAGGACTTTTCTGACCCTGGCTGCCTGAGTGTTTGATTCAATATTGGTACAAAAGGATTTCCAGCATTCACGTTTTCGAGCTCGGATGCGTTTTTTATAAACCCCTTGGGTTGTTTTATACGCATCCCAGTCTTCTGCTTTCCTTGTGTTTTTTGCTCTATTAAACAGTTTGCGTAGCTTGCATCTCAATTTTTCCAGTTCTGGTCCCCACCAATTGCTGCGTTTGGTGGTCTTTGTTGAATGCCTAATTTGCGGACAGGTTTTTTCAAATGTGTCTATTAACGTATCCGTTAGTTCATTCACGTGTTTCTCGATGTCGGCTGGCCCTTCGTAATCAGCAGGAATAAATTCCAAGATTGGGCTCGTCGACATTATCTTCCCAAACCTTACCCGGTCTGTCCGCCTTGGATTGCGCCACGGTTCAGGTTTCAATGGGTCCACGTTCAATTTATATCTTATCCATCTATGGTCAGAGTTTGACAAGTCATTTGAGACGTGCCAGTCGGATATTCTTTCCGACACTCTTTCCGTGGATAATGTGATGTCTATTACTGTTTGGTGTCTGGAAGTTACGAATGTTGGTTCCGAACCCCTGTTTAGAAGCCTGAGATTTGTCGTGAATAGATACTCAACAAGATCTTCACCTCTTTTGTTGGACGTGGCGCTCCCCCACAAGGTATGGTGTGCGTTCGCGTCCGTCGAGATGATGAGTTCAAGCTTCTTGTTTTCACAGTGCCTGATGAGACTGGCTAGCTCGGCCGTCGGTATGTCCACGTCGCCCGGCAGATAAGCAGACGCTATTACAACCTCCGGTATGCCAGGACAGTTGTTCTGGAGTCTGACCGTGGTCAGATCTCTGGAACAGAACTCATGCATTACAACCGAGTTGATAGTTTTAGGCGCATAAATACATGTGCGTGGGTTAATTACGGTGGTGTCAAGTAGTAACTTACCTCCGATGTTGCTCAGGCCGCAGATTCTGCCTTTCCTTATCCACGGCTCCTGGATAAGGGCGACGGTCTTGTTGTTGACCTCCAGCACTCTGCGCAGGGTAGCCGCCGCGGTTTGCTTGTGTTGGAGGTTTGTTTGGATGATGTGGGTGTGGGGTTTATTGGGGTGAGGAGGAGCGAAGGGGACTGCTTAACTCAACATCCGCGTCCGACGGGACATCCTGGTCCATCAGTTGCGCGACAGCCCCTTCCAGGTCCCCGTAATCGGAGCCCATGTCGGGGGTAGTCAGCGGGCAAGCTGATGCTGCATCCTGCCTCTTCCTTTCGGTTGAGGAGTGTTGCTTGACCATTGGCTGGCTAACCGTGCCCCGCCTTTCGACAGGGCCCGGCCGGCTGGCCGTGGACGTAGACGTACTAGCCTCCGGGTCCGCTCCAGCGTGCACCCCCTGCTTTTCAGCTGGGGGGTCGCGAGTAGCCCCGGAGTCCGGCACAGTCTCAGCAGGGTCCAGCGGCATATCCTGCAACCGTCCCGTGCTGCCGAAGAAGCGGATGTATACGTTGCCCAGTTGGTAATAGAGCCTTCGCCCCTCCCCCAGGATCTTGGGGATCAGGTCGGCTGGGATGCCCAGCACCAGGAAGGTGCTCGGTGGATTCTCTCCCTGGCGCTCGGCACTGTACAGTGACCACCTGCCGACCCGATACTCCGCGTTCTGTCCGATTAAAATTCTTTGGATCGTGCTAATATCCTCGGAACAGTCTGGCAGCAGCACGGCGGATTTCACCCTTCTGGGGAATTGGAGATTCGAAAGTGGCCACAGTTTCCCGCAGCCACTCGACGTCCTTTTCGCCCCTACACTGAAGCTTCAGCACACCTTCGCTATGGAAGGGCTTGCCTCTAAAAGAGGGCCAGTATGGGGCGCTTGTAGTTGTTTGTGGCACCTCTGACAGTGACCTGATACAGGACTGTAGGGCGCCCTTAATTTTCTCCACCTGCTCCGATGTTAGGTCGGTGAAGGGTTCCGCCATCACTGCGACAAATAGGTCGTTTATGACCACCTTGTCTGCGTATGTGGCAGCACCCCTCGTCGAACTGGTGCTGGTGGACGCTTTCGCCCTTTTTGCCTGATTGTCGGCGGGCGATTTGGTGTCGTTCGGGCGAGGGCGTTTTGAGGTTTTGTCGGGGACCTCTGGATTAGTGGCCCCCGCGTTCCTCACACTCCTCCCTCCGCGTTTGCGCTTTGGCTTCGTCTTCCGGGGCTCGTTGGATTTCTCCTCCGCACCCCGGTTGGGTTGGGCCACTCCCCCAGTGGCAGGACCTGCCCCATCCCGACTGCAGCCGGGTTGGTTTGGGTGCCGCTCACTTGCCGGTTTAGTGGGTGCCGTTGCCGGCTCCCGCCTTGCGGCGGGGGGATGCCTTGTACCCTCTTGAGCTGTGTTGCCTGCATTTCTCCCCTTGCGCTTGTTTTTTTTCTGCGCACCGGAGGTCATGCGTTTTCTCTGGACTGTTCGCCAGACTTGCTCGCCAGCCTCCAAAGACGTGGTGGCTGCTTGTGTAATAGTACGAGGCCCATGCGCTTCCGAAGAAGCAGCGACCGGTCCCCGTGCTGGTTGGGGCGCTTCCTTGGAAGCAGCGACCCGCTGTTTATGAGTGCAGGGCGCTCCCTTGGGAGCAGCGGCCTGCTTGTTTTTTATTGTTGTTGGGTTACTCTTATATATAGAAATTGTATACTCAAGCAATAATCGCTGAAAATGACGAATAGGAACCATTATACCCAAAACTGGTACATATTTTAATATAAAACCGAAATAATATGATGGCTTATATTATAGTCTTCTCGCTTCTTTGCTAATTATTTTTATATCAAACTAGCTTTTGCCCGCGGCTCCGCCCGCATTAAAAAGTTTTTCAGGGATAAAAGTCCCGGTTTATATTTTCCCAGGATAAAAAGTAGCCTATGTGTTAATCCAGGACATGATCTACCCGTGTGCCAAATTTCATCGAAATCTGTTCAGTAGTTTTTGCGTGAAAGAGGAACAAACATCCTTACATCCATACATCCAAACATCCAAACAACCAAACATCCAAACATCCATACATTCTTACAAACTTTCGCCTTTATAATATTAGTAGGATTAAATACTTTTAAATTTATGATAAAAAATATAACCTAAATCGAATTTCTTCATACATTTTCCAATTTCACGCGCGGCAAGTGACGTTCTGCCGGGCGTCATTTGCCGTCGTGTGCGGAATCGGTCTCATACAATACTGCATAGTAGTGCCGTCTGCCGTCGCGGCACATGCTGTTGCCGACTGCCGTTGCCGTCTGCCACGTCCTGCGGAATCACAGCTTAAATACCAATGTGCATAGTAATCATTACGCATAATTGTTTTGGCATAAAATAAAAATCCATAAATACAGAAAGCACTACCACCAGAACAACTAACGTCAAATAGCATAAATAGCAAATGTTATAAAAATAAATAAGCATCATTACAAAATACATAAAAGTATTATACTTGACATAAAATTTAAATCAAACGATTATATGCCTACATACCTAGTTTCGTTTTGTCCGAGTTGGAAAAATATTGAAACAAGTTCTAACCCTAAAAAATATTTTTGTTGCAGAAATGTCACACACAGTAGTGAGAGGTAAACCCACAGCCTCTCAGCTATATCTAGACGAGGTCCTGAAAGAAATACTTAATGCTAAAGGAATAAAAGACGATTTCACCGAGCGAGATAAAGTTACGTTCGCTGAAATAATATTTCACTGCTTGAAGAAAAACCACAAAGATGTTTGTATGGTAAGTGCCCATTTTTTTTTAAAGGCGGGTTCGCATAATTCATGTAGGTACTTTTACGAGGTGGGATTTTCTTGTCCCCGGTCTGATAGAGGGGATGAATCCTTTTTTCTATAATAACTGATATCGAATAGTGTTCAAGAAATTTATATGCCTCGATTTTAATCAGGTTGCAAATATAAATACTGGGGATTTCGAAA
Organism: Lapara coniferarum; assembly: GCA_949316025.1. Taxonomy (NCBI): domain Eukaryota; kingdom Metazoa; phylum Arthropoda; class Insecta; order Lepidoptera; family Sphingidae; genus Lapara; species Lapara coniferarum. Next base: position 16,758,408 of record OX438923.1, read on the forward strand.
CTTAGAATTTGGGGTCACGTGACCAAAACCATGCATTTCCTTATCATTTATATAAGAGTGCCACACGTCTTTTTTTCTATACTTGCCCTGTGAAACCAGCCAGTAACAATAAAGAACTGGCCGTAAAAGTGACATTCGAAATTTAAATCAAATATCACCGCTGTGCCGGTCGGAGTGGAGTAGTAAGGGATTCGACGGTTCTGGAGCACGTTCGGGGGTCGGTTGGCGCCACTCTGGCCTAGTTCGTCAATAATTTCGATTGCTCCAATTTCGGCGCGTACGATCCGCGAATAAATCGCGGATTTAATTAATACCTACCGCGAATTGATCCGCGGATTTAATTAATACCTACCGCGAATTGATCCGCGGATTTAATTAATACCTACCGCGAATTGATCCGCGGATTTAATTAATACCAACCGCGAATTAATCCGCGGATTGATTTGATCCGCGGATTCCATTTCATATCGCCCGCGATAGATATAAACCACGAAGCGAATTGGAGTTGCATGGTTTACGGTCCGCTCAAGCTTGTACCTTTTCCCTTTGTTTCGTTGTGCTTTTGTATTTCTACTTTCTACTTTCTAACAGCGACCCTTTTTTACTTTTTATTTGAAGAATACAAATGTCTTTGTTCCATATTCCTATGGACTCGTGTTTCTAGTTAAAAACCGTTTACAATTACCCATTACTCACCCTTTATGCATTACGGGCAGTGTTTATAATACATAAATCAATCGTTACAATACACCATACGTTTCTCAAATTCTAAGTAAAACCCTTCGGGTCTTCTCATTGTCAATGATTAATTGCCTGTCCATTATTTTTAACAACAGTTACGGATCCTATTATTCCCATTTCCTGATGTTACGTATTCAATGGAACGTTCAAAGTGAAAGTTGAACATGTTGGATCCTGTCTGCAAGGAAACAATACTCGCTCTCCATATAAAAGCCAAACTCAAAATCACATGATATCGTATTCCACTCTGTGCTCTCTTCGAAGTGTGATCTCCAGTTGTTGGTAATAGTGAAGTGATAGTAAAACAGTGTAATAGTAAATACTGAAGCTGATATAAAATGAATGTAAGTACCTTCTTATACTTTGATCTAAAATTGTTATAACCAGATGTTTTATTAATTGTATTTGTTATGTGTTGTTCACTGGGTTAATGCATTTTAGTTGTATTTGATCTCTTATTTAATTTATCAAAGTTACTGTAGTGCATTTTATTTCACATACCTATAAGTGTTTATCATACAATACTTCCTTAACCAATTTGTTTTATTTACAGTTTTATTTTCGTTACATTTGATCTCTTATTAAATTATCAATGTTACTTTAGTGTACATTTATACTTCGCATACCTATAAGTATTTATCATATAATACTTCCTTAACCGATTTGTTTTATTAACAGTTTTATTTCATTTTATTACAGTTTTCGGAAAATACTTTCAAAAATTACTATTATGCTGAAGATATAGATGAACCTAGTGATGAAGAAGGTACACTCGCCTTTAAAGTCAAAAAAGCGATAATAGCAAACAAAAGATCCATGGAATGCAACAACATTGACGAATTTTTCGAAAAACCTAAGAAAAGGAAGACAACGACAAAAAAATCATCTAGTGTTGGTCGAGCGACGAGTGGTGGTGTTTCATACATAAAAACAAACAGCGATGACAGCAGTTCTGCATCACACCTCATAAAAATTGAGGTGTATGATGTTAATAAAATAAAAAACATCGCACCGACGGAACAATGGAAACATGCTGATGTGCGGGTTAAATATTACGCGGAAAACGAGAGTGACAAAAACTTGCAATCTATCAAGGACACGGTATACAATATAACCAAACACTTAGCGAGTAAGGACGATTGTGTTAAATATTTTATAGACAACGAGAAATGAACAAAGTGCCAGTGCGTATCAGTGTTTTAAAATCATAATTTTAGTCATATACTTTATTCTAAGAAACTATTATTGTAATAACTATACCTATTTTAATTTAATTTACATTGTATTGTATTTTAACTTTGTACTATTTTAAGTTACATGCTTAACAGATTACTTCGTTTTTGATTCTAGAACTCTTTGTGTTGTTGCTAAGTATTAATGTAAATAGTAATAAGTCTTTTTAGTGTTTTTCATGCTCATGCTTACGATTGTAAAGTTATTACGAACATTCATTAATTGTTTGGAAGAATTATAAGTTTGTATGGAGTTATTAATTCTCAATAAAGAAAAATCATTCATTCATTTTCATATTTCATTTATTCTCCTCAAAACATGATTTAAATAAACCAGTTAAAAACACATCATTGCCTATTGTATTATCACTAAATAATACTTGAAAATCTTTAAGACTCTGACCATAATATTTATAGTACAGATACATTAAACAGTACTCTCCACAAACTATAGTAAAGTCATTTTGAATTCGGTTTGTATTGTAATTCCACATTCTAGAATTCCTCGCTAAAAACATTCGGTGGTATCCTTGAGGTGGTCGACCGTATGAATCAAAGTACTGTCCAAAACCATTCTGATCTATGTGTATGGCAACCCAGTGAGAACCTGGTTTGTTATCAGAGTCTAAGTTGCTAACTACATATGTAGGAGTTACTACATGTATTGGTAGGCGATTGGCTGCATATACATTATATTCAATACATGGATCAATTTTCTTTAAGTAATTCTGTATTTCTATTGTATTCATTTTTATTTATCGAATCGCTGCAGAATCTTATCAAGTCGAATGATAAAGTGGTAATGCCGTATATAAGGTTAAGAAGACACTATTATGGTACTTATGTGGTAAGTTTTCTATTTTTTGTGGGGTTGCAAGGATTATGATAAAACAAAAAACTTAATATTTTTTAATTCATTTTATTCGTAACTTACATCTAACAGAAAATCTGAATTAAATTATTCATACTTAATCTAATCTTAAACAGTTAATTTTGTTTTCTTAACTACTATAATCTACTGAAATGTTGCGGTTTTTATCTATTTCAATAACATTATCAAACTCCGCATAAACAATACAATTAATAGTTTGTGACAAAGCTGTTTCAAAACGCACTTCTAATCTCACACTACCATGCTTTACAAGATTCCAATGACTTGAAGAGTTTGCTGATAAATCAGGTGTCAAATCAAATGCCAACATACAATACCCTTGAGCGTATTGTTCTCGGGATATCCCATTACCTTCATTTAGAAAGTGTATACCTGTTCCCGAAAACAATGTATGATATACTGAAGTAAAAATATTGTTCTCAAATGAGGGTTGTAAAGCCTTTGATGGTATTTGTTGGCCGTCTATATATAAACTAAAAGTATTAATGTCATAATTTTGAAAGTTAAATGGGTTCTTAGTGAGGTTTCCATTGAAAGCAGCGTTATTTACAAATCCTACTATACACCTTTTAGGTAATTGCCCTAAGAAAATGTTATCTAGAGTTTTTACTTGAACACCTGATGGAATTGTTAAAACTTTAACTTCAGCTCGAGTAATGGGGTATTTGGCTGTGGTAGAAGCTAAGACCTTTTGATGAGCAAGTAACACGCTGGGATTGATTCGTGCTCTACGAATTATCAAAGATGCATCCGTAATAGATACCTTTAATTTAAGGTCACCTGTAGAGGCCATTAGATTGAAATTTTCTCTAGAACGAACTAACTTAACACAAATATCAACACCATTGATTAAAAATTTTTCTTGATTGAATAAATCGCCATGCAAGTGACCAATCATTTCCAATTCTTTGCTTTCACTGGCTAGTTCTAGTCTCTTAGTAAATCCTTTATTAGTATCATCGGTGGAATCCATTTTTCCAGCTGTATCTTCATACCATAAGCCACAGGTGAGGTGAGAATTTTTTGCCGCAGGAGCATAGTTCAATAAGTTTTCTATGTACGCACGATAAGCATATGTGTTATTGGGTGGTGATACAAGTTTTTGATTTAAGTACACATCAAGTTGACTGAAGAGTGAGTGCAACCAATTGTTCACCGGAGCAACGACCGTAGATGCGGTGAGTTTGGTGTTATCTTGATTTACTATTTTCGCTTTCAAGTGAATTAACGTATGAGATAAATCTATGTAGTCATCTCCTGCCCCAGGAATTTGAAATTCTATAGGACCATCATCGGCAAGAGATGAAATTGGTTTATAATGGATCCAATTTCCACTTTCAATGCTAGTTTGAGTCGATGGCAATGCAAACAAATCCAATTCGGACTTAATACATTCACAGGAATGACTATGTAAAAAAGACATTTTAATTAATTGTTAGAAAAAATGTCTTTAATTTGTTTTGAAGTAATTTTTGATTTTTTTAGAGCTTTCACTTTCGCGGTCAACGACGGAATGACTCCAGGTAGACGTTTTCGTTTTGTTATATATCCTGATCCAGACATATTGATTTTATTTATTTTTTCATCGGCCTTGCGTTTCAAGTTGGTACCAACTTCTTTAAGACGTGCTTTTATTGAATCTTCCATAGGTCGCGCACTAACCATATCTGTCAATAGCCCAACACCAGCACTTAATGCCTCTTTACCAACAGCTCGAACACCGCTAGATAGTAATGGTAAAACTGACCTAAACAGTCCCCCAAGAAAACTACCGATTCCATGTCCTTTTTGATAAGGCGCCCCTTTATATACCACCCCTATACCTGAACCAGCCTGATGAGAATAATACCGTTGATAAGGGCATGATATGTCGGAGCGTTCAAAATGCATTATAATTTTTTAAAATGTAGTTTAACACACCCCGTTCCAAACTGAAATGGTATCTTTTGTCCGGTGCTCGACCTTATATCTATTTCGATGGTATCGAATTCTCTTCGCATTACTGATAAGTAATGTGGAGGTGAAAATACATGCATTTTATTCGCACCATAGATGTATTTTGAGGGATCTAATGGTATAACTCTTAGAAGAGGTGTCATTACATCACCTACAATTTGAGGTTCAACTATATCGCAGTAAACGAATAGTTGAGATGGTAACCCTAAATGTAAATTAGCTGGACATTTTGCTAAATTCTTTTCAACGAGATTTCTGTTTGGTTCAAATCCCAACTGTAAGCCTAGTTTAGGAGATAATGTCACAGATTTAATTGTTTCGTCTAATACAGAAACAGACACAAATTTGGATATATTATCGTAGCGGAATTTGATTTTTTCCCTTATATTATTTAATGCTGATAAAATATGGTTAATATTATCATAGTTTGTGGCAGGTATATGAGTCTTATAATATACTGTGGATAGTTTGTCTTCATGGGGCATTTTCATGATTTTTGTTATGTAAATAACATTCTCATGATCTTGAACAGTAAACATGGTGCATGGATATTGGAATTCAACGATTCCTACACACCATTCTCCTTCCAATATTATGGGTTTGGGTAATTTTGTTGAAAAAATTGATGTTTTGTTCTTAGGAAAGTATTCCATTGAACTATTGCTAAGTAAAGTTAAATAAAAATCCTTAATCATATTTTTTTCAAACTGGAAGCTAAAATCCAACTATTAAATTTGTTCGGATAACCTTTCCACTTAACTAACACTTGTTGTCTGCTGCCAGAGTAACGAGAACGAATTATTTTATCGATCTTGTGTTCAATGGTGGGGTCATAAATGACCTTTTGTAATTCTCGTTCATAAAACGTTCCTACTATCTCTTCACCATCTAAATCTTTAATAGTATAAACAGGCCACGGAGTACGTTCTATTATAGAAGAAATCACAAATATTTCATCGCTCCAATTAGATTCATAACCTTTTTGGAATACATGTTTATATTTGGTTATTCTAACATGATCACCGAGATGAAACATAGGTAGTATATTTTTTGATGATTTTCCAGATTTTTCATATAAATTACTCCAAACTGTCATTATATTATTAGAATTAACATCTGAAGGACACATTTTAATACTAGAATGAAAACTGTGATTGTAAGAGTGTATCAAATTCTGCAAAATATCAATATATTTATGTGTATTCTTGTGTGTAAAATAGCGCCACATCTTCATTTTTAGCGTTCTTTGAAATCTTTCTACAATACTTGCTTTGATGTCTGGATTATTTGTAGTATAGTAATTAATGTTTTTTGTTTTAAAATATCTTTGAACATCTTTTGATACGAATTCAGTGCCTTTATCAGATTGAATGTGTGTAGGTGTGGTACTAGCTTCATTAAATATACTATCGAAACACTTTTTTACGGTTTCAGAATTTTTCTTTTGCAAGGGTCTGGCATATGCATATTTGCTAAAAACATCAATAACACAAAGAATGTAATTGAAACCTTTATTATCTTTAGAATAAGTTCGCATGTCACTTAAATCGGCTTGCCAAAGTTCATTCAGATTAGAGAGAACGTATTTGTTTCGAGCGAATCTTCTATGTACTGGTTTATGGAGTGTATACGTAGATTGAGATTGCAACCAGTTTTTAACTTCTTCCTTTTTCATTTTACCTTTTATAGCTTTTGATAATTTGTCGATATTACTATATCCAGCGGGGTGTGATACATCATAATAAATTTGATTTATTTCTAATAAGGGGTCCATTTTTCCCAATCAATCTTTTTCTTAATTTTATTTGCGTGTTTAATTTCACTAGTTGGTGTCAAATATACCTCTGTGTTTTGTGGCGGTTGTTCTTCGATGTCTTTTTGAAGTTGAGCTATGTACTCACGTCTTTTTGGGTTGCCAATATATGTTAAAGGTATTTTCAAATCTTTTAACGCTTTAGCAAATTTTTCCCAACCGGATGGGTCGTTGTTTTTCAATGGTCGCAGTGTATCGCTTATTAAATCGATAATGTTACTGTTAGGAATTACTTCATTATCCACAATCACTGTGCCAGCATCATTCCAATAAATTTTGTTTTTATTTAGCGACACCGAATTCAATAATAACTCACCTTTTTTTACATATGTTTTTGGTATTAAATTTAAAATTTGTTCTGTTGAATAGAAAGGTTTTTTTTCGAGTGTAAAATGTTCTTGTTGCTTCTGTTCATCACTCAGTGTCTGACTGACAACTACATCTTTATTCTTGATATCATTATTTATATTAAAATTTTTCCAGCTTTCAGATGAGGGTTTATTGTTATCGTCATTTGAAGTTATTATAGGGAGTTCAATGGGACGACGATCTTCTTCCATAAAGTGGAGATATCTTTGTAAAATTTGTAAGTATAATTTACACTTTTTTCGATCATCCATATTACTGCTGAGTATTTTTTCCATTTCGCTATCTAAACGAGAGGTAGGATTTTCATTTCTTTTTTGATTTAACTTATCTATTAAACTTGGGTCAACTAACAGCATTTTTTTGGCGTGTTCCATTTTAAACCAGTCCACTTATCAATCCACTCAAAATAGAACCCAATATGATCGGAAGAAATGCACCACCTTTTTGAACTATTATATTCTTTCTTATTTTATTTGTACTTTTACGTACTAATTTTCGTAATAAGTTTTTGTATTTTTTTAGTTTATTCTTCGATTTTTCTTCAAGATTTATATTTCCTTGTAAAACATTATGAATACATTCACAAATAAAATTAATTTCGTTTTCGTTACACACTTTTAAAAGAGCTTGTTGATGTTTAGGTTTAAGCTTATAAAGAGCATTTAATAAGTGTTCATGCGTCTTTAAGCGTCGATCCATCATTTGCAAATGACGGGTATTTGTTGGTTTTTGACATATTTAAACTCTTTTGTGGGAATGTACACTGTAGGATGACCATCAGAAGGAAAGATCTTTGATTTAATTCGACACATATCAAAAGTATCTTGTTTTAGATCTATCATCAAATAGCCATGTGCTTCTTTTGTAGCATCTCTGTATGAATCTTCTATGAATTTGCTATTTTCTGGTGATACTTGTCGCGCTAAGTAACGTATTTGAGTTTTATCACGTGGGTTTTTGAAATAAATGATGTAGTTTGAATTCAAAGAAATGTCTCTTTGTCCTTTACCTTGATGAAATAAATTTTGAGTAATGTAAAATACACTCAAGTTCCTATGATGACTACCTTTAGTAAATATGTCGACAATGCGACCATCAGATTCCCTCATAAGATCATCGATAATGATAAGGTTAGCTTCCTTTCCATCAAACATATTCATATCTGGTATACCCTGATAATAGTTTACATTTGGTACATCATATAAGGGTTGCATCTCATCAAAACACCAAGTAATTTGATGAAAAGTGGTGTTACACATATCATTAATGTATTTAATAAAGTTTGTTACAAAATTAGACTTTCCACACCCACTTGGACCTGCAACTATGGCAGTAAAAGGATGATAAAAGTGAAACATTTTTAAATGCACGTGTGAACTCGAAAAGCGCTTCGAATTGAATAAAACAAGAAGATACGATTGAATGTATTGCGGCGTGAGGCCGCAGATAGGTAGTAAAGAGAAAGAAGAAAGAAAGAAAGAAAGAACTCAGGGTTTAGGTTCGTGGTACGAGCTTTATTTTTACACCTCCGCGTACACTCGATACGTTTGCTGATGGTATGCAAACGAGTCACTGGCCTGCCGGGTCTCCGACTCAGGCGAACGGCACGACGCTGATGCACGTGGCTGGCTCCGGCGACAGCTCGCCGGGCAGATGGTATGGCCACGTGGTCGGCGCTGCGGTGGTCAGGTGGTGGTCGGGGCTAGCGCGCCCGACTGCGATGATGGAGATGAGCACGTGGCGGGCAGCTCCCGCGACGTTGCCGGTGCCCACGTGGTCGGGGCCAGCACCCGCGACGTTGATGGTGCGCGTTGCGGAGCAGCTTCCGCTACGCCGGTGAAGAGCACGGAGTCAGCACCCCGTGCAAGAAGGTGCGTCAACGCCGTACCGTAGGTGAACCCTGAAATCAGACACCCAGCGGTTCGGAATGCAAGCTAGGCTTGCATTCCGCGCCAGCGACTCGTGACAGCTCACGAGCCCAGGTACACAGAATACACTGGTAGCGGTTAGTAGGGATTGATTGGCAACTCACCCAGCGGGAACAACGGTATGCGCGGTAGCACGCAGTTATATAAGGCGTGGTGCCACGGCGAAGAAGATTGTGCAAGAAGGGCCGCATGACAGTGCACGCTTATTTATACGGTCGCCATTCCGACGTACGTCAAACGAATGACAACTAATTAACGACCAATCGGCACCCACGAGGGCTTCGATTGGTGGTTGTAGCCATAGACAGTTTACGAAAGAGTGTAAACGTTCCATGCAACGCTACAGTACCCCGCCGAAAAGACCAGGATTTTACTTATACCTGAATATAAGTAAAATCCGTCTGTCTACCTAGGATTCTTGTCATTCCATCCATTCATTCCATCCTCTAACATACATCTTTCTATCAAACTGTCTAGCATCAAAATATATGACCGAGACTCTATCAAACAGAAAGTACTTTATAGTATTCAAAGACTCTCCTAAAATAACAAAAAGAATAATTGTACCATACTACAATATTCATAATACCAAGTAGAAGATGTTATTAAGATGGCAAGAGATACAATATGTATGTTGCACAGATGTAGAGTAGTGAAGTTAATAAGTTAAATGTTTGTATAAGTTATAGAAATATATTATATAATTTAGTTAAGTGTATTATTAGTTCATTAGTTAAAATTAGGTTTGTAAATAAGAGTTTAATAATTTAGATTGTATATAAAGTGTGTAAATGTATAGTTTAATGTTTGTAATTAGTAAGTTTCAAGTCTTTGATATGCCAGGTACCAAGTGGATTACCATTCATATCAGCCCAATCATAAACTAAAGGTGATTTTTTACAAATAATTTTACATTTAATATATTTAGGAGCTAGTTTTTTTATTAAAATGTTTATCTTTATCACTTTGACAAAATGTTTTTCTCCAAACTACATCACCAACATTAAATTCTGCAGGTCTCTTTCGCAAGTTATAGCTAGCACTATTCCTCTTATGAGCTTGCAAAAGTAAGGACTGTACTTTGTTAAATATATTAGATAGTACGCCTAAGTTTTCAGCATAATGATCTCTAGGTATGAAAACAATATCCTGATCCACGTTAGTGTCTACGTAGTGTGAACCACAAGTGACTAATTCACGACCATGCACTAGGAATGAGGGAGTGTAGCCAGTCACCTCATTAACAGAGTTGTTAATGGCAAACTGTATTTTAGGAATTAAAAGATCCCAAACACGCTGATCATTTTCAATGAAGGTGGAAATAGCGGTCATGATAGTCTTGTTGTAGCGTTCGACAGTGTTTACATGAGGAGTATATTTAGGTGTATAGTGTATGTTTGGAACTTTGTACTTTTCCAACATGTGTTTTAAAGTGGAGCTAATAAATTGCCTTCCATTATCCATAAGAATGGTTGATGGAATGCCATGTACAAGGAAAACATTTTCTTCTAGGATTTTAGTGATAATTTCCGCGGTAGCGCGTTTTAAGGGAAAAAGTAAACAATATTTAGAAAAACAGCAAGTTACTACAAAAATATAACAATTTTGTTTTCTAGTACAAGGTAGAGGTCCAATAAGATCTATACTTAACATTTGAAATGGTCTGGAACATGACTTAGGTCTGCCCATTTCACCCAAAGTGGAGTGGTTTTGATGTTTGTGAGAAATACAAATATCGCAAGAAGAGACAAAATCGACTACACTAGCATGCATTCCTGGCCAGTAGTATTTTTGTGCCAGCCTTCTATACGTTTTGAAAATACCAAGATGTCCAGCTAAAGGGTTACTATGGTTTTCAAAAATAATAGGGGACCGAAGTTCTTTAGGTACAACTTCCTTCCATTCAAATTCAGAATTCAAAACACATTTAGACTTCATAAAACGATAAAGACGATTATTTTTTATTATATAATTAGGGTATGAGGTTGGAGAATTTTGACAACCGTGAAAAATATTTAGGTACCATTCATCAGTTGTATTTGAAGAATTTAGAGAGGTGTCTATAGTACTAAGCTGAATAGGACACGAACGAGACAATGCATCAGGAATAACATTATCCGCACCTTTACGATGTTTGATGTCAAAAGAAAATGCAGAGAGACGGACACCCCAGCGAGCAAGCCGTCCTGTAGGATTATTAAGGTTTAGAAACCACTTTAGAGCTGAGTGATCTGTGTAGACAGTAAATTTTTTACCCGACTCTAAGTAACATCGCCAGTGTTCTAATGCAACCAAGACTGCTAAAGCTTCGCGTTCAGTGATGCTATAGTTTCGCTCCTGTGGGGACAGTGACTTACTCATGTAGGCAATAGGATGTTCTACGCCATCTAAAGTTTGTGTGAGTAAAGCACCGACGCCATAGTCGCTAGCATCTGTGTGAACTTCGAAAGGCAGATCATAATTAGGACACGACAATATAGGAGCTTGAACTAGACAATCCTTTAGTTTAGCAAAAGACTCGTCCGCCTCTTTAGACCAAATGAAGGGTTTAGCCTTCTTACTTGTAGAAGTAAGTTTATTGAGGGGACCAGCAATTGAACTAAAGTTTGGAACAAACCTACGATACCAAGATGCAGTGCCTAGAAAACGTTTGACCTCCTTAGGGTTGGTCGGTACAGGAAAATTAAGAATGGCATCGACTTTACCAGGATCGACTTGTAAACCATTCGAATTAACAATATAACCTAAATACTTAAGTTCAGTACGAAAAAATTGCGATTTAGAAAAATTAATAGTCAAATTAGCAGATTTTAATTTATTATGGACTCTTAAAAGCATAGCCATGTGATGATCAAAATTAGGTGAAACAACAACAATATCATCCAAGAAAACAAAAACACAATTCTCAAATTCAGGCCCATAGAATAAAATATCAACTAACCGTTGTTGAGTAGCAGGCGCGTTAGTAAGGCCAAACGGAGTTGTTACGAACCTGAACGAACCGCGTGATGGAATATAAAATGCTGTTTTATCACGATCACACTCTGCAATAGGTATTTGCCAAAAAGCTTTCGAAAGATCAATAGAACTCAAATAACAAGCATTATTCAAATTATCCAAAATTTCTGACATATACGGTAATTTATATGCATCTTTTTTAGTGACTGAATTTAATTTTCGACTGTCTAAGCAAAATCTTAGTTTACCATCTTTTTTAGGTGTAAGTAAGACAGGTGAACACCAGGGACTCTCACAAGGTTCTACAACACCAAGCGCTAACATATCATCCAGCTCGTTACACAATACGCGTTGTTTTTCTGGAGAAAGTCTGTAATAGCGTTGTCGAATTGGCGGTGAGTTGCCTGTGTCGATGTGATGTGTTATGACATGTGTTCTGCCTAGACCTCTCTTTTCAGCAGAAATGGAACTAAATAATTCTATGGTGTTATCAGCGTTTAGACGCTGTGATTTAGTTAGATCATCATAGGATAACAATTTAGTTTTGTTATCTTTTACAAAAGAAATACTACTATTTTTAGAATTACCCATGGTTATCGATTGTAAATACTTAGGACATATATTAAACTTGGACCAAAAATCAACACCCAAAATTAAATATGATGATACTGTAGGTATCACATAAGCTTTAAGGATGTGAAAATTATTTTCAAAATTAATAGGAATGTTTATATAACCAATCGAGTTTAAAAGTTGGCCGCCCGCGGCAACAAAGTATGTATCAGTATTATCCGGACACAATTTAAAACCAGCTGATAGCAATAATTTATGTGAATTGTTCCCCAGTATAGTCACTGAAGAACCAGAATCCAACAAAGCACAAAAAGAAATTTCACCAATGTTTACGTTAACATACGGACGCGAATCATTATCAGGTTTACGTTCCCAGATTGATGTAATATTATAGGTAGAAAAAAATATTTTAATAGTGGAAAGCCAACGTTCCCAGTCTTCTTTATCGAAATTATTATTTTTAGAAGACATACTACAACAATCTGGCGTTACAAGTTTTTTGGACTCGATTTAAATTGACACTTTTTACAGTTAGGAAAAATAACACCCTTAGTACCACATTTAAAACAAATCGGAAACCTATCTTGTTTACAGTTAGCGAGCGTATGGTCATCAGTGCGGCAGCGAGGACACTGAGAACGGCTTATGTGCGCGGGCGATAAGCGTTGGACCGGTTTACTACGATTCGAAGATGTATATATAGGGTTAGTTTGTGTGTTTGTTTGTTGAATAAATTTATTAGAATTTTTAAAATGTGTAAATTTATTCAAATGATTATTAGTGTTTTTAGGATGTTTATAGTTAGTGTGTGCCAAATCTGGGGCTAAAGTGTTATTAGTGATAGGTGGTGGTCTATGATATTGTGCAGTCATACATTGGATATTTTCGAAATTTTTACAGACTAAACGTAGTTCTTCAATAGTGGAAATTTTAGATGAGCAAGCAATTACATTAGAATAACAAGGCCGAATATTGTGTAGTAAGATTTCTAATTTTTCAGTTTCAGGAAATTGTCTAGAAAGACGGGAAAAAAGTTCAGACATTATAGATAAATAGACAGTTATATTTTCAGATTCGTCCTGAGTACGATTGCGAATTTCGGAGACTAAGCGATAGTCGTAATCGAATTGACCAAAATCCTCAATTAATAATTTAGATAATTGTTCCCAGCTATTAATTTTATTTTTTATGCTACGGAACCAATGCAATGCATTACCATAAAAAAATTCGGTAGCGAATTTTAAGATATCAGAGGACGATATATTTCTAGAAGTTATGAAATCATTAACTTTTTGCAAAAATATCCTAACACAAGTGGATCCATCGAATTTCAGTTGTCTAAAATCAGACATACGAATGCGCTCGCATAAATAAGGTGCAGCTTGAACATTATCGGCAACGAATGTGGGTAGATCTGAGTCGACACTCGAGTTAAAATTATTAAGTTTACTAGTTAAAATATTATAATCACTTCGGATGGTATGTAATGAATTTTTGTCATCGGAAGTGAGAGGTTTGATTCTACGAATTCTATGATAAATATGATTACTTAGAGCAGTAGTACGCTTAAAAATACTAGGTTCAAATTTGGTTTCTAAGTTTAAAATTTTAGATTGTAATTCTGTTAGGGATAATTTTAAATTATTTAAATCAATATCAATATCGAGACCAGACTCATCGATATCTTCAGAGGGATATAATGTTGACAATTTATGTATCTGCTTCCGTAAATGTAATACGGTATTACCCGGATCTTCACCACGGATAATAACCTCATAGCTAAGTTCGTTTTTATTTAATAAAAAGAAAGTAATAGGGTGAGTGCCCATTATGGAGGTTGTAATGGATTAGTACTAACAAAGTTTAGGTAAAAATAATATGGGGTAGTCTGACAAAAATTGCGAACAATGCACTAAAACAATCACCGTTATGATTTTACACTATTCACTTTTAATCACTGCACTTAGAAAAAATAAGCTGACTCACCTGTTCGCAATTTATGTACCGCTCGCTTACACAGTGTAGACTGTGCACCGGACTGCGAGGAGTATCGAGTAGTACTTGGAGATGCAAAAACCCACGTATTTAGTTAAGTTAGGCGCCACTGCGGCGTGGCGCCGCAGATAGGTAGAAAAGAAAGAAAGAAGAAAGAAAAAAAGAAAGAACTCAGGGTTTAGGTTCGTGGTACGAGCTTTATTTTTACACCTCCGCGTACACTCGATACGTTTGCTGATGGTATGCAAACGAGTCACTGGCCTGCCGGGTCTCCGACTCAGGCGAACGGCACGACGCTGATGCACGTGGCTGGCTCCGGCGACAGCTCGCCGGGCAGATGGTATGGCCACGTGGTCGGCGCTGCGGTGGTCAGGTGGTGGTCGGGGCTAGCGCGCCCGACTGCGATGATGGAGATGAGCACGTGGCGGGCAGCTCCCGCGACGTTGCCGGTGCCCACGTGGTCGGGGCCAGCACCCGCGACGTTGATGGTGCGCGTTGCGGAGCAGCTTCCGCTACGCCGGTGAAGAGCACGGAGTCAGCACCCCGTGCAAGAAGGTGCGTCAACGCCGTACCGTAGGTGAACCCTGAAATCAGACACCCAGCGGTTCGGAATGCAAGCTAGGCTTGCATTCCGCGCCAGCGACTCGTGACAGCTCACGAGCCCAGGTACACAGAATACACTGGTAGCGGTTAGTAGGGATTGATTGGCAACTCACCCAGCGGGAACAACGGTATGCGCGGTAGCACGCAGTTATATAAGGCGTGGTGCCACGGCGAAGAAGATTGTGCAAGAAGGGCCGCATGACAGTGCACGCTTATTTATACGGTCGCCATTCCGACGTACGTCAAACGAATGACAACTAATTAACGACCAATCGGCACCCACGAGGGCTTCGATTGGTGGTTGTAGCCATAGACAGTTTACGAAAGAGTGTAAACGTTCCATGCAACGCTACAGTATTATATTTGATTTTTTTTTGTTTTACATACAAAGATTACATAATATTCAAATAGTTTGAAAAATGATCACATACAATTCAAAGATGTTTTCAAAAATATAAAATTAATATAAATTAAAGTTTAATCAGATATAAGAATTAACTTCCTACAGACATTCAAATTTGCATCTTATTTTTCATGATACACAAAATAGTTGTCATAATATCACAATAAAAAAAAAAAAGAAAGTACATAATAAAGACAGAACATTAAAATAACAAACATACACACACACATTAACATACATATTTTCGTTGTACAGAATTCATTGATAAAATCAAATGTCCTTTATTTTATAATGACCCCATGCAAGAGTATCTGTTGAATTCTCTATTAAATAACGTTTTGTGTCATTGTGTGATAAAGATATCTTATTGATTTTTTGTGTAAATATAGCATGTTTAATTGATTTGAATCTTATCATTTCACTGTATTGCGTTTTCTTTTCATATAAACATGATTTATAATCGCTGAGACAAAATTTTTTTGTGACACTTTTATTAATCCCTTTTGCTTTACATATACATTTATTTTGCACATCCATTGCATACATTTTAGAGCGAAGACCTACAAACTCTTTAAGAATTTTTCGGTTATTTTCGTCTTTAAAAAATCCTAACCGTTTTTTATTCAATAATGGTAAACCATATTCATTATTTGGTGGATAGTCTGACGTATCAAAGTAGTTGGCTAAATCAAGTTTTATATCAGCATAATAATTTTGCGTAAATATTTGATATATTAAACTATCGGTATCAGTATATAGTAATTTAATATTATCTTGATATTTCAATTTCATATAATCGTAATGGAAATCGTATAGTAATGTTTTCGATATATCTAAAATACAAAAACCGAGGTAAATTGGTTTATTATATAAAACGTTAGTTTTGTGTAATTGTATTGCAACTAAGCTCTCTGAGAATATAGATAAACTATGGAATTCTGGTCTTGCTATCAAAGATTGAGCACCTTGAGTTTTGCCACGATTTAACCAATGATTTATTAATTTGACATGAACTCGCTTTCTTACATTTTCCATTGTTTTACCAAAAACAGAATTATTCATAAGTTTAAAAAAATCTTTCTCAAAATCTGAAGTAGCTAATGATCGCTGAGTGTTTAAGTCTATGTAACTTTTCAACCATGCATTATTGTTCAAATTTTAAAATTCTATGAATTTTAACTAATCTGAGACCATTTTTTAAACATTGTTTGAGGTTTCTATAATGAATGACGTAATTTTTTTTATCTTTTAAATTTGGAATCAGTTTCTTGTCTTTGCTGCTTCCTAAACATACGTTTTCTGGACAAAATGGAAAATCTGAATGAAAATCATGTAAAGTTTTTGAATATTCTAAATCTACTTCCAATATAAACCCATTTTTTGCATCATCGGCTATATTAAAATCTGTATCTATGTCGACCCATTCAAATTTGCCTGTCGGGAGACATTGGGACATAGCCCAACCATAAAGGTTATTTGCGTCTAAGTACATCAAAAATGAAGATGGTTTATTTGAATTGTATTCCGACATAAATATGTTATTTGCCACTGCATGTCTATTGCTGCATTGTGATATACCACCCCGAATATTATTTGCTATAAACGTAACCTTATCGATATCTGTTAAGAGTTCCAAATTTATCTTGGTAAAATTTAACATAGCATCCCAACTTAAACCAGGTGCTGTATAATAGTGAGCAGGATCTAAACCGTATGTATTAAGACAGACATCCCTAAAATTTTCAAATATATCTGCTAACAACAATACATCTGTTTTTAAATACAGGTCTGAATATTCACCCATATTCTTACAATTAAAATGTTTCCACACGTCTTGGGCATGATGGTATTCACTTTCTGTAATGTGACTATCATTTAAAGAACTATAAAACTGATTGCGAGTGGGAAGAGAAGTTATTTTTAAAGAATCAAATGTTGTCATGTATTCGTATGGATATACACCTTTTCTTATTAAACGTTTAAAATCTTCTTCACATGGATATTTTAACTTGAGTTCACGAAATTGTTCGGGTAGTAAGTTCTGAGCTAATTTGTTAAGGCTACTTGACATAAATTTAAAAGAATCAAGAAATCGTAATTTTACAACTCTGTTGTTGATTTGTAAAACTTTAGAAAAAGAAATGTATTTTTCCTTGTTCTCAGGAATAAGTTCAATGTCACCTTTCTCGAAATCAAGACCATGCACTATGAAATGAGCGTCATAATTACTTAAATTATGTAAAAACACTGGTACAAAATTAGGAGCTTTGTATTTCTGAGAGCATACTCTATGAGCTACACCTTCATATACTCCAGTATGCCAATTGTAAGATACTGTGCTATCATTGTTTAATTTAGTAGCACAAATGTAACACGAATCACTTTGACTGATATTTATTTCATTTTCTTCAGTTAACGGTAAAGGTGATTTTACAAAATAATTTTTTTTACAGATATTTTCTAAATCTGTGTTAATGAATTGCATAAATTTTAGTGTGCAATCTTGTCCTGTATAAGACCTATATACTGAAAGATTATCATCATACGAACATTTAACATAATACCCAAAACTATACGTTTCATGTTTTTGAATATTAACAGTTGAAGATTGATTTGGATTGTTAGAACAACTCTCTATTGGATTTAAAAATGCTTCAAAGTCAGCATACACAACGAATGGAACTCTTAATTTACGTTCATAGTTATTAAATGAAATTTGGTTTGATGGTATTAATTCATTAAACCAGTTTCTTTTGCTATCGCTTTCTGATGGTAAATTTGTGCACACATTGAAACAGTCGTTTTCTTGGTGTCGTTTTAAATTATGTAATGATGGAAAACTTAATAAACACCCATCACAAATATGAACTGCATGTTCAGAAGTCGATAACTGTTTAGATAATAATCTCGAGAGGTTTTTAATAAAACAGTAATGACCTTTAGAACCTTGAGATATATACAATAAGTTCAAGTGAGTAGTTTTTCGGCGTTTCGTAAAGTGTAATGGACCTACAACTTTATTTGATTTGCTTATTGAATCATATTGTAATCCAAAAACATTAATACTCATACTGTTCAATTTTTCAAACTTATGGATGTCGTTAATTTTTATAGGAAACGATAGGTTATCAAATTTTAACTTATTTTTGTGTATTATATAAGATGATACCCTATTAGAACTATGAGTGACTGGAAATAATCCTGACAAAACTGCCCAACGAAAGCATTCGTGATCGTTATTTTGAACATTGATTATAGCTTTCTTGTGTTTTATGTCTAACGGTAGGTCTATGTATGAAGATCCACGCAATGGGTTAAATTTGTTGATATTCATATCCAAGTGATTTATTTTAACTAAACTCCATCCACTACCGTTTTTTTTGAAAATTTGTCATTTTGTTTGTGATTTCGGTAATTATAGATGAGAAAATAATATCTTTATCATCACCTTGACAAACAAGATAGTTTGAAATTTGATAATCAAAAATATTTTGTAGATTTTTAGTTTCTTGTGTGAAATCCGCATTGAGAATAAAATTAACTTTTACAACAGAATATTCTAAAATAGATCGTTCTAGTAATGTGTATATTATATTTTTAATATTTAATAAAAATAATTCAGGTGATTCAAACTGCGTATCAGAAACTAAATTAGATTTCACTCGATATGTAATAATTCTATTACCAAAAGCAGTATCAATGAATTGAACCTTAGGTAGATTATTATCTCTTCTAATTAAATTATTTTTATGTTTATTGCTCTTATAGTGACTGGTCATATATTTTTTTGACACATGTATGTGACACTCAGGACATTCAATTTTATCATTATGCTGTTCTGTACTTACATTTACAACGGTACCCAGCGATGATGTAGATGTTGAAGGAGCTTCAAGACGAATATTTTTTCTTCTATTTAACGGATCCTCTTCAAACAACTCAGTTGTCGCTAATCTTTTCCTTTTTCTGCTACCTTCTCCATTCTGCATAGATCTGATGAATAAGAAAACTGTTAAAAATTGTGATCTCACGTAATAAGCTTCTTACTATATTTCTATTCTTTAAATAGATACTAACATGTTTTGTTATTTACACTGAAAACAATATGCTTTCATTAATAATACACCATCAATATCATCCTCATCGGTATGAGTTTGCTGTAAGGTTCTATGACCACTACATGGTGTAAAATAAGGAGAAATATCAGGATCTCCCAACATTGACACTGGCAAAACATTTTGTATATACCAAAACCGTATGAAACGATGATATTTATTTAGAATAATATTTTTATCGAAACTAGCAATCTCACTCTGCGATAAACTAGAAATATCAAACGAGTGGTACATTTCGGTTGCACACTAATGTTAAAAATATAAACGGGAGAAACAAGTGGAATGATTGTGCAAAGATGTCCCAACCATTATAAATATTTGAATTGTATCCCCTCTTCGTGGATTCCCAAAACATGTTGCAACAAGTCTTAACATAATAAAAAATGTTATACTTACGTTTCAACTTGTCTTTGTTCCATTTTATCACAGAGCTCGTAAAGTTCTTTGTCGTATTGTGATGACATCAGGTCCATAGATTCAATGTTCTCGAGAAGTGCGACGAGTTCCATGTTGTGTAAATCACAGCTTGATATTGCATCCATCGTGAGCAATGTCTTCGTAGTACCTTCTTACTTTAATAAACACTACCCTAAACAATGCAATTTAACTTTAAACTATCCAAACAATTAATGAATGTTCGTAATAACTTTACAATCGTAAGCATGAGCATGAAAAACACTAAAAAGACTTATTACTATTTACATTAATACTTAGCAACAACACAAAGAGTTCTAGAATCAAAAACGAAGTAATCTGTTAAGCATGTAACTTAAAATAGTACAAAGTTAAAATACAATACAATGTAAATTAAATTAAAATAGGTATAGTTATTACAATAATAGTTTCTTAGAATAAAGTATATGACTAAAATTATGATTTTAAAACACTGATACGCACTGGCACTTTGTTCATTTCTCGTTGTCTATAAAATATTTAACACAATCGTCCTTACTCGCTAAGTGTTTGGTTATATTGTATACCGTGTCCTTGATAGATTGCAAGTTTTTGTCACTCTCGTTTTCCGCGTAATATTTAACCCGCACATCAGCATGTTTCCATTGTTCCGTCGGTGCGATGTTTTTTATTTTATTAACATCATACACCTCAATTTTTATGAGGTGTGATGCAGAACTGCTGTCATCGCTGTTTGTTTTTATGTATGAAACACCACCACTCGTCGCTCGACCAACACTAGATGATTTTTTTGTCGTTGTCTTCCTTTTCTTAGGTTTTTCGAAAAATTCGTCAATGTTGTTGCATTCCATGGATCTTTTGTTTGCTATTATCGCTTTTTTGACTTTAAAGGCGAGTGTACCTTCTTCATCACTAGGTTCATCTATATCTTCAGCATAATAGTAATTTTTGAAAGTATTTTCCGAAAACTGTAATAAAATGAAATAAAACTGTTAATAAAACAAATCGGTTAAGGAAGTATTATATGATAAATACTTATAGGTATGCGAAGTATAAATGTACACTAAAGTAACATTGATAATTTAATAAGAGATCAAATGTAACGAAAATAAAACTGTAAATAAAACAAATTGGTTAAGGAAGTATTGTATGATAAACACTTATAGGTATGTGAAATAAAATGCACTACAGTAACTTTGATAAATTAAATAAGAGATCAAATACAACTAAAATGCATTAACCCAGTGAACAACACATAACAAATACAATTAATAAAACATCTGGTTATAACAATTTTAGATCAAAGTATAAGAAGGTACTTACATTCATTTTATATCAGCTTCAGTATTTACTATTACACTGTTTTACTATCACTTCACTATTACCAACAACTGGAGATCACACTTCGAAGAGAGCACAGAGTGGAATACGATATCATGTGATTTTGAGTTTGGCTTTTATATGGAGAGCGAGTATTGTTTCCTTGCAGACAGGATCCAACATGTTCAACTTTCACTTTGAACGTTCCATTGAATACGTAACATCAGGAAATGGGAATAATAGGATCCGTAACTGTTGTTAAAAATAATGGACAGGCAATTAATCATTGACAATGAGAAGACCCGAAGGGTTTTCACGACGAGTGACGTCACGGACGGCAAACTAGCTTAAGCTGGTCGCGATTGTTTTGTTTAACAAAATAATATACAACATCAAATTTTACCAGTTTATTGCATAAACAGTTCCCCACAGTGCTATTCGTATCATAGTATGTTACCCGAAGTTTTAGTGCAGTGAATGGTGTATTAAACCTGGAATTTTATACAATACTATAATAGTGCACCTAATTCTACCCTAATTAGCGAAAGAAAAAAAAAATCTAATTAAAAATATAAAAACTTGCAGTGAGTTGTTCGTGAGTGCGCGCCCTAAGTTCTGATCGCATTAGGTGCGCAGCTTATGGTGTTTACAAACACATTAACACCATATTATTATATAGTACGCCCTCGTAAAACTATACGCACAGCGCTATCTAGTGATACACTGTAATACTTTCTGGTGCAATCGATAACTATGCCGTCTATTAGATGTGGTGGCTGTGCGAAGTTCCTGTCAGCAGCAGAGGGCGTTAAATGCAGTATATGTATTGCTGCGTACCATCGTTCGTGTGTAGGCTTGTCGAAAGGTACGTCATCGGCGTCGTGGCGCTGCCCTGAATGCACCAAAAATGACCGCCGAGACAACAAGGCGGAAACACCGGTGCGGGGGAGGGCTGATATGGGACACAGTTCCGATAGCCTAGTTAGCCCGGGAACTTTAGGCCATGCTGCGATTGATGTGATGGCACCTCTCTCTCCTGCCGTTGCAGCGGAGCTGCGTCTTCTCAAGGAGGAGCTGTGTGCCGAGTTCCGATTAATGCGGGATGAAGTCCTGAAATTGCGTGCAGAGATGACCGAGCTTAAGGAATCTCTTAAAGGATGTTCTGAGCACATGAATAGCCTAGACGCAAGGGTGGATGCTCTTGAGCGCAGACTAGAGGAGAAGGTATCAGACAAGAGCCCGGTGGAAGGCGTCATAGCAGAGTTGAGATCGCAATTAAATGAGCGGGATCAGGAGCTCTTGCTGAACGACATCGAGGTGTCCGGAATACCTGAGAGCAAGGAAGAAAGCACCTTGCACCTTGTAAAGGTGCTTTCCAATAAACTTGGCGTCGCTATAGATGAGAAAGACATCGTACATGCCGAGCGGATCGGTTCTACGCGACGTAATCGTGTCGATTTTGATGATTCTGTCAACCCCTCTGCGCAACGCCCGAGAAGTTTAGTCGTTCGCTTCGCACGTCGTGCGACTCGCGATGCATTACTGCGAGAGGCGCGCGTGCGCCGCGGCTTCAATACGAGCGAGCTCGGGTTTGGCGGTCCGTCAAGACCGGCGCACCGTGTCTACATAAATGAGCGCTTGACCCGTACGAACCGTCACATATTCTATAAAGCCCGTCAAGCAGGCAGTCTACATAACTGGAGGTACGTGTGGACCAAAGGGGGCAGGGTGTTCGCTCGTAAGGAGGATGGCCGGAAAGTTGAACGCATTACTTGTGAAGATGACATTAGTCGAATTTTTGGATAACACCCGGTTGGTCCCATGGATATCTAGGGTTTAGTATAAGTGATAGTTTTATTTTAAAATGTTATACATATTATTATCTTAAAATAATGCATCGGTCAATCTTTGGCGCAATACATAGTGTTATGTTATTTTTTGTACACCTATTTAATATTTTTTTAAAACATGGCTTGTGTGCTTTGATGTTGATCGAAAGTGTGCAGAAATTACTACTCTCTTTCCGTACTATGGCTTTGTGTGGGCATCTGGATCGAACTGCTAATATAATTTATTTTACAACATTTTCTATTCACTTTTTTATACATATTGCTTATATTATTTTTTATCAAATTTCATACAATTTCATAACATATTACAGATACTATACAACCGAAATTTTTTTATTATTTAAAACAACTTTTATCTCCTGGTTTGCACAATGATTAATAATAAATTTCTAAAAATTGGTTTGCTTAATGCTGGTTCCCTTGGACCGAACCATGACAATTTTGTAGCAGCGGTGATTAGAAATGACATTGACATACTAGCGATCAACGAGACTTGGCTGCGAGCAGGTGAGGAGGGCCGCGCTCCTGCCCTGCCGGGTTACCGACTGCGGCATATTCCCAGACCGCGCGAGTTGCGCTCGCGTGGAGGAGGCGTTGGTTTCTATGCTAAGCAATGCATTAATCTACGTGGCCTACCAAACCCAGCATCTCCAGCTAATTTTTTAGTTGAGCAAATGTGGTGCTCTGTGAGCAACAATGGCAAGAAGCTGGTCATTGGCACAGCTTATCGTCCGCCTTGGGTAGATACTGATAATTTCTTTGATGCTTTATCAGACTCTATCAGTTCATTCTCAAACTACGACAATTTAATTTTATTGGGTGATTTTAATATAAATTTATTTTCTAACAATGATATTAAAAAAACTAAATTTATGTCATTCCTATCCTGTTTTAGTCTTTCTCAGCTAGTCACTGAGGCGACACATCATACTGAGACTAGTCAGACGCTCATCGATGTTGTCTGCTCCGACTTAGCTACAAAGAAGGTGACTGTGGAGCATGTTGGTTCTCTTTACGGTCATTGCCTTGTAGTTTGTGAATTCCTGATTAAACGCGAGAAACCCACCCCACGTATAATTACATTTAGATCTAAAAAAAATATTGACATGGACGCGTTTAACGCAAACTTGCAAGCTATTAGATGGGACCTAATATCAACACTGGGCAACGTTAATGACATAGTTGAGGCTCTAAATTCCAGTATTATTGCACTATTTGATCTACATGCCCCCTTAAGATCCCTTATAATCAAAGATCGTTCCTACCCATGGATCACAGACACCATCAAACTAATGATGAAATTGCGTGATGAGGCTTCAGCTGACTATAACAAAAACAGATGTGACAGTAAAAAAGAATATTATAAAACCTTAAAATCAGTAGTTAACAAGGCACTATTCTACGAGAAATCTGCATATTTTAAATATAACATTAATAGTAACATAAATAAGCCCCAGTTGTTATGGAAAAATCTTAAAACTATCTTACTACCAAAGAATAATATTGAATTACCTTCCCTTTTTAATAACCCAAATAGTATAAATAATCATTTCTTAAATATCCCGGGTAACTCTGATGTCAGCATTTCGCAACTAACATACTTTGAATACCACAAATTTAGTCATACCACCTTTCACTTGAAAGTAGTTAGCTTGGACTCTATAATAAAAATTTTAAAGAATCTGCAATCCAATGCTGAAGGTTGTGATCATCTAAGTCTCGATATGCTCATTAGGACATTTCCTCATACTATTAATATTATTAGAGACCTTATTAACATGTCTATCACTACATCAATATTTCCCGATGTGTGGAAACTTGCAATCGTGCGTCCTTTACCCAAGAATCCACATCCTTCAGACTTTAAAGATTTACGACCAATAAGCATTTTACCGTGTTTATCTAAAGTTATGGAGAAAGTGATTTGTGAACAATTAGTTGATTACCTTGAAAATAATAATATTTTACCTGAAACACAATCTGGTTTTAGAAAAGGACGCAGTACAGTGACAGCTATGCTTGATGTAACGGACAACATTTTGTGTTCCCAGGATGTAGGTATGTGCACTCTGTTAGTATTATTGGACTTCTCAAGGGCTTTTGACTCAATAAATATTAATCTCTTGCAATCTAAATTATCGTATTACGGTTTTGACGTAAACGCCCTAAAATGGTTTAACAGCTATTTAAGTAACCGTTCTCAATATGTGAAGCTTAGTTGCAATAATGGATCTACATTTACATCAGACAAAGTGACTATTACTAGAGGAGTGCCTCAGGGTTCCATATTGGGCCCAATTTTATTTATATTGTACGCATCAGATATTACCATGCACATTAGACATTGCAAATTTCATATTTATGCAGATGACATACAAGTTTATATCTCCTTCAAACCATCGGAAATTGATAGTGCAATAACTAAACTAAATGAGGACCTTACCAGTATTGCAAATTGGTCTACATCCAATTGTTTAGTTCTTAATCCTGACAAAACAAAATATATGGTATTTGGTAGCCATCATCACCTTCGTAGCTTAAGCCCATCACTTAATGTCAACCTCTTGAGCAAGTCCATTGAGCGTGTACATGAAGCACGCAATCTGGGTTTACATATGGATATTCATTTACGCTTTGAGAAACATGTTGCACGCTCAGTACAAAATTGTTTTTATAAATTAAAAGTCTTATATAAAATGAAACCATATCTTCATGAAAGTTTGCGTTTACAGCTTGCTGAATCCCTTATCCTATCCAAACTAAATTATATGGACACTGTTTTTGGTCCACGTTTGCTAGCTAGGACACAAAGATTAATTCAGCGCGTGCAAAATGCCTGTGCCCGTTTTTGCTTCAACATACCACTGAGAGCACATGTTACACCATATCTAAATAAACACAATATTTTAAAAATGAAACACAGGCGCAAACTACATCTTGCATGTCTTCTCTTTGGGGTCTTGAAGCATAAAGCACCTAGCTATCTTCTTGGTAAGTTGTCCTGGATGTCAAGTCGCAAGTCATATGGGCCCCGGCAGTGTGTAAAACAGCTTACTACTAGACGTCATAACTCTGCCACTTTTAGAGGCAGCTTTCGCTATGTTGCTACCAAATGTTGGAATAACATCCCTCCACCTATAAAAAATCTGCAAAGTGTTCACAGTTTTAGGTTGAATTTAAAAAAAATTATTCTCAACCATCAATTAGGTCAGGAACAACTGAGACATGACACTAGTGCCATATAGAAATAAACTATTTAATTATAAAATATATATATTACTTTATTCTACACACATATAAATTTACTATCGCACACCGGTAATGTTTATTTATCTGTTTTAATAGTTGATACTCAAATTCATTTACTTACTTACCTATTAGTTGTACTCCTTTGGCCTTTGCGATCTGGATGTCTACTCTTTTGCCCATGGTTCTTTGGTGCATGTTTTGCACAGGGCATTCATGATGCTCTTTAGTTTCCGTAGCATTCATGTAATCAGAGTATTATAACACTACGTAAAATAATCATGCTCTTTGCTCCTTAGATCTCTAGTTTCATAATGGTGTATTTCTTTACCTTCATATAATCTTTAGTTTTAGTTTTTCCTTATGTCTTGCTGATTTTGGGTGATAATTTAGCTTTAGTTTTAGATTTTCACTATGCCTTGTTGATTTTGGGTAATAGTTTTAATAGTTTTGACAGATCACAATAAGGAGAGGGTAGTGTACAATCGTCAATATTCCTATTCGATTATCGATTGTTGTTCACCTAGACCTTTGAATCGATGGCAAAATTAATATACATTGGAAGTACCTATCTAATACTTATAAAATACTGAAAAATGTCACGAGCGTGACCTGTCAGGATTGTCATACTAGGTGTAACAAGGTTCTATTGTACAATAATTATGCCTTTGGCGCCCGTGACATCACAAAACGGCCCAACGGAAGACCAGTGCTGGTTTTTTACCAGCTTATGCTGAGTTGGGGTCGTTTTTGTAACGAGCAAATTTAATTTAATTTAAGTGTGTGATTATCCTGTAAAATTGCTTGTTACAAATAAATATGTTTCTTTCTTTCTTTCTTTCTTTCTTTTACTTAGAATTTGAGAAACGTATGGTGTATTGTAACGATTGATTTATGTATTATAAACACTGCCCGTAATGCATAAAGGGTGAGTAATGGGTAATTGTAAACGGTTTTTAACTAGAAACACGAGTCCATAGGAATATGGAACAAAGACATTTGTATTCTTCAAATAAAAAGTAAAAAAGGGTCGCTGTTAGAAAGTAGAAATACAAAAGCACAACGAAACAAAGGGAAAAGGTACAAGCTTGAGCGGACTGTAAACCATGCAACTCCAATTCGCTTCGTGGTTTATATCTATCGCGGGCGATATGAAATGGAATCCGCGGATCAAATTAATCCGCGGATTAATTCGCGGTTGGTATTAATGAAATCCGCGGATCAATTCGCGGTAGGTATTAATTAAATCCGCGGATCAATTCGCGGTAGGTATTAATTAAATCCGCGGATCAATTCGCGGTAGGTATTAATTAAATCCGCGGATCAATTCGCGGTAGGTATTAATTAAATCCGCGGATTTATTCGCGGATCGTACGCGCCGAAATTGGAGCAATCGAAATTATTGACGAACTAGGCCAGAGTGGCGCCAACCGACCCCCGAACGTGCTCCAGAACCGTCGAATCCCTTACTACTGAGTGGGGAGTGTTAGGTTATTTTTGTTATGGAATTTCTGAATTCGGCCTTCACGCTCAGGACCCGCGATAGAAGCTATGCAATAGCTTAAAAATAAAATTGCGTCCTCTGACAAATGTATGCTGAGCCTAGAAAAAAAATTTCAATGGATACATAATTCTTTATTGAACATCACACATGGACTATTATTAACATATATAAAACATAAATTGTTTTCCTTTATAAACACTTAAGTAGGTCAATATTGTATTTATACTGTGGCCCGAGCCACCATAACTATGAAGTCTTTGCGGCTTATATGAAAAAAAGGTTGAGTACGGCCGCATTAGGTATAATAATCATCTGGCTGGAGGCCCCATCAGCGGGGCTCAGGGTCGTCGCGACACCACCGTCTTTGCCGAATGGCAGGACAGGCGGCACTCGGGCAGCGGGAGCTCTCTCCCGCCTGCTGCCCAACCTGGAAGGTCCTGGCAGCCCTTGCTGAACATTATATCACGGGGTCGTGCGGTCCATGGCCCTGTATGGCAGCCCCGTTTGGGCTGACTCCCTGAGCCACCCCTGCGTCGCCCTCCTGCGCACTCCGCAGAGAGCTTTGGCGCAGCGGGCGATCAGGGCGTACTGTACGGTCTCTTTCGAGGCGGCTTGTTTGTTGGCCGGATTTCTGCCCTGGGACCTGGACGCCAAATCCCTCTCCGATGCCTTCCATTGGCGGGAGGAGGCGTCCAGTCGCGGGCAGCGTCCGGCCCTGAAGGAGGCCATGAGGGTCAACGCTGGGTCGTAAGTCACGGTGAACCCAACATAACCGCTCAGTCGCCCCCCTTGAAGGCTGGGTGGTAGTAATAAGTCACTTTCTCCGCGAAAACAAACAAAAAAAAAGGACAGGCGGCACGACGCGACAACATTTCGATTGACACAGGTACTTACTGGGCATGGCTGATTTGGTGAGTAGCTGTATCGTATCATAGATACAAAGTTGTCGGCTGTGTGTTCCATTGTGACAGTTACCCGCTAGATACGACCTAACATACGTTGAAGTCTTGCCCAGCCTGGGATTGAGAAGCGCAGCGCTCTTAGACCAGTCGTCGGAGGCGGCCTCTCGCTGCCGGCCGTGGGCGCGCCCATGGTCGTCATTCAGGGGGTCTGGCGCGTAGTGGCCCACTTCTGCGAGATAGTCCCCTCGTAGAAGGAGAGTGCCGAAAGGAATCGGGAGTGCGAGGATTCCTCCCGCCGTTAGAGGAGACGTAGGAGGCGCCGGATGGACGACTGATCGGCGCACAGTGGAACGTCCCCATAGAAAGGGCGTGACATGAGTATCTCTCTTAGATATCTTATGATAACTCAACAACGGAACAACGTAAAGATTTGAATTTTTTTAAGTGTATTATTGAATAATAGACCTATCCATTACCAATGTAGTTTATTTGAAAAATACTGATATGACTATGAAAAAAAAAACTGAAATATGCCTATATTTCAAGGGAGTTTTAAACCAAATTAAGGATAGATACACAATAATTTGATATTAATGCAATTAAACAAGTGAAATACAATACAGTAGAGGGTATATTTTAACCTAATTAATGAGAAATAGACATGTTTTAAAATCGCCTAAATTTACAATCTCAAGGACTTTACTCAAAAGAAATTGTCAGGCGTTTCCGAACATTTTAAATAACTTATTTCGAGTAACATTATTATATTAGGATGGATTAAAATGACACTACAATTGAAAGCATAATGTTAAAAATTATTTACACCAACCTACTTGATTGCTTTCGTGTAATATCAACACCTGATGAAATATTCATAATTGACAAAATGTAGTCAGCTTGTAGATGCTCTGGCATTTTTAGCAGGCGTGTAACCTATTTTGTTACTTTTCTTCGAAAGGGGGACGAGGGGGGTACATAATGTTCTAGCGAAATTTCCTAATTACTCTGAACTATCATACACAAGTATCATTAGGTCGGGGTTTCGTGGCGTTTTTATTATATGACAGATTTTATCAAACACTTCGATTACTTTTTAAACTTTAATTTAACCATAAAATAGTGCGCTTTTTTAAAAAGAAACAGTTGCGTTTATATAAGTGTATCCTATTAAACCGTTTTATATATAAAATACTTCTCCAAACTATTGCGAATATCACAAATATCTTTCTTAAACAGTGAGGTCATTTTCGACAGTGTTCGATACTTCAACTTTAGTGCTATATATTAGGTAAAATAAAGTGATTAAAAGGGTAAAAATTATAAAACTTGAAAGGTCATATTGTCCCCTTTCCACAATGCATTTCAGTTTCTAGTTATCAGACATTCAGTTCTACCGGTACATGTCACGCCCTTTCTATGGGGACGTTCCACAGTGCGGCGTCTCCCACCCTGTGGATTGGAAGTGTTTGGAGAATTCCACCAGGGTTTTTTTATGGCTTTGAATGACGAGACGAGCGCCCGTTTGCCTGATAGTAAGCGATACAACCACCCATAAATAGTAGCAACACCATCTAGCACCTTGAGTTAGAAAGTATTGTGTGGTCCCTTCCAGTTGTAAAAAAGCAACTAATAGTGGCCACCGGGGATCGCGAGTGGGTGCCGTCTTTAGTTTTGTCTTTTTAGCACATTGTTGCGACCCCCTGATGGACAGCAGTGTGGCAGGTAGGCCTCATGCTGCCGTTGACGCCGAAAGCGTCCTTCGGTGCGTGGAAGTTCTGCCCACCCCCCCCTCGCCCTCTATCCCCCTATATCCTCTATCAGAGGATGCCCATAGCCGTCCTTAATGCGCCGAAGAGGGCCAACGCGGAGTTTTAGATATTATAATTCTGTATAAATAATAATGTCTATTAAATGTTGAAATAATAATAATAATTATTATTAATCATAATAACTGTAAACTTTGACAATTCAAAAAAAATGTGTGTGAATAAAATAATACCTTCAAGAATTAAGATTAGCTCGTTCAAAAATAAAATCTAGGTTAAATCGGTTGTGTGCGCATGTAGCAAGGCGTGTTCTTGTCATTCAAATATATAAAACTAGCGGCCCGCCCTGGCTTCAGTCAGGTAGCAAAGCATATTACATGCTGAAACTAGTTTTTTGTCATACAAAATATTTATGTAATATACACATAAGCCTGCCTCTTGAATCACTCCATCCATTGGTGAAGTTTTTCCGAGATAAGAATTAGTCTAGGTCCTTTCCAGGGTCTTAAACTATCTCCCTACCACATTTCATTGAAATCGGTTCAGTGGTTAGGCTGTGACGGGCCCACTCGTGAGAAATAAAAACCGGTATAAAATTCCCGGGTTGTGTTCTTCCAGGATAAAAGTAGCCTATCCTCAGGATCGCCGCCGCCGGCCCCCCATTAATGACATTGATGTATTAAAAAACCCTAATACATTAATAATAAATAATCACTTAATAACGACATCTATCGGCCATCTGCCTGTTGTTTGTTAACATAATCGATATGTTACGATATGTCAAATTACAGATCAATGGAGCAACAGGCGAGAAGTTTACAAACGAATACATCCTTAAGAGTGCCGTCTCACTCGCACGCGCAATAGTCGCCAAGGGTTTGAGAGGGAAAACCGTGATGCTGCTGATGAAGAACCACCAGCGAGCACTGGCGGTGTACTGGGCGATGATATTCGCCGGCGTCGTGTTGTTCATTATGGACCCTAACGCCAAAGTCTGTGAGTAGTGCACAATTTAACCACAAATTTAGTTTCATCATCATCATCATCATCAACGACATGAAGACCACTGATGAACGTAGTTCTGTCCTAAAGATTCCCAGACGGACATGTCAAAAGCGGCCTGTATCCAGCGTGTTCCTACGACCTTTATCAAATCGTCTGTCCACCAAATTTGCTTTACGAAACATTTTTATAATACCTAGTTTGTGGGCATATTGTAGGAGCCAATAAATCAACTGATATTAAATGATGCCCAACACCCATCATCATCAAAGCAGGGAGGCGTGTGTTTGGGCATCCAGATATCTTTTACGAAAGGCAACAGCACGAATACGCTCGACTCGCCCCCGATCGCATCATGGAATGGAACACACTTGGCGAAAAGTAGGTGCCCTGTGCACTTCGGCCTCAGGGATTACGGCATCGTGTATGTATGCAGCAGAAAGTTAGCACTATGTTAGTTTACTGTAAGACAGTGGTACTAACCGGTCGAACCGACCCATCCATGTTATAAATATATATCTCACAGCGTTATTTTATCAGGTAGATGTCCATTTTCTATTTGTATCAGTCCGACTCGTCCGTGGTTGACGAAACTCTCCCCAATACGCATACTCACGCCTTTTATCCCCGAAGGAGTAGGCAGAGGCGCAACTAGTGCACTCACTTTTCGCCTTGCGTATTCCGTCCCATGATGTGATGGGGGCAAGCCTATCGCCATATTGGGCACAAATTCCATATTTCGGGCTGATACTGATTAGAAAAACCCAATATCACTTTGCCCGACCCGGGAATACAACCCGAGGCCTCAGCATTGCAGTCGTACAGTAATACAACTACGCCACTGAGGCACTCTCCCTAATATCTTATCATCTATTGTCACTATGGCAGATGAAATAAGCAGTTTCCTGAAGCTGATCGAGTCTCACTACGTGTTCTGCGACTTGGAGCTTCACGGCAGCGTCACCGAGGCCATGCAGCTGGCCTATGGGGTGAACATCAACGTCGTTATAGCTGACGAGGACCAGTACTTGAAGGAATTTACTGATGGATTTAGTGATGATTATCAGAGTTTCAAGTAAGTTGGTGTAAAAATGTGTTTGTCTCATGTCTTATCTGGGAAATCTAAACTGAGATGGATGAATGAGAGCTTTAATATTGCGGCATACATATAATAATTTAAATAAATCTTTTTTGTTAAATTTGACCTTTGTTTTACACGTAAAAAGTGACTTATTACTACCGCCCATCGTCAAGGGGGACGACTGAGCGTTTATTATATAGGCCTCCAAGCTAAAATTTGGTCAACGATCCCCGGTGTCCCCATAACATAATATCAAAAATATAGTATGTAGTAACATACCAAAATAGTTAGACCTATTTAAATATTTATTATGATTTTTGCACGGCGACATCACTGCTTGGACCCGGATCGTCTTGTGCGTCCGAACAGGTCATAATATGAAGCTTGTTATATTTCATGTTCCGCTTAATATGGATTCCACGGTCAGCATTATTTTAATTAACTAGATACATGACTTCACTAGCGTGGTTTATGGGTAAGCAAGTAGAAAGGACAAACAAATTTTCTGATGGTAATCTATACCAATACTAGCTTTTGGTCGCGGCTCCGGCCCGCATGATTAAGTTTTCCGCGATAAAAGTCTCGCTATCTCGGGGATAAAAATTGCCTATGTCCTTCCTTGTGGTTTAAATTTACTCTGCACTAAATATCAATAAAATCAGTCAGTGATTCAGCCGTGAAAGTGCACTTTATCTAATAAAACAACTAACAAATTGAAGAGAGAAGTCGTAGCAGAGAAGACGCATCCATATCTATTCAGGTTTCCATTGAATAAGCATTGTCTTATAGGGTCGCAGAGACGTCGCCAGAAGCGACTGTGATGCTGCTGCCGACGAGCGGCTCCACCGGACTGCCCAAGGCTGCCCTCATGAGTAACAGAGGGCTGGTGTCACAACTGGCATCGCTGTGGTGAGTATTCCTATATAGTATAGTAATTTATGAAAGACGGGCTCAATGGACTAGTATCCAGAGCCTTAATATTTAAATAAATAATAAAAAATGACAAACTTGTTATAGTCACAGATAGGCGGAGTTTTGGCGGGAACGTGGAAGTGTCATGAGGTGCTCTAGTTTTAATTCATTATTATGGTGATATTTGGTGTTATATTGCATAGTTATGGTGGTATTAATATACCATTGGATAATTCCAATATAGTTCTATTAAAGTGCTCAAATGAAGTGAATTAAAATAACTGTGCCAATCAAGTGCTTTCTCGTTGCCGCCAAAACTTCATGATAAAGTCTTGGTTAGTCACTGCTTTACTACGACATAGTACGTAGGAAAAAAAAGCCAACGCTAAATATCACTTAAGACGAGACTGTATGGGCTTGAACCCTTTGCCTTCCCTACAAGGGAAATTTATTAAAAAAAAACACACACAGATAGGCATACCGCATACTCATAGTTGGGTAGGACACGACACAAAAAAAAGAGTTTGTAAGACTAGCCTCTTTTTCTTAGCCAGTACAATGTCCCACTTCAAATGAGGCGAGGCATAATGAAGCTCGGTGATACATTTGAAGTAACGAGTACAAATATGACATATTTTCATTGAAAAATAACGTACTATTGTAATTTGTAGCATGCCTTTCGCTCCCTCTCTGTCCCCGTCTTATAGTTTTTCTGAGATAGATAGTGCGTACCACGAATTCGCGACTACCGCGACATGAAATTTGAAATAGTACAATAAAAAATGTTGAGCCGCTCTTACATTTTGTCGTCATGTACGGGACAAATGTACTGCCTCTTGTATGTCCTACCCAACACTAAATTAGTTGGCAGACAGCGCCAAAGAGAATATAAACACTACGTTGGAGACAGCGCGTAAATTTCAATGTTTCTTGAAATTATAATATATTTAAACGACGGGTAATAAATAGTAAGTATTTTTGAGTCGATGTCAAAATCAAATGTTCGTCACTGACAGTTCCCATTTAGAGTAGGCTTACAGACGACATTGGCAAATATGTTTCGTTCGTTCTGTTACGCGGTGCTTGAAGATATAGTTAAAAAAAAAAAGAATTATTTAAACACACGCGTTTATTAAGAAATAGGACTTGTATAAAGTTCACAATAGAATAGGATAATAGAACTAGTACAAAAATGGATTTAAGGGACAAGTGTTCCCGTCTGGAGTTTGAAGAAGACTGACTGGCTGCCGTGGCGTTCCGACACGGCGGACTGTCTCACGCGTTTCTAAGAATCACGGCGGGTTATCTCAGGCGTTCCTAAGAATGTCACCTGAGAACATCCTACTAAGGCTAGACACATACACAGGGAAGATATAACAACCCCCCGCATAAGAGGGAACTTACCCCAAAAAATAAGGGAAGTTTCGGGAAAATTACCCCACTCGTAAACGTGGATGGTCTTTTTTTTTTTTTTTTATTATGGCCATCTTCGGCTCATTAGGGACGGCTGCGGGCTTCCTCCGACTCACGAAACGTGGATGGTCTGGGATTGTTTCCAGTTCGATATCGGAAGTTTCACTATCTTTTACTTTTATTGGCTTTCTTTTGGAACACTTGACTCTCTTACAAAAATACGTAAAGATAAAACTTACAAATAGGATTCAAGATAAAACACTTAAAATAGGAAAGCTAATATGGTTATTCCAGCTATTCGAGGATTCTATGGAATCTAATTCTTTGACAATTTGATTTGTTTCTAAGTTTAGAGATCTTAGATTATCTAGGTTGACATTTTTTAATCTTAAATCTGGTAATTTTAATTTTTTAATAGTGTTTAAATTACAGCAATTATCCTTGAGGATATCAAAGTTTGGCGATAAACTAGGTATACTTGTGCTGGGTGCAGCTTTTCTTACAATACGAAAATTCTTATGGTAGGCTACACATTCTACTGGGATATCAAGTACACCTGTACCGGATATAGTGGATTCGATGATATTGTTATTTTTACATTCGATGGAAATTCTGGCAGGTGTGGATTGTACAAATATAAATTTTCTATCATTTAGCTTATGCCAGATATCTATGTTGCCGTGTAGGACTTTATATTGACAAACATCGGGTAATTTCGTTACGGATTTTGTAATAATTTCTATTTCGCAACATGGATTTCCGGCTACATTGTATACATCTGTTACCTCGCAGAGGTAGGTTTTAGCAGTTATAATATTTTTACAATTATTTAAGTCTTTAAGGAAACTAAACAATGATTTGTCTTTGCTCAGGGCCATATATTGCTCAGAGGGTTTAATCATTACAAATAATAATAATAATAATAATAATAATAAGCCCGCAGGGGCGGCTTTGTGGCGAGCCGTCGGTGAGTGGCGACACCGCGTACCCTGATTCCGTGGGGGCTAAATGAGACCCCCTGACCCTTGGCTTGCCTTAACTGGCCGGCAAGGGGTGGAAATCGCAAGAGCTAAGAACCTGAGCTCCAGGGTGGAAGTGCTCAATCTGCATAATAGCGAGGAAGCCCACTCCGGGACGCGTTAGCGACCCGCGATGGTGAAATCGGTGCACACCTCTCGACACCCTTTAGCCACCCACACCGATGTTGCGTCCTTGGCATACGCCACTTTTTGGGATGCCCATCTAGTGGGGGGCAAGTCACCGTCTGCCTTGAATACAAATGATTGAGACATTTTACTTGGCAGGCGTCCCGTTGTCTCAATCAATAGCCCAGCAACCAGTCCATCTAGATCCCATCCATAGACCCAGTATAATTCCCATCTTCTCTGCAATAGTCCTTACGCCTTACGGGCGCTGTCTTTGGCTGTATTTCCTCCTTAAGTACAGACAGAGAGAGTACCCGTAAGGCGTACACATCCCAACTAGAGTAATGTATCTTAAAGGGGCCTCTACGTGTTGGATCCATATCCCCACGCAAGCCTTCCAAAAGGACCGGTCTTCATGCCGTGATTTCCCGCAGGAAAGATACAACATAATAATAATAATAATTTATTTCCATCATAGCCAATACAAGCACAAAGTAACAAAAATATCTTATAACTAGTTTAAAAGGCGAAACAATTAGATGATCAGCTGTCTCTCAAACTAAGCAAAAGCTTGTATCTTGAGAGACAGATAAAGTTGAAACTAGTGTCAGGTCACAGCCCGTGTGGAATAATCGCTTAAGATATAAGTAACTAAAGCTATTAGATAAAGTGAACAAATATAGGATACAAAATGAGAGAAATGCCCAATAGGATTATTTATGTGTGTGTGTGTGCATGTGTGTGTGCGTGTGTGTGTGTGCGTGTGTGTGTGTGTGTGTGTGTGTGTGTGTGCGTGTGAGTGTGTGTGTGTGTGTGTGCGTGTGTGTGTTGTATGTGTAGGAGCTTATGTGTCTGTTTGTGTTTTGTTCGAATTCAACTATGTTAGTAGATTACTAAATTAAGAGCTGCTCCGTAGTATTGTAGTCGAGACCTAATAACCATTTTTTTAATTTGATTTTGCAATCATGCTTATTTGTCTTGTAAATGTTTAAAATTTTGTTGATTTTGTTGTATAACCTAGAACTAATGATAGGGTATTGATTATGAGCAAACACGGTGTTATGCGGTATTGTTGGGAACACTATATCAGTGCGACGCTTATTCGAGACTATTAAAGGCGTACGGTGTTTTCTCAACACTGTTAGAAAAATATATAGTTGCCTTACAGTTAGTACTCCATGATCTGAGTAAAGTTGTTTGGTTGGGTATATAAAAGGCCTAAAATCCATCACTTTCAGAATAGCTCTTTGGGCTTTTTCCAGCTTAAGAAAAGTAGTTTTGTCTGCTCCACCCCAGCAAACCACACAATAGGAGAGTATTGATTGGCACAGGGTATAGTACGGGGTGCAAAGTCAGGAAACCTCCACGTGGTGCACCCTGGGCAACGGAGCGTCGGTCGAGTTGATCGGCGCAACGGCCAATATCCTGACAACAGTGGTCTCGGCGGTCGTCGCCGCTTTTTGCGGTGGCTGCCGCATTTTTAGATGGTGGGCCCGTTTATTCGGGCGGCTCCCGGTTCATCCGGGAGTGTCGACGGGCTCGGTGTGCGCTAACACCGCCCCGAGCAGGCAGCGGGGGGGAACCTTCCTCTCCGCTGTCACCGTTGCAGATCGTAATCTAGTATGGAGGTCCGTGGACATGTCTCGCGCTCCTGCTGGACCGAGGGTCTTGGCTTAATCGCCCGGACCACGAGGGAGAAAACCTCTATAAAAAGTTCCCCGAATCCCAAGCGGCGGCGCACCGCGAGGGGATGCATGGCCGATGGGTAGTTCGGTCACTAGTGCGACCCCCGCCAGAGTACCGGCCGACCCTCTTGGCGGGTTACGCTAGGCTTACCCAGGTACAGAGGGCACTGCCTGGGTGGACTCTTATTTCCCCCATACTCGTGGGATTCAATATGAATTTACAACCGAAAATAACTTTGACGAGGGTGCCTACTCCAGTTCCGGCTGGAGAGGCGGAGATCGGTGGGCGAAAGCCCACTGATAGAGCTAAGAGAGTCGGCGCGGGCAAGATGTCCGTAGACGTCGACTCTGAGTCGAGTGGGAGCGTTTCCTCCGTTCGGAGCCGTAGGCTCTGGAGGAAACGCTCAGAGGTGAGGAATAGCAGGTCGTCCTTCGGGAGCGACACTGAGGAGCCGGTCCCGAAGTCGCAAGCGACAACCGGACGCGGCAGGGGAGGACCATCCTTGGTCGACGATTCCGTCGACCAAAGGAAAAAAGCCAAGGCGCGCGATCTCCTGCAGCGCAGGGAGGCCCGCCAAAGGGCGAGGAGGGAAGAGAGCGGTGAGGGCATGGTCCTTCGCTCCGCCGGTAAGCCGAAGGTGCCCGCTGAGGCGGTAGTAGCCGAGGAACCGGCTCCGAGTGTTCGCCCTAAAGGCGACGCTAAGAAGTGGCGGGACAGGTGCGCCAAGCTGGAGGAGGCGGTGAAGGAGCTGAAGCGTGAAAACGCTTCACTCCTTCGCCGTCTGGAGGAGCTGGCAGCAGTGGAGGCCAAGTGGCAGGCCAGAATGGAGTCGGTGCTCCTAGGGCCGGCCCAGAGGCCTCCGCTGGCCCACGAGAGACGGTCCACCCCCGGGGACATACCACTCCCCGTTCAGGGTGGTTTCGTTGGGGGAGCTCCCCAGCCT
The DNA here is from genome assembly GCA_949316025.1 of Lapara coniferarum. Taxonomy (NCBI): domain Eukaryota; kingdom Metazoa; phylum Arthropoda; class Insecta; order Lepidoptera; family Sphingidae; genus Lapara; species Lapara coniferarum. The sequence goes on from OX438923.1 coordinate 16,797,170, forward strand.
TCCTCCAAGGGGAAGGGGAGGGGGAAGGGGAAAGGAGCAGTGCAGCCTGCTCCTCTCAAGGCTCCTGCCATTGTGGCCGGGCCCTCCACCTCTGCTGCCGTGGCGGTCGCTAGGCCGTCTGGGGTGCCCAAGAAGGGGAGGGGGAAAGGTGGTCCTCCTGCTCCCCCCGTCGCGAAGTCCGCTCCGAGGGAGCCCCGCCCACTGCCACCGGCCCCAGCGTCCATGGACGCTGAATGGACCGTGGTGGTGGGTAAGAAGAAGCGGGGGAAGCACACCCCCGCCGCGGCGCCTGCAGGGAACCCCCAGTAGAGGAGGCAGAGGCGTAAGGAGCCCAAGCTGCGTCAGCCACGCTCGGCAGCCATAGTGCTGTCGCTGACGCCAGCGGCGGTGGCCAAAGGGCTCACTTACGCCAAAGTGCTGACGGATGCCCAGCACCGAGTAGACCTCGCCGGCCTCGACATCGACAGGTTGAGGCCCAAGGTGGCAGCCACGGGTGCCATGTTGTACGAGGTGCCCGGGGCTGAGTCGGAGCGAAAGGCGGACTCCCTCGCTGCAAGGCTGAGGGAATGCTTTGGCGGGTCGGACGATGTTCAAATCTCCCGGCCCACCAAATGCACGGAGCTGCGGCTGTCGGAGCTAGATCCCGCAGCCACGTCCGAGACGGTCGCGGCGGCCCTTTGCCTTGCTGGCGAGTGTGCTGCGGACGCAGTAAAGGTGGGCCAAATCCGGCCCGATCGCTCCGGCCTGGGCTCCGTCTGGGCCAAGGTGCCGACCAGGGCGGCACAAAAAATAAAGGCGGGCCGCCTGAAGGTGGGGTGGACTGTGGCCCGGGTGACCGTGCTCGGGGCGCGCCCGATGCGCTGTTACCGTTGTTTGGAGCACGGTCACACGCAGAGTACCTGCGTCGGAGGACCGGACCGCAGCGATTTGTGCTATCGCTGCGGTAAACCGGGCCACAAAGCCCGTGAATGCGAGGCCGCGCCGAACTGCGCAGTCTGCGCGGCCGCAGGGAGGCCCGCCAAACATCCGGTGGGCGGGAAGGCGTGTCCCGCCCCCTCCCGTCGCGACAGGCGTCGCGACGGGGTACGAAGTGCTGCTGCCGCTGGGGCCTCGACCCAGCCGCAGTCAGCGAGCCCACCGCAAGAGGCCGCGATGGACGTTGTAGAGATCGCCCAATAATGGATCTAAACTTCCTCCAGGCGAACATCAACCACTGTGCCAGTGCCCAGGACCTGTTGTCCCAAAGCCTGGCGCAGTGGTCGGTGCAAGTGGCCGTGGTCGCTGAGCCGTATTTTGTCCCCCCCCGGGATAACTGGGCGGGGGACCTTGACGGCTTGGTGGCCATCATCAGCCGGGGCGCCGCTGGCTCCCCACCCTTCGAAAAAGTAGCGAAGGACAGGGGATGCGTGGCGGTTCTGTTGGGAGACATTTGGATAGTAGGAGTGTACTTTTCTCCCAACAGACCCCTCGCCGAATTCGAGTCTTTCCTCGTTCGGCTGGGGGCCTTGGTGGAACAAGGCCAACCTCACCCGGCGGTCGTCGCCGGCGACTTCAACGCCAAGTCCGTGGCTTGGGGTTCACCGGCGACGAACGGTCGTGGTCGGGTCCTGGAGGAATGGGCGATCTCTGTCGGCCTGGTCGTCCTGAACAGGGGGTCGGTGGACACGTGCGTGCGGCACAACGGCGGGTCGATTATAGACCTGTCGTTTGCGAGTGCCGCCGTCGCACGCCGTGTCCGGGACTGGAGAGTCCTCGTGGGCGTGGAGACGTTGTCGGACCATCGTTACGTCAGGTTCGGCGTCTCCGCGTCCCCGAGTGTCCAGTCCGGTGGTGTACCGAGTGCCCCAAATCAGGACGGCCCGCGGTGGGCGCTTCGTCGCCTCGATGGGGAGGCCCTAGTGCTGGCCGCTCTGGTCATGTCGTGGCTCCCCGTGCCGGACGGGCCGGTACGGGTTGAGCAGGAGGCGGAGTGGTTCGGGGTGGCAATGTCGGATGTCTGCGACGCCGGCATGCCCCGAGCTCTCCGCCGTTCGCCGGTGCGACAGGTGTACTGGTGGTCGGCGGAGCTATCGCAGTTGCGCGCGTCGTGCGTTGCTGCGCGCCGCCGATACGCCAGGCATCGTCGTCGCCGGCTCAGAGACGAGAATCACGCAGACCAGGAGCGGCGGCTCTATGGCCTCTACAAAGAGGCAAAGAGAGCGCTGCGGGTGGCCATTCATGGGGCCAAGGTCGCGGCACGTAAGGCGTTCGTGGGGACTCTCGACAGGGACCCGTGGGGGCGCCCTTACCGTATGGTGATGAAGAAGCTTCGCCCAGCGGCGCCCCCGCTGTCGCAGAGTCTCCGGCCAGAATTACTGGCCAACGTAGTCGCGGCCTTGTTCCCGGCCACCGTGGAGTTCACTCCTCCACCGATGGCGCCACCGGATGTGGCGTCATCGTCGAGTGAGAATCCGGCAAGGGATATCCCGGAGGTTTCGCCCGCTGAAATGCGGGCGGCAGTGCTTCGGCTGCGGAGCAAAAACACGGCCCCAGGGCTCGATGGCATCCCCGGGAAAGCCTGGGTGCTAGCCGTTGAGTACCTGGGCCCGAGGCTCCGCAGCTTATTCACCGCCTGCCTGGAGCAGGGCGTCTTCCCGGTGCGTTGGAAAACCGGGAAGCTCGTCCTGCTGAAGAAGGGGGGACGACCCGCAGAGTCGCCGACGGCCTACCGGCCCATCGTGTTGCTCGACGAGGTGGCAAAGCTCTTCGAGCGCATTATCCATACCCGCCTCGTCGAGCATCTTGAGAGGGTCGGACCAAATCTGGCCGACGAGCAGTTTGGATTCAGGAGGGGACGTTCCTCTGTCCACGCGATTCTGCGGGTGAAGGCACAGGCGGAGGATGCAGTGGCTGGGGGCGATGTTGTAATCGCGGTGTCGTTGGACATCTCCAACGCATTCAACTCGCTGCCCTGGCCCTGCATCCACGAGGCACTGCGGTACCACGTGGTGCCGCCCTATCTCCGGCGTCTGGTGCACGCGTACCTGTCCGACAGGCACGTGGTGTATCCGGGCGCCGATGGGTGGCACCGAAGAGCGATGTCGTGCGGTGTTCCACAGGGCTCGGTTTTGGGCCCTCTCCTGTGGAACATCGGGTACGACTGGGTGCTCCGTGGTTCCAATCTCCGGGGCGTCGGCGTGACCTGTTACGCCGACGATACGTTGGTCACAGCGACTGCTGGGACCTTCCGGGACGCCGCAACTCTGGCGGCGGCGGGCACCGGCCAAGTAGTTGGTAGAATCCAGCGTTTAGGGTTGAAGGTGGCCCTCGAGAAAACCGAGGCCGTGTGTTTTCACGGACCTCGGAGAGGGCCACCGGCCGGTGCCGGCATCGTCGTTGGGGGGGTGCGGATCCCCATCGGCTCTAGCATGAGGTATCTAGGTTTAGTCCTAGATAGCCGATGGCGATTCCGCACCCACTTTAAGGAGTTGAGGACGAAATTGTCCCGGGCAGCGGGCGCTCTTTCCCGCCTGCTGCCCAACCTGGAAGGTCCTGGCTTCCCTTGCCGGAGGCTGTATCACGGAGTCGTGCGGTCCATAGCCCTTTATGGCAGCCCCGTTTGGGCTGACTCCCTAGGCCGCCCCTGCGTCGCCCTTCTGCGCGCCCCGCAGAGAGCTTTAGCGCAGCGGGCGGTCAGGGCGTACCGCACGGTCTCTTTCGAGGCGGCTTGCCTATTGGCCGGATTTCTGCCCTGGGACCTGGACGCCAAATCCCTTGCCGATGTATTCCATTGGCGGGAGGAGGCGTTCAGTCGCGGGGAGCGTCCGGCCCTGAAGGAGGTGGAGGCCAAGAGGGCCGCCTTACGGCGAGCCGCCGTGGAGGAGTGGCGTCTCAGGCTGGAGGCCCCGTCGTGGGGGCACCGTGTCGTAGAGGCAGTGCGTCCTGTCTTTGCCGAATGGCTGGACAGGCGCCACGGAGCGGCAACATACCGCCTGACGCAGGTGCTCACCGGGCATGGCTGCTTCGGTGAGTTCCTGTTTCGGGTGGTAGGGATAGAGGAGTCGGCCGTGTGTCACTATTGTGACAACTGCCCAATGGACACGGCCCAACATACGTTGGAGTGTTGTCCAGCCTGGGATGAAGAACGCAGCGCTCTCAGAACAGTCGTCGGAGAAGACCTCTCGCTGCCGGCCGTGGTCGCTTCCATGGTCGGCGGCCGGGAGGCCTGGCAGGCGGTGGCCCACTTCTGCGAGGCGGTCCTCTCGCGGAAGGAGAGTGCCGAGAGGGATCGCCAGCGCAGTGGTGATCCCTCCCGCCGCCAGACGAGACGTAGGAGGCGTCGGGTGGACGACTGACCGACGTCTCCCGCCCTGTGGATTGGGGGCGTTTGGAGAATTCCACCACGGTATCCCCTGCCTGTCGTAAAAGGCGACTAATAGGGGCCTCCGGGGGTCACGGGTGGGCGGGACGTGCCGCCCACCCATTAGTCTAGCCAACTTCTGTGACCCCCGTGATGGACATGTCCGAGGCAGCGTGTCTCACGCTGCCTCGGACACCAACAGGCGGACACGATACGGTGTTTCGGGGGCTTCTGAGCCCCCGCAACAGGAAAAAGGACCGCAAAAACGCGGTACGCGCAGGGGCGGTTGCGGACGACAACTTAGACGTGAGTCGGAGGAAGCCCGCAGCCGTCCCTAATGAGCCGAAGATGGCCATAAAAAAAAAAAAAAAACAGGGTATAGTACACCATCTTTAGAGTTTCTCTATTGGCCGATTGCCTTAAGTTTTTAAAGATATAAACAAGTTTTCTCATTCGAGTTGTCAAATTGTCTATATGTGTGTGCCAGTTTAGATTCTTGTCGACATCAACGCCTAGGTATCTTATACTAGACACCACAGTGAGAAACGGGCAGGAACACGAAGGATCGGAAACACCACAGGTGTGAATTTTTATGACTACTGGAATCTTAGGTTGCGATTTTTGGGAAATGGAAAAGGGAATAACTTTAGTTTTTTTTGCATTTAGTGTTAATAAATTTTTTGATAGCCAGTCTGCTACAACGTTGATGCATGTTTCAGCATATTGAACTACTTCATTCCAGTCATTACCTTGTACCAAGAGGACTGTGTCGTCGGCATAGGAAAAGATCGAACAGTTTTTTAGGCTAAGAAGGCATAACTCATTTATGTAGATAAGAAATAGTGTCGGACCCAAAATACTACCTTGCGGGACACCATATTCTATTCTGGATTTTTTGCTTAATACTTTATTTATTTTGACGCATTGGTAACGATTATTCAGGTAGTCTTTAAAAAGATCTAGTGTGATGCCACGGACTCCCACAGAATATAACTTTGTTAAAAGAATAGGGACAGACACTGTGTCAAAAGCTTTTGACAAGTCCAGAAACACGCCGAGACATTTTTTTTTGCAATTTATATTTCCGATCACAGCGTCTAAAAAGGCAGTGACAGCATCTTCAGTAGAGACTCCTGAACGGAAACCAAATTGGTTTGGTGCAAGAATGCTGTTTATATTTAAATATTTAATGAGGCGAATGTTTATAATTTTCTCTAGAATCTTAGACATTATGGGCAGCACAGAGATGGGTCTATAATTATTTACGCATGTTCTGTCGCCACTCTTGTAAATTGGGCTCACAACTGCTATCTTAAAAGCGTTTGGGAAAACTCCAGTTGTAATCGACAAATTACAAATATGAGTGATAGGTGAGATTAATTTGTGACGACACTCTTTTAGTATTCTACTAGAAATGGAGTCAAAACCTACAGCCGAGTCACCACGGAGGTTCATAATAGTTGTTTCTATTTCTTTTTCATCCGTTTCATAAAGAACAAAGGATTTCAAGTAACTTTTGTTGGGAAGGTATTTTGAGGAATAAGCTCTTGAGGAAGGTTTTATTTCTGTAGCCAAATCTTTTCCTACATTAATAAAGAAATCGTTGATAGTATTAATATCCATCCCCAACAGTTCACTAGGGGCGACATGAGATTTTTGGGTGTTGGTAATGTTTTTAATAAGATTCCACGTTGCCTTTGTATTATTTTTAGTTTTGGAGAATTGTTCTTTCTCATAGTTCCGCTTGAGCTTACGTAGGAGGACATTACAAAAATTACGGTATCTAAAATATGTAATCCTTAATACGTCATTACTTGGCTGTTTTTTTAGCTTTTTGTGCATATTGTCTCTGTTTCTAATGCAGCGAATTAGACCATGTGTAATCCAGGGCTTTATATTGCGAAATTTCCTTGAGACCCTATTTGTTCGTGTATGTTTATTAATGATTCCTCTTATTATCGAGGTAAGCAGGTTAGTTGCTTCGTTAGCGTCGCTCGAGAATAACACATTAGAAAAATCCGTATTCTTGATTTCATCGAAGATCGATGAATGATCAAATACTGTTTGTGTGTAAAGAGGTTTGTGATTTGGGTTTTCTGTTTTAATACATACTAGAACAGGTTGATGATCCGTTATGTGAGATTCTATGACAAGTGTTGTAGCCGGATATTTTGATTTTAAAAGGACATGATCTAGACAGTTGTTTTTACGGGTTGGATACAGATGAGCGGGCAATAAACCTTGAGACGCCGTAAAATTCAAATATTGTTGAGAATGCCGATCTATATTATTGGTTTTAATGTCAATATTTATATCACCAATCATAACCACTTGGCCGAATCCATCCAGTGAGGATAGCACAGACTCCAGACTATTTATAAAGCTATTGATGTATTTATATGAAGGTGATCTATACAGAGCCACTATAGCTATTTCATTGTTTATTTTACATATTAAACAGTTGGACTCTTCGAAAACGGGTTCAATGACTGTAAAATTAAGACTTGATTTTATATACATAACAATACCATCATTTTGGTTTTTACAGTTGGCCGTCTGATATGATCGGTAACCCTGTAACATGGGAACTGTAAAGATTTTACTGAGCCAACATTCTGAAAGTATTAGCATATCACAGTCTAATTGAAGTTGTTTTAAAAATATGGTGAATTCATCAAAATTTTTGTTTATACTACGGATATTTATATGTATGATTTTTAAGTCTTGTTTGATTTTTTTAATAATTTCAGCACAATCAGCTGTTGCGGCTTTGTACGACTTAGATACCTGAAAACAGTCTAAGTCGGACATAAGGTTATTACGTGTATCAGCCATTTGATTGGGTTATAGCCACAATATACATTACACAGCAGGTCTCGCAAAATAAATTGCCCTGGACACAATCATTGATTTGTGATATTTCGAACAAAAAATTTGGAACACAAAATTCTCGTGGTATGAGTGTAGTGTATAATAAGTTAGTTTCGTAGACTTGATGGAGTGTGTAAAATTTTGTGACGTCAAGAAAATTTGATACATGAACATTGGGGCAACATAAGGTTTTAGTAACATAAATTATCTCATATGAAAAATAAATATAAAAATTACAGTAATCAAAATCATCAGTAATCAAATGCATTAGAGGTATTGATTGCATGTGGGATTGGCAAAGGTATATTCTTGTATAAGCTATATTCTAAAGCGTTTACTAATGGTAACTTAACTACAAACACTAGGTTATTATTAATATAGTAGCACACCAAATCGGCGACATTTAATAAAATATGAATATTGCTTAATTCTAAGTTTACAGGGAAATCCCTATATTTGGGAATTATCTTAAGATTACTTATTACATCATCATATAATTGTCTGGGTGTTAGCACAGATGGATGTAGTATATTTGCTTTTACAAATAAAATAGAATTTAAAAGATCTTCGATTTTGAATGAAAGGGTTAATATATGTGATTGTAAAACATTTAGGACGGTACTAAGTCTTATTTTAAAATTATTTATTAGTAAAACATTAGGTACATTTTGGAGGGATAGAGTCATTTGGACAACAGCGTCATTTAATTTTATTTGATTATTATACATTTCTTGTATAGAGTTATTGATATTGGATATAGCAGATTGAGAAATAATAATGGTTTTCTTAATAGATTCTGTGATTTTCTTATCATTATTATATAGGCTTTGAATGGCTCTATTATAGTTTTCCGCGTCATCCTCGTCTAAGGTTCCGAATATAATATGTTTGAATATAACACCGACGCCGGAGAACCAAGCCGATCTTTTAGAGACGCTATTGGAGACTATATGAGAGATAGAAGCAAAGTTTCTAAGCGTATCCGTATATAATGATTCTAAAGGAGTTAGCATATTCTGGCATCGCCTATAGTCTATGTCTATGTTTTCTCGGCATTGAAGTTTTTTTTTTTTTTTATATGGCCATCTTCGGCTCATTAGGGACGGCTGCGGGCTTCCTCCGACTCACGTCTAAGTTGTCGTCCGCAACCGCCCCTGCGCGTACCGCGTTTTTGCGGTCCTTTTTCCTGTTGCGGGGGCTCAGAAGCCCCCGAAACACCGTATCGTGTCCGCCTTTTGGTGTCCGAGGCAGCGTGAGACACGCTGCCTCGGACATGTCCATCACGGGGGTCACAGAAGTTGGCTAGACTAATGGGTGGGCGGCACGTCCCGCCCACCTTTGACCCCCGGAGGCCCCTATTAGTCGCCTTTTACGACAGGCAGGGGATACCGTGGTGGAATTCTCCAAACGCCCCCAATCCACAGGGCGGGAGACGTCGGTCAGTCGTCCACCCGACGCCTCCTACGTCTCGTCTGGCGGCGGGAGGGATCACCACTGCGCTGGCGATCCCTCTCGGCACTCTCCTTCCGCGAGAGGACCGCCTCGCAGAAGTGGGCCACCGCCTGCCAGGCCTCCCGGCCGCCGACCATGGAAGCGACCACGGCCGGCAGCGAGAGGTCTTCTCCGACGACTGCTCTGAGAGCGCTGCGTTCTTCATCCCAGGCTGGACAACACTCCAACGTATGTTGGGCCGTGTCCATTGGGCAGTTGTCACAATAGTGACACACGGCCGACTCCTCTATCCCCACCACCCGAAACAGGAACTCACCGAAGCAGCCATGCCCGGTGAGCACCTGCGTCAGGCGGTATGTTGCCGCTCCGTGGCGCCTGTCCAGCCATTCGGCAAAGACAGGACGCACTGCCTCTACGACCCGGTGCCCCCACGACGGGGCCTCCAGCCTGAGACGCCACTCCTCCACGGCGGCTCGCCGTAAGGCGGCCCTCTTGGCCTCCACCTCCTTCAGGGCCGGACGCTCCCCACGACTGAACGCCTCCTCCCGCCAATGGAATACATCGGCAAGGGATTTGGCGTCCAGGTCCCAGGGCAGAAATCCGGCCAATAGGCAAGCCGCCTCGAAAGAGACCGTGCGGTACGCCCTGACCGCCCGCTGCGCTAAAGCTCTCTGCGGGGCGCGCAGAAGGGCGACGCAGGGGCGGCCCAGGGAGTCAGCCCAAACGGGGCTGCCATAAAGGGCTATGGACCGCACGACTCCGTGATACAGCCTCCGGCAAGGGAAGCCAGGACCTTCCAGGTTGGGCAGCAGGCGGGAAAGAGCGCCCGCTGCCCGGGACAATTTCGTCCTCAACTCCTTAAAGTGGGTGCGGAATCGCCATCGGCTATCCAGGACTAAACCTAGATACCTCATGCTAGAGCCGATGGGGATCCGCACCCCCCCAACGACGATGCCGGCACCGGCCGGTGGCCCTCTCCGAGGTCCGTGAAAACACACGGCCTCGGTTTTCTCGAGGGCCACCTTCAACCCTACACGTTGGATTCTCCGAACTACTTGGCCGGTGCCCGCCGCCGCCAGAGTTGCGGCGTCCCGGAAGGTCCCAGCAGTCGCTGTGACTAACGTATCGTCGGCGTAACAAGTCACGCCGACGCCCCGGAGATTGGAACCACGGAGCACGCAGTCGTACCCGATGTTCCACAGGAGAGGGCCCAAAACCGAGCCCTGTGGAACACCGCACGACATCGCTCTTCGGTGCCACCCATCGGCGCCCGGATACACCACGTGCCTGTCAGACAGGTACGCGTGCACCAGACGCCGGAGATAGGGCGGCACCACGTGGTACCGCAGTGCCTCGTGGATGCAGGGCCAGGGCAGCGAGTTGAATGCGTTAGAAATGTCTAACGACACTGCTATCACTACACTGCCTGTGGCCACTGCATCCTCCGCCTGTGCCTTCACCCGCAGAATCGCGTGGACAGTGGAACGTCCCCTCCTAAATCCAAACTGCTCGTCGGCCAGATTTGGTCCGACCCTTTCAAGGTGCTCGACGAGGCGGGTATGAATGATGCGCTCGAAGAGCTTTGCCACCTCGTTGAGCAACACGATGGGCCGGTAGGCCGACGGCGACTCTGCGGGTCGTCCTCCCTTCTTCAGCAGGACGAGCTTCCCGGTTTTCCAACGCACCGGGAAGACGCCCTGCTCCAGGCAGGCGGTGAATAAGCTGCGGAGCCTCGGGCCCAGGTACTCAACGGCTAGCACCCAGGCTTTCCCGGGGATGCCATCGAGCCCTGGGGCCGTGTTTTTGCTCCGCAGCCGAAGCACTGCCGCCCGCATTTCAGCGGGCGAAACCTCCGGGATATCCCTTGCCGGATTCTCACTCGACGATGACGCCACATCCGGTGGCGCCATCGGTGGAGGAGTGAACTCCTCGGTGGCCGGGAACAAGGCCGCGACGACGTTGGCCAGTAATTCTGGCCGGAGACTCTGCGACAGCGGGGGCGCCGCTGGGCGAAGCTTCTTCATCACCAGACGGTAAGGGCGCCCCCACGGGTCCCTGTCGAGAGTCCCCACGAACGCCTTACGTGCCGCGACCGTCGCCCCATGAATGGCCACCCGCAGCGCTCTCTTTGCCTCTTTGTAGAGGCCATAGAGCTGCCGCTCCTGGTCTGCGTGATTCTCCTCTCTGAGCCGGCGACGACGATGCCTGGCGTATCGGCGGCGCGCAGCAACGCACGACGCGCGCAACTGCGATAGCTCCGCCGACCACCAGTACACCTGTCGCACCGGCGAACGGCGGAGAGCTCGGGGCATGCCGGCGTCGCAGACATCCGACATTGCCACCCCGAACCACTCCGCCTCCTGCTCAACCCGTACCGGCCCGTCCGGCACGGGGAGCCACGACATGACCAGAGCGGCCAGCACTAGGGCCTCCCCATCGAGGCGACGAAGCGCCCACCGCGGGCCGTCCTGATTTGGGGCACTCGGTACACCACCGGACTGGACACTCGGGGACGCGGAGACGCCGAACCTGACGTAACGATGGTCCGACAACGTCTCCACGCCCACGAGGACTCTCCAGTCCCGGACACGGCGTGCGACGGCGGCACTCGCAAACGACAGGTCTATAATAGACCCGCCGTCGTACCGCACGCACGTGTCCACCGACCCCCTGTTCAGGACGACCAGGCCGACAGAGATCGCCCATTCCTCCAGGACCCGACCACGCCCGCTCGTCGCCGGCGAACCCCAAGCCACGGACTTGGCGTTGAAGTCGCCGGCGACGACCGCCGGGTGAGGTTGGCCTTGTTCCACCAAGGCCCCCAGCCGAACGAGGAAAGACTCAAATTCGGCGAGGGGTCTGTTGGGAGAAAAGTACACTCCTACTATCCAGATGTCTCCCAACAGAACCGCCACGCATCCCCTGTCCTTCGCTACTTTTTCGAAGGGTGGGGAGCCAGCGGCGCCCCGGCTGATGATGGCCACCAAGCCGTCAAGGTCCCCAGCCCAGTTATCCCGGGGGGGGACAAAGTACGGCTCAGCGACCACGGCCACTTGCACCGACCACTGCGCCAGGCTTTGGGACAACAGGTCCTGGGCACTGGCACAGTGGTTGATGTTCGCCTGGAGGAAGTTTAGATCCATTATTGGGCGATCTCTACAACGTCCATCGCGGCCTCTTGCGGTGGGCTCGTTGACTGCGGCTGGGTCGAAGCCCCAGCGGCAGCAACACTTCGTATCCCGTCGCGACGCCTATCGCGACGGGAGGGGGCGGGGCACGCCTTCCCGCCCACCGGATGCTTGGCGGGCCTCCCTGCAGCCGCGCAGACTGCGCAGTTCGGCGCGGCCTCGCATCCACGGGCTTTGTGGCCTGGTTTGCCGCAGCGATAACAGAGATCGCTGCGGTCCGGTCCTCCGGTGCAGGTGCTCTGCGTGTGACCGTGCTCAAGGCAACGGAAACAGCGCATCGGGCGCGCCCCGAGCACGGTCACCCGGGCCACTGTCCACCCCACCATCAGGCGGCCCGCCTTTATTTTTTGTGCCGCCCTGGTCGGCACCTTGGCCCAAACTGCGCCCAGGCCGGAGCGGTCAGGCCGGATTTCTCCGACCTTCACGGCATCAGCTGCGCACTCGCCAGCAACGCTGAGAGCCGCTGCGACCGTCTCGGATGTTGCTGCCGGATCCAGCTCCGACAGCCGCAGCTCCGTGCATTTGGTGGGCCGGGAGATTTGGATATCCTCCGACCCGCCAAAGCATTCCCTCAGCCTTGCGGCGAGGGAATCCGCCTTCCGCTCCGACTCAGCCCCGGGCACCTCATATAGCATGGCACCCGTGGCTTTTTTTTTTTTTTTATTTTTCGTTGGCCTTCTTCGGCGCATTAGAGACGGCTGCGGGTTTCCCCAGACTAAGAGTGTCTAAGTTGTCGTCCGCAGCCGCCTCTGCGCGGTGCCGTCTAATACAGCCCGTCTCCTGTTTGGGGGGGCTCAGAAGCCCCCGCGCACCGAAGGACGCCCTCGGCGTCAACGGCAGCATGAGGCCTACCTGCCACACTGCCGTCCATCACGGGGGTCGCAGTAATGTGCTAAAAAACACACACTACAGACGGACAGCCCCCTGCCGCCCGCCCGCGACCCCCGGTGGCCCCTATTAGTCGCCTTTTACGACAGGCAGGGGATACCGTGGTGGAATTCTCCAAACGCCCCCAATCCATAGGGCGGGAGACGTCGGTCAGTCGTCCACCCGACGCCTCCTACGTCTCGTCTGGCGGCGGGAGGGATCACCACTGCGCTGGCGATCCCTCTCGGCACTCTCCTTCCGCGAGAGGACCGCCTCGCAGAAGTGGGCCACCGCCTGCCAGGCCTCCCGACCGCCGACCATGGAAGCGACCACGGCCGGCAGCGAGAGGTCTTCTCCGACGACTGTTCTGAGAGCGCTGCGCTCCTCATCCCAGGCTGGACAACACTCCAACGTATGTTGGGCCGTGTCCATTGGGCAGTTGTCACAATAGTGACACACGGCCGACTCCTCTACACCTACCACCCGAAACAGGAACTCACCGAAGCAGCCATGCCCGGTGAGCACCTGCGTCAGGCGGTATGTTGCCGCTCCGTGGCGCCTGTCCAGCCATTCGGCAAAGACAGGACGCACTGCCTCTATGACCCGGTGCCCCCACGACGGGGCCTCCAGCCTGAGACGCCACTCCTCCACGGCGGCTCGCCGTAAGGCGGCCCTCTTGGCCTCCACCTCCTTCAGGGCCGGACGCTCCCCGCGACTGAACGCCTCCTCCCGCCAATGGAATACATCGGCAAGGGATTTGGCGTCCAGGTCCCAGGGCAGAAATCCGGCCAATAGGCAAGCCGCCTCGAAAGAGACCGTGCGGTACGCCCTGACCGCCCGCTGCGCTAAAGCTCTCTGCGGGGCGCGCAGAAGGGCGACGCAGGGGCGGCCCAGGGAGTCAGCCCAAACGGGGCTGCCATAAAGGGCTATGGACCGCACGACTCCGTGATACAGCCTCCGGCAAGGGAAGCCGGGACCTTCCAGGTTGGGCAGCAGGCGGGAAAGAGCGCCCGCTGCCCGGGACAATTTCGTCCTCAACTCCTTAAAGTGGGTGCGGAATCGCCATCGGCTATCCAGGACTAAACCTAGATACCTCATGCTAGAGCCGATGGGGATCCGCACCCCCCCAACGACGATGCCGGCACCGGCCGGTGGCCCTCTCCGAGGTCCGTGAAAACACACGGCCTCGGTTTTCTCGAGGGCCACCTTCAAACCTAAACGTTGAATTCTTCCAACTACTTGGCCGGTGCCCGCCGCCGCCAGAGTTGCGGCGTCCCGGAAGGTCCCAGCAGTCGCTGTGACTAACGTATCGTCGGCGTAACATGTCACGCCGACGCCCCGGAGATTGGAACCACGGAGCACCCAGTCGTACCCGATGTTCCACAGGAGAGGGCCCAAAACCGAGCCCTGTGGAACACCGCACGACATCGCTCTTCGGTGCCACCCATCGGCGCCCGGATACACCACGTGCCTGTCAGACAGGTACGCGTGCACCAGACGCCGGAGATAGGGCGGCACCACGTGGTACCGCAGTGCCTCGTGGATGCAGGGCCAGGGCAGCGAGTTGAATGCGTTAGAAATGTCTAACGACACTGCTATCACTACACTGCCCGTGGCCACTGCATCCTCCGCCTGTGCCTTCACCCGCAGAATCGCGTGGACAGTGGAACGTCCCCTCCTAAATCCAAACTGCTCGTCGGCCAGATTTGGTCCGACCCCTTCAAGGTGCTCGACGAGGCGGGTATGAATGATGCGCTCGAAGAGCTTTGCCACCTCGTCGAGCAACACGATGGGCCGGTAGGCCGACGGCGACTCTGCGGGTCGTCCTCCCTTCTTCAGCAGGACGAGCTTCCCGGTTTTCCAACGCACCGGGAAGACGCCCTGCTCCAGGCAGGCGGTGAATAAGCTGCGGAGCCTCGGGCCCAGGTACTCAACGGCTAGCACCCAGGCTTTCCCGGGGATGCCATCGAGCCCTGGGGCCGTGTTTTTGCTCCGCAGCCGAAGCACTGCCGCCCGCATTTCAGCGGGCGAAACCTCCGGGATATCCCTTGCCGGATTCTCACTCGACGATGACGCCACATCCGGTGGCGCCATCGGTGGAGGAGTGAACTCCTCGGTGGCCGGGAACAAGGCCGCGACGACGTTGGCCAGTAATTCTGGCCGGAGACTCTGCGACAGCGGGGGCGCCGCTGGGCGAAGCTTCTTCATCACCAGACGGTAAGGGCGCCCCCACGGGATTCGGAGATATTGACAACAGATAAATTTATTCTAAAATTGGGTTTTACTTTGACAATGCAATTGGCTGTTAAGAGAGATTCGGCTATGTGTTGGTCGATGACAAGACCTTCCTGTACTTCTGGATTAAGTACGGAACATTCGATTATTGTTTCTGTTCTGGGTTGGATAGTATATATTGGTTCAGAGAATTTGAGAGGGATTTTGATTTTATCGATTAAAAGGATATTCTCTGTATAATCGATTTTGCAATCGGATGTACTAAACGGATCGCTTCCGATGATGCCGTCGTATGGGAAATCAATCTTGGGAATTACGTGGAATTGATGACTCAGGGTGTTAAAATCTACTAATATGTGACCAAGAGACTTCATGGGATTATTTGTTGATCCAAGACCGTAGAAGTTTATGATATGATTTGTGATTTCAGGCATATTTTCAATGACATTTACTTTCAGAAAACTGATACTAGCGCCACTATCGACAAGAAGTCTGAGAGGCTTGTTAGAGATTGAGGATAGGACTTCTACGTAAGGTAAGTATTTTTTAGTAGAATTTGTTGTGATATTATATATTTCTGATTTATGCTGTTCCTTTTCAGAGGCTGAACAGGATGGACAGGATTTTGGTTTTGGACCAGCATGGGAAACAATGGGATTAGTATTTGAAACTGTGGATTTGACGTTGGAAAAATTGGATATAGTATTACTTGATTCATCAGAAGTGCTGTGGGATTGGGGCTGGTTACCCTGTTTGTCAGGACTTTTAGGAACAGTGGATATAGTATCGCTTGATTTGGCAGAAGTACCGTGAGATTGGGGCTGGTTACTCTGGTTGTCGGTACCTTTTGGAACAGTGGATATGGTATCGCTTGATTTGGCAAAAGTACCGTGAGATTGGGGCTGGTTACCCTGGTTGTCGGTACCTTTTGGAACAGTGGATATGGTATCGCTTGATTTGGCAGAAGTACCGTGAGATTGGGGCTGGTTACCCTGGTTGTCGGTACCTTTTGGAACAGTGGATATGGTATCGCTTGATTTGGCAAAAGTACGGTGAGATTGGGGCTGGTTACCCTGGTTGTCGGTACCTTTTGGAACAGTGGATATGGTATCGCTTGATTTAGTAGAAGTGCCGTGAGATTGGGGCTGGCTAACCTGGTTGTCGGCACTTTTAGAAATAGTAGGTGTAGTATCATATGATCCAGTAGGAATGCCATGATGTTGGGGCTGGTTACCCTGGTTATTGGCTTCCTTGGGAATACTGGATATCACGATACTCGATCTCCTAGGTGTGCCATAATGTTGGGGCTGGTTACCCTGGTTGTTGGCACCCTTGGAATTAGTGAATATAGCAATACGCGATTTAGTAGAAGTGCCATGAGATTGGGGCTGGTTACCCTGGTTGTTGGCACTTTTGGAATCAGTGGACATGGCGATACGAGATTTAGTAGGCGTGCCATAAAATTGGGGCTGGTTACCCTGGTTGTTGGCACCCTTGGAAACAGTGGATTTGATTATACGCGATTTAGTAGGAGTGCCATGAAATTGGGGCTGGTTACCCTGGTTGTTGGCACTCTTGGGAACAATGGATTTGATTATACGCGATTTAGTAGGAGTGCCATGAAATTGGGGCTGGTTACCCTGGTTGTTGGCACTCTTGGGAACAGTGGTCCGATTAGGCAAAGCTTGAGTATCGGTTTGTTTTTTCCTCGTTCCCGCACGATACTGGACGGGTGGCCTTACTCGTTTAAATTATAGTCAACTACATCACGAGAGTCGATGGCATGAATGGGTTGGTTATTAAATTGCCGAGTTTGGGGATTTGCGAATCGACGATTATTGTATTCGCGTTTACGACACTTTTCGATGGTATGACCCGGGATTTTACAGTAACGACAGATTATATCGGATCTGTTGGGATATTGGTTATTGGGCCATTCTACGGGTCTGGAAGTTATGGGTTTATTATTGAATCTGGGAGACCTACCTTCTGGTTGTTAAGGCATCTCGCGCAGGGTTTCTTGGATGCGCTCCTCACTAACGGCGTAGTTTATCGCCTCATTTAGTGTGGAGGGTGACCTACACCTTACCATGTTTGATAGACGGGGAAGCAACCCCATCGTAAAGTGATGCAGTGCTAAGTCCTGCATTGCAGCTATGCGACCAGGCAATTCATGATGATGTATGGTTGACAATGTTATTTCAGTTAATAAGTTAGAGAGACAGGTCTCTATTCTTAACGCGAATTGGTTAACTGATTCTTGCAGACTTTGCCTGCTCTCTTGGAGATCCGTCAAGAGGTGGGAATAATGTTTCCTTTCGCTGAATTGCGATTTTAGGAATTCTTTAAGTTGTCCCCAATTGGCGAACTCCTTTATAGAGCAAACAATTTCTGCTTTATCTTGTAATTGGCTATAAAAATACTTGAAGACTTCTGGACTTCTGTCGCAAGTTCGTAGGCGTTGTCACAATTTGTGATGAATGATTTCAGGGTCTCCCTCTTTCCGTCATAGGGTTTGATGAATTTGAACAGGCAATTTAAATCTAACTTAATTTTTTGAGGCTTTGCTTTCGGACGTGATATGATAGGCGAGTCTTCTATTATTGGCGTATCGGTTATAGGCTTTTCTTCTCCTCTTGTCGTCTTATACATGGCATATAATCGTGAAATTAGAATGTAACGCAGTTGTTGTTGACTTACAGATGCAGAGTGCAGACGGATGCGGCGTGTCGCATTTCTTGGAACTTGATGCGTTGTCTTGTGATGTCTGCGGCTGAGCGATGTGTTATGTTATTCACTTTTCACTTTTTACAACTTTTGCACTTTGTAGACAGTCTTTCTGAGGATGGAGGTTTTCTCTAGGGATTAAATATCCCCTTTCCGCTGCCACCAATTGTTACGCGGTGCTTGAAGATATAGTTTTAAAAAAAAAGAATTATTTAAACACACGCGTTTATTAAGAAATAGGACTTGTATAAAGTTCACAATAGAATAGGATAATAGAACTAGTACAAAAATTGATTTAAGGGACAAGTGTTCCCGTCTGGAGTTTGAAGAAGACTGACTGGCTGCCGTGGCGTTCCGACACGGCGGACTGTCTCACGCGTTTCTAAGAATCACGGCGGGTTATCTCAGGCGTTCCTAAGAATGTCACCTGAGAACATCCTACTAAGGCTAGACACATACACAGGGAAGATATAACAGTTCGTTGATCGTTTAGATAGTAAAAACGATGTAACTGAGAGTAGGCTTCGACACGACAAATGTCGCGATATATCGAATATCGTTTTTGGGAGTTGCCAAAAGGCCTGGTGTGTCGGATCGATGTCGGCAAGGCGAGTGTCCCACCTCGAATCGACGACCTCTTTTACGTGACGCTTAACCTCACGTTGGAGGTAGCGCGCAAGATGTCGTCGTTCCGGGATGGGTCTCGTCGCGCAGGCTTTGAGCGTAGCGTTACGCAACCTCACCCACCACCGAACGTCTTCGGGAAGTTGCCAGTGACTGTGAACAGTCTCTGGCACCCTCTCGGAGCTTTCGCTCAAGACGTTCTGAAGGTGATCGGTGAAGACACGTATCGCGCTGGTCGTTTCCTCAGGAGTCACGATGTTGGTCGGGATCGCGGAAAGCTCAGTGGATGAGGTGTCTGCGAGCTTGGTGCCTAAAAGACGCCAATTCGTTTTCACCTTCATCGGTATATTAGGACCTGTGTCTATTGGACTATTTTCGGGGACTAAATCGAGGATCACAGGTCTGTGGTCAGAGTCTAACTCTTGTAACACTTGCATGGAACGCACGCTAAGGCTTATGTTCCGTACAAGTGCCACGTCGAGTATGTCGTGGTCGTCGTTATAACTATAATGGGTTGGTTCTGAAGGAACCAATAGGCTTAGATTGATTGTGTCAAGACAACTCTCTAGGACTGCACCTCGCACGTTGGTCGAGTTGCAGTTCCAGAGAGTGTTCTTGGCATTGAGGTCTCCCGCCAAAATGACGGAATCCCCCAGATCAAATAATGTTTCAAGTTCATTGGAGTGAAGCTCCTTACTGGGCGAGAGATAGGCCGATATGATGGTGATCGGCGGATGTCCGGTCATAGCTAGCCTGCAGAC
Organism: Lapara coniferarum; assembly: GCA_949316025.1. Taxonomy (NCBI): domain Eukaryota; kingdom Metazoa; phylum Arthropoda; class Insecta; order Lepidoptera; family Sphingidae; genus Lapara; species Lapara coniferarum. Next base: position 16,816,234 of record OX438923.1, read on the forward strand.
CGAAGCCTCAATGTTGCTCAAGCTTATTGGTGACTCTAAAGGTATACAATGAAGGGACCTTTTATAATAAATGAGAGTGCCTCCTAAACGGCCACTGGTACGATCATTTCGCACCAGTTTGAAGTTTGGGATGTTGGGATCGCGGTGAGAGGGCTTAAGGAACGTTTCCTGGATGAGGAAAACGTCTATTTTGTTGTCGTGGACAGCACCCATGATTTTTCAGAGTCTTTATATATATTGCCGTTAGGTGGACGATATGTTATTTAAAAAACAAGTGGGTAATTTTTATTCCGAAAAATAAATCAAAAATAATTTATTAACAATACTAGCGGCCAAATTTTTATGGGCAACCTAGAAGATGAATATTCTCCTAATCTATACTTAATATTATAAAGCTGAAGAGTTTGTTTGTTTGTTTGTTTGAACGCGCTAATCTCAGGAACAACTGAACCGATTTTGAAAATTCTTTCACTAATAGGAAGCTACTTTACTCCTGAGTGCTATAGGCTAGTTTTTATCCCGGGAAAATTTTTTATCCCGGAAAAACTTTTTCACGCGGGCGGAGCCGCGAGCACTGCTAGTTATAATATAAAATAGAAAAAAGAACAAAAAATCAAAAAATTTTTTTGAGCGTTAAAGGGTTAAGGCTCTAGGGGCGGTTGCGGACGACAACTTAGACGTGAGTCGGAGGAAGCCCGCAGCCGTCCCTAATGAGCCGAAGATGGCCATATAAAAAAAAAAAAGGGTTAAGGCTCTGGGAAGGACCTAGGCTAATTCTTATCCCGGAAAAACATAGGCGGGAATTTTATCTCGAATTTTTTTTTTAGCTCTTTTTTATCTTTTTATTTTTAAGGATATGTCCTTACATCACTACCTATTATAAAACAAAGTCCCCTAACGCATCTGTTTGTCTCTTGAACGTGATAAACTCAAACACTACTGAACGGATTTTCATACGTTGTTCACTAATGGACTGTGTGATTTAAGACGAAGGTTTATGCGTATAATAATTCATATACATTACGACAGAAAAATAAATGTAGGAATATAATATTATGACTGCCTCGGTGGCGTAGTTGTATTACAGTACGACTGCAAAGCTGAGGTCTCGGGTTCGATCCCCGGGTCGGGCAAAGTGATATTGAGTTTTTCTATTCAGTATCAGCTCGGAGTCTGGAATTTGTGCCCGATATGGCGATAGGCTCGCCCCCTATCACATCATGGGACGGAATAACGGCGAAAAGTGGGTGCACTAGTTGTGCCTCTGCCTACCCCTTCGGGGATAACAGGCGTGAGTGTGTGTGTGTGTGTGTGTATAATATTATGCTTTGCTGCCTTTGCGAAGCCAGGGCGGGCCGCTATGATTATTATATTATAGTAAAGTTTTGTATGACCATTTCTACCGCAGGTCGTACCACTCACAATTCCCCAAGCCCACGGATATGGCTATGGTTTCGTCGATGATCCGTGCGGTGACATGCTCAGCGACCATTGCAGGATGCGCCGCGCTCAATATACCGCTACTCATATCTCCCAAGAAGTTCACGGTGGAACACGTCCTTGAAATGCTAGAGACCCATCGGGTAAGGCGTTTAAAGATTTTCATCGTAGCTTCTAATACACTCGATAGCGTTTTTCATTGATACAATTTTAGCTGCCTTAGTATAAGAGATTTCTAAATGTTTTCTGCTCACTCACATTATGTGAAGCACAATCTCATGGGCTAGAGCTACTGGTTTTAAGTGTGCGTTATTTATCAAGGATTTTCTTAAATTGAGATTTAACCCGTCAAGCCCCGCTTATATATATATATATATAGATGTGTGGGGAAACCCTCCCCATATATCTATATATATAAGCGGGGCTTGACGCCGGCGTCCGTCGCGGGGCTTGACGAGTCAATGGACATAATGGTGTCACACATTATGTACTAAAAACAATTAAGAATCATACTCTCGAACCATAAGACATATTTTCAACTTGAGCCTTCATATGGAGTTGTGCCCAAAATATGGAAACTCGCAACTGTTACGCCGATTCATAAGGACGGTGATGCCTTAAATCCTAGTAATTACAGGCCTACTTCTTTATTAGACATTTTTGCTTAACTATTGGAGAAGTTTGTCAACATATACAACATATAATAATATTACATTAAAAAGTACTTAAGTAGGCGGTTTATAATTATAATTATAACTTGATTTATTTTTCATTGCTTTTGCTCCCTATGAGAATGACAGTAGTTATATAAGTGATTTTTTGTAATAATTATTATTAGTAATTGAATATATCTTGACTTATCATATTTTTAACAAAATATTAACACATCGTATGTAGTAGTCATGATTTGGGCACAAGTTTTGAAGTGCAATCTAGATTAAGTACTAACCCTAGCTATAGTCATTATTGTATGTTTTGATTATATTCTGTGTGTGTCTTAAATAAATAAAAAAAAATCAACTCATTTCGTTTCTTGAGAAATACAAATTACTCTCTTATAGGCCAATTTGGGTTTAGACGCAATAAATCTACTGAGGACGCCGTACTTGGCTTGGTGGATGCAGTGTCGAAGGATTTAGATCATGGAAATTGTTGCTTGGGTGTCTTTCTTGACCTTGTGAAAGCCTTCCACGCTGTGTCGGTTCCAATTCTTTTACGAAAACTTGAGATGAAAGGAATAAGAGGAATGGCAAATGACTGGTTTCCAGGGGCGATTGCGGACGACAACTTAGACGTGAGTAGGAGGAAGCCCGCAGCCGTCCCTAATGCGCCGAAGATGGCCACCGCGGAGTTTTGGTTGGTATGCCGTGCGGTGTACATAGGTTAGGGACTCGGCCCGGCGGTCGCCCGACGTTTTCCATCTCTCCGGGCGGCTCAACGTCGAGTCGTAAGGCACGGTGAACCCAACATAACCGCTCAGTCGTTCCCCTTGAACACTGGGCGGTAGTAATAAGTAACATTCTCCGCGTAAACAAAAAAAAAAAAACAAAACTGGTTTCATGGTTATCTTTCGGAGCGCCGCCGAAATAGCAAAGATTTTATCTATTACTAGCATCGCTCGCGGGTCTTTTTTATTTTATCGAATACCGGGATGAGCACAGTAGTACCTGAGATTTCCGATTTCAAACAAACTCCTTAGCTTTATAATACTAGTATAGATGTTAGACGTTGAAGCGACCTTAGTAGTACGCCAATAAAAATTCTAATAATTAGTATTTATTGCAGCCTACGTGGGCATTCTTCAACCCTGGGTTCGGCAAAATTCTGATAGAAGCGGCGAGACCAGACCAGTTGTCCTCCCTGAGGACTATCTGTCTCTTCGGAGCTCCTACTACGCCTGATGTCATCAACTCATACCAGGTATTTTTTGGATATTCGAGAGCCTTTTTTATACGGGTCTAATAAAATGAACCATAGTGCCGGTTGCTAAATAGAGTAGCGTAGTAGAGTATCTACTGCAGAGCGATGATCATGATTAGACAGTTGACATTTATGCCGACCTGTCTGAAACAGGACATACACAGGATGATCCCGGAAGTGGCATACTTACGTGGCCCTCTATGGCGCCCAATTCAGATGGATTCAAAAACCTAAACACCAGTGATCTTAAGCTTCGAAATGTTTTATAATACAACTAAATGACTATACAAAAAGTAAAAATACCCACATTTGCAATTTAGAATTTGTTTATTCAATTCACAGAATCGCTTATCATATATATACGGCATATCTTCACGGAATAAAAAACCCTTTACAGAGTTTTTAAAGTTGAATTTCACAAGAGTTCTGAAAGCATAACTAGTTTTGTGACATTATATTTTTTTCTGATTTTGCAAATACTGTTTAGAAATAAAATGATTTATTCGAATTTATTCGAATCCATAAAATATTAAACATTACTTAGATTCAGTTAATTTTTATTCTACCACCAGTTCGTAAAGCAGTTTCCACCAGAGAAGAACGGGTAAGAAACTTTAGGGTAGATCTTTAAAAAGGAACAATTATTAGGTACAGTATGTAATACAAATATACAGGTTTTTATTTTGCTTAGAGCAGTTCATATATTTCTTGCACAATAATACATGACCGAGGAGAAGGTCTAGAACTCTTTAATAGAGGTGACGTCAGCTCTGCCGACGTCACAGGGTTCCACCTCATCATCATCCATGATGTGAGAGTAAAACTCCAACTTGTCCTTTCCTTCATCTTTTATTTCTGAATGCTCCAAACTTATTTCCGGAGCTCCGCACAGTTGAAAGGCTCACAATAGACTGCCTATTTCAAATGCGAGGCGCCCTATTTATACCAACGATTTGACATCTCGACTGGTTTTTGCACGATTATTATTTCAAAATACCCGCAGCTCTGTCATGCATTTTTTATTACTATCCGAGTGTACCTACCTACAGCCCTCTCAGGAATCACGAAGTAATTTGATGATTTACACACACACACACACACTCACGCCTTTTATCCCCGAAGGGGTAAGTAGAAGCGCAACTAGTCCACCCACTTTGCGCCGTTATTCCGTCCCATGATGTGATAGGGGGCGAGCCTATCGCCATATCAGGAACAAATTCCAGACTCCGAGACTTCCTCGTTAGTTATCTTTTGAGTCCGAGACATCGACATCAGACGTCTATAAGTCCACATCTCTAATGCTTCTAAACGTTTCCTGAGATTTTCCTTGATGGTCCAGGCCTCACATGCGTATGAGTAGTGGGATTTTGAGATTACGATTGCAAAGGACCTTTGTCATCTTACCGTAGTTGCTGCGAGCATTTTCTATGCGATTTTTTATTTCCGTATCGCTATTCCATTCTTTGGCTAGCCAGGTACTAAGGTATTTACCAGGAGCGGCAGCTCTACGGCCTCTACAAGGAGGCGAAGAGAGCGCTGCGGGTGGCCGTTCACAGGGCCAAGGTCGCGGCAAGGAAGGAATTTCTGGAGACTCTCGACGGTGACCCGTGGGGGCGCCCCTATCGCTTGGTTATGAACAAGCTTCGACCAGCGGCGCCCCCACTGTCGCAGAGTCTCCGGCCAGACTTGCTGGCCAACGTCGTCGCGACCTTGTTTCCGGCCACCGAGGAGACCACTCCTCCACCGATGGCGCCACCGGAAGTGGCGTCATCGTCGTACGAGACTTCGGCAAGGGAAATCCCGGAGGTTTCGCCCGCTGAGATGCGGGCGGTAGTGCTTCGGCTGCGGAGCAAAAACACGGCCCCAGGGCTCGATGGCATCCCTGGGAGGGCCTTGGTGCTAGCTCTCGAGCACCTGGGTCCGAGGCTCCGCAGTTTGTTCTCCGCCTGTTTAGAGCAGGGCGTCTTCCCGGCGCGTTGGAAAACCGGGAAGCTCGTCCTGCTGAAGAAGGAAGGAAGACCCGCAGAGTCGCCGTCGGCCTACCGGCCCATCGTGCTGCTCGACGAGGTCGCCAAACTTTTCGAGCGTATAATTCATGCTCGCCTCGTCGAGCACCTCGATAGGGTCGGTCCGAATTTGGCCGACGAACAATACGGATTCAGGAGGGGACGTTCCACCGTCCACGCGATTCTGCGGGTGAAGGCACAGGCGGAGGATGCAGTGGCCAGAGGCAGTGTAGTGATTGCGGTATCGTTGGATATCTCCAACGCCTTCAACTCGCTGCCCTGGCCCTGCATCCACGAAGCACTGCGGTACCACGTGGTGCCACCCTATCTCCGGCGTCTGGTGCACGCGTACCTTTCTAACAGGGACGTGGTGTATCCGGGCGCCGACGGGTGGCACCGAAGAGCGATGTCGTGCGGTGTTCCACAGGGCTCGGTTTTGGGCCCTCTCCTGTGGAACATCGGGTACGACTGGGTGCTCCGTGGTGCCAATCTCCGGGGCGTCGGCGTCACATGTTACGCCGACGACACGCTAGTGACAGCGGTTTCTGGGACCTTCCAGGATGCCGCAATCCTGGCGGCGGAGGGCACCGGCGACGTCGTGCGTCGCATCCAACGACTTGGTTTGAAGGTGGCCCTTCAAAAGACCGAGGCCATTTGTTTTCATAGGCCTCGGAAAGGGCCACCGGTCGGTGCCCACATCGTTGTTGAGGGGGTGCGGATTCCCATCGGCAAGAACATGAAATATTTGGGATTGATTTTGGATAGCCGATGGGAATTTCGCACCCATTTCGAAAAGATTAGGACAAAACTGTCCCGGGCAGCGGGCGCTCTTTCCAGCCTGCTGCCCAACCTGGAAGGTCCTGGCATCCCTTGCCGAAGGTTATACCACGGAGTCGTGCGGTCCATGGCCCTGTATGGCAGCCCCGTTTGGGCTGATTCCCTGAGCAACCGCTGCGTCGCGCTCTTGCGCAATCCTCAGCGTGTAGTGGCGCAGCGGGCGATCAGGGCATACCGCACGGTCTCGTACGAGGCGGCTTGTATGTTGGCCGGATTCCTGCCCTGGGATCTGGACGCCCGATCCCTGTCCGATGCTTTCCATTGGCGGGAGGAGGCGTTCAGACGCGGGCAGCGTCCGGCCCTGAAGGAGGTGGAGGCCAAGAGGGCCTCCTTACGGCGAGCCGCCGTGGAGGAGTGGCGTCTCAGGCTGGAGGCCCCGTCAGCGGGGCTGAGGGTTGTAGCGGCAGTGCGCCCGGTCTTTGCCGAGTGGCTAGACAGGCGCCACGGCCCAGCTACATTTAGATTGACACAGATACTCACCGGGCATGGTTGCTTCGGTGAGTATCTGTGTCATATTGTTGGCACAGAGGTGTCGGCCGTGTGTCACCATTGTGACAACTGCCCGCTGGATACGGCCCAGCACACACTGGAGTTTTGCCCAGCCTGGGACGAGGAGCGCAGCGCTCTCAGAGCAGTCGTCGGAGGAGACCTCTCGTTGCCGGCCGTGGTCGCTTCCATGGTCGGCAGTCGGGAGGCCTGGCGTGCGGTGGCCCACTTCTGCGAGGTGGTCCTCTCGCAGAAGGAGAGTGCCGAGAGGGATCGGGAGCGCGAAGATCCCTCCCGCCGCCAGAGGAGACGAAGGAGGCGCCGGGTGGACGACTGACCGGCGGCTCCCGCCCTGTGGATTGGGGGCGTTTGGAGAATTCCACCACGGTATCCCCTGCCTGTCGTAAAGGCGACTAATAGGGGCCACCGGGGGTCACGGGCGGGCGGCAGGGGGCTGTCCGTCATTACACAATATTGTTGTGACCCCCGTGATGGACGGCAGCGTGGCTGGTTGGCCTCACGCTGCCGTAGACGCTGAGAGCGTCCTTCGGTGCGCGGGGGCATCTGAGCCCCCCCCCCATAACAGGAGACGGGCCACACCAGGCGGCACTGCGCAGGGGCGGTTGCGGACGACAACTTAGACATTCGTCAGAGGAAGCCCGCAGCCGTCCCTAATGCGCCGAAGATGGCCACCGCGGAGTTTTAGTTGGTATGCCGTGCGGTGTACATAGGTTAGGGACTCGGCCCGGCGGTCGCCCGATGTTTTCCATCTCTCCGGGCGGCTCAACGCCGGGTCGTAAGGCACGGTGACCCCAACATAACCGCTCGGTCGCCCCCCACGAAGGCCGGGCGGTAGTGGTAACACACTTTCTCCGCGAAAACAAAAAAAAAAAAAAAAAAAAAAGGTACTAAGGTATTTGTGTTTTATAACTCTTTTGAGTCTTTTACCAGATATTGTTACATCTGGTCACACTTCCTCGAAACTATGATTATTTTAGTTTTGTTTATGTTAATCCTGAGGCCAACCCTTTCACTACACTCACTTACTCGATCGATGATGTTCTGGAGCTCTTTTCTGTGGACGCTATGAGGACGGTATCATCGGCATATCTCAAATTGTTACTGAGACGACCGTTGACTTTAACACCTCAGTCTAAGTGCAGCCTCTGCCATGATCCATATCGTACCAGCCTTTTTTACTACTTTACACTTTTTATACTTTTTTTTTTTTTTTTGTATGGCCATCTTCGGCTCATTAGGGACGGCTGCGGGCTTCCTCCGACTCACGTCTAAGTTGTCGTCCGCAACCGCCCCTGCGCGGACCGCTGTTGCGGTCCTTTTCCTGTTGCGGGGGCTCAGAAGCCCCCGAAACACCGTACCGTGTCCGCCTTTTGGTGTCCGAGGCAGCGTGAGACACGCTGCCTCGGACATGTCCATCACGGGGGTCACAGAAGTTGGCTAGACTAATGGGTGGGCGGCACCTCCCGCCCACCCGTGACCCCTGGAGGCCCCTATTAGTCGCCTTTTACGACAGGCAGGGGATTTTTTTTTTTTTTTTTTTTTTTTTTTTTTTTTTTTTTTTTTTATGGCCATCTTCGGCTCATTAGGGACGGCTGCGGGCTTCCTCCGACTCACGTCTAAGTTGTCGTCCGCAACCGCCCCTGCGCGTACCGCGTTTTTGCGGTCCTTTTTCCTGTTGCGGGGGCTCAGAAGCCCCCGAAACATCGTACCGTGTCCGCCTTTTGCTGTCCGAGGCCCCTATTAGTCGCCTTTTACGACAGGCAGGGGATACCGTGGTGGAATTCTCCAAACGCCCCCAATCCACAGGGCGGGAGACGTCGGTCAGTCGTCCACCCGACGCCTCCTACGTCTCGTCTGGCGGCGGGAGGGATCACCACTGCGCTGGCGATCCCTCTCGGCACTCTCCTTCCGCGAGAGGACCGCCTCGCAGAAGTGGGCCACCGCCTGCCAGGCCTCCCGGCCGCCGACCATGGAAGCGACCACGGCCGGCAGCGAGAGGTCTTCTCCGACGACTGTTCTGAGAGCGCTGCGTTCTTCATCCCAGGCTGGACAACACTCCAACGTATGTTGGGCCGTGTCCATAGGGCAGTTGTCACAATAGTGACACACGGCCGACTCCTCTATCCCTACCACCCGAAACAGGAACTCACCGAAGCAGCCATGCCCGGTGAGCACCTGCGTCAGGCGGTATGTTGCCGCTCCGTGGCGCCTGTCCAGCCATTCGGCAAAGACAGGACGCACTGCCTCTACGACCCGGTGCCCCCACGACGGGGCCTCCAGCCTGAGACGCCACTCCTCCACGGCGGCTCGCCGTAAGGCGGCCCTCTTGGCCTCCACCTCCTTCAGGGCCGGACGCTCCCCGCGACTGAACGCCTCCTCCCGCCAATGGAATACATCGGCAAGGGATTTGGCGTCCAGGTCCCAGGGCAGAAATCCGGCCAATAGGCAAGCCGCCTCGAAAGAGACCGTGCGGTACGCCCTGACCGCCCGCTGCGCTAAAGCTCTCTGCGGGGCGCGCAGAAGGGCGACGCAGGGGCGGCCCAGGGAGTCAGCCCAAACGGGGCTGCCATAAAGGGCTATGGACCGCACGACTCCGTGATACAGCCTCCGGCAAGGGAAGCCAGGACCTTCCAGGTTGGGCAGCAGGCGGGAAAGAGCGCCCGCTGCCCGGGACAATTTTGTCCTCAACTCCTTAAAGTGGGTGACAGGCAGGGGATACCGTGGTGGAATTCTCCAAACGCCCCCAATCCACAGGGCGGGAGACGTCGGTCAGTCGTCCACCCGACGCCTCCTACGTCTCGTCTGGCGGCGGGAGGGATCACCACTGCGCTGGCGATCCCTCTCGGCACTCTCCTTCCGCGAGAGGACCGCCTCGCAGAAGTGGGCCACCGCCTGCCAGACTTCCCGGCCGCCGACCATGGAAGCGACCACGGCCGGCAGCGAGAGGTCTTCTCCGACGACTGCTCTGAGAGCGCTGCGTTCTACATCCCAGGCTGGACAACACTCCAACGTATGTTGGTCCGTGTCCATTGAGCAGTTGTCACAATAGTGACACACGGCCGACTCCTCTACCCCACCACCCGAAACAGGAACTCACCGAAGCAGCCATGCCCGGTAAGCACCTGCGTCAGGCGGTATGTTGCCGCTCCGTGGCGCCTGTCCAGCCATTCGGCAAAGACAGGACGCACTGCCTCTACGACCCTGTGCCCCCATGACGGGGCCTCCAGCCTGAGACGCCACTCCTCCACGGCGGCTCGCCGTAAGGCGGCCCTCTTGGCCTCCACCTCCTTCAGGGCCGGACGCTCCCCGCGACTGAACGCCTCCTCCCGCCAATGGAATACATCGGCAAGGGATTTGGCGTCCAGGTCCCAGGGCAGAAATCCGGCCAATAGGCAAGCCGCCTCGAAAGAGACCGTGCGGTACGCCCTGACCGCCCGCTGCGCTAAAGCTCTCTGCGGGGCGCGCAGAAGGGCGACGCAGGGGCGGCCCAGGGAGTCAGCCCAAACGGGGCTGCCGTAAAGGGCTATGGACCGCACGACTCCGTGATACAGCCTCCGGCAAGGGAAGCCAGGACCTTCCAGGTTGGGCAGCAGGCGGGAAAGAGCGCCCGCTGCCCGGGACAATTTTGTCCTCAACTCCTTAAAGTGGGTGCGGAATCGCCATCGGCTATCCAGGACTAAACCTAGATACTTCATGCTAGAGCCGATGGGGATCCGCACCCCCCCAACGACGATGCCGGCACCGGCCGGTGGCCCTCTCCGAGGTCCGTGAAAACACACGGCCTCGGTTTTCAGCGACTGCGCTGTGACTAACGTGTCGTCGGCGTAACATGTCACGCCGACGCCCCGGAGATTGGAACCACGGAGCACCCGGTCGTACCCGATGTTACACAGGAGAGGGCCCAAAACCGAGCCCTGTGGAACACCGCACGACATCGCTCTTCGGTGCCACCTATCGGCGCCCGGATACACCACGTGCCTGTCAGACAGATACGCGTGCACCAGACGCCGAAGATAGGGCGGAACCACGTGGTACCGCAGTGCCTCGTGGATGCAGGGCCAGGGCAGCGAGTTGAATGCGTTGGAGATGTCCAACACCGCGATTACAACTTCGCCCCCAGCCACTGCATCCTCCGCCTGTGCCTTCACCCGCAGAATCGTGTGGACAGTGGAACGTCCCCTCCTAAAACCAAACTGCTCGTCGGCCAGATTTGGTCCGACCCTCTCAAGATGCTCGACGAGGCGGGTATGGATGATGCGCTCGAAGAGCTTTGCCACCTCGTCGAACAACACGATGGGCCGGTAGGCCGACGGCGACTCTGTGGGTCGTCCCCCCTTCTTCAGCAGGACGAGCTTCCCGGTTTTCCAACGCACCGGGAAGACGCCCTGCTCCAGGCAGGCGGTGAATAAGCCGCGGAGCTTCGGGCCCAGGTACTCAATGGCTAGCACCCAGGCTTTCCCGGGGATGCCATCGAGCCCTGGGGCCGTATTTTTGCTCCGCAGCCGAAGCACTGCCGCCCGCATTTCAGCGGGCGAAACCTCCGGGATGTCCCTTGCCGGATTCTCACTCGACGATGACGCCACATCCGGTGGCGCCATCGGTGAAGGAGTGAACTTCACGGTGGCCGGGAACAAGGCCGCGACGACGTTGGCCAGTAATTCTGGCCGGAGACTCTGCGACAGCGGGGGCGCCGCTGGGCGAAGCTTCTTCATCACCATACGGTAAGGGCGCCCCCACGGGTCCCTGTCGAGAGTCCCCAAGAACGCCTTACGTGCCGCAACCTTGGCCCCATGAATGGCCACCCGCAGCGCTCTCTTTGCCTCTTTGTTGAGGCCATAGAGCTGCCGCTCCTGGTCTGCGTGATTCTCTTCTCTGAGCCGGCGACGACGATGCCTGGCGTATCGGCGGCGCGCAGCAACGCACGACGCGCGCAACTGCGCTAGCTCCGCCGACCACCAGTACACCTGTCGCACCGGCGAACGGCGGAGAGCCCGGGGCATGGCGGCGTCGCAAACATCCAACATTGCCACCCCGAACCACTCCGCCTCCTGCTCAACCCGGACCGGCCCGTCCGGCACGGGGAGCCACGACATGACCAGAGCGGCCAGCACTAGGGCCTCCCCATCGAGGCGACGAGGCGCCCACCGCGGGCCGTCCTGATTTGGGGCACTCGGTACACCACCGGACTGGATACTCGGGGACGCGGAGACGCCGAACCTGATGTAACGATGGTCCGACAACGTCTCCACGCCCACGAGGACTCTCCAGTCCCGGACACGGCGTGCGACGGCGGAACTCGCAAACGACAGGTCTATAATAGACCCGCCGTTGTACCGCACGCACGTGTCCACCGACCCACTGTTCAGGACGACCAGGCCGACAGAGATCGCCCATTCCTCCAGGACCCGACCACGACCGTCCGTCGCCGGCGAACCCCAAGCCACGGACTTGGCGTTGAAGTCGCCGGCGACGACCGCCGGGCGTAGTTGGCCTTGTTCCACCAAGGCCCCCAGCCGAACGAGGAAAGACTCAAATTCGGCGAGGGGTCTGTTGGGAGAAAAGTACACTCCTACTATCCAAATGTCTCCCAACAGAACCGCCACGCATCCCCTGTCCTTCGCTACTTTTTCGAAGGGTGGGGAGCCAGCGGCGCCCCGGCTGATGATGGCCACCAAGCCGTCAAGGTCCCCGGCCCAGTTATCCCGGGGGGGGGGGGACAAAATACGGCTCAGCGACCACGGCCACTTGCACCGACCACTGCGCCAGGCTTTGGGACAACAGGTCCTGGGCACTGGCACAGTGGTTGATGTTCGCCTGGAGGAAATTTAGTTCCATTATTGGGCGATCTCTACCACGTCCATCGCGGCCTCTTGCGGTGGGCTCGCTGCCTGCGACTTGGTCGAAGCCCCAGCGGCAGCAGCACTTCGTATCCCGTCGCGACGCCTATCGCGACGGGAGGGGGCGGGACACGCCTTCCCGCCCACTGGATGTTTGGCGGGCCTCCCTGCGGCCGCGCAGACTGCGCAGTTCGGCGCGGCCTCGCATCCGCGGGCTTTGTGGCCCGGTTTGCCGCAGCGATAACAAAGATCGCTGCGGTCCGGTCCTCCGACAGCCGCAGCTCCGTGCACTTGGTGGGCCGGGAGATTTGGACATCTTCCGACCCGCCAAAGCATTCCCTCAGCCTTGCGGCGAGGGAGTCCGCCTTCCGTTCCGACTCAGCCCCGGGCACCTCATAAAGCATGGCACCCGTGGCTGCCACCTTGGGCCTCAGCCTGTCTATGCCGAGGCCGGCGAGGTCCACGCGGTGCTGAGCGTCCGTCAGCACCTTGGCATATGTGAGCCCCTTGGCCACGGCCGCCGGCGTCAGCGACAGCACTATGGCCGCCGAGCGTGGCTGACGCAGCTTGGGCTCTTTGCGCCTCTGCCTCCTCTTTTGCGTCTGCGGTATTGCTGCGGGCGCTGCGGCGGGGTTGGACTTCCCCCGCTTCTTCTTACCCACCACCACCGTCCATTTAGCGTCCATGGACGCTGGGGCTGGTGGTAGTGGGCGAGGCTCCCTTGGAGCAGTCCTCGCGACGACGGGGGCAGCGGGGGTGGCGACTTTCCCCCTCCCTTTTTTTTGGGGCACCCCAGACAGTCCAGCGACCGCCACGGCAGCTGAGGTGGAGGGCCCGGCCACGATGGCAGGAGCCTTGAGAGGAGCAGGCTGCACTGCTCCTTTCCCCTTCCCCCTCCCCTTCCCCTTAGAGGAAGGCTGGGGAGCTCCCCCAACGAAACCACCCTGGACGGGGAGTGGTATGTCCCCGGGGGTGGACCGTCTCTCGTGGGCCAGTGGAGGCCTCTGGGCCGGCCCTAGGAGCACCGACTCCATTCTGGCCTGCCACTTGGCCTCCACTGCCGCCAGCTCCTCCAGACGGCGAAGGAGAGAAGCATTTTCTCGCTTCAGCTCCTTCACCGCCTCCTCTAATTTGGCGCACTTATCTCGCCACTTTTTGGCCTCACCTTTAGGGCGAGCACTAGGAGCCGGTTCCGCGGCGACAACCACCTCGGCGGCGGGCACCTTCGGCTTAGCGGCAGAGCGAAGGACCATGCCCTCCTCGCTCTCCTCCCTCCTCGCCCTTTGGCGGGCCTCCCTGCGCTGCTGGAGATCGCGCGCCCTGCCTCTCTTTCTTTGGTCGACGGAATCGTCGACCAAAGATGGTCCTCCCCTGCCGCGTCCGGTTGTCGCTTGCGACTTCGGGACCGGCTCCTCAGTGTCGCTCCCGAGGGACGACCTGCTGCTGTTATGCAGCTCTGAGCGTTTCCTCCAGAGCCTGCGGCTCCGAACGGAGGAAACGCTCCCACTCGACTCAGAGTCGACGCCTGTGGACATCTTGTCCGCACAGACTCTTCGTCCGCCATCAACGGGCTTTCGCCCACCAATCTCCGCCTCTCCAGCCGAAACTGGAGTAGGCAACCTCGTCAAAAGTATTTTGGGTTTTAATTTTTCCATGATTAGTCCCACGAGTATGGGGGAAATAAAGAGTCCACCCAGGCAGTGCCCCCTGTACCTGGGTAAGCCTAGCGTAACCCGCCAAGAGGGTCGGCCGGTACTCTGGCGGGGGTCGCACTAGTGACCGAACTACCCATCGGCCATGCATCCCCTCGCGGTGCGCCGCCGCTTGGGATTCGGGGAACTTTTTATAGAGGTTTTCTCCCTCGTGGTCCGGGCGATTAAGCCAAGACCCTCGGTCCAGCAGGAGCGCGAGACATGTCCACGGACCTCCATGCTAGATTACGATCTGCAACGGTGACAGCGGAGAGGAAGGTTCCCCCCCACTGCCTGCTCGGGGCGGTGTTAGCGCACACCGAGCCCGTCGACACTCCCGGATGAACCAGGAGCCGCCCAAATAAACGGGCCCACCATCTAAAAATGCGGCAGCCACCGCAAAAAGCGGCGACGACCGCCAAGACCACTGTTGTCAGGATATTGGCCGTTGCGCCGATCAACTCGACCGACGCTCCGTTGCCCAGGGTGCACCACGTGGAGGTTTCCTGACTTCGCACCCCGGTTGGTATGCCGTGCGTTGTACATAGGTTAGAGACTCGGCCCGGCGGTCGCCCGACGTTTTCCATCTCTCCGGGCGGCTCAACGTCGGGTCGTAAAGCACGGTGAACTCAACATAACCGCTCAGTCGTTCCCCTTGAACGCTGGGTGGTAGTAATAATTCACTTTCTCCGCGTAAAAAAAAAATTATAAGAATTTACAGGCTAGTAATAACAAAATTACTAATTACAATATTTTCTTTGAAGATGAAGCTACCAAAGCAAGCACGTCTATGCGACGGCTACGGCTCGACGGAGACCCACGGTACCATCGCACATCCTGACAATGATGCGCCCGTCAACTCCAGCGGAAGGGTCTTAAACATTATGCATTATAAGGTACTTGTATGGCAAAAAAAAAATCCTATCTGTAACTATAGGGAGCAATCAGAGTGAATGGATTTTCAGAAACCCTTCCATATACACGTAGGGTTATACAAGGTATTCGAGTTTAAGATTATCGTGCCAATAGATTTTTTAAATCGAGTATTATATTTTGTTAGTCTCAAAAATTATGCGAATTTGAAGGAAGCAATTATATACAGATCTAAGTGCAGATGGACGAAGTTGCAGACACAGCTATTACTATCATTATAAAATATTATTAGAAACAGAAGCGATTTTGATTTAAATAAAAACGATTTATCACTGATTTTACATAAGCACTTTTATAAGAAATACTTTTACACAGATAGGTATCAACAACTAACCGACCAGAATGAAAGTCAAAGATAAAGTCACTCAACTGAGATCGCCTGTGGGACTGAGCCCGAATGAGCGTCGGAACACGAATGAATGTAAATGGCGGTACGGCACCCTTTTTATACACCCAACTGTCACTTCCACCATTACTTTGACGTCTCGACTGGTTTTCACAATTGGCAACACGCTACAAATACCGTTATAAAACTTTTATCCTAATAATATATAATAAGTTATGCCATATATTTATGATATGGTATGTAATGAGACACGAGATGATATTTGGTGTGATTTATTCTATGTACAAATTGTGCTTATATACTTGTCGGAGACTGTGGCGGCCGATATAGGTATATGCGGGCACACATAATTAATGATTAAACGAACTTACCTGTACGTGAAGTTCTATCATAATTATACGAAGGCTTCGTCCGAGGAGATTAGCATGAAGATAAGTTATAGAACACATGTAGTACGTGTACTTAGTACGCCTTTGCACTATATTTGAGACTTATTTTTTTTTTATACTTTGGTCACACCCAACCTGTCAAGAGAGATTCATTTAGTTTAGAGAGAGAGAGTTCCATATACCAATATTTCACAACTTACTAGGGTTAACGCAAGTCACGGGAGGGAGGGATGCTAATCTCCTCGGACGAAGCCTTCGTATAATTATGATAGAACTTCACGTACAGGTAAGTTCGTTTAATCATTAATTATACTTCGGCTTCGTCCTCGAGATTAGCATGAAGATAAGTTATAGAACACATGTAGACTTTTAGAGAATAAGTAGTGAAATATTTGTATAATTTCAATTGCAGTAGTAATTACAATTAGCTAATCAAAAAACTTTATAAGCTTGTACTTAGCAATAAGCTTTTTGATAGGATATCAATATAAAATTTCTAATTGGTTATCATTGAATTAACAAAAAAATTCGTCATTCCCAACTAGATTCTTAAGGTCTCATTACCGAATCTCCAGGATAAGTCAAAATTAATAATTTATGATCCAAACTGCAATTTGGTAGATCGAATGCAGTTTAATGCCATAAGTACCTACAGGAACGCGGTGGAGCCCGTGGCAACGTGCCTCGTGCTGTGAGAACTAGACATCTAATAGAGTTATATCTATTCCACATTCGCTATAAAGATATGGAATGTGACCATACTGTTATATGGGGCTTTCTGGCAACATAAATAAAGAAACTTAATTTTTATGAATTCATTTTGTCATAAAAGATACTATATTACCAATACTATATTAGCGATTATTTGAGCAAATTCCGAGTAAACTATAAAAAATATTATATTATGCCTTCAGTAATAAGATCTGGTTCTAAGAAAATTCTAATTTCCTTCAACAAATGGTTATTTTGGATGGTGGCTATATATAGCCGCTATAGTATAGGCACTTAAAAATAATTAAACAATAGCCTTGGCATAAGGGAAATGTTCCCTGTTGTATAATCTAATATCATCTAGGTATATCGTATTTCGATAGCATCGATTGAATATACTTCCCTTAAAAATCCTTTTATTGGTTTGTCTTCACCAGCATGGCAGCATGTGATTGCAGTAACTAACTTGGAGGTGGTCTATACTTCTTTCAAAGTCTTAAGCTTCTTCTTCGTAATATTTGTGTCAAAAATCATATTAACTGGAAAAACAAACTTAATTAACGGTAACAATGCAATGCAATCAGCCCTGTATTATATATCACCCACAGCCGAGCTCGGTCCTCCTCTTGAACTGAGAAGGTTCAGGTCCCAGTCCACCACACTCGCCCACCGTGAGTTGGCAGACTCCGCATATTCGCGAGATCCTCATGGAGAATTCTAAAGCATGTAGGCCTCCTCTCTATGTTTTCCTTCACGGTAACATTATTAATTAATAATTACAATCAACAAAACAAAGATATTTTCTTAAAACAGACATCTTAGATCTGTCATCAAATTATATTATTTATCAATATTAGAATATTAAATCTTGAAATGGAATTGGAGTATCATCTGAATAGATGATACCAACTCTGCCACAAACATACCAAGTTGAAGATTAACTCCTAGGCAATTTTTTATATTAGGAAATGGACATTTCAACCTTTATATAAAGACCACATTTTGATGTGTGGAACTCGTAGCGAATGCTACTTATTGGTAGTACTTAGTTGGATCAAAAAATTGAGCAATGTGTCATATATTTATATGACCGATCCAACAAAATTCTTTTCGTGACAAAGAAATTGACACTTGCCGACTGCGAGAATATGACAGAATTATTGTTACTGTTAGTGAACGTTTCCAAGAAGGAAAACACCACGGAAGCTCAGATCTCAAGAGTAAAACCGGAGTACTTTATAACGCTTTATTAAAAATAGTTAAAGCGTTAAATATTATAAAATATCATCATAGCGACAGTCAACCTTCTGACTGCGTTAGTTACGCCTATACATAGAGTAGGTTTTGTAGAATTCGTAAAATAAATACATACATAGACTCAGAGATTTTATCCCTAAAGGGGGAACAGAGGCGCAACCAGTGTACTCGTCCCTCACGGTAGCTAATAACTTGAAGTAATATTATGCGCTGCTTTCTTCATACTTTTACTCTCCGCTAGCTGCGAGTCACCTGCATGCAGCCCCCCCCCCCCCTTTGTTCAGGCATCTGAACAAATTTTGAGGCGCTATCGATGATCGATAGCATCGTCTCAATTTCAATTTTCAATTATTTGCCACAATTATTGGTTACAAAAAAGTACAAACACACGAATTGAGAACCTCCTCCTTTTTTGAAAGTCGGTTAAAAATGTGTTACATTTTAACAATATAGTCAGGTACATAATGTCCCTGTCGGGCACGGCAAAATTTGAAAGAGAGGGAGAAGCTATAATATAAATGTAAGTACTATATTATTATTATATTTTATCTTAGAATCAATTGTAGGTATATTAATAAATATTGAGTTGACGACTAATTAATGATATTTGAAAATTATCACAAGACTGTATGTTACAAACAAGAATACGTCACTAAAATTATAACGAGAAAAGATTTGTTCTTTTCATATTTGTTTGTAATAAATAAACTCAAAAATTAAGTAACCTATTTTGAAAAAACATTTCAATAATTAGGTAGTTAAAATATCTCTGAGTGCTACTGGCTGTTCTTTATCCCAGGAAGGAATGTCAACGCAGGCGCAATCATGAGCAAAAGCTATTAACAATAATAATGGTGTACATGTAAACATAATATTATCACGTCTTTTCCTATTTAAGGTGTAGGCACAAGTGTTAATATATTTATACCACAATTCGCCAGTTAAATTAGAGCCAGTGTAAGCAAGCGTATTGATATTTAGCAGGCAAATTAATTTTGCCAGGAAGAAATTAGACTTATAGCATCCGGTCAAAAAACAGTTTCCAAATCAACCAATCACACGCAGTTGTGGCAAGCCCCGAGCTCGCTAGCGCCACGCGTTCGCCAGTTGGGAGCGGCGGGAACTACCGCCGACGCCATGCGCGCGCCATTACTCGCCCGGCCCGTTACCGCTAACACCATTGTCGATTATTTTTAATGTAAAATACCAATGTTTCACATATTAAAAGATGTTTCTTTTCGGTAATTGTGCATGTGAAAGACTTAATAAATATTCTGAGTCTAAAAAATTGTAACGAGTCCCTTAAGGCAATCAAACAATATAGACAGATCATAATATTTCTGAGGAAAACTCTTTTTCCGCTTCTGAGACATGATGGTAGATAAATAACGATTTACATGATCATTTTGAGTCCATTTGAATAAAAACCTCTTTGATTTGATTTAAATTATAATAAAATTCTATGTTCTTTATAGACAACCCACAGATCAAAGTAAGTATACAATAAAACAATTAAATACAGAGAGTAAAATGCGGAACGCCTAAGTTCCGGTTGGACTAAATTATAGTCACGTTTCTGGGATCTGTGTCATTTTATTTTAAAATATTCTAATCTATTCGCCTAATTTATCCATGTTGGTTTAGGCAGGTTACTTTATGGAGGCTTAACTTTATAATAAGTACAGCATATTTTGCAGCTACCTCACTTCGGCGACGCGCCGCGACGGTTACTATTTAATTCTTGCATTTTGAAACAGTGATTTTATACCATCAAAATAGTGACATATTCGGTCCTACCCAAGACACAAGACATAAGGCCAAAAAACCTTAGTATATAATTCTGTGATCATTTATGATTGCGAGCGACTACGATTTTTTAACTCAGATCACTTACCTGCAACTTATCCTGTTCCGTGCCGTTCTCGGTGAATTCAAATGGCAGTACCTCGTTGCTTCTGGATTTTTCGTTCTTAGATCGACTCCTTATCATTTAACACATACTGTGCTGTTGTAGGTCATTAAGCATTTAAGACGTTGCTAAATCATGACCAGACATAATTGTCTTTTAAATTGATATTTCGTAATATCCAGCACATGGCGACGTGGTGCAGTGGTGCATCGCGCCACGTTGTCAGGAGTCGTCAATCCACTGCGCCGCTTGCGCTGATATTTTTCAAGCGGTGCTCGTTATCTACTGGTAGATAATAGTGGCCCTGAATATTGTAAGGCTCTGGCCGGCAGATGTTAGCAAGGCCTTTTTTCCCGATTGCCGAAGGAGGGTATTTTCCACTCCCTAAGGCCGCCACTGGTGGTACTAACATACTGTTACATAACATTATACATAAGAACCAGTCGTACAATACTGATCGCAAGCATCAATTGCGGGTAGTGACAACCGCCATGTGTAGCACGCAGACCCGGGTAACAGAATTTAGCATAACGACGGTAGATTGAAAAAATGTGTAATTAGGGCAATGCCCTTCAGAAACTTTAGCCTTCTGATAAATTTAAATTGTACCATGGTAAGAAGGAAACAGTCGTAATTATTACACCGACATAGCAAAATAAATTGCTCAGGGACCATATTAATATTATCGATGTAAATAGGAGACAGACGCAAAGTAACTGTCCTCAACATTATTCTGGCCCGGTACACAATAAGGTTTTGGTACTAACCGTTTTACCTGTGTGGTATTTTTCATTATGTCGGTAGTCTCGGAGAACGGGAACAATTTTGATCACTTAGGTAATCTTCTATTTTCTGTACCAAATAGAAGTAATTTCCATGTTCTTCTATTCTATTACACTTAAAATCCATGATGAGTAATAGATTAAGAATAACTTTAATTTAACGTGCAATACGGCGACGCACTAAAACGCGAATGAATCTCTCTTGACAGGTTGGGTGTGACCAAAGTATAAAAAAAAAATAAGTCTCAAATAAAGTGCAAAGGCGTACTAAGTACACGTACTACATGTGTTCTATAACTTATCTTCATGCTAATCTCGAGGACGAAGCCGAAGTATAATAGAAGTCACAAATGAGTTATCTCTTCAACTCACTGTTTATTGTTCGTTGCTCAATTATGACGTAAGCAAGTGCTCGCAGAGTACATACAATACCACGTCAGGATTCATTATTAACTTTGCTTATTATAACACATTGGTAATTTAACAATTACTTAACCAAATTTCAACTATAATCGACTAACCTAGTAACAACCCGAATTAACATAGTAACCGCTTTACTAAGCACTGACCGATATGAAAACCACAATAGTTACTACTTAGTATTAAACTGCACCGAACTAGTTGCTTAATTGATTATGCACCCTTTTTATACATCCAACTGTCGCTCCCACTACGAGTTTGACATACCAACTAGATTTTACACGATTATTATTTTATCTTACCCTACATTTTGTTCTGAGCAGCCGACCTGAGCGGACCTTTTGTTTGTCGTGGCGCCTGCTGTGACATTCCATTGTTCCATCCGGGTACCTGCTCTGTACGGTCCGCAGCGACCTCGCTGCAGCCAAGGTCAAACAGTTACCAAAGGGGCAACCTTTTGCTACTTTTTAACCTATTTCGGGCCAAGCCGCGTCCTTTTCAGGACAGGGTTTAGCCCAATTATCGTTTCTATCAACATTTGCCCCTTCAGGGAATTGGCTTAAACACAAACTCAAATCATTTATTATGTAATTAGGCCCCTAGGGGCACTTTTACACGTCATTTGTAACAATTTTTTTTTTTAAACTATATGATTCTACCAGTGCTTCGGAAAAGCCCACTGACCTGAGAAGAAGCACCAAGAAACTCAGCGTGGTTATTTTTTTGTCATTTTGTTTTTTTAACACATATTTAGATCCAAATTTCATATATCTATACTAATATTATAAAGCTGAAGAGTTTGTTTGTTTGTTTGTTTGTTTGTTTGTTTGTTTGAACGCGCTAATCTCAGGAACTACTGGTTCGAATTGAAAAATTCTTTTTGTGTTGAATAGACCATTTATCGAGGAAGGCTATAGGCTATATAACATCACGATGCAACTATTAGGAGCAAAGAAATAATGGAAAATGTGAAACAAGCGGGGAAAATTATTCATCCTTGAGGGCTTCCATTGCGTGCGCTGCGAAAACGGTTCAAGATACTAAAAATATATGTATGAAGGAATTATTCCTCTTGAAATAATCTAAAAAAAAGTCCGCGACAGTATCTGTCTATCTTTTAAGATTAACTCTCTAGAACCGTTTTTATGGTAATCAAATTTGGTCGAAATTAATGCATTATTTGTCAAGAGTTGTATCAACGTCATAATATTAATCTTTATCCAAATAAATGTGTTGGATAGAGTGATTCAACGGGAAGGTTTTTATGTATGTACTTTTAGCCCGGGAAAACTTATTAACGCGGGCGAAGCCGTGGGCAAAAGCTAGTAAATTCATATTATGGAACATGTGTGAATGCGAGCAACCTAATCCCAAGCATTTGTATCTTCCAAATAATCTCCTATAGTGTAATAGCCTTTTTTGTAAAGTCGTTCCTTGACAGTTGTTTTAATTTTTTTTATTGGAAGATTAACAATATGCATTGGAAGTTTATTGAAGAAGCGTGTACGCATTGACCAACAAAAGAATTGCTTATTTTATGGAGACGAGTAGCATGTACAACAAGTTTATTTTTATTCCTAGTATTTTTATTGTGAATATCGCATATTCGGTCAAAATTTGCAATATTTTTTCGAACATACATAAGATTTGCAAATATGTATTGCGATGATACGGTAAGAATGTTTATCTCTTTGAATTTTTCTCTTAGAGAAACACGAGGTCCGAGACAATAGATAGCTCTAATAGCTCTTTTTTGCAATACGAATACTGTATTAATATCCGCAGCATTACTTTTTTTTTTTTTTATTTATTAGGCACAGAAATAATGTACAAAGATTCTTAATCATCTAATATACAATATACATGAAAACATTGTTTAAATTTGTACACCGATAATACCCGTGCACAACATTCAAATAGTATAACTAAATTTTAATCAATTAAAAAAAAATATTACATGGAAGATATAACATTTAAAGTAGTTTAAAATTTTTAACGTTTGTTTTAAAGTGGTAAATACTCTGGTGAAATATTTTTAACTCCTTGCAGTGATTATTGTAACAATTACACATACGATGTAGCGGACTGTTATGTGCTACATTGATCGTAGCTGCAGGTACTGAGAACAAGTGTTGTCTACGGTTTGATCTACTAGTGGCTCTGAAAGACACCTGACCCAACAATGTGGTGTCCAATTTAGAGTTTACAATTTTATATAATGTCATAAGATCGTATAGTTTTCGTCTCCGCTGTAGTGTATCTAGTTTAAATTCCCCCAAAGAAGAATACCGTACGACAGAATACTATGAAAGTAACTGAAATAAACAATTCTTGCCGTGTCTATATCAGTCAGACGTCTTATTTTTCTGACTGCATAAGCCGCTGAACTTAGTCTACCTGCCAATTTTGCTATATGCGGTCCCCACAGGAGTCCCGCGTCTAGTGTGATGCCCAGAAAAGTAGTTAACGCATAAGGATTCAACTCTTCCCCATTTATTTGTATATTGGTTTTTACTTGTTTTACATTGGGCATAGTAAATTTAATGCATTTAGTTTTTTTAGCATTTAGTAACAAGTTGTTTAAATTAAACCAATGCACAATTTTAGAGAGAGCATCGTTCACTTCGTCATAATTTTGTAACATTCTTTTAATTTTAAATATTAATGATGTATCATCCGCGAACAATACAATCTCATGATTATCCTCTCGCTCTCGGCTCGGTGGTGAACCTCACGGTGTAAACAAGCCGAGTCAAAGCGGTGCCCCGGCCACGCGCTGCGCCCCCTCAGGGCAAGGCAAAGCCGGACGGGTGCGGTCAGGAGGCTGTGGAGACACACCACAGTTTCCCCCGCATTTCACCCTCCCAACCCTACCCTTTCCTGTAATTCCATCCCGTGTATCAGTTGAGCGTGCGGTCCTCGGACCAATACCGCTTACGGTATACGGACTGATAGGAACCCTTTTTGCACAATAAGACTGGCAAAAGGGATACGAGCTTAGGGCACACATTATTTTTAAGTACACCCCCCCTCGCCTATATCCGGCGAGGAGGGACACGCACTCACTCACCCCCGGGCGTTCCTACCCGGGGACTTAGTCTAACGCGTCCCACACCGCGTCACGATCCAC
The DNA here is from genome assembly GCA_949316025.1 of Lapara coniferarum. Lineage (NCBI taxonomy): Eukaryota > Metazoa > Arthropoda > Insecta > Lepidoptera > Sphingidae > Lapara > Lapara coniferarum. The sequence goes on from OX438923.1 coordinate 16,840,349, forward strand.
GCTCGCTTTGTGTGATCCCGCCTGGTTTCTTGTGTGTTCTTTACAGGCGGTGCACACCCGAGGTTAGTGAACACACACGCGGCCCCTAAACAATATTTTACCGTAGGCTCGGACTCAGCCGCCAATATGGCTGATTCTGGGCCTATGGATTTGGCTCCCGAGCGGCCTGTCGTCGCCACTCAAACCAACCCAAACCCAAACCCTGTCGTTATCAGCGCTCCCCTTGCAGCGCCTATTATTTCCAGGGACGAAATAATGAGCATTGTAAGGGAAATGTTCCGGACGGACAACTCCTTCCGTCAAGAAATTATAACCATGGCTAGGGAAGCCAGGGGGCAATCTGAGTCCTCAGACACCTCGGAGTCGTCCGAGGCTACGACATCCACGGAGGCCACCGAAAATTTGGGCAGCTCCGCGGAATCTGACGAGGACATGCACGTGTCCCCCAGCCCACCCGCAGCCACCTCTAATAATATCTCCAAAAAACGGCCGATCTCGGCTTCTTCCTCCGCTTGTGAATCCGGGGTGGAGTCGTCTTCGTCGGAGCGCGACGAGGACGGCTTCACCACGGTGAAGAACAACAGGAGGAAGAAGCAGAGAAGCGTCGCTGCTCCCGCACCACCCTCACCGTCCGCGCCTTCTGCGCCTTCAGCGCCCACAGCGTCATCGTCGACTTCGTCGACGCCGCCGACTCAACCAAAGGGGCCTAAGAAACCCCCGAGGTTAAATCTACAACTCCCCTCAAATATGTCCATTCGGGACATATTTGAAGAACTGCGCATACAGCATATTGTCATATCTTCTAATTCGTGGAATAAAACCCACAAACTTCTGGCATTGCAGCCCTCCACAATCGCGGACCACAGAGCCCTCACCAAATTCTTAGATGCCAAGAAATGGCATTACTTCACTTATTCCCTCCCAGACGAGCGGCGTTTCCGTTACGTCATTCGTGGAATCCCCACTCAGATGTCCACTCTTGAGGTCAAAGAAGGCCTCTAAGAGAAAGGCATTGTCGCCCTTGAAGTGCACAGGATGCACAGACAGTCCCGTGCCTCCCGGCCGGGCATTTAGTATGAAATGGTTCTTGCCATTCTCCAGTCCCCGTAAGACGTTAAACGTCTTTTCGAAATAAAAGATATCTCGGGCCTAGGCGGCTTCACCGTCGAAGCCCCTCATAAAAACACCCAGATAGGGCAGTGTCACAACTGCCAGAAATACGGCCACAACTCTCGTGGCTGTCGCCTCCCCGCCAGATGCGTCAAGTGCCTCGGCGAACACGGCACATCCGAGTGCCCCCGTCCCAAGGACCGCTCTCAGTGCACGGAGCCGCCTTCGTGCACCAACTGCCGACAAGCCGGCCATCCAGCGAATTACCGCGGATGCCCTCGCGCCCCCAAACGAGTTGCCAAAGCTCCTAAAGCTGCGGCCTCCTCGGCCCTTCAGGCCACTACTTTCAAACTGGCACCTGCCGCAGTGCGTAACCCGTGGTTTCCTCCCACGGCGCGAGCTGATCCCCCTTCTCTGGCCCCCAGCGGAGTCACTCCCGCTGCCCCGGCCACTACTCGACCCCCTTCTCCCCAGCTGTGGCTCCTTCTTCAAAGGCAGCCCAGCTCAAACCCAACCCAAGCCCACCACCACCCCCACCCCTTCTCAGTTGGTGACGGTGGCGGCGAAGGAAAGCGACGCCTCTTCCTCGGTCGCCTCATTACTAGGTTCCCCGGAGATTATGATTCTCCATGGGAAACTATATGATCCGCACCGGGGTAGAAGATCCCCTACTAATCGCTGAAATCTCTCTGATTCAGCAACAAATCTTTGAAGCCACAGTTAACGCTGTGCGCCTCCCCTCTTTATCATCATAAATGGCTACTAACGCCACACAACTCCCCCAGCGGACAAAACCCCCCTCCCTCAGAATGGGGTTTTTCAACTACAACGGCATTCGGGATCAAAAAGCCGAAATTTCTTCCTTTGTCCGCGACAACAAAATAGACGTTTTTCTCATCCAGGAAACGTTCCTTAAGCCCTCTCACCGCAATCTCAACATCCCCAACTTCAAACTGGTACGAAACGATCGTACCAGTGGCCGTTTTGGAGGCACTCTCATCTATTATAAAAGGTCACTTCATTGTATACCTTTAGAGTCACCATTAAGCTTGAGCTACATTGAGGCTTCGGTCTGCGGGCTAGCTATGACCGGACATCCGCCGATTACCATCATATCGGCCTATCTCTCGCCCACTAAGGAGCTTCACTCCAATGAACTCTCAACCTTACTCGAGTTGGGGGATTCCGTCATTTTGGCGGGAGACCTCAATGCCAAGAACACTCTCTGGAACTGCAACTCGACCAACGTGCGAGGTGCAGTCCTAGAGAGTTGTCTTAACACTATCAATTTAAGCCTATTGGTTCCTTCAGAACCAACCCATTATGGTTCTAACGACGACCACCGACCGGACATAATCGACGTGGCACTTGTACGGAACTTAAGCCTTAGAGTGCGTTCCATGCAAGTGTTACAAGAGTTAGACTCTGACCACAGACCTGTGATCCTCGATCTAGTCCCCGAAAACAGTCCATCAGACACAGGTCCTAATATACCGATGAAGGTGAAAACGAATTGGCGTCTTTTAGGCACCAAGCTCGCAGACACCTCATCCACTGATCTTTCCGCGATCCCGACCAACATCGTGACTCCTGAGGAAACGACCAGCGCGATACGCGTCTTCACCAACCACCTTCAGAACGTTTTGAGCGAAAGCTCCGAGAGGGTGCCAGAGACTGTTCACAGTCACTGGCAACTTCCCGAAGACGTTCGGTGGTGGGTGAGGTTGCGTAACGCTACGCTCAAAGCCTGCGCGACGAGACCCATCCCGGAGCGACGACATCTTGCACGCTACCTCCAGCGTGAGGTTAGACGTCGCGTAAAAGAGGTCGTCGAATCGAAGTGGGACACTCGCCTTGCCGACATCGATCCGACACACCAGGCCTTTTGGCAACTGGTTCGTTCCTTCAAGAGAAACGATGGGACCTCCATGCCTTCGCTCAATCGTCCAAATCAACGCCCGGCGTTTGATGACGACGAGAAAGTGGAACTACTGGCCGGCAGCCTGGAGTCTCAATGCTCGCTCACCTCTGTACCCGTAGATGACGACATTCTTGTTGCGGTTAACACGTTCGTCGAAGATAGGAACGCGGTCCGGCCACCGCCAGTCTCTATATTGCGACCGTTATACGACAACGTCGACTCGGACGTCGACCCGCCGCCCGAGCCCCTTGCGCCGGTGACGATCGAAGAAGTCACCACTCTGATCAAGGCACTCAAACGTAGGAAAGCCCCCGGGGGCGATCTAATCCCCAGTCGTATGATTAAAATGCTCCCGGAGCATCAAGTACAAATTTTAACCTCCATTTATGACACCGTGTTTCGTAACTGCCTCTTCCCAGAGGTCTGGAAAGAGGCAGTTGTGATAGGTATCCACAAACCGGGGAAACCCGCTTTCGAACCCGCCTCTTATAGGCCCATCAGTCTGCTCAGTACTCTGGGCAAAATCTACGAGCGGACCGTCCTCGACCGCCTTAAAATAGTAGCCCATAACCAAAATTTGATCCCTCCGGAACAGTTTGGCTTTCGCGCTAGACACAGTTGTGTCAACCAGGTGCTCCGCATCACGGAGTACGTTCACGAACAATTCCGCAAAGGAATGCCTACCGGTGCTCTTTTCTTCGATATCGAAAAAGCATTCGACAGGGTGTGGCACAACGGCTTGCTTTTCAAGCTGTACACTCTCAACGTGCCCACAAAACTCGTGCACATCATACGAGATTTCCTGTCGAATCGCGGTTTCAGATATCGCGTGGAGGGAACTCTCTCTTCCCGACACACCATCACGGCCGAAGTCCCGCAAGGCTCCGCCCTGTCCCCTTTTCTATTCTCGCTGTACACGAGCGACATCCCCAGACCACAAAACGCCCTTCTGGCACTATTCGCGGATGATACCACAATCTACGCTTCACGTAGAGACCCCGATGATGTGGTTCGCTTTTTGCAAACCGCCGCCAACGAACTCGGTGAGTGGTTCCGCAAATGGCGAATCACCGTCAATCCCACCAAAAGCCAGACTATCCTTTTAACTCGGAAAAGGAAAGTCCATATCCCTCACTTTTCAGTCCGCATGTCCGACCAGGTAATCCCCTGGAAGGGCGAAGCCAAATATTTAGGAGTAACCCTTGATCAGAGGTTGACCTTCATCCCACACGTAAATGCGGTACGCGCGCGAGCCGCATTCGCGATGAGCCTGCTCCACTGGCTCTTAAACAAAAATAGTAAAATGTCAATCCGCAACAAGATCAGGATCTTTAAAACATGCATCCGTCCGATAATGACATACGCGTCGCCCGTATTCGCTCGTTTACCGCCCCGTCGCCTTCAGCGAATGCAGGTGCTTCAAAATCGATTCTTACAACATGCATTTGGTGCCCCGTGGTACGTCCGCAATTGCAACTTCCACGTGGACACCAATATGCCGACCATCAGGCAATTTATGCAGTGCGCCAGCAGACGCTATTTCGACAGGGCGGTAAACCACCCAAACACGCTTATCCGTAAAGCGTCTATATATACTCCATTTGATCGCGCCAAATGGAGACGACCGCGTTCAGTTCTGACAGATCCAGAGGACGAAATCACTCTGGCTTTACGCGAAAAGACCGAGCATCTAAAGCTCCTGTAGGAGCTTTAGATGCTCGGTCCTGTAGGAGTGTACTCCACAAGACCGCTGTACCGTCTTCGCCGTCGAGCACCTCGTCGCGTTCCCCATCACCCTGCCCTCTCTTAGCAGTTCCGGCCCGCGTGCCGAAGACTACTACGTACGCATTAATAGGATTAGGTTAAAACCATGTTTCCCCAAACGCTGATGTCTTATCCTCTCAGTGGCCGCCCTGAGCCGAGGTTCGTAACCCGTTAGTGGGTCGCCCTCAGCGTGGTCGCTTAAATTTAAGGGTTGCGAGTGTAAAATAAAACTCTTTGTCAGCACTCACTTTTTAATGATTACACTTATACTCACTGCTAAACTTATAATTCTCACTTTTACAAAATAGTTTGTTTCAAGAGCTCTTTCTTCGAACAAGGCTCGATCACTAATGCCTCGAGGACGACGACGACGATTATATTGTCAGCTCGGCCGAAAACAAGTAGCGCCACAGTCGAAGTCAATAGACTGTTTGTATTAATAATTATCTTGTCAATACACTATCTGTATAAACAGTTAATAATAATTATTTGAGTATTGTGATATAAAATAAATTACTATAAAAAAATCTCTATTCGAACAACATTATTGTCATTAGCTTACATTCGGCCATTCTGAATAAGCACGCGTCCCCGAGTGCATAATAAATTACAACATTTAAATATTAAATTAATCAGATGTTGATATCGCCACGCAGGGCTAGTAACGCCACGCAGGGCTAGTAACGCCACGCAGGGCTGGTAACGCCACGCAGGGCTGGTAACGCCACGCAGGGCTGGTAACGCCACGCAGGGCTGGTAACGCCACGCAGGGCTGGTAACGCCACGCAGGGCTGGTAACGCCACGCAGGGCTGGTAACGCCACGCAGGGCTGGTAACGCCACGCAGGGCTGGTAACGCCACGCAGGGCTGGTAACGCCACGCAGGGCTGGTAACGCCACGCAGGGCTGGTAACGCCACACTGGGCTGGTAACGCCACACTGGGCTGGTAACGCCACACAGGGCTAGTAACTAAACACTAAAATACAATAAATTCATATGTTAATATCAATATAAACAAATACAAAACGATTCCCTAAAAATATATCGTAATTTCTTTAAGTACTATGTACTGTCTTCCGAATCACTAGATACAAGATCATTGGTAAACACTAACCAGGGGTGCATTTTATCTACTGCAACTACAGCTTTATAAGTCGGTCTACCCGGTTTCTTCGTAATAGGAGTGTCTTCGATTTCATACCTATCGTTTCCAATGATTTTAACGATTCTGTAAGGCCCAGAACATTTAGGAGTTAACTTTTTCGATTGACCAGGTATAGTGCCACTAAATTCCCTTTCAACACGTACTAAATCGCCGATACTGTACTGATGAGCAGGTTTACGCGTTTTATCGAATCTTTCTTTTTGTTTTTCCTGCTCTCTTACAATTTTTTCACTTACTATGTTTCTAAGAGATTCGCGATTTTCTGGACTATGAGCATCAGATACTATAGAGTTTAGTGAACCATCTGAAGTACCAGTAGTGGTTATACCGAATAATATTTCGGCCGGTGTCTTACCTGTCGCCTTATTCACGGTATTATTTAAACCCCATTGAACTTTCGGGATCACCGCATCCCATTCGTTATCTGGACGATCGTTATTAGTTGCCTTAAGAGCATCCAAAATAGAACGATTATATCGTTCTATCTGCCCATTGGCCCGAGGTGTGGCAACCGCGTTTAAAATGTGACAAATTCCATGTTCCTTCACAAAATTAGTAAATTCTTGACTCGTAAAACTAGTACCCCGATCGGTAATTAATCGTCGTGGAACTCCAAAAAGTGAAAAGTATTCATGAAAAACATTTATCGTAGATTTGCTTTTACAATTTTTGACAGGTTTTATAAAAATATACTTGGTAAATGAATCAATAACAGCTAATATATAAGAATTTCGTTTTTTACTTTGAGGTAGCGGCCCACAGTGATCTGCGTGTAACACCTCGAATGGCTTGCTAGGTTTTGGTATTGGGTATAACATCCCTTCCTTTGGGCCACCTGGTACTTTGTTATGAGCACAGTGCAGACATGACCTACAATATTTATTGATAAAGCGGCGCATTCCCTTAAACCAATAAACATTTCGTACTCTGTCATATGTTTTGTCGTAACTAAAATGTCCAACATCGTCATGATTTCTTTTAACGATTTGTCACCTGACAGACTTCGGTACAACCCATAGTAGTCGAACACTACTCTCATTTTTTACTATTCGATATAATTTGTTATTCTTTATTGTAAAATTAGTCATAATTTCTATTATATTTTTAGATTCCGGGTCTTTCAAAATGTTTACAATTCTCTGTAATTCGGTATCCACTTGCTGTACAGTTTCAAGCCATTTTTCATCACTAACGTCTATACTACCTACGTTAATGTGTAGACACAAATAGTTGTCTTCATCGCTCAAAACTGTATCTTTAACATCAACCGGGTTTCTACTTAAAGCATCTACGTGGCTCATTCTCGAGCCTGCACGGTACTCTATAGAAAAATCATATTCCTGCATTGCAATCCACCACCTAGCTACTCTAGGAACTAAATCCTTCTTTGTCATTGTACACTTAATAGCATTGCAATCGGTGACAAGTTTAAATGGAACGCCTAATAAATATACTCGAAACCTATTTAGGGCAGTTACGACCGCAAGAGTTTCCAAATCGTACGAATGGAATTTTTGTTCCTCCGGCGATGTCTGTCTACTATAATAAGCAATTGGTTTAATACCTTTACCACAATCTTGCAGAAGAATTGCTCCTAACCCTAATTTGCTTGCATCCGTGTGTAGCTCCAAACGAGCACCAGGTACGTATAAAGCAAGAACGGGACGACTTACTAATTTGTCTTTGAGGTCGTTAAAAGCTTTAATTTGTTCAGGCCCAAATCGCCACGGTTCATTCTTTTTTGTAAGAATAGTAAGTGGCCGTGCTATAGCCGAGAAATTGTGAACGAATTTGCGAAAATAACTAGCAAGACCTACAAACTGCCGAATTTCGTGAACATTTTTCGGTTCTGGGAATAAACTCACCGCCTTTATTTTTTGAATCCCGGGTCTAATACCCGTGCTACAAATTTCATATCCTAAGTAATCAATTTTTTCTTGGAAGAACACACATTTACTTGGGTTTAATGTTAATCTTGCGTCCTTTAAAAGAATAAAAACTTTTTCAAGTTTTTCTAGACCTTCTTGAACAGATTTAGAAGGAACCAAGAGATCATCCATATATGCAAGTACTAATTTCGTACCCACCCCGTTTAACATAGAATTAATCGCTCTCTGGAAAATACTAGGAGCATTGACCAGTCCAAACGGCATTCGATTATACTCGTAAAGGCCTTCAGGAGTAACGAAAGCAGTAAGGTGTTTACTTTTCTCTTCTACGGGTATTTGATAGTAGCCCGAAGCTAGATCTAAACTACTAAAATATTTGTTGCCACCTAAACAATCTAATTTATCTTCGATACGGGGCAGAGGATATTTATCTTTTAAGGTCTTTCTATTTAAAGCGCGATAATCCACACATAGTCGTTTTTGACCATTCTTTTTACTTACTAATAGAATGGGACTTGCGTAAGACGAAGAACTTTCCCTAATAATGCCATTTTTAAGAAGATCTTCGATAATAATAGACAAATGTTCCTTTTCTTTCAAAGACATACGGTATGGATTGTACACAACAGGGACATCATCTTTAAGTCTAATAGTTAATTCTGCCATATTTGTCTTGCCTAGTTCAGACAAATCCAATGCAAAACAATCCCTATAATTGACTAACAACTTTTCTAAACTTTCAAGTTCTGTTTTATTTAGCCGTGTTCCGATATTAATATCCTCCAAAACTATGGGTTTTAATCGATGTTCATCCATTGTAGTACATCCAACGTAAGGTTTGTGTATTTCATTGTATTTTGAACCCCTAGCTAAAGTAAAACCTCTTTTAAAAGTTAAATCATTATGGCTGAGATTAGAAATCATTATATATCCCTTACTATCACTAAAACCATATAAGCCAGGCAATACTAAATATTTGTTATAACAAGAGTCGCGGAATGAAGCTTGAATATACAAAGACCCTGCAAAACTTACCATTGTCTCTACCTCAACGGGAGAAGTAGCACCAGGGGAAACGCTAGTATCAGCAATTAAATTTAGTTTCATTTTATTATCTACACTATCGTCTGTTTCCAAATTAGGGGCTTCATAAAAATGTAAACTATCTGAAGTTTTGTACATTACAACATTAGGTAGTTCCGTGAACGTCTGCCCTATTAATACATCATATGGCATAAATACATCAGATACCACTACGAAATCGACCTGTGCAGTGATATCATCAATAACGATTGTTCCTTTAACGGTGCCTAAAGGTTTTACTTCAGTGTTTCCGAATCCTCTGAGGTTTGGAAGATCCCAATTCGTGATATAAGAGCCATAAATTTCCTTAGCTAAGCTTTCTTTCATCAGAGTACAGCTACTGCCTAAATCAACAAACACCCGTTTAACAGTTCCCTCTATAATCATGTTTTTATAATATTTACGGCTGTCCATCATACTGGATTGAATACGCATTACATTGTTATCGGAAGTAGAGGCCTTGATTTGTAATAAATCATTTTGATCACTATTATTGTCCGGCGGATTAGCAAAGTTACTTTTATTACGGCAATCCTTAGCCAAATGACCCACCCTACGACAAATATTGCATTTTTTCATCGGTTTGGTACATTTCGTTCGTATGTGTCCCGGTTCTCCGCAGTTATAACAAACAATGCCGGGTCTTGGAATTTCGAGATTAGTAGATTGTTCTTGAATTAACCCTGTATCCCTATTAAATGTCCTGCGCCTATTTTGTACATAACAATCGCTTTGTGACAATGTCTTTATATAAGAGTAGAGTTGCTCTGGTTCCTCAAAACGACAAGCATTTGCACTCATTCTTACAAATTTATCATCAATACCATGCACCAGACACCCAACTGCCTTACGACCAATGATTTCACATCTATTGATTAATAACATTTTCTCATAATAATACACATCTAATGGTTGGCCTATCTTACATCGCAATTGCAACATTTTTTGTAACAAGTCGCCATAATTTTCAGTGGAGGGAAAAGCAGATTTTAATTTCTCCATCCATTGATCCCAAGTATTTAATAATGAGGGTAATCCTTGATACCAACGTTTTGCGAGACCAGTTAATTTTGCTAAGGCGTAATAACAAGTTTGTTTTTCATTCCAACAAAATATTTGAGCACATTCATTGACTTTATGTAACCAAGCTTCAATATTTTGTGAACCATCACTGGGGTCAAACTCTGGGATAACATTAACATGAGTAGCAAACGATTGACTATGTACTTGAAGTACGTTATCACTTCCAGTTTGCACTGGCCTAATTAACACGTGTTCAGGGTTTTGATTTCTAACTGCTGAGGGTTCTAATTCAACTGGCGGACGGTCAGACCGAACTGAAGGTATAGAAGGGGTTCGTGTTCGCGTTCTGTCTGTGTTACTGTTATCGGTATCCCTAGACCTCCGTCTACGATTATGACGCCTTTTAGACTTCCTTGAATGTTTTTTTGATCTTTTATGCCTTCTATAGGAACGCTCATCATCCCGTAATGAACGATTTGAACTAACACTAGACATCGATCGGCGTCTACGTTTAGAGACGCGACGTTCTCGCGACCTATGTCGCCCATGGAACTCCATTGTTTATAATATAATGCGCACACCGCTGCTGCTAACCTTTTTAAACCACTAATCAGGTATATCGTTGTTTTAACACTGAATATCTCACAAACACTGCAGTAAGTATTTAATCACTTGTTACTTCATATTCGAATAATTCATTGTACTCACAGACTCGTTGCAGAAGACCAGCAGTTCTTGGTACATCCCGCTTCTGATTGTAAAATAAAACTCTTTGTCAGCACTCACTTTTTAATGATTACACTTATACTCACTGCTAAACTTATAATTCTCACTTTTACAAAATAGTTTGTTTCAAGAGCTCTTTCTTCGAACAAGGCTCGATCACTAATGCCTCGAGGACGACGACGACGATTATATTGTCAGCTCGGCCGAAAACAAGTAGCGCCACAGTCGAAGTCAATAGACTGTTTGTATTAATAATTATCTTGTCAATACACTATCTGTATAAACAGTTAATAATAATTATTTGAGTATTGTGATATAAAATAAATTACTATAAAAAAATCTCTATTCGAACAACATTATTGTCATTAGCTTACACGAGCGTCTTCTGCACTCACCCAAAAGACCGGTGTTCTTGTATAAGCCAACCCTTGTCAGGCTAACAAGAGTTTAGTCAGGGAAAAAAAATCTTACCCTACATTAGGTATTCAGGCACCCTCAATGAGATAAATAAAAAGGAATTACTCGACATACTAAAGTTGCCCGTGATGTAGGCGATGTTTACTCAGTATATGAAACAATGTGCGACGTTGTCGCTATATAGCCGTTAAAAAGGCTTATATTATGATTTTAATTAAATACGAATAAGTAAACCACTGCATACAATAAACATTACACACACACATACACACACGCGCACGTGTTTGCAAAGGCGCAACTTGTGCGCCCACTTGCGGAGGCGAGCTTATTTCCATATCGCGCACAAATTCCAGACTCCGGGGTGATACCGAGTAAAAAAATCCAATACCATTTTACCTGACCCGGGAACGAAGCTCAGCAGAGTCGTACCATAATAGAATTACGCTACAGAGGCCGTCCAAAAAAACATTGATCTGCTTCTACAATTTCTACACTTATATTGCACATAAAATAAACATCGAGATGAGCTTGATGATGAGCCAGCTTTGCAAACTGGAACATCGGTACATGACGTCTAAGACGCGATTCCAAGGATATCAGTGCGCAAAATTAATATACATTGGAAGTACCTATCTAATACTTATAAAATACTGAAAAATGTCACGAGCGTGACCTGTCAGGATTGTCATACTAGGTGTAACAAGGTTCTATTGTACAATAATTATGCCTTTGGCGCCCGTGACATCACAAAACGGCCCAACGGAAGACCAGTGCTGGTTTTTTACCAGCTTATGCTGAGTTGGGGTCGTTTTTGTAACGAGCAAATTTAATTTAATTTAAGTGTGTGATTATCCTGTAAAATTGCTTGTTACAAATAAATATGTTTCTTTCTTTCTTTCTTTCTTCTTTCAAAGATCTTAGAAGTTTTACAGTTTTTGCTTCGGTACGCGAGTGTAGGTAAGCTGCTTTTGCGAGGTGGCTCGGTGCTTACGCGGGGTTTGCGCTGGGATTTGTTACATTTTATGGCTTCCAGTTAAATCTAAGTCTTCTGGTTAAAGAATTGCTTTAAGTACAAGCGATGGAGTGAAACTCTTAACATTCACTTTAATATAACAGAGGATAAAAAAAAGTTAACCAAAAATATCAGTTACGATGAGGCTGTATGGGCTGAACCCTTTGTCTTTCCAAAATAAGGGGAAAATAAAAAAAAGAATATATTAAAGCGTTGTTTCTTCTAGGTGATAAACGACGATGGAGTAGAAGTAGAGCCCGGGAACAGCGGAGAGCTCTATATCAAGGGGGAATGCGTCATCAAGGTTTGTTTGCAATTTCTCTCTAGGTTATTTTCTATGAGATCTTACTATAATCTTTGGATTCTTGCAGTTATACGTTTCATTTTGTTACAAATTATAGGAATAATAATAATAAACTGTATTACTCTCATATTTGACTGCCTCGGTGGCGTAGTTGTATTATGGTATGACTGCAATGTTGAGGTCTCGGGTTCGATTCCCGGGTCGGGCAAAGTGATATTGAGTTTTTCTATTCAGTATCAGCTCGGAGTCTGGAATTTGTGCCCGATATGGCGATAGGCTCGCCCCCTATCACATCATTGGACGGAATAACGGCGAAAAGTGGGTGCACTAGTTGCGCCTCTGCCTACCCCTTCGGGGATAACAGGCGTGAGTGTGTATGTATGTATGTATGTACTCTCATATTTTTGGTACAGAGTTGCAACACACTTAATCTTAAGTAACTACTATTATTAAATTAAACGTAGCTAGAAACAGTAAAACATTTAATAGCATCGCTAATATTGCTAAAGACACGGCTGGTACTTATTTTAGGCAAACCCTGTGCTATAAGTACCAGCACCCTTCCAATTACACAACAACAAAAAAGAAAAACCATTTGAACATCAGCTTAGATATGAGCTTGATTTCACATATATAGTGGTGATAAAATAGTACAAACTACAAATAAAGGTAGAATAGTAAAAAATGTTATTGTGCTGTCTTTATTCCTGAATGATGACAGCATGCCGCTCGCCTGATGTGCAAGTGATCTCTGTAGTAACACCACACAAAACTTTTAATTACAAAGTACTGCGTGGAGCTCCACTGCGCTGATCACCCTGACGCCAGTGGCGGTCCTTCCATAGAAGCCGAAAAGCCCGGCTTGCCCTAAAATAATTTACCTAAGTACTCAAAACCAAATGTGTAAAAATAACCAACATTTTACCGTCAAAACGCTTCGAAATAATTTTCTGTACATTCTTAAAACTCCCGCGCTACGGTTCGCTGAACCAATTCACCTCTCGAGCGCACTGACACACTACTATACCCCAGTGGCGTGCCTACTGTTTTGGATGAGGGCAAGCCCAAGCAGATCTAAAAAATCGCATTTCCGATTCATATAAAATGAGCACCTATAAAGAAAATCAATATCTAAAAATAAAATAAAAAACTACAATCCGTACTGGGATTCGAACCAGGGCCTCGAGAGCTATATTCATACCGCGCATACAATACAACTATGCCATGGAAGCGTTTAATTACACTGTAAAAATTAAATACGAATTCAAAAACGATTTTGGGCCATTGCAACTTCTGAAAAGTTTTTGTCCTAAAGATAAACTAAGTACTTATTATAACCTGTATCGTCTAATGCAAGAAGAAGTAAAAATACTACAATAATAAATAAATAATTTTACCAGATTGTACCTACCTATTCCAAACACTTGTTTCGTTCGAAAAAAAAATGCAAGACTAACAATACAACTTGATACATAGTCGTATTTTACGTATAAGAGCTTCCAATAAGACAATTAATTATTAGTTTTGTATACTCATCTAAATACCTTTTATGTTTCTTCAAATAAATTTCGCGCCTTTCGCAAACTAGTTGAAAGTTGTTGTTTTCCATCATAACCTAATAAATTTACCTTATTCTTGCCGATCAAACCTTTCACACACTACAAACTATTACGTGGAATAATTTCACTCATATTTTAATATCTCAAAAAACCACGTAATAAACACATATACTTAAAAATGTATCATTCACACTCATTTATCTAAATCACAACAAATAACTGGTGTTGCCAGGTCCACGTCAAAATTATACCGTGAAATTAATGCTGAAAATGTGACGAAAACTTATTGATAAATAAAATTATAGTGTATCACCTTAAAAATTATAAATAGATATGTAATAATAATTATATTAATACTACAATCCTTACATAGTCATGATAAATAAAAAAATACGCATTTACATTAGGAATATAATGCAGAATAAAAGACACCATATTAGAGGTAACTCTTTCAATTGGCAACCCGAGGCATTAAGCCTGGATTAATTTCCAGTACTGATTGCTATAGAAACTTACTATAGCTATACATTTGTGGTAGCAGTTGGTGCGTATTCTATCCATAAGTGTGAATGAGGCAGAAATATAGCGGCAAAAAGCCAGGTAAAACCCAACGAGAGAGAGAGAGTGATGAGTATATTTTGTTCTCACTTAGCTGTTTTGTATTAATAATATTAAATGCGTGTACGGCGCGGGTGTGGTGGTGTGTGTGTGGGTATATTGGTGTGTTCGTAGGTGCGCTCGAGGCGAACTGGTTCAGCGAACCGTAGCGCGGGAATTTTAAGATTGTAAAGAAAATTATTTCGAAGAGTTTTTACCGTAAAATGTTGGTTATTTTTCCACATTTGGTTTTAAGTACTTAGGTAAATTATTTTAGGGCAAGCCGGGCTTTTCGGCTTCTATGGAAGGAACGCCACTGCTATACCCACACACACCACCACACACACGCCGTACACGCATTTAATATTTAATACAAAACAGCTAAATACGCACAAAATATACTCATCACTCTCTCTCTCGTTGAGTTTTACCTGGCTTTTCGCCGCT
This sequence comes from Lapara coniferarum, assembly GCA_949316025.1. Classification (NCBI taxonomy): domain Eukaryota; kingdom Metazoa; phylum Arthropoda; class Insecta; order Lepidoptera; family Sphingidae; genus Lapara; species Lapara coniferarum. The sequence goes on from OX438923.1 coordinate 16,855,366, forward strand.
ATATTTCTGCCTCATTCGCACTTATTGATACACTACGCATCAACTACTACCACAAATGTATAGCTATAGTAAGTTTCTATAGCAATCAGTACTGGAAATTTATCCAGGCTTAATGCCTCGGGCTGCCAATTGAAAGAGTTACCTCTAATACGCTTGCTTTTATTTTGCATTATATTCCTAACGTAAATGCGTATTTTTTAATTTATCATGACTCTGTAAGAATTTTAGTATTAATATAATTATAATTACACATCTAATTATAATTTTTAAGGTATTCCGCTGTAATTTTATTTATCAATAAGTTTTCGTCACATTTTCAGTATTAATTCCATGGTATAATTTTGACTCGGACCTGGCAACACCAGTTATTTGTTCTGTGTGATTCTGATTGAGTTGTGAATGATACATTTTGAAGTATTTGTGTTTATTAAGTGGTTTTTGAGTTATTTTAAGCATTTAAGGTGCAATAAATATGAGTTAAATGATCTCTGGTAATAGTTTATATAGTGTGGGATAGGTTTGATCGACAAGAATATGGTAAATTTGTTAGATTATGATGGAAAACAACAATGAACAACTTTCAACTAGTTTGCGAAAGGCGCGAATGGATTTGAAGAAACATAAAAGGTATTTAGATCAATATACAAAATCTTATTGGATGCTCTATAATAATACGTAATATGACTATGTATCAAGTTGTATTGTTGGTCTTGCATATTTTTTTCGAACGAAACAAGTGTTTGGAATGGGTTAGTAGAATATTGTAAAATTATTTAATTATTGTTGTGTTTTTACTTCTTCTTACATTATATGATACAGGTATAATTTAAGTACTTAGTTTATCTTTAGGACAAAAACTTTTCAGAAGTTGCAATGGGTCAAAATGGTTTTTGAATAAAGGTACCTAATTTCTAAAGAGTGAGTAATCGCCTCCGTGGCATAGTTGTATCGTGCGCGGTATGAATGTAGCTTTCGAGGCCCATGTTCGAGTCCCGGTGTAGATTGTGGTTTTTTATTTTATTTTTAGATATTGATTTTATTTCTTACCTATAGGTGCACATTTTGTATGAATCGGAAATGCGATTTTTTTTAGGGCTGCTTGGGCTTGCCCTCATCCATAACACTAGGCACGCCACTGCCTGACGCATAAGATGTTAAGTCTCGCAATACCCAGTAATGCTAATAATGAAAAGCTGCTACAATGTCCTTCAAACTGGAATAAAACAGTATATCCAAACTGTTGCTAAGCGGCAGAAATAGACACTGACATGTCTTCCTTCTTAGTCGATTTCAGCCACGGCAATTGTAAAAACTGGACAAGCATATTTAACTCAGACTAATACTCTGTACCCAATAGACGTTCTTGCGCTCTTACGTAACTTCTATAGTAAATGTTTATTTATGAAATTGCGAGCGCATTTTGGGCATATTGTGTTTTATAACGGACTAGCGGCCCGCCCAGGTTTCGCACAGATACAAAGCATAATATTATACATTAAATTTTCTGTCGTATAAAGTACCTATGAATTATACATGACGGAGGAGAAGGTCTAGAACTCTTTAAAAAGAGGTGACGTCAGCTCTACCGATGTCAAAGGGTTCCACCTCATCATCATAACCCATGATGTGAGAGTAAAATTCCAAATTGTTGTTCATCCTTTATTCCTGGATGTTCCAAACTTATTTTCGGAGCTTCGAACAGTTGGGAGTCACACAAGAGACTGCCCATTTCAAATGCGAGGCGCCCTATTTGTACCAACGATTTGACATCTCGACTGGTTTTTGTACGATTATTATTTCAAAATACCCGCCGCTCCGACACGGCCATTCTGATAGGCGGTGCGTGCTCTGCACCAGCCTAACGATTGTTACTCTTGAAAAGCCTCGTGGAAAGCCTCGTCGACAACTCGTGGAAAGGCTAGTCGACAACTCGTGAAAGGCTAGTCGACAACTCGTGGAAAGGCTAGTCGACAACTCGTGGAATATCTCGTGGAAACGACATGGTAACCTCGTGGGGACCCCACAGAATCCTTCAGGGAACCTCGTAGAAATCTGCAAATAGAAAAATAACACAGCAGCATCACATAGCTGGGCTTATTCTGACCCCAGATCAGGACCAAACTTTTATCAACCAAGAAGACATTTTCCTTAAAAATTAAGGTATAGCCCTTGATCAGTAGTTTGCGTCAAGCTAGTTTGTTAGCATATGGTCATTGTTGCTGCAACAGTACACAAAGACATCTCAAGTGTACTGCCTTATTAATTTAGAATCTGTGGTGTGTACGTGTCTACCCATGGTTCTACAAGGCGTCCCTACGGTATCTCAGGGTTCACATGTGGATGCATCAAGGATCTGTAGTTAGTTCAAGGGTAACACATAGGTTACCTCAGAGGTACCACTCTCCAGACATTTTAATCTTCTTTTTATATGGTTATTGTTGCCGCAACAGTATCCAAAGATATCCTAAGTGTACTGCCTTAATTTAGAATCTGTGGTGTATACGTGCTACCCATGGTTCCACAAGGCGTCCCTACGGTATCTTAGAGTTCACTTGTGGATGCATCAAGGATCCGTGGTTAGCTCAAGGGTAACACATAGGTTAGCTCAGAGGCACCACTCTCCAGACATTTTATTCTTGTTAATTATAGTTCAATATGTCATGAAAAATAATGAATTTTGACTCACCGGTTTTAATCCGATGACGCGTGAGGTATCTGGACTGGCTGACCAGTTTCGGAGGTTCTCGTAGATTCTCATAGGGTCTCGGAGGTTATCGGGGATCATTGAAAGTGGCACAGGCCAATCCCACTTAAGAGGTGACATGGATTATGGCACTCGTAAAAGGTTCAACTGGAGCGCCCCGCTCCGACACGGCCATCTTAACAGTGTGATCGTCCCCGATCACACATTTTTAGAACAAAAGAGACAGCACCCCAAATTGCTCTTCCGCCACCAACACCTAGTGTCATAACTAGAGAAAAGAAGTGATGGTAACAAGCTCTCCAGCGATATAGCTGTGAAACTGAATAACATTCCAACAATCCTTATTCAAGTGATATCGTCGATCTACTGAAATTTTCCCATAAAAGCTGAATAGCAGTTGCAGAAAGTATGGGTCATTCTTCGATAAACAATCATGGCATTTGTTGTGCGACTATCAATGATCTCCATTCCTGCAAAAATAAAAGAAACCCAGCAATATCCCATAGCTCGGGTATTCTTGATTCTCATAAGATTAAGTGGAAATTATTTTGAAACGTAGGCTAACGAAAATTGTAATTCCAACGTTCCAATTTCAAAACTAAAAAATTGGGTTTTACAATTTCAAGATTTGGTACACTACTGTACTGTTGTCATTTATCTAGAAAATGGCTGAAGGTACATCTACTTCGGATATCTCCATTAAACATCATAAAACTGCAACTAAATTATCAATTACAAATTCAAGTCCCAAAGACATCAACACCGTGCCGATATATCAGGCACGAGCCTTCCGAGAAAGCCGCCATCGAGCTTCCCCTTATTTGTGCTTCCCAAATACAAGGCTCCCGGGACAACTTCCAGTGATCGTTCCCAACAGGACACGCACACATTGAGTTCCTCGTAGGGCACAAGCCACCCTGTAGTACATCTCCACTAAGCATAGGGTTAGCTATATTGCTCTGGCCAGCAGCCTCACTCTTCACTATCATCGACCAACTTGATTAAAAGTTAACCTCCAGGCATTTTACACAAACTGTTATTGGAAGGAATAAACCTCAACAAGCGTGTAGTCAGGGAGATTCGCAACGTGCTGCCACTATTTCGTGTTTAGTCCGTCACAGTATGCGATAGAGGGCGAGTCCATCGCCATGTCGGGCACAATTTCCATATTCCGGACTAATACTGAGGGAGACCCAATATCACTTTTCCCAATCGATCCAAGACTTTAGCACCACAGTGGTACTCTAATACAACTACGACATCAAGGCAGTTGAAAGAATCTTGTCAATATTGATTCATGGCCCAGTAAGCATCTTTGCCAGAATAAACTTTCACCAGGAATTTCAGCAGTAATCCTAATACAAGGACCAGAGGACGACCTGATTAGGTCTCTAAACGACGCGGGCTTCTACACTGTTGGCTATGCAGTCGAACCTTGTAAAACGAAAGTTCGAGGGAATTCTGTGTGGCCTCATGCAGGAAGCCTTCAGAATCGTCGGACGATGGTGTTCTGAACAAGGAATGTCTGTAGACCCATCGAAAAACTGAACTGATTTTGTTCTCAAAGTAGCAGAGCATGCTAAACTCCTAGGTACCACACTGAACCTCATGAAGGAGGTAAAATATCTAGGCATAATTTTGGATGATAAGCTGTTATTAGATAAAGCCTGTATCACCTTCTAGCAATGCAAGAGACACCTCGGAAAAACCTAGAGAGTCCGCCCGAAGATCACGAGCTGGCTATACACAACAGTGATACGGCCAATCATCTTCTACGGAGCCGTAGTATGGTAGCCCAGAACCAAACTTACCACAACTGAATTGAACTGAACAAACTGCATAACGGGCTGCATGAAAACCATACCCACAGTAGCACTAGAGGTACTGCTGGGGTTTCCACCCTTGGATCTTTTTATCCGACAGGAAGCAGCCTCACCAGCTATCAGACTAAATACATTAAAGCTCTGGGGTTCACCGAAAGGGGCACACAGCGATATCCTTTTTTTTTTTTTGTTTTTTTTTTTGTTGACGCGGAGAAAGTGATTATTACTACCACCCAGTGTTCAAGGGGAACGACTGAGCGGTTATGTTGGGTTCACCGTGCCTTACGACCCGACGTTGAGCCGCCCGGAGAGATGGAAACGTCGGGCGACCGCCGGGCCGAGTCCCTAACCTATGTACACCGCACGGTATACCAACTAAAACTCCGCGGTGGCCATCTTCGGCGCATTAGGGATGGCTGCGGGCTTCCTCCGACTCACGTCTAAGTTGTCGTCCGCAACCGCCCCTGCGCGTACCGCTGTTGCGGTCCTTCTCCTGTTGTTGCGGGGGCTCAGAAGCCCCCGTACACGGAAGGACGCCCTTGGCGTCCGAGGCAGCGTGAGACATGCTGCTGTCCATCACGGGGGTCACAGAAGTTGGCTAGACTAATAGGTGGACGGCACCTCCCGCCCACCCGTGACCCCCGGAGGCCCCTATTAGTCGCCTTTTACGACAGGCAGGGGATACCGTGGTAGAATTCTCCAAACGCCCCCAATCCACAGGGCGGGAGACGTCAGTCAGTTGTCCACCCGACGCCTCCTACGTCTCGTCTGGCGGCGGGAGGGATCACCACTGCGCTGGCGATCCCTATCGCGGAAGGAGAGTGCTCCTTCCGCGAGAGGACCACCTCGCAGAAGTGGGCCACCGCCTGCCAGGCCTCCCGGCCGCAGACCATGGAAGCGACCACGGCCGGTAGCGAGAGGTCTTCTCCGACGACTGCTCTGAGAGCGCTGCATTCTTCATCCCAGGCTGGACAAAACTCCAACGTGTGTTAGGCCGTGTCCATTGTGCAGTTGTCACAATAGTGACACACGGCCGACTCCTCAATCCCCACCACCCGAAACAGGAACTCACCGAAGCAGCCATGCCCGGTGAGCACCTGCGTCAGGCGGTATGTTGCCGCTCCGTGGCGCCTGTCCAGCCATTCCGCAAAGACAGGACGCACTGCCTCTACGACCCTGTGCCCCCACGACGGGGCCTCCAGCCTGACAGCAATATCCTTGAGGAGGCTAATAAACTATCAATCACTGATAGTCGTTGCCAACGACAGAGTGCCCAAACAACATAATATCTTCAACAAAAGCTACAATGTCCAGCTTGTTAAAGAACAACATGACTGGTCCGAAACACATGAACTGAGAGTATACACCGATGGCTCAAAAGATGGATGGATAGATGCTCAAATGGAAACCAACACTAGTTTATCAATGGCCTTAGGTGAGCACAGCTCCATATACCAATGCGAATGTATGGCCGTCACACAGGCTGCCAACGCAGTGGACAAGCGCAGTCTAACAGCCCAAAAGATACACATAGTGTCAGACAGCGCTGTGGTTCTACGAGCCCTTGACAGTGGAACTATCCAGTTTGGGCTCATACTAGAGTGCCACCTGACATCAGTGGCGAAGGGTGAAATTTTTCAAAAGGGAACCCGAGGCAACCCATTTTTGCGTCAGTTAACATATCGCACGGTGTTCACGGTATAAGTAAATTAAACGAAAAACTAAAACTTCGACAGTGGATTAGTCTTAATTATTCTAATTCAACAATCGTTGACATACGTACTAAATTGTTAAAAGAATAACATAAGTATTAGAAATATAATCATGATACCTAATACCTACATTTGGTTATAAATTTCTTATAACTATCTCAGTAAATGTAACTTCTACTAAAAAATATGTTATTCGTCAAACAGACCAGCAGTTAACGTGTACATACATAAATAACACACATTATCGATATGAATAATCAACGTTATTCGTAAGGTTTTACTTCGTATCGCCGTGCCCTTTAAATTCAGAAACATCGTACCTAATTGCTTACTTCTAACAAACATTTCATGTCTGAAATTAAAAACTAATCAGATTCACAAACAAATAATATACTTACGTAAAAGGAGACGATACACTAAACACAAGCAGTACCTAATTTCCATTATAACGCACTACATTAATTTGCAATTACCAATTAAAAAACAACTAAACAACACATAACTGTCAATATATAAATTGAATTTGACAATTCAAGATATCGCAAATCGGTATCATAATAAATTATGACCTTAAAAGTGACAACAATACATAGTCGGTTAACGTGAAGCCGAGCAGGCTCGGATTCCCTTTGCCTATATCTTCGGTGCGATTCCGACGAACAGAGAGGGATAGCAAGTCATAGAAGTCTTAGAAAGTGCTGCCATCTATGTACAAAAACATACTACGACATGAACTCGGTGGCCAGCGGGTTACCTCGCGCCTGTGGCTTCACAATTTCATATTGGTAACGGAAGTTTTAGGAAAAAAAATACTAAGCGCGCCATCTAGCGTTGATATCGATAATTTTAACAAACAACAAGCAGATAGCCAATAGATGTCATTATTAAGTGATCATCAATGAACCTAATTAATTATTATAACTATTATTATTGTTCCTAGCTGAGTATTTTCTAACTTTATAATGTACTTGTCAAATGAATTGTGAAGTACCCAAAACCTAAAAGGGAACCCGGTAGGAATCGGGTTGTATGGACGCTTCGCCACTGCCTGACATTGGAGGGTATAAGCAGGACTAACTCCTGCACAACGGGCTGAAACCCTCGGCACACCGGGAAGACTGAAGGAACCAGGAAGATCTTGGGCTTCTGGGAGGAGTTGAGCTGGCTAGATTGCTAGCTAGCACATCACGCACAACGGCCACTTTCTACGGGCTAAGTGCGGAAAAAGGAGCCCCACAACAGTAACAGGGACCAGAGAATAACCTCAAATTCATCGCAGGACTCGCTTTTAATGTAAAGTTGCATCAGCTTGTCACGCGAGATCTTAATATTGGTCTGGATGACTAATAAAAGAAACCAGAACCCTCAACCAATGATTTCGGATCATACGATACCAAACTTACTTTGCCGTTGCAGCAAGCGTCATATCGTCACAGATAGCCGCACATGGTGCAGCCGTTAGCTTCACCAGCCAGACACTTTGACAGGACACCAACTTTGTCGCACCATATGCCGTGCGTCTACAGAAACGCTTGAGCTCAAACAGAAACGTTTGAACACCAATATTTCTTGAGGACCGACAGTTCGATCCCACTTCTGATGACGGAGGAGAAGGTCTAGAACTCTTTAAAAAGAGGTGACGTCAGCTCTGCCGACGTCACAGGGTTCCACCTCATCATCATAACCCATGATGTGAGAGTAAAATTCCAAATTGTCGTTCATCCTTTATTTCTGGATGTTCCAAACTTAGTTTCGGAGCTCCGAACAGTTAGGAGTCTCACAAGAGACTGCCCATTTCAAATGCGAGGCGCCCTATTTATACCAACCATTTGACATCTCGATTGGTTTTTGCACGATTATTATTTAAAAATACCCGCCGCTCCGACATACACATAAACCTTCCTCTTGAGTCACTGCGTCCATTGGTGAAAAACGGTAAACTTTGAGTGTTCGGGGTGGAATGAAACATCGTGCTGGTAATAAATGGACTGTTGTTTATTTTCTGTTCTTCATTTACAAATTCTTCACGATAAGAAACAAGGCTGGCGACTGCCTGAATTCCGGTAGCTCTTAATGTTAACGTCAGTTCACAAGTTTTAACACGTGGCATTCTCGAAGTCGGCGTGCCGTTCGACTTTTTTTTTCCCTGACTAAACTCTTTCTAGCCTGACTAGGGTCGGCTTATAAAAGAACACCGGTCTTTTGGGTGAGAGCAGAAGGCGCTCGCAACCCTTAAAATTTAAGCGACCACGCTGAGGGCGGCCCACTAACGGGTCACGAACCTCGGCTCAGGGCGGCCACTGAGAGGATAAGACATGATCGTTTGAGGAAGTATGGTTTTAACCTAATCCTATTCATGCGTACGTAGTAGTCTTCAGCACGCGGGCCGGAACTGCTAAGAGAGGGCAGAGTGATGGGGAACGCGACGAGGTCCTCAACGGCGAGGATGGTACAGCGGTCTTGTGGAGTGTGTGAGCTTTTGATGCTCGATCTTTTCGCGAATGGCCAGAGTGATTTCATTCTCTGGATCTGACAGTACTGAACGCGGTCGTCTCCATTTGGCGCGATCAAATGGAGTATATATAGACGCTTTACGGATAAGCGTGTTTGGGTGGTTTACCGCCCGATCGAAGTAGCGTCTGCTGGCCATATGCATAAAATGCCTGATGGTCGGGATGTTGATGTCCACGTGGAGGTTGCGGTTGCGAACGTACCACGGGGCACCAAGAGCATATCTGAGCATTTTATTTTGTACGACTTGCATACGCTGAAAACAAGCAGGCGGTAAATGGGCGAATACGGGCGATGCGTACGTCATGATTGGTCGGATGCATGTCGTAAAGATCCTAATCTTGTTGCGGATCGACATTTTACTGTTCCGGTTTAATAGCCAGTCTAATTGGCCCATCGCGAATGCGGCTCGCGCGCGTACCGTGTTTACATGTAACATGAAGGTTAACCTCTGATCAAGGGTCACTCCTAAATATTTTGCTTTGTCCTTCCAGGGGATAACCTGGTCGGACATGCGGACTGAATAGTGAGGCAAATGGACTTTCCTTTTCCGAATGAATAGGATAGCCTGGCTTTTGGTAGGATTGACGGTGATTCGCCATTTGCAGAACCACTTACCGAGTTCGTCGGCGGCGGTTTGCAAAACGCGAACCACTTCGTCGGGGTCTCTATGTGAGGCGTAGATTACGGTATCATCCGCGAATAGTGCCAGATAGGCGCTTTGTGGTCTAGGGATGTCGCTCGTGTACAGCGAGAAAAGGGGACAGGGCGGAGCCTTGCGGGACTCCGGCCGTGATGGTGTGTCGGGAAGAGAAAGTTCCCTCCACGCGATATCTGAAACCGTGATTCGACAGGAAATCTCGTATGATGTGCACGAGTTGTGTGGGCACGTTGAGAGTGTACAGCTTGAACAGCAAGCCGTTGTGCCACACCCTGTCGAATGCTTTTTCAATATCGAAGCAAAATAGCACCGGTAGGCATACCTTTGCGAAATTGGTCGTGAACGTACTCCGTGATTCGGAGCACCTGATTGACACAACTGTGTCTAGCGAGAAAATTAAACTGTTCCGGAGGGATCAAATTTTAATTGTGGGCGACTATTTTGAGGTGGTCGAGGACGATCCGCTCGTAGATTTTGCCCAGAGTACTGAGCAGACTTTTTGGCCTATAAGAGAAGGGTTCGAAAGCGGGTTTCCCCGGCATGTGAATATCTATCACAACTGCCTCTTTCCAGACCTCTGGGAAGAGGCAGTTTCCAAACGCGGAGTTATAAGTTGAGGTGAGAATTTGGACTAGATGCTCTGGGAGCATTTTTATCATTCGAGTGGGGATCCTGTCGCCCCCCGAGGCCTTTCCTACGTTTGAGTGCCTTGATCAGAGCGATGACTTCTTCGATCGTCACCGGTGCAAGGGGATCGAGCGGCGGGTCGACGTCCGGGTCGACGTTATCGTTTGACGGTCGCGAAATAGAGATTGGCGGTGGCCGGACCGCGTTCCTATCTTCAACGAACGTGTTAACCGCAACAAGAATGTCGTCGTCTACGGGTACTGAGGTGAGCGATGATTGAGACTCCAGGCTGTCGGCCAGCAGTTCCGCTTTCTCGCCGGGCGTTGATTTGGACGATTGAGCGTAGGCATGGAGGTCACATCGTTTCTCCTGAAGAAACAAACCAGTGTCCAGAAGGCCTGGTGTGTCGGTTCGATCTCGGCCAGGCGAGTTTCCCATCTCGAGTCGACGACCTCTTTTATGCGTCGTCTGGCCTCACGTTGGAGGTAGCGCGCAAGATGTCATCGTTCCGGGGTGGGTCTTGTCGCGGAGGCTTTGAGCGTAGCATTACGCATCCTCACCCACCACCGAACGTCTTCGGGAAGTTGCCAGTGACTGTGAACAGTCTCTGGCACCCTCTCGGAGCTTTCGTTCAAGACGTTCTGAAGGTGGTTGGTGAAGACGCGTATCACGCTGGTCGTTTCCTCAGAAGTCTCGATATTGGTCGGGATCGCGGAAAGATCAGTGGATGAGGTGTCTGCGAGCTTAGTGCCTAAAAGACGCCAATTCGTTTTCACCTTCATCGGTATATTAGGATCTGTGTCTGATGGACTGTTCTGGGGGACTAGTTCGAGGATCACAAATCTGTGGTCAGAGTCTAACTCATGTAACACTTGCATGGAATGCACGCTGAGGCTTACGTTCCGTACCAGTGCTACGTCGAGTATGTCCGGTCGGCGGTCGTCGTTAGAACTATAATGGGTTGGTTCAGATGGAACCAGGAGGCTCATATCGATTGTGTCAAGACAACTCTCTAGGACTGCACTTCGCGTGTTGGTCGAGTTGCAGTTCCAGAGAGTGTTCTTGGCATTGAGGTCTCCCGCCAAAATGACGGAATCCCCCAACTCAAGTAAGGTTGAGAGTTCATTAGAGTGAAGCTCCTTAGTGGGCGAGAGATAAGCCGATATGATGGTGATCGGCGGTAGTCCTGTCATGGCTAGCCTGCAGACCGAAGCCTCAATGTTGTTCAAGCTTACTGGAGTTTCTAAGGGTATACAATGTAGGGACCTTTTGTAATAGATGAGAGTGCCTCCAAGACGGCCACTGGTACGATCGTTGCGTACCAGTTTTAAGTTTGGGATGTTGGGATCGCGGTGAGAAGGCTTAAGGAACGTTTCTTGGATGAGGAAAACGTCTATTCTATTGTCGCGGACAATGGAAGAAATTTCGGCTTTTTGGTCCCGAATGCCGTTACTGTTGAAAAACCCCACTCTGAGGGAGCGGGGTTTTGTCCGCTGGGGGAGTTGTGTGGCGTTAGTAGCCATTTATGGTAGAATGAGGGGAGGCGCACAGCGTTAACTGTGGCTTCAAATATTTGTTGCTGAATCAGAGAGATTTCAGCGATAAGTAGAGGATCTTCTACCCCAGTACGGGTGAAAAGACGGGAACGCTCAAAGAGTTTCCCATGGAGAATCATAATCTCCGGGGAGCCTAGTAAGGAGGCGACTGAAGATGAAGCGTCGCTTGCCTTCGCCGCCACCGTCACCGACTAGGAAGGGGTGGAAGTGATAGTGGGCTTGGGTTTGGGCTGGGCTGCCTTTGAAGAAGGAGCCGCAGCTGGGGGAGGATACAGTTGAGTTGTGGCCGGGGTAGCGGGAGAGATTCCGCTGGGGGCCTGGACAGGGGGATCAGCGCGCGCCGTGGGATGAAACTACGGGTTACGCACTGGCGCAGATGCCAGTTTGAATGTGGTGGCCTGAGTGAGTCACTTTCTCTGCGTCAACAAAAAAAAAAGAAAAAAAAAAAGAATATCATTGATGTATTAAAAAACCCAAAACATCAATGTAGAATATATTATACTAGCTTTTGCCCACGGCTTCGCCGTTAATAAGTTTTTTCCGGGCTAAAAGTACATAAAAACCTTCCCGTTGAATCACTCTATCCAACACATTTCTTTGGATAAAGATTAATATTATGACGTTGATACAACTCTTAACAAATAATGCACTAATTTCGACCAAATTTGATTACCATAAAAACGGTTCTAGTGAGTTAATCTTAAAAGATAGACATATACTGTGGCGAACATTTTTTTAGATCATTTCAAGAGGAATAATTCTTTCATACATATATTTTTGGTATCTTGAACCGTTTTCGCAGCGCACGCAATGGAAGCCCTCAAGGATGAATAATTATCCCCGTGTTTTTCACATTTTCCATTATTTCTTCGCTCCTAATTGTTGCATCGTGATGTTATATAGCCTAAAGCCTTCCTCAATAAATGGTCTATTCAACACAAGAAGAATTTTTCAATCCGAACCAGTAGTCCCTGAGATTAGCGCGTTCATACAAACAAACAAACAAACTCTTCAGCTTTATAATATTAGTAAAGATTAAAAAAGAGCAAAATTGGCTTGTCTTCAGGAGTACACTTATGTCTTCAACGAGAGACTTGTCGATCATGCGCGCATGTTAAGGTAAACGACATATTACTCGATATCGACAACGTCTCTACTGTCGTTATCGAGATAAGTCGTGGTGCGTATGCCCGGCAGGTTTGCTCACGATGTTTTCTTTCACGTTAAAGCAAGCGATATGTAATTGTTCAGAAAGCATACCCACAATATAACTTTACAAAAGTATGAGGTACGTGCGTTTTGAACCTGCGGACGTTCGTATCGACAGTCCGTTCTGCTCCCATCTAGGCTATCGCCGATATTGGCAACATAATATATCGGAACATCATAACATCTAGTAAACTAGTAAAATAACAATTAATCTACCAGGGTTACTACAAAAACGACGAGGTGTACAAGGAATCGTTCGTGGATGGATGGTTCAAGACCGGGGACTGGTTCTACCTGGACAAGAACGAGAGATTGTTCTACATCGAGAGGAAGAAGTTCAACTTCAAGTTTGGGGGGGGGAAGGTTAGTTATTTAATGCTTATTATATCTGTGATAATAGCCCACCTTCTAATTTTGTTTAGATGTTGTAAAATGCAATATTTTTTTTCGAGATAAATAAACCCTATCGCTAGTTCAACGAGTTATCAGATTATTTAAGTATAGCAGAGTTAAAAATAAATTTCTTGAGAAATTGATTTTTAACTCTTTTTCTATATCGACGCCCTATAATTATATTAACTACATAGCTAGAGTAATAAAATATTCCATGACAGTTTAATTGAAACAAAGGTTTTTATATTAAATTCAATCAATTATGCCAAATCAGACAATAAAATATCGTTTCTAATAAGCACGCACCTGTTACCCCAGATTTTAATTGAAGTCCGATTATTAACAGCGGATGTATTGTTTATACTACAAGGTTTTTTGTTTTTAAACCTTCTTACATTTTCAATAGTCTTTAACTGCTATAATAGTGAAAGGAGTTAGGAAGCAAAAGATCATACTCCTAGAGCCACTGCATACCGTACTTGTTTGTATGTGTCTAAAAGATATAAAAATAATACCTCCTAGTCAAAAAACTCAGTCCCTAGAACAAATATCATGTGGATGATACAACAGAATCTTAAAGGCTTTGCCCATTTCACATCCAGCTTTTCTACGCTGCAGTATACCAAAAGGTATATCTTTTATTTTATCATTCCACCCTCGAATTATATAGATAAAGGCTTCATGTTCATGTTGTGGGGTTCCTTTTTCCGCACTTAGCCCGTAGAAAGTCGGGCCGTTGTGCGTGATGTGCCAGCTAGAGGTCTAACCAGCCCAACTCCTTCCAGAAGCGCTGGATCTTCCTGGATCATTCACAGGCCTCTCGGAGTGATCTCGCTGTACTGAAGATTTCAGCCCGTTGTTACTCTTTCGCATTCCAGGATAGCGTGGAACACTGTTTTGGCAGCCGACAGGCATCCCCTGCAGAAGGGGCTATTGATGATACCTAAAACATATAAATATTATAAGAGGTAGGGGGGTGCGGGGTCTTCGGTGAATAACAACAGATTGATCGTTTCACGTCGTATATTGTAATGCAAAGAGGTTTCCGTTACATTTATACGGTATACAGGCGTTAAGACAACGATATAATTAAACAATTAACACAGTATCATCATCATCATCATCATCATCTTCCTGCCCTGGTCCCAAATTACTTGGGGTCGGCGCAACATGTTTTTCTCTTCCATTCTCTTCTATCTTTCGTCATCAAGTCATTCACGCCCTTTTCTTTCATATCATCTCTTACACAATCCATCCACCTCTTCCTTGGCCGTCCTCGTCCTCGCCATCCATCAACACTCAAATTCATCACTCGTTGGGTTACATGCCTTTCATCCCTTCTCCTCACATGTCCATACCAAGACAGACGATTTCCTTTCAACTTTTCTATCACTGGTGCCACTTTCAAACTCCCTCTAATATACTCATTCCTCACTTTATCCATTTTCGTCACTCCACACATCCATCTCAACATTCTCATCTCTGCTGCGTGTAATCTTCTTTCATCCGTCTTCTTTAGGGCCCAGCATTCTGATCCATACAAGACGACAGGTCTTATCACGGATTTGTATATTTTGCCTTTAAGCTTTAGAGGCATCCGTGGATCGCAAATTGTGCCTGTGACCTGCCGCCACTTCATCCAACCCGCGTTGATCCGGTGCCCAACGTCGCGGTCTATTTTACCGTTCCCCTGGACGAGTGACCCAAGGTACCGGAAGTCGGAGCAGGCCGGCAAAGATATTCCTGCAAGGTTAATGGCTACTGGACTAGAGAGACCGCCAAAGTCGCAAAACAGATATTCTGTTTTACTTCGACTTAACTTTAAGCCAACATTCTCCAGTCTTTGCCTCCATGTCTCCAGTCTGCTCTGGACCTCTGGGCCAGTCTCGGCAACCAGCACAATGTCGTCAGCGAACAACATACACCAAGGGGCCTCTTCCTGAATGTCCGATGTAAGAGCATCCATTATCATCAGGAAGAGGTAAGGGCTAAGAGCCGATCCTTGGTGCAGGCCCACTGCCACACTGAAGCTGTTGGTAGTACCAGCTGTAGTCCGGACTTGGGTACTGCACCTGCTGTACATCACTCGGATCAACCTCACATAGTTCCCAGGTATACCTTTCTCCTTCAGGGCCCACCATAAAATCTCACGAGGAACCCGGTCATATGCCTTTTCGAGGTCAACGAACACCATATGCAAGTTTCTATGTGCAGCTCGGTACTTTTTGCACAGCTGTCGCAACGCGAAAATGGCATCCATTGTTCCCCGACCAGGCATAAAACCGAATTGATTTGGTGAGATTTCACACTCATCTCTCAATCTCCGTTCAATCATTCTCTCCCATATCTTCATACTATGTGACGTTAGCTTTATCCCCCTATAGTTGTTGCACTCCAGCACATCACCTTTATTTTTGTAAATGGGTATTAGTAAACTATTACACCATTCGTCAGGTATGGCTTCTTCCCGCAACAACTTATTGAAGAATAAAGCTAACCATGTCCATCCATCCATTCGCAATAACTTCCATACTTCAACTGGTATTCCGTCAGGTCCTCGTGCCTTTCCATTCTTCATTCCATTCACTACACTTCTCACTTCGTCTACGCTAACATTTCTCACTAATCCCTCATTCATTGGATTATTCTCAAGCACTCTATTCCAATTATTCTCCTCATTCATTAACCTTTCAAAATATTTTTTCCATGTATCCTTAATCTCTTCCTCATTCGCGTTTGCGAAAGAGGTTGCGCTGCGCCGGAAAGGTGCTTACCTTTCCGGCTTCATCTCTAACACACTTAACCTGACATAAATATCGGCACAAAAATATCGGCAACTAACCGACCAGCATGAAAATCAATGTTCAACTTACTCAACAGAGAGACTGAGCGCGCACGAGAGTCGGAACACGAATGAATTCAAATGGCGGGACGCCACCCTTTTTATACACCCAACTGTCATTCCCACCAATACTTTGACGTCTCGACTGGTTTCTACAACTTTTCAGCACGCTACAAATATCTTTACAAATACCATTACAAAACGTTTATCCTAACACGGCCTTTCCTGACAGGAGTCCGTCCTCGGGCTCCATCTTCTAACTTTGGAGATCAGTCTCGAGAATCGGCAATAATGCTCCCGAACTTTCCTCGTTCAACAAGGCGTTGAATGGTGCAGCAGGCTCTTCAGTACATCTTTGCGTCTCTGACGTACTGGGTTGTTGCTCGCTTACTCCACCAGATGGCTCGTTGGCAAAAGGCTGGGCAATGCTAGCAGCGTCAGCCTCCTCAAGCTCGTCATTTGCATATGTGTACAAAAATAAAACAGAGCACAAAAACATGTCCAAAAAGATAACTAAATAAAGTAAGACTGCTCATATGACTTGAGAAAAATTACTCAACAGTTCAACGTAATAAAATCTAGGTACAGCGGATATAAAACATCCTGATATCTATACCAATCACCCTTGGCAGATCCAGTCATAATAAAAGCTAAGCACAGCGAATATAAAACATCTTGATATCTGTACCAATCACCCTTGGCAGGTCCCGTCAAAATCTAAGCACATCGGATATGAACCATCTTAATATCTGTACCAATCACCCGTGGCAGTTCCGTCATAATAAAATCTAAGCACATCGGATATGAAACATCTTAATATCTGTACTAATCACCCGTGGCGGTTCCCGTCATAACAAAATCTAAGCACAGTGGATATGAAACATCTTGATATTGTACCAATCACCCGTGGCAGTTCCCGTCGGGGGAGTGCCTCTCACGACTCGTTAGAGGTCTACGTGAGACATAGCTTTGCGTGTGTGAATCGGTCCCACATAAAAACATGTTTCCACCCAACCTCTCAATATAAGACAAATAATGTTTGCCAAACGAACACATCACACGCCAGAAACCCGTCCATGATACAACCCTGCGTGTACTACGGGCTCCAGGACCACATGTCTGAGCAATCCTCGACAGTGTCCGAGCTTACAACCACACAAAGTACGTCCCATATACTAGGATCGCATGCCCGAGCGCAGTCGAAAACAGCATCCAATAATATGAAACCGTACCTCACTTGAAGTGTATCCGTCGATCAGGATAGCATGCCTGACATAAGACATTGACTATACCGACCGCAAGACTAAACTTCCCTTAAACGTGTTCCCCTTAGGAAACTTTAACAAAACGTGTTCCCCCCTTAGGAAACTTTAACAAAACGTGTTCCCCCCTTAGGAAACTTTAACAAAACGTGTTCCCCCCTTAGGAAACTTTAACAAAACGTGTTCCCCCCTTAGGAAACTTTAACAAAACGTGTTCCCCCCTTAGGAAACTTTAACAAAACGTGTTCCCCCCTTAGGAAACTTTAACAAAACGTGTTCCCCCCTTAGGAAACTTTAACAAAACGTGTTCCCCCCTTAGGAAACTTTAACAAAACGTGTTCCCCCCTTAGGAAACTTTAACAAAACGTGTTCCCCCCTTAGGAAACTTTAACAAAACGTGTTCCCCTTAGGAAACTTTAACAAAACGTGTTCCCCTTAGGAAACTTCAAAATGTGTTCACCCCGTTAAGAAACTTTTTCATGAAAACTTTAGCTTTACAAAATATACAGCACCCAATGCGCTTTTCCGCAATCACCTGATATCCATGCCACTTGAAGCATGATGGAGCGCGTTGTTCCGCATTCGCGTAGTTCAGCAGCGCAAGGAGCGCGCAGTTCGGCAGCGCAAGGAGCGCGCAGTTCGGCAGCGCAAGGAGCGCGCAGTTCGGCAGCGCAAGGAGCGCGCAGTTCGGCAGTGCAAAGAGCGCGCAGTTCGGCAGCGCAAGGAGCGCGCAGTTCGGCAGCGCAAAGAGCGCGCAGTTCGGCAGCGCAAGGAGCGCGCAGTTCGGCAGCGCAAGGAGCGCGCAGTTCGGCAGCGCAAGGAGCGAGCAGTTCGGCAGCGCAAGGAGCGCTCAATTCAGCAGCGCACCTCATCGCCATGAGAGATTTTCAATTCCTGCCAACAGAAAATATACGCAGCAGCATCACATGACTCAACCATTCCTGGCCTAAACCAGACAAATTCAAGTGAACGGAGGGATTTGTATACGAACTATGTTAATCACTAACCAGTGGCCTAATGACAAAACTTGGTATATACACGGTTTGCCAATAATTTTGTATTCTGATCAATCTTCTAAATTCGCAAAAAAATCATCGACTCTTTATAAAGAACTCATCGAATCATAATAACAAAACAATGGCAGAATGAAAACTTCTCACCCGACTGTGCATGGATGTTACAGAGCGCTGGTACGACTTCACCCATTACACGTGGCCTGCTACTTCATAAGGAGCAGAGTGCGTTGAATCGCATTCGCGCAGCCAGGAGCGCGATATTCCCCACTCGTACAGCTTGGAGCGCGACATTCCGCACTCGTACAGCCTGGAGCGCGTCGTTCCGCGCCGTTCCATATTGCGTAGACAGTGCACACACACTGCATACATCTCCAATTTCTGCACTAATAAAAAAACACAACAGCAATACACCGTTCGGCCTATTCTGACCTTAAATAAAATCTGGCGTTAAACTTTCTGAACAGCCATCTCATTACTACCACCAGTAAATCCACCTGCGAAGTGGTTTGGGCAGAATCTCCAGTTACCACTACGTGGTAAAACGAGATTCCAATATTTGAGAATGTTACGTAAAAATAATACAATGGTTACGGGTAATACGATACCAAACATCCTCTATCATCGCAGTAAACGTCAGCTCCTCCAAGGATCCCATAGACGCTCTTCAGTAATCACCTTTTACGGCGTCTTCTAACGCTGAATACATTGAGCAAGTACTCACTGCAAGGATCTTTAGTATCTGCAATCAAGAACATCACAACAGCATCAAATGGTTCACTCTATCTCGGTCTTTAATCATATCTGGCATTAAATTTTGACTAAGAATTCAGTAGTCATCTTAGCATGAAGACAACCTCAAAATTATTGTGGGTCTTGCTCTTAATCCCAAAATTTTAAATAGTGGAATGCTGCGATCCGAAACCATGACCAAGGAAAGCCAACAATCCTTCAGACCGAACACTTTGCACCTAGATAATTTGTCAACCAAGGCTATGTACAGTCATTGTTTACAACAACAGATACTTTTCTCAAAGTCCTTAAGTTTAAGGACGGCTCTGTACCAACAATAACCACGAATTGCTTGTTAATCCATGTATGTACATGCCTTGATAAACAAGATCTCAATATTTTGTAAAGGTTACCAAAAATAAAAGAAACCACATAAGTTGAACTAAGGTAGGACTTCCCTTTAAGGAATCTTTGTGCTAAGTAGTATCATCCATTAAAACTAAAGTTTTACCCATTGGCCCATGTACAATATTTTTTAGTTAAACTGCCATTGAACGGAAAATATTTGAACCCCATAAGTCTTCAATTCAAAGTTAAGTATTCAACTCAAAAGTCAAATATCACTGCCATTATATCTGGTCGGCATTCTCATTGACATCCACTATGCGAATTACACATGAAAAATGGTTATCCTTTTCTTTTTACACTATACGGTACTTGACTTAGATCCACAAATTGATTATTATGTCCAAAATCTAGGTACATGACTAGTAAACAAAATCCCCAATATTCTTAGAGATCACCAGACATAATAAAGGAAACCATAACCTTCAAATAAGGATTATGGGTCATACGATACCAAACTTCCTTGACAGTCATCGATGATCATTCTCTTTGCTGGAGCAGTTTGCTAAAACCGCCAGTTGCCACCCGCGCAGTCACTTTGCCCAGGACACCAACTGACACCATAAGCGGCACATCTACCGGAACACTTGCACACCAACAGGAACGTTTGCACACCAACAGGAACGTTTGCACACAAACAGGAACGTTTCAACACCAAAAACAATGCTTGAGCACGAACAGTTCAATCGTGGTACACGGACACACTTGTTCATTCGAAGTCGTATGTATACACATGAATTCATCACAATCTTGTACACCACACGACTACTTTTATTCACATTGCAGTCTTATTCTTATCCCGATATTACTCAGCGCAATTTCTTTTTCTTCACGTAAATTGCGGGTAGTCCAATATCGCCATCGTACCATCCATGTATTCCACATAGCGTACATATGTAGCGAGCACAATCTATTTCTGTGGGCATCGATTACACATCCCACTTCTGATGTTGGAAATCAGAAGCGAGTTTGATTAAAATAAAAACAATTTATCACCGATTTTACATAAACACACTTTTCACTAATTTTACATAAGAACATGTAACAGAAATACTTTTACAAAAATATCGGCAACTAACCGACCAGCATAATCAATGTTCAACTTACTCAACAGAGAGACTGAGCGCGCACGAGAGTCGGAACACGAATGAATTCAAATGGCGGGACGCCACCCTTTTTATACACCCAACTGTCACTCCCACCAATACTTTGACGTCTCGACTGGTTTCTACAACTTTTCAGCACGCTACAAATACCTTTACAAATACCATTACAAAACGTTTATCCTAACACTAGTATATATTATTATATTCGTAATCACCGTTAAAAATCCTTAATTTTTTGATATCACACTCGATGTATTTTGAAAACATTATTTTTTTCTACATTACGTTTTGCCGCCAAAAATCATCAATTTTTTAATTTTTATGTACCCAGTGTCACTCTCACGGCTAAGACAAATCTATTGATACCAGTCACATAAAAATACGATAAGCCGTTTAGGCTCTAGGGCGTGCCAAAGAAATAAACATACATACATACACTCGAAAAACATAACCCTCCTTCTTTTGCAGTCGGGTAAAACCGTAGTTATTTGGACGTATTTAATTTACCCACCATCTTAATAAACCTAACTACGTTTTTCAGGTGTCTCCCGAAGAATTAGAAGCGGTAATCAGTACGGTACCAGGAGTGCAAGAGAGCATTGTATGTGGAACTGTCAACGGCCCTGCAGCAGCAGTCAAGATAGACCCTAAATACACGGTGCATAGAAAACATATTCACAAAGCTGTCGATTGTAAGTTTTTGTTATTGGATACCGCTTCATTATTCATACTAACCCAGAAAAGCAATAAGGAGCGGGTCATATCTAAGGCATAAAATCAGGGATGTCACAGCTTCGATTTTAGGAACAAGAAACCAAAATCCTGGGTAATAATTAATATGCTCGCCAAACTGTAAATGCATTTGCTTTCACACCCCCACGCACACGCCGGACCGAGTCCCTAACACTATATACACCCTACACCGGCATACCATCTAAAACCCCGCGGTGGCCTTCTCTAGCGCATAAGAGGCAGCTGCGGGCACCTTAGGCAAAGGGCGCCCTCATAACGACCGCAGCCGTCTCTGCGCAATGCCGCATTGCGGCCCATCTCTATCAGTAGTAGGGGCTCCGAAACCCCCACACACCGAAGGACGTCCTAAACGTCTGCGGCAGTGCTATGCCATCATTATACTGAGTGGAATGGCACTGGCGCCCACCTCGAGGTTGCGCTATGTACGAAAGTACAAAGGACGCACTCGCAGTCCCCCACTGCGCGCCCGCAACCCCTGATGGCCCCTTTTAGTCGCCTCTTACGACAGGCAGGGGTTACCGTGATGGAATTCTCCAAACGCCCCCATCCACAGGGCGAGGGACGCCGGTCAGTCATCTACTCGGCGTCTCCTACGTCTTCTGTGGCGACGGGTGGGATCGTGGCGCTCCCGATCCCGTTCAGCTCGTTCCTTCTGTGAGATGACCTGCTCACAAAAGTCAGCTACCGCACGCCAGGACCCCCGGCCGTCAACCATGGCTTTAACCACAGCCGGTAACGAGAGGTCATTTCCGACAGCTGCTACAAGAGCGCTGCGCTCATTATCCCAGGCTGGGCACTCCCCTAAGGTATGCTGAGCCGTGTCTCGTGGACAGTTGTCACAGTGGTGACATGCAGCCGTCTGTTCCTTGCCGGTTACACGATACAGGTACTCACCAAAACAACCATGATCTGTGAGTACCTGTGTCAACCGGAATGTCGCCGCGCCGTGGCGTCTGTCCAACCATTGGTTAAAAACAGGACGCACTGCCCCAACGACACGTAACCCCGCATTTGGGCTCTCCAGCCTGAGATACCACTCCTCCACAGCGGCCCTGCGAAGGGAGGCCCGCTTGGCCCTCACCTCTTTCGGGGCCGGTCTCTCCCCGCGACTGAACACCTCTTCTCGCCAGTGAAAAGTGGCAGAGAGCGCCTTGGCATCCAACTCCCAAGGGAGAAATCCGGCCAGAACGCAGGCCGCCTCATGCGAAATCGTGCGATAGCCCCTGATTGCTCGCTGTGCTACCGTGCGCTGCGGTTTGCGCAGAAGAGCAATGCACCGATTGTTCAGGGACCCGGCCCACACGGGACAACCGTAAAGAGCCATGGATCGCACGACTCCAGCATACAATGTTCGGCAAGGGATGCCAGGACCCTCCAGATTAGGCAGTAGGTTTCCCAGTGCACCTGCTGTCCGGGACAATTTCGGACCTAGAGATTTGAAATGGGCGCGGAAATCCCACCGGCCATCAAGAATCAAACCTAAATATTTCATTTTGCGGCCAATGGGTATCCGCACCTCATCTACTACTATATAGGCACCGGTTGGTGGCCCTTGCCGAGGCCCATGGAAACAAAGAGCCTCAGTCTTATCCAGGGCCACCGTTAGACCTAGTCGCCGAATGCGGCCGACTACATTACTGGTGCTAACTGCGGCTGGAGAATCGCCGCCTCCTGGAAGGTCCTGCCAGACGCTGTAACAAGCGTATCGTCGGCGTAGCAAGTGACACCGACGCCCCGGGGGTTGGTACCACGGAGTACCCAGTCATAGCCGATGTTCCACAAGAGAGGTCCAAGAACTGAACCCTGTGGAACACCGCACGACATCTCTCTTCTGAGCCATCCTTCGACGACTGGATACACTATTTGCCTGCCTGAAAGATACGAGTGCACCAATCGCCGAAGATACAATGGCACAGCGTGGTACCGCAGTGCTTCCTCAATACAAGCCCAAGGTAGGCTGTTAAAAGCATTGGCGATATCCAAGGACACTGCCAAGACAACCATACCCTGGGCCACTGCTTCTTCCGCTTGTGCTTTGACCCGCAGAATCGCGTGTACTGTAGATCGACCTCTCCGAAATCCAAATTGACAGTCTGCCAGGTTTGGACCGGACCCCTCGAGATGCTCGACGAGGCGAGCATGGATAATCCGCTCAAAAAGCTTACAAACCTCGTCAAGCAACACGATGGGCCGGTAGGCCGATGGCGATTCTGCGGGCCGCCCCACCTTCCTGAGCAAGACAAGCTTCCCAATTTTCCATTGTGACGGGAAGATGCCCTGCTCCAAGCACGCGGAGAAGGGCCACGGAGCCTCGGCCCCAGGTGCTCAACAGCTGTTACCCATATACGTCCGGGAATGCCATCAAGTCCAGGGGCCGTCTTTTTACCCCGTAGCCGAAGCACTGTCAATCTCATTTCTGCAGATGAAACCTCCGGGATTTCCCTTACCAAAGTTGATATCGACAATGGCGTCGATTGATTTGGCGCCATTGGTGGAGGAGCAATCTCTACGGTGGCCGGGAACAAGGTTGCTACGACTTTCTCCAGTAAGTTTGGTTGGAGAGCCTGTGTCAACGGGGGCGCCGCTGGGCGAAGTTTGTTCATTGCCAAACGGTAAGGTCGCCCCCATGGATCACTCTCAAGGGTCTCCACAAATTCTTTTCTCGCAGCAACCTTTGCTCTCCTAATGGCCACCTGCAGCGCTCTTTTTGCTTCCTTATAAAGGCCATAGAGTAGCCGCTCTTGGTTCTCATGATCCACGTCTCTTAATCTTCGACGACGATGCCTGGTGTAGCGACGCCGCGCCGCGACACATAGGCCGCGCAATTGCGCTAATTCTGGCGACCACCAATACACCTGTCGTCGTGGTAGGAGGCGGCGCACTCGGGGCATGGCTATGTCACAAATATCCACCATCGCCCCCGCAAACCATTCCACCTCCCGATCGATTTGAACCGGTCCTTCCGGCATGGGGAGCCACGACTTTACCACAGCGGCTTCCTCTAAGGCCTCTTTGTCGAGTCGTTTTATAGCCCACCGTGGGCCATCCCAATGCAGGGTGGTCGATTCGACATTGGCTTGGGAAGCCGCGGACGTAGAAACATCGAATCGAATATAACGATGATCAGATAAAGTTTCCTCGTCCGCGAGTACCCTCCAGCCACGAACACGACGTACGGCGGCCGAGCTAGCAAACGTTAGGTCTACTATTGAACCGCCATTATGTCGTACGCATGTCTGAACCGACCCCCTGTTTAAGACTGCAAGACCAGCTGAGACCGCCCACTCCTCCAGTACCTGACCACGAGCGTTGGTCGCCGGCGATCCCCAAGCTACCGATTTGGCGTTGAAGTCGCCGGCGACGATCACCGGGTGAGGTTAACCTTGTACCATCAGGGTCCCAAGCTGAATAAGAAATGACTCAAATTCAGACAGGGGTCTATTGGGAGAAAAGTAAACCCCAATGATCCAGAGATCTCCCAACAGAGCAGCAACACATCCCCGGCCCTTGGCCACTCTCATGAAGGGGGGGGGGGGAGCTCGCAGCACCTTGGGATACGATGGCCACTAAGCCGTCCATATCTCCCACCCAGTTGTCCCGGGGTAGAACAAAGTACGGCTCAGCGACCACGGCCACTTGCACCTTCCACTGCGCCAGACTCTGGGTGAGTAGGTCCTGAGCACGTGCGCAGTGGTTGATGTTAACCTGGAGGAGTTTTAAAGCCATTATTGGGCGGTCTCCATAGGCACCGTCTCGGACCTTGTTGGGCTTTCCGGTTGCAGCTGGGCCTTAGCCTCAGCAGTAACCGGCTTATTCAACACAGGCAAACGCTGGGACTTGCGTGAGGAGACGGGACACGTCTTTCCACCGACTCGGTGCCCAGCTGGCTTGCCAGCCGCACTACAAATCGGACAGTTCGGACTTGCGCTGCACTCGCGGGCTTTATGACCGGGTTCACCGCAGCGGTAGCACAAATCACTGCGGTCTACCTCACAAGTGCATCGCCCTCGTACGTGTCCCGGCTCTAAGCAGCGGAAGCACCTTAACGGTCGCGTCTCATGGATAGTCACTTTGGCTGCGATCCATCCGATAAGAACGCGACCGATCTCCTTTACCTTTTGGGCGGCTCTAATAGGCATCTTGGCCCAAATTGTGCCCATACCCGAGCGATCGGGGTGCATCGCGCCGACTTTTACGGCCTCTACTTGACAACCACCAGTCTTGGCAAGAGCTTCCGCGACCATTTCTGGGGTGGCAGTATCATCTAAACCCGATAGTCGTAGTTCCACTGTTTTAACGGGGCGGGAGATACGAACATCCTCTGAGTCCCGGAAGAGATCCTTCAGCTTAATAACAAGGGCTTCGGTCTTCTCCTCGCTATTTTCTCCGGGTACTTCGTAAAGTCGGGCTCCCGTAACCGTCTTTTTAAAATTAAGGCGCTCAATGCCAAGACTGGCAAGATCCACCCGCAAAGCCGACGTCATAACTTCCGTATAACTGACACCACGCGCTATTGCTTCCGTCATTGTCGTCATATGTAGTCATATTGCGTTGTAATCGTCACCGTGAAAGCAGCAAAGCGGGGTACACGAATCTTTGGTTCAATTCTGTGAGACCGCAGCTGCTTACTTGGTTCTGCACCACCATTCTGCACCTGCTTTTTCTTTTTATTCTTTTTACCCACCACGACGGTCCACTGCGTGTCCATGGACAAAGGGGCCGGGGGTAGTGGGCGGGGTTCTCGGGCAGGCTGCACCTGAGTAGCGGCTTTCTTTTTATTACCACACTTTCCCTGCGATAGATTCGAGGGGCCAGCGATTGCAATAGCCGCCATCATTTGAGGCTCGGTTGTAGGGGCAGCAGTGGTAGCGGTGGAAGTGGACCGAGCGGTCTTCTTCCCCTTTCCCTTACCCTTCTCTCTCCTCTGGTTCACCCTTTCAGCTGGACACAACTGCCCAGCATCGACTAATTGCGACCCAGGCATGGACGCAGTGCTCTTGGGCAGAGTCTGTGCCACTGTTTCTTGCCTGTCTCTCAGTTCATGAGCTAACGGGGGTCTTTGCATTGGCTCTGGCGGAAGGCGCATCAAAATTGCCTCGAACATAGCTGAGCAACGGTTCTCCAGCTGTTCAAGCCGCTGAACAACTGCCGACAGGCGGGTAGCCTCTGCCGCATAGCGGGAGCTTTCTTCCACGTTTCGTGCGTTCTCAGCCTTCCAACGTGCAACTTCTTCCAGCAAGCGTGCCTCTGCTGACGACGTCCGTTGAGTTTCCTCAACACCATTCATCGGCACCTCTTTAGGTGGTGGCGGTGACTTTAGGTAAGCACCCGTTCCTTCAATCTGCGAGCTCTACCTCTAGAGGCAGTGCTCGCTTTTACCACAGGTGTATTGTCGGTGTCACTCGATAACGATGATCGAGACCGATCTGGCGCACCCAATTGTTGCTGTTGCGCCCATAGGCGGTTACTTCGCCGCAAAGTGGGACGACTTCGCTCAGACTCAATGCTGAGTCCTGCTACCACTTCCTTATCAGGGATATTCTGTTCTGCATTAACTGCCTGTACTGACTCGGTTTCGAGTTCCGAAACAGACAGTTTTGGTTTGTTTGGGTTATTTTCATTATAGAGTTCCATTTGGTTCCCACGAGTATGGGGGAAAAAGACGGTCCACCCAGGCAGAGCCCCCTGTACCTGGGTAAGCCTAGCGTAACCCGCACAGAGTGTCGGCCGGTACTCTGGCGGGGGTCGCACTAGTGACCGAACTACCCATCGATCATGCATCCCCTCGCGGTGCGCCGCCGTTTGGGATTCGGGGTGACTTTTTGTAGAGGTTTTCTCCCTCGCGGCCCGGGCGGTTAAGCCAAGACCCTCGGTCTCAAGAGACGCTGCGAGACATGACCACAGCGCCTCTTTGGAGATTACGAGATCGGCGGTCGATCGAGAGAACAAAGTCTATTCAACCCGTCCTGTGGCAATGTTAGTGTCCACAGAACCCGCCCGCGTTCCTGCACAATGCCCTCTGCTTAAATTATCAGAGGGATATGTGGAAGACCCCTTGTGCTGGTTTTGGTCCACGTGCCCCTCATTCCTGAGGGACGCCCCCCTATCCGCCACCCAGGGGACGCGCCCGATGGGAGACCAGCAACTCCACACGGGTGCTTTCACACTCCCTGCCACTATTATAATTCACAGATAGAGGTGTGCAATTAACGCATGTGTAGTCGAGCCCTTATGGCCATGTGTAGTTCAGCAGGATAAGTACCAGGACCCCATATAAACAAAACAATATCAGAAACAAACGTTATAAAAATTCCCTCCATTTAATTTTGATACTGGTTAACTCCATGAAATTCACAAGTTTTTATACTATTATATGATTTCACGGTTCACCGCGAAGTAAAAGGGAAATACCAACACAACAAACTAAGACTTAATGCTTACATTTTATAGAGACAAAAATCATTTTAACCAATATATAGCCCTACTAGCGGCCCCGGCAGACGTTGTCCTACCCTAAAAAGGAAATAAAATCCTAGAACCCGAGTACAGCGCTAGCTACTGGATCCGATTGTAATCTAAGCCATTCTCAAATCTATCTGAAGACACACAAAAAATTTCATTATTCATAAGTACGATACTAATGTCACTCAATTGCTTTGCTTTCCCGGTACCCCTCCACTAACATTTAAACTTCATAGTATGGTATTAAAGTTCAAATTGACTTTTGAGCATTATTACGAATCTTTTGTATGGGAATATAGAAAAGTGTTGTTTTTAGACTTTTTCAGGCAATTTTTTAATTTTTCTTTCTGTAAGAACCATCCTCGTACTTCTAGGAATATTATAAAAAAAGAATTAGCGAAATCCGTTCAGCTGCTGCCGAGATTTGCTCTTAGCAACACATTCAGTGATTTATTTTTATATTATTATAGATGTAGCATGTAATAGAACGCTAAGAGTCCAAAAAGTAATAGCATAGTACATAGGTATTATTTACAAATTAATAACACGTAAAATAAGACGAGTTTATAAATAAGACCGATCGTAAATCCGTAAACAATCGTCTGTTCACTATATTATTATACTCCCTTTAAAAGGTGAATCGCTGGATATGGAAGGCGCGTCTGAAGAACTATCATCATCTGTTTGTTGCGGCGAGAGCGAGCACGTGTTTTCTGACAAAGTGGTACCAGGGTAGCATAAGCATGTATCGGTGTGTCCTCATAGATTGTGCAATATTTGTCTAACATAGAATATGTTCAATTATTAATGTATGTGTTTTTTTATCGCTGGGAAACCGCGTTATCGCTACCACCACTGTGAGGTGAGTGGAATGGTTATGTTGGTTTCACGGTTTTAGCATCATCCGACTTCCTATATCACTGGTGGTAGGTCTCTCAGGTAGGTGGTAGGTGTGTTTGCACTATTTTGTTTTTTTAATTTAAAGGACATTATAGCCAGTGTAACTTCAGGACATAATGAGACTTGTTTTTAATTTTTATGGAAATATTGAAAAAGAAACAGTCGAAAGCAGGATTCGACTGTTTCTTTTTCAATGTTTCTATAAAAATTAAAAACATTATCCAGGCACTACATGGCTATTAACATGTATAAAAAATCATAATATAGGATAATAAGACTGTTCATCTTATGTCTCAGGATGACGAGCGCAGGGGAGCGCCAAACAGTGCTTTGGTACTCAAGGTGCTGGATGGTGTCACTACTGTTTATGGGCGGTCTTATCGCATACCATCAGGCGAACTTGCTCGTATCGTCATTCAATGCAATAAAAAAATTTGCTCAAATATTTGCCATCTTTCTTCATCCCTTCACTGTCTGGCGATTATAATTTTTAAGTATTTGCCATATTCTTTCCAGTCCGCTAATTTCCAAATAATATTTAGTTAACAAATAAAATTCCTTATGTGTTATATAACGGAAACTTCAACTCACGACTTGCAATATCATCAGACTAGATTTCAATTAATGCCTTTATTACAGCTAGCTTGAGCGACTACAAGCGTCTACGCGGTGGGATTGCCTTTGTTGACGCTATTCCACACACAGACACAGGGAAGACAAATCGGGGCGAGGGCAAGAAACTGATTCACACATTAATCGAGACTGGGGAGTGCGTCTTCTAATTAATAGTTAAGAATTGGGTATTGCTTAAGAATTAAAAGTATTACCTTAAAACAAAATTTTTACTGTAACATTTTGGTTGTTTTTGATAATTTTAACACCTTACTACGTAGCACTTATGTTTGTTTTTTTATTAGACATATTACAATGAAATGTAACCATAATTCATGTAAATTAATATTAATTAAATTGTAATATAATTGGGCTAAATAAATAAATAAAGTTTAAAACCATTTTTTTATTTGTTTGGGTGATTTATTGGAACAGCAATCAACTCGCTGCTAGTTTTTTGGCTGATAAATCTTTTTCAACTTACCTTCATCTAACTCCAATGAGGGTTGGCACATCTTGTTTGAAGAATGGTGTAAATAATTAATTATGAATTTAAAACGCTATTCCGACCCTATATTGTATGAAATTTTCGAACTGGATCCACGAAACTTTCATTATTTTTAACCGACTTTCAAAAAAGGAGGAGGTTCTCAATTCGTGTGTTTGTATTCTGTGGAGTGTATCCTTAAGTTATTTGTCTTCATCTTCATAATTATCATTATTAGCTACACAGAAGAGAGAACCTGTATGAATAATTTCCAGTGCTGAGCATGGGCCTCCCCTAAAGATTTCCAGACCGACCTTCTTATAGGTACTTCCTTCAATTTCTGAATACACCAGTATCTATATTTAATTTCAAATCAATTTTGTTATAAATATGTAATTGCGTGCTGAAAATAATTTAAAGAGTCTTCTTCTTCTTTTAAATGATGGCTTCCACCGATTATCTATAGGTGATTTCGCCAATGTCAAGTAATAATAGCAGATACAAAACAATAAATATAAATTCTTAGAAATAAAAAGTAGTCGCCATGTCGAAAAACAAAACACGACCATTTAGTCTATTATTCTGTTATTACACTTGTGACAGAAGAAATTTGTCAAAATTGTAATATATTTACATTATTTTATAATTAATAACATATTTACATTATTTTATATTTTGATAACTTTCACGCCCACGGACTCTCTCTCACACACGCACACACACACACACGCACACGCACACATACACGCACACGTACACATTCACACACACATAACACCCTCACCTTGTTCTAAATTTCTTTTCGTTATTTTACTATTATTAACATGTTTTAGCAAAGTTCATACTCAAGAAATATAAATGTAGAAACCTATTGTTTTATGGAGGGCCTAATAACTGCGACACAGTATGTTACTAATGCAGTTATTACGGTAATAAATTGTTTATATTGAATTTCTTGTAACTGTACCGAAATAAATACTTTTTATTTTTTATTTTATTTTATTGTTAGTTTTTAAAATTTTGAGTTCTCAGTTTTACTCAAAGAGTTTTATATGTCGATGTAAATGCTATAAAAACTCTTTCACTTTCAATTCTATTCCTCTTGAGCAAGTATTTCTAGATCTGTATCTGTTGTTTGATCATCAAAATATTAAATCAAGACAGCTTTGGGAATTCCTATTATAATAAATTACAGTACTTTTATAAACGTCTGTGCTCGCGGCGGCGTCGTGTGCCGGGTCGGTCACTTCCCTGTAACATGGTTGAGGAGGCCGATGGCTGGCACATGCGTCATACTCGTGAACGGGTGCTGCTTGTGTGGACTGGTCTGCTCTGTTTGATGGTTGACTTTATTTTTTACTTAAAATTAAACATGTAGGTGATTGTTTCACTTAGGTACTCTCCGTTAATTTTCGCATTTAATATCCATCTTTAAAATTGAAGTAATATTGTGATTTTCAAATTGTAAAATATATATATTTAAAAAAAATGATAAAAGACCTACGCTGAGTTTCTTGGTGCTTCTTCTCAGGTCAGTGGGCTTTTCCGAAGCACCGGTAGAATCTTTTAGTATAACAACATTGTGAAAAATGAAAAATGACGTGTAAAAGTGCCCTTAGGGGCCTAATTACTGAATAAATAATTTGAATTACTAGCTGTTGCCTGCGGCTCCGCCCGCGTTAAAAAGTTTTTCCGGAGAAAAGTCCCGCTTTATACTTTTCCGGAATAAAACCTAGCCTAAGTTACTCCTTATTACATCAGCTACCTCCCAATAAAAGTCCCGTCAAAATCAGTCCAGCCATTTCAGAGATTAGCCGGAACAGACAGACAAAAATTAAAAAAAAAAATTTGGTGTATGTACCGTATATATATTCATTGGATAAAGATTAATATTATTACGTTGATACAACTCTTAACAAATAATGCATTAATTTCGACCAAATTTGATTACCATAAAAACGGTTCTAGTGAGTTAATCTTAAAAGATAGACATATACTAACGCGGACATTTTTTTAGATCATTTCAAGAGGAATAATTCTGTCATACATATATTTTTGGTATCTTGAACCGTTTTCGCAGCGCACGCAATGGAAGCCCTCTAGGATGAATAATATTCCCCGTTTTTTTCACATTTTCCATTATTTCTTCGCTCCTGATAATTGCATCGTGATGTTATATAGCCTAAAGCCTTCCTCGATAAATGGTCTATTCAACACAAAAATAATTTTTCAATTCGAACCAGTAGTTCCTGAGATTAGCGCGTTCAAACAAACAAACAAACAAACTCTTCAGCTTTATAATATTAGAAAAGAAAAGAAAGAAAAGTAATTTATTAGTCACGGACAGACATGCATAGTACAAACAAGCCCAAAAAAAATAAAATAAAAGAATAACATCACAAAAACTTGAGAGGTGTCAAGGGACACCCGGATGGAACGAAGTTCTTTTCGATTAATTAGTGAAGATATTGTAATAAATTTTTTACATTTGTTTTAAAATTTTTACAATAAAAATTTCGAATGTCACTTTTACAACCAGTTCTTTGTTGTTACTGGCTTGTATTAGTATAGATAGTATAGATAATAGCAATTATTATAATTATGTAAATCTTCTAATCCTATATTATGATTTTTATACATGTTAATGGCCATGTAGTGCCTGGATAATGTTTTTATGGAAACATTGAAAAAGAAACAGTCGAAAGTAGGATTTGAACCCACGACCTCCAGCGTACCGTGCCGGTGCTCTGCCAATTGAGCTATTTCGACCCTACCTTCGCTATTTTTACCCTATGTAAATCTTGACTTCATAACCTTCTTACTAAAAAGTGATAAATAAAAACTTTTTAACAAAAAATAGCACCGACTTCAAAAACCACTATAAAGAAAAAAATTACTTGTGCTTTGCTTATGGGTTATAAGGACATTTTAATAATATCAATATTATATACATTGCCATTCGTGTGATTATATTAATGTACAATGAATAATTTTTTGGAGTCGGTGCCGGTCATAAAAAAAATCGTGCAAGTGTAAACTAACGCGTCATACAAGAGCTGTATACGCAAAAATATATAAAAATATCCTTATAATACACCCATTAAATTGTAATATGAACCGGTTACTTAACAAAAGAATGAAATAAAAAATACTAGTCGAGTGACAAATTAGTACAAAAATTCAGGCACCGACTCCAAAGATTTATTCACTTTTATGTAGTGCCTGGTTAATGATTTTATATTTTTATGGAATCCTGAAAAAGAAACAGTCGAAGCGGGACTCGAACCCACGACCTCCGGCGTACCGTGCCGGTGCTCTTCCAATTGAGCTACCTCGACTTCCGCCATCGATTGCTAATTTCAGGATCCGTATTTAATTATCTTAAAGGAGATGACCAGCGACATCTGTTAGCAGTTATTACAACTACTAACTCAGCATTACTCCTTTACAGGAGTAAGTAACCGAAACGAGTCGCTAAACTATACTAATAATTAAATTTCTCCGCGTATAAAAAAAAGATTCGTTCTGCCGTTCTGGCGTGATTGAGTACCAAACATCTATCCAAACTTTTACATTTATAAAATAATGACTCCGTTCATAAACTTGCTTGAGTAGAAATATATTAATTTGTTCCTTTTAGATTTTAGTTTTGTTTCCATTAAGTATCCCGTAATTTTCACAAGTATTTTATCGCCCAGGAGCTGCTTTACAGAATGCATCGATCGGCAATACTTTCCTCTTTCTCTTTGTTGTTGCT
The DNA here is from genome assembly GCA_949316025.1 of Lapara coniferarum. Classification (NCBI taxonomy): domain Eukaryota; kingdom Metazoa; phylum Arthropoda; class Insecta; order Lepidoptera; family Sphingidae; genus Lapara; species Lapara coniferarum. Next base: position 16,888,893 of record OX438923.1, read on the forward strand.
GCGATTATAACTATTCAGGCATAATTTATGCTCCGATGTGCTTTTATTGTATGTTTTAGATTATAGCATTCTAATGTTTACGTATTTTTTCGAATTAAAATCGTTTGTAGAATTTTTATTGCCCACTAGGTTTTGCCCGCGGCTCCACCAGCGTTAAAAAGTTTTTCCGGGATAAAAGCCCCCCTTTTTATTTTCCCGGGATAAAATATAGTCTATGTGTTAATCCAGGACATGATCTACCCGTGTGTTAAATTTCATCGGAATCCGTTTAGTGGTTTTTGCGTGAAAGAGTAATATAATCATCCATACGTGCAGACATCCATACATACAAACTTTTGCATTTGTAATATTAGTAGGATTTTATGGCTGCCTTTGCTTCGCGCATGGAAAATAATTTAGATGTAAAAGGAAAGTGGTGGGTTTGAAGCCTGCACGAAGCCTTCTATGTGTCATCTGTAAATATTACATTGAACTGTTTTAATTTAAATATAGTCTAGTAACTATGCGAAGAAACTAGACTCTAGTTTTTTCTTCTTCTTTTTTTAGCTTTTCCAAGTCCACTGATAAAGATAGGCGATAGCATGGTCTAGTTTCACCACACTTATTGTCGATACAAATATTTGTAGAGAACACAATAATTTTCGTACAATTGAATCCACAGCATTAATGTGGCAGTTGTTTTGTCCTAATATTATTCATTTTATGCAATAGCACAAATTCCTGTACAATTTCAAGATAAAGTTCCAAGATACCCGTATATTCTCAAGAACTAGTGACGTCACACGTTAATACATGTAATAAACTTTCAACATGACGGCCTTGATGTAGAACAAGATTAAGTAACATGTAGGATGTAGAGGTATTACATCAAACTAGAAAATTTGTAGCAGACGTCATAAATTCTACTAAGACAAGGTTATAAGAAGGATACTTAGATGGACTGCCTCGGTGGCGAAGTTGTATTACGGTACGACTGAAATGCAGGGGTTCTTGGGTTCGATCCGCGGTTCGGGCAAAATTACATTGGGTTTTTCTAATCAATGTCAACCCGGGGTCTGGAATTTGTGCCTGATATGGCGATAAGCTCGCCCCCTAAATACGGAATACGCACGGCGAAACATGGGTGCACTAGTTGCACCACTGCCTACCTCTTCAGGAATAAAAGGCATGAGTGTATGTGTGCACTTACATAATAAGCGCTATGTCTGACAATGAACATGATTAATATTGAAATTTATGCCCAATATTGCAGTAAGTTTACTTCCAATCACATCACGAGAACCATATTAAATTAATCATGACAAGTGATTAGAGTAGTTAGTTGCCTTTGTTTAAAGTTTAAATTGTCATGTCAAATGAAGGCGTGAGTTTATTAACAAACATTTGATCAAATCTCAACGATCCAAGCGAAGGAGTAAGCGTGTCATAAAACAGCACTTAAGTCGCACTCAGCCGTAATCTGGCAACTGACATGACAGTTGACGGTAATCTTGTGCACGCGTTTGGGATCTTTGATGCTGTTTCTGGTGATCGTAACAATACTACGTATGTTTTTGTTCTATCGATAGCAACCGTCTCGTTCGATGATAAGTGACCAGCCCCCTTATTCTCTATGACACACGTTATTTTCACCGCTGGTAACAAGCGCGTAACATAACTCACCGTTTATCACTATCGACTGCCTCGGTGGCGTAGTTGTATTGTGGTACGACTGCAATGCTGAGGTCTTGGGTTCGATTCCCGGGTCGGGCAAAGTGATATTGGGTTTTTCTATTCAGTATCAGCTCGGAGTCTGGAATTTGTGCACGATATGGCGATAGGCTCGGCCCCTATCACATCATGGGACGGAATAACGATGAAAAGTGGGTGCACTAGTTGCGCCTCTGCCTACCCCTTGGGGGATAAAAGGCGTGTGTGTGTGTGTGTGTGTTTATCACTATGGATATTGGCATACAGAATACCATTCAAAGCTAATTACACGAAGTTAACTTAACACGGTCGCATTACGAGTTAAGACTGTCATAGAGAATACGGGGGCAGCTCTGTATACTAGCAGCCCCTCCAAGAGCACTAAATATAAAGCATACTATGGCAATGTTCTGCGCTCGTCATCTTGATATCATATCATGTCATGATATCTAACAATTGAGAGTTCTTGCACTTCTTGTTTTCATGTTTGAAGAGCATCGTAAACGACGTAATTATGGGAATTACGAGGACATCAAGCGAAGTTGTTTCATAATTCTATTAGATAAAAATATAATGAGTTTTATTGTTTCAAAATTGGAATAAATAGGAATATAGCAAATACTAGCATCTTTCCGACTACGACGTCACTATGCGCAACATTTTTATATTTGGAACTGGTCGCGATACCACGTGTCACGTGACAAACAACACGTTGTGTAATAACGACGTGACACGCGCGACACGCGATGCGACACGTCCCGTATGATTGTTTATTTCCTACATGACGTCGTGAAATCTTAAACACTTTTGATAATATTACTGGACTATTTGATTACACATTAAATGTTGCGATGTTTCTTTTAGAGGGCAAATAATCATTCATGCTCACACCTCGTGTGAGTTCCTAATAAATTACTGTTGTTTGTAATTTTCGTTTGCAATGCAATGCAATCAGCCCTGTATTATTATACCTACTGCCCACTGCTGAGCATAGGCCTCCTCTACTACTGAGAGGGGGTTAGGCCTTATTCCACCACGCTGGCTTAGTGCGGGTTGGCAGACTTCACACGCCTTCGAAATTTAGGGAACTTTTCAGGTATGCAGGTTTCCTCACGATGTTTTCCTTCACCGTTAAAGCGAACGATATATACTTGATACACGCGTAACTTCTAAAAGTTAGAAGTGTGTGCCTTGGGTATTGAGCCTCCGGAAATTGCCTCGGCAGACCGTTCCATTCCCAACAAGGCTATCGTGCAATTTTCGTTTGCTTCAGTACGATTATTAGGCCATAATAAATTTATTTTAAGTAAGGTGGCTACAGAAATTAAGCAAAGCATCAATTTACCTACAAAATCGTGGCACGGCTATGATGGCAACAAATCTGGTGACAAAATAGGTATCCTACTTATAATATTATAAACGCGAAAGTTTGTAAGTATATATAGATGTATGGATGTTTGTTACTCTTTCACGCAAAAATTACTGAACGGTTCTCGATGAAATTTGGCACACGGGTAGATCATGTCCTGAATTAACACATAGGCTACATTAATTTATCCCGGGAAAATATAAAGCGGGACGTTTATCCCGGGAAAACTTTTTAACGCATGCGGAGCCGCTGGCAAATCTAGTTATAATATAAAAGTAGTCTTGGCATACACCAGAAAACGATATAATATAGAAATTATTCCTCTGGTTTAAAAAAGGGCTCGTCTGCCTCGGTGGCATTGATGTATTAAGGTACGACTGCAGTGCTGAGGTCTCGGGATCGATCTTCGGGTCGAGCAATAATGGGGTTTTCTACTCAGTATCAGCCTTGAGTCTGGAATTGTGCCTGATAGCGATAGGCTCGCCCCCTATCACATCATGGGATGGAATACGCTCGGCAAAAAGTAGGTGCACATGTTGCGCTCTTCGGGAATAAAGGGGGAAGACTATCTGTGTGCATAAAAACCGCGCACCGCACTAGTCAATTTACGATCCTTTGAACCCAAAACTGTCCATCATCATATCTTAGTATTTCTCAAAATGTCTTTATGTCAAATTCAAACCAAAAACCCACTTAAAATAATATTGCTTGCAGAAATACCCCAGGGCAATCATACCAAAGAAATCAAAAGATTAAAAAACCAATACAAATATCATTAAAAATAATAAACGGGATCAAAGATCTTAGCAATAAATAATCTATTGTGCTGGAAATTTCTTTTGGAACCCAATCCATTGATAGTTGACCGAGGAATTCTCCAGAGAACGCATTATATTGAAATGGTGTTAGAATATGAACATTACCAGATACACGACACGACAAAATACGATGACGATTTTCGAAAACATTTCTGTGAATTGTGTTTTATCGGGGAATTGCAAAGAGAGAAATGAAGATCTGTTCAAATAAAATATCAATAGGGAAAATCACTGTACAAATGGATTTTCATAATATGTAAGTGTACTGTGTAGATGGTTTTGTATTCAGTATTGGCTTGTTCTGTCGGTTCTGCAGGTAAAATTATAGCATTGTTGGTGCCTTTCTATTGCCATTCAGATTGCCGGAGACCCGATAAAACGTCTCCTGTTCTAAATTTCTACGTGTCATCCTTAAAGATAGGCATGCAATTTCTGTGAAGTGTGGCTGGTGATCGTGATTCTGACCATCGGGGATAATCTTGTTTATTCACTTATCATATTATCTCACTAATATTATAAATGAGAAGTTTTATGAAAATGTTTGGATGTTTGTTAGAAATAAACGCAGAAACTACTAAACGGATTGGTATTAAATTTGGCACACCGGTAGATACACATAGGCTACTATTCATCGCAGTAATTTGCTGACAAGGGAAGTAATGGATGTTTTTATGTGATTCTTTAAGTAGATGGCGCTGGCATCGCACTATGTTTTAGAGACTTTAGTAGCTGAAAAGGCTTTCACGCGGGTGAAGTCGCAAGCAACCCCTAGTCTAGTATAATAAAAACGTATCTGGTAAGTCTGGTCTGGTAATGTTGAGTGTTTATAAGCGATAACAATTATGTATTCTACATTGGTGTATTAGTCATTATAATAATAAGACATGCCGTGAAGTAAATGTCGTAGCCGATTATCGTGTCGTGCACCGTGGAAGTGTTCTAAGCGTTCGAGGGAGAAAATATTTAGAAGTCAATTGGTCGGACTCGACGCGGCGTTACTTTGATTTCGAGGGTTATTGTGAATTAACCTTTAATGTACATGGTTAACACTTTAACAATTCTTATAAAAGTGGACTCTTATACTTTAGGTTCGTTTTTTATTTATACGGCTTTAGGGTTGGTCAAGCTGACGCCTATAATCGCTTATAAACTTTTGTACAAAAAACAGTCACTATGAATCCATACACATTACAGAACAATGGCTCCCGTCGCTTCTGGTTGTCTTTTTGAACGCTTTAAACTGAAAAATCTACGAAAATGTTTATGATGAAATTAGCTATGAAGATAGTTTGAAATCCTTGAAAGGAAATAAGCTACTTTTTACCCCAGAAAAATATATGGCGGAACTCATCCCGGAAAAATTCTTTCACGCGGGTGAAAATTTTAGTTACATAATAAAATACTCATTTCGCCGAAAGAAATTAATCAGATCGGTCATATTTCAAATTAATTAAATAGTTAAACTCATGAATCAAAACACGATCCTACATAGAGCTAGGTGATAAATAAAATACTCCGGAGTATCTACCCAGAAAATGCTCGAGTATTACAAGAAACCGAACACATAGTAGTTATTTCAGCAAAATAGGTACTACTGCTACTTTCACCAGAAGCTCTTGTCAAGATGCTTTATAAATTCGTGAATGTTAATATAAAACTAGAAAAATTTATGGGAATGACATAACCTAACGATAAATCTATTGCTGCGATAGTCATTTCTATGAATAACGTTACCGTTTACGATTGTTGTAAAGCATTTTAACAACATCCCTATTAAGTTTTTTTATGTATGAATCTTGAGTTTGTTTGAATGCATCTCGTGATGCAGAATACAGCATCTCTCAAATAAACTCTAATCTCCAAACTGCATCCACTCACAGCAAATAGCTTATGAAAAATGAGCGCATACAAAGCTCGAAACAAATTCATAGGATGTCGCTTTGTAGAACAGAACGGGATTATGTTTACTGAAGAGACGAGGCTGGAGAGACAGGAGTCAAACGAGCCTCTTATGGATATTGCGTTTGAAATATGCACCGACAAGCTTAGCTCGAGACGAGATTAAATTCGCCCTAAATCGAACTTGTGTCCTGCTTTGAGTGTAATAAAATTTACTGTCTTTGGATTTACATCAGTAACGTGTTACGGTTGCGATTTAGTTAGTTATGTGGCTATTTTTGTGTGCTTGTGCTGATCGCAGATTACGCTCTGAACTACGATTTTCTGGGTTTGTTTGCAGGTTCAGATTTTTTTATCGGTAGCTGTTCTTTGATCCAATAAATAAAAAAACAAATAGCATTTTCTTCGATTTATTTTTCAGGAATAAACCTTTCACATTCAAACATCGTTCGGTATCAATACATTTATGTACATATATAGCATCACGTTTTCCCTTTTTCAGGGGCAGAGATGATTCACATCCACATTTCGCTAGCTTTGTTAGGCCACATGTAATGGGGGGCGGGCCTATTGCCATTTACGGGCACATTTCCAACCTCCGGGCTGACACTGAGTAGAAAAACCCGATATCACTTTACCTGACCCGGGCAGCGAACCCGAGACCTCAGCACTGCGGTGATACCGTAATACAACTACGCCACCGAGGAGGTATCAAAATGTAGTGTATTATCCACATCTGGTATTGTCTGCTTGAAAAAAATCGCTTTTATAAAAATAATGCTCATTTCCCATAAGCAAACATCTAGTAGTATATAATCATACATTTCTACTAGCTAGTAATAATGTAACTTGCAACTTCTCAACGCCCAAAAAAAATATTACAAAAATTGTTGTTCTTTCTATGAGAATGGCGAAATTTTAAATGTAGGGGAGGATTACAGGTAGTTTCATGATTGCATGAAACTCGTGGCCTAGGTTTCAAATGAAAAAGGTAAGTGCTAAAAAGTTTACCACCTTCCAACTATTACTTGTGTCTCATAATGAGATCTGACACAGTTTTTTTTTATATATCTAATTTTCAAGTTTTTTCTAAAACTGGTATTTCTGGTGTGTAGGCACTGAATAAATCTTTTTATAAAAATATTTAAATAATCTCAGATACATAGAAGATATTAATTCTACAAAGCTGAGGCCACGGCTTCAGAATCTCGCTGCGTCATAGAGATTCATTAACAATTTCTCATTTCACAACTAATATTACATTTGCTTTAAGTCTGTTCTAGCATTCATTTCAACTAAAAAGGAAGCGTCCTTTGGTTTTGTGTCGTCTAGATATCTAGTATCATTTGTAAAAGTATATTATTTATTGGGTTTTTCCATTCAGTATTTGGAATTTGTGCCCGATATGGCGATAGGCTCGCCCACTATCACATCATGGGGTGGAATACGCAAGCGAAAAGTGGGTGCATTCATTGCGCCCTTGCCTACCCCTTGGGGGAAAAGGCATGAGTGTGTGTGTATTTTTCATATTTTTTCTTTTTTATTTAACGTGTATGTTTCTTCTTATCTTATGTTACTATTATCTTAATTATTACTAATATTATAAATGCGAACATTTCTGTAAATGTTTCGATGTTTCTTCGAAGTAAACGCAGAAACAGCTGAATTGATGTCCTGGATTAGTATATTTAAGGTACTTTTTATTGTGGTAATTTGTTTCCCAGAATAAATATTAGATTTTTTTAAACTTAATTTTTTTTATAGCTTGCATGTGTTGCGACTTCCATACATTGTCATAGCAATTCGCACGCCAACACCACGTGACCGACTCGCGACGGGAATATCACACAAAGCTATGTTCTCTCTCTGCCTTTAGGCAGAGGTGCAACTAGTTCACAATTAGCTGAGTTTACACCCATGTCACGATATTTTGTGGGGAGCGTTCCTGTCACACTGCTGGCCTCGAACTTTAATACTAGACCAACTCATATTTTTCGATTCAAAAGTAACCATCACCCTGGAAATCGGAACTGAAACTTCACTATTCTCTACTAAAATACGTTGTTGCTTAGCTATAGAATCGTTTACTCATAACGGCCAGTAATTATTCGCGATGATGTCGTTCAAGCCAAAACACATTGCGCAACGCTCCCCACTATCCATCTAGAGTTGTAATTAAAGCTTTCTGTCAACTTTGTGACATTTGTGCTTGTTAGCAGTCAGCAAATGCACGGTTTTCTAAACGTAATTGCTTTTCTAACTTCACAGGCTGACGGAAGTAGTTTATAAACTCTGTTTTAATTTTTTATAGAGCTTTCGTGGAGTAATTGTGCAAAATGTCAGGATTTCTATAAAGTTTAAAATTAAAAAGCAGTGTCATTGACGTGTTGAAATTACTTTTCTACGAATTTAAAAACGACAATAGCCAAATATGTGAAGTCCGTCAACTCGCTCTGAATCAGAGTGGTTGACTTAAGTTTAAAGTAAGGCTTAAGGTCTTTTAGTAATAGAGGGGATCCTGCCCTCAGGGTAGGATAGTCCATATAATACAATAATATTATGTTTATGTGATATGTATTCACAAATGCCCAAATTCATAAAAAAATCGCAAACACTTCATCCGAAATAAAACAAAGTAAAATTTCATAATTTACTTTTAAATCTGCCAATAAATCACAGTTATCTTAAGAACAAATCCAACATCCAAAAGCAAATAAATCACTGATTTCGAAATCTCCCAAAGAGACCCTATATTCGATAAAACATGTTCCTGCGCAGTGGAACGGGGACAGTTGCATCAGTGTGCATTTGTCAAGTCAGCCAGAATGATTAATGTGGCGCTCATTACTTTGATAGGTTCACCATTAGTAACCATAGATGCAGGACAAAGAGAGAACGGTTTTTTTATGGTGAAGGCACGCTGCGGACAGTTTTGCACTAATGACCTAGGACCCTTACTAAACTATAAGTGAAAAACCTAAAGATCTCATAAATAATTCTTTATTTTATTAGTAAAGCCTGTAAATAATGGTGATTCGTATAATTAAAGATTGTTGATCAGTTAGACTAAAAATAAATGAACATAATCTTATACCAATATAATAAAGCTGTAGAGTTTGTCTGGTTGAACGCGCTAATCTCAGAAACTACTGACCCGATTTTGCAAATTATTTCACTGATAGGAAGCTGCATTAATTTCGAGTGCTATTGGCTACTTTTTATCCTGGAAAAATATTTTATGCCGGAAAAGCTTTTCATGCAGGCGAAGCCGCGAGTAATTCTAGTTAGTAATAAAACATCTTTAACAAACTGTGAGGTGACTACATGTTCTTCCGAAAATTCAAACTAAGAAAAATCCTAGCAAAGTGTTACGGTTGGGCACCTCACCCGCGGCTGATTTATCGCCCGCGTCTCAGCGTAACCTTTGACGCAGCTGCGGCCCTGTAATTACAATTTGTGATGTGTAAACAGCTTACCCTTAATTTGAGGTCACTATGATAGCTTCTCGTTAATTGTTATAAGCCACCAGATTTTTTTGACACTTCAGTGGCGCTTGATAGTGGGTAAACACACATTGTCTAATTTACAGCTGCCTTTATTTTGGATTAGTAGTGCTCGCGGCTCGGCCCGCGTGAAAAAGTTTTTCCGGGACAAAAATATTTTCCCGGGATAAAAAGTAGCCTATAGTACTCAGGAGTTATGTAGTTTCCTATTAGTGAAAGAATTTTTAAAATCGGTTCAGTAGTTCCTGAGATTAGCGCGTTCAAACAAACAAACTCTTCAGCTTTATAATATTAGTATAGATAATAGCGACCATGACTGTGATTAAAATTCATTATGCAATACAGAGTTAACCTTTGATGTAATTATTTTATTACATAATAATTATGCATAATTTATGTAACTAGTAGACATAATGAGACTTAATATCATAATTAGGTCTCAGGGTGACGAGCGCAGTGGAATGCCACACAGTATTTTGTAACGCAAGGTGCTTGATGGTGTTGCTTCTGTTTGTGGGTAGTCGTATTGCTTATCATCAGGCGAACGGCATGCTCGTCTCGTCATTCAATGCAATAAAAACAAACAAACATTATATCATGGTGAGATTAGAGTTGTTTTGCCCTAATTACAAAAGCTGGAATAAAGCCTACACATACGAAACATAAATATTTGGTATCTCAAAGTGGGTCACAGAGGTACTATTTAACGAGAAAAGATTTACGCGAGCGAAGCTGCAAACAAAAGTTTGTCATAAATAAATTAACCTGCTTTACTTGTAAGCCAATCAGCCAATAAATCTTTTGATTGGTGAATATTGTCCCACTGCGAGACGGGCTGGTATTAGCGGTTCCATAATGGGCCAAGTTTAGCCGCGCCTATTGTAGAACTTGCTAATTATAACGAAGTTAGGTATAGTTTACTAAAGTCTCGTTGTATAAGTATATTTACTGAAGTTGTTGAGAATTAGTACGTTAAATAAATGCGCATTTCCTTCAGATCACTAAACCATTAATTATTAGACTAATTATGGTGTAATACTTGTGTAAACTACCAACTTTCGACGTAGTTATAAGAAAACTAATACGTGTCTCAAACTGAATTGTACACGGACGAAGCTAGCAAAAGCTAGTTTATGCTATACGGCTGGCGGCGTTTCCTATAGACATTACTAGCTTTTGCCCGCGGCTCCGCCCGCGCCAGTAAGTTTTTCCGGGCTAAAAGTACATAAAAACCTTCCTGTTGAATCATTCTACACACACACACACACACTCGCGCCTTTTATCCCCGAAGGGGTAGGCAGAGGCGCAACTAGTGCACCCACTTTTCGCCGTTAATCATTTCTATCTATAAAAAAAAAACATCAAAATCCGTTGCGTAGTTTTAAAGATCTAAGCATACATAGGGACAGACAGCAGGAAGCGACTTTGTTTTATACAATGTTAAGGAGTCTGCCTTTACATCACTTGATATTATTAAACGAAGTCGCCCAGCCGCGACTAACTGGTAGTCTGAACCCAATAAACTCAAAAACTATCGAACAGATTTTCATACGGTTTTCACCAATGGACGGAGTGAGTTGAAAAGTTTGTGTGTAGGTAAAATTGATTAAAATTTAGTTACAGATTCTATTCCACGCGGGTGAAGCCTGGAGCAACAACTAATCTATACTATAATATTCTAAAGCTTAACAGTTTGGTTGAACGCGCTAATATTGTGCCCCAATATGCGTATAAGGATCTAAAATACGATACGAGAACATTGCGCGCGTGTAAAATTTCAATAGCATATTGTGTAACCATAAATAATCATGTGTCAAAATACATTGAGAATGGCAGCACGAGTCTTCATTATGACGTATGGTATCGTCTATGGAATACTAAATGCGTTAACTTACGCAATTCGAATACTATACGATAGTGCGAATATTCATGCTAGGGAGCACATCATCAACTACTAATCCACAGATAAATCTAAACAAAAAGAGCGATTACTGCTCGCGCGTGCACGCGACAGGCGACAGCGACAGGTGCGGCCGAGGCGCCCTCGCCGCGCTGCGACTGAATTATTCATGTCGCGACACACGGACCAGTTGACACGCGACATCGATGCAACACACAGGCTAGTATGTGCTCGTTTGTAAATATTTGATACTACGTGCTGTTCGCGGTTTTGCCCGCGTAAAAAGCTTTACAAAGGTCCCTTAAACACAGTAGGTACGATGCCAGCGCCATCTAGGTTTATTTCCCATACGAGAAAATTACCCAGATAAAAAGTAGCCTGCGTGTCAATCCAGGACATGATCTACCCGTAAATTTAATCCAAATCCGTGTAGTAGTTTCTGCGTTTACTTCAAACATACAAATATTTTCACAAACTTTAGAATTCATACTATTAAAAAGATAGATTACTGAAAAATAATGTTATGCCTATATTAAATTTTAATTATGTCACTACTAGCTATTATGCCTTGTTTACGATTGACCATTATTAATACAATTTAAATTGTGTTTTATGAAAATTCCACATACATGTCGGGTTTTTCACTATATTTTCTTCCACGTCGAATACAAGCAAAATTAAACCCACAGGAAAATCAAAAGGTCAGAAATGAATTGTAACTATGATTTCAGTATTTTTTCACTCCCACTCCTACTAGGCTATTGCTACTTTACAACACACACACACACACACGCGCACGCACGCACGCACTCACACCCTTTATTCCCGAAGGGGTAGGCAGAAGCGCAACTAGTGCACCTACTTTTCGACGCGAGCGAGCCTATCGCCACATCGGGACAAAATCCAGAGTTCGGGCTGATACAGAGTAGAAAAATGTGTCCGACCCGGGGATCGAACCTGAGACCTCAGCATTGCAGTCGTACCGTAACACAACTACAACTTAATGTCGATACACTCGTCCCCTTGTATTTAAGCTCGGCGATAGGTTTACTAAATAACCTTACCCTATTTCTTGAGGAATGAAAGCCACGAGTGTGTGTTAACAAGATAAACCTACTGTATTTTCTGCTCCGTTTGCAGCCCGCGGCCAGTCGACAACGGCTTCTATTTATCGCTGTAACATTATCGCCTCCGCCATCGCTTCCGCTGCCGCTTAAGGTATGTTACTATCAGCGCTGTGTGGCGGTGGAAAGATGCGTTTTTTTTTAGAATTATCGCGATTCTCTCATTAGTTGCAACGGCTTGCTTGTGCTTCTGGCATTGCTTAAGTCTATGGGTGGTGGATGTTGCTTACCGTCAAGCGGACCGCATGCTTGTTTAACTACTAAGGCAATACAAAAATGTCCTTAGTTACTAGTACTGTAGAGCGATTACACTGTATCTAATCCAAATATCGTCCAAAGAGAGTCGTTGCGCCTCTCGACGGTTGCTCGGAAGTTACCCATTTTACCTCGTTTTTCATTATAACTCACTCTTTATGCAGCCAGATACGAAATAAAATATAAATTATTCTTTATGTTTAATCATAACTAATTTCTACAAAAATAAGACAGATTTTCCAGAGATAAATACGTAAAAATTCGCTGATATGGTTATATTATTTTCCTTAATATTTATTCTGATCAGTTCCGCGCTCAGCAGTGGAATCGCTCCTTTATCTAACTAGCGCACTGGGTTAGCCTCTCACTTACCTACATCCATTCAAAGAGATCGCCTTCTTACGTACTTGTTACCTTAAGACTTGAAGTACTGAGTTTTGACTACGTTAAATATTTACGTCTTGTTGCCAAGGTAATATTGTTTTACATCGAAGTGGACTCTTACTATTTTATGTACATAGCCTCACAGCTTATTTTCTTTTCAGGGGTGGGTAGAGATGTATCACACTACCTTTCTAATATTTAAAGTAACTAGAGAGGCTTTACATTACCTACTGAAAACAATATGTATATAAATAATAAAATCTTACCATAGTATATAGAACCTTAAACTATATAGACAGGCCACAACTAGACCAGTCTAAATCCGAAGCTCTAGAGTTGCCGGTTTTATTAGTGGGTGTAATCGCAGTTGTATTCGCGCTATTCCCTGGCATTGAATTCCCGTTACATTATTCATCCGACCTCTGACCTGGTGGCCTCACTGCGCCTCAATTCTGCGTCGTTCACATTCTGATATCACACGTCTTGCTACGTGAATACCAAGGAAAATGGGTAATTATTATAACAAATTGACAAAAAATGATTTTGAATAAGAAATCTGTTTTGTGCTGCGAAATAGGTTTGGAACATTGTAATAAAACTAGGGTGTTGCGTAGACGTTGTCAGCTCGTTGCCTAGAAAACTACCCAACGAATAAACTGACAGTTACTGAATCTGACAGAGTTTGTGCGGCACCTAAGTGACATCACAAGTAGGTTATGCCATCAACTTTGAGTTACATACTAAATTATATTACAACTAGCTTTGGCCCGCGGCTCCGCCCGCGTTAAAAAGTTTTTCCGGGATAAAAGTCCCGCTTCATGTTTTCCCGGGATAAAAAGCAGCCTAAGTGTTAATCCAGGACATGATCTACCCGTATGCCAAATTTCATCGAAATCCGTTCAGTAGTTTTTGCGTGAAAGAGGAACAAACATCCATACATCCAGACATTCTTACAAACTTTCGCCTTTATAATATTAGTAGGATACGCTCGTCAAGCGTACTATATATCTCAATGCCTAGTAATTACACTATTATAATGCTCTTCAAATAAAAAAAATATTGATTGTACACTGCTACTTGACGGAATCAATCATATAGCCCTTATGAAACATATTGTATTGCACGGTATACATAAACTATGAGTTTTTAGGATTCTACGTGCCTTGTACACACATACACAAATCACGTCTTTATTCCTTAAAGAATAGGCAGTGCTGCAATCAAGGGACAAACTTTTCACCATGTGTGTTCCGTCCCATGATGTGATAGAGGGCAGGCTTATCGTCGTATCGGAAACGACTCCAGACTCCGGGCTAATACGCAGCAGAAAAACCCAATATCACTTTGCCTAACCTACCCTATATGCTTGGTGACACAAAAAAATATTATGATTGCTTGCATCAAAACCACGTGAATTTCGACACCGAATCGACGCGCTGATCCCCCAACCGCGATGCATTACTAATGATGGATCTGGTTCTAAATCAGTTCAAGACATGGCACTTACCTTGTGTCTGTAATGTGAAGAATGTCGGCACTCTTGATGCGTTTAGTGGAGAACATTGATATTGCCTAGACTTTTGATTACGTTGGGTATCGGTAAAGATTATGAAAAAATATATCATATATTTCAATAGTTTGAGTAGGTTATGTCTCATAGGGCACATTAGGTGGAAGGTTTTTCTGAGTTTGTAGCATAGATTGTCTATTTTCGACGACAAGCAATTATTAATAGCATTGCTTTATTGACACGAGGAATTGAACCTCAATTCGGTAAACAGTGCACTCTAAAATAGTTAAATATTAATTAGTGAACTTCGTCTACCAAAGGTCTTTAGAATTAATTTAACCTTTATGATACACTGATTGACCTTGACATTGCTTCGAGCTTTTCATCATAATATAATCTGTGGCAGAAGCGTACAAATACCCTCGAATTAGATTCCAGAGCAATTATCCGTCGAGATCAATTTAACCCAGGCATCTTGTGCACCTCGCAGCATCGGTATGTAATATAATATGTGGATTAATATACAAAGGTGGAATTTAATCTAAATCATATAGTGTTTAATTAATAACTGGCGTGTAGTATGCAGTGAAGTGCAATTAACAGAAGATATTATATTACGAGGACTACTACGTATTATTCTCTGTCGAATTCCGAGGAAACATTGTTGATCTATACTCGATCGGTTCAGGTATTTAACTAAATGTAAACAAATCATGAATAAGGTTTTTTTACCCGTCCGTTTCTCTTTACAAAATACGTTATATCAAAAATAAACATCTTCACAACTTACACAATACTTAGCACTGGTATTCCTGTTTATAAATGTTGTTTGGTTATCATAAAGTTTTAGTTATTAATTAATAAGCGTGAACACAATTAATTATAAAAAAATACAATATTTTATAAAGGATCTCGATCTATCTACTGTTAAAGAGCTTACACGACTCTAGCACGCTAAAGATTTTTCTAATGGGTTGTTTTTTTTTTTTTTCTTTTAAGGTATTGAATGACGAGACGAGCATGCCGTTCACGTGATGGTAAGCGATACGACCACCCATAAACAGTAGAAACACCATCCAGCACCTTGGGTTACAAAATACTGTGTGGCATTCCTCTGCGCTCGTCATCCTGAGACATAAGATGTTAAGTCTCATTATGTCCTGTAGTTACACTGGCTACAATGCCCTTCAAACCGAAACACAACAGTGCATGCACACTGCTGCTTGGCGGTAGAAATAAACATTGTGGTGGTACCCACCCAGACGGACTCTTACATATGAGAGTCCTACCACCAGTAATGGATGATGGTGGATGGATGGTGGATGGATGGTGGATGGATGGTGTAATGGATAACCCTACAAAATTTGAGAGTACGACTGTCAAGTATAATGCCATTAATATTTAAAACTAGCCGTCATTCAATTTAATTGGTTAACTGGTCAACAATTGTCAATACTTTTCCGCATTGAAGAATTTTTTTTTATTTATCATATTTTTTGCTTTGTTTCTGATAATTAGTTGTTGTTAGTTATTTGCTTTGTGTCTAAAGTGAATGTAATAATTTTAAGTGTTAGTTGTACGCCGCAGCTTCATTGACACAACAGTCTTCGTAAACACTTCCGTAAGAAAATGTTGACTAGCTGGGAATCATACGTCAGTTTTTGTTTTAGCTCATATTAAATTTACAATCTCTGAATAGATTTTACTATCTTACTAATATTGTAAATGCGAATGTCGGTTTGGAGGTACCTATTTGTTTATTAGATGTAGATGCAAAAATAAGATTAAATTTTTTATTTATTTATTTTTTATTGTCTCAGTAGACAAACGAGCAAGCGGTCCGCCTGATGGTAAGCAGCATCCGCCGCCCATGGACTTAAGCAATGCCAGAGGCACAACCAAGCCTACCGGGAGGTGAGCACTCTTTTTAAACCTCGTTTAAAGAAGGATAGGTCATAGCGCTCGGGAAACACCGATTTTAATTTATATGAAATTCGGCACACAATACGCACATATACACATTATAAGCAGATTTTTTGTCCTTAAAATTTATTCAGTAAGACTTGTACTGAGACAAACAATTTAATTATAATATTCTACTTAAATGTTCTCAAAAAACAATACTCTAACAGTCCTTAGAATGTGGCAAAAGAGAACACGACGACTCCATTTCGTTTTATTGTGATTGCTTGAGAGACTAACACGTGACTCACGTATTGGTCTCTCGAACACAAATATCAAAATTAAACGACATCATCTCACGAGCAGCGTTTTTTTTGCCACATTCAAAGCCTAGTGTGTTGCGGTAGGGCAAATCTAGGTTCCTTCTCAGACGCTCCATCTACGCGGGAAATCTGCATACTGCTTAATTATAAGGCTTTTTGCACTTTGTAATGAGTTTTGTTATAAAATAGAATCGTCCGGATTCGTTTGCACTCGAATCTTTTCGACGCTCTAAATTAGAACTGGTAGACTTACTTTTACTTTATAGAGCGTTTAAGCGCGTGTTGTCACGTCGACTCACATGAATACCATTGTGTTGGACATTGAAAAATACATTGTTTTTTGTTATAGGTTATAAAATATTTCATTTATTTCGTGATGAACTGGACGTTGTTGTTGAAGCGTAGAATAATTATGACAGACAACATACACCGAGATTGCACATTGAACATGAAGCGAAATTAGATACACGTTGGATACACTTCTGATAAGTTATAATCTACTTACCTTGCTGACTAAACACTTACAGGCAGACAAGATTAATTCTCTTTAATATTTAAATTTAATAAATTTAGTATTTTTAGTCAGACAAGAAAGTATGTTGCGCCGACCCAACATTAGATTAAGGACCATTTTTTTGCATAAACTGGCAAATAATCACGAGGGTAAGCTGATGTTGACTAATACCCAAAAACCCAGGTTTCCAAAAAAATCGGCGAGATCTTAAAATAATGTAACCTTAGGTGATGCTTGCGGCTCCGCTCGTGTGAATAAATTTTTCGGGATAAAAATATTTTCCCGGGATAAGTAGTAGCACTCAAGAGTAATGTAGTTTTATATTACTTAGTAAAATTTGAAATATAATTTTATTTTATTTTTAAAATTTGAATTTTGAAAATCGGTTCAGTAATTCCTGAGACAAGCGCGTTCAGTCAAACAAAGAAACTCTTCAGCATTATAATATTACTTGCTTTTTCCCGCGGCTTCGCCCGCACGAAAGAGTTTTTCCTGGATAAAAGTCTTGCTATACATTTTCCCGCGATAAAAAGTAGCCTAAAACCTACCGGATGCCTACGTCATACAAAGAACACACCCTCCAAGCTTTAGGTTCTACGATAAGCGGTTTAGGCTGTGCGTTGATCCGTTAGTAATTCCTTTAGGACAAAGTATTTTACATGTGTGCATAAGTATAGATTTGTTATGTCAGAGCGATTTTATATTATTAAAGCTCTTACTATAATTAAAGGCGATATTTTTTTAAGCAAAGCTGCAGAATGGAATAAAGTCATCGATGTGAGGTGATCATTCCCGACGCACTGGCTGCTCGCCGCTAGGGAGCCGTGAGACGCAGACTTCCAACTCGATTTGTCTCGACCGAGTCGACAGATGAACTGCGACCGCCTTTTAAACTTAGCTGTAATGTATTCTCGATAGATCGTAATATTTTCAAAGGTTTTATTAGTTTTATTGGTTTTTGGATTATTCATCTGGGCTGCTGGGCTTTATTTTTGAACTCGGAACAATTAGAATTGATTCCCAAGTCAAGATAATCTTTTTTGTAAGTTCAAAGAACATAAATATTATAAGCTATGATGATTAATATACGATTTGAGTGTCATTAATTAAACTTCCCTCGGGCAATTGGTTTTAAACAAGCAGTCGGTAATAAAAACTGAGCTATATCCATTCTGAAATATGTGTAAACAGTTTCTAGTGCTAATTCCACAACGTGTTAACGAATATTATGAGATGGCCATTCATATCGGTGTGACTGCCGGCAAGCTTTATCTTACAGTCTAGTATCATTAGTAGAGTTAAGAGAAAATGAAGAGGTGCCTCTGCCTTTCAAAGGATTAACAGCTGAGCCTCCCCTACTCCCTCCCTCCAACACTTCTAGTGTTCTCAACGCTCTCTTGTGCGTTACACTTCGCCTTTCAGATGAATGTTAAATTAATAATAACTTGCATGATGTTTTAATACTTTTGTATTATTTTCTTGCTCTTTCTCACGATTTGTATAGCGTTAAAGTATTTTGGGGATATAATGTAGATTAATAAATACATGTTGATCATTACCTAAGCCTTAACAATAGGGTTAATTGAAAATTCATCCAAATCGTTTCATCGTCTGTGACAATTTACTTCTAACAAAAAAAAACTCGTATTAATTATAATCTTTATATAGACTATTCCTCGCGGTTCCGCCCTGAGTTTTTCCGGTATAAAAGTCCCGTTTTATATATTCCCGGGATAAAAAGTTGCCTATGCTACTCGCTGACGATGAGCTTTATATTAGTGAAAGATTTTTTTTAAAACAGCCCAGTAGTTTTTGAGTTTATTAGTTACAAACATAAAAAATACAAAACTTTCCTCTTTATAATATTAGTACAGACGAAAGTAGGATTATACAGTAAATGATATCCTAATGGTAGTAAAAATATCTATGACTTGTCACAAATTATACACTTATGAGTATACATTTCTTGTGTTGACGTTTAAAACGCACACCACACTGTACATCGTATCACATATTAAATTTCATATAACCCAGTAATTATATTAAAACATACATACATACATACATGCATGCATTGGCTGCAATATCATGTCCAAAAAAGTGACCACGATTTTGAATTTCTTTGTTTTAAATTAGAACCAAAACGCTTTACATATTATTTGCATAGTACTCCCAAAAACTAGGCCATTCCCTAATTTTAAAGTCCTTTTATTTTCAGGCGTAAAAGTTTAAAATTTTTTTTTACATTGATGGGTCTAAAAATATTTTTTTATGGTTCCAAGATCCATATTATCTCCTCTTTAATATGCATGAAGTTTGACTCTGGTTAGGTTTTGAGGTCCAGTACCCATACAAAGAGCGGACATCTCAATTCCATACGGCAATATACAGGGTAATTTTTACATTGCGTTACTAAATGAAACCACATATTCGTCTATATCTCTGCTAACATCGTGCTAAAAATTATCAATGAATAACAAATACTTTCACCAAAAATCCCGGTTGCAGTATTCCAATTTTCTGATCATTTTGTAGTTTAATGCGAATATGGTGTGTGCGTAAGTGTATTTCTGACTGAAAGTGTAATGTTGCTGCTGCGACGAATTCTCCTAGAGCAGTCATAGTGAAATTAGGGCGCGTAAACTTAAAGTTACCTTTTATTGATATTTATTTTGTTCGAAAATTACACTTTTTTATATTACATCCATGCTTAAAATAACTTAATGGAAAGTGTTATTTTCAACGAGATGAGTATGTGGTTTCATTTATTAACACAATGACAAAATGACCCTGTAGGGGAGACCGGGGATAGTTGACCAAATTTCGGCTTGGACGCTTATAATTTTTTTGTTTTAATATACAATGTCAAAAAATCTTATAGGTTCGATAGGTAAACTAATAAGCTTTCGAAAGAAATACCAAAAACTTCCCGGTTGTTTATAACATAGTGTACAAAAGCCATTTTGTGGAACAAGAAAATCATGTCAACCTACCCCATGTCAGGGGTTGGTAGACTATTTACCTGGGGCAAATTGACCTACGAAGTGATTGGTATAAAATACGGCAGTAAAATGAAAGAAAACACAACAAATACTTATTTACTATTATCAATGTGCCTTATTGAGACAAAATGTCAGTAACATTTACGTCATTTACATATAATTTGTCACTTTTTGTACGATATTCGTTACTGGGGCGGAAACAAAAATCCTACCACCAGCAGAGGGTTTACTGTTTCGATTAGTTATTATTTTGTAAGTCCACATGGTTGTAAAATAACAAACATTTGATAAATTTGCCAAGAAACTCACATTATTCCATGTGAACAATATTTCGATTATTACGTAGTACATTTTGTAGGTAGTCAACTATCCCCAATACAAAGTTTGTCTACCAGCCCCAAACAAGTTTTTTAAATTTCAACCATATGTGAGTACTTGAAAACTGTGTCGAAATATAAAAAAAATTACACTAAAATAATCATCGATAACCAAACTCTTACTTTAAATTACTTGAAAGTACATAGAATCGAGTATAAAGGCTTCAATACAAATAATATTAAGAGGTAAATAATTACTCATAGGTATCATTTTTCGATAAATCGTTTTTTCTCCTGGATTACGTACGCCCGCGGTTCCACGTTTGCAGTGAAGGTTCGTAAACAGTTAACGGTTTTTCGTGTATATCAGGACAATGCAACACTTTAAAATAGCTCGAGTTATTAACGATTATTCATCCTGCCCCTATCGCCAACCATCCCCGGTCTCCCCTATATAAGCTCAAGAATATAAACAATCCGATAAGGTTTCCAGACTCATTTGTATCGCCTGCTTTCGTATACAAGCGTGTGAAGATACATTTTTCCAATAAAGTGAGTCGGTGCGATAAGCGGTGTCGTATCTCGATCGTGTCGGCCCTGTGTCGCCCGCGTCGCGGATACGTTACGTCTCCTATTGGGATTGTATTTATTGAGACAGGGATGTTTGGCGATATAGCGAAATGGAATATTAAATGTATAGGTCCTTCCTATTTATGAACATGTTCTCCTTAGAGAACTATTTCACTTTCGTAATATTGGGAGATGAGAAAATATCATGCGGTACTGTTGCTTGGTGGGGTCTTTTTATCCGTTCAGCAGTAGCGTGTACATTTCCCCAACTTCTAAATATTTTTACAAACTTTCACATTCATTGTAATGTTAGTAAGAATCTTGGTTGTAAAGATGTTTGGTTGGCAATTACGTATAAACTTCTCAATGGATTTACATAGATTTGCACTCAAATAGAACATGTTCTTAATGAATACGTTGCTTTTAACTACAATAATGCGCTTCGGTAGAGTGTTTATATACTAGGAAATTATTTCATGCAGACAGAGCCATCACAAAAATACAATGCAATGGAATCAGCCCTTTATTATATACTACCCACTGATGAGCACAGGCCTTCTCTACTACTGAGAGGGGTTAGGCCTAAATCCTCTACGCCGGCCTAGTGCGGGTTGGCATACTTCACATACCCTATAAAATCTTATGGAGAATTCTCAGGTATGTAGGTATGTTTTCCTTCGCCTTTAAAGCGAACGATAATTATTCATAAACAAATACACGTAACGTCGAAAAGTCAGAAGTGTTGGCCTTGGGTTTTGAGCCTCCGCACATTGTCTTGGATGACAGTTCCATTCCCAATAAGGGTATCGTCCACTTACAAAAAGATAGTTTCCAATTTCAAGCATATTCCAATTTTCAAGCCTTGTATCATAAATTGTCGCGATATATGCCATCGGTAAAACATAAATGGAGAGATAACAATATGCCGTCAAATTCAATGCTCGCTCGAGGGTGTAAGTACGAAAAAAAAGAAATATCCGAGCACCGAGCGCAAAAGACGAAAAAAAAAACAAGAGAAATCCGAGCGCCGAGCGCACACGAATGATAAGTAACATATTGCCTCTACGGGAATACAAACATCTCTTATCAAAAATGTATCGAAAACCCTCGGAAAGGAGGCGCTGGCCGTTAACAGTTTAGTTCATAGGCCGTAAGCAAAGATAGCGTTATCCTTTTTTGCGTATTGCAAATTGAACCATTCGCTGTTGAATTTATGATTCTGTACCAACTCGTAATATAGGGACCCAAATTTACCGGCTACGACAATAATGTGATGATGGTATTAAACATAGTTTGTGCTCGCAGGCTTACTCGCGGGAAATGCCTTTAAAAAATCTTCAACCAATGTAGCCATCAATACCGCCTTTTGTAGAAGCCATCTACTTGAAAAATCTGATGCAAACTCTAATATATCCCACGGGAACAAGTTACCGAGATAAAATTTTCTATCTGTGAAAAATATCGAATTCCGTTCAGCGGTTTCGGCATTTCCTTATAACAAACATCCAATCATTTCACCAACGTTCATATTTATGTTAGTAGGAAAAAGCAGGAAGATAAGATTATTCTACTGGTGGTTGGTCTCTCCTAGGTACGAGTCCATCTGGGCGGGTACCACCGCAATGTCTATATTCTACCGCCAAGCAGCAGTGTGCATGCACTGTTGTGTTTCGGTTTGAAGGGCATTGTAGTTAGTGTAACTACTGGACATAATAAGACTTAACATCTCAGGATGACGAGCGCAGTGTAATGCCACACAGTACTTTGTAACTCAAGGTACTGGATGGTGTTGCTACTGTTTATGGGTGGTCATGTTGCTTACCATCAGGCAAACGGCATGCAAAAAAAAATCGCCGTATTTTTGCGCTTTATATATTGCAGGCGTTTACATTGAGTAGGTATTGCTCCTGTTTGATAATTCTACTATCGCGACATCTTAAAAAAAACTTCGAAAATACTGTCCGACGTATTCCGATAGACGTGTCTAAAAATCACAAGGACATAAAAAAGGCTAGATCTCTGTAAGACCTATAAGGCTGAGATCTACATAGCCAACAGTTAAAATCTGCTTCGCGGCTCTTTTCTTGCTTACGCATACTCACGCCTTTTATCCCCAAAGGGGTAGGCAGTGGCGCAACTAGTGCACCCACTTTTCGCCGTTATTCCGTGTCATGATGTGATAGGGAGCGAAAACAAATTCCAGACTAACAACAAACTACGTCACTTAATATATAAGCCAACCAAATACCAGAGTCACACTCCAATGTATGTTCCCAAATTAATTGTTATATAAAATGACTACCTGTTTACTAGAATAACTGCCAAATTAAAGTGGGTTCACTATTTAGATTTGAGCATCTTCGGCATAAAATGTGTGAGTGTGTGTAGTTTAATCACAGCCGTTTTGTGCCCCAGACTTTAGAGTTAAGTCGATGTTTGATTTAGTTTGCGTCGCGAGATCACCGACGGAGAGTGATTACGTGCTATTAGGGCTAGACCCGCCGCTCCCAATAGGTGCTGACTCAGCAATTGATACGAAATTCTGCCACTAGCCTCGTCTAGTCACACGAAAAAGCCTTGTAGCCTAACTGAAAGATAGGCAGAATTGAAACGAAAAAGAGTGAGCAATGTGCACTATATTATGTCTAAATGCTTCGTGTCCTCCCATTTTCAATTCATCTGGCTAAGGAAATATATTTTATATGTATTATACTAATGGTACTAACTAGCTTGAGGTTTTTTGTATTACACTAAAAAACTAAATGTGTTTTTTCCGTAACTAGGTCTATTTTTTACAAAATTTATGTTGATGGGGGGCGAATGTTATCATCGGGTAACGCACTTGCGTCTTTATCTTCTATTTTAAACATAGTATTGTTTGTACCTTTTGACATTTATGCCAAATTTCACACTCATCCGTGCCGGCCATAAAAAGGCATTTTCTTCACATATTAATAAATAGATTATCTGTCCATACGTCACGATTCGCTCTAGTGCTCTCAGTTTATTTATTTTTCAATTTATATCGTTTGAAACTACCACAATTTTGTTCTGAGCGCCGGCACTGCGGCGACGCTGCGTCGATATTGGAAATTGCTTCAGATTACTTTGCGGTGTTCTTTTTCACATGTTTGATATTTTCTACATTAACTTAGTATTAACGTGGAATATACTTTCAATAAGGCTACTTAGTCTCTCGAACTCAAAAGTCCATTGAAGTACGTAGGTACATATTATCGATTTCTAGCAATCAATAGTGCATAATCAAGTTGCATTTCGTTTCAAGGAGCCAGTAAATATTGATGATTGATGAGTGATACACAGTCTCACCATTCACCATGCCGAGCTACATAAACAAGTCATGCTATGATAATTCCAGCCTGAAATACATGTATCCTGGTTAGGGTCAAAGAGACTTTCCTCCCAGAACACCACAAATAAATATTCTTATTATTTAACTCAGAAAAATAATCCAATCCAGGGTCTTTTGTCTTTCAACCAGCGTGTCGGCTACGCCATGAAGTCTTTCATACCATAATAATGCATGTCTATAAAGCCTTCCTATAATTCATCTCTAATTCTATCGTAAATTCCGTCTCTCAATAAACCAAATCTAAAATCTGCTTTTGTGATTAACCAATTAGCCAATATTCGTACAATGACAATCCGTTTGACCGTTAGGAGTAATTTAATAGCGTTAGGGAGGACGTAGGCGACCGTATTTTATCCGTGTCCGACATGGCAACGACTTTGTAACTTGGTTGTAAAATAATGACAAGTTTTTTCGCGGAAAACTTGCATACAAGTTATTTATAAATAATAATTGAACATATATTATCATACTTGTAAATCCGTACTAAGCTAACAATGTTTTATATAATGTTTTACCGTTTTTATAGATTGGAATTGTGAAATTTGTAATATTTCATTGCGTTTTACTTCTTTTCTTTTCCATTTAATACATAGATATGCCGCTAGAACGCGCCATCCAAAAAATCGAAATTGTCTATTATAACTTTTATATACACTCCACAATTACGCATTGTAATGCACGTCTTGTTTACTTGAATATATCCGATTTGAGACGATTTTTGATCCGATTATTCCCGACCGTCTGTATTTCTGTCCTAAAAATAATTCGAGAACATTATTCTAATACTAACTGCGCTGTATATCTGTGGGAAGCCGAGCAGGCACTAATGGCCGCGACCACAATTTGTCGCGTAATCCACTGCCCTGGCTGCCTAATGGTGATTTGAAGCACTTTATTTTTTTAATTTCTTTTTTTTGTATTCGACAAAATTAAATTGCCAGTATTTTTAATTTGTATTACACAGATTACGTAAAGTCGGTTGGTAAACTTCAATTTATAAATCTGGCTACATCATTGCACTAACAATAAGAGTTTTATGGGTATTGCAATTAGGAAGGACAGATATAGGGAACGAAAAATATTCTTCACTATTTTTATTATAAATTGAAAAAATAAAATAAACTTTGAATTTTTTATCACGAGTGGAACGTTAGGAAAATATATTAAAAAGCAATTCGAAAAAAGTGGCCAGATATCGTATTTTTAGCTGCAGCTGTTGCTTATAGGAAAAAAGAAAAGTGGCGGAGCAGGCCGCACCCAGTCTGCCCATTTTTATCACATAATGAGATTTTAAATATCATTCAATAGAAAATATTTTTCATTTTACAGATATTTACATAAGTCTCACTGAATCAAGCCTTTTATTCCCGAGAGGGTAGGCAGAGGCGCAACTTGTGCACTCACTTTTCACCATGTTAATCCGTCCCATGATGTGATAGGGACCAAGCCTATCGATTATAATAGATATTTAATAATAATGACGCCCAGTGGTCATGCTGCCTTACTATGAAGCAAAATGGCAAATGGTGCGTCGCATACATATTTGTCTACAGCATCAATGGAACAGCTCATCCGAGATAATACCACAGTATTACAAAAAAAAGCGTTGAAAAATTTTCATAAGTACAAAATAAATTATATTTGGCCAAATACTATACACAAAATATTTTTAGAGTTTGGAATTAATCTTCGAATATATTATAATTTTACTACTATTTGCAAAACCCAAAGACAAAATCTCTAAGCGAGAGAATTACACGACTGTAAGATGGAAAAATTTACAGATAGAACAAAGCTGGTTAACCCGTCCAAGAACTAATTAATCACTCACTAATCCTTTATCTTCGCCAAGAATACGGGTCGAGCAGACCGATATCTACGCTAACTACCAATCAATTTATCCGGCCAACCCTTGTACTGCAGCGAAATAAAATAACTTTGGAAATGTGGAACATTTTTATCAAGGAACGTTTTCATATGAGAAAATTCTTCGAGTATCAAAGAGTATTTATGCTCTTTATTTAGGATTCCATTAAAGTCTTCATCATAAATTGATATTAGTTTTAGTATGTACCTCCTTCGAAAACTCCGATCCTGAAGAAAACAAGCATTTTATTTCCAGTGAAAACGATTCCATACAAGTTATTATGTGAATCGAACCGACGTTCTAGGATTATGTAGACTGATTTTTAGACCTCTTAAATTCATTACGACATACAGTTTGTTTTTTTTTTAATAAGCTAGAATTAAATATAAAAAAAACATGCAAAACACTTTATTGTAATTATAAGCTGTTAAATTAAATGAATACAGTGTCTGTTTAGTACGCTCACCTAATTGATTGTATTACGTTACAATTTCTCAGTGCGTGAATCATTGTAATTCTTAATGAGAAATAAAGTCTTCTAAACCCAAATCATTTATAAAAAAAACAAAATTGGGGAAAAAGCAAGCGTAAGTACTCATTTGTAATTTAATGGTCAATAGTATTGTTTTTATTATTTTCCACTATAATCTCAGTGATCAATATAAATGATAATTAGTAAAATGATTATGTGTTATTTATGTTCGATTAAATAGTGTTATTCCATATTAACAAAATAAAATATAAGACTCAAAAAAAATTGAGACATCGTACTGTCCTCTTCAGCCTAACAAATGGAAAGTTTATTAACATCGTTTAAACCTCAAAGCAACACGTTATAAAACAACCATCTATAGATTATGTAATACAATAGACATATCAAACTCAGTGAAACAGTACTAATTGAAGGTCTATAAAATAAATACTTCATTCAAAAAGCTTCGTCTGTTAAAGCTTAAACAATATTTGGTAGGCCAGCGTTTGGTCTATCGGCAACGCTCACTCGCCACATAATTGTAATAGCTTCAGCGATAACATAAAAGTACCCAAATATATAGTAATATTTTAAAAATTGCCCGCGATTCTGCAAGTGTAATTTAAATAAATAATTATGTGAACAGATTAAAATATTATTCGAAAAATATTCTAACGAAGTGGTCTATCTTTGTGACAACACCAGCAACTGATGATAGTGTGCATAAGGCCTTAGTTTTAACATATTGATGCATAGTGAATACACTGCCTATAATATGAGGTAAATGACTGTCACGTCAGTAAAGTATTATTATTTTTATAAAATACTTTTTGAATAAAGAAAAAAACGTTAAATACATCTCAACCATACGAGCTCTTAACAAACTGGAACGAAGTAATATATCGGAGCTCACTTTATTGCTTCAGTCGTAATTCAGTTTAACGTCTCAAAATGTTTTTAGAAAATGCTTGAGTTAAATCTTAAACATTTTCGTTTGAAATTTTATCTTAATAATATTATAAATGAAAAAGTATTTGAAAATGTCAATATGTTTTAGTAGAGTGGAATTTAAGGCACAGTATGAAACATTTATGGCCACTTAAATTTCTAATGAAATAATTTATGGAGATAAATATAATTTCCATGAAATCTATACTAATATTATAAAAAGGAAAGATTTGATTCTTTGTTTGTTCGTTCGTTCATTTGTCATGGATAAACTAAAAACTACTGGACTGAATTTGAAAATTCTTTCACCAATTGGAAGCTACATTACTCCTGAGTGCTATAGGCTACTTTTGTGCAGGGAAAATATTTTAATCTCGGAAAAAAAATTTCACGCGGGTGGAGCCGCGTGCAGAAGTCTAGTATTAAATAAACTGCCAAGTTGGCGTATTGCGTGAGCGGTACGACAGCCGCTCTGAGGTCCCGGGCTCGAAGTCCGGGCCGAGGAAAGTAGCTGTTCTGTATCAGCCCAAAGTATGGAATTTGTGTCTGATATGGCAATAAGCTCGCCCTCTATCATATCTTGAATGGAACACGTATGGTGAAAAATTGGTGCCCTGGTTGCATCTCTGCCTTCCCCTTCGGGGATAAAGGCGTGATGTGTGCGTTATCGATTAAGATATTACTCATTTATGTTTTGAAAAAAAAAGGACTATTATCTGGGGAATGGGTCGGTCACACCGACGGTGTCGCGAGCAAAACTTAATAAGTATAGTATTATTATTACCGATTATTTTTTCAAATAATTGGTAAGATGAGCAAGCGACTTTAAATCGCCTACGTTGTACTTTTATATATCTAGCCCTTAATCTTCACAGAATAAACTATAAAAAGTTTACTTTAGACAATAAAACATGAACAATAAAACAAAGAAATGTTTCAATTATTAAACTAAATATTTTTATTTATCTTTGGTTGCCGACTATGATACTCTAGTACCTCTGAGTGAAAATCGATTTCATTATCTTCTTTAATATTTTCTTACAGTCTACACCGAGGGATGAAATACGGGCAGGGCGATGCCCGATTATTGTCCGGCGATTTTTTGCTTCTATCTGTTTTAGATGACGTGATCGTTCCCTCTCGTAAAATATTTGTGTTTTGATGAGATAACAAGACATAATCTACGCCATTAAAACAACACTGCCGATGGTATATTACGGCACGACTATACGGCAATGTGAGTGAGATTTTTTTGCTCAATATTAGCCCGATGTCTGGATATTTGCCTGCCAAAATTTAGATTCTGGTAAATGGCGACAGGCCCGCCCCTTATTACACAAGACTTTACATAGTCGGCTAAATGCGGGTGCGTTACCCCTTTGACTATCACTGGGGAAAAGGCGTGATATTATGATAATATATGATAATATGAATGTCATTCCGCTCTGAGCAGCCGATCTGAGCGGACCTTTTGTTTGTCGCAGTACCTGCTGCGACATTCCACTGATCCGTCCGGGTACCTGCTCGGTGCGGTCCGCAGCGACCTCGCTGCCGTCAAGGTTACACAGGTAGCAAAGGGGCAACCTTTTGCTATTTTGTTAGCCTATTTCGGGCCAAGCCGCGTCCTTTTCAGGACAGGGTTTAGCCCAATTTGTTTCTAATCGACGTTTGGCCCCTTCAGGGTATTGGCTCGGCGGAAACCTAACGGTGCTAACAAGCCGAGCCGCGGCACCGGCCACGCGCTGCGCCCCTTCAGGGCAAGGCAAAGCCGACGGGTACGGATCCGGAGGCTGCGGAGGCACACCGCAGTCTCCCCCGTATATCACCTTCCCAACCCTACCCTTTCCTTAAAATCCATCCCGTGTATCGGTTGAGCGTGCGGCCTCCGGCCAATACCGTTTACGGTACACGGACTGTTAGGAACCCTTTTGCACAATAAGACTGGCAAAAGGGATACAAGCTTAGGGCACACCTAATTTTAAGTACACCCCCCCTCGCCTATACCCGGCGGGGAGGGACACGCACCCACTCACCCCCGGGCGTTCCTACCCGGGGACTTAGTTCAACGCGTCCAATACCGCGTCGCGATCCGCGCTCGTTTCGTTTTGTGTGAACCCGCCTGGTTTCTTGGTGTGTTCTTTACAGGCGGTGCACACCCGGGGTTAGTGAACACACACGCGGCCCCCAAATCTTTTTTACCGTAGGCTCGGACTCAGCCGCCAATATGGCTGATTCTGGGCCTATGGATTTGGCTCCCGAGCGGCCTGTCGTCGCCGCTCAAACCGTTAGCGCTCCCCTCACCGTGCCCATTATCTCCAAGGAGGAGATAATGAACATGGTAAGGGAGATGTTCCGGTCGGACAACGCGGTCCGACAAGAAATTATTTCAATGGCTAGGGAAGCCAGGGAACCGTCTGCGTCCTCAGACACCTCGGAGTCGTCCGAGGCTACGACCTCAACGGAGACCACCGAAACCTCGGGCGGCTCCGCGGAGTCTGAAGAGGAAATGGACACGTCCCCCAGCACTCCCGCAGCCTCCAATAATTCGAAAAAACGGCCAATATCTGCTTCTTCCTCCGCCTGCGAATCCGGGGAGGAGTCGTCTTCGTCGGAACGCGACGAGGAAGGCTTCACCACGGTGAAGAACAGCCGGAGGAAGAAGCAGAGAAGCGTCGCTACTCCCGCGCCAGCCTCCCCATCCGCGCCTTCTGCGCCTTCCGCGCCTTCAGCGCCAACCGCGTCCGCGTCTGCGTCGACGCCGCCACCGCCGCCGACTCAACCAAAGGGGCCTAAAAAACCCCCGAGGTTAAATCTCCAACTCCCCTCAAATATGACCATGCGGGACATATTTGAGGAACTGCGCAAACAGCGCATCACCATTTCCTCTAATTCGTGGAACAAAGTCCACAAGCTTCTTGCCCTGCAGCCCGCCTCAATCGCGGACCACAGGGCGCTGACCAAATTCTTAGATGCCAAACACTGGCACTATTTTACCTATTCTCTCCCAGACGAGCGGCGCTTCCGCTACGTCATTCGCGGTATCCCCGTCCAAATGTCGACTCTCGAGGTCAAAGAAGGCCTTGAAGAGAAAGGCATAGTCACCTTAGAAGTGCACAGGATGCACAGACAGTCCCGCGCCTCCCGGCCGGGAATTCAATATGAAATGGTCCTTGCCATTCTTCAGTCCCCTTCCGACGTCAAACGTCTCTTTGAAATAAAAGATATCTCGGGGCTAGGCGGCTTCACCGTCGAAGCCCCTCACAAATCGACCCAGATAGGGCAGTGTCACAACTGCCAGAAATACGGCCACAATTCTCGTGGCTGTCGCCTCCCCGCCAGGTGCGTCAAGTGCCTCGGCGAACACGGCACATCCGAGTGCCCCCGTCCCAAGGACCGCTCTCAGTGCACGGAGCCGCCTTCGTGCACCAACTGCCGGCAAACCGGCCATCCAGCGAATTATCGCGGATGCCCTCGCGCCCCCAAAAGAGTTGCCAAAGCTCCTAAAGCTGCGGCTCCCTCGGCCCCTCAGGCCACCACATTCAAACTGGCACCTGCGCCAGTGCGCAACCCGTGGTTTCCTCCCACGGCGCGCGCTGAACCCATTTCTCAGGCCCCCAGCGGAGTCACTCCCGCTGCCCCGGCCTCTACTCGACCCTCTCCTCCCCCAGCTGTGGCTCCTTCTTCAAAGGCAGCTCAGCCCAAACCCAAACCCACCACCCCTCCCACCCCTTCTCAGTCGGCGACGGTGGCGGCGAAGGCAAGCGACGCCTCTTCCTCAGTCGCCTCACTGTTAGGCTCCCCGGAGATAATGATTCTCCACGGGAAACTTTTCGAGCGTTCCCGTCTACTCACCCGTACGGGAGTAGAAGACCCCCTTTTAATCGCTGAGATCGCTCTGATCCAGCAACAAATCTTCGAGGCTACAGTTAACGCTGTGCGTCTCCCCTCCTTAATTTCATAAATGGCTACCAACGCCAGACAACTCCCCCAGCGGACAAAACCTCGCTCCCTCAGGGTGGGGTTTTTCAATTGTAACGGCATTCGGGACCAAAAAGCCGAAATTTCTTCTTTTGTCCGCGACAACCAAATTGACGTTTTCCTCATCCAGGAAACGTTCCTCAAGCCCTCTCACCGCGATCCCAACATCCCAAACTTCAAACTGGTGCGAAATGATCGTACCAGTGGCCGTTTAGGAGGCACTCTCATCTATTACAAAAGGTCCCTTCATTGCATACCTTTAGAATCACCGATAAGCTTGAGCAACATTGAGGCTTCGGTCTGCAGGCTAGCCATGACCGGACACCCGCCGATCACCATCATATCGGCCTATCTCTCACCCACTAAGGAGCTTCACTCCAACGAACTTGAAACCCTATTTGATCTGGGGGATTCCGTCATTTTGGCGGGAGACCTCAATGCCAAGAACACTCTCTGGAACTGCAACTCGACCAACGAGCGAGGTGCAGTCCTAGAGAGTTGTCTTGACACAATCAATTTAAGCCTATTAGTTCCTTCAGAACCTACCCACTATAGTTACAACGACGACCACCGACCGGACATACTCGACGTGGCACTTGTACGGAACGTAAGCCTTAGCGTGCGTTCCATGCAAGTGTTACAAGAGTTAGACTCTGACCACAGACCTGTGATCCTCGATCTAGTCCCCGAAAACAGTCCAACTGTTGAATGTAACAAAATAATATGTAGCGCCATCTATTGTTATTAAACTGTTACTGTAATACTAGT
Organism: Lapara coniferarum; assembly: GCA_949316025.1. Classification (NCBI taxonomy): domain Eukaryota; kingdom Metazoa; phylum Arthropoda; class Insecta; order Lepidoptera; family Sphingidae; genus Lapara; species Lapara coniferarum. The sequence goes on from OX438923.1 coordinate 16,921,378, forward strand.
CAAAGAGAATAAAGACTACTTGTCTCTGCTTTAGTCTGTGAACGTGATTCTGCTGTTTTACTAATAGGTTATGTGCCGCGCACGTTAATTCGAGTTTTTATTGGAAATAACAGTGAAAATGTCTACAAATTTAATATCAAGCATCGCGAAGTTAAAAGGAAGAGAAAACTATGAAGATTGGGCATTCGCCGTGGAAAACTTCCTGGTTTTAGAGGGAATGCAACAATGCATCAATGAAGGCAGTAAAGACCCAAATGACCCAAAAGCGAAGGCTAAAATAATATTAACCATTGATCCTAGTTTGTATGTGCATATTAGAAGTGAAGTGACTGCATGTGGACTGTGGACAAAATTGAAAAAGCTTTTTGACGACAACGGATTTACCCGGCGCATCGGATTGCTCCGTAACCTCATATCTATTCGTCGAGAAAATTGTGAAAGTATGTCTCAATATGTAACTTCAATATTAGAAACAAGTCAGCGATTAAACAGTACAGGTTTCAAAATCAGTGACGAGTGGATTGGTTCCTTATTGTTGGCGGGATTGCCTGAAAAATACGAGCCAATGATAATGGCGGTGGAACATTCTGGCATAGAGTTGACCGCAGACGCTATTAAGTCGAAGTTGCTGGATATTGATGACGGAAGTGAAGGGGGCGCCACTCAAAAAGCATTCACCGTGAAAAGTTGGCAACACAAAAAATACAAACAAACGTCATCGCCAAATGTCAAACCACATGTCAAACCAAATGTCAACGTCAGATGCTATAAATGTAAACAAATGGGACATTTTATGAATAAATGTGAAAATACTCCAAAAAAGAAAGAATATAATGCATTTAGTGCTGTATTTCTGAGTGGAAAATTTAGTCAAACCGACTGGTATGTGGATAGTGGTGCTAGTTGTCATTTGACATCCAGAAATGACTGGTTATTGAACAACACAAATCGACCCGTGAACGAAATCGTTATCGCTGATAAATCAACTGTTCCCGTCGAAGATTGTGGAGATGTGCTAATAACTACAGTTGTTGGAAATACTGAGTACGAAATTCCCGTTCAAGGAGTGTTGTATGTTCCGAACTTGGCAACAAACTTATTGTCGGTCAGCCAATTAATGAAAAACGGAAACAAAGTTACATTTGAAAATAAACACTGTTATATTAAAAACAAGAAAGGTGAACTCGTGGCCACTGCAGATTTAACAGGAGGTGTGTACAAACTTAGAATCAAACAAATTGATTGTTTGTTGACATCATCTGGAGAGTTGTGGCATCGAAGATTTGGTCACATAAATAGTAGAGATCTCAACATCATGAGAGATGGTGCAGTTCAGGGAATGGTGTACAAAGATAAAGCTCTGGTAAGCAAAGAAAACTGCACAGTTTGTTGTGAAGGCAAGCAGGCCAGGTTACCATTCACTCATGTAGGTAACAGAGGCCAGGAGCTGCTAGATGTTGTTCATGCAGATGTATGCGGGCCTATGGAGAATTTGTCTATTGGTAAAAAGAAGTATTTTTTGCTATTTGTTGATGACTATAGTCGAATGGCATTTGTCTATTTCATGAAGATGAAAAGTGAAGTATTTTATTGGTTTAGAGCATTCAAAGCTTTAGTTGAAAACCAGACTGGCAGAAAATTGAAAGTGCTCAGGACAGATAATGGGTTAGAGTTCTGCAGTGGGGAATTTGAAAAGTACTTACAGGAGGCAGGGATAATTCATCAAAAATCTTGTCCTTACACACCGGAACAAAATGGTCTCTGTGAACGGCTTAACCGATCAGTGGTTGAGAAAGCCAGGTGTATGTTATATGATGCAGGATTGCAAAAACGTTTCTGGGCAGAAGCAGTAAACACTGCAGTTTATCTGCGAAACAGGTCAATAGCATCAGGACTGAATAACCGAACACCTTATGAAGTTTGGACCGGAGATAAGCCAGATGTCAGTAACCTACGTGTATTTGGAAGCAAAACAATGGTTTACATCCCTAAAGAAAAGAGATTAAAATGGGACAAAAAGGCAAGTCAGGGCATTTTAGTTGGATATGAAGATTATGTCAAAGGGTATCGTGTTTACAATCCCAACAATAACAGTATAACAGTGACGAGAGACATTGTTGTGATTGAAGAGGGGATTGAACACAGCAAGGTACACATCAATCTTAGTGAAAATACAAATGAAGCTTCACCAATAAATGAAATAAAAGAAGAAGAAAATACCCAAGAAGTGGGGGACATAAATAACACAGAAGAAGAAAACACAAGCTCAGAGGAAGATCACTTTAAGGATGCTTCAGAAATGCCTGAGGCTGAACCTGTGGCGAAGGCTGAGCCTGCGGCAGTAGCTGAGTCTGTCACAGCGGCTGAGCCTGCAACGACAATTGAGCCAGTGCATAGCTCCAAGGCTGTGCGGGGTTCTGTCCCAGCAGTCGGCTCTGCGGCACCTTCGGAAGTGACTTCAAAACGTGTTCGTAAGCAACCTGATCGGTTTGGTTTCAGTAATGTGTGTGTGGCTAACGATAACAGTGCAAGTGAAATATCTCTTAAAGAAGCGTTGAATGGACCTGATAGTGAACAATGGATACTAGCTATGCAAAGTGAACTTAGATCGTTTAAAGACAATGATGCATGGGAGTTAGTTGACATTCCGAGTAGTGGCACGATTGTGCAATGCAAATGGGTTTTTAAAAGAAAATTTGATAGTGAAAATAAAGTCAGATATAGAGCTAGATTGGTGGCCAAGGGCTTCACCCAAAGGCCAGGCATTGACTTTGATGAAACCTTTTCACCCGTTTTAAGACATTCAACATTGCGTTTTTTATTTGCCTTAGCAGTTCAGCTTAAGTTAGATATAAACCACCTAGATGTCAATACTGCATTTTTAAATGGTTTTTTGAATGAAACCGTTTACATGATGAAACCACCAGGTTTAGAATGTAATAATAAAGATGTAAACAAAGTTTTGAGATTGAAACGAGCTATATATGGCTTGAAACAGTCTTCACGAGCATGGTATCAACGAGTTGATGACTTATTACAATCTTTAGGTTATAAAAAGTCTAAATTAGAACCTTGTTTGTTTACAAAGATTACTAATGATACAACAATCATCATTGCATTGTATGTAGATGATTTCTTTGTTTTTTCGAGTAGCGAAGAGGAAACTAATAAATTAAAGAAAAATTTGTCATCACAGTTTAAAATCAAGGATTTAGGTTGTATTAAAAATTGCTTAGGTATGAGGGTAATTGTTAACAAGAAAGAAAATACAATAACTATAGATCAGGAAAGCTATATTGAAGAATTGTTGTTAAAATTTAATATTCCAAATTGTAAGTTTGCTGATACACCAATTGAACCTAAAATTAATCTAACAAAAAGTGAAGTTTGTGATACTAGATTACCCTATCAAACACTGATTGGTTGTCTCATGTATATAGCTGTGCTTACTAGGCCTGATATTGTTTTTTCTGTAAATTTCTTGAGCCAATTTAATAACTGTTATAATGATGAGCACTGGGCCTATGCTAAACGTATTTTAAAATATTTAAAAAGGACTAAATCCTATTGCCTTAATTTTTCTGGAAATGGAAATAGTAAGTTAGAAGCATATGTTGATGCAGACTGGGCAAGCAATATTATTGACCGGAGGTCATATACTGGATACTTTTTTAAATTGTCTAACTGTGCAATCTCGTGGGAAACGAAGAAACAGGCGACTGTGGCTCTCTCGAGTACAGAAGCAGAGTTTATGGGGATATCAGAATGTTGCAAAGAGGCTGTATATTTAAGTAACTTAATGTATGAAATTACCAATGTAAGGTATACTATACCTATTTTTAATGACAATCAGTCTGCTCATAAACTTGTTGCAAATCCTGTAAATCATAAGAGATCCAAACATATTGATGTGCGGTATCATTTTTGTAGAGAAAAAGTTTCTAGTGAAATTGTTAAAATTAAATATTTACCTACTGCAGAAATGCCCGCAGATTTACTCACAAAAGGATTATGTAAAACTAAACATAATAATTTTTTGTCAATGTTTGGTTTATGTAACAAAAATTAAAGCAATTTATTTATTTTGTTAAGTGGGGGTGTTGAATGTAACAAAATAATATGTAGCGCCATCTATTGTTATTAAACTGTTACTGTAATACTAGTCAAAGAGAATAAAGACTACTTGTCTCTGCTTTAGTCTGTGAACGTGATTCTGCTGTTTTACTAATACCAACAGACACAGGTCCTAATATTCCGATGAAGGTGAAAACGAATTGGCGCCTTTTGGGCACCAAGCTCGCAGACACCTCATCCACTGATCTTTCCGCGATCCCGACCAACATCGTGACTCCTGAGGAAACGACCAGCGCGATACGCGTCTTCACCGACCACCTTCAGAACGTTTTGAGCGAAAGCTCCGAGAGGGTGCCAGAGACTGTCCACAGTCACTGGCAACTTCCCGAAGACGTTCGGTGGTGGGTGAGGTTGCGTAACGCTACGCTCAAAGCCTGCGCGACGAGACCCGTCCCAGAACGACGACATCTTGCGCGCTACCTCCAACGTGAGGTTAAGCGTCGCATAAAAGAGGTCGTCGATTCGAGGTGGGACACTCGCCTTGCCGACATCGATCCGACACATACGGCCTTTTGGCAACTGGTTCGTTCCTTCAAGAGAAACGATGTGGCCTCCATGCCTCCGCTCAATCGTCCGAATCAACGCCCGGCGTTTGATGATGACGAGAAAGCGGAACTACTGGCCAGCAGCCTGGAGTCTCAATGCTCGCTCACCTCTGTACCCGTAGATGACGACATTCTTGTTGCGGTTGACACCTTCGTCGGATAGGAACGCGGTCCGGTCACCGCCAGTCTCTATACCGCGACCGTTATACGATAACGTCGACCCGGACGTCGACCCGCCGCCCGATCCCCTTGCGCCGGTGACGATCGAAGAAGTCACCACTCTGATCAAGGCACTCAAACGTAGGAAAGCCCCCGGGGGCGATCTAATCCCTACTCGTATGATTAAGATGCTCCCGGAGCATCTAGTTCAAATCCTAACATCCATTTATGACGCCGCGTTTCGTAACTGCATCTTCCCAGAGGTCTGGAAAGAGGCAGTTGTGATAGGAATCCACAAGCCGGGGAAACCCGCTTTCGAACCCTCCTCTTATAGGCCCATCGGTCTGCTCAGTACTCTGGGCAAAATCTACGAGCGGATCGTCCTCGACCGCCTTAAAATAGTAGCTTTTAATCAAAATTTGATCCCTCCAGAACAGTTTGGCTTTCGCGCTAGACACAGTTGTGTCAATCAGGTGCTCCGCATCACGGAGTACGTCCACGAACAATTTCGTAAAGGAATGCCTACCGGTGCTATTTTCTTCGATATCGAAAAAGCATTCGACAGGGTGTGGCACAACGGCTTGCTTTTCAAGCTGTACACTCTCAACGTGCCCACACAACTCGTGCACATCATACGAGATTTCCTGTCGAATCGCGGTTTCAGATATCGCGTGGAGGGAACTCTCTCTTCCCGACACACCATCACGGCCGGAGTCCCGCAAGGCTCCGCCCTGTCCCCTTTTCTATTCTCGCTGTACACAAGCGACATCCCTAGACCACAAAACGCCCATCTGGCACTATTCGCGGATGATACCGCAATCTACGCTTCACGTATAGACCCCGACAAAGTGGTGCGCACTTTGCAAACCGCCGCCAACGAACTCGGTGAGTGGTTCCGCAAATGGCGAATCACCGTCAATCCCACCAAAAGTCAGGCCATCCTTTTCACTCGGAAAAGGAAAGTCCATGTCCCTCACTTTTCAGTCCGCATGTCCGACCAGGTTATTCCCTGGAAGGGCCAAGCCAAATATTTAGGAGTAACCCTTGATCAGAGGTTGACCTTCATCCCACACGTAAATGCGGTACGCGCGCGAGCCGCATTCGCGATGAGCCAGCTTCACTGGCTCCTAAACAAAAATAGTAAGATGTCAATCCGCAACAAGATTAGGATCTTTAAAACATGCATCCGTCCGATAATGACATACGCGTCGCCCGTATTCGCTCATTTACCGCCCGGTCGCCTTCAGCGAATGCAGGTGCTTCAAAATCGATTCTTACGACATGCATTTGGTGCCCCGTGGTACGTTCGCAATCGCAACCTCCACGTGGACACCAATATGCCGACCATCAGGCACTTTATGCAGTGCGCCAGCAGACGCTATTTCGACAGGGCGGTAAACCACCCGAACACGCTTATCCGTAAAGCGTCTATATATACTCCATTTGACCGCGCCAAATGGAGACGACCGCGATCAGTCCTGACCGATCCAGAGGACGAAATCACTCTAGCTTTACGCGAAAAGAACGAGCACTTAAAGCTCATACACTCCACAAGACCGCTGTACCGTCCTCGCCGTCGAGGACCTCGTCGCGTTCCCCATAACCCTGCCCTCTCGTAGCAGTTCCGGCCCGCGTGCCGAAGACTACAATCAACACGTTAAATAGGATTAGGTTTAAAACCATCTTCCCCAAACGCTGATGTCTTATCCTCTCAGTGGCCGCCCTGAGCCGAGGTCGTGACCCATTAGTGGGTCGCCCTCAGCGTGGTCGCTTAAATTTAAGGGTTGCGAGCGCCTTCTGCGCTCACCCACAAGACCGGTGTTCTTGTATAAGCCGACCCTCGTCAGGCTAACAAGAGTTTAGTCAGGGACAAAAAAAAAAAAAAAAAAAAAATATGAATGTATTAATACCAACTGTCACAATGTCAAATTTTAAATGTTACACACGATACAAAATTTAGGCTACGAGACGTTCATTCGTTTCCACACGACTACAAAATGATTACTAGTTCAGAAATATTGTTGAAGCAACTTACGGTGTCAATTTAATTGATAATTAAATAATATTTGTTTACTATTCTGGAATCGTTATGTACAGTGTACACATCTCTATGCGCATGTGTGTATACAAAAATCGCGGATGATCTTCACTTCGTAATAGCAGTAGAGTTACCAAACATCGCGCCATACCTAAATATCTTATGATAATGTCATACACGCTAGATGATCGCTAGGGGAAATGTATCGCAACTAGTAAACTAGCGTTCCCGACATGATCGCGATTATGACGCGATAAATTGCTTTCTAATTGCTCCCGCCGTAAATCCACTGAGGTTCATAAGCAACTAAATTAGCTACGCGAGGCTTATTAGGAACACAAACTAGATGGTATAGTTCTTGAACGCATTGTAGTTTATGTATATTGTCTAAACACAATGTAGACTAACGAAAATTTTACGTTCCTCAGGGGTCGTTTTCCTTTGTCAAACCAGTCCGGTTAATTGTGCGCATCGCGAAACTCTCAAGTAATGGCTGCTGTCCTAGAAATCAATCTCACTATTTCAAAGTTCAAAGATCAAGCATCTATTGCACCGTGATGTTTATATTAACAGACATTACAGTATAAACGCACAAAATATACATTAATTTGCACATTTTCAGTTTAAAATCCCAACACGCGAAACTCAAACAGTTATAACAACAAAGTTAGGTGTTGTTTTCCACACAATAACATTCATGATGTTTACTCAACGACAAAATGCGATGACACGCCGTCACAACACTACAACAAATATTTGATGTTATTAAAGCATATTTAGTATTTAGGCCATGTGAAATCAAAGTGAGCAGGTTTGATAAATATTTGAGTAATGCTGTAATGTTGGTATGCTGCAGTTGAAACATTATTATTATGTTCAAATGGTAATTGAAAGACAATATACTTCGTCTTATACTTTTATTGTCTTTTAGTCGTATTTACGGACAAGCTGTTTGAACTCACGACGAAAAAATGATTATCTGGTCTTGATAGCCATTTTAATGACAACGGCCTACTAATATTAAAACAGTTTTGTCCATACTGACCTGTATACAAAACACTGTAAAAAATGTACGTGTTATTGCGTACTGCGCAGTATCGAAAAAGGTAAAATATTCAGAGAACGTATCCCTGACTTTTTCCTCGAAATGACAAAGTTTGATTAGGTGAAAGCTCATATCAGAAGTTTTATGATTTCATAAGAACCATATTTGTTTGGGTATTGCCCGATTTTATAGGAAGTTATACACATACACGAATTTTGGTGAGTACTTACTTGATATATTTAGTAAACTATTTAAAAACGAACGTAAATAAACACACACACACACACACACACACACACAAACACACACACACACACACAAATCACACCTTCGCAATCATCACCTACTTTCGCAATCAGCACGTCCCATGATTTTATGGGAGATGAGCTTAACGCCAAATCGGGGACAAATACCAAACTCTGTGCTGATACCGAGCAGGAAACCCTATATAACTTGTCCTGAACCGGGATTCGAACACAAGACATCAGATTGGTGTCGTACGGCATCCGCCACACAACTACGCCACCGAGGCAGTCACATCTAAAAACAACGTTTGCACAATTAAGGTGAGTTAGTAGTATAATACGAAGGCTGTTATTATTATTATATTCAATACGGTTCATACGTAAGTCCAACTATTTAAGTTTGAAGTTAGGTTAATTATAAAATTAACCATAATAAAATTAACTAACAATATTATCAAAGTAGAGTAGAACCCAAAACATTTACCCTAATTACGCACACCTCATCTGCAAAATTCTATAACACCTCAATATACTGTTAAATTACTTCCAATGTTCTAGTAAATTACCTCTTCAAAAGCCGAGAAATGAGCAAAATAAATCCCTTATTTCCCGTACATCGCACGTCGCGAGATTTTCCCGAAGGTATGCCACTACGTCGACGGCACGTAGCTGTGTAGCGTCGTAGCGTATCGTAGACATGCAACTACGCCGTAGTACACGTTCGAACTCTGAAGAATTGGCTTACAGGATTTTATACATTGTCTAAATTTTAAGGTTAGAATTTTTATGAGTTTACTTTTTATCTATTTTTAAAGTGTATTTCTAAATAACTTTTTTTACTTATAGCGTCTCAACAAATCGCTTTTATTAAAAAGTAAAATAGTAAAATGGCTTTTTATCAAGTTCAATAATATACAAGAGTTTATATGTCAATTCTATATGAATTTGTAAATAGAAGAATTTAAAACGAACAATTTTGCAACAATATATCGTATGAAGTTAAAAAAAATATAACGTTTTACTCAAAATCATAACACTGTAACAAGAAATTACATAAAAGTTTACGTAAAAAGGGCTCGTCCGGGATTTGAACCCGGGACCTCTCACACCCGAAGCGAGAATCATACCTCTAGACCAACGAGCCGTGTAGGAGGACTCTGTAGTTAGCGACCGGGTTAGGATAGTTACAATAACTGAGAGGCTTGAAGGATTATGTCAGAAATGTTGAGCTTTTGTTATGAAGAACAATTTACTAGAACGGCTTTTTAATTCTAAAATATGCAAGGCAAAGTTAAATAATATTTGTCTAAATTGTCTTTTTTCCAAAGCTCTTTTCAATCGTCATGAATCTACCACCGCTTCGGAACGTTTTATTGCTGTGAAGAACAAGCGGCGTAACAAACTCCCTGAGTATGTGATATTATGTAATGTGATATATATTTTCAATGTAAAGTTACATTTTATTACAATTAACCATTCTATAAAAATACTAGAAATTTTATAAATATTTTAGAATAAATAAAGAAAGAAACCATTTTAGGAAAAACACGAAAAGTCGGTTCCGATGTTCTGCCTGAACAGGCTCGATATGTAACATTACTTGCTACGAAGCATAACTAAGTTCTAGGATTTGTATTAATGAAGCATTATCATATACTTAAGACACGGGTGAAGCAGTGCTGTATAAAGATATATGGATTCCTACAATATTTGTACCTACTATAGACTTACCAAGTAATTTAAACACTTTATTACGTTTGAATTTCCATTAAATGTGTTCAGTGTTCACAAGACTACCCACGTTACCAGTTTATACAAAGTCGTATAAACAGATTGGATGGAGTAATTTCGTCGATTTTGTGTTCAGTGTCAATGTAATCCACTCTGGTTGATGGATTAGTAAATAAAGTACTTTGTACGGCGCAGTAAATCTATGTAACTGATGCGAGCTGAATTGTTTGCTGCACGCGGAAATTTAATGATGTTTGGCAAATAGTTACATTTTGATTACTGTTTTTAAAACATTTATCAAAAATGTATGTCTTCTAAAATCTAGAGGAAAAATAATTTTTAAAATACAAGCAATAATAAATGAGTAAAGCTTTGAATTTTAGCGGGAGGGGCATCTGTCAGATAACAGAAACAGCAGAATGTGACGTAACCGAGTATCGCCAGCCATAACGCTGCGTGCGTGCGAAAGAGATGACACGATATTCCCACTACGCCCCACCTTTGCTCACAACAATATTTCAAATATAAATAACTGCTTTAGTTGTTTAGAGTTTTGATTCTGATTTTACAGAAGAATTTACTTTTTGTATTATTTTCTGTTATTTACCTAGAAAAAATACATAACACGTTAAGTCTCAGAATGTAGTACATACATTTTGATTTACAACAAAATGATGCTAGCTTCACCGGCTTGGTGCCTATCTTATAAAAAAGCATGACAAGTCTTAGGCGTCAGCTTTCGGTTAAAGTATTTCCAGCTATTGCGACTTGGGAACTTTTAACAATAGAACTTATTCCTAACTTAGAGTAACGCATGTTTGTTTTTATATTATGCATGTTTTCATGCGACCATGTTATTTTACTGTCAGTCAATTGCAAGACCTGTAATAGCAATTAAAAAAATCAAACACACGAATTGAGAACCTCCTCCTTTTTCGTTTTCGTTTAAAAAGGACATCAGTACGATTGAAAGCTTCGTTTCATAGTTATGAATACTAATACAGATATTTGTAGTCAGTCCCCTTACCAAGATGCATTTCTCCCCATATCCCCCCACTAAAACGGAATTTAGAAACTTCCTCAAGACGTCCAACTACGTCTCCACCACGCCGCGGTACCGTGACGGCAAAGTTGGCAATATAGTTTTTGCATCACGTCAGCGCTAGCACGTCGACAATGTAAATTCCCTCCCTAATGGAAACACGTCGCATGCTTCCGGCACTCGGACGTAACTTGCAGAAACGCAGTGGCGCAAGTGCTGTTCGAACTTTAAGAACTTGCATATTTATTGTAGACCTAATTTCTATCCCTTGAGCAGTGGTATTTGTATTTTCTATACCACGATATTTATTGAATAAGTAAGAATTTTTTTACATAAATCGCTTTAAACTCACAAGAATATGGCTGCCCCATTGTAGTTTTTCCAGTAGTTTGTAAATTTTTTCTCAGATGCAGCAGTATAGTAGAGTGCTATGTTGGGAAACTAGGCGGGTACGCGCCCGATCGACCCGCACACTCCCAGTACCAGTGTAGGCCCTAAAGCGAAAAGAAACTGTTGTATTATAAATTCCTACCTTATCTATATTTTTAGTCTGTAGTGGTAGGCAGCACTATTCACTTATATATATTTTCTATATACTCTGTAGACGTCACTAGCGCTAACATTGTTAAAACTTCTGTTCAAAGTTACATAAAATAAATAAGTATATTTTAAATATATTTTCATTAAAAACAACAGGTTATGGGCCCAGTGTGTCCAACAAATAGAATCAGTGCAAAAAAATTGCTAAAATCTGTGTAAAAATCCGTATTGCAATAATTCTAACCTGCAAACGCAACGTGCTCAGTTTTACTGCAGAAAAGTACGATTGAAAATGTCTAAAATGTCTTCTAATAATTCACTGGCATTAATTGACAAATTAACAGGCCGTGATAATTATGCTACGTGGCGTTTTGCGGTTAAAACGTATTTACAACATGAAGAGTTGTGGCAATGTGTGGAACGCGAGTCAAGTACCGAGATTGATAGAAAACTGGACACCAAAGCAAGAACTAAAATCATACTTCTCGTCGATCCCGTGAACTACATTCACATACAAGAAGCAAGCACTGCGAAAGAAGTTTGGGAAAATTTATCTCGCGCTTTCGATGATTCCGGACTGACACGCCGAGTTGGTCTGCTACGAGACCTGTGCAATACCACGCTAGCTGGATGTCTAAATGTAGAAGAGTACGTCAGTAAAATAATGACGACGGCACATAAGTTGAGGAACATTGGCTTTCAAGTAGATGATGAGTGGCTAGGCACACTTTTACTCTCCGGACTACCTGAAAACTACAAGCCAATGATCATAGCCATTGAGAGTTCAGGCATGAAGATTACTTCTGACTCAGTCAAGTCAAAAATATTGCAAGATGTCAAACAAACAGAAAGTGACTCCGCCTTTGCAACAAGTCAGAAATCTAACAATAAAAATAAAAAATATACTAAAGGCCCCAGATGTTATACATGTAACAAATATGGTCATAAAAGTCCTGAGTGTAAATCAGCTAAACCGAACAAGAATCCGAAGAATGGACATAAACAAAACAGTTCTTATGCTGCTGTTTTTGTGGCTTCATCAGAGTGCTCTGATGCATGGTATGTTGATTCTGGCGCTTCAGCACATATGACCAGACATTACAATTTACTTCAAGACATAATAAATCCATGCATTAATAATATTAAAGTTGCAAATAATAAAACACTGCCTGTGCAATGCTCCGGAAATGTATGCTTGAGTGTTTATAATAATAGAGGTCAAGAAAATGAAATACTGCTTACAAATGTGCTACACGTGCCTGAACTAGCTACAAACTTACTGTCAGTCTCTCAGATTATAAATAATGGTGGACAAGTGAAATTCAATAAGAATGGGTGCGCTATTCTTGATCAAAATAATGTCATAGTGGCAACAGCATGCTTAATAAATAATATGTACCGATTGAACATGCCTGGAGGCTATGCATGCATATCAGATGTTATTGAGCAAGATGCTTACTTGTGGCATCAGAGATTGGGTCATTTGAATTTCCAAAGCATGAAGAAATTGAGTGAAAATACTGCAGATTTGAACTTGAGTAAAGAGAAAGTTAATGTCAAGTGTATAACGTGTCAGGAAGGAAAACAAACACGTCTGCCTTTCAAGAGTCAAGGGTCTCAGAGCAAATACCTACTTGAATTGATACACTCAGATGTCTGTGGACCGATGGAAACTCAATCTCTAGGAAAATCCAAATATTTTGTGACATTCCTCGACGACTACTCAAAGAAGATATTTGTGTACACCATGCACAACAAATCAGAAGTCCTAGAAAAATTCAAGGAGTTTAAGAAGCAAGCTGAGAATCAGTTAAACAGAAGTATTAAAATTCTCAGATCAGATAATGGACTTGAATATGTCAATGAAAGCTTCTCAAACTTTCTCAAAGATGCCGGCATAATACATCAAACCACCACTCCTTACTCACCAGAACAGAATGGTGCAGCTGAACGAATGAACAGGACATTGGTAGAAAGAGCCAGATGTATGATGCTAAATGCCCGCTTACCTAAAATCTATTGGGCTGAAGCAATATTAACAGCAGCTTACATCGTCAACCGCTCTCCGACAAAATCTCTGACATATAAAACACCAGAAGAGATGTGGACTGGTCAGAAGCCCAATGTCAGCCATATGCGTACATTTGGATGTGAGGCAATGGTACATATACCAAGAGAGAAGAGAAAGAAGTTAGATTCAAAATCACAAAAATTAATTTTTATTGGCTACTGTGAACATTCTAAAGGATACCGATTTATTTCACCTAATTCAAAAAAGGTCATAAAAAGCAAAGATGCAATGTTTTTAGAGTCAACAGTTAAAAGAGATTTTGTACCAGTTGAATTAACTTCAAATGAAAGCAATAGAAGTCAGATAGAAGAAAATATTCAAGAAATTTCAAGTGATGACTCATTTAACAGTGTGACAGAAAATGAATCACAATTAGACAGCGATTACATCCCTAATGAAAGTATAGAATCTTCACCTGAGAGAAATGTAACAGTGAGAACAAGAAAACAGCACCGTGATGCTCAGCAATCAAATAAAAATTCTTACCTGTGTTATGAAGACAAATTATGTGAAAATGTGGTTCCTGACAGCTATGACAGAGCATTGAAGTCAATTGATTCCCCAAAATGGGCAAAATCAATTCAGGAAGAACTTGATTCTCATCATCAGAATAACACATGGATCTTAGTGGACAAAACACCTAATATGAAACTGATTGGCTGTAAATGGGTGTTTCGCATTAAAGAAGAACCTTCAGGTCCACGATACAAGGCTCGGCTTTGTGCAAAAGGTTATTCACAAACAAAAGGCATTGATTATGAAGAAACATTTGCGCCAACCGTCAGGTACGATTCCATACGACTTTTACTTTCAGAGGCAGCCCAAAACAATCTTCAGATAATACAGTTGGATATTAAAACAGCATTTTTATATGGTGAGCTTGAAGAAGACATTTACATGACTATACCCGAGGGCCTGTCCTGTGATGCCAATAAGGTATGTAAACTGAACAAATCTCTTTATGGTTTGAAGCAAGCTCCCAGATGCTGGAATTCTAAATTTGATTCTGTTTTAAAGAAATTTGGGTTGGTAAACAGTAAAGTTGATCAGTGTGTGTATGTTGGAACTATTAATGGAGCAAAATGTTATCTTTGTTTATATGTTGATGATGGACTAATATTCTCTAAAGATGAATCAACATTGCAAGAATTAGTTAATGACTTACAGTCAATATTTGAAGTAAAAACTTGTGTACTCAGAAATTTTGTTGGTATGGAAATCCAAAAATGTGACAAGTATATTTTCATTCATCAGACCAACTATATTAAGAAATTGTTAAACAGATTTAATCTGAATGATTGTAAACCGAACAGCATTCCAGTTGATCCACATACAAAATTGGAAAAAGGAGAAGGAGAAATGGAGAAAGACATTCCATACAGGGAGGCAGTTGGATCATTGATGCACCTCGCTACAGTAAGCAGACCAGACATTTCATATGCAGTGAGCCTGGTGAGTCGCTTTTTAAATTCTTACACAGAAAGTCATTGGAATGCTGTGAAGAAAATTTACAAATATTTAAAAGAGACCAAAGAATATGGTCTATGCTACACGCCAATGTCAGAGCCTAATATTGTGATAGGCTACAGTGATGCTGATTTTGCCAACGATCCTATCACGAGACGTTCAGTCACAGGATATGTTTTTATAAAAAATGGTGCAGCAGTGACATGGGCCTGTCAGAGACAGCAGACAGTGGCACTCTCTACTACTGAGGCCGAATTCATGGCAGCCTGTGCCGCTACAAAAGAGGCTATGTGGGTCAAGCAGTTGCTATGTGATATTGGTGCGTTTAAACAAAAATCCGTGTGCTTGAACTTAGACAATCAAAGTGCCATTAGTGTCATTAAAAACATAAACTTTCACAAACGGTGTAAACATATTGACATTAAGTTTCATTTTATTAAAGAAAGGTATTATGATAATGTAATAAATTTAAACTATGTGTGCAGTGATGAGCAATATGCAGATGTTTTCACCAAGCCTTTGTGTAAAATAAAATTTTGTTATTAGAGATAAAATAGGAATGAAAATGTTGTCATGCAATTAAAATAGTTCTTGATCAGTAGTGTCTGCCTAATAAGTTTTAATTTAGCTTTGTCAAGGTATTATTGGTAGGTATTAATTTAGGAGGAGTGTTGTATTATAAATTCCTACCTTATCTATATTTTTAGTCTGTAGTGGTAGGCAGCACTATTCACTTATATATATTTTCTATATACTCTGTAGACGTCACTAGCGCTAACATTGTTAAAACTTCTGTTCAAAGTTACATAAAATAAATAAGTATATTTTAAATATATTTTCATTAAAAACAACAGAAACTAATGTCGATATCTCATTTTAATTTTGTGGCATTTACTACATAATTAATTTTTATATTTCATTAAAGACCCATAAATATTAAATTTACAGTTTCAAGTCAACACAAAAATATTTTATTCTGCATCGAATTCATCTAATAAATATATCATACTAATATTAACACATTAAGACTAGGCATACAGATATTACGTCAACGTTTTTGACTCGTCAAGCCCCGCGACGGACGCTGGCGTTGATATACATAGGGTTTCCCCATAAATCTATGTATGTAAGCGAAACTTGACGGGTTAAAAAAAATCTGGGAGTTCACGTGCGGATTGTACTTTGGTTTATCCAATCATATTTCCATAATTATGGTTGGATAAACTAAAGAAGTAGTAGTAGTCTCCCTACTGTTTGGAAACCCAATATCCATTGCTCGTGAATTGTTTGCAGGGTACCATTCCGAACACTACGAATCATGCTATTCGAAATCTATAGCTTTCTAAACTGCCAATATGTTGTACAATTCCCTGCAGTAAATATTACGCTTTACAAAGAGATGATTCTTTAACTTCAGTTTTCTAGATGTTATTTAAGTCACTCTTACCCATAACGTTTTGTCGCTGACTAACCGATCCATTTTCTATAGCTTTATAATTATGTATTTTCTACTGCCAAGGTTTCAAGGTATGTTCCTTCCACCAAGATAGGCAAGAATTCCTTCGGAGGATTGTCGTAAAACTTAAGCACGTCATGAATACGTGGACAAAAGGTAGGAAATAATAGACCTCTTTAATAGTAGTTCTAAAGGCATGAAAATTCCTCCGTTTTGTCGTGTCGATCGAATTTAGCGAGATAGTTGGGCTACGTACCGCAAAATGTAGCTGATTGAGATGTCTTGTTAGTATAACTGTAATTTGGGCTCTTTATTCTTTTACTATTATATTCCTAAATAATGTTTCAACAAAACTTTATTCTTTCCTTATTTTTAGCTGACTGCACGAAAGGAGGATGACATAATAGTTTGGGTGGGGTAAAAAATCCACATCATTTTGTGTCAAAAATCAATGAAGCAGGCTATAGCAATAAGCCATGCCATATTTACCATACCATACCGTAAAACCCTGTTTGTCAAGATTCCTACAGTAAATAATATTGCATCTTATAACGGTCATTAGAATTATACCCTTAACTCTCTAATTTTCTTTACCGTGCAAAAATATTAACTAGGTGGTGTTCGCGGCTTCGCTCGCGTGAAAACCCTTTCATGGTACAAAAGTCCCTATAACACTGCGACGCCAGTGCCATCTATTTAAAAATCAGATAAAAAAATGACATTATTTCCCATGAGAGCAAATTTCTGGGATAAAAGTATTCTATGTTTTAATCCAGGACATGATCTACCGGTGTGCCAAATTTCATAAAAGCCTTTCATGTTTTCGTGCGTTTACTTCTAACAAACATACAATACCATTTCTACTGGTGGTAAGTCTCTCATACGTAAGAGTCTGTCTGGGTGGGTACCACCGCAATGTCTATTTCTACCGCCAAGCAGTAGTGTGCATGCACTGTTGTGTTTCGATTTGAAGGACATTGCAGCCAGTATAATGATACTTATCATCTTATGTCTCAAATACAAACATTTTCGCAAATATTTGCATTATATTAGTAAGAAGTGAGATAATATTTTCTTAATGATCATTGTATAAAGTAAATTTAATAATGGGGAATAACATATATGATGTCTTACATTGCCTGGGAAACTCATCGGCTCGTTGGTCTAGAGGTATGATTCTCGCTTCGGGTGCGAGAGGTCCCGGGTTCAAATCCAGGACGAGCCCTTTTGAATCAAACGAATGTCATTATTAGTGTATCAAGGAATTATATTGCATTGGTTTGTTTCCTTCAACGTTTTAGTAACGTGTAACTTTTATAAGGTTAATAATGACACCCGTGATACTTTTTTAAGTTGTATAACTTGGTAAAATATGGTAGTGTTTAGTTAACATTTGTTAATTTTACGGAGTCACGACTACAACCCCATTGCTTTACTGCTTCATTCTCACTAAGCCGACATGTGTTAAACTAAAGCGTAAACACGCCGCTTGCAACGCACGTTCAAAAACTGTTAAGCACAGAGTTCATTACGGATTTAAATGGCATTATTGATTCAGCTGTTATTCCGAACGCACAAGTGGCCAGTGTAAACATGTTGTGTTCAAGCAATTTGATTATGAAATACACGCCTTTTATCCGATTATGAAAGAATTTAAGAATATATCCACGCTTCATATAGGTACTTGTAGGCGCATCTATAGTCTATACTCAACTTTGCTGTCATACTCATTCTATGAACACACGCACACACACACACTCACGCCTGTCATCCCCGAAGGGGTAGACAGAGGCGCAACTAGTGCGCCCACTTTTCGCCGTCATTCCGTCCCATGATGTAATAGGGGGCGAGCGTATCACCATATCGGGCACAAATTCCAGACTCCAGGCTGATACTGAATAGAAAAACTCAATATCACTTTGCCCGACCCGGGAATCGAACCCGCGACCCCAGCTTTGCAGTCGTACTGTAATACAACTACGCCACCGAAGCAGTGATTCTATGAATGAATGAATTATATTAATTACATACATACATACATTAACTCACGCCTTTCTCCCATTGGGGTAGGCAGAGACTATGGAGCGCCAAGTGCTACGATCCAAGCATACCTCTTTCGCTTCTTCCACAGTCATCAGTCTCTTCATACATGCTCGTCGGTTACGAGAACTATTATATTAATTAATTTTCATGAATTACTTGAATGGATATGATTTCTACTCCTAACCTACGCTTCATTACTTTACATCAAACTCAAACAGTTTTGAGTGGCAAGGAATCGAACGATGAACTCATTTCTCATTCTCAAACAACGTTAAAACCATATATTATTTCCAAATTATGTTAAAACAAAATGTAATGCTGCTTTGACCGTAAGAGCCCCTTAAGGCATGCGAGCCGGTGTTTGTCTCCATACGGGATACATTTTGCATTTTAGAGTCAACCATTATGAAGTAATACGAAACATTTATGGGATAGCGGTTTCTTTGAAACTGTTTTTCGATGTGCTGTATTTATATTTAACATTCGTTAATAGGTATAGAACGATTTTTCAAGTGAAGCTTCTTTATCGACGTACGGGAGAAATCTATGTTAAAATAAACCGTCACACCAAAATGTCACTTTTTTATTTTTACCGTATTAATGGAATACAATAATTATTATAAGAGCAGTGAAATAAACGAATTAATTGAAAAAGTTTCACTTCATACACGTGTACATTAATACAGACACACATACACTTTTATTTATATACCGTCTAGAAATGCTTTCATCTTGTGGGCCGACCCTGCATTGCGCTTCACTTAATTAATTAATAGAACACATTGAAAAAAATATTTATATCATTTTGACAGATCGTGTTGCTGAGGGAGCTTCATGCGGTGATTCTTTTTCTCAGCGATATACGATAATAAATAACACAAAAGAGGTTTCGAAAGACTATTTGAATAAACAACATTTTGAGCTTGAGTTTAACATCATGTGCATTGGTCATTTTGTCATATTTTCAATATAATCACGATCACACACGATATCCAATCCAAGTTATGGATTAAAAGAAAGAATACAATATACTTCTTTTCTATGCTACCTTGCTTTCTTCGACATTAGAATGCGTTCAGCACAACACATATTTTCATGCATGGTGTGATCGCAATTTTCATCTTTTAGTCGCAATAGTTCTTTTAGTCTGTAGAATCTAATCTCGACAAAATCATATTAAAAACGATCAGCAACCAAACCCAACGAGCAGGGTCTTGGGTTTATTTCTCAATTCCGACACATTGGATTCGACAATTCCTTTTCCTACTTCCGAGACGATAAAAAATAAAAACCGAACATCGAACAGAATTTAATTATGAATAGGAACGTTTTGTCAAACCGAGTCCAATTCATTGCACGTACAATGTAAAAACCCCAAAACTTCAACCCTAAAATTCTTAATCCCCAATCAAGGATTTAAATCAGGTCTTAGGCTCTTTGTTCGGTGACAGCAACAGCGTTAAGGCATTATGTGCCGGACCCTTGTCAATCAGCGACCTCTATCGACCGATAGTAATTAATGCTTGGTTAAGGCTCCTTCATTCGCCCTCAATTAGTACTATGTTAACGGAGATAGGATGGAGTTTTGAAGAAATTTAAAGATTAAGTACAGTCAGCAAAATAAGTATCTAAACGAATTCAACATTTCAAATACCCCATACTTTTGTGTTATTACTAATTTTCTTTTTCTTTTCACAAAAATAAAATAAAAGGGATTTACTTTACTTCAAAGGAAGAAAAATATATTTCAGTTCTACTTAACGCGTATATAGGCGATTTGAAATTTTGATTTGGTCAGCTACTTATTGTGCTCTCTGTACATAAGGTCATGCCTTTAACCCCAAAAGGTTAAGCAGAGGTGTAACTAGTCCACCCATATAGTTTTTATGTTTTAAGTTAAAGTTGAAACTGCTGACTGCCTCGGTGGCGTAATTGTATTACGGCACGATTGCAATGCTGAGGTCTCGGCTTCGAAAAATAATATTGCAGAATTACGTTTGACGAGGCAGAAGCACTACTGACGGTAAGTCATAATTCAGAATTATCGTATACACATTTTCGACTTTTAGGGATGTTTCATACTTAATTTGTGTTTATAGATACCTACAGGGTTAGATAAGGAAACTTGTTTCAGTATTAATCTCCCTGTTCGCTTGTATTTTATAGTTGCAAGACTACTCAAGACTTTTAATTAAAACGGAAACTCCAATGCTCTTTAAATTACAAAGTGGCACTATACTAAGCTCGTCACTCACAAACTTTGATATTAAAACTCATAATGCAGTTACGCTGCAACATTATAACGAGAACTTTTGGCAGACAATCATTACATCTCCCCAGCCTCGTATACAAGGAGCCTAGTAAATAAATATCGTTCGTTCTTCTACTTCATTTACGCCAATTTCCAACATAACTCATTTAATTTTCATTTTGAACCTAAAATCATAACCACTGGCTTAGTGACCGTAAACATTTGGCCATTGTGGCTGACAGCGCGGCGAGTTCAATTAAAAGTTATGTCGCCTATAGAAAATATTTGCGGATAATGCCTCGCCCCTCCGCTCTAACAAAATTCCCACTCACTTAGGATCCGCTTTTGTTTGTATTCTTAAATTAATTTGTTTTATAAAGCTATAGCTATATCGCTTATTCTACTGACCCTATTTAATGGAACTCGAGGTCCAGAGTTCGATTTTTAGAACTATGACTTATTTTAGCACGATTTACTCAATATAGACAGCCAACCGGACTTGAGAGAAAGAAAACGACTTACTTTAAAACTAAAGTTAAATCGTTTTTCCAACTTGCTAGAAATAGTGTGTTGCGTTTCTACATTCGAGTGGAACAAGGGTAGATTTTTTTTTGTAATGGCCATCTTCGGCGCATTAGGGACGGCTGCGGGCTTCCTTCGACTCCCGTCTAAGTTGTCGTCCGCAACCGCCCCTGCGCGTACCGCAGTTGCAGTTCTTCTCCTGTTGTTGCGGGGGGCTCAGAAGCCCCCGTACACCGAAGGACGCCCTTGGTCTCCGAGGCAGCGTGAGACACGCTGCCGTCCATCACGGGGGTCACAGAAGTTGGCTAGACTAATAGGTGGGCGGCACCTCCCGCCCACCCGTGACCCCCGGAAACAAGGGTAGATGGAAATAAGAAAACATAACAAAATGCTATATCATACTATTGTTGTACCAATTGGAGTGTAACAGATGTCCAATCAAATACAATAGTTTGACTAGGGACGTTCAGGATATGTTGTATATAAGTACTAGATTTTAAACGATATCCTAGATGGAAATGGAACGGTTTGCCAAGAAGAAATATTCGTTGGATCAATATCCGATGTCACATGTGTGTTGTTTATAAATTATCGTTCGTTTGAATGTTGAAGGAAAACATCGTGAAGAAACCTAAGTACCCGAAAATTCTCCTCATAAATCGAGCACATGTAAAGTGTGCCAACCCGCACTATCATTCGCCTAAATCGTCTCACTAGTACAGGAGGCCCGTGATCAGTAATGGGCAGTATATTATACAGAACTGATATTATTAATTGTGTATAAAAATCCGTCGCAGTGGCTGTAAGTCACGTCCTAAACACGCCTGCTGTTTCAAACACGAAACTCATACAAACCTGACTGAGATTCGAATTAAGAGCCTCACGATTCATAGTCCAAGAACCTTGCCAATATTAATGAGGAGATGATGGTTTTCTCATGTTTTTCTAGTAGTAGAATACTCTGTTTGGCCGGATAGCGACTACTATGCACAAGGTGTAAAACCCGCTATGGTAGCCCAGGCAAGTGTGTCGAGTTCCAGGAGCAGCCTGTGTGCATCCGGTTCATACAGGCCGGCATAATAGGGTAGTTGACTACTTTTTTTTTAATAAATTTTATTTGAAATTGTATGTCATCCTAAATAAACCGGAAAAAGAATTTTCGATATCCACGCTACAATACATAGGTTATTGTTCCATATGTATGTCGGAGACAGTGACGGCCGATATCGATACACGTAGGTTCACACAATAAAAGTCACAAATGAATTCTCTTTAACTCGCTATTTATTGTTCGTTCGTCAATTATTACGTAATCGAATGTTCACAGAGTACAATACCACGTCAGGAATAGTTATTAACTTTGGTTATTATAACACACTGCATATCGAGACAATTACTTAACCGTTTGGTTAAGTGATTATAATCAACTCACCTAGTAACAACTCGAAATAACATAGTAACCGCTTTACTAAGCACTGACCGATATGAACACCACCATAGTTACCACTTATTAGTGATCTGCACCGTACTAGTCGCTTCAAATGATTCGGCACTCTTTTTATACACCCAACTGTAACTCCCACTACGAGTTCGACATACCGACTGGTTTGTCGCACGATTTTTATTTTATCTTACCCGACTTAATATATTCAGACACCCTCAATGAGATTAATAAAAATCATAATTCCTTTTTATACTTCCTTCCTGTCCCGACATGTATATTTGCGCATGTCGAATGTTGGCTAGTCGTTGCTTAGCGATAGGTATATAAGCTGTGTGCAAATATCTAGTGGTTTTATTGCCTGCTTTTCCCCTATTTACTGCTAATAAAAGTATATATAACAATTGGCGACGAGGATGGGATCGGGAACAACTTTTGGCATCTTGTACACATTTGATTACCCAACAAACGACTGGGACACTTTTAAAACACGTTTGTCCCAATGGTTCTTAGCCAACGACTAGCCAACATTCGTCATGCGAAGATATACATATGGAACAGTTATAAAGCTTTGAAATTGGGTGGAAGAGGTAGCTCTCAAATAACAGTAATATCAAAGTGTGACGTCACCAGGTATCGCCGGCCAAAACGCTGCATGCATGAGAAAGAGACAGCTCGTAAACCCTACCATGCCCCGACTTTTGCTCACATCAATATACCAAATGTGAATAGTTGCTTTATGCTCCAAACAATTTTGATGCCGACTTCACAGAAGAATTTCTTTTCATGTATTATTTCATGTAACATGTAGAATACTATTCAAAATCAAAAATAGGAAACTACCCAATTATGTGGCGAAGAATAAACATCTCTCATTACCACTCTACCTGGACTCCACTCCACTTAGTATAATATCGTGGAGTCAAGCCGTATTCGCATATAAAAACTATCCTGCGGGGCTAGGATGTGGAAAAAAAACACAATGCATCTACGCTTCGTTTAATTGTGATTGGTTGAGAGACTGACGTAACGGTATTTTGATGTTTGTGATTGATCGAGAAACCGATACGTCAGTCTCTCAATAATACGAAGCGGAGACGCATCGTGTTTTTTTTTCACATTCTAGCCCCGCTGCTATATCGATCGTCCAAGCACTTTAATTTGGTAATATCAGTATTCTAAAGTTGTAATTTTGTAATTTAACGTGTATTTCATTACAAACGTGTTCAGGGTCTAAAGGCCAGGCGGTGAGGTCTAATTGGAAGGCAAATGTATGCGCAATGTTCCCGCTGATCCCAATTATGAGCTCCCGTTTTTTGCTATATACCTCTGGATTTTATTTTAGTGATAGATAAATAAATGAATTGAGACTGAAATCGTTGTAATTTGATAACAAAATATTCATGACTAAATATGAATTCATGAATTATATATTTGTCGGGTGTATGATCTTTATTAATCTCAATGTTGGTATCTGGACATATAAACGACGGGTAGTATAAAATAACAAGTTAGTGGGAATGACAGTTGCGAGTATAAATAGGGTGTCTCGCCATTGAAATGTCGCAGTCTTATTTTTGTCGTAGATCAGATCGGATCATTGTTAAACTCGCCACAGAGCGAAACTAGTCAAGTGCGGTGTTAACCTAACTTATAGGTGGTAACTATGTTAGTTTTCAAGGTAGTAAGTGACTTGTCACTTTTTGTCAAAAAGGCACTTGTGACTTTTTAGTGGATCCTGACATAGTGATTGTGTTCTGAACATTATACTACGTAATGAACGGCCAATAAACCGGGAGTTGATGAGGTTACGTTCATTGTGTGTTTTATTAAGTGTGCCCACGTATACCTCTGTCGGTAGTTACCCCGATATATAAAAAAATAGTTGATAGTTGATGGGATTTAAATAGTGGATGCCCAACAGCAAAACAATATATAAATAGCTCAGTATGGCTTCATGTCGCCAAACTATTAAAACATGTAATTAATAACAAAAAAGAAAAATAACTCAAAATATTGTCAAACAATCGTGATGAAAACAACGTTAAGGAAATATATTCAAAATTAGAAGAGAAAGACAACAGAGTACGAAGTAATAACAGCTGCCGACTAAACTAAAACTTTAATGTTCAACCCGTGGCAGTACAAAGGAGCGAGTGTTGCGGAGTGACCGGTTCGTCGGACTGACCGGCCTTCCGACTCCGGACAATGTCGACTTTTAGGAACCAAGTTCGTTGTTCACTACGCTATGATTCAATTACGTAGATGGTACACGTTTTAAATTAGTTCGCCGTACTTGGATATTATGATAATAACCCTCCTTTCGCAGTCGGGTAAAAAGAACGACTGAGAAATGTTACCAAATGTTAATTGGTATTTTTGTTTGTTTGTTTGATGTTTTTGTTTCAATGTGCTATTTATTATTATTATTATTATTAAGTAATGATGTATTTGTAACTATGGAATCAAATTACCGCAATAAAAAGTAGCCTATGTGTTAACCTAGAGCATGACCTACCCGTGTGCTAAATTTCATCCAAATACATATAGTTTTTTGTTGAAATAAAATAAAATAAAAAGTAAGATATCAACCCCTTTGAGTCACTGAGTACCATTTTATAATTTGTGAAATGTTCATGTAACAAACCGATAGTCTAATACCTACATCCTACTAATATTATAAAGGCGAAAGTTTGTAAGAATGTTTGGATGTTTGGATGTATGGATGTTTGTTCCTCTTTCACGCAAAAACTACTGAACGGATTTCGATGAAATTTGGAACATGGGTACATCATGTCCTGGATTAACACATAAGCTACTTTTTATCCCGGGAAAACATAAAACGGGACTTTTATCCCGGAAAAACTTTTTAACGCGGGTGGAGCCGCAGGCAAAAGCTAGTTGTAAAAAATATCATATAATAAATACATAGATGATCTTACAATGTATTTTGGATTAAAAACTGTGAGAGGATTCCACAATAACATAATGTCGATTGTCTGATCTACGTATTTTTCTGTGCGCACATTATTCAAGAAGTGAGGGGGTCGCTGGGCGCTCCAAATTAAATAAGTTCGTTCATAAATATGTATCAGTGTAAACAAGGCGGTGACCGCGTCGTTCAGCCGCGGCTTCCATTGTCAGTTTGGATGCAGTTTTTGCTTTAAATTTCTTTGGGTATATTGACAATTACAGGAATAATTTTGTCGTTTATTATGTGAAAGTCATTGATGTATTAAAGGGTTTTTTAATACATCAATGGTGAAAGTATATATTAAGAGTTTATTTGATATAATTTTGGAGGTAATTTAGTTTTTTTCTTAAATAAAGGTTTTTGTTGCCTAGTGGTATGTAGTGACGAAAAGACTTTTTCATCGAGGCTCACGAATATTCAGAAGTCGACATCTAAATCTGATTAGATCAAATGAAAGTCTGTTCGAATTATGCTCCAATAATTTATGCTGTTTTCTGTGGCATACATCGGCGGCATGCCAAGTGGCATAACCCTCTAGCTATATTGCCAACATAGCGTTAGATACTAGCTTGTAGACATTAGTGCCCAGCCGCCACAGAAATGAAGCTTAATACATAAAAGTCAATTACTAGTTGGCTTCTCCTCCGCCACATTCAATAGCTCTAAGAAATCTCTTATTTTTCCAGTGACATTGTAAGCTAGGGCTAGGGTCACCTATTTGGCGCCAGTAACTGCCATTTTTTTTTTAAATAAGAGTTCCTGCACCTTACAGGTGTATTTGTGTTAAATAACTGTATTATAGACTTTGATTAGCAATATTGTCATTCGAACTTACAACCTTGGTACTTATAAATGTGCGTACATACACAAACACTCATGACTTTTCTCCCTGTGGGGATAGGCTGAGGCGCAAATAGTTCACCGACTTTTCGCCGTGTGTATTACGTCCCATGATACGATAGGGGGCGAACCTATCGCCATATCAGGTACTAAAACCCTGGTGTGGTAGTTCTTTAATCATACAGTATATGTTCCCATTGCATATTTCTTACACCGATTACCTGATCAAGAACTATTGTGCTCCGATTAAAATTTTGTTAAAGAGAAAGAAGTGTTTTAGTTCCCGGAATTCTTAATAATTTAAAAATTCTTAATAACATTGCTACTACCTACGATAGATCCGAGACCCACCACCAAGCAAGAGAATCATCTAGTTGTTAGAAAGCTTTACTTTCCAACACGTAAATTAACAAGCTATAACTATATTAGTTCTTGCCCCACCAGGGATGGAGGCGTAATTGTGGTTACTGCCAACGTGTTTTCCATCGATACGATATCGATCGATCAGATATCTCCGGAACATGATTAAATTTAATAGCTTGTAATAATACTCGAATAATGAACAATGAAACGTAGATTTTGGTTAGACAAAAAAATGAGAGCATACCGTTGCGGTTCGTATGAATTATGGAGACCCCATAGCCGTTATCCTTACTTAAATAACTTCTATGAAACATTATTCAAATAAATTTTTCATTTTATTTCCTTAACTCGGTACCTCTTGCCTTTATGTTGGTATTTATGACGTCAAGGATCATTAATCAACGTCAGGAGACTTGTTTATTCCAATCTATGCTAAAAAGAAAGCACAAACAAACAATATACAAGAACTACAATTATTGGTTGTGTATTCAACATGTCCTATTCCAATAAACATTTCAAGGTATCAAATAAAACTCATGTAATGGCGTTAGTAAGTTATTAGCGCAATAAACTATACGATATTGTACCGAATGGTTATTAGTAGTGTTATTTAGAGCCTCGTACTGTAGTGATAAATACCATTGTAGTAGAGTGTACACACGCAGCCTAGTGGAGTCCAACGCACATGCGCTATCGCATGAATCGGCGAATTCATGCTGCGGGCGTCAATGCATATTTTAAGGTTGATTATATCTTGTACTTATTCTGTATTATGGGTTTATTGCCTGAAATAAAAACAGTCTATTTTACTTTTTAATATAATATAGTTACGCCGATGTGTATCCGCCTTTTTAGAGCATCGGTCGTACACAAGGTGTAAAACCCGCCATAGTGGCCCATGTGAGTGTTCGGGGAGACCGGGGATAGTTGACCAAATTTCAGCTTGGCCGGCGATATTTTTTTTTTGTTATAGTATAATAATGTCAAAATAATCTATATCGGCTGGAAGGGAAACGCTCTCTATACCGGAACGGTAAGAGAGAAGAACCATAACATTAACGAAAAACTATATTCATTTGCAAAGTTAAGCGATAACACATACGATTTTAGTATTTCCGTAATTCATGCGCGCGCAATGTAAAGCGTACAAAAAACTGGGCGGCCGCCGCGCTACGCCGGCACTGGCCCGCGGCCGTTAACCCGTCAGCTGATGTACGTGTTTCATTACGATTTTTTTTAAATATTGACCTTTTTTACTATGTTTTTCAGAATAATAGTTTGATTTATCTATCCATACGTGAAGCTGTACAGAAATTTGAGAAAATCCTACTAAAATTGTAACAATGCGGTCGCGATTTTTTTAGTGCCATCACGTCAGGAATTACCAATACTATCACCTGTATTCGTTTCCGAGAGCGTTTCCCTTCCACCCGGTATATTCGACAGGTGCACTAATAAACTTTCGAAAGAAATACCAAAAACCTCGCGATTGTTTATAACATAGTGATATTGCGTTTTTCTATTCAGTATCAGCTCGGACTATGGCGATAGGCTCGCCCCCTATCAGATCATAGGACGGAATAACGGCGAAAAGTGGGTGCACTAGTTGCGCCTCTACCTCCCCCTTCGGTGATAAAAGGCGTGAGTGTGTGTGTGTGTGTGAAAATAAAAAAATTGACAAAAAAACTGACTTTATTGCATTCGAAGAGTACTTAGATTACTACGTAGTACATTTTCTAGGTAGTCAACTAGCTCCAGTATAAAATTTGTCTACCAGCCCCAAACAATGTTTTAGTTATCAACCACATGTGAGTACCGCAAAACTGTGGCAAAATATAAAAAAAATACACCACGATACTCGTCAATAACCAAACTCATACTTTAAATTGGTTGAAAATAAATAACATCAAGTACAGCTTTAATACAAATATTTAGTATTGAGAGGTAAATAATTACTCATAGGTAAAATTTTTCGATAAATCTCTTTTTTTCCCGGGTTATGTGCGCCCGCAATGCCGATGCTGATGATGAAGATTCGGAAACAAATAACGGTTTTTCGTGTATATCGGGACAACGCAATAATTTTAAATAGCTCGAGTTTTTGAATTTTTACTCAACGCACCCCTATCGCAAATCATCCCTGATCTCCCCTACACCAGGATCAGCCAGCATACTTGTATTCAAAATAATTGAAAGCAAATACTTTATCTGGACTCTACTTCACTTACTTATTTTTATATTCAAGCGATATTGCCTAGCTCGTCACGCATTGCAACATAATGCATTTACTTGCAACTCAAAAATAATACTACTATTTGTACACATAAGCAGTTATTATAATTACGAGACTATCCCGCCCTCACACCCACCACTGCAACTCCTGTAAGCCAGGATCGACAGTGGCACGCATTTTATGACACCAAGCGGTGATATAAGTGGACAATAGCTTAGTTGGGAATGGAACGGTCTGCCGAGACAATGTCCGGAGGTTCAAAACCCAAGGCACACACCTCTGACTTTTCAAAGTTACGTGTGTATTGTTTATCAATTATCGTTCGCTTTAACGGTGGAGAAAAAAGCATCGTGAGGAAACCTGCATACCCTAAGAAGTTCTTTATAAGAATTTCGAAGGTATGTGAAGTCTACCAACCCGCACTAGGCCAGCGTGGTGGACTAAGGCCTGAACCCTCTCAGTAGTAGAGGAGGCCTCTCAGTAGTATTAATAAAAAAAAACGCGGTGAAGCTCGGCGAGTCTCAGGGAACACGTCTTATTAGTCTTAACTCGCAACGAAGTTAATCAAACAGAAGAATAGGGAGGAATTATAAAAATATTTTCCACTTATTCTAATTCTTATTATTATTCTTATTATAATTCCACAGTTATTATGATTAGGCAAATGGCCTACTTGCCGAAAAAATATAGTTCCAGGGGGATTAACATTATGGTAAAATACCTCTCAACCGAAGCCCATCGTCGCCCGCGGCGTGACGCACCTCTGAGTGAGCCCTAACAATTACGTGTACAGGCAGCCACATAAGTAGCTGAACAAATTCAAAACGCCTCTACACTTTTGTGTTCTTACCAATTTTTGTTCTCTGTTCGCAAAAATAAAATAAAAGAGATTTGCTTTACTTCATACGAAGAATTTTTTTTTCAGTTTAACTTAACGCGTATATAATAATTATAATAATATTAGCAGGCCTGTATTATATACTGCCCACTACTGAGCACGGGCCTCCTCTACTACTGCTGGTTTTAGGCCTTAGTCTACCAAGTTGGCCTAGTGCGGATTGGCAGACTTCACATACCCTCGAAATTGTTATGGGGAATTCTCAGGCATGTTTCCCACGATGTTTTCCTTTACCGTTAAAGCGAACGATAATTGATAAACAATACACACATAACTTCGAAAAGTCAGAGGTGTGTGCCTTGGGTTTTGAACCTCCGGACATTGTCTCTGCAGACCGTTCCATTCCCAACTAGGCCATCATCCACACGCGTATATAGGCGATTTTAAATTTTTATTTTGTACAAATATTTATGCTGCTAACTGTACATAAATTGCTTACGTTTCCTCCGCGACAGTACTTTTGACGGGAAAGTACTCTTACAAGAGGTAAATTTAATGTTCCTGTAATAATATTGTATTATGAACATTTGGTGCTTTTTCGGTAAATATTTCGAACAGATGTATGTTCTTTAACGTACTTTCTCTTACAATATTATTTTCCAAATATGCTATATTTGAAGAATGTTGTTATTAAAATGTAATAACTTTGAGGGATATCTTACAAGTGGGTTGGAATTTTATTTGATCTACATGGTGATTCTTATTACTTTTAAGGTTTGTTTCGCAAGCTTTAAGTAAATGCTACTCGTAATAAAAATGTATAAGCCGACCAAATGCAATAGTCACAATCTAATTTATCCTCCCACGTAAATGGTAATCAAATTAGTACTTCCTACATTAGGTATTTCATATGATAAGTGCCAATAAAATTTACTTGAAACTCATTGTGTGTTTTTTGTAAATTATCACTCATTTTAATGGTGAAGGAAAACATCGTGAGGGAAACTGAATACCTGAGAAGTTCTCTATAAGAATTTCGAGGTATTTGAAGTCTACCAACCCACACTAGACCAGCGTGGTGGGATAAAACCTAAATGATATAAAATGAAATGAAATCATTTATTCGAATCCATAAAATGTTAAACATTACTTAGATTCAATAAATTTTTACTCTACCACCAGTTCGGAAAGCAGTTTCCACCAGAGAAGAACGGGCAAGAAACTCTAGGGTTGCTCTTTTCAAACTCAATTAGGTACAGTGCATAATACAAATATGCAGATTCTTATTTTGTTTAGAGCAGTTCATATATTTACTTGCATAATAATATATTCTTAATTCCCATTCGAGTGTATAAACCTCTCTAACCCCTCTCAGTAGTAAAAAAATCAGTTATAAAAAACACTCAACGTTGTTTATAACTGATTTTTTTACATGAAATACTTTCTCCGTAAGATCAATAAAACATCGGTTTACCGTCCCATAAACCACGTGACCTGTAAACACAAATGTCTTACAAACCAATTTGGGGGAAAGCAGCGACCCTCGAGGAAAATGACTATCAATAAACTAAGGAAATTGAAATGTGCTATAGTTTTTATGTGTAATTACTTTTGTTCAAGTCTCCGTTCGTTTAGAAGTCCTTCCTCTAAACAAGCTTCCCACCCCGCCCTTTTTTTGGATAAAATGTAGCACATATGTCGACTTCCACCAAATTCATTAGATAATGTATTTGTACCAACAAACTGGAACTGTAGAGTCTAACCATTGATGTCTCATCCTCTCTCAGTGGGCGTCCTGAGCCGAGATTCGTAACCCGTTAGTGGGTTGCCCTCAGCATGGTCACTTAATTCAAAGGGTTGCGAGTGCCTTCTGCGGTCACCCTAAAGACCGGTGTGGCCAGAATACCCGACTCGCGTCAGGCTACTGGCAGTAGGGCCATTAACAAAAAAAAAAAATTAAGTTGAGAAACTTTTATATTACATTTATATATACACACTCACACCGTTTGCTTCAAGTGCTGCAACCTTGCCACGCTTTTTTCGCCTCTTCCAGATCCATAGTTCTTCTCATACATTTTCTCCAGTTGAGAGTCCTAATCTGTTCTTTTCGGATAAGATATATTCATCTACTTTAACACTACCAGTTCACCCCAATTCCTGTGCATTGAACCCACTCATACCACTTCAGACAAGAAACAATAATCCGGCCCAGCGAGTTGCTACCTAAACACTTTTATAGGAACAAAACTCCATCGTCGAGATTAAAGCAGTAATTTTCCGTAGAGCAGCACACACGCGACCTTTTACTACGTCATGCAAAAAAATTAATTTCCTCCCGTACTCTTATTACGGAAGGCTTTTGCGATACAAACACATTTTTATTAATGCCGGTTGCTTTCAATATGAGCCTTTAGATATTAAGCTTTGAAGACGAGAGAGATGGATGAAGGTCTTGAGATTCAAATATTTTTTATGATTAAGACGCGAAAGCTAAATAGCAATATGAATGCGAGCCATAAACAGCTGCAACAGCGGCACTATTCGTAAATATCTTGTTATGACAACTTTTCATATGGGTTAGTTTTGCATGTATTCTGTGGGCGTATATTATTAATATTTAAGTTCACGATAGCCTAGTCGGGAATGGACCGGTCTGCCGGGACAAGGTCCGGAGGTTCAAAACCCAAGGCATACACCACTGACTTTTCGAAGTTACGTGCGTATTGTTTATCTGTTACCATTCGCTTTTACGGTGAAGGAAAACAACGGAAGGAAACCTACACAATTCTCCATAAGAATCTCCAGGGTATGTGAAGTCTGCATACCTGTACTAGGCCAGCGTGGTGAACTTAAGCTTAACCCCTCTCAGTAGTAGAGGAGGCCCGTGTTCAGCAGTGGGCAGTATATAATACAGGGCTGGTTGCATTGCATTGCATATTATAAAATACAAATAATTACCAGCTTACTAAAAAAATAGTATGTGTCACATTTAGAAGAAATTTTATATTTATTATGGCGGACAGGGAAGACCAAAAGTTGGTCATTTGATGGCGAATGATTTATCATTGAGCAAACTTAAGCGCTAGTTGCAGGCCGCTTTTGACAGGTCCTTCTGGAAATCTTTAGAGAGGCCTATGATCAGCAGTGGATGTCATGTGGCTGATGATGATGAAACTTCTTGTCTGCCATAGCTACTATGCGCTGCTAATAATATGAAAGATATTCTTAGGAAATACTATGCCGTTGATAAAACTAATGCTAACATACAGAACCTACTCCTTTTTTGGAATTCGGTTAAAAACTATGAAAAACCTGATAACAACACTAATAATCCACGACGGTTTTCTCTGCGACGGGAAACTCCAGTCAAATAAGTAATTGTAAGTGGTAGGGATAATTAATCATCTGTCAGTGATCAATATTCTATCAGGATGTCACTGCAACTATCAGGTACGGCGGAGTCATTCCACTGGAATATAAAAAGAGTAAACTGGATTTAAAGCTACTCTATCATTTAGGGCTGATTATCAATCACTTGATAACGTTTGTTCCTAGGTCCTTAACCCTGATTAACAGGTATCAAGTAAATTTAAATTGCCTGTTATCATATTAAACAGCTAATGTAGATGGTACTCATTTTACTATAATTTATTTCAGAGCATAGAGTAGAGTGAGTTTTGTATTTAGTCGCGTAGACATTTATGTGACGAGTAGCGTTTACTTAGAAGTTTTGAAAACAAGGCCCCTAGAATGACTAGAATATGACAGTTGTATAAAATTACGTGCTCATTCGTCTCACTTTTAAATTCAGTTAGGTTTTATTTATTCAATGAATAATCTATCTGACTATTGAAAAATAAGCTCTTAATGTATTAAAATGCTGATGAATTATTTTATGCTTCAAGCAGAATTGCGATGAAACTGATGGATTCTTACATGTTATTCTTTCAGAACTCGGCTATCTCTCTAAGTAGAGAATAAAGAATAGAATTATTACTACGACTGCAAAGTGCAATTACACTAGTATTCACAAGTGAAATTTATTGGCTCATATGCTTAGGGTTTCAATTTATGTAGTAATGATGATAAAAATCATTTTTCTCAACATACGATAAAAGCAAGTTAAAAAGTTTGTATAGAACGATAATAAAACCCTGAGAAAATAAAAAGGAAAATAAATGTTTATTTTCAGCTAAATATTATCTATTTATTTAATAGTTAGTCAAATAGATCATCGATAAAAAAAATTTTTTTGATGGATTTCCATAGGGTCAAAATATATTAAGTGATATTTTAAAAGCAGAATAACTTAGCATAACTATAGTAAAATTGTATCCCAAAGGTTCGGTTCAAGGAGTTCGCAAAGGCGCTACAAGTAAATCTATGATCTAGCATATATTTTGATAAAGGGTTTATCTCTATCAGCCCATACCCAATCCCTTAAAATGAAAGCATTGATAATATTGCAAATTAAAAATACATTTTATATCATAGTCTCAAACGGAATAAGACCGCCAAAATTGTAAAGGTAAGCAAAAGATATTACTTAAGATATACTAAAAACTACTTTCAAAATGAAATCAACAGCGCACACTGTAGACAAGCAAACCGCTCCTGTTGCCTGTAGGTTGGCATAATCACACTGCGCCTGATAGTAATGCACTGCAGCCCGAAACATTGTTCTTTAATCCTTTTTAAGACTCTTATATTAAGAGATATTGCTGGCAGACTTACTATTCCACACCAAATTCTTGGTGCTAAGCTATTTTTATAAACCAGAAAACTATGTGTTTCTCTTAAAAACTTCTTTTGCGTGTGCCACCAAACCAGCAGACGGTTCACGCAGTGCTAAATTTCATACACACATACATACACACTCACGCCTGTTATCCCCGAAGGGGTAGGCAGAGGCGCAACTAGTGCACCCACTTTTCGCCGTTATTCCGTCCCATGATGTGATACCCCTATCGCCATATCGGGCACAAATTCCAGACTCCGAGCTGATACTGAATAGAAAAACTCAATATCACTTTGCCCGACCCGGGGATCGAACCCGAGACCTCAGCATTGCAGTCGTACAATAATTATTGTATTATAATACAACTACGCCACCGAGGCAGTCTAAATTTCAATGCTCATAAATGCATGCAATACCTCGGTTGTCAATGTTTCTAAAACCTCTCTTGAATAATACAAAGCGTACAAACATTCTACTCCTTACGTTAGTTTTCTATAAGAAAGTAGTTCTGTCACGATCGAACCGACCCTTGCATCCTTTAAGAATTATATCTATAGACAATGCCATCCACGGTGAGCCGCCCTACTAATTTTCCTAATTGTTGACAACCCAAATGGGCAACCTTCCGCTTGTGATTCAGTTTTGTAAATACAAACTAAATATCTATGCGTGCACAAGCGCACTACGATCAATAATCAAAACAATCTTAACCTGCGAAATCCTCGCCCAAAAATTAGTAGCGCGCGTCATCGTAGATGAAATGATCTATACAGCATAGCTCTACCAATTTGTTAATAACAAAAATTATGCTTCCGCTGTCGCTCACACTCTAGTCATAAACGCAGTCTCTGTGCAAGACCCTTTGTAACACCGATAACTGCACGCTTACATTGAAACGTGCGACAAAGTTCCCACAAAGCTATAACATTGTTCAAAGAACGTTTCCTAAAGATTATATCTACCGAGAACACGTAATTAATATTACTGAAACTTTGGAAATTGAAAGTAGTAATTAAATTAAAATGCCAGTAATAGAGAACGTCGGTGCCAGACGACCGATTTTGCCTGTAAGTGTTGGGGACCAATTTCCTTAATAGGTGTTTAACGCCTATGTTCATCATTTCCATAAAAGTCGAAGCAACTGAGTGACAAATTTTGGTATATTCTGAGTTATTGAATAACTAAATCAGATACCCACTTGTCTCCAACCATCTGCCTATAGTTAGTAGCATTGTGTAATGTAATCCTTCACACTATACCGCCTTCGTCGCTCTGATACATAATAATTACCATAATATTGTCCATACGTTGCAATACTTAAAGTCACTTACGTTAAACGACTTTTGTAGTACCGATAATTACAATCCATCTGCGTTCAACATAATAGTATCCACATACGATGTGATTTGGTATCATGCGACCAATTCGTCACGCGGTACAGTCTTCACGCCACACGATCGAACCGTACCATGCGATGTCCAGTTGTATCCAACCAAGTTTGATGGACAAGCCATCGAACCAGCCGTACCAACAATAATAATAATAATGTCCATCGAGCCGTGCCCCACACGATGCGATATGGTTCGATGGCATACCATTTTAATGTTTCGGCTGTACCAAATCGCATCGTATGTGCCCACTTTAACATTGCAGAGCTGTTATAATGATTATATGAACACCGTGGCGGCCGTGAATAGCTGTTTTATGGACACGTCCGATGAAATCTAAAGGGTTAAGTGCCATTACACGGACTCGAGAGGCTGTAAAAATATGAAGGCCATTAAATTAATTTACTGTTTATCATCATGATTGCGTGCGGGGGATTTTTGAGTGATTTTTATACAAGTTGTATGAAGAGATGTCAGGTTTTAAATTATTTTTTTCATAAATTGCTGTAATTTTGTTTTATATCAGAAATATTTTTCTTTATTATTTTTCTTTACAGATTATTACTGTCTATACGGTAGCTTTTATTTGTTTTTAGTCCGTTTAAAAACTACATTTTCCTGAAATAAATTTTGTTATGTTGTCCGACCTAAAAAACAAACTTCACAGTACACTCTTTAGAGTACGCTACCTATAAACAAACGAGGCAATTGTACCTTTTCTAATTCATACTGATATGTCTGAATTATGCATAACGGTTAATTTATGTGACAGAAATCTCTACTTTATGCGTTGCAGAGTTTTGTGATTAATGGAGCTGCTTTGGCTCCTTTGCCAAATGCGTGGGTTTTTATGTTTAATCTCGCTAGTGATGAATATTCTGGACGGTTGGGAAGGAAATAAGTTGGAGAATCTAGTCGGTACAGCCTTACGTTCATAAAAGTAAAGGGCTGATTGAGATTCTCACTCGATGACGAACCGTGCTGGTTTTACAGATGTGTTTCTGATTATTAAAATTCATTTTTTATTATAAACAAAATAAATCATAATATTGTGTTTGTGCTATACCTCTGAGTGAAATTTGAACTACACGAATACTTGCAATAAAATAAAATTATTTAACGACTAAAGAAATCAAACAAAAAGTTTTTATAACCGAGTAAACATATCATGTGTAAAGATTTTAAATTCAAACATTTATATCGCATATATTTATATCAAATATGACGGTAATATTATGACTGCCTCGGTGGCGTAGTTGTATTGTGTTACGACTGCAAAGCTGAGGTCTCGGGTTCGATCCCCGAGTCGGGCAAAGTGATATTGGCTTTTCTATTCAGTATCAGCCCGGAGTCTGGAATTTGTGCCCGATATGGCGATAGGCTCGCCTCCCATCACATCATAGGACAGAATGCGCACGGCGAAAAGTGGGTGCACCAGTTGCGCCTCTGCCTACCCCTTCGGGGATAAAAGGCGTGTGTGTGTGTGTGTTATTGTTTTAAGAGATTCGCCAATTCATCCTCTACGTTTTAGATTCGAACCATATTACATTTCACGAGTTTTAATTTGATATTATCGAAATCTCTCTTCAATCTTCTTTATTGAAGCTAGATGTTATAATTAATTTATGAAAACAAAGTATGTTTTCATATCTTATTCATTGAAGTTGGACGTTATAATTAATTTATGAAAACAAAGTATATTTTCATTCGCAAGAATCTGATAACCGCTGTCGACTAAACGCCAATAACAAGTTACTCACATAATCCGATAGGGAGAATCGAGTTAACCATTTACTTTCATGCCATCTACTGAGGCGGGCAGACGCGACCACTTACGCGATATGAGGTGACCATAATATTTTTCTCTGGTTTTCGGCCTCTTATTTCACTTAATTTTTTGGATTTTAAAATCTGTTTTCCTGGGTCATGACCTATCTTTGTTATAAGTGTAAAATATTCTGACTCGATATTTGACTCCACTCACAGACTAACTAACGATGTTATTAGACTCATGAAGGTAATTGCTTAATTTAATGATATAATGGGATAAATTGTATTTCATTTATGTTTTTATAATTTTTTTTATAAGGAAAGCTTACAGACTAGTAACTTAATAGTAACTTTTTAAATATTTTTTTTATTTGACAATATGAATTATAGTAAGTAGATACTAATTTATATATTACATACTATTTTCCACAAACTTGGTATACAAATCTGCAAAATAGGTATTCAAATTCAAAGTTTATTACTATTTAGTTTCCAAATATAAGTACCCCCGTTATATTTTTTATGTTACTCTTTTAAATATATACTTAAGATATTTAGGATACTTAAATGTAAAATATGATAAAAAAACTACCAGCTCATATACTGTATCGTAAAAAGACAGTCCCTGGCAAACGAAACACACAGTCACCCTACGTGCAGTAAACGATATGTATTTTTGTAAGGCCTCGGTTTATATTCCAAGTACGTGAGATTACTTAGCACCGTGTAATCGAGGGCGCGAGCGGAAGCGAGACTGAAAGCGGAAGTTGCGGTGGCGAGAGCGTATCTGTTTCATTTAACGATCCTGCTGGCCTGATCACCGAGACTTTCCTTAACCCCAAGCCATTTCCAATGTTTGTTATAACGAATCGTATTTTGTATGTTGATTATAATAAGTCAGTGAAAATTGGGTGGACTGTCGACTTAAATTGAGGTATTGGTTTTATTTAAAATTTTGAATAGGTATACGATACAAAAAAATATATTTATTTGTAACATTATGAAGTAATTGAGTTATGCGCCCTACGTTGGAAACGGAAAAACGCAAAAATAGAAAACATATTTAAAAATATAATACACTATCTAGAGTACCCTCCAAACGACAATAATGTACGTTTTTACTTTAAATTACTTAAAAGTGACTGAGAGGCGTATATTGCATACGCGGCATCATACGGAAGTTCTGGGTTCTCCGGAGTATGGGTCTTAGGGTTCTATTGTTCAGCTCTGTCTCAGTCCGGAGCTTTAGATTGCGCTCTTTAAAAGCAATAAATTGAAATATTACATGAGAACTAGCATAACGTACGAATAGTGTGGTTCATCTCGGCTTATTAAGGGAGGAGAGAAAGCCCGGTACTCTATAATATAGACTACATACATATTATGTATGTAGTTATTTATTTTCAGGAAATCAGTGGTAATTTCACGGAAGAAGTATATGGTACAGAGACTTATGTGTATTATATTAATAGGTATGTATGTTAGTTACCTTTATTAGCACTAAAGTCAGTGTTAATTCTGAGCACGGATGTAGCTGATCGACACGCCTCAGTACGTATCAAGTTTGGTGTAATCACGCAGTGTGGTCACGCGCCGGAGCCAATTCTATCAACACCAGCACGTGAGCTCTTTAGGAGCACGGAGTGGTAGCCAACGGAAGTAACATTCACTATAGCAAATAGAGTGTTGGCCAACGAGATGGTATTGTCCCTCGCCAGTTGACAAATTTTCTTTTGAAATTTCACAAAACAATAGGAACTTACAATATGAAAAAATTTCCTACAAAACTATAAAAATAGTTTGACTGAGGGATCAGTATTTAATTATGCTGGCTTGTTTAAAACTTGATATAGGCAGGGTGTTCCCGAACGCGACACACTTATGCGGGTCACTGGCCAGTATGGCGGGATTTAACACTTTATCTACGGTGGTCGCTTTCCGCGCGGATGCAAATATCCTACCACCTTGATTAATACTAAATTAAGGGATTTTACAGCGGCTCTATGTGTGAGAACCGTGCAAAATTAGTAAGTTTTACTACTAAGCGATCAGATTATTTAAATTCAAAAGATCATACCTATTTCAAATCGGCGATTCGTATTCCGATTTTTATTTCAACTCTATTTAAATAGATGACAACAGATGGATAGCAAAATCAGGTAACTTGAATCTGTTTTAATATTTTGAACGCCACAGGTAGTCTTCAAATACAGGATTTAGCTAAGTACGCTGCTATAAAACCAATAATGCAATTAAGTTAAATATTTTCACACATAATATTTGAACTTTATTTATAGTCTTACTTTTTATATAGAAACCCCTAGACCTTCATAGCTCAGTGAGGGAACACAACCTAAAATTAATACCAGCTGCCAAATTCACGCACAATGTGCAAATGTATTAGAAGTCAATACATAAGAGAACCCTGTAACTAAAAATTCGACGCGTTTGATGAGACAATGTTATTATATTTGAAATAGGGCTTAAAATAACACTATAATTAAATTATTTGAAGAGTTATACAGTCATTTATTGCTTTTCATAGGGTAGGTAAGTAGCATAGAAAATAGACAAAGGTGTGAATCACATTATCATAAGTGACCAATATTCTTTGTTTCAGTGAACGTCAGCTAAACTAATAACTGTAGATCAAAAATTGGATGACGGCCTATACCTTCTCTGGAAAATATTGTCTTCAAAGTGACTAATAATTAAATATAGCTAAATATCGATTTATCAGATTGAAACCCTATAGACGTTACAATGGATATTATAATTGTGAGAGAATTATGCAAACTCCTCATATTCAAAACAATGACACTTCCACTAGCGTTATCTCCGTGGTCATATTCCCTCCACGCATTCCCCCGTGTCCTTTACATTGTCTCCCACGTGGACATGCTCGAGACAATTTGTAGCGAATCACCCGAGCGGCCGTAGTGCTAAGGATGAACCGGTTTGCAGGACGACCCTTATGTGTGTATGGATTGAAAATTATTGCTTGGAATCATTGATGTATTAAAAACCCTTGGAATGGTAAAAGTACCTTTGAGATTTCATAAGGCTTTAGTTCTATAGATAAATGTGTTAGTTTTGGAGTATTTTTGGTAGTAAATTTCATTAATTTATATGCATTTGTATGTTTTATGTTGTAATAAGTTTTATCGCAAATGTTATGTATTTTATTTTATGCATATAGAAAATTTGTCGGAGGATTGAATATCTAACGAATACATACCTGTACACATAGAATCTATTTATTTAAAGAAGTTTCTTCAACAGTACACATATTCTTATATCTAATACAAATTTCTACTTGAATCTCATTGTGATGTGTGTACCAATTAACAGAGGTATGATTCTTTTTATGGCATTGAATGACGAGACGAGCATGCCGTTCGCCTGATGGTAAGCGATACGACCACCCATAAACAGTAGAAACACCATCCAGCACCTTGAGTTACAAAATACTGTGTGGCATTCCACTGCGCTCGTCATCCTGAGACATAAGACGTTAAGTCTCATTATGTCCTGTAGTTACACTGGCTACAATGTCCTTCAAACCGAAACACAACAGTTCATGCACACTGCTGCTTGGCGGTAGAAATAGACATTGCGGTGGTACTCACCCAAACGGATTCTTACATATGAGAGAGTAAATAGTTATAGTTGCGATTAAGTTGTATTATGATACGTTTACGTTATTCTTCATAAAATTCTAACACTAATTGTTTGGCAGTTCAATAACACTCAGTTTAAACCAATCGCGATCGATGTACAAACATTTTTCAGAAGTTCCATCGACACATTATATAATAATATCGTGAATTTTCTGTATATGAGATATTTTTGAAAAATGCATCCTGGAAAACGAATCGATTAGGTAGGATCTTAATACTCGATATAGTTAAGCACTAAGAAAGTATTTTTTGGAAATGTTTCCCCTAAGAGCGTTAAAGCCACCCGGCATACCGATAATAGTGTTAGAATATAACAGTGTTTGCGATACTAACTCCAAGACCATTGCCCAAATAGTATTTTTTCCACTAAGGCAAGCAGTCAGTCTTTTGATAACGGTCCCTTATTACTCTCTCGAGGTAAACCTTTTTGTTCCTTTATTTGAACACAGATATTTATTAACTTAGTCTTCGAACATGTACTTATGTTTCCTACTTTCAATTTAGATAATGGCTCATAGGTCAAAGTATATTTACGATTGCGTAGTGTCAGAGTTAAATCGGAGTCTGGAATTTTGTCCCCGATATGGCGATAGGCTTGCCCCCTATCATATCATGGGACGGAATACGCATGACGAAAAGTGGGTCCACTAATGGCGCCTCTACCTACTTCTTCGGGGATAAACGTTTGAATGTGTGTGTGTGTGATTTTAATGTTCAAAAACACATATGGTAATGTTAGTAATATATTTATATTTCGAAACTTATCTGAAATTTACCGACACAATATTAGTGGCACTATCCCGGTCGAGCCGGGTTATTCAAGCAGAAATATCTGTCAAAAGCGTAGCTCAACGAGTTCAACACTTAATATCAAAACTATCATACTAAATCATAAAATGGTAATAAACGTACGCCCGACACAGATAGCATCGATTTTAATTGGACGTTCAATTACTAGATTTTAGAACAGGTAAAGCTCAAACATAAAGTGAGTCGGGTTCCAGTTTCGACATTTTCAATATAATTTTAACTATAACTAGTTGGTATTCACACTGGTCGACTATTCCAAACAGCAACAGGAAGCTACAAAGTTTGCGGATACATTGTCAGTAATGGTTTTCAATTTGCTATTAGAGGTTGCTTTTGCTAAGGTCTCCATCTTATTATATTGGATTTTTAACCCCCGACAATAAAGAGGGGAGTTATAAGGTTAGGGTGTGTATCTGTGTATCTGTATGTCTGTCTGTGGCATCGTAGCTCTCAAACGAATGAACCAATTTGGACACGTTTTTTTTGTTTGAAAATTGATGTGACTGCGATGGTTCTTAGCTATAATTTATGAAGATCTGTTCAGGCGTTTGAAGATTATCAGCTCATTTCCAACTTAAAAAGTCCGAATGATTTTAAATTTGGTGTACTGTGACTTTGAAAATAATTTTAAACATGAGCTGATGCTGCGGCATCAAGTAGTCTGCGGGATACCCAACTCCTTAGCAACTTATAGCAGATATAGTGTGTTTGAGCTCATAAGGATGGGCTCAACGAGTAGGTGATAGATAGTTGATTATCAAAGCCCCATGATGGAGAATAAAGTAATTTAAAAAGGTTGAAAACAATACAATTAAAATTTAAATAACCCCTGACACAAAAAATCTCTAAAATGTAAAATAATAATAGTGTCTTTGTCATTTAAGTACCTAGTAATATGTTGACCCAAGCGTCGACGTTACTTTTTAGAATTTTTTTGTGTCGGGGGTTATTTAAATTTAAATTTTATTTTTTATGATCTTTATCCATGAAGAGATAAGAAGAGATAACCAGAACACCGTCATTTCACCGTGTGTTTCGTCCCATAATGTATTAAGGAGCAAACCTACCTCCACATCGGGTGATATTCAAGACTCCGGGCTCAAACTGAGCAACGCGGGATTTGAACCTAGAACATCAAAACAGTAGTCGTACCGAGCACGCAATACAACAACGCATCCGAAGCAACCACCGAGGATTAAAGTACAGTGTACATTATAGTAAGAGCGGTTTCACAAGTTTAT
Organism: Lapara coniferarum; assembly: GCA_949316025.1. Classification (NCBI taxonomy): domain Eukaryota; kingdom Metazoa; phylum Arthropoda; class Insecta; order Lepidoptera; family Sphingidae; genus Lapara; species Lapara coniferarum. Next base: position 16,964,983 of record OX438923.1, read on the forward strand.
ACATTATAATATTATTTTATAGCAAGTAAATTAACCTTTCTATTGTATTTATTTATAATAAATTGTTAGCATTCTAATGATTTTACTTTAAAAAAATAATCAAAAATTGTTAACAAATACTAAATTGTTAACGAAAACCATAAATTGCACTTGATAGAAATAACTTTCAAAGAGTAGATCACAAAATATTACCAGAACACGAAATTCCCAAGTTGATGTTCACGCGCGCACGTCTCGCAACAGAATGCCCTGTCGAACTTTTTTTTTTTTTTTTTTTTTTTGTCCCTGACTAAACTCTTGTTAGCCTGACGAGGGTCGGCTTATACAAGAACACCGGTCTTGTGGGTGAGCGCAGAAGGCGCTCGCAACCCTTAAATTTAAGCGACCACGCTGAGGGCGACCCACTAATGGGTCACGACCTCGGCTCAGGGCGGCCACTGGGAGGATAAGACATTAAGACATCAGCGTTTGGGGAATATGGTTTTTAACCTAATCCTATTTAGCGTGTTGATTGTAGTCTTCGGCACGCGGGCCGGAACTGCTACGAGAGGGCAGGGTTATGGGGAACGCGACGAGGTCCTCGACGGCGAGGACGGTACAGCGGTCTTGTGGAGTGTATGAGCTTTAAGTGCTCGTTCTTTTCGCGTAAAGCTAGAGTAATTTCGTCCTCTGGATCGGTCAGGACTGATCGCGGTCGTCTCCATTTGGCGCGGTCAAATGGAGTATATATAGACGCTTTACGGATAAGCGTGTTCGGGTGGTTTACCGCCCTGTCGAAATAGCGTCTGCTGGCGCACTGCATAAAGTGCCTGATGGTCGGCATATTGGTGTCCACGTGGAGGTTGCGATTGCGAACGTACCACGGGGCACCAAGTGCATGTCGTAAGAATCGATTTTGAAGCACCTGCATTCGCTGAAGGCGACCGGGCGGTAAATGAGCGAATACGGGCGACGCGTATGTCATTATCGGACGGATGCATGTTTTAAAGATCCTAATCTTGTTGCGGATTGACATCTTACTATTTTTGTTTAGGAGCCAGTGAAGCTGGCTCATCGCGAATGCGGCTCGCGCGCGTACCGCATTTACGTGTGGGATGAAGGTCAACCTCTGATCAAGGGTTACTCCTAAATATTTGGCTTGGCCCTTCCAGGGAATAACCTGGTCGGACATGCGGACTGAAAAGTGAGGGACATGGACTTTCCTTTTCCGAGTGAAAAGGATGGCCTGACTTTTGGTGGGATTGACGGTGATTCGCCATTTGCGGAACCACTCACCGAGTTCGTCGGCGGCGGTTTGCAAAGTGCGCACCACTTTGTCGGGGTCTATACGTGAAGCGTATATTGCGGTATCATCCGCGAATAGTGCCAGATGGGCGTTTTGTGGTCTAGGGATGTCGCTTGTGTACAGCGAGAATAGAAAGGGGGACAGGGCGGAGCCTTGCGGGACTCCGGCCGTGATGGTGTGTCGGGAAGAGAGAGTTCCCTCCACGCGATATCTGAAACCGCGATTCGACAGGAAATCTCGTATGATGTGCACGAGTTGTGTGGGCACGTTGAGAGTGTACAGCTTGAAAAGCAAGCCGTTGTGCCACACCCTGTCGAATGCTTTTTCGATATCGAAGAAAATAGCACCGGTAGGCATTCCTTTACGGAATTGTTCGTGGACGTACTCCGTGATGCGGAGCACCTGATTGACACAACTGTGTCTAGGGCGAAAGCCAAACTGTTCTGGAGGGATCAAATTTTGATTAAAAGCTACTATTTTAAGGCGGTCGAGGACGATCCGCTCGTAGATTTTGCCCAGAGTACTGAGCAGACTGATGGGCCTATAAGAGGAGGGTTCGAAAGCGGGTTTCCCCGGCTTGTGGATTCCTATCACAACTGCCTCTTTCCAGACCTCTGGGAAGATGCAGTTACGAAACGCGGCGTCATAAACGGATGTTAAGATTTGAACTAGATGCTCCGGGAGCATCTTAATCATACGAGTAGGGATTAGATCGCCCCCGGGGGCTTTCCTACGTTTGAGTGCCTTGATCAGAGTGGTGACTTCTTCGATCGTCACCGGCGCAAGGGGATCGGGCGGCGGGTCGACGTCCGGGTCGACGTTGTCGTATAACGGTCGCGGTATAGAGACTGGCGGTGGCCGGACCGCGTTCCTATCTTCGACGAAAGTGTCAACCGCAACAAGAATGTCGTCATCTACGGGTACAGAGGTGAGCGAGCATTGAGACTCCAGGCTGCCGGCCAGTAGTTCCGCTTTCTCGTCGTCATCAAACGCCGGGCGTTGATTCGGACGATTGAGCGGAGGCATGGAGGCCACATCGTTTCTCTTGAAGGAACGAACCAGTTGCCAAAAGGCGGTATGTGTCGGATCGATATCGGCAAGGCGAGTGTTCCACCTCGAATCGACGACCTGTTTTATGCGACGCTTAACCTCACGTTGGAGGTAGCGCGCAAGATGTCGTCGTTCCGGGACGGGTCTCGTCGCGCAGGCTTTGAGCGTAGCGTTACGCAACCTCACCCACCACCGAACGTCTTCGGGAAGTTGCCAGTGACTGTGAACAGTCTCTGGCACCCTCTCGGAGCTTTCGCTCAAAACGTTCTGAAGGTGGTCGGTGAAGACGCGTATCGCGCTGGTCGTTTCCTCAGGAGTCACGATGTTGGTCGGGATCGCGGAAAGATCAGTGGATGAGGTGTCTGCGAGCTTGGTGCCCAAGAGGCGCCAATTCGTTTTCACCTTCATCGGAATATTAGGACCTGTGTCTGTTGGACTGTTTTCGGGGACTAGATCGAGGATCACAGGTCTGTGGTCAGAGTCTAACTCTTGTAACACTTGCATGGAGCGCACGCTAAGGCTTACGTTCCGTACAAGTGCCACGTCGAGTATGTCCGGTCGGTGGTCGTCGTTGTAGCTATAGTGGGTAGGTTCTGAAGGAACCAATAGGCTTAGGTTGATTGTGTCAAGACAACTCTCTAGGACTGCACCTCGCTCGTTGGTCGAGTTGCAGTTCCAGAGAGTGTTCTTGGCATTGAGGTCTCCCGCCAAAATGACGGAATCCCCCAGATCAAATAGGGTTTCGAGTTCGTTGGAGTGAAGCTCCTTAGTGGGCGAGAGATAGGCCGATATGATGGTGATCGGCGGGTGTCCGGTCATGGCTAGCCTGCAGACCGAAGCCTCAATGTTGCTCAAGCTTATCGGTGATTCTAATGGAATACAATGAAGGGACCTTTTGTAATAAATGAGAGTGCCTCCTAAACGGCCACTGGTACGATCATTTCGCACCAGTTTGAAGTTTGGGATGTTGGGATCGCGGTGAGAGGGCTTAAGGAACGTTTCCTGGATGAGGAAAACGTCAATTTGGTTGTCGCGGACAAAAGAGGAAATTTCGGCTTTTTGGTCCCGAATGCCGTTACAATTGAAAAACCCCACTCTGAGGGAGCGAGGTTTTGTCCGCTGGGGGAGTTGTCTGGCGTTGGTAGCCATTTATGAAATTAAAGAGGGGAGACGCACAGCGTTAACTGTAGCCTCGAAGATTTGTTGCTGGATCAGAGCGATCTCAGCGATTAGAAGGGGGTCTTCTACTCCCGTACGGGTGAGTAGACGGGAACGCTCGAAAAGTTTCCCGTGGAGAATCATTATCTCCGGGGAGCCTAATAGTGAGGCGACTGAGGAAGAGGCGTCGCTTGCCTTCGCCGCCACCGTCGCCTACTGAGAAGGGGTGGGAGGGGTGGTGGGTTTGGGTTTGGGTTTGGGCTGGGCTGCCTTTGAAGAAGGAGCCACAGCTGGGGGAGGAGAGGGTCGAGTAGAGGCCGGGGCAGCGGGAGTGACTCCGCTGGGGGCCTGAGAAATGGGTTCAGCGCGCGCCGTGGGAGGAAACCACGGGTTGCGCACTGGCGCAGGTGCCAGTTTGAATGTAGTGGCCTGAGGGGCCGAGGGAGCCGCAGCTTTAGGAGCTTTGGCAACTCTTTTGGGGGCGCGAGGGCATCCGCGATAATTCGCTGGATGGCCGGTTTGCCGGCAGTTGGTGCACGAAGGCGGCTCCGTGCACTGAGAGCGGTCCTTGGGACGGGGGCACTCGGATGTGCCGTGCTCGCCGAGGCACTTGACGCACCTGGCGGGGAGGCGACAGCCACGAGAATTGTGGCCGTATTTCTGGCAGTTGTGACACTGCCCTATCTGGGTCGATTTGTGTGGGGCTTCGACGGTGAAGCCGCCTAGCCCCGAGATATCTTTAATCTCGAATAGACGTTTAACGTCGGAAGGGGACTGGAGGATGGCGAGGACCATCTCGTATTGTATTCCCGGCCGGGAGGCGCGGGACTGTCTGTGCATCCTGTGCACTTCTAGAGCGTTAATGCCTTTCTCTTCGAGGCCTTCTTTGACCTCGAGAGTTGACATTTGGACGGGGATACCGCGAATGACGTAGCGGAAGCGCCGCTCGTCCGGAAGAGAATACGTAAAATAATGCCAATGTTTGGCGTCTAAGAATTTAGTCAGCGCCCTGTGGTCCGCGATTGAGGCGGGCTGCAGGGCAAGAAGCTTGTGGATCTTATTCCACGAGTTAGACGCGATTGCTATGCGCTGTTTGCGCAATTCTTCAAATATGTCCCGAATGGACATATTTGATGGGAGTTGCAAGTTCAGCCTCGGGGGTTTTTTAGGCCCCTTTGGTTGAGTCGGCGGCGGTGGCGGCGTCGACGCAGACGCGGACGCGGTTGGCGCTGAAGGCGCGGTAGGCGCAGAAGGCGCGGTAGGCGCAGAAGGCGCGGGAGCAGCGACGCTTCTCTGCTTCTTCCTCCGGCTGTTCTTAACCGTGGTGAAGCCTTCCTCGTCGCGTTCCGACGAAGACGACTCCTCCCCGGATTCGCAGGCGGAGGAAGAAGCAGATATTGGCCGTTTCTTGGGATTATTGGAGGCTTCGGGTTGGCTGGGGGACGTGTCCATTTCCTCTTCAGACTCCGCGGAGCCGCCCGAGGTTTCGGTGGTCTCCGTTGAGGTCGTAGCCTCGGACGACTCCGAGGTGTCTGAGGACGCAGACGGTTCCCTGGCTTCCCTAGCCATCGAGAGTATTTCTTGTCGGACCACGTTGTCCGACCGGAAAATCTCCCTCACTACTCTCATTATTTCCTCCCTGGAAATAATGGGCGCGGCGAGGGGGGTGCTTACTACTATGGGCGCGTTTTGAGCGGCGACGACAGGCCGCTCGGGAGCCAAATCCATAGGCCCAGAGTCAGCCATATTGGCGGCTGAGTCCGAGCCTACGGTAATATTAATTAGGGGCCGCGTGTGTGTTCACTAACCCCGGGTGTGCACCGCCTGTAAAGAACACACAGAAGAAACCAGGCGGGTTCACACAAACGAAACGAGCGCGGATCGCGACGCGGTGTGGGACGCGATGAACTAAGTCCCCGGGTAGGAACGCCCGGGGGTGAGTGAGTGCGTGTCCCTCCCCGCCGGGTATAGGCGAGGGGGGGTGTACTTAAAATTAGGTGTGCCCTAAGCTTGTATCCCTTTTGCCAGTCTTATTGTGCAAAAGGGTTCCTAACAGTCCGTGTATCGTAAACGGTATTGGCCGGAGGCCGCACGCTCAACCGATACACGGGATGGATTTTAAGGAAAGGGTAGGGTTGGGAAGGTGATATACGGGAGAGACTGCGGTGTGCCTCCGCAGCCTCCGGATCCGTACCCGTCGGCTTCGCCTTGCCCTGAAGGGGCGCAGCGCGTTGCCGGTGACGCGACTCGGCTTGTTAGCACCGTTAGGTTTCCGCCGAGCCAATACCCTGAAGGGGCCAAACGTCGATAAGAAACAAATTGGGCTAAACCCTGTCCTGAAAAGGACGCGGCTTGGCCCGAAATAGGCTAACAAAATAGCAAAGGGTTGCCCCTTTGCTACCTGTTTGGCCTTGGCTGTAGCGAGGTCGCTACGGAACGCACCGAGCAGGTACTCGGACGGAACAATGGAATGTCGCAGCAGGTACTGCGACAAACAAAAGGTCCGCTCGAGTCGGCTGCTCAGAACGGAATGGATGTGTGCCCTGTCGAACAGCTTGCCACTCCTTTTATAGGGATTTGGTCGGTGGGGATTTGGTTACTACCCCTCAATAAACAAATTGACATCTAACAAATAAATTGATAGCTAACAAAATATAAATTACTCTTAGTGAAATAAGTTTTACATAATATTATTGTTACCTGCGGTCTTATTTTAGCAGTAATATTTTACATAAATACACGGTGACCTGCATATTCTAACCCATCAACATTTTGGAACTTCGTTACTTCGTTTCGATTTTCAGCATAGATACCTTGGATTCGAAATAAAATATCAATTTGGGAGATCCCCTGAGGCAGCACTTGGGGAATCCATCCGTGTTAACGCTGATTGATGGCTTTTGGACACAATTAATTTGATAAATGTACCTTTTAAGGTAGCTTCTATTGATAATATCAATAGCCATTGACGTTTATCTCTTTTGTAGAAGGTACTACGCGCTACGCGAAATGTTATGCGCTACGCATAGATAGTTTAACGCTACGAATTTCTTGCTAGGCCTACGTAACGTAAATTATTCAGCATATTGCATATAATATATTCAACTCTAATGTAATATTATTGTTAGACTGTTAACAAAAAGCATAAAAATCCACTGCTGTCAATCATGTAATGCTCACAAAATTTAAAAAAAAAATATTTACAACAGCCATCACCATTTCATTACCTTAAATATAAGACATAAATCATATTCAATACTCAATGGATCCATCATATTGTTACTAAAAATACTTTAATTAAGGGTTGACGCAAACTTATTCCCTCGGGGATGCACTGTCTCTTAATAATGCAAATAATTTATTATTTATCAGTATTATGAAAATCCACTCTATCTTTCGTAATTAAAGTATACTTTGGACCTAAAGATTTTTTTGCTCAAAGATGAAGAATTATTTTATAATTCTCCATCTTTGAGCAAATTTTATAACGTCCCTTAATTCACTAGTTATCCCCCCTACGGATGAGGTAGAAATATCCAAACTCATTAAAGGGTTAAGGAACAAATGTTCGGTGGGAATAGATCAAATTAGTAGTGGAATAATAAAAAGATATGAGTATATCCTTACTTATCCAATTGCTCACATATGCAATCTAGCAATAGCAAAAGGAGTCTTTCCGAAAGCATTTAAAATATCGCTTCTCAAGCCCATACATAAGACTGGAGAGAAGGACTGTGCTAACAATTACCGACCCATCTCCATTTTACCAGCTTTATCCAAAATTTTGGAACGTCTTATTAATCAGCGAATTATAAATTTTTTAGAAGCTAATAAACTCCTTTCACCTGCACAGTTTGGCTTTCGAAGTGGAAAAAGTACTTGCGACCCAGTACTCGAGTTGGTGAACTCTATCGTTGATGGTTTAGATGGCAGGATGAAATGCCTAGCAGTGTTCCTTGACCTTGCAAAAGCATTCGACACAGTCTCTATCCCGCATCTCCTTAATAAGTTGTATAGGATCGGCGTTAGAGGAATTCCCCTTAAGTTATTAGAAGATTATCTCTCGGATAGAAGGCAACGTGTCAAAATCGAAAATAGAATAAGTGAGGAGGTTACTATTAAATATGGTGTACCCCAAGGTAGCATACTTGGGCCGACACTTTTTTTGGTGTACATCAATGAACTTTGCCAACTCCCACTCTGCAATGGTAAGACATTCACCTTTGCTGATGACACTGCTATCTTCTTTAGTGGTAATAGCTGGGAAACAGTCTTCGACAGTGCCCAACTGGGACTAAATAGAGTATGCCAATGGTTGAAAAGTAATATCCTAACACTAAATGTGTCAAAAACCAAATATATGACATTTGCACATAGAGCTAACTTACTCCCATCAACCCTTCTTAATATCGTGGCCCATGTATGTGATGACAAAACTTCATGTTCTTGCCCGAATCTCGAACGAACACAAAATATGAAATACCTTGGAATCATTATTGATCAGCATCTAACTTTTAAACCCCAAATTGAATCCCTTGTAACCAGATTGCGTAAACTTATCTATATCTTTAAATCACTGCACCATTGTGCCAATCGTAAGACTATTAAGATGGTCTACTATGCTCTATGTCAGTCGCTAATTGGTTATTGTATTACATCTTGGGGAGGTGTCGCAAAAACTCATATGATCCAGTTGGAGAGAGCACAGCGCACCTTACTTAAGGTTAGCGCTGGTCTTCCTTTCCGATTCCCAACTGTGGATCTCTATAAACAATGGGATATTCTCACTGTCAGGCAATTATACATATTACATACTGTACTTAAAAAACACACACAGCTCGTATACAATTGCAATCGTTTCCAACATAAGCGGCGGAAATGTATGGTATGTAAATTCATCCTTCAATATAAATCAGCACTCTCTCAAAAATTTTACTCCTTTCTCGGACCATATTTATATAACAAACTTAATTGTTTGCTTAATATATACCCTAAAACCAAGTATAGCTGTAAAATTACAGTAAATAACTTTCTAAAAACTTTAGACTATGATAAAACAGAACATCTCCTAACTGTTCCTAAATAAGCAGACGCTCTCTTGTCCTTCGTACATAGCTGTTTTTTTACTCACGCTCGTTAAGTACCTACGCTAATATACACTCGCACTCACATAAACATGAAAACACACAGACACATACACAACTTTCACTCAATATAATATTATATAACACATCTTCCAGATGGTACAACATCCTCGACTCACACAATCATTTCGATAATTTCTGCAGTCATCTTATAAGTAGATACGGATTCACATAGATCATTATCTCTGTTGTCTGTAATAGTTATTATTTTTTTTCCTTTTATGTCATTGTACTCTTTATGTTGTTTAACCAATCCTAATCTGATCCGCGGGTGGGGCCCTGGTGACCTGTAACACAGGTTTTCTCGAAAACCTACATCAGGCACCAGTCTCTCACAAGGGCGGAATCTAGTTTTAGATACAAATTATTGTTACTCAAAGTTTGTCTTTGTAAAGAGAAAATAAATGATATTATTATTATTATTATTTATAATAAGTGTGTTATAAAATTTGACATAAATAACAATCTTTAGGAATATTTTTAAAAATCATATTTTTGTCCGAACTTGAAAGGGCTCTGAAATAAAAATTTATTAATATATTTTTATACAACACATTGAAAAAACTAACTTCATTCATGGATTATGCACCTTTAAAATTTGGTCAGGATAGCAGTAGGGCAACATGCTAAAAATGTAGTCGTATTGATCAAGACTAGGGGCGAAATGTTTGTATCACCACTAAATGTTACACCCTTACTAAATACGCATCGATAATATTTAAAAATTCCTGAATTTTTACATCAAAAAATTGATATATCCACTGAGCTTACCAAAGTTGGGCGGTCTCAGGGGGGCCATCCCTCATGCGCCGATGGAACAGTTAATTCCACTTTTCAGGGTTCGGTGTTTGGGACAGTGAAAACGCCGTGTTATAGAAAAATACGGCATATATTTGGGGACGCGGTTTGGTTGAGATTCAATAATGATTGTGCTAGGTTTGAAGATATTGTATTTTTTTGTGTGTTAATTTCTATGTAATCATTACTGTAGTAGACATATACTGCCCACTGCTGAGCACGGGCCTCCTCTACTACTACTAGGTCTTAGTCAACCACGCTTGCCTTTTTTTATAGCATTGAATGACGAGACGAGCATGCCGTTCGCCGGATGGTAAGCGATACGACCACCCATAAACAGTAGAAAAACGAACAGCGAACGTCATGCTCGTCTCGTCATTCTATGCAATAAAAAAAATATTCAAATGTCGTTTTTTTTGTAACAGAAAGCAACACAGGGGCTTAATTTTACTGATCAATATAAATTAATAAAAGATCTTATATAAATAAAAACAAATGTTTTATCGGAACCTGTAATCAATCGACAACTTACGCTTGACCCCTTTTTTATCGCGGCCGCAATCTAATTTCGTTTTGGGTCTGATAAGTCGGTAATTTATTTACTGCGTTATTTTACAATGAACCTATTATTGTATAGTCCCACCGAATAATGAACTAATATTAAGATTAATTTGATTTCAATCTAATCAGATGTTGTTTTTCGAAGGTTATTATTTGATTTAAATGATTATAAGCTATGAACAACTACTTATGATACGGCTTCGTTTGTGTAAAAGTCTATCCAAAACCTTATCGTAATATAGCTTGGCATACTCTATTAAAAATTATAAGGTATATGTAAGACGTTTTTTTTGCCAATGAAAGTAATTATACTTAAAATTAGTCCAACCGTTTTGGGAATTAGTCTAAATAAGTTACCAAAAAAGCTATTGCGTATATATGTTTTTGCATCGTGAAAAAACATGTACTCCGGAAAAGCCTTTGCGGGGTCTCCAAATTATATAGAGGTATATTGATAGCGTCCATAAAAACGACGGTGTGGGCACATTAATCCTACTAATATTATAAAGGCGAAAGTTTGTAAGAATGTATGGATGTTTGGATGTTTGGATGTTTGGATGTATGGATGTTTGTTCCTCTTTCACGCAAAAACTACTGAACGGATTTCGATGAAACTTGGCACACGGGTAGGTCATGTTCTGGATTAACATATAGGCTACTTTTTATCCCGGGAAAACATAAAGCGGGACTTTTATCCCGGAAAAACTTTTTAAGGCGGGCGGAGCCGCGGGCAAAAGCTAGTAATAAATAATTTTACTCTAACCAAAAAATATGTATCGATGATAAAATGCTGTCAAAACTGGCAGAAATCAGTTAATAGAAGGTCGAACGTGACGGGTAGGTGTGCATGCGTCGCTCTTCGGACATCGACGTCTCTAACTAATGTAGTCAGCAGCATTAGTATCTGAACAAAATCAAAATTTCAAATCCCCTACATACGCGTTAAGTTAAACTGACACAGTTTTTTTTCTTCGTTTGAAGTAAAATAAATCTTTTTTATTTTATTTTTGTGAAGAGAAAAGAAAATTAGTAAGAATTCAAAAGTATGTAGGCAATTTGAAATTTTGAATTTGTTCATCTACTTATACTGCTGACTGTACATCTCAAACCGTTGATGTCAAACGATGTCAAAATATCTGCGATGTGCAAAAAGTTAAACTTTTAGATACGGACTAAAAACATTCTCATGTAAATATTGAGACGAAATTTGCAGATAGCAAATTTTTTCTAGCGCTCATAATTTCACCGCGTAACAATTATAATCACATACGGGTTTTATATATCAAAGTTTGGGAGGCAAGCTAGTCATAATGGGGTGCGAAGTCAGGAAACCTCCACGTGGTGCACCCTGGGCAACGGAGCGTCGGTCGAGTTGATCGGCGCTACGGCCAATATCCTGACAACAGTGGTCTCGGCGGTCGTCGCCGCTTTTTGCGGTGGCTGCCGCATTTTTAGATGGTGGGCCCGTTTATTCGGGCGGCTCCCGGTTCATCCGGGAGTGTCGACGGGCTCGGTGTGCGCTAACACCGCCCCGAGCAGGCAGCGGGGGGGAACCTTCCTCTCCGCTGTCACCGTTGCAGATCGTAATCTAGTATGGAGGTCCGTGGACATGTCTCGCGCTCCTGCTGGACCGAGGGTCTTGGCTTAATCGCCCGGACCACGAGGGAGAAAACCTCTATAAAAAGTTCCCCGAATCCCAAGCGGCGGCGCACCGCGAGGGGATGCATGGCCGATGGGTAGTTCGGTCACTAGTGCGACCCCCGCCAGAGTACCGGCCGACCCTCTTGGCGGGTTACGCTAGGCTTACCCAGGTACAGGGGGCACTGCCTGGGTGGACTCTTATTTCCCCCATACTCGTGGGATTAGTCATGGAAAAGAATATACCCAAAATTACTTTGACGAGGTTGCCTACTCCAGTTCCGGCTGGAGAGGCGGAGATCGGTGGGCGAAAGCCCGCCGGTGGTGTTAAAAGAGTCGGTGCGGGCAAGAAGCCCATAGGCTCCGACTCAGAATCGAGCGGGAGCGTTTCCTCCGTTCGGAGCCGTAGGCTCTGGAGGAAACGCTCAGAGGTGAGTAGCAGGTCGTCCCTCGGGAGCGACACTGAGGAGCCGGTCCCGAAGTCGCAAGCGACAACCGGACGCGGCAGGGGAGGACCATCCTTGGTCGACGATTCCGTCGACCAAAGGAAAAAAGCCAAGGCGCGCGATCTCCTGCAGCGCAGGGAGGCCCGCCAAAGGGCGAGGAGGGAAGAGAGCGGTGAGGGCATGGTCCTTCGCTCCGCCGCTAAGCCGAAGGTTCCCGCTGAGGCGGTAGTAGCCGAGGAACCGGCTCCGAGCGTTCGCCCTAAAGGCGACGCTAAGAAGTGGCGGGACAGGTGCGCCAAGCTGGAGGAGGCGGTGAAGGAGCTGAAGCGTGAAAACGCTTCTCTCCTTCGCCGTCTGGAGGAGCTGGCAGCAGTGGAGGCCAAGTGGCAGGCGAGAATGGAGTCGGTGCTCCTAGGGCCGGCCCAGAGGCCTCCGCTGGCCCACGAGAGACGGTCCACCCCCGGGGACATACCACTCCCCGTCCAGGGTGGTTTCGTTGGGGGAGCTCCCCAGCCTTCCTCCAAGGGGAAGGGGAGGGGGAAGGGGAAAGGAGCAGTGCAGCCTGCTCCTCTCAAGGCTCCTGCCAATGTGGCCGGGCCCTCCACCTCTGCTGCCGTGGCGGTCGCTGGGCCGTCTGGGGTGCCCAAGAAGGGGAGGGGGAAAGGTGGTCCTCCTGCTCCCCCCGTCGCGAAGTCCGCTCCGAGGGAGCTGCGCCCACTGCCACCGGCCCCAGCGTCCATGGACGCTGAATGGACCGTGGTGGTGGGTAAGAAGAAGCGGGGGAAGCACACCCCCGCCGCGGCGCCTGCAGGGAACCCCCAGCAGAGGAGGCAGAGGCGTAAGGAGCCCAAGCTGCGTCAGCCACGCTCGGCAGCCATAGTGCTGTCGCTGACGCCAGCGGCGGTGGCCAAGGGGCTCACTTACGCCAAAGTGCTGACGGATGCCCAGCACCGAGTAGACCTCGCCGGCCTCGACATCGACAGGTTGAGGCCCGAGGTGGCAGCCACGGGTGCCATGTTGTACGAGGTGCCCGGGGCTGAGTCGGAGCGAAAGGCGGACTCCCTCGCCGCAAGGCTGAGGGAATGCTTTGGCGGGTCGGACGATGTTCAAATCTCCCGGCCCACCAAATGCACGGAGCTGCGGCTGTCGGAGCTAGATCCCGCAGCCACGTCCGAGACGGTCGCGGCGGCCCTTTGCCTTGCTGGCGAGTGTGCTGCGGACGCAGTAAAGGTGGGCCAAATCCGGCCCGATCGCTCCGGCCTGGGCTCCGTCTGGGCCAAGGTGCCGACCAGGGCGGCACAAAAAATAAAGGCGGGCCGCCTGAAGGTGGGGTGGACTGTGGCCCGGGTGACCGTGCTCGGGGCGCGCCCGATGCGCTGTTACCGTTGTTTGGAGCACGGTCACACGCAGAGTACCTGCGTCGGAGGACCGGACCGCAGCGATTTGTGCTATCGCTGCGGTAAACCGGGCCACAAAGCCCGTGAATGCGAGGCCGCGCCGAACTGCGCAGTCTGCGCGGCCGCAGGGAGGCCCGCCAAACATCCGGTGGGCGGGAAGGCGTGTCCCGCCCCCTCCCGTCGCGACAGGCGTCGCGCCGGGGTACGAAGTGCTGCTGCCGCTGGGGCCTCGACCCAGCCGCAGTCAGCGAGCCCACCGCAAGAGGCCGCGATGGACGTTGTAGAGATCGCCCAATAATGGATCTAAACTTCCTCCAGGCGAACATCAACCACTGTGCCAGTGCCCAGGACCTGTTGTCCCAAAGCCTGGCGCAGTGGTCGGTGCAAGTGGCCGTGGTCGCTGAGCCGTATTTTGTCCCCCCCCGGGATAACTGGGCGGGGGACCTTGACGGCTTGGTGGCCATCATCAGCCGGGGCGCCGCTGGCTCCCCACCCTTCGAAAAAGTAGCGAAGGACAGGGGATGCGTGGCGGTTCTGTTGGGAGACATTTGGATAGTAGGAGTGTACTTTTCTCCCAACAGACCCCTCGCCGAATTTGAGTCTTTCCTCGTTCGGCTGGGGGCCTTGGTGGAACAAGGCCAACCTCACCCGGCGGTCGTCGCCGGCGACTTCAACGCCAAGTCCGTGGCTTGGGGTTCGCCGGCGACGAACGGTCGTGGTCGGGTCCTGGAGGAATGGGCGATCTCTGTCGGCCTGGTCGTCCTGAACAGGGGGTCGGTGGACACGTGCGTGCGGCACAACGGCGGGTCGATTATAGACCTGTCGTTTGCGAGTGCCGCCGTCGCACGCCGTGTCCGGGACTGGAGAGTCCTCGTGGGCGTGGAGACGTTGTCGGACCATCGTTACGTCAGGTTCGGCGTCTCCGCGTCCTCGAGTGTCCAGTCCGGTGGTGTACCGAGTGCCCCAAATCAGGACGGCCCGCGGTGGGCGCTTCGTCGCCTCGATGGGGAGGCCCTAGTGCTGGCCGCTCTGGTCATGTCGTGGCTCCCCGTGCCGGACGGGCCGGTACGGGTTGAGCAGGAGGCGGAGTGGTTCGGGGTGGCAATGTCGGATGTCTGCGACGCCGGCATGCCCCGAGCTCTCCGCCGTTCGCCGGTGCGACAGGTGTACTGGTGGTCGGCGGAGCTATCGCAGTTGCGCGCGTCGTGCGTTGCTGCGCGCCGCCGATACGCCAGGCATCGTCGTCGCCGGCTCCGAGACGAAAACCACGCAGACCAGGAGCGGCAGCTCTATGGCCTCTACAAAGAGGCAAAGAGAGCGCTGCGGGTGGCCATTCATGGGGCCAAGGTCGCGGCACGTAAGGCGTTCGTGGGGACTCTCGACAGGGACCCGTGGGGGCGCCCTTACCGTATGGTGATGAAGAAGCTTCGCCCAGCGGCGCCCCCGCTGTCGCAGAGTCTCCGGCCAGAATTACTGGCCAACGTCGTCGCGGCCTTGTTCCCGGCCACCGTGGAGTTCACTCCTCCACCGATGGCGCCACCGGATGTGGCGTCATCGTCGAGTGAGAATCCGGCAAGGGATATCCCGGAGGTTTCGCCCGCTGAAATGCGGGCGGCAGTGCTTCGGCTGCGGAGCAAAAACACGGCCCCAGGGCTCGATGGCATCCCCGGGAAAGCCTGGGTGCTAGCCGTTGAGTACCTGGGCCCGAGGCTCCGCGGCTTATTCACCGCCTGCCTGGAGCAGGGCGTCTTCCCGGTGCGTTGGAAAACCGGGAAGCTCGTCCTGCTGAAGAAGGGAGGACGACCCGCAGAGTCGCCGTCGGCCTACCGGCCCATCGTGTTGCTCGACGAGGTGGCAAAGCTCTTCGAGCGCATCATTCATACCCGCCTCGTCGAGCACCTTGAAAGGGTCGGACCAAATCTGGCCGACGAGCAGTTTGGATTTAGGAGGGGACGTTCCACTGTCCATGCGATTCTGCGGGTGAAGGCACAGGCGGAGGATGCAGTGGCCAGAGGCAGTGTAGTTATAGCTGTATCATTGGATATATCCAATGCTTTCAACTCGCTGCCCTGGCCCTGCATCCACGAGGCACTGCGGTACCACGTGGTGCCGCCCTATCTCCGGCGTCTGGTGCACGCGTACCTGTCTGACAGGCACGTGGTGTATCCGGGCGCCGATGGGTGGCACCGAAGAGCGATGTCGTGCGGTGTTCCACAGGGCTCGGTTTTGGGCCCTCTCCTGTGGAACATCGGGTACGACTGGGTGCTCCGTGGTTCCAATCTCCGGGGCGTCGGCGTGACTTGTTACGCCGACGATACGTTAGTCACAGCGACTGCTGGGACCTTCCGGGACGCCGCAACTCTGGCGGCGGCGGGCACCGGCCAAGTAGTTGGGAGAATCCAACGTTTAGGGTTGAAGGTGGCCCTCGAGAAAACCGAGGCCGTGTGTTTTCACGGACCTCGGAGAGGGCCACCGGCCGGTGCCGGCATCGTCGTTGGGGGGGTGCGGATCCCCATCGGCTCTAGCATGAGGTATCTAGGTTTAGTCCTAGATAGCCGATGGCGATTCCGCACCCACTTTAAGGAGTTGAGGACGAAATTGTCCCGGGCAGCGGGCGCTCTTTCCCGCCTGCTGCCCAACCTGGAAGGTCCCGGCTTCCCTTGCCGGAGGCTGTATCACGGAGTCGTGCGGTCCATAGCCCTTTATGGCAGCCCCGTTTGGGCTGACTCCCTGGGCCGCCCCTGCGTCGCCCTTCTGCGCGCCCCGCAGAGAGCTTTAGCGCAGCGGGCGGTCAGGGCGTACCGCACGGTCTCTTTCGAGGCGGCTTGCCTATTGGCCGGATTTCTGCCCTGGGACCTGGACGCCAAATCCCTTGCCGATGTATTCCATTGGCGGGAGGAGGCGTTCAGTCGCGGGGAGCGTCCGGCCCTGAAGGAGGTGGAGGCCAAGAGGGCCGCCTTACGGCGAGCCGCCGTGGAGGAGTGGCGTCTCAGGCTGGAGGCCCCGTCGTGGGGGCACCGGGTCGTAGAGGCAGTGCGTCCTGTCTTTGCCGAATGGCTGGACAGGCGCCACGGAGCGGCAACATACCGCCTGACGCAGGTGCTCACCGGGCATGGCTGCTTCGGTGAGTTCCTGTTTCGGGTGGTAGGTGTAGAGGAGTCGGCCGTGTGTCACTATTGTGACAACTGCCCAATGGACACGGCCCAACATACGTTGGAGTGTTGTCCAGCCTGGGATGAGGAGCGCAGCGCTCTCAAAACAGTCGTCGGAGAAGACCTCTCGCTGCCGGCCGTGGTCGCTTCCATGGTCGGCGGCCGGGAGGCCTGGCAGGCGGTGGCCCACTTCTGCGAGGCGGTCCTCTCGCGGAAGGAGAGTGCCGAGAGGGATCGCCAGCGCAGTGGTGATCCCTCCCGCCGCCAGACGAGACGTAGGAGGCGTCGGGTGGACGACTGACCGACGTCTCCCGCCCTGTGGATTGGGGGCGTTTGGAGAATTCCACCACGGTATCCCCTGCCTGTCGTAAAAGGCGACTAATAGGGGCCTCCGGGGGTCACGGGTGGGCGGGACGTGCCGCCCACCCATTAGTCTAGCCAACTTCTGTGGCCCCCGTGATGGACATGTCCGAGGCAGCGTGTCTCACGCTGCCTCGGACAGCAAAAGGCGGACACGGTACGGTGTTTCGGGGGCTTCTGAGCCCCCCCAACAGGAAAAAGGACCGCAAAAACGCGGTACGCGCAGGGGCGGTTGCGGACGACAACTTAGACGTGAGTCGGAGGAAGCCCGCAGCCGTCCCTAATGAGCCGAAGATGGCCATGTTAAAAAAAAAAAAAAAAAGCTAGTCATAATAGAATGTTGAAATCTCAAAAAAGATTTCAACATTCTATTAGGACTAGCTTGCCTCCCAAACTTTGATATATAAAACTAGCAGATATTGGTTTGACAACGACGAAATGCAATACGATATGGTGAGGGACAGTATGCAAGGATACAATTGGTTCAATACATATTACTAGCAAACTACTAAATATGGCAAGCTGGCATGCGAAGCCACAACAAATCTTTTATTTGCCGCACCATCAAGCTTTGGAATAGTTTGCCGGCGCACGTGTAGGGAACACATTCCTAAAATCCTGGGTCCTTCCGCCGTAGCGTGAAGAAGCAGCTCAGTAGGCCGGCATGATTGTGTCGAATGGCATAGGATAACCATCTGCTGCCATTCGATACTCTATTGAACGGCATCGCGCTTACCATCAGGTGAGGTGCAGTCACTTTGCCGTGCCCGAGTAAAAAAAATACTAAAATATATATATAAAAGAAGGCGCTACGCAGAAACTTTTCTAATAGATATGAAATTGGAACACAGTTTCTTTTATACAAATACGGCAGTGCGCGGAAGGCTAGGTAGCGTATCGATTAACGATAAATTAATATCGACGCTGGAAAGCAAACACGTAGTAACTGACATACATCATATGTGTCAGTTACTACGTGTTTGCTTTCCAGCGTCGATATGTACATCTCTAGATGACTCAATTATACAGGTTCAATCGGAAATAGCTCCAACGGGGTGAATATTTTATGGTCACAGTCACACATAATATGGCCAATTACTATCAGTTGGTTAATGGTTCAACTAAATTGTCAAACTAGTAAACAGTTAATTACTTAACAATCACTTATAATAAAACTCTTTTATATTTCTTGTGTGTCTTTATTGTACATTATATAAACGATCTTAGTCGTCACACACCCACGTAATTGAATTCACCAAATTGATACGAGATGCGAACTTCAAACACGTGATACTGCGCGTCCAGTCGCCAGTCTCTAGGGCAGTGGCGCTGGAAGTCAGCCAGTTCTCATATCTGTGGCTCGCTGCCAAATTCTCATATATCTACCGTCTCGACGCCTCGCGAACCGCCTACCTTACCGTAATGAATAATTTATCCTAGCCAGTTTCGGCCACGGCGGCCAATCTCAACGGAGATCAGCCAGGTACGCAGGAGATATTATAGTGCACAAGTGTGTGCGCAATACACAGGTGCACTCGCTATTCCTTCACTCTCATAGTCCGGTGAGACGGCAATCCGACATGACCGGAGAGAGATCACGCGCAGGACCAACGGCTTTACGTGCTTTCCGAGGCACGGGGGTATCACACCGCTAACTTCCTGACTCCGAGCTGCGACTGAGTAAATTTTAAGATGGAAAAACCCAGTCACAATGTTTTTGGCTCGACCCGGGATTCGAACCCAGGACCTCAGCGCGCAAATCGTACTCGTAATGCGTACGCAATACAACTACGCCACCGTAATGAATAACGTGTAGCTGACTCGTAAAGTCCAGTTGTAAATTAGCTGGTCATATCGAAAGAGTTCAATTCAAGATGCGATGATTATCTCTCATCAGTCGATACAATTATGCCGGCCTGTATGAAGCGGATATACACAGGCCGATGGAACGCGACACGCTTACGTGGGCCGCTATGGCGGGTCTTAACACCTTGTATACGGTGGTCGCTGTCCGCGCGGATACAGAATTAATCCTACCACCAGTAAAGTTACATACCATCGGATGTGAAGGTTAAATGGTCATTGGTTTAATATTTTATACAGGTTCTTGCCTGCTCTTCTCTGGTGAGAACTGATTTCCAAACTGGTGGTAGAGTTAATATTAATGGTATTTAAATAATGTATAACGTTTTATAGATTTGTATCATGGAGGACCGAAGAAGAGGTTTGTATAAATCATATTAGAATGAATAAAGTTTATTGAATCAAGAAAAATTAAATAGATTATATACTTCTAAATTTTGACAAATAAAAAATAAGATAATATACTTTGAGCTTTTAATATTATATATTCAGCATTACAAATTCCCAATTTAATAAACCGTTTGTTACTAACGCAATAACTGACCATGCAATTTTATACACGTTTGACTTGCGAATATTCCAGTGACAGACACGGGATAGTTTTTGTGCGGGCTTGAAAGGATCTCGGATGATTTATCGCGCGGGAAAGAGCCGTTACAATAGCTCTACACATATTTCTTCATCGCTCAACCAATTTCGGACACAAGTGATATCTTTATTACAGACTTGAATGGATATTATAAAAATAGTTACAATGATTTTCTTGTATAGAGAACGGTGAGTGACGATGAAATAAAGTGGCTCTCGCCTATAAATGTCAATTCTATGAAGCAGTACAACTTGTGTTACAAATTTCTAACAGCTCCATTTATTTAGTTTTAGGATTGATCCCTATATTGTTATACAGCAGCTTATATGGACTATGGAATGTCAAAGCCTATATAATTTCTAAGCCAGTTAACCGAAAATCCACGTGAGGTTAGAAAATTACGAAAAGTAGCTTCACTTAGTATAAATAAAATAAAAAATAAAATACTTTATTCATCACGTATGCGAACATAGTTGCACTTATGACAAGTCAAGACACATTTAATTAATTATTATTAGTCACTCATATAACTACAGACATTTTTATAAGGAGTAAAATAAATGATGAAAAATAAAAAGTAAGAAGCCAGCTCGGGCTGGCAGGAAAAGCAATATAAAACTGCGTATCAAGTAGTCTGCGGTATACCCAACTCTTTAGCAACTTATAGCAGATATCGCGTGTGTGGGCTCGTAAGAATTGTCTCAACGAGTAAGTGTTAGATATGTGGCGGCATAATTAACAACACCGCAACCTATCAACATTGGCCGGGAACTACTTAATTAAGTTGTCAACAAGATGATGACCCGACACTCATACATCGGACATCGACGAGTGGTATCGACAATTAGAAATTAATGCCTAATAAATACTACTAGATGGCACCACACGATCCCAGATTGCACTTGCAATATTTGAGCGATGCAACGCATATATACCACCTCCGAGTAAGGACCATCGGAGGGGCCGCGGTCGTTCAGGTGCAACATCTGCCTCACTGGAAATTCCCTTCCATAGAGGAATGCAACCATCTGTTCGTCTAACAGCGGCGACGATCCTAATGCCGCTAAAGATAGTTGATTATTTAGGACCCATGATGGAAATGTAGTAATTTAAAAAGTTTGAAATAAAAATTAAATGAAAATTTAAATAACTTGACCGAACTCCGGACCAGGGAGATGAAAATATTTCTTTAGCGGTCCCCCGACGCGAGGACTCTTGGGTCAAAATATTACTAGGTACTCAAAGGACAAAATCACTTTTATTATTTTTCTTTTTAGAGGTTTTTCGTGTCGGGGTTATTTAAACTTAATTTTTATTCATTTAATTTGCTGGGATATAGCCATTAGCGTATTTATACTTTTTGAAAATCGTTGATGCTAGCATGAACTTTCATGTAATTAAATAGGTCCGTCAACATTGGTAAATGTATATTGTATAATATAGAACCAGAAATTCCATCAGCTAACGATGATTCGCGGCCGCACAAGTTCGCATGATAACGGGCGGTCTACCGGAACGGACGGCGAGGACCGGAACTACGTTAGCGCGGTCCCACCGACCCGTGCCGTGTGATTGCTTCTTTGTAACTCTACATGGAGACTTGCTTCATGTTTGCATGATTTTTGTATTTGTTTTCCTTAAGTCACTCTATGGGAATTGACCAGACCTTCGGATAGTGCTAAATTATGGACTATATCTAGCATTCACCTGCAACATCGCTCGTTTCCCTGGATACCTGGTGCTGGTGAATGACCATAGGTTGCTGATTGCCGTCAAGTATTGCACCACGCGTATAACTAAGTATTCTTGGAATAATGTTAAAATATGTTGAATATACGACACAGGGCGCATAGAAGTACTTTGCGTTTGAAGTGGTTGATTTTACAAAAGAGGAAGTGCGTCTGTATTGCACGTTTGAGGTGGCAGCACTTGTCGCTGCTTAAGATGCGTACGGCTTTTATGGTAGATACATATCCATTCGTTAAAAAATAAATAATTCTATGCCGCAGTATTGTGCTAGCGTTACCCGAATTGTAAAATAAATAAAAGTACGGAACAGTCACTCTACTAGTGTTATAAAGACAATTTCGTCTAAACATAATGTGGGTTATAAAAAGAATTTCGTATTTAGTAATTGCCACATTTATGTATCACCATACACGAATACACTGATTGAATTTGGGACTAAATCGTATTATTGCAAATTTATACTATCTCTCTCGAACGCAAAGCCCTGATATAGTTTAGTGGTTAGCATTTATTTTGAGTATTCTCGATAGTATTTATGAACAGTCATGATGTATATGAATAAACCATATTGCGTATCTCCTCCGTTATGATGTCCGTAAATAATACAAATAGTAACTACTAGCAATTAACACTTTGACCGTATAAAAACCCTGGTATGTTCCTAAATCATTGCACCAATCTCCAGCGCCATCTGTTCAAATAAGCAGATTAAAAATCAATTAGTCTATAGGCGTGCAAAATTTAATCTGAGTCCGCTCAGTTGTTTCTAATTCTACGTTTGCTTCTAAGAAACATCAAATATTTGCAAACTTTCGCTTTCATAATATTAGTAAAAGATTTACATGAAGACCTTGACGTCGCTGAGAAATGCCGTATTTTATGGCAAGTGCGAATTTCGGGAAATCATCAAAAGAATAATTTCGCAAATGAAAAGGCAACTTTGCCAATCTCGTATTCTATTTCATTTTATCGCATTTTCGTTTGAAATGTTCGTTATTAATAACACAGGGTTCACGATTATATTCCCGGTAATGTAGACAGAGATGTGATTAGAAAAAGGTTAATTCTGTCCCATAATTTGACATAAGTATTTGAAATTTGGAAAAAAATCCTGACGGACATATATTAAAAGTTTATGTACCTATTATTTGTGTTCGAATGAATAATGTACTATACATAAAAAAAATAGCAAATATCACTAATTTTAAAAGTATTCTAGTCAAATATAGACATCAAATATTTGTACTTTGTCTGTTCCATAGCCTACATAGGGTGATGTTAACAAATAAAGAAATATATTTTTAGAATTTCAAATGATTTCAAACTTAATTTTTTTAATGTTTCACACAATGTATCTCCTGTGCTATGCTCTAGTAGCTTTTTGCCCGGTCAAGTTATACAAAAAACGTGCTGAGTCTGCATTAATTCCTAACAAGCTGGATTTTTGTACACACCTTAAATACGACATTACAAATGCTATGTCCAAACTCCCTATCAATCCCGCTTGTGCGTTGTTTTTTATTCGAGGTTAAAGGTGCCTAATTTTCCTTTTTTGCGTATGCCTCTAAAATGGTGAGAGCTATCGGAAAATAAATTAGAGATCGTTTGTAGATCGTAAAATTCTCTACAAAAAGGTATTAGTACTTAAAAGGTAAGAATTAATGCAAACTCGAACGTTTAATTTTACCAGGCTATTTGGCCATTGCATTTCATATTTCAGCCTATGATATAGCTATTAGCTATCTAATGATATTTCAAACACACAGAATTTAAACATTGCAAGAAAGAAATACTTGTTGCCACAGAAGTAAGATATATGAACAAATAGGTACTTATATTAAAAGCTGAACAAGTGCGATTTGGACTCGCGTACCAAGGGTTTTGTACAAACTTGTAGGAGGTATATCAAAGTATATAGTGCCAAAATTTATCCATAAATTAATTGAGTTTCAAATGTTTATAAATTAGTTTTTTTTTTTTTTAAAGTACATATTTACAGTTTTCAGATTTTTTCCTAATTAGATGTGTGCTATAAGACCTTGCTTTTTGTGAAATTTCATGATACAAGGTCAACGAGAAGTACCCTATAGGTTTTAATTCCATTACGTAAATGCAAAATATGCGAAAGTATACGACAACTGCCTCGATGGCGTAGTTGTATTACGGTACGACTACAATGCTGAGGTCTCGGGTTCGATCCCCGGGTCGAGAAGTAATATTGAATTTTTCTATTCAGTATCAGCCCGGAGTCTGGAATTTGTGCTCGATATGGCGATAAGCTCGCCCCCTATCACATCATGGGACAGAATGAAAAATGAAATGAATGAAAATCCTCCTAGCCAGTTTCGGCCACGGCGGCCAATCTCAACGCAGATCAGCCAGACACGCAGGAGATATTATAATGCACAAGCGTGTGCACAATACACAGGTGCACTCGCTATTCCTTCACTCTCATAGTCCGATGAGACGGCAATCCGACATGACCGGAGAGAGATCAGCTGCAGGACCAACGGCTTTACGTGCTTTCCGAGGCACGGGGGTATCACACCGCCAACTTCCTGACTCCGAGCTGCGACTGAGTAATTTTAAAGATGGAAAAACCCAGTCACAATAATTTTTGTCTCGACCCGGGATTTGAACCCAGGACCTCAGCGCGCAAATCGTACTCGTAACGAATACGCATTACAACTACGCCACCGAGGCATTTTTTGCCGTAGGACAGAATACACACGGCAAAAAGGGGGTGCATTAATTGCGCCTCTGCCTACCCCTTCGGGGATAAAAGGCGTGAGTGTGTGTGTGTGTGAATACGACATAAACGTTCATAAATCTTTTTTGATCGCGTTGACTAACAAGTTTGATTTTTTTTACAGCTGAGCGAAACCGTAGACCGGAGTATTAAATATAAATTTCAACTTGATACCTTTAGGCGTTCCTGAGAAAAAGGTTTTGACACACTGACAGGCGGACAGATAACAAAGTGATCCTAAAAGAGTCCCTTTTTTTCCTTTTGGGGTCTGGAACCCTAAAAAGGACACGAATAAAACAATAAGTACTAGCTGTACTAAATGACAGACCTCTCATAAGCGTAGCACGTTCATGACACACTCCGGATGATAGTGAATAGTCTAGTTCTCGTGGACAGTTTAATGCGATTAGTTGCTCAGCTTAGTCGGATCTTGGCCGCAGTCTCGAACTAAACTAATTAAACATAATCGCTTCTTATCAGGGAGTCTGTGGGTACTCGATAATGCATCTCAGTTCTACTGCTGCGAGACGGGTGTAAGGTGTTGAAGGGTCGATAATAATAATAATAATAATAATAAACTTTTATAATAATAATAATAAACTTTATAAGTAGTAGTAGGTCGATAAGTATTGAATATATCAATCTTCGTGTATTCTGTATTACTATTTCTAAATGCAAAAGTTTAAACGTACTCAGAAGTAAACGAAGAAACTTATTTTATTTTTATTAACAATACTGCCTCGGGGGCGTATATGTATTACGGTACGACTGCAAAGCTGAGGTCTCGGGTTCGATCCCCGAGGCAGGCAAAGTGATATTGAGTTTTTTTATTCAGTATCAGCCCGGAGTCTGAAATTTGTGCCCGATATGGCGATAGGCTCGCCCCCTATCACATCATGGGACGGAATAACGGCAAAAAGTGTGTGCACTAGTTGTGCCTCTGTCTTCCCTTTCGAGGATAAAAGACGTGAGTGTGAGTGTATGTGTGTGTAACAAAAGGCATAATACAGAACACAATCATTAATTAGTAATACATTGCATGCATTACATGCATTGAACAGATTTGAATTCAATTTGGCACATACACGTCCATGTTTTAGATTAATCTTACTTCTCAATTATAAATGCGAAAGGTTGTAAAAATTTGGATGTTTTTTATTATTTGATTGCATTGAATAGACGCCGAAACTACTGAACCAAATTGAAAAAAGTCTGTCACCGATATAAAGCTACATTATCATTGAGTAACATAGGCTACTTTTGTCCCGGGGAAATATAAAGCGGGACTTTTATCCCGGGAAAACTTATTCACGCGGGTGGAGCCGGGAGTAGATTGCTAGTATTATTATACTTTTATTTCCTGAAAATCTCATGATGGAAAAGTACTGTGCGGCGGTCATTTACGGAGCCGCAAGCTAATTTCATATTCGTTCTGACTAGAAGTGGTCTTGATTCAACCATTGCACACAGGATAAGTCAACTGGTTTCCCGATTTTACAAAATATTTCTTATAACAGAAATAAATTATAAGATTATGCGGAAACTCATACATTTTTATTTAAATACTGCTCAAATGTATGAATGATCCTGCCAAAATTGAATACGTAAGAATTTGGATGTCCCAAAATCATTCGGTATCTCGCGATAAAACATTGTGGGTTTGAATAATGCCCGAAGTCGGGACAAGATAACGGGACTCGTCGTGTGTTACACGCTATATCCCGGGGTGTGTAGTTTTGCTACTAATTACATATTGGTTTTGCTATGTAACAATGGGGATTGAGGCAATACAGTCTTGTAAACACGGTACAAGATTCAAACATGTATGATAGGGTCTCGTTTTAATCATATTCGAATCTACAAGATATCGTCGCAATTATTTTTCTATCAAATTATTTTCTATACATCTACAACTCTATAAATCTTTTGATTTATTTATACACATTCACTCACGCGCTTTATCACCGAAGGGTTAGGCAAAGACGCAACTAGTGCACCTATTTTTCGGCGTGCGTATTCCGCATTATATTATTAATTTATTTATATGATTACTTATAGCTTTATTTGTATAATTATAGTGTCATATGGGATGTTGAACTATAATTTCGAGGTTCGGCTCTAAAATAAGGCAAACATTTTTGTGGTTCATTTCACACACCACAAAAAATATTTATTAATATCAAAATAGTTGCCAAAACATATAAGATAAAACTTCCACTTTTCCTAAATAATAGCACATTTCCAAAATACCAACCAGATGATTTGTACAAAAGTGTATATACTATACACATTAGTATTGACTGACGTCAGGTGGCTGTTCCCCTTGCCATAAACAAACTGGATAAAAATGTCTTGCAATCATTCAGGGGATATTTTTATGTGTAATACTGTGAGATTTATCTCAGGAGGGCCAGAGGGTTCCTGAGGGATCTACTTGATATACGGAGGGCTTTTGTGAACTAGTTATGCATTAAGCTTTCACGAAAATATTATTTTAAATAAAGGTTTGAATTAAAATACGAAAGTTATGAAGAAAATCAAGTATTTTTCTCTGAACTAGTAGGCAGACGT
The DNA here is from genome assembly GCA_949316025.1 of Lapara coniferarum. Lineage (NCBI taxonomy): Eukaryota > Metazoa > Arthropoda > Insecta > Lepidoptera > Sphingidae > Lapara > Lapara coniferarum. The sequence goes on from OX438923.1 coordinate 16,991,493, forward strand.
GCAGCTAGCATATAATTATAAAATTTGATTACAAAACGAATATAATATCACATATTAATATCTGTGCCAAACTTAGAGCATTCATTTAACAAGGAGATGGGATGACCAGGCGAACCCACGTAGTTCATAAATGCGCAGCTGTTCATTATTTTTTATTAAACCCTATGTGACTTGCGATCACTGTCATTACATTCTACGATAATGATTAAGAGGTGCGGCACAGAAATTTAGATGTTTGCTGTGTTATTGTGTAAAAAATGATCTTATATTCAGCCCTGCATGTGTGGATACCTCTTTTTTGGTAAATGTGTGCTATCCGTGTCTACCTCGCCCCCCGTCAGGATTGATAGAAAAAATTGTTTGCGCATTATTGCCATATCTTGTCCATTGGTTAAATAGTCTAAGATGTCAAACAAGAGTGTGATGTGTAATTTTTTGAAAAATAATATTCAGCCTGCGGTGTTACCAGCAATTATGAGTCTTCAACATTATTTATGTCTTAGTACGAATGAGCCTTCTGTCTTATCATAAATTGTTCATTCATATTTTTGTGAGTATTATTATCGTTTGTAAGCAGCCCTATAATTTGTTATTAGGCGAGTGGTCTGCTTGCTTCTTCTCATTTTTTATTCAATGACGAGTCATTGAATAAAAAATCTCCACTTAATGTTCATTATAATTAACGACCCCTTTCATAAGTTACAAAAGCCTCCAAAAATATAATGGGTATTTAATTTAGCAGAAAATTTCAAACTCTCACACCTGGTTCGTCTCAGGGAATCAAAATAAAAAATGGCGAAGGGTGGGTCGGGTTACTATACAGGGTGCTGTCTAATTATTATCCAAGGCTGTGAGCCTGAACCACGTATTATTTCATTAAGAGCTTTAATTAACTTGTTGGTTTACTTTCAAACTAATACAATAATCATTTCTAGTTTGATGCAAATAAAAACATTTAGAATAACAGTAACATTTATTATAATAAATAGAGTTAGTGTGGACCTTAGATTTTATTCCTATATTTTTAGCTAGCATATACGCTTCTTATATGTAATATAATTTTTACACAACTATATAAATTTATATCAGTTCAAACTATAGTGCCCATTATAGGTATTCAAGCTGAGGCCGTTAGCTTAGAGGATTCACGGTGGCATCTTTAGCCACGGTACCCCAAAAGCGGTGCAATAAAGGATGAAATTAATTAATTTTCCTAAGCGGACCCAACAATTTGTTACACGGAGAGCAGCTTGAGACGTTTTAATTAGACGTCGGTAACGTTGCGTGTCCGTACAATTGAACGGTTTCGAAAAGCAAAAAAATAAAATGGTCCTCGTTGTTATGGTTGGAATTTTGTATTTCAGTAATATTTTGGGTTCAATCTCAAATCGAGCAATATTTTGTGTGGGTCGTTTGTGAGACATTTGACATCGGACAGGGAAACGTTTTCTCCATCTCTTTTGAAAGTATGTAATACGAACCCCATTACAGTGAGATTAGAGGGTATGGTAGTTTTTTTAAGGTAATAAAATTTTATCAAAGCGTAAGTAACCACATACAAAAAAATAAATGGATCACCTTATCGTAAGATATGTATTTTTTTTCTTTGCAGAGATAAAATAACTTATATTTTACATGAATTGCGTTGACCTACACACGATACAGCTATTCTAAATAACTTTAGGCTATATTTTAAGACCTCCGCAAATCGTGGGTGTACAAAGCAAAGCGAGTTGTCCGATGAAAGCGGGGTCCCGTGTCCCCCGCGCGGTTCATATTACATGAAATATGACGACACATGGGCACACGCCCTCGGGCGGCGGCTCACGACCGCCTCTCGCGCCGCCATCCAGCTCAGGTTAGAGCGGTAAGTCAAGAGCATGAGAGATTTTGAATTTGCAGTTTTCAGAAATCATTTTCGTAAAAGGCCTTTGCTTGCCTTTCCGCTTGCCTTCAAAGTTATAAATTATTTAAATTATGCGTATTGATGTTAAAATTAGAATAATAAATCAACAAAAATTATGTTTGTAAATGTAGGCGTATGCACGTTCTACACCGTTTAATTATAGTTATTTATTTGTGTTCTCTCATTTTATTATGAAGATGTAAGTGTTTAGTGGTTGTTAATTTCCTTCAATTGGATTTTATCCTTATTACCGTTGATGTGTGTGCATTACCTTATATAATCCATCTGTCTTTGTATGCAAAATACTTGAAAAAAAGAGAAAAAATATATAAAGATTCAATGGACAATTGATGACAAAGAATTAAGCCCGGAGTTTCTTTCTGCCTTTCTTCTTCGGGTAGTCATCGCTTAGGTAGCTAGTGAAAGGCTGTTAGGTTAGCTAGGTTATGATCTGTATTATCCTCACCGGCGAGGATCGCGACGCATGCTTCCCATTAACTTTAATAAAAATTAATATTTTTTTTATCTTTTCTGCCAGCCCAAACTTGGCTTCTTTATATTTTTCATTGATTTTGCTCCCTATAGTTGTCTGTAATTATGTAAGTGACTATTTGTAATTATAATTATTATTAATTGAATGTATCTTGGCTTACCATAAGTGCAACTATGTTCGCCTAGGTGATGAAAACGTGTAGAAGTGCTTGCTATTGTCATTAACGAGCACTAACTTACATATTTAGAGTTCCATAAAAATATTTTCTACTATACACTCCAATACCCACGTTACCTACTGATCTATATTTCTCCGTGCGGTAACTATGCGCGGCGGATTTACGCGCCTGCTGGGTGGAAATACCGCCGGATCCCGCGCGCCGGGACGCTCTGTCTGAGAGGAATTTGTCTGCAGAACAAATAACTCGGATTTCGCCGCTAAGCCGAGGGTATTTTTAGCGAAACGTAAGCCACGTAAATGAATGATGGTGAGTAGTGCTGTGGTGTTAAAGAAGGCGTGGCTTTAATTGTTGCGTTAATAGTAATAATATTTATTTGGTACAAAACATACATGAAAAAGGTATAAAAGATAGTTGCTAACTGCAGTAGTTAGTTAATCTAACTGTGTCGCAGTTAACAGCGCCCAGCTCCGGATAGGAGCAAGTAACAATGTTTTGGCGCAAACAATAAAAATTATTAAAAGCAACATAGTTATGAAAAATAATAAATAAAGAAGGTAAAAGCTACAAAAATAAAATAAAAAAAAAACACTACACAAAGAAGAGTATGGGTGTGTGTAAGTGTATGTGAGAGTAGGAGTGTATATTTGCGTGTGAGTGAGTGTACGAAATAAATAGCTAGTACACATGAACTAGTATGTGTATGCTGTTTTATATGAGGTTCTCTGTATCATCATATGTAAGGGTTATAAGCCATTCTAGTAGAGCCTTTTTACACTTCCTATACGGCATATCATAGATTTTAAGTGTTTTGTTTATGTCATTATAGAGCTTAGAGCTCATAAAGTAAAAATGTTTACTAGCGAAAGTAGTCCTTCTAAACTCGACTTCACAGACCTTGTCCAGACGGCGTTTCCTAGAGGCTAGTTTAGGATCAAAAATAATTTGCGAGTGCTTGCGTAATATGACACGATAAACGAAAAGCTGACGAATGGAGAGGACATGACAATCACGGTACAACTCGAGTGTGGGGGAGCGCGTATCACCTTTAGAAAAGTATAGACATATCAGAAGGTTTGTAGATACGTTGACCGTGGAAACTTTATTGATTTCTGTATTTTAAATTAACTTACCTAGTTTATAAGAATTAAAGTATTGTATGTTTCCCAAATAAACAAATAAATAAACGAACAGAAATCCGTAAAAGTCGCAAAGTGCTTCGTTTCATCCTCGTTACTTCGTTATACATTTTCAACCAAACCGTTGAAATATTCCAAACGTAATAATCGAATCGAAAAACTGGAATATCCCCATTCAAAAACAGGTGACAAGTTCAAAATCAGAATTTCAATACCTACATCAATAATATATTAAGTAACTACCTTTTGCTCGCGGCATCGGCCGCAGAAAAAAGTTTTTCCTGGATTAAAGTTCCGCTTCATATTTTTCCGGGATAAAAAGTAATTTGTCTTTATTTTCTTAAATTATCTCCATAACAAATATTGTCGAAATCCGTTCAGTAGTTTCAGAGATGTGCAGTAACAAACAAACGGAAAAAAAGACAGTAAAGAATTATAAAAATCGCTGATTTGTTTTCAATAACTCTTTTTAGTCACCTCTTTTCTTTTAATCAAATTTCTTTCAATGTATAGACCCATCGGGATCTATTCCTTTATTATAGTATAGATTATGACGTGAGAATTATTCTCATGAACTATGCGTGGTGCATCAGTTGCACCCCTGCTTTTAAAGGTGGATGCTCTCTCCTTACCTCAAAATATAAATGTGACATTAAAAAATACATATCTAATAAATTGACTGCTTCGGTGGCGTATTTGTATTATGCTACGACTGTAATGCTGAGGTCTCGGGTTCGATCCCCGGGTCGGGCCAAATTAATATTAGATTTTTCTGTTCAGTATCAGCCAGGAGTCTGAAATTTGTGCCCGATATGGCGATAGGCTCGCCCTCTACCACATCATGGGACGGAAAACGCACGGCGATAAATGGGTGCACACTGCACAGTTGCGCCTCTGCCTGCCCCTTCAGGGATAAAAGACGTCAGTGTATGTGTAAAATAGCCAAGAAATACGTACTTTACCCAAGTGCGATCACTACCACCTATAAACATTCGCTATAAAATCAATCCATAAGATAAATCGTCGAAAGCTTCTTAGAATTTCCCAATAAGTTACAAGCAAGTGATCAATAGCTAAGATAGTGAAACAACTGTTCCAAGAATGTAATAAGTAACAATGAATTCAGGATGCAAATGTACCGACCGATGCCATATTTATTCATGCAATACAACACAGCTCCCGCCGCGCCGGCGACTAGGGATGGGCCAAACAGTGGGTAGCTAAAACTTTGGGTAGTTAGGACTATCTGCACTTTGTTTTCTTTTTTTTTATTTCCATCAAGAAGTTTCCAAGCACTATTGTATTTCAGTTTTGGGGGAATAAAAAAAAAAATAATTACATTTATTTTATATTACTTCCAGCTTAGCAATCAAGCAAGTGGCACCTGAGGTGAGGTGATCTCTACTGCCATAAACGCAACACACGAAGAATCCTTTATGCACTGCCGGCAAAGTAGTGAGGATTAAAGGGTGCAGGGTGTTTGGACCTTTAGAAACCTCCGTCACCTGCACCGACCTCTAGCATACACAGCATAATATAGCACGGAGCGTTGTTTTCAAAAAGCGAATCCAATCGCTTTTTTTGATCCATCGCAAAAATAAACCAATCAGCAAACCCTTTTTTTTGACATGCTTATTTGATTTAATTGGTTTAGTTTCTGATTAGATCAAAGATTAATCTCAAGTCGTCCACTGCAACGTTTAAGTCTGCATGTTTGAAATCGCTACTGCGTCATTGCTAGTCATACTTTCTCCGTGATTTCTCACAAATATTTATATTATAGTTTTGTACCTTTGCATACGATTTTAAAGATAACATTCTACGTTATAATTTTAATTTTTGATTATGTTATTCTTATTTATAAATTTTAGCGACATTGTCAGAGTTCTTTTATTCTTGTCTTTATATTTAATAATTTTTATAGCATTTTAATTATTAATTGTTAGTTATAACTTCACAATTACACTTAATTTAATACTGCATGATCTATTAATGTCAATAGTTTTAAAAAAAAATTACTTAGAATGTTGAATTCACCTATAATGATAGTACGCATCGTCCAATGATATTATCTGTAAATTATGTATTGAAATTTCATGTGTAACTGTCGATGGTTTATCTAAATAAATAAACAAATAATATTGGCATTGTTTATTTAAAAATAAGTCTAGCTTAGATTAGAAAATTGACAGATGCGCGACATTATAGCGCCCGCACTTCGACCCGCGACTACATTTATTAGTGCGGCCTAGCAATGGATGTCTGAAATTAAATGTAACCTAGATTCTGAAAATGGAGCACGGCTCGTGTCCAAACAGCTCGGCTATTGATTTATTTTATATATATATGAGGTAGACATTACTCATACTTGATACATAATTATTTAGTCTTGCCAGGTGGTCTAGATCTAGGTCTTTGCAAGATTCTGGTTTTAATATTTCATCTAATCTCCCAAGTTGTGTAGTTTGTTCCTATAAAGCAAATTGTTGTTAGTGTAATTATTGAGCATATTCTTTGATATCTCAAAATTGAGTGGTGTTGGCAATTGGTAATGGCAATTTTTATCAAGAGGAAGCTGCACACTATTGTGCAATTATTTGCATTTATATACTTCCGTAAATAAAGGTCGGTCTGTATCTCAAAACGATATTCCTCCGTAATTGTTACCCAAAATAACACATAAATTATATTGGAAAATAAATTCGAGAATATTCAAATTTAGAACGTAGCGGCATCCCTAGCGTCTAGTTATCTTGGTAATAAGCGGGCTGGTCCGGTCAGACGATCTCCGCCGCTCGGGCAATATCGAACATCGGATAACTCTGACCACTGCAACAAGAAACAAACTTTGTGTTAGCTTAGAGTTAGTACTTCACCAGAAGTAATTCTGAGTTTGATTGCAGTTATTTTATAGGAGCGTATGAACAGGTTACTTGTCAAATTCAAATTCGAATTCAAATCATTTATTCAGTAATTAGGCCCCTAAGGGCACTTTTACACGTCATTATTCACAATTTTGTTTTACTTAAAGATTCTACCAGTGCCAGTACCAGTACCATTCTACTAGTGTCTGTAGGTTACTCGCTTGCTCATAAAGTAGCAATCAGCATAGTTTGTACCTAACGTACATTACTCAATAAAAAGACAAAATTAACTATATTTGAATGTTTTTTTAATGAGGTTGTAATAATTAATTTTTCTGAACTTACATATAATGAATATTCTTAATTTGTTTTGTTACAAATATTTTGCAAGTGTTATGTTTTTTTTTGGTTAAACTGTTTTAATGGTATTTTTTTGTTTCTTAACCTCAAAATTGAAAGCTTTATCAATTTGAGACTTAAGGAGATCCTAGCATTCTTCTAACTTCCGTAAACTCTATTCATTCCCTTTAAAGCCAGCAGGCATCTTCCTTCTTGTACAGTATTCGTTGATAACCAGTGGAATTTGTTTAATATTTTGTGACCCAGTTGACAGGTTAAAAAAAAAAACGATTCCTACGAATATATTTATAAATAACTAGCTTTCGCTCGCGGCTTCACGTGAAAACAATTTTCCTGTATAAAAGTTCCGCTTTATATTTTTAGGGTCCCAAACTATCTCTATGTAATTTCATATTATGATTTTTTTTATACATGTCATGGCCATGTATAAAAAAAATCATAATTGCCGGAGGTCGTGGGTTAAAATCCCGCTTTCGACTGTTTCTTTTTCAGGATTCTATAAAAATATAAAATCATTATCTCTATGTATAAAATTTCATCAAAGTCGGTTCAGTGATTGTCGTGAAAGCTTAACAGACAGACAGTTACTTACGCATGTATATACTAGACTTTTAGACTAAACTAGACTCGCGGCTCCGCCCGAATGAATGAGTTTTTATGGTATAAAGGTCCTGCTTTATATTTTCCCCGGAAAAAAGTAGCCTATATTACTTGCTAATAATATAACTTTCTTCTGGTGAAAGAATTTTTAAATCGCCCCGGTAGTTTTGGAGTTTATTCGTTACAACAACAAAATTTCAGCTTTATATTATTAGTGTAGAATAATGGATAGGAGACAATCGTGTTTTCCGCAATCCAATACTGCCCTATCCAAAAACATAAGGTCTTCGGAATCACATGAATTCCTGACTCCCAAATAACACCTCAAAGAAATTCAAAACAAAATACAAGAAGCTAAAGTTACTTTCTTTTTAACGTTTACAAAGCCGCTTTTTTAAACGCAATAATCCGAAAATATATAAGTTTTTCACTCTGAACTTCCCTGTAAAGTTGACGAGCTCTTCGTCGAGCACTTACTGAAGAAAAACATTATGGTTTATTAAAAATAGTTTTTTTAATTAAAATGTAAGGACACGATTAGACTTGTGGTATAGAACGCGCCGTTGACACCCTTAGTGCAACATTAATTAAATACGTGTATGTTTTAGCACATTGGGAAGTTCAAGGTCAGTTTTTGAACTCGATTTAATCGGTACTATAACTTTGGGACATGTCGGTCATGTGTTTTATCGCCTTCTCAATTCAAATTCAAAATTTGTTTCAAGGTGCGCGTAGGAAACACACGATAGCACTTAACGCAGTTTATAGAAAATTAATCGGAATAGTTAAACGCAAATGCTATTATAACGCTATGTTATAGGTGACACGATCTACATGTTGTAGTTGCGCTGATTTGAGGATATCAATAATATAATTGATATGATTTCTTCGATCATGTGAATATCGCTGCGTATGGCTCATACCTGTAAAACTGGAAAACCTTTTAAAAGTTTTGGATAGCCTTTTCTTTTTTTAGATAAGATCTTTCAGTTATTTTAACAATATATTTTTGGACATGTGTTTTGTATTATCTGGAAGGAATATTTATTAATCGCACTATTAGCTAGCAGACGAGTACCTACAGCTTGCTAGAAGGCAAATGGTAATTAGTTTAAGATCTCCGACTTATAATGAAAGGTGAGGCTAATTAATCTCAGAGTAGCCGTGTGCTTTTCAATTATTTCGTTTTAATGCTTCCTTAATTATACTTAAAAATGTTGCTTTACTCGGAATATTATTTATATTACTTTAACAGCTTATATTACAAGTTTACCCTGGTTTCCCACTACAACTTTGCGTTTTTTTACAGCTGAACGCTGGGTGATATTGACTTCCAGAGCCTCATTTTAATGGATCAAATATTGCTAGTAATAGTCGTCAGAAACTTAGTGCATCATACTGGTCAGACGCTGGCGATTATGTCATACAAGATTCGCTCAAGGCCCTTTCTCGCTCATTATAACTGTTTACACGGTAACATTTTTTCTCGAAGGTAAGAATATCGTAATTATTTTTATATAATACAAGCTGGCCCCGTGAACTTTGTATCACTTCAGAATCAATGGATGTTGTAATGATTCCTCACGTTTACGTAATGTTAGAAATTATAATTAAGCTTCTATAATCGATTTTATAGCGGTTTTTTATCTTATTTTCTCCCGACGCGTCGTTTTGAGGGCTTCGCAGCACTTCGTGGTCACAGGGCGGAGTAAGTTGTTAGTAGTCCGAAAAGTTAGTGTTAATTAAACCTTTAATTTAAATTTCAAAATTCCAAAAATGGTTCTTACAATTATTGTAAGCAACTATTTTTGGGTGTTAGCAATGACTGTAAGAAACTATTTTTGGATGTTAGCAATAATTATTCCGTCTAAATACGACTTCATATAATAATTCGAAAACAAGCGCAGGTACCTACGACCTGTGTTTATAGTTTTACAATAAAATTTGATATTTAACATAATATTTTGTGTTTGATTGAATGCCGTATTTTACGTATTGTTCAAGGCTATGATGGATGATGACATTAAAGATAATATAATGTAAAGATTTAGTTATCTCTTCAAGAGTATCAATTCAAAGATTTTTATCTTTTTTTTTAAGGCATTGAATGACAAGACCAGTATGCCGTTCACCTGATGGTAAGCTATACGATTACCCATAAACAGTAGCAACACCATCCAGCACCTTGAGTTACAAAGTACTGTGTGGCATTCGACTGCGCTCGTCATCCTGAGACATAAGATGTTAAATCTCATTATGTTCAGTAGTTACACTGGCTACAATGTCCTTCAAACCGAAACATAACAGTGCATGCACACTGCTGCTTGGCGGTAGAAATAGACATTGCAGTGGTACCTACCCAGACGAACTCTTACATATGAGACCTACCACCAGTTAAAATTTAAATAAACCCCGACACAGAAAAACTCTATAAAGAAAAATGTTTAAGGTATTTGCTTGTCGTTTATGTACAGTCAGTCACATAACTAGCTGAACAAATTTAAAATCACCTCCACGCGTTACGTTTAATTGAAACATTATTTTTTTTGTGGGAAGTAAAGTTAATCGCCTTGTTTTATTTTGTGAAGAGAAAACAAAAATTGGTAAGAACACGAAAGTGTAGACGCGATTTGAAGTTTTGAATTTGTTCAGCTACTTATGTGACTGACTGTACCTAGTATTATTTTGACCTTAGCGTCGTCGCGTCGGGGGACCGGTAAAGATGTATTTTCATACCCCTGGTCCGCAATTCGGTCCCCGGCGCGAGGACGCTGGGGTAAAATATTTAACACCTCTCGTTTTTGTCAGGCGTTAAAAAGATATTCTACGAAATTATAGAATGCTCCAGTATTTTATCCGTACACAGGAATAAATCGCTATATAGCGCAAGATGGAGCCTACGTCATCTCATGAAAGCGATAACATAAAGCACAAACGACAGGTACACTCCCACGATACGTCATAGTCGGGCGACAAGTACCGGCTCTAATTCCGTAGATCATTCATCCCGTTCCGGGTTCGATTCCCGCGCTAAATTTATGACCGACCATAACTCGGGGCGGACAGACCGCGCGCGTGGAAAATTGGAAATTAAGGGTTTAAAGGGTATACATAGGTAACAAGATTAAGCTTGACGAAGGTGAGGCATAAAAGGTAACCAAGAGTAATGCTCGGGTGACGCAGTTATTGCTGCAAACAGTAGAACAAGATAAAAGTTGAAAATCATGCTTAAAAATCGTTCAGAATTTTCCACTATGCCATTTTTAGGGATGCAAGGTAATCTACATGTTAATCTAGTTCTTTTTATGGGTATACGAAACTACGAATGCTTTCGAATTTTACTTTTACTAGGATGTGGAGAAAGGAGTACTATTTTATTTATTACATAAGATTTTGCAGTACCTTAAACAATTTAAGTAAAAACAAAATTAAAACATATTTCAGTGTAATAATGATGTACAAAATACTTCAATCATAACAATGACATAGGTACTCATTTTTAATAAAAAATGCCACTTGCCACATTCGGCCAACATTATTTGACATCATTAAATACGTAAGTGTGGCGGAAATTGGTTGCCCACTTTTCTAGCGTCTCACCCAGTTTTTATAGAGTACCAGCATTTGATAATCTTCAAACGGATAAAATGCGTGCAATCGTCAAGTTTTTTATTAATGTATTCATTTCAAACGTTGTCAATTCTCAAAAATGGGTGCGTGTACTTATGTACGCACGTGAGAAGTTATACTTATTTGTCATCATTAAATAATTTAATAATATTTAGTACTAATTATGTTAAAAAGTTTTCATTAAACAGCTTCAACCTTTTTCGATACAGTGATGCGCGCGCATCTCAAAATTTCACTCTCATCATTTTTCATAACACGCCTAAAGACGTATAACTTCAATAATAACAATTTAATTTATATCAATAAAACATGGGTGTGGGGTGTCAAGGGGGATCAGGGGGTCAATTTGGGTTAGGGTTCAAGGGGGTCAAAATGTGTTTGGGGGGTCAAGTGGAGTTGGGGAGTCAAGGGGGGTGAAACTGGGTTTGGGGGGCTTTAACTTGGTGATTGGAATTGGAGAAAGGGCAAGTTTCTCGTAATACTACATAATGCAAAAATACCAGCCCTACCCACTGCTGAGCACGGGCCTCTTCTACTACTGAGAGGGGTTAGGCCTAAGTCCACCATGCTGGCCTAGTGCGGGTGGGCAGACTTCATATACCCTCGAAATTCTTAGGAAAAATTCTCAGACATATAGGTTTTCTCGGGATGTTATCTTTCACTATATAAAGCGCACGATTTATTAACAAATAATATAAACATAACTTTGAAAAGACAGTAAAATGCCTTGGGTTTGGATTCTACGGATATTCGTCTCAGCAGACCGTTTCGTTCCCAGCTACTCCTTATTGGTTACTTATTATACTTCGACGCTTTAAAAGTGTAGATCGTCATTTGTGTAAATATAGGTACCTCGTTTTTCTTTTAAACCGTGACACAGTATAACACTAGACATGAGTATTCAGCAGAGGCGGCTGCGGACGATGCAGAGGCGGCTGCGGACGATAACTTAGACACTCTTAGGAAACCCGCAGCCGTCTCTAATGCGCCGAAGAAGGCCAAAAAAAAAAAGACATGAGTATTCAAAGGAACAGTCACCTTATCTAACATTCTATATATACAATACACTTTGCTACAGCAAACTAGACACAATCGAAACAAAACCTCTATTCTCGACCCTCTGCTCATTTCACCCCAATTTCACCCTTGCTCGCACCATTGTTATAACTTGAACATACGTGAATTTACGAGCAATAGCAGCGCAATTTTAGGCCCATCGGACGAGGTCACCTGAAGCGTGGAAAATTGCAAATTAAGGATCTAGCCTAGTGCAAAGCGCGGTCTGGACTCCACCGCCTAATTTATTAGCTTAGAAATATTGCGTAGAGAGTAATGGCTTCTCTAGGCTTTGCCGAAAATTGAGTAATTGCATTTCGTAACACAATTTTGAGTGTAGAGCTGTATGGAGACGAGTAGGGAAAATTTATTAATTCAATAAATAAGTTCGGAAGTTTAAAAGGATAATAATAATAGTAAAATATTATATAAAATATTAAATTTAAATTTAGAGCCTTACAACAATGATTGTTATATTTCATAATATAGTTTGCCAATATATATGATTGTTGTGTCTGCCTATCTGCCACAATGTACTACAATCAATTTAGGTCACGTCGTAACTTCTATTTTCAATACATAATAAAGTTTAATTACGCTTTGCTACCACAAAAGTGTTTTACCATATTTAATAATAATAATAATAAGCCCATTTATTCTGAACTATTTGGTTACAGTTATAAAACTATATTATAAAATGTCCCGCAGTTCAGCGTGCCCCTTGGCATAGGCCTCCTCTAACGCTTTCCACTGGGTTCTATCATACGCTGCCCTTCTCCAATGGTGTCCAGCCGTGAGTTTTAGGTCGTCCTTCCATTTCGTATGTTGGCGACCTCTATTGCACTTGCCATCTCTTGGATACCAGTCAGAAACAATTTTGCTCCATTTTTCTTGGGGATCACGGATCATGTGGCCCGTCCATCTCCACTGCTGTTGGTCTATGCGAGAAATTATGTCAACTACCTTCGTTTTTTCTCTGATTTTGCTACTATTTACTTTGTCTTTTCTTTTTATTCCTATCATGCTTCTTTCCATGGCTCTTTGACAGCGTTCCAATTTATCTCTGTGGTGTTTAATAATTGCCCAGGTTTCGCACCCATAGGTAATGACTGGAAGTGCACACATATTAAAGACTTTCCTCTTTATTTGCATGCTTAGTTCTTTGGATTTTAAGATTTCTTTTAATGACCAGTATTGCTTCCATCCATTTGCTATTCTTCTGTTTATTTCCTTTGTTGTTTGTTCGTTGTGGGAGATAATCTGTCCTAAGTATAAGTATTCTGACATATATTCTAGTACTTGGTTTTCAAGTTTTATGGCTATAGGTTTCGAGTTTGTAATTAGTTTCGTTTTATTCATAGCTAGGCCTACTTTTATACATTCTTCGTTGAGTGTTTCAATCATTACTTGAAGATGGGTCGGGTTTTCTTAGTAATCGATGAATGCTATGTACATACTCTTGTTGTATTCGCTATATTTTTCTATTATTTGTTTTACTATATGTATGTGATCCAAGGTAGAGAATTTTTTTCTGAAGCCCACCTGCTCGCGTGGGTGGTTTTCATCAAGCTTTTTACTTATTCTTTCCAAAATCACTTTGGAGAATATCTTGTAAATATTTGACATCAAGCTTATGGGTCTGTAGTTTTAGGTTTTTGCTTGTTGTCTGGATTTGAGTAAAGATCCTGGTAGAATTTGGTAGCTATTCCGTTTATGTCCTTCCTGTTGGTGAATGTATATTCCTTTTTATTGAGCTTTGGTATCCATTCTTTATTTATTTCTTTCAGTTCCTTCAGCGCTCTTTTCACACCACCTGTTCCTTCTATGTGTCTTTCTAATGTTTGTAACCTATTTGTCTTTCTATCTTTTCTGATATTCACTCTGATTTCTTTACTTAGTTTAGTCATAAGTTTAATATTCTCTTTTTTAAGTTGTTTTGAAAGTGTTTCCTTTTTTCTATAAGTTGAAGCGTTGTTTCACTAAGTGTGTATTTTTTTACTTTATTGTATCCAATTTTACTTTGACCTAGTTGTTTATCTAACTTTGCATACATTGTAACGGTGTCTGTGTTGCTGTCTTACGTAGTTATTTCTTTGTCTTTCGTAGTTATTTAATAATAATGTATCACAAGAGTGGTAATTGTGTCAAGTTATTAAGAGAGGACTTAAATGGAGCTAAAACGGTTCCGGGTTCGATTCACAAGTCCCAATAAATTGTATTGTTCTCAACTCGAAACATTTAATGAAGTTTTCTAATTCCAGATAATAATGATGATAATCGCCTAATACCTCATTGTAGCAAGAATAATTAAGTAAAAATAATAATATTATATATTTCATAGCAATAATGTGTAGCTTTAATAAATTCCAATACTTACAATACTCAATTGTAGAAAATAAGAAAACTAGAATTAAGTTGTAGAATACAGCAAACAAATTGTAAAGCACGTAGAACATAGAAATAAGTAGTAAATAGGTTGAACTAAAAATGTAATCTGAGATTACATACAATTAGTAAGTCAAAATGTTTTAAATTAATATACACTTAAATCATTGATGTATTGGTTTTTTAATACATCAATTACCTAAATAATCAAATATTAAAGATAGGAAATAAGAAACCTAGTGACTTCTTATATTTACGCGAATGTTAGACATTGAAATAAAACTGTTTTGCGGATTTTATCGCAAATTTTTAATTTATATTATCTCCCGATATTTCGAAGGTGTCCAGGTTGTATTATCATATGTAAGAGGAGTCACCGACAAGATTGCCTACATCTTGAAGCGTGCTTCAATAAAAACTTATTTCACGCCGCCTAAAAAGATTAGTCAATTTCTACCACCTGTCAAGTGCCATATACCTCTACAAGAACCGGGCGTATACAAGATTGATTGTGACTGGGGCCTCTCTTATATCGGCCAAACAAAAAGAAATGTAGGGACCCGCGTAAAAGAACATATAGCTGACGTGAAACACCGACGCTCTACCGAAGTCTGCAGTTGCTAAACATACGGAACAAGGCTCCAAGCATTACCTTAGATTTGACACACCACAAATCCTTGCCAAAGAACACCGATTCCTACCTAGGATGATCCGCGAGGCTATTGAAATTAAAAAAAAAACATCCAAATTTCAATAGAGAAGATGGTTGGAAGCTTGCACAAGCCTGGGATCCAGTTATACATATTATTAAATCGGAACCCAAAAGACTAACTGCCAGACCTCAAGACACTGTGAGCTCTTTCTGCGTAGATCAGAAATACATACAGATATAACAAGTATTTTTAAAGAATTGTATAATTAAAAACTGCCTCGGTGGCGTAGTTGTATTACAGTACGACTGCAAAGCTGAGGTCTCGGGTTCGATCCCCGGGTCGGGCAAAGTGATATTGAGTTTTTCTATCCAGTATCAGCCCGGAGTCTGGAATTTGTGCCCGATATGGCGATAGGCTCGCCCCCTATCACATCATGGGACGGAATGACGGCGAAAAGTGGGTGCACTAGTTGCGCCTCTGCCTACCCCTTCGGGGATAACAGGCGTGAGTGTATATGTATGTATAATTAAAAAATGAAGGAAGTTATTGTAACATTAACTTTTCGGGCCACCAACACCTCAGTGCGCCCCGTGGCTACGAAGTGCTGCAAACCTTCGAAACGTCGGGAGAAAAAATAAATTAAAAAAAATAGCTGTATTTCAATATGAAACCTAGGTTAATGAGATTGGGGCGGTTGCGGACGACAACTTAGACGTGAGTCGGAGGAAGCCCGCAGCCGTCCCTAATTCGCCGAAGATGGCCACCGCGGAGCTTTGGTTGGTATTCCGTGCGGTGTACAATAGGTTAGGGACTCGGCCCGGCGGTCGCCCGACGTTTTCCATTTCTCCGGGCGACTCAACGTCGGGTCGTAAGGCACGGTGAACCCAACATAACCGCTCAGTCATTCCCCTTGAATACTGGGCGGTAGTAATAATTCACTTTCTCCGCGTAAACAAAAAAAAAAGGTTAATGAGATTATAAATAGAAAGAAGTATAGATATAGGCAAGCATATATAACATTATGTAAAATCAAAACTATTTTTATAGGTAATAAGGAAAAATGTAACGAGTACATAATAAAGAAGTGGCAACAGGTGCATAGGAGAAGATGAACAAAGAAGGAGAAGGGAAGAGTGAATGAAACCCAGGAACGAGATGAATGTGATAGATTTATGAAAAAAAAACAACAGTTAGGACTCCAAAATGGGACTAGAGTATGGATAAAAAAAGAGTAGATCGCAAATAATTCTAATTAGATTTAGGGGAACAAGAGTGGGGCATAGCGACCCACAAATATACATATATGTACAATACTCAAATGAAACTACATACCAAAAAAGGTAAACATATACAGTATAAGAGAACAATGTACCCGCAGCATGTGCCTTAAATTTACCTGCGAAAGTCCAGATAATTCATTAATACTATGTTAAAACGTTGTACTGTGTGCGCGGAGGAGTAGGCTGGGAGGGGTGGGGAGGGGCGGTATGACGCTCGCGTATGATAAATTAATTTAAGCACTCCCAACACAGATCACTTTGTAACAGTATAATAAATGTTACCTCATTGTACTGTCGCATTGTTTTGATATTTTGAAATATGAGATTGCTTTTTAGCATGCGATAGTGTTTAGTTTCTGTATAAATTTTCTATCACTATCCCATAAATAGAATCGAATCTTTCTCTTTAATGTTAATATATTTTCTCTTATGCCACTCCAACGTATGCCTTCGTGACACATAATAATATCAAGTATGCTGCAGAAACGTATTAAGTAGCGTAGTTTTGACTCCCGACCACCTGCTTGATATTATAAAACTCTATGGGTGTACTGTAAACCAATATTGTTATAAATAATACCTTTCTACACCAATTACATGGAATAGGAGTATGGATTATACCTACATATAATATTTCTTCTTCATTTTTGATAAATCCAATGCCATTGTTTTTTATTAAATTTAAATTTCAGCATAATATTGTTCATCATCAAAAGAAATCAAGCACATTGTCTTACTATAGATACTGTTTAAGATCGCTAAGTATTACTAGACCAGGATGACCAGGTGGAGAGAAGAAACCTACATACCCGATAATTCCCCAAAAATAATTTCGAAGGTGTATGTGAAGTCTGCCAACTCGCACCAGGGCAGCGTGGTAGACTAAGGTGGACCTTCTCCGTAGTAGAGGAGACCCGTTCTCAGCATTGGGCAGTATATAATAAAGGGCTGTTATTGTATGGTAGTAGACGTTCTATCAAGTATTTAAAATATCTTTGAACAATAATTATGTATTAGTTCAACCAATTCATTTATGGATTATACATGACATAAAAAAGACAACGTAACCGGAACGTATGGCAAAACGAATAAAACTCATGATATTCTCATTCGTTTCATCTGAAGCATCCAGCCTACTGAACACGGCTGCTCTGTGAGAACGACATACTCTAACAATAGACACGGCTAGTCGCTAATTTATAATTTCCAAAATTGCATTCATCCGGCCTCCCCGCAGCGGTCAGTTTCAAATTTAACTTCCCACTTTAACTTTTAACTAGCAGTATTTGATATTATCTCTTAATAGTCTCACTCCGCCACTGTTTTTAAAGTGAATTAAATTATTGAGTAAACTTGTTGAGCTTTGTTTTAGTTTTGCTACTGGTGCAGTAACGCCTTGTAATAGTTGACACACAATAGAGGTACAATGACGGCCGACGCTGCGCTTGCCAGTACGTGGTCTCCACTCGAGAACTTTTTGCCCCATCTGCCATCAGTTCTTCGAACAATGTGCCCTGCCCATCGCCACTTCAGCTTGCTTATCCGTCGGGCTATGTCAGTGACTTTCGTTCTTCTACGGATCTCCTCATTTCTGATTCGATCGCGTAGAGAAACACCTAGCATAGCCCTTTCCATAGCTCGCTGAGTGACCGTGAGCCGTCTTAGGTGACCCCTAGTCAGAGGCCACGTCTCAGTGCCGTATATCATCACTGGTAACACACATTGATTGAAGACTTTTGTCTTCAGGCACTGAGGTATTTTGGATGAGATTCTTATGGCGAACTTTACAGTTAAATCGCATCGTTGTGTCGTATAAGATAATTTAATTTCTGGCAAACAATTTGTGGTTTTTGTAATGGTAAAATATAAACATGAAATATACCTCAGCTATGAAAAACGTTTAAGCCACGTTCTGGTAACCCATGTGATAAATTACCAATCTTTTAAGGATATGGTATACTCTTTATTCTTGAGTCGTAAAATCCAGTAAGTAATAGAGTTCCAAAGCACTCTTATATTGGTTTTCATTTAATTTTATGACCTTACTGAAGGCTGAAAACCCACAAAAATATGTCTCTTTTACCTCCTGGCGATTTTTCCATATGATCTCAGCTCGAATAATTGTAATTTTTAAATAAAATGCTGTTGAAGCTGGCCCGGAAAACTTCGTATCGCTTCATGATCGATGAATGTTGTGTTAACTGAATAGTTTTTTATTAACAGAAAATGAATTATCAAAATGAATTAAGCTCAACAACTGTCCAAAAATCAAAATGAAAAAATCATATATTTATTCATACACGGAGACAGAGAAAAGCAGAGACTATTGAGCACGACATGCCATGATAATGACTTACCTCTTTCACCTCTTCCATATTCATAGTTCTCATCATACATTTTTGCCGATTATGGGTATCCCCTCCATCCGTACCATCCACATTCGATCGATAAATATCTTCCGTAAATCGTCTTTCAACCATCCTCTTATCGTACCCAAATAATCTCAGCATTCTTCTTTTAATTTTAGTCACCACATCATCTTTCAATTTATAAGGTTGTCTGATCATATTCACCCCATGCGATAAGAAATAGTGACTCCATATAATATACTCTGTACGGAGTGCATTTCGCATTTATTCAACTTCATGCTTCTTCTGCTAAACCAGCTCACACTTCTATTCATAAGCGTGGGCAAGAGCACAGTATTGCGAATCCCTATTCTGCCCCCGTTACCCTGATACAGACTTTGGAGTTCTCATTACAGATATTTCAATGGGCTCACCAGGCGGCCGCCACAGGGACTGCGCATCTGCAGCAGCTGTCAAAGGAATAAACAACGCCATTTACGTTTTTTAAAATAATAAATATAATGTACGACAAAATGAATTTTCTTCATAATTTCCTTAATCGTGAACTTTTCCATATTTTTATAGTTATTCTTCTATTCGACACGGTTACAAATCCTAACGAACAAAGAAGATGATAATTGGTTCGGCCGTTCTCGAGTTATAAATGGTGTAACAAACACAACTTTGTTTTATACATATATGCGATGTATATTTTGTTTGTTTCAATCCACTTATCTTTGTACCTACTACATTACATTGTCTCTTTCTACTTTTCATAACAATTAATTTGTAAGTAAAGGTGTGATAATATAACTGAACTTCTTCATTTTTTCAGGAGACGATGTTATCAGTAGATAGTCACTCCTACATAGCTATTGTACAATATTAATCCCAAAGCTAGACTAAATTAAATTAAGAATATAAATCCCTTCTCTCTCAACACGACCACAGCGGCCATTAAGTTGGCCGTTACTCCTTGGCGACCGTTAGTCGAATTTTGGGCGTAATGCGACGCGCTAAGCCGCTGAATTATACGCGTATAAAAAAACTCCGTCCACTTCTGGACGCCTGGTAATCTATCCGTATATATCACGCAGTTTGTACTCAAATCCCGTAATCTCTTTTTAAATCATTTTTATCGGTATTTGTGCTATAAAAAAATATTCGATTTTGTACTAAAATAAAAACATGTGTGTAATTGCGAGAAACAAATATTGGCAAAATTGGCGGGCTCGCTTTAAATTAATCCACAAATTACATGCATATTTGATGTATATATTTGTCCCGCCCAATCAATTTATTGGGAAGGTGTTACATACAATTTTATTTGTGGTCTCCCCATCCATCCATCATAATAAACCATAATAAAGTAATCAATGTGCAGATTACTTTATTATGGTTTATTACCAAATTTGCACAATGCACTGCTTTCTATATTTTCTTTCTGATACGCCGATCTTCAGGAATCGCTGAGGCCAACCGCGGGATACATCTCTGAAGCGCTCTTTATAATTGAGATATATTCATTTTGACGTACAAAAAAAAAGAACATAAGGTTCTGACGGAGTTCAGACTGTAGGTTAGTTAGTATTGCTATGCTGTAGGTATCCTAAATCGAATTAGAATGTATGGCAGCGACACGAGTCAGAAGACATGTGCAAACAGCGCAGTTTGAACAACGAGCTCGGAATTTCAATACACACGTGACTTGCCCCCCTTCTCCCCCCCCCACTCGTCCACTTGTTATATCACGTACATTGCGAATTTTATGGGTTCTTGTAGTTTACGGCCGTCGGAAATTGAAGGGTATCTCATAAAAGGAGATACTAATCATGTTACACATTGCCTATTTTCTGTGATTAGGTTTTTTATACTGACATAGCGATATGTAAGCTTGTGAGTCTTCAGTAATTCATGTCGTCGTCGGGCAGAGGGGAGGTAGGGGAACGAGGTCACTGTGCCCGGAGTACACACAGATCGGTGTCCGGTCAGGGCGCCTGGGACGGTTCGCATGTCCTACTAATTTGCCGTGTGCGATACAGTACACGAGAAGATGTTTTAGACTTCAAAATTCAATTACATTTTTATACAACCTTTTATGTATTTTCTGCTATCGAGGCAATTTTATGCCATGCACTTGCAAACCATTATTAAATAGTTCTAAATGAAAATCACATGAAACGCAACAGCAAGCTTACAAGTCACGTTATTTCAGTACTATATTTTGCCCGCGGGTCCGCCCGCCTTAAAAAGTCTTTGCGGGATAAAAGTGCCGTATTATACATAAACATATACACTAACACCTTTTATTCCCAAAGGGGTAGGCAGAGACGCAACTAGTGCACCCACTTTTCGCCATTATTACGTCCCATGATGTGATAGGGGGCAGGTCTGTCGTCATATCGGGCACAAATTCCAGACTCCGAGCTGATACTGAATAGAAAAACTCAATATCACTTTGCCCGAGCCAGGGATCGAACACGAGACCTCGGCATTGCAGTCGTACCATAATACATGCCTACCACCGATGCAGTCCTTTTTATATTTTCCCGGGATTAGGATTTTTTTTGAATGTCATATTTATTTATATCGACTTAACAGCGTAAAAAATAAGTTTCAAGCTTCTAGCTCTAAAAAAACTAAAAAAACCGACCAAGTGCGAGTTTGAATCGCGTACCGATGGTTCCGATAAGCTTGTAGCTAAGGTAGGTATCTAAGTATCGGATGTATTCACGACCTCCCGGAACCGTCTCACATGCGCAGAAGCAGGCTACCGCGGGTTTTAGTCGGTATGCCGGCATGATTTGAGGGACCCGTTCCAGAGGTCACTTAGGTGGCATCTGGTTCGGAAGGCCGGTGAGTCCGACATAACTATTCTTCCCCTCCCCAGGCTTAGAATAAGTATCCATAAGAAGGATTTTTCCTGCGGGATAAAAACCTTATAATAATATAATAATAATACCAGCCCTGTATTATTATACTGCCCACTGTTGAGCACGGGCCTCCTCTACTGATGGGGTTTTTAGGCCGTAGTCCACCACGCTGGCCTAGTGCGGGTCGGTAGACTTCACATACCTTCGAAATTCTTATAAGGAACTTCTTAGGTATGCAGGTTTCCTCACGATGTTTTCCTTCACCGTTAAAGCGAACGATAATTGATAAACAATACACACATAATTTCGAAAAGTCAGAGGTGTGTGCCTTGGGTTTCGAACCTCCGGACATTGTCTCGGCAGACCGTTCCATTCCCAACTAGGCTATCGTCCACACCTAATAAAAACTTTGCTTTTTGCTAAATTTCATGATTCTAGATCAACGAGAAATACCCTATAGGTTTTGATTGCCTTGCGAAATCGCAAAATATGCGCAAATATGCCACATAAGTGGTCATGCCCTTTGATCGCGTTGACTTACAAGTTAGATTTTTTCACAGCTAAAAGAGACCACAGGCCCGAGTATTTCGTGTGAATTTCAACTGTATAATATATTATGGTCCCACGTTCCCGAGAAAAAGGGTCTTGACAGACAGACAGGCAGAAAGACAGACAGACGGACAACAAAATGATCCTGTATGGGTTTCTATTTATTTCCTTTTGAGGTCCGGAACCTTAAAAATTATTGTTACCTGATAATAAATCTCAAAAAACGGAAACTCTAGCAGTAAATCATAATAATATTTAGTTTATTCTAAGGATGCAATTTAATACCTCTATTGTTGATTATTTATATTGTTCATTTTATACAATACAAAATAACACAACATCAGACACAAACAAATTACAAGCATAATAAAGCAATACCAAAAACAGACAGCAGTACACATAAAGAGAACAACAATTAATACAAACAAGATATGCAAAAGAAGTGTTTAATCGTTCTCTTTAATTTGTCATTTCTGTTTTATTAAATTAACAAAATACATTTATTGGTTTGTTTATATAGCTAATATTAACACAATTTTTATAGTGCTACTTATTTCAATGCAAGCTGTGACATCTTAGAATGTTGTGTATTAAGTAAATCTAGAATCTAGTAATGTGTACATTACACAAATTAACCACTACTAGACATGTACATAAATATTTGAATACTAGCTTTTGCCCGCGGCTCCGCCCGCATTAAAAAGTTTTTCCGGGATTAAAGTCCCGCTTTATGTTTTCCCGGGATAAAACGTAGCCTATGTGTTAATCCAGAACATGATCTACCAGTGTGCCAAATTTCATCGAAATCCGTTCAGCAGTTTTTGCGTGAAAGAGGAACAAACATCCATACATCCAAACATCCACACATCCATACATTCTTACAAACTTTCGCCTTTATAATATTAAGTAGGATTGTATTGCTACTGTTCACGGGCAAACCATTGTTTATCAGCTGAGCACCTTTTTTGTGCCATTCTATAAAACAATATTACATTGCGTTATAAGACGCGCTATTTCTACAAGCCGACGAAGTTTCGTTTACGAGTCCAGTAATACTTGTTGTTCAGTTTAATAACGCCCCAGGGCGCTTTAACCATTTCGTATATCAGCTTACAAAATATACAGCATGTAACAAAATATTACAGCATGCTTGTTCATATAATGTACTTACCGTGTGGTTTTCTTGAACATTAAAAAGTTCTAATATTTTTTGTTTTTCTTTAGCAAGTAGGAATGTACGGCTAAAAAAAAATTGACTTTATCTAGTAAAAAAGGAGCTCTGGCCATTGAAAATCTTAATATAATTTTAATGTTATTATGTCTTAGTATCACGAGAGCAGTGCAGTTCCTTGTACATCGTGATTTAAAGTTGAAAGTTCCTGGGTCGGGCCTAAAATTTGTAATTGGGTTTTCTCATCTTAAAAATTACACAGTCGCAGCTCGGAGTTAGGAAGTAGGCGGTGGGATGCCTCGGAAAGCACATAAAGCCGTTGATCCTGAACCTAATCTCTCTCCGGTCATGTAGGATTGCCGTCTCACCGGACTATGAGAGTGAAGGAATAGCGAGTGCACTTTTGTATTGCGCACACACTTATGCACTATAATATCTACAGCGTACCTGGCTGATTTCTGTTGAGATTGGTCACCGTGACCAAAATCGGCAAGGAGGGGATGTATTTCTAATTCAAAGTTAATGATATTGTTACTATCTATAAACCATGTACCTCTCAATTCCCGAAAGGAGTAACAGGGGTATATGATAATAATTAATAGTACCAGCCCTGCCCAATAATATACTATCCCACTTCTTGGTACGGGCCTCCTCTGCTACTATGAGCATTTAGCCCTTAGTCCGTCACACTAGCCTAGTGCATGTTAGCAGACTCAAAGTTCAAAGTTCTTATAGAAAACTTCTCAGGTATGCAGATTTCCTCACAATGTTTTCCTTCACCTTTAAAACAAATGAAAATTCACAAAGAATACGCACCTAACTAGAAAAGTCAGAGGCGCGTGCCCTTGAGTTTTGAACATGTGGATATTCGTCTCCGCAGTCCATTCCACTCCCAATTTTCTATCGCCGCTTTTTCAGCAGAGGTGTAACAAGAACTCAAATGTTGACGTATTTTTTCAGTCCGTTTGCTAAAGTCTAGCCGTATACTATTGGCTTTCAAATTCCAATCGTTTATATTTTGTCTAAATTAATATAACAAACACGTAGCCACGCTTCTAAACTCTCACGTATCTCTTGAACTAAGTACAGTATGAAGATGCATTGAAATTGATTAGTCTTCAATTACTTAACAGTTTCCCGTGTAACTTAGTTACCATAGAACGGAACTAGGAGTTACAATAATTATAGATTAGTTCGGCGCCGGAGAATGGGGCATGTTTGAACGGTCTTATATGAACTATACAGAATCGTATTATATGATAATGTGCATTGGATATACATGCCTCGGTGGCTTAGTTGTATTACGGTGCGGCTGCAATGCTGAGGTCTCGGGTTCTATCTCCGCGTCGGGCAAAGTGATATTGGATTATTGACCGTATCAGCTCAAAGTCTTGAATTTGTGCCCGAAATGGCGATAGGCTCGCCTCCTATCACATCATGGGGAATACGCACGGCGAAAAGTCGGTGTACTAGTTGCCTCAGCCTACCCCTCCGGGGATAAAACGCGTGAGTATGCGCATGGATATACAATATACATATTACTTCCGATATGAATACATGCATTTCTTTTTACAACACCTGTAATACAAAGTTGCTCAGAAAAAAATGCCTTGGTTCTGAAGTCGACTCCACTGTATTGTTTTACAGATGGCCCATCGTACCGCAAAAGAAACTGTCAAACAAATATGCATTCCCAAATGAATTCATCAGCAAACATTTTCATTCTCAAAGAATTGAGTAGACACCGTGGTAGACACCTAATATTATATTACTTGAGAGTTGAGACATGACGATTGCGACGGCGTCGAACTTTATAGTTGGTTTCTCGTATTTTGCTTTTATTTTACAAATGCTCCTTGATCCCCAAGATATAAAAATAGAGCTAAAACAGTAAAGAACAATGTATTTTGTAATAATAATAAATAATACCAGCCCTGTATTATATACTGCCCACTGCTGAGCACGCCTCCTCTACTACTGAGAGGGGTTTAGGCCTTAGTCTACCACGCTGGCCTAGTGCGAATTGACAGACTTCACATACCCTCGAAATTCTTATGGAGAATTCTCAAGTATGCAGGTTTCCTCACGATGTTTTCCTTCACCGTAAAGCGAACGATAATCGATAAACAATACACAATAACATCGAAAAGTCAGAAAGAAAGTGTGTACCTATATCACTTTTACGTAGAAAACAAACGGTCACCGGAGTTTTTTGCATTACTCTAAGTAAAATGGTGTAAGTCACGAATTGGACATTTTCAAACTGCACATCTCGCTGAATTTACCGCTAATAGTGCTGTGCTCAAGAATCTATCGATAAGAAATTAATTAAACATTAAAGAATATACAATTTTGAATTC
The DNA here is from genome assembly GCA_949316025.1 of Lapara coniferarum. Lineage (NCBI taxonomy): Eukaryota > Metazoa > Arthropoda > Insecta > Lepidoptera > Sphingidae > Lapara > Lapara coniferarum. The sequence continues at coordinate 17,017,338 of OX438923.1, forward strand.
AGTCAAAATGTGTTACGTTTTCTTATTCTCTTTATGGATTTTTATATATTTCTTATATATTAATACTTTGAGTTGAGTTAAATGCAATTTCTATTTATACTTATCATCACGCCCTTTTGCCTTTTCGGGGGTAGGCAGAAATTTACGATGCGAAGGGTGGTGGGCCTTAACCTAGGCCCCTAATATACCGGGATCTTTCTTCTTCTTCTTTAGCCTTTAGCAGTCTACTGCTGAACATAGGCCTCCACCAAAAAAATTCAGAGCAACCTGTCAGAACTTGTCTGCATCCATCGCGACCATTATCTGACTTATATTGAGCAGAAAAACCTTTCATTACCTTGCCTTACACAGCAGTGGAACCCGAGACCTCAGCACAATACTCGTACCGCCCACGCAATACAACTACCACAGAGGCAATCTGCATAATTTAAAAGAATGTTTTCTGGTGAATTATGCAAACCTATCTTGCTTGACTATTTCGTACGATAGACCACCGAATAGCCATCTAAACTCAAATACTGACTAAAATAAATGTTATACAAGCGGTAACAACAGCTATCATGGCTTGAATGGCACTTGACTTGCAGCCAAGTCACTAACTGCTAACATTATGCAGGTACATTAGTATCAGATGCTGCCAGATATTCGAGTATCATGCACCTAAGTGCCAAAAGATTACCAGATTGGCAGGTATTATATTTTTCTTTTCCTTTAAATCATGGCTTCTACCGCGTATTATAATCCTGTTTGGAAGGGTACAGAAATAAGATAATACGCAGACGTTGTTATTTTGGTACCGTAAAAAATATTACGTTTCATAATAGTACAATTATTATATTCCTTAGCAGCAATTTGACACTATTTGTGCGACACCTAATTTATCTTTTTGTTATACTGGCCACTTAAACTGGAATGGATAGTGAATTACATTATCAAAGTAGATATCGTCATCATTCTTCATCAGCTACAAGAAGTTCACTGCTGAATATAGGCCTCCCATAAAGATTTTCAGACGGACTTGACAAAAGCGACCTGCATCCAGCGCATTCCTGTCACCTTTATCAAGTCGTCTGTCAACCTTGCAGGTGGACGTCGTAGTTTTAGAGTGGAGACCACGTGGTCTGCACTCTAAAACTTTATTGAAGTAGATATAATAAATTGAAAAACATTGGCTCGGTAAAATAACTCAGTAAAATCACCGAGTAAGAAATAGATTAAAGTTCATCTAGTATTCCACAGGAGTTGTTGATATAGCTAGGCCAACCACCTAGATTCTTTAAACAGAATTTCTTCAAAAATTCAAAAGCTTAGTACCTTGTACTTTATTAATTACATCATGATATATTTGCGGTTGATTTGCAAGTGATCAAACATGAATGTTTGCAGTATTTTGAATTAATGTATTCACGATGTCTAATGATGTGTATGTTTCACGAAGTACGTAATATTATTAATTAATTTAATCTACGTCAGTTTTTATCATAATTGAGGCTTTTTTACTACTATTATTACTTATATCAAAATTAATCCATAATTTGTCGACTTGACATTTACAAAACTATCGATATTAGCCCATGCCTAGTTGACCACGGGCCGCTTCCTGTTGCCGGTACTAAGCCGCTTTTTGCCGTGACTCGAGACAAAGCGACAATACAGCTGAGCACACGGTCTGGGACCGCGACCCCGCGGGACTCCGGACTCCGGAACACGTGCAAGTACTAGTGGTTACTGCGGTGGACTGCCGCTTAACCGTTTCCTATACTGGACTTTCGTAAGGAGATTACGGTAGGACTGATTTTCTTTGCAAAGTGCATAAGCTAGGGTTCTTTAATCATATATTAAAGTTTTTTGCGTCCTATACCCTCTCAGTAGTAGAGGAGGCCCGTGCCCAGCAGTGGGACAGTATATAGTACAGGGCTGGTATTATTAAAGTTTTTTGACTGCGAAGTCCACGCTTTTATCTGTGAAAGGGGTGAGCAGCCGCAGTTGTTAAGGTACATATTATGTTTCGTGAACGTTAATATTCACATCCGATAAGGCGAACCTGTTATAATAAGATTTAAGAAATACATGGGGCAATTCATTTATGTTTTCTAATACAAAATAGCACTACTATCTTGCACAACCTGACAATCAGCCACTTGTTTTGACATTGTATTAAAAATCGTAACTACGTACTTGTTCAGTGCAATCGTTCTGTCCGTTCTGTCAGTGTGAAATAAAATATTTTTGTTTCAATGTCTACAAATTGAAACAAATGAAGGTACGGCAAAATGACTGGCGTCACCCAGGACACCAGGGTATGTGAGGGCGGGACGCCTGGATCTAATTTGTTAATGAGGGATCAGCGATATTTTTTATTTTCAACGTTTTTTTTACTACCCGCAAACTCGCTCATCGTGCGTCATTTTGATTTATGTTTGATCTGCAATTTGGGTTAATTGGGCTATTATAAAAAAATATTTGTATTTTTGGAAAGATGAAATATTATTCTAATTTTATCAAAATCAAGAATTTTGTGGCTGAGAGCTGACTAAAAGTCAATGGACAGCTGGCTTGACCATGACGGTGTGTATGAGTATTGAGTATAGAGAATAGAGTATTCCTTTAGGAATGTAGGTGCATTCCTAAAGGAATTATTGGCTCATCACCACTCCCCAGCTTTAGCAATATTAGTTTAGATGGGAACATGTTTCTTACGTCCCCGATAATCTTATAAGTTGCACGAAAACTGTTTTTTTACTAGCTTATGCTCGTGGCTCTGCCCGCGTGAAAAAGTTTTTCGGGATAAAAGTCCCTTTTTATATTTTTCCGGGATAAACAGTAGCCTATATGTTAATCCAAGACATGATCTACCCGTGTGGCAAGTTTCATCCAAATCCGTTCAGTAATTATGGAGATGTGTAGTAAAAAATAAACAGAAAAACCGAGAGACAGACCGAAAAGAATTACAAAACAAATTGTATTTCATTACTTTTCTTTAGTCACCACCTTTTTTTATCCTATTTCTTTCAATGTAAAGACACGTCGGTTCTACTGCTTTATTAAATCTATAGGAGGATAAGAGTGGTACTTTGAAACAGCAATTTAATTTCTACTATAAACGAAACCTTAACGCAGTTATAGGATCTATACATATTATAGAGAATCACATACTTTAGCAAATCTGGAAATCTTGAGGAGAGGCCTAAATTCAGCAGTAGATTTCATGTGAGTGGTGACGATGAAACTATAGCAACCCAATAAGGTAATCATACCAATAGCTACATGCGTATGAAAAATGAAAATGAAAAATGTTTATTTTGTTACACAATCGTATGGGCAGAACTATCAAAATGAACTAATATAAGGCAAGCTAATAGTGTTTCTGCCGTCCACCTATTAGTCTAGCCAACTTCTGTGACCCCCGTGATGGACGGCAGCGTGTCTCACGCTGCCTCGGACGCCAAGGGCGTCCTTCGGTGTACGGGGCTTCTGAGCCCCCGCAACAACAGGAGAAGGACCGCAACAGCGGTACGCGCAGGGGCGGTTGCGGACGACAACTTAGACGTGAGTCGGAGGAAGCCCGCAGCCGTCCCTAATGCGCCGAAGATGGCCACCGCGGAGTTTTAGTTGGTATGCCGTGCGGTGTACATAGGTTAGGGACTCGGCCCGGCGGTCGCCCGACGTTTTCCATCTTTCCGGGCGGCTCAACGTCGGGTCGTAAGGCACGGTGAACCCAACATAACCGCTCAGTCGTTCCCCTTGAACACTGGGCGGTAGTAATAAGTCACTTTCTCCGCGTCAACAAAAAAAAAAAAAAAAAAAAGCTAATAGTGTTTATCTGCAGGAAATGGGTCAGTCGGTCTCGTCGGGCGAGTCCAAGCGAGCGTGAATGCGCCGCGCGCCGTCTCAATGGGTCACATTTACACACCGTGTCCTAGTTATGCGTAAACATTACTGCCTCGTGTAGCGCCGTTTAGTACTTTGTTAATATAGTTCTTACTGTTAAGCGATTTGCATATACTCTATTATAACGCAAGACTCTTATCTCCGAAGTAGTATGAAAAGGTGCAACCACGGAATCTTTTTGCCAAGCTTATTCCGTCCCATTATGTATTAAAATGCTAGTCAATTTCCATACGGGATACAAATTCCAATTTCCGGGATGATACTGGTATTGGTAGCGTAATCGAGCCGGGAATCGAATCTGAGACCTTAGCACGACAGTCGTACCTAATGCAATACAACTACACCACCGAGCCAGTCGTTGTATAATTATAAATAGTTGCGAAGATAACGTATCATGTTTACAATATTCGATATCGCAATAACAGCAGTTTGCACCGTGGCCATTAATGACCAAATACTTCAAACGTCAGTAGTAAAATTAAACATTTCACACATGCACACACACACACACACACACACACATCATTCCTTTACCTCTTAACGTATAGGCAGAGGTGCAACCAGGACTGTCACTTTTTTTCATGTGTGTTTTGACGCTGGATGTGGACCTCACGCCATATTGGACACAAATCCCAGACTCGGTGATGATTGAGCAGAAAAGCCCTATTGGGTTTTGTTTCACTTTGTTCAACCTGGTACTCAGACACCACGTTACAATATAACTAACCCAACGAGGAAGGAACAAATTTTTCGTGAAAAATCCGTCAAGTAGTTTTATTTCAATGAGCTTGTGAAGATGTATGGATGTTAGAAGCTTAGGTATAGAGGTTCAGGTGTTTCGCACACTGTGTAATGACACAATGACATAATGGTAAATTGGCTAATGCCACAGGACGCCCCACGGCGAATATAGGCCAAAGAATCCAAATAGAGAGAAAGATATCCAGACCGTTCTGTTACAAGCGGCCGCATGCAGTGGGTTTTAGTACAAGCAAAAACATTCAAGTTGGCGAAGCCTCAAGTAAAAGCTATTAAATAGTTCAAAGCTCACGTTTATATTTCGAAACGATAGGTAAATGCGCAGTGAATGCACTTACAGGCCACTTATCATATCACAGTAATGAGCAGAAATTAGATAGATAGATAGATAACTCTTTATTGAACACCACACAAGTAAGAAAAAACACAAACATACTTATTAACTACAGCTAAAAAATAAATAAATAAATTATGTTATGTTACTAAATAATATATAGCTTTACATAGCGAAGGAGCTAATAAAGTATCTTTTGCAATTAATACTTTTACCTAGATGCGAGCGCTGAGGTGGTGGCCATCCAGCCAATTAATTATCTAATTAGAAGGCAAACATGCTAATAAGTCGCGAGTGGCGACCACAGCTACCTACACTCCCCCGTTACCTGCGCAACCTGCGTTCCCTGCGGCACCTGCGCTCCCTGCGACCCGCTCTCGGCTCGCAATGTTCCTCACGTCGCCTCTCGTTTCCCATGCACATTATTTATCAACAACTTAGCCCACTGAGCGTATCTTATGAATAATGAATATTATATATTTATTATTATACTTAGTTTTAACTAATTGATTGAGATTTACGAAATTTTTGTAAAATAAAATTACAAAAACTTAATTTTATTAACGCTCAATATACCATGCTAGTGCTACCACATAGTTCAATGTGTCAGACTATTTCATGTTGACAGTTGAGTGATATTTAACATTATTGAGAGAAAATAACACAAAAAACCTTTAAACAACATTAACAGTCTTTATTATACGAACGTACCTTTTGAGCCAGCATACACAAAAAATAAACCTCGTAATTTCTAAAGATATTTAACTGAGTATCATTTCGTACATTTTTAAAAATGGCAAAGGCGGGCGCTTGTAATTCGAAATGAATTTGTAAAAACATACCTTTCGAATATTAAAGATAACTAAAATATGAGCGAGGTATCGTGTAATATAAATATTTCAAATAATTTTCTCTCGACTATTGAATTACGTTCTGTAAGAAATCCAATAACATTCATAATTTATAAGATACATTCGTTTATACACACGATTCTGGCTGCATGGAAGAGTTTTTGTAGAATAAAAGTGTTACTATAATGCTTTTTCTGGGATATGAGCATAACAAAATGTTTCCCAGATTAAATTATAATGTAGCAAGAGAACCGACTTTTAAAACCAAATTATACTTTTTTATTGCAACTGAATAACGAGACGAGCATGCCGCTCGCCTGATGGTAACCGATACGATCGCTTATAAACAGTAGCAACACCATACAGAGCTTTTAAGTAGAAAGTACTGCGTGGCACTCAACTGCGATTGTCAACCTGAGACATTAGATGTGAAGTCTCATCATAATGCCCAGTGATTACGCTAGCCTCCCACCAGAACTCAATAGTGCATGCACACTGCTACTTAGCGGTAGAAATAGACATTGCGTCGGTACCTACGACCACCACGTTTTAAAACCGGTTATAATGACATTGAACGGACCTCCTAATTTAGACGCTACATTCGATAGTCGTTATAAAGGGTACTCTTTTCCTGTATATCTACTTGCTGGGATGTATCTTTACGTTTACGCGAATGTTAGAAATTCAAATTAAACTATTTTTACGGATTTTATCGTGGTCAGTCCGCCCCGTGACCACGAAGTGCTGCAAGGCCTTCGAAACGTCGGGAGAAAATAATACAAAAATTCCTCGATAAAATCAGTAAAAATGGTACTTTAATTTCAATATTTGCCGGGATTTTGTAATTTAGTCACTATAACTGATGGATCGTTATAACCTGAATCGCTTTAACCGGTTTCTACTGTGTGTCGTAATTTAAGGAATTCTCATGCTTTTGTTTGGACTAGCTTATTTCTAGAGCTACTATACTGATTCTGAAAATTATTTTACTCATAGAAATCACGAGGTATTGCTCGCGGCTTCACCCGGGTGAAAAGCCTTTCCATCTACTTAAACAATCAGATTGAATATATCCATTATTTCCCATCCCATTATCGGGATAAAAAGTAGCCTATGTGTTAGTTCAGGACATGACCGGCTGGATTTTACGGGCATGGATGAAAGAAGGATAATTTGTACTTGAATTTTACTTAGTAACAACTTATTCATGAATGTTGCAACAAGGCATACAAAATAATAGACGAATTGATCAATGAAAACAGAATAATACGTTACTTTAAAAAGTAGAAAATGAAAGTCTTTTTTATTCTATGTTAATAATCATGACACGGTCGTTTGAATCTTTTTATGAAAAATATTCCTCGTATACGAACCCCATTAATATAAAATCAAAAAACTTGAGAGGTGTCAAGGGACACCCAGATGGAACGAAGTTCTTTTCGATTAATTAGTGAAGATATTGTATTAAAATTTTATTTCTTTTAAGTTATAATAATAACTGTATATTTAATTGTATATTAACACTAGGTGTTGCCCGCGGCTTCACCCGCGTTAAAAGCCTTTCCCGCTAGAAAAGTCCCTAAACCACAGTACGGTGCCAGTGCCATCTCTATTCAAGGAATGGGATAAAAAATATCAATTGTTTCCCTTGTGAGTACCGAATCACCGGGAGAATTACCGGGTCTATCACTGTGACAAATTTCATCCAAATCCGTTTAGTATTTTCTTTGTTTACTTTTGAAAAACATCTGAACATACAAATATTTTAACATTTTCAAAAATTTTTGGCTTTATAAAATTAGTTATGGCAACATATTAGGGTCCAGTAATAGTAGTTAGTGCATTTATGATCCTTCGAACTTGTATTGGTGTTGGAAAAGGCTCAAAATTCTGCATAAGTTACATCTGTTGCGAGTTAAAAAAGTAAATAATTTGAACTGCTGGTCCTGACGACTGAACCGAGTAGCCCAGCTTGGCATACAAAAGAGGTTCAGTTCTAAGTAAAGATACCTGAAGCAATGCATTCCAATTAAGCTACATTTAGATGTATCAATTATTGCTAGTAATAATCGTATGAAATGATTGCTATAAAAAGATACTCCGTCAGAATGCCGTCTGCGCAATGTCGAGACAATTCTCGTTGACGTATATATGACATAGCTTTTGCCCACGGCTTCGCCCGCGTTAATAAGTTTTTCCGGGCTAAAAGTACATAAAAACCTTTCCGTTGAATCACTCTATCCAACACCTTTATTTGGATGAAGATTAATATCATGACGTTGATACAACTCTTAACAAATAATGCATTAATTTCGACCAAATTTGATTACCATAAAAACAGTTCTAGTGAGTTAATCTTAAAAGATAGACACATACTGTCGCGGACATTTTTTTAGATCATTTTAAGAGGAATAATTCTTTCATACATATATTTTTGGTATCTTGAACCGTTTTCGCAGCGCACGCAATGAAAGCCCTCAAGGATGAATAATTTTCCCCGCTTTTTTTACATTTTCCATTATTTCTTAGCTCCTAATAGTAGCATCGTGGTGTTATATAGCCTTCCTCGATAAATGGTCTATTCAACACAAAAAGAATTTTTCAATTCGCACCAGTAGTTCCTGAGATTAGCGCGTTCAAACAAACAAACAAACAAACTCTTCAGCTTTATAATATTAGTATAGATTTACTTCTACCTACACAATAGATATGTCATCGAATCACGATCATCACCTAAGCAAGCATTGACATTAAAATTAACATACAACTAACGAAAAAAAAAACTACTCTAAAAGGCATTTAAATTGTCTTTTTTTATTTAAATTTCGAATGTTAGTTCTTTATTGTTACTTGCTGGTTTCACAGGGCAAGTATAAAAGTGTCGCTCAACTTTTCGTGAGAATTTTTTCCGTCTAGCTCCCTTTCACAACGCGCGATAAGGAACTTCGTTCCAACAATTTTATACGAAACATGCGTGTTGATGAAAGAGTTAATTGGTTACAAGAATGGTTGTATACAAATTGATTCATTGTACAAATAGTTAAACAATTTTTGCCTTTAACTTATGTTTTTATGTTTATATAATCTATTGTTTTTACTGCCTCGGTGGCGTAGTTGTATTATAGTACGACTGCAAAGCTGAGGTCTCGGGTTCGATCCCCGGGTCGGGCAAAGTGATATTGAGTTTTTCTATTCAGTATCAGCCCGGAGTCTGGAATTTGTGCCCGATATGGCGATAGGCTCGCCCCCTATCACATCATGGGACGGAATAATGGCGAAAAGTGGGTGCACTAGTTGCGCCTCTGCCTACCCCTTCGGGGATAACAGGCATGAGTGTATATGTATATGTATATATGTATCTATTGTTTTTGTTTCTTTTTTGTCCAGAATAATAGGTAACCGTAGTGGACCCAAAGCTGAAACTTTATGGATATTAAAAGGGCAAAAATGTGGACCTTGAAGCCTTTAAATATTTTCATACCTCTCTATGTATAATCGAGACACGCGGCAGCGTGTCAAGCAAAAAAAAAAAAGTCGAAGCTGCCTAGTGTAGTTTCACCCGAACCATTTGGAGCGACTTTTGACGCCTCTATAACTCAAAATCTATTTAACGTAAATACCTGAGATTTGGTTTGTGTATTAAACCCCCTCAAGTTAACTAGAATTTTCAATGAAATTTCATAAATATAGCTCAAACGGTCATTGAGATATTAACATCTAAAAATCGCCATTTTTATCACTGACTGACATATAGATCAAAAACCTAACCCACTTCCAGATGACCTAGAAAGTTTAAATTTGGTGTCCAGATAGGTAATTGTATGTATACAAATGAAAAAATCTGAAAACAGTGTATTTTTAAGATTTGAAACATTTTCCAAGCAATCGAAAAATCTGCATACTATCTATAAATTATCTTTAGAATAATGGACGTTTAAGCGTACACGTCCATTGATGCTTTATTTTAATTTAAATACTATTTACCTTGATCCATTAATAACGTTTCCTCCGTATTAGGGCACCACTTTTCCTTGAATTTTTCTATAAATTTTCCGACTTTAGACGGAGCTGTTGTGGGACACGGCGGTAGGTTCCTATAGATAAGTTATAGGCATCAGCAACTCGTGCCCACTCTTAAGTCTTTTATGTTATATATTTACTTCTGTTTCGAGCTCAAATTAAAAATTTCTGATTTCTACAATGTTTATTTACATCTTAAGACGTTTATTATTTTGACATGAGATGGCATTGGACCAAAGAGCATTATAATACTACGGAAACATTGGACGTTCTATCATAATACTTGCGAATCATAGAGTTTAAGTAATTATTAAATAGAGGTTTTTATACCAAGAGGACTTCATCGCGTGCACATAGCAGAACGATGAAGCGGTTTACGGCTTTTAATACATTGTTTATTTTCTTTCTAAAATAAGTAACTTCATAAATATTGCGCAAAGGTAACTTCTTACGTAATTGTTTTAATTACTTAACTCAATATTTTAATAAATAATATCTTTACAAAAAGTAATGATATCCCATCAAAAACATAAATGTGAAATGTGGAAGCCAAGTCTAATATTAAGAATATGCGTGCTGGTCGACTTCACGGGCAAAATAATTGAAATCTTAATGGTTGCCAAGCCTTGTAGATAATCCTGAAAATTATTTATATGAACACAATCCATTCTAAAATAAATTTAAACTAATATTTCTTTGTTTTTCTGCTACGACAATGTATGATATTTAAAAACATAATTTCTTAAATTTGAATAGTCGAATTATTTACACAAAGCAGATAACTTAGTGTAAATTTAAGCTCAAGATTTGTCTTGGCTAGTTTTATCAGAAAATATTTTTTTCGAAGAGTAAGATATGTTGACTTTACAATAAGAAAACAGTAACATAAAGATAAGTTTATTAGCCAAATATAAGAAAAATTGTATGTGAAAACTAGCCAAGTCAAATGTTGAGCTTAAATTTATACTAAGTTATCTGCTTTGTGTAAATAATTCGACTATTCAAATTTAAGAAATTATATTTTTAAATATCATTCATTGTCGTAGCAGAAAAACAAAGAAATATTAGTTTAAATTTATTTTAGAATGGCTTGTGTTCATATAAATAATTTTCAGGATTATCTACAAGGCTTGGCAACCATTAAGATTTCAATTCTTTTGTCCGTGAAGTCGACCAGCACGCATATTCTTAATATTAGACTTGACTTCCACATTCCACATTTATGTTTTTGATGGGATTAACTTTTTTAAAAACGTTCATTTGAAATGTAGTTTTGAAGCAAAATAAAATTAGGAATATAAATCTCAAAATTGGAGAATTTTAAAATTATGCGATTTATTACAACGGCCCAGTTTTAGTACTATCCAAGTATATAAAAATATCTGGGTCAGAATTGAAGCTCGTTTTTGGACATGTCTTTTCTTCTGATATTATCGCTAACTTTCTGCCCGCTGCGCCGCACCGTTCGCGTAGAAGTCCTGGCTCCGACGTAAAAGAATCTAACCAAAGCTTATTGCAAATATATTTCAATATTCAGTTAAATTTTGCCCACCTGAGAAAACTACATGAAAATTCAGTCGTTTTGGAGATGAACGCTAACAAAGATACAAAAAAGATAGACAGAAAATAATTTTAAGAATCACTGATTTGTGTTCTATGACTCTTCTTTAGACACCCCTTTCTTTTTTGTTGCTTTTTCTTCAATATACACACTGGTTTCTACTATTTTATTGTATATATTGATAGATAGTTATATATTATGGATGTTTATTGCCAGTGTTCATAACGAACCATCACCTCGACGTTTTACGTGTGGTTTCTATAAAAAACTATCTCCCGACATTTTCTTTATACGTCCATCATGGATAAATAAGAGAAAAGGCTAAAACAATAACCGTGTCGTTTACCGTCATCTTGTATGAAGGTAACGGAATAAAGCATTTTGTATGATAATATTGGATTCCTACCGATACAGGTCAGGGATGTTATGCCGAAAATCGAAAGAAGCAACGGAGGTCGAAAAACGAATAATTATTATACGAAAGAGCTATCTACATAATATTCTTAAGTCGTGCGGGAAAGAGCATAGAAATTTTAAGGAAAAAAAGGTCACTAAAGATTAGTAAAAAAAATCTTTGTGTATAATGGCTTCAACTTCGTAGAGGTAATGAATTTAAAAAGTTTTTTTTTCTATATTTATATGAAGGAACGAGTATATCATTTTCTGACGAATGAAACCAAATCTCAGATTATGTAATAATTAAAATAGACCCAGGAACTATTATTAAAATGATGCCATTGAAATCGAGGTTGTTTATATCATTGAAAGTATGATTTATTTATACTAAAAATACTTTTGTTGTCGCTATTGGTAGGATCTCACTTGTCTAAGTTATATTACACTCGGTCGATTTTCGACAAAGCCCAGCGCTGCTGCTCTCATTTACAATGTTAGTTTCGTTGACAGATTTCTCGGGTCATCATTGAATATATTGTACTGAATATTTTATTTGGGCCTCGATACACAAAAAAAGGTTTACTGTAAAAATAGTTTGGCCTGTTTTTTCTAAAATTATTTTGTCTTATTTAGGTAGTATGACGCCGTTGAGGCGGTGACTTGGATGAGCCTTATATCAATACCGTTAAGTGTTATTTTTCTGTAACACGTGTATGCAAATAAAACGACAATTCTGTACAATAATATTGTGCCGTGACGTAGAATTAAGCCCTGTCTTTCGATAGTGATATTACATAAACCAGGAGATCATCTACTTATGGGTCATTGCACTAACTAAAATGAAAACGTTCTCTGCTCTCCAGAAGTGATACAATCTCCTTTTTCTCATAATGTAATCGTGTAAGCCTCGCTGATTCAAGTAGCATTTTGGAACATTTCTTTCTGAAATGTTGATAAGATATTTATACTTTAATAAAGCGGTAGAACCGCTGTGTCCGTACATTTAAAGGAATGTGATGAAAAGGAAAGGGAGCGACTAAAGAAGAATAATGGAACACAAATCAACTATTTTTACCATTACTTTCTGTCTGCCTGTCTATTTTTACTGCACATCTCTGAAACTACTGAACAATTTCGATGAAATTTGGCACACGGGTAGATCATATTCTGGATTTACACAAAGGTTTTTGGCCCAGGAAAATATAAAACGGGACTTTTATCCCGGAAAAACATTTTCACGCTGGCGGAGCCGCTGGCAAAAGCTAGTATATAATAGCCGGCAAACAATTAGAGCACATTATTTTTATTTTGTTTAAAAAAAGTAGGTTATAATCGAGTAAATATATCACAAGTGCTGCATATAAATACTTTCCAAACTTGGGTTCCAGAATTTAAATTAAATATTTACGAGATAACATAGTATTAAACAGCTAAGTGTAAGTGTATACTAGTAAGTGTAGCTACACTAACGTATAAAAAACTCCACCACGCGGTAGTGTACTAAAGTAGTTTGCTTGTTATTATAACTTCAAAACTGACTGCCGAGACGAATGTCTGTAGTTTCAAACCCAAGGGCACACACTTTGAAAAAATTATGTGTGTATTCTTTGTGAATCATCGTTCTCTTTAATGATGAAGGAAAACATCGTGAGAAACCTGCATACCTGAGAAGTTCTCTGAATTTCGAATGTATGTGAAGTCTGCTAACCCGCACTAGGCCAGCGTGGTGGACTAAGGCGGCCCGTGCTCAGCAGTGGGCAGTATATAATACAGGGCTGGCATGATGATCGGTTGCGGGCGAAAACTTGGACGAGAGTCGGAGGAAGCCCGCAGCCGTCCCTATTGCGCCGAAGATGGCCACCGCGGAGTTTTGGTTGGTATGCCGTGTGGTGTACATAGGTTAGGGACTCGGCCCGGCGGTCGCCCGACGTTTTCCATCTCTCCGGGCGGCTCAACGTCGGGTCGTAAGGCACGGTGAACCCAACATAACCGCTCAGTCGTTCCCCTTGAACACTGGGCGGTAGTAATAATTAACTTTCTCCGCGTTAAAAAAAGGCTGGTATGATAGTATCGTATAACTTAAAATAACAAAGGCGCATGCTTTGGATTCCAATGCGACAATGGATGGAATGTTTGATCCAATAAACTCTCCATTCAAACAGAGACGCACGAAAGTAATTGTGATGCGAAAAGCTAAAACGAATCGCGGCAGATAATCATTTTATGTGGGTCGTAACACCGACAGAAGTGACGTTTTATTCGCAGCGCCGATGTCGGGACTCGTAAATAAGACCTATCCAGATTACAATCCTGCCTGCCGGCTGTTCGTTTTTTACCGTCCATCAGAATGGGGGGCGATCCGCGTTATTGCTTTACATTAGTTGAGTTTTTTTTATTACGAGCATGTCCACGGGTTAGCCTATGCGTGTTTTTGTATTTTTCTCGGGGCTGACTGAAACACTTCCATAACAAAGACCTAACATATGGGCGGCCAATATATTTTCCGGCATATTATTTAATTTCGCGCTGACGGATATGTCTCCCTCCTTCTTTTTCTTTTCTGGTACCTATTGGACAGCTAACTGTACCTTTTTTATCATCTTTCGTATTTACAGCCATATTACAAACAAGAAATATATTTCTACATTTTATGTATTCTGGATTCCAGGAGATAATCTCCGGAACTTCTGTTTTGGTTCTGGAATACTTCCGTGAGTATAAACGTAATGTTTTATACTTTAGATAACTGACATTCACACAATCGAAAATATATCAAAACATATAAACAATAAAGCGTAAAATCATTTCGAGAGTCCTCTACCTGCGTAATTACAGGAACATAGCGACACACCGAGGCGACCCGGGGCTATTGTTCAACTAACAGGTGGCGAGTTGGGATTGATGATCTATTTGTGATACTGTGCTAGTTCGCTGCCACTGTGGATGAGAGAGCGGATTGACAGTTAGCGTGGTCGGTCTCTCATATGTAAGAGGCCGTCTGGGTGCTCTTTACTTCGTGGGTACCACCACAATGTCTATTTCTACTGCCAAGCAGCAGTGTGCGTGCACTGTTGTGTTTCTGTTTGAAGGACATTTTAGCCAGTGTTACTACTGGACATAATGAGACTTAATACCTTATGTCTTAGGATAAAGAGCACAGCGGATTGCCACACAGTACATTGTAAATCAAGGTGCTGAATGGTGTTGCTTCTGTTTATGGGTGGTCATATCGCTTACCATCAGGCAAACGGCATGCTCATCTCGTCATTCGATGCAATAAAATAAAATAAAAAAACGTGTGGCACTCGGAGACTGCCGCGGTAAAGCTATTGCATAGCATTTTTTATCAACTTATGTAATTATAATTATTTATTTATTTTATTTTTTTCTATTGTCCAAATTTCACTCGTGCCCTAACGCCGAAACGCCAAGCACGCAATTCTAATATTTATAACCTCTGAACAGATATAAATTAAAAACTTTTTAAAAATTCAAACATAGAATCACGTCATCCCGACACGTTTGACATTTCGATACGTTTCACTGACTGGAACATTTTTTTTTTAATACACGGTAACATCGACCATTTATCGTTTAACATTCAGCTCATATTCTCTTACATATTGTATTCTTACAAGACTGCGATATTAAATTGACTTATAGAATTTTACACTCTACATGGTTGTGATAGAGTTGAAAATAGTGAGGGGTCACAGGTTATTTTCGCTACGGAACTTCTGGATTCGGTCTCCATGCTCAAGGCCTGCGATAGAAGCTATGCAATAGCTTAAAATTACCACCACCAGAAGTAACTCTTTAAGACGAATCAAAGCCAGTTGTAAATATACTATATGTCTCGAAATAAAACTATTGTATTTCGATGTCTAATTTGCGTAAACGTAAGATATTATTATAGTATAGACCTAATTCCTATTTCTCCCCGCTCCACCCATCAGCAAGTTCTCTGCCACAGCGTCCGGTGAATACAGATGATCCTCGCCCGTCCGCCCACTAATTGCTATGGCTTTTTAATGATCCTTACGCCCACAAACTTTACCCACAATACCCTTTATGTTTGTCAGATTTTTTGAGTACCCATTACGGTCTTGAGGTTATGGTTGGATCTCATTTAGTAGTATTTTCTCGTGGGTCCTTGTTTAAAAGACTTTTCTAGAGTATATGTGATTAATATTATGGATTAATTGTCAAAGAAAATCCTATTAAAACCAGTGCAGTTATTTAAAAAAGTTAGCCCAGGAAAAAAATAAACTTCAAAATTTATGCATTGGTTTTGATACCTATATCCTCGAAAGGGTTGGCAGAAGTGCAACCCGGTTATTTGCTATTCGCCGCGTGTATTCCATCCGTGATGTGATAGGAAGGTGGGTCTATCGCCATATCGGGCATAAATATCAAACTCCAGGCTGATATTTTGCAGAAAAACCTCATATAACTTTGCCTGACCCGGGATTCGAGCCCGGACCTCAGAGTGGTATTATCCCATCAAAAACATAAATGTGAAATGTGGAAGCCAAGTCTAATATTACGAAATAAGAATATGCGTGCTGGTCGACTTCACCGACAAAAGAATTTAAATCTTAATGGTTGCCAAGCCCTGTAGATAATCCTGAAAATTATTTATAAGAACACAATCCATTGTAAAATAAATTTAAACTAATATTTCTTTGATTTTCTGCTACGACAATGTATGATATTTAAAAATATAATTTCTTAAATTTGAATAGTCAAATTATTTACACAAAGCAGATAACTTAGTATAAATTTAAGCTCAAGATTTGACTTGGCTAGTCTTCACATAAATTTTTTCTTATATTTGGCTATTAAACTTATCTTTATGTTACTGTTTTTATATTGTAAAGTCAACAAATCCTACTCTTCGAAAAAAATATTTTCTGATAAAACTAGCCAAGACAAATTTTGAGCATAAATTTATACTAAGTTATCTGCTTTGTGTAAATAATTTGACTATTCAAATTTAAGAAATTATATTTTTAAATATCATACATTGTCGTAGCAGAAAATCAAAGAAATATTAGTTTAAATTTATTTTACAATGGATTGTGTTCTTATAAATAATTTTCAGGATTATCTACAGGGCTTGGCAACCATTAAGATTTAAATTCTTTTGTCGGTGAAGTCGACCAGCACGCATATTCTTATTTCTTAATATTAGACTTGGCTTCCACATTTCACATTTATGTTTTTGATGGGATATCATTACTTTTTGTAAACATATTATTTATTAAAATATTGAGTTAAGTAATTAAAACAATTACATAAGAAGTTACCTTTGATCAATATTTATGAAGTTACTTATTTTAGAAAGAAAATAAACAATCTATTTAAAGCCGTAAACCGCTTCATCGTTCTGCTATGTGCACGCGATGAAGTCCTCTTGGTATAAAAACCTCTATTTAATAATTACTTAAACTCTATGATTCGCAAGTAAACTCATTTGCAAAAAAAACGGGCACCTAAGCAATGAACCATTTCAAATGTTACTATTGGTTTGTTTGATAATTATAGGTAATTTTACTTTCACAATTTTGTAAATTAATAAGCAAATAATCGTTTTCGTCTGTATTATCATAAAATTTTGATAACATTTATGGGTTTTAATGCTAAAGTTCACTAGTAGTGTATGCTCGCTAGTAGTGCATATGCTCGTGAAGTAAAAGTTAACAAATATTTTTGTTTGTTTTTTCTTTAATAAAGTAAAAGCAGATAAATGTTTAGTATCGAGTGTGACCCCCTCTAGCTGAAATCACAGCTTGAATTCGTCTGGGTATGCTAGCGAGGATATCCCGGATACTTGCTTGCGGAATACGTTCCCACTCCGCGGTAATCACATTCTTCAGCTCTCTGATGGTTTGCGGAGCCGGTTGTACTGATCTCACGCGTCGTTTCAGAACGTCCCAGACATGCTCTATAGGATTGAGGTCGGGACTTCGAGCTGGCCAATCCAAACGACGAATGCCGACCTCTTGCACATACGCTTCCACATCGCCAGACCGGTGGGCGCGAGCGTTGTCGTCCATAAAAATTGAGTCTTCGCCTAAAGCGGCCAATGCGGGTTGTGCATGAGGAATAAGAACTTCCGTTATGTATCGATGTCCAGTCAGTGAGCCGTTTTCAATGAAGACTAACTCTGTACGATCCATTGAATTTATTCCTGCCTAAAACATAACAGAGCCCCCACCATAAGGTGTGATTTCTTCAAAACAAGTCTCTGCAAAGCGTTCTCCTCGTTTTCGTAGCACTCGCCGACGTCGATCTTCACCGAACAGAGATATCCTGGCTTCATCGGAGAACAATACCCTATTCCAGTCTTCTTGAGTCCATGACTCACAATTTCGAGCAAACCTAAGCCTGGCAACTCTGTGCTCACGGAGTAACTTAGGGCCGCGGGCCGGGCGATGACTGCGTATATTGGCCGCGAGCAGCCTCCTCCTGACCGTCCATAGACTAATATGCACATTTCTTACTTCTTCGAGGTTGTTCTTAAGGTCCACATACGAAGACTTGCGATTTCTCAATGCGCGACTCACAAGAAAACGATCATCCCGTGGTTGGGTACATGGTTTTCTTCCAGAACCAGGCCTTCTCTCGACGGAACCGGTGTCTTGATACCGCTGCCAGGTCCTTTGAACCGTCGAGCGACTCACACTTAGCCTCTGAGCCACGAAGCATTGGCTGCAGCCCTCTTCGAGCAGCGCAATAATTTTTTTAGCTTTTACCACTTTCTCTAACATTATTGAGACAGCTAAACAGCAATAAATGAAGCTTTGACAATTAAGAATATGAAATAAATTCATAAAAATTGACTAAAAGTTATGAAAACCGATATTATCTTTTGGAACTTCGCACCAAAAATGTAGGATAAAAAGTGGTTTTCTGTAAAAACGAGCATCAAACGAAAATTTTAATTTAGAACGTACTGTTTTAAACACCACGGCATTTTTAAAACCGGCCAGTAACATGTACAAGTGATTGAAATCATTTTGGTGCCGTATTTTTTTAAAAAGAATTAAAATCCAAACCGCCCGTTTTTTTTGCAAATGAGTGTATTATGATAGAACGTCCAATGTCATCTCATGTCAAAATAATAAACGTCTTAAGATGTAAATAAACATTGTAGAAATCAGATTTTTTTTTATTTGAACTCGAAACAGTAGTAAATATATAATAGACTTAAGAGTAGGCACGAGTTGCTGATGCCTATAACGTATCTATAAGAACCTACCGCCGTGTCCCACAACAGCTCTGTCTAAAGTCGCAAAATTTATAGCAAAATTCAAGCAAAAGTGGTGCCCTAATACGGAGGGAACGTAATTAATGGATCAAGGTAAATAGTATTTAAAGTAAAATAAAGCATCAATGGACGTGTACGCCTAAACGTTCATTATTCTAAAGATAATTTATAGATAGTATGCAGATTTTCCGATGGCTTGGAAAATGTTTCAAATCTTAAAAATGTATTGTTTTCAGATTTTTTCCTTTGTATACATACAATTATCTATCTGTACACCAAATTTCAACTTTCTAGGTCATCTAGAAGTGGGTTAGGTTTTTGATCTATATGTCAGTCAGTGATAAAAATGCCGATTTTTAGATGTTAGTATCTCAATGACCGTTTGAGTTATATTTATGAAATTTGGGATTCTGGTTAACTTGAGGGGGTTTCATATATAAACCAAATCTCAGGTATTTACGTTAAATAGATTTTGAGTTATGGAGGCGTCAAAAGTCGCTCCAAATGGTTCGGGTGAAACTACACTAGGCAGCTACGAGTTTTTTTTTTTTTTTTTGCTTGGCTTGACACGCTGCCGCGTGTCTCGATAGCGCGTACGCAATACAACTACGCTACCGAGGCAATAACAGTATTATATTTATTTACATAACAGCAAGAGACAATGGATTGGTTACACCGGCGAGGATTACTCCCTTAGATGCCAAATTAGACCAGCTTGGCAGACTGGCTTACTCGAGGCGATTAATCCCCAACTCGAGGCGATTGACCCCCTACAACTGCAATGCTGAGGTCTTGGGTTCGAACCCCGGGTCGCGTAAAGTGATATTAAGATTTTTCTGTTCAGTTCCCGAAGTTTGAAATTTGTGCCCGATGTGGCGATAGGCTCGCCTCCAATCACATCATGGGACGGAATAAGCACGGTGGAAAGTGGATGGACTATTTGCGCCTCTGTCAACACCTTCGGAGATAAAAGGCGTGAGTCTGTGTATAAAGTCTTCCGTGTACGACACCTCACACCTAATCAGCACTTCTAAATAAATCTCAAATTAGTTTTGAATGACAAACCCGATACAGCATATCAGAGTTTACGTCGCAGTAAACGTAAAGTTACTAAGTGTTCTCGAAGTTGGTAAGCTTTGAAATGTGAAAAACACGAGTCAGATACGAGCGGACTCCCGAATCCTTTACTAAGCATCTTTTAACTTGTTTCTGAGTTTCAAATATATTCTAGATCAGCGGTTCTCAAAGAAGTGCCCCGAATGTTTTTATCGGATTTACTCGTCTAGGCATCAAGCTGCATAATATAAGAAAAGAAAAGAAAGAAAAACATATTTATTAGTCACAGATTATAACGACGTACAAATGACATTAAAAATACGTTATTACAAAACAGAAAGTTTGCACATCGCGTCGTAGCTGTGACAAGTAAGTGACCACTCAGCATAATGTTGTACTGCGGAGTGAGCCACAGCACAACGCTGATTTTCAGTGGTCACCTTGGGTGACGTGCGGACGCCAGCTATCTTTAGGATACTTAAGAGCCTATGTGAAAAACATATGGAATCGTGATGGGCGTGACTTAGCGTATTTCAAATGCGAGGCGCCGCACGGCCCCGCTGAGATAGATCGCGCGCCTCGGCCCTCGTCGCATCGCGTCGTTGCGACAGGTCGTTGCACTCAAGCCCGCGAAAAGATCGTCATTGCAAATGCATGTCTGTGTTGTAAATATTATAGTTATTATAATTTCTAATAAATTTATAACTTATAAAACATAGAATTTATTTTAATTCGTTTATAGAACCATTATTATGTCACTATTATCTACCTAATTACTTGAACATTATGTAAAATGACATTGTAAGTTATCTAAACTCATCGAAAGTATTATTCACTTATAGTTGACTTTTGTTGACAAGATAAAATTTGGTGTGGTGGTAGGTTCGAGCCTTACCCCTACGTAGGTCTGTATATAGGTAAAAAGCAAAGCAGTATGAAACTTCTATAATATGTTTTAAATTATATTTTGCTTTGTTTTGATTTATTCTTGTGGACTTTCCTAACTTTGGTGGATATAAAATAAATAATAATACAATAAATGGCGTCACTATTTTTCGGCCCGACTCGGGATTCGAACCCGGGACCTCAGCACAATAGGCGTATCGTGTGTGCAACTACGCCTCGGAGGCAGTCAAACATAGCATCACACCTTTTCTCCTCACATTTCGTTAGCTATTTAGGTCTTATCAAATAGGAGACGAGCTTATTGCCACATACCGGGCCCAATTCAACAGACCGAGCTGATACTGGACAGAAAAAAATAGTATTTGCCCGACGCGGGATTCGAACCCGAGACCTGAGCGTGGAGGCCGTACCGGGCACGTAATACAACTACGAGTTGCGACATCAAGGTAGTTTCGACAAGTCATTCACGATGAAACTTCTTCCCTGGAATGTCAGGTCTATTTTACGTAAATGATGCTTCACTCTAGTGCCACCATGCAATTTAAAAATCGAATTTTGTATGTAAAGGATGTTCGAAATTTATGCAATGCAATAAAATTACATAGCTTGATATGAAGATTGATTACATTATTATGGTTGAATAGTCACTATATAGGATATAAATGTTACAAATGTTGAAGGCGGCCGCTACCTATCTAGATAATTTTTATAATTTTTAATTTGAACTGTATGTAATGTGGGGTAAGAAAAATATAGCAAGGTCATTCTTACTACGCGGGTACTTATGCTTATAGAAAATTTGAAATGTTAATTACTTACAATTTTTTAAATATTTTTGATATTTTGTACAGAAGAATAGACTGATGTTTACTGCAACAGCTACTTCTTCAATTCTAAGGCATTTGTTTTTGTTTTGCAATATAACAAAGCTCCGATATCCTTATTGAACTGACTGAAAAATAATGATGGCCATATTTTAAAAGGAGACGGGAAAAACTTCATAGAACTTTGGGCTTAGTGTTACAGAGATAATTTATGCATTATTTTATAGTTATATTAGAACTATTTCCAAATGAGAAAGAAAAATCTGTCTGTCCAATTGGAGTAAAGAAAGAACCGCTGTAGAGTAGAGCTTCTAAATCATTTTTCGGTGAATAACTTTTTTTTACCTGATGACATAAGATGTTCACAGTACCTAACTATTGCCCATTGGATTGCCCTATTGAATAGTGAACAGAGCTAGCTTAGACAATAACCAGAATTGAACATATCACATGGAATCGACGAGGACTGATATAAATATATAATGGCTCATTTACACTCTCGCGCGAGTGGTGAGCCGAACACAATACGAGCCACGAGGCGAGGTGGGGAGCTAGAGTGTTAGTGAGTCAATAATGTATTTCAATTTGACATTACGTGGGGAGCGCTGAACAAAGTTGCCAGTAAAATTAAATAATATCGACCAATATTAAATATCCCAAAAAGTGAAAATGTCTTTTTAGTTTAATTTCTAAAATACCTATAGTTTTTAATTCTTATTCTTTTTCAGCCTTTAAAAGGCTACTATTGCACATAGGTCTCCCCCAAAGAATTATTAATACTATTATGTCAATATTATTCTTGTTATACATGCTTGGTATTCTTTGAGTATGTAACCAACGCTCTAAGTTGGTGCCAGCGCCGTGTGTAATATTACACGAACCACTTGGTGCCACTTTTCACCTTTCTATAACTCAAAACCTATTTAAAGTAAACACATAAAACTGTGTGAGTTTAATTATATCTATAAGGACATCTAGAAGCCCAAATTTCATGAAGCTAGCTCAAACGGTTATAAAGATATGAAGGTCAAAATCGTAAATTTTTGTACTGACTGACAGACTTATAGTATCTAAACCTAACCTACTTCCAGATGACCTAGAAGGATGAAATTTGGAATCCAGCTCGGTAATTATGTGTAAGCGTAAGAAAAAATCTAAAAATAAAAAAAGTTAAAAATACAGGGG
The DNA here is from genome assembly GCA_949316025.1 of Lapara coniferarum. Lineage (NCBI taxonomy): Eukaryota > Metazoa > Arthropoda > Insecta > Lepidoptera > Sphingidae > Lapara > Lapara coniferarum. The sequence continues at coordinate 17,040,394 of OX438923.1, forward strand.
TCCACATAAAAAAAAATATATTTTTAATGGTAGCGTTGGAACCGTTACAAGCAAATATTTGAAACAATCCCAATATATGTTTTATTATATTTGCTTTATAACAGAAATATAAAGATAAAGTTAAGCCAAAACATTTGTGGTGTCCCCATAAAAAAACACTTGTAATACGCGCTAAACAGCCGGCCAACAGTGTGTCGTCGGCGGCGCGCGGCACCACACAACTCAATACCTACCTAGTTTTCTTTACAAAAAGTAATGATATCCCACCAAAAACATAGATGTAAAAGATATCACATTTGTAAATACCAGCAACTATTATAGGTATTCAATAAAGCAAACAAATAGAATTTAATACTTGTTCATAATGTTATTTTGTTTTGTTAAATACATATTTAGATTTTGCATAAAACTTGGCACACATTTAGATCTCCATTCTTTTTGCGGCGAAGCCCACAGCTAAGCATAATTTTGGTATTGAACTTGACTATCCTTTTTTACATTTATGTTTTTGGTGGGATATTTTTAAATGGAAGACATAAAAATAGAAGAATATTGATACATGCTTCAAAAGTGTAAGGTCAAGCCCAATTTAGGCCGTCTCCTTTATACCTATTAGAGTTTGTGGCCAGTCATGTCCAGCGGATTTTGATTTTAAAGCCAATAGCCTTTAAAGAAAAATAAATCTAAATGGCGGCCTTTATTTAAAATTCTAACATTACATCTGCCTTTTGTGCACAAAACAATGCCCAGATATCGATTTTGAGTTCGATTGGCCTTAATACAAAAAACTTCAAAATGGTGGCTACTTTTTTCAATTCTGACATTGGATCACTCTTTTGTTAATAATGTTACACCCAGATATCGATTTTGCGGTCGATTAACCTTAAAACAAAGAAATTCAAAATGGCGGCCACTTTTTTCAGTTCTGACGGTGGATCTGCCTTTAGTAACTAAAGTGGTACTCAGATACCGATTTTGAGGTCAATTGGCTTAAAATAAAGAAATTCAAAATGGCGGCCAATTTTTTCAGATCTGACATTGGATCCGTCTTTTGTACCTACAGGCCTGCCCAGATGTCGATTTTGAGATCGAATGGCCTTAAAACAAAGGAATTCAAAATGGCGGTCATTTTTTTCAATTCTAACATTGGGTCCGTCTTTTGTACCTACAGGCTTGCCCAGATATAGATTTTGAGGTCGATAAGCCTTAAAACAAGGAAATTCAAAATAGCGGCCACTTTTTTCAAGTCTAACATTAGATCCGTCTTTTATACCTAAAGGCCTGCCCAGATATCGATTTTGAGGTCGATTGGTCTTAAAACAAAGAAATTCAAAATGGCGGTCACTTTTTTCAATTCTAACATTGGATCCGTCTTTTGTACCTACAGGCTTGCCCAGATATAGATTTTGAGGTCGATTAGCCTTAAAAACAACGAAATTCAAAATGGCGGCCACTTTTTTCAAGTCTAACATTGGATCCGTCTTTTATACCTAAAGGCCTGCCCAGATATCGATTTTGAGGTCAAATGGCCTTAAAACAAAGGAATTCAAAATGGCGGTCACTTTTTTAATTCTAACATTGGATCCGTCTTTTTTACCTACAGGCTTGCCAAGATATCGATTTTGAGTTCGATTGGCCTTAAAACAAAGAAATTCAAAATGGCGGCCACTTTTTTCAAGTCTAACATTGGATCCGTCTTTTATACCTAAAGGCCTGCCCAGATATCGATTTTGAGGTCGATTGGCCTTAAAACAAAGAAATTCAAAATGGCCGCCGTGTATACCAATTCTAACATTGGCTCTTAACATTTTAGTTATTATTGATTCATAATGTATAAATAAATGAGTACTACAAAAAATCATACTAAAATAATTTTATGGTGTAAAAATTTGAACAGCCTTTACATGCAAAATACGAATTTTTTAAATGTATGAGCGGCACGCAAGCGTCATTTACGCAAAATTGGGCCGGCATTCCAGGGCGTCCCTAGCTATGAATTACCCAATATAAATAATACATACATATACTCTCACGTCTTTTATCCCCGAAGGGGTAGGCAGAGGCGCAACTAGTGCACTCACTTTCCGTCGTGCGTATTCCGTCCTATGATGTGATAGGGGGCGAGCCTATCACCATTTCGGGCTCAAAATCCAGACTTCGGGCTGAAAAGAAAAAAATCCAATATCACTCTGCCCGACTCGGGGATCGAACCCGAGACCTCAGCATTGCAGTCATAACGTAATACAACTACACCACTGAGGCAGAATAAATAACAAAAAAAAAGCAGTGAATATTGTTTTTTAATCAGGGATTCGAACCCGGCACCTCAGCGTACCGATCACTAAATATAACTAAAGCAGGTCTCCGACTAGAAACAATTTACAAAGGTGAAAGGATGTAATAATTACGCTTGCTGCCTATCTTATAGACCTAATAGAGCCTATAATTTTATATTGATACACGGACGTGAGCTGGATACACTATAAAACAGAATTTCCAGGGCACCTTCAAATTTGCCGCGCGGTAGCGCGGACCAATCCCTACACTAGACGGCCAATTCGAACTTTGAAGGCGTCCGAAAATTTCGAGCGCACGTCCGTCGTCAGTAAAGATTCCGGACGACTGAAGCCGGCACGGGCCACTCCCATAACAGCGATGGCGTATTTGGACGTCGCGGATGAGAGAAAGTGACGGGAGGCGCACGCGTATGCCGAAATGAAATGGCGTAAGCGCCAAAACAATTTTCTTTTAATTGTGATTATACTATTTAATTCGTTTTAATTGTGTATTGATAAAACTTTGAAAAAATTGTTGTATTGTATTTAAATAAAGTTACGAATGTACATATTCCACCATTTAGAGATAAAGCGTGTTTAAAGAAAATATCAGAGGTAACTTTGAATTTTTTTTCGATCGAGAAAATTTATAGCAATTGTGTTTTGGCTTTGACATATTATTGAGTTATACGTTCAATTTACACATATCCAAAAATCTAACTTCTGATCTTAGTAGTTTACGAGAAATAAATATAATATTCATTGTAAATAAATATAACACTATAAATCCAACACTGTAAATAAATAAAATGATAATAACACTCTCAATGAGCGACCCCGCAGTGCTCTATTCCGCTTCCACCGATCACACCATCTCGTTTGCGCATAAGCTTACCCCTTTTGTCTGCTATGCCGACAAGACCCTGGTGGCTGGTGACAGCGACGGATAGGACCATCCATGAGGCTGTCTTGGTCGCCACGTCAAGTACGGAGCAGATGGTCAGCAGGCTGGCCCTCTCAGTGGCCTTGGACAAAACGGAGGCCCTATATTTCCATGGGCCCGTGTGGATTCCCGTCGGCTCCACTTTGAAATATCTGGGCTTGGTGATGCACAGCAGATGGGATTTTCGTGCCCAGTTTGAAATGCTGTCACCGAAACTGGAGCGGGCAGCAGGCGCGTTCGGACGCCTGCTACCAAATTTGGAAGGTCCCGGTAACCCTTGCAGAAGTTTATACGCTGTTGTTGTGCGGTACATGGCCTTATAGGTTTTCTCGTATGGGCCGGGTCCCTAAATATTCGGTTCGTCGCTCTACAGCGCAAACCGCAACGTTTAGTAGCGCAGCGACTCATCAGGAGCTACCGCATAGTCTCCCACCAGGCGGCATGCGTCATGGCCGGTATTCTGCTATGGGATTTGGATTGCAAATGCCTCTCGTCAGTATTCTTCTTCTTCTTCGCCGAAGAAGGCCACTGCGGGTTTTGGTTGGTATGCCGGTGTAGGGTGTACATGGTTTTAGGGACTCGGTCCAATGCTCGCTCTCATGATTCTATACTCGCGATGTCGACATTGGGCCGTAAGATCGGTGAAACCAACATAACCGTCCACTCACCCCACGGTGGTGGTAGTAGCGTTAACACGTTTTTTTCCCGCGAAAAACAAAGCTTGGCACTTGAAGCATGGATATCATAACTAGTACGAATATATTTCATACGATATGAGAATATTATCATGATAGGTGGGTAATCTATAGTTATGTTAGCGGAAAACTAGTTTCTGTAAAATTATATTATGATTTTTATTTAGAGTTTGTTGATTAAATCACGCTAATAAAATACAGGAAACGTGTTCTATTGCAATACATTGGGCGCGTTCATTGAGCTGAGATTTATTATTATTGTCGGAATGCGAGTAATAAAAGCAAATATAAAGGTATTTGTTACATGAAATATGGAGTCACTTGCTGATACAATGTTTATGGTAGGTTTCCAGTATAGAAGGGTCCGTCTATATAAATATCGACGTCTCGCTAATTATTACTATCACAGAATTGTTTGCAGGCAGCGAACTGTTTCCGTAATGACATAGCTCGTGTAATTATTAGGTATTATGGCACTCGATAAATTGATTCTATTATCAATTTAGTTCCATAAACTATTTCTAATTAACTGTTTTGTTTAATTAACTCTCTGCTTAACAATTTAATTACAGCAACTCTCAGTACACTGGGCAATAAGTGTGCCGTGTTCCGGAATCATAATTTAGTCGACTACCGAGGGATGATGATCTCTCGTTAATCATCAATCTAAATGATCCTCACTCCACTTACTACAAGGTGACGAGGAATCACTTAACCATGCCATAAAAAAAGTTGTCCTGCCTCTATGATGCGGACAGGTTGGTCGATTTGTAATTTGGTGTAATAAAAAAGTTTAAGAACCTTCTGTATACTCAAGATTAAATTCAAATACTTTTCGCAAGGCAGATACGTGCCCGGTTTATCCAAATTCAAAAAATATGAGGAAATAGGTCGTTCTATATTTTATGCAAATAGCATAGAAATCTAAGTAATCCATGCTTGATGGATGCATATGTTTTCTTACCACGTATTATTGAGATCAGCTTAATAATCTTCAAATTAGACCAGAATAAGAACTTCGCCCATCAACCCAAGGAATCACTTTGGTAAAGTCTTAAATCACTGCTTAAATTAACACCAGATTGATTGCATAGTGGCTTCATTGTGACAAAGCATAAAAAGCGTAAAACCCACCATAGTGGTCATAGTGTGTCGCGTTCCGAATTCGGCCTATATACATCCGGTTACCAACAGGCCATATTGTGTCCACTGTGAGAGATAATCATCCGTCAGTCAATGTCCGTCAGTCAAATTTTATTGGAACGCCACTCCACAAACTATCAGGTGTGCGGAGTCATTTAGCAGTACCTATAAATAACATCGATGTATTTCTTACACACACACATACACCTTCACGCCTTTTATCCTAGACGAGGTTGGCAGAGGCGCAACTAGTGAAAAACTATGGAAAATGCTCAGGCATATGGGTTTCCTCGCGTTGTTTTGCTTCACCGTTAAAATGGAAGGTGATTAATAAACAGTATACACGTAATTTCGAAAAGTCAGAGCTGTGTGCCTTGGGTTTTGAACCTCCAAACATTTTCTCGTCAGACCGTTCCATTCCCAACAAGACTATCGTGCAAATGTATTTTTATTAAAACAAAAAAGTGTCCTGAGTATCAAATAATCCGTAACTTGATACTATATAGTTGACAAAGTTCTCAATTTCAATGTATTGCACTTGACATGCTAACAATAGAGTCAAGTACATAATCGTGGAGCCTGTTGGGCATGACAAAAAGTACAAAAGAGTCCTTACCACTCGTCGCAGAGCGTTTCAATGATACACCTTTGTCATCCTGGTGTCGGTATTGCTTTTATTTTTAGTTTGTAGCGCCTCGCAACGTCTCACTTGTTTCCTCTGATTAAACCTTTAGCGATATCGAGAAATGGAGCAAAACTACTACTGTGAAACGAATGCTACAGAATGTAATATGTTAGATATAGAGGATATTGCTTTGCAGGTTACGAAGGAAAATAACATTAGTCACTTAAAAATCGCTGTGTAAATGCATCCCACTTTAAACATACCTAAATGTGATTGGTTATGAACATAATAGTTGCGTATAGCTCTTGAATGAATTAAGATGACACACTGGTAGTCAGCCCCTTGAAATCCACATTTTTATTCCGGAATTATTGTATCGTATCGTATTGTATAGTATTTTTAGTCGGGAAAAATTCATGCATGCGCAGCTTTGACAGTTTGTGAATATTATATTACATAGCGATTATGTACTTCGAAACTCTCTTGATAGTGTTTACCCAAGCGAGCTTACTAGTCGATTCCTCATTCTATTGTATAAATACGATTTAGTACTGAGTTAGCTTTTCGGCCAAAGGTGAACGATAACAAACAAATAAATAAAGGAAACTTCCCGATTCAAGGTGTTTGCACCCCGCGTTATAAATTGTACACGATCGAATAGCTCGTGAACGTTATTACACTTTCTCCAACTTTGTAATGATGGATAAAAGGTATATCTGACATCAATAGGGTAGTTGACTACTTTAAACATTTATCAGAAATGGACCTCTGCCTTTTCGCCGAAAATTGTTTTTCAGATTATCATTTACCAACTAACGTTTCGCAGAATTTTATTCCGTTTTGTTTTATTTCCCAACAGTTGCCAACTGTACGTTTGGTCTGGCTTTCATAATGACACTTTTCAAAAGCTCAACTTTTAAGTAGCGAATGTTTCAGTTAGAGTAATATTCATTTAGTTCGCTGCCGCGGCACGCTCGCTGCACTCGCTCGGCTCGCGCGGGTTGACAAAAGTCTAACATAACCTAATCAATTGATGGATTTCTGGGTGAAGGTGTTTGTGTCATTATAATAATGAGCTTAACAATGCTTCTACCAAATAAAACGCTGTCATACAAAAATTTGACAATCACTGTAGTTGTCAAAGTGAAAAGTAGGCGAACCGTTGGTTGGCAAGCATGCAAGTGAATCGGCCAAATATTTTTTAGCGAGAAGGAGGATCCCATCAGAAATATATGCCATTCAAAATATAACGGGAACATAATTTTCAAAATTGGGGCTATAATTGTTTTTTATGGCATCGAATAACGAGACGAGCATGCCGTTGGCCTAATGGTAAGCGATTCGACCGCCGATAAACAGTAGAAACACCATCCAGCATCTTGAGTTACAAAGTACTGTGTGCCATTCCACTACGCTCGTCATTCTGAGACATAAGATGTTAAGTTTCATTATGTCCTGTAGTTACACTGGCTACGATAGTAAGTTATAAACAATAGTAATTAGTAAGTTATAAAGCTTATAAAGTTGGTGGAAGGGGTAGTTGTCAAATAACAATAATATTACACTGTGACGTCACCGAGAGTCGCCGGCCATAACGTTGCGTGCGTGCGAAAGAGATACCGCGATATCCCCTCCACGTCCCCAGTTTTGCTCAGAACAATATTTCAAATATGAAAAACTGCTTAATTTTTCAATCAATTTTGATGTTGATTTCACAGAAGAGTTTTCTCTTTTGCAATAATTTCTGTTATGTATATAAAATGATTTACAAAATCAAACTACCCTATTGTGTAAACAATAACTTAGCTAATTCTAAGGAAATACATAAATACCAGCTTTTGCTCGCTGCTCCACCCGCTTACCCTAAAAATGATAAAAAGTAGCCCAGATCTTTTCCAGGGCCTCAGCCTATCTTCACACAAAATTTCATGGAAATCGATCAAATGGATCAGCCATGAAAGCGTAACATAGACAGACAAAGGTCCTTTCGCAATTATAATATAAAAGTTGGGATATATACATTTTATTTATATTATAATTTATATCTTCCATATTCCCTAATGGACGTTCCTTAGCGAAAGTATAACTCTATATTTGCGTAAGAATTTTTGGTAGGTATCAGTTGATAGTTCGGAGATTACCCTCTTTACAAACTGCCTACTGTCCTATAATTCGTAGCATTTGATAAAGTAATAATACATACATAATATACACTCACGCCTGTTATCCCCGAAGGGGTAGGCAGAGGCGCAACTAGTGCACCCAATTTTCGCCGTTATTCCATCTCATGATTGGGCACAAATTCCAGACTCCGGGCTGTTATTGAATAGAAAAACTCAGTATCACTTTGCCCGACCCGGGGATCGAACCCGAGACCTCAGCTTTGCAGTCGTACTGTAATACAACAACGCCACCGAGGCGGTCAAAAAGTAATAATCATGTTTGTATATAGTATGAATGAACAGGTTGGACTATTGTGGTGCCTACTAATGACTCAGAGAAAACCAAAGTGATGCTGTACACGGTCCACTTGTTCCATAAACCTGTACACTGTTTCTTTTTTCTAATTTTTATACTTTACCTTTGATACTGACAACGACAGTATACATTCGTGTTATGCTTTTAAATCTAGTGATCGATTTACATGACTATATGCTTTTTCCATAACAAACGTAGGTATCTATCTATACTAATATTATAAAGCTGGAGAGTTTGTTTGTTTGGTTGAACGCGCTAATCTCAGGAACAACTGAACCGATTTTGAAAATTCTTTCAGCTATAGGAAGCTACATTACTCCTGTAATTATAGTAGATGACGTTGTGTGCATAGATAGGTTAGTCAATCGGGCGCACATGCGCGAGGCCCAATTAAAACTATTTATAAACCATTAAACCTTAGTCAGAACAAACAGCTAATCGTTTACCGTCCCCAGGCGGTCACTGTACGCAGTTTTGTTTCTTAATGAACTGTAACTAAACACTGACTCGTAACCCGCCTAATGGACTCTGGACTGTGTTTCCGTTATAATTGGTCTGGATTTGTTTTAGTTGTTTTTGTTTAAATGTTTTATTGATCAAGAGAAGCAAAGAGATGAAAACATTTCGTTTCCTTTCTAATACACACACATTCTCACGCTTTTTGAAGTTATACTTGTTTAGGTGCGTTATGAAAAAACGACGAGAGTGAAATTTTAAGATGCGCGCGCATCACTGTAACACAAAAGTAACAGGTTAACCGACTTTAATAAAAGAGATTCTTAATGTCCTCCCTTTATTTTATCAGGAACTTTACCTTTGGGGATAGGTTAGAGCTTCTAGTGTGGCGGGTCTACTGTACTGTGCATATGCCACGTCCACACCCCCACACACCCTTGACCCCCCCAAACCAAATTAGACAACCTTGGCCCCACAAACCCATTTTGACCCCCTAACCCCCTTGACACCGACACCCATTTTTTATAGATATAAATTAAAATATTATTATGCAGCATAATACTAAATATGAATAAATTATGATGATGCCAAAGAGATATAACATATCACGCGCGGATATGAGTATACGCACCCATTTTTTAATGCCCGAAGGGGTAGGCAAAGGCGCAACTAGTGCACCCAATTTTTACCGTGCGTATTCTGTCCCATCATGTGATGGGGGTGAGCCTATCGGCCTATCGGCCACAACTTTTGCCTTTGTAACATCTAAGTATTATACGTAAACATTTCTGTGTAAAAACTTCATAAAATTAGCCATCCAATTAGTATTTCTAATAGTTCTTCGGTCACACGTTACCTCACACAAGATGAAATTGCATTCTAATTCCCGGGTGGGATGTTCGCGAACTCAATTAAAAGTCGTGTAACAATATTAAGTAGCAATTATGGTACACCTCCTCCCCCAGCGTCCACCCCGCGCCCTCGACGCCCATTATACCAAAGTAATATGGGATTATATTCAAATAGCTGTTAACTAATTAATTAGCTAATTTCTGTTGGTTATATCTCGTTTACTTAGTTGCCCTAATGGAATAGAACTTATTGGACTGGAGACTCCCCTACCCTCACACCCGCCACTGTATCCTGTAAGCCAGGATCTGCAGACCTTATTTTATGAGTCATTCATTTGACTGTAAACTATTAGGCCATAGATGTTTTGCAGTGGAGTGAGACGAGCATTGCATTCCGGTGATAGTAAGCGATACGCCCCCTATATACAGTAGCAATACCGTACAGAACTTTGAATTACAGTATACTGCCTGCTATTCCACTGCGCTCGTCATCCTGATACATAAGGTGTTAAGTCTCATAATGCCCAGAAATTACGTTGGCTACAATTTCCTTCAAGCCAGAACACAATAGCGCCCGTATACTGTTATTTGGCGGTGGAAATAGACATTGTGGTGCTATCTTCCCAGACAGCCCCTCGCAGACTTGCCACATGTAGATTCGATTACCAGGTCCTGGCAGAGCTTTTGCACGGGTGCTTCTAACGTTATTTGCTGGGGACTGTTCCGCTAAGTTTGATGACTAGCAGCCTTCTAATACCAATTCCGACATGCTTGATAGAAAAAGTTACATCGTCGCCAATAAGGTTACGGCGTCAGTTGGTAAGGGCGTGTAAAAGACTGGAAGAATCAAGCGTTATCTCAAACATTTTTATTTGAAGATCCTAAATATAAAATAAAATGCTTACAAACGTAAATATTCATTATTCTTAGAATATGTAACGTATAAAAATTTATGACGGACCAAATTTATTCCGCGACTGAGCGTCGAGGTGTTTTGAATATTATACACTTTTTCGCCTTGTATGTCGAGGCCCTCTTGTATTTACATTTTGAGTGAAGGCATGTGCTGTAATGAATAACTTGGTCTATCGGATAGACAAGAAAATAATTTGTAAAAAATTATATTGAGAAGATTTAGAATATCTTTTTAAGAATAAAAGTAATTAAATAAATCTATTACTTACTCCGGTATATTGAGTTTGAATATTATTATCTATTTTGCCCACGGCTTCACCCGCGTTAATAAGTTTTTCCGGGCTAAAAGTACATATAAACCTTGCCGTGGAATCATTCTATCCCACACATTTATTTGGTTAAAGATTACCTAATATTATGACGTTGATACAACTCTTAACAAATGATGCATTAATTTCGACCAAATTTGATTACCATAAAAACGGTTCCAGTGAGTTAATCTTAAAAGATAGACATATACTGTCGCGACATTTTTTTAGATCATTTCAAGAGGAATAATTCTTTCATACATATATTTTTGGTATCTTGAACCGTTTTCGCAGCGCACGCAATGGAAGCCCTCAAGGATGAATAATTTTCCCCGTTTTTTTTTTTTCACATTTTCCATTATTTCTTCGCTCCTAATAGTTGCATCGTGATCTTATATAGACTAAAGCCTTCCTCGATAAATGGTCTATTCAACACAAAAAGAATTTTTCAATTCGAACCAGTAATTCCTGAGATTAGCGCGTTCAAACAAACAAACAAACCCTTCAGCTTTATAATATTAGTATAGATTCATTGTTTTTGTAAATAAATTTTTATACAAAAAATACCAGCCCTGTAATCTACCCAGTGCCCACTGCTGAGCACAGGCCTCCTCTACTACTGTGAGGGTTTACGCCTTAGGTCCAATTTCATCAATTTTCTGTTTAATGGGTATTAGCTAACGGGCATTAAAATTAAAGCGAATGTTAAAGTATCGCCCGTCCCATGAAAGAACGCCTAATTTAGGACGAAAATCACCTGTTAGGGCATGGTAGTTAACGCAAAAATCTTAACAGTCTGTGAGACAGCTAACAGGCTGTTAAAGAAACTAACTGAGTATGGTAAAATTAGGCTGTAGTCCATTATATTCTTAGGATTAACTAATCTTTATCTGTTTATAATACTAAACGTAAATTTTCATCTTTGAATAATCTAAAGGCGTTGGTTTTTTTTATGGCATTGAATGACGAGACGAGCTTGCCGTTCACCTGATTGTAAGCGATACGACCACCCATAAACAGTAGCAACACCATCCAGCACCTTCAGTTACAAAGTACTGTGTGGCATTCCACTGTGCTCGTTATCCTGAGACATAAGGTGTTAAGTCTCATTATGTCCTGTAGTTGCACTGGTTACAATGTCCATCAAACCGAAACACAATAGTCCATGCACACTGCCGCTTGGCGGTAGGAATAGATATTGCGTAATTGCGATATTGGTGTAATTACTGCTCAATCAGATAATAGGTATTTCACTCCCTCCTACCTTCCACCATATCCAGGGAAGTACGCTACAGCTTGTAAAACACAAGTCGAAAATACCATATTATCATGTTGCAAACTTATAAAGAGACTTAGTCATACATGAAATATTTTTATCACCCAAAACCCACGACCGTCCTCACTCCCTCATATTTTTAAACTACTAACCGCAGACTGTCGCTAATATAATGTTATACAAACATGCATTTGTCAGTGCTAGCGAGCGCAGGGTGACAAATAGCCGCCGCGGTCTCGTCGTAAATTACACAGGTGACAGAAAAACTACGAGTACCCACGTTATTCATGCACTCGCTCTGTACCGCGGCGACTGTTGACATATTGTCTACAGGAGAGTGAAAGAGTCTTAACTTGAATAAACAGTGCGAGTAAACATAAAACAAAGGTGAATATTGAAATAATCTTCATCTTGATACACTTTGATCTGGGTTACTGGATGTATATTTTTAAACTAGTGTTGCTCGTGGCTCCACCCGCGTGAAAAAGTTTTCCCGGGATAAAAAGTAGCCTATGGCACTCAGGAGTAATGTAGCTTCCTACTAGTGAAATAATTTTCAAAATCAGTTCAGTAGTTTCTGAGATTAGCGCGTTCAACTAAACTAATTCTTCAGCTTTACCTACAATATTAGAGCATAGATACGGGCTTGGCAAAGTTACTACACTATTATTATAATATGATATCTAATAGTAAGCAAAGAGGTGTTCAGATAAAGAGAGATTATTATTCATTACTGAGCCACATATACTCACGTACACGTACACGACGAAAACACGGATATTCAATAATGTCTCCGTGATCAATAGGGTGAAAGCCGGAAGCGATCACCGAATGATTAGAGGGATATTGAATATCGACGTCAACTTGGAAAGGTTTCGCCTGATTAAGTCTACTCTTCGCCCTACTCGTGCCTGTATCCAAAACCCAGAAAGGTTCCAGCCCGAGTTGGCAAACCACTTCAATTGCCTAGGTAATTGCGTTACAGTAGACGAGATAAATAGCGGATTGGTAAAAGCTGTCCATACGGTCCGCTCTAAATTCTTTAGACCTCGCTGAAGAGATAGACCTCAGAAACTCTCGACTCACATACTCGATCTCATGCCCAAACGTCGATTTTTGGCATTGCAGTCTTTTGTTGATGCTGAAGTATATCGGCAGTTCCATAGACAAATATGTAAATCCTTGCGACACGACGTCCGTACTTATAATACTGAAAGAGACGATAGAGTGGAACAAGAGCCCCAAGGTGTTCGCAAAGGACTTGTCTATTGGGCAAGAACAAATGACTAAGCTGAAGATAGTAGATGAGCTTCGTTGACGCACGTAGCGTCGACGAAGGCTGAGATATTGAAAGAGATCGAGAGGTTCTACGGGCAGTTTTACACCTCCGTTGCTAAACCCGCCACTAACTTTGCTAAAGACCCGAAAGCCAAGCTGGTTCGGCACTATAGCGAAGACATTCACGACATCAGTCTGTGCGAAATTAGGATGGTTCTGGAACAGCTCAGAAACAACAAGGCTCCGGGCGAGTACGGATTTACTGCAGAGCTTCTGACGAGGAGCGGTGTGCGGGTACTTTAGGTCCTTCAGAAGCTATTCACTAACTAGGCAAGTCTTACTTTGAGAAAGAGTTCAATCAGCGAATCCAGCTCGGATGGGCAGCGTTCGGGCAACTAAGCAAGGTCCTCTCGTGAAGAAAAAAATCTTCAATCAATGTGTGTTACCAGTGATGACATATGGCATTGAGACGTAGCCTCTGACTAGCTATGGGCCGCTTAAAACGGCTCAAGCTCACTCTGCGAGTTATGGAGAGGGCTACGCTAGGTGTTTCTCTATGCGATCGAAATGAGGAGATCCGTAGAAGAACTAAAGTCACTGACATAGCCCAGCGGATTAGCAAGCTGAAGTGGCAGTAGGCAGGGCACATAGATCGCAAAACTGACGGCAGATGGGGCAAAAAAATTCTCGAGTGGAAGTCACGTGCTGGCAAGCGAAACGTCAGCCGTCCACCTGCAAGGTGGATAGACGAATTGATAAAGGTCGCTGGAACGCGCTGAATGCGGGCCGCTTTTGACAGGTCCGTCTAGAATTTTTGGAAAGGCCTATCTTCAGCAGGGGACTTCGTATGACGAATGATGATATTTATGCACGGAATCCCGGAACACAATTCGTTGGCCAATATGGAAAAAAATATTGCTTTAACTATTATTTATCTACCGATAACACAAAAGAGGGCAATCTGTAATCGAATAAACCAAACCACAACACACCCAATATCATTTTTATCCAAACACGGAATAGCGCCCTCCCGTGGGAGACGAGCCCATTCCGCCGAACAAGATAACTTCTCGTCATCTATTTGTAACGGGGACCTATGGAACCCCACGTATGGAGATCACTGCGCTTTGTTACGGCGATGCTGCTGCGTAGTTACTAGTTAGTTAGTTGTGTTGCATTATAAACCGTTCAATAAAATTGTACATAGTTACGTAAAAAGAACTCACGAGTTCATCAAACTAATTAGCACATTTATTGTTTTCAGATCAATATCAGCCCGAAGCCTGGAGTTCTGAGATTTTATTGGCAATTTATTTTTCATAGATTATTAAGAACGTTTGGAAGTAATTATTAGTCTTTTTTTATCGATTTTCTTTATTTTCGTTCTATGTGTATTAACGGCCAAAGTATAATATCTTAAAAAACAGTAGATGATATTCATAATTGCCATAAATCCTTATAATTTAATTTATAAATTTAATACCATGAAATATTAAAACGGTACCTACTATCTACGCATTCACAGATCTATAACATAAACTTAATTAACTTCGTGTTTTCGCTCCTCAATATCCAGCTGGATATTGAGGATAGCTATCAAGCTGTAGCTGTAGCCACCTCATAATGTCCACTAAAATAATAGTACAAAGACCTCATTCCCTAAGTCTCCATCATTTTTTCATCCATTGTCCATCCTACTAATATTATAAAGGCGAAAGTTTGTAAGTATGAATGGATGTATGGATGTTTGTTCCTCTTTCAGGCAAAAAGTACTGATCGGATTTCAATGAAATTTGGCACACGGGTAGATCATGTCTTTGATTGACACATAGGGTTCTTTTTATTCCGGGGAAATATAAATCGGGACTTTTATCCCGGAAAAACTTTTTAATGCGGGTGGAGCCGCGGGCAAAAGCTAGTATAAAAATATATCGACTGTACTTTGGAGGGAATAATCGAAATGATTATATTCTAGTAACATTTAGCTGCCTTTCAACTCCTCTTTCACCCCCTACTCGTCTAGAAATGTGCTGTGGGGAGGGGTGAACGATCAAAATTTTAATTAACATAGTCAGCCTACGAGACGAGCCAGCGGCTAGCAATAACCGGTGTACTTGGAAATACGCTATTGTGAATCTCGTAGCTCGACACTAAATGCTTGATCATGACATTTAAAAATTTCAGTACTAGTATTCGAAGTTAGGAACTATGTTTTTGTTGATTATTAAACGGAAAATAGTCATTGACAGTATGCTGTGTTTTATAATATAGTCATATTTAGTTTGGTGAGTGGCAATTACTCAGTCGCAGTGGCACTTAATCTCAAAATGGCCGGTTACACTCCATGCCATTACATTTGGCAATTTTTAGTTAATGATAGCTACCTCTTCAAACGAATTTAAAAGTTGTATAAATTATTTACTATGGCGTTGATTTTGACAATTATTTATCGCAAAATTTTTGATGACATGTATTTTTGATAAATGTATTTATAAAAAGTAGTTTACTACCATATCACAGTGTATAGTGTGGCAGTAAATTTAACTAGAACTTGAGATGCTGCTTACAACGTCGTCTCACTTCCAGGATAAAACTCTATACTTGGAATAAGAATTAGAATAATATATCTACCTATTAGTAACATAGTTTTCAGAATCGCACGATAATTATATTATAGAACTATATACAGGTACTCGCGATGCAAAACAACACTTTGTACAGTACTATAGCTTAATATGATTACGTTAACCCCAATATTCCTAAACTCTAACCTCAACACATACCTGAACAACATGAAATCCCAATCTCCCCTATAGTTCTATATCGCCTACACATTGTCTTGTTTAAGGTGAGTGGGTGCGGGGAAATTGCACCTAATGTTGATTGGATTCGTTTGTACGGGCGGGAGGAGGCCGGCAATGGTTTGCGGCAATATGCGGATCCAGTGATTGATTTTGAGGCTAAGTTTCATCCACTATGGTAATAAGTTGTTGCAGTAAGGCCTCATTTAGATAGATTTATCATTGCTAGCAATTATCTCAGGCAAATATTGAAAGCAAAAATTGTCTTTGGTATACCTGTCAATGACTCATACTGTCTGTCCATACCAAGAAGTTTATACCCAAATTCTTGTTTCATAGTTACTTCACCTCTGACATGGCACAGACTGCCTTGGTGGCTTAGTTGTATTGCGTACGCGTCACGAGTACCATTTGCGCGCTGAGATCCTGTGTTCAAATCCCGGGTTGATCTAAAAACATTGTGACTGGGTTTTTCCAACTTAAAATAGTTACTCAGTCGCAGCTCGGAGTCAGGAAGTTAACGGAATGATACCCCCGTGCCTCGGAAAGCACGTAAAGCCGTTGGTCCTGCGCCTGATCTCTCTCCGGTCATGTCGGATTGCTGTCTCACCGGGCTATGAGAGTGAAGGAATAGCGAGTGCACCTCTGTACTGCGCACACACTTGTGCACTATAATATCTCCTATGCACCTGGCTGATCTGCGTTGAAATTAGGCGCCGTGACCGAAACTAGCTAGGAAGATTATGTTAAGTATTACTACTTTGTATATACCTACTGTATACTGTATGCTGTAATTAAGCACGTAAAGCCGTTGGTCCTGCGCCTGAGCTCTCTCCGGTCATGTCGGATTGCCGTCTCACCGGACTATGAGAGTGAAGGAATAGCGAGTGCACCTGTGTATTGCGCACACACTTGTGCACTATAATATCTCCTGCGTACCTGGCTGATCTCCGTTGAGATTGGCCGCCGTGGCCGAAACTGGCTAGGAGGATTTTTTTTTTCATGCTGTAATTAATTTTTATGTGGCGATCATATCGCTTCCCATTAAGCAAGTGACATGCTCGTCTCGTCATTTAGATGCAGTGAAAAAAGACATCAAAAATTGTACATCAATCTATTTTAACTAGCCTCGCAACAGCAGTCTAGTTCACCATTCCTATACAAGAGTTTTGAATATCTTATTCTCTAGAGCGTACCTTATATAATTCAAAATACAATTTTAATAAAGCAAATAATTCCTCGCCGTGTACTCAAATATGCCCTCTGTATACTATCTGGTGTATTGTAAATATTGTATTTGGAGTGGCGTGTGGTGTAATAGAACATGAGATTTTACAAAACGACTACATTTCTATTTTCCAAAATTCTTGTTTGAATATTTGCGATGCTTAAATTTAACACAATAAAATGCAAACATTTTATAGTTATATTATGTGTTAGTGTATGACATTGTGAGTATGATTAACAGATTATTGATCGATCGATATTTACCGATCTTTAATAAGAAATTATCAAGATTTATGGTAACCGGTAAAAGTATCCCAATGTATTCATCACAAATACCGACTCAAGTAATCTGTTCTACAATAAAGCAGTAGATCTCGATGTGTCTGTACATTTTAAAAAATGTGATAAAAAAGAAAGAGGGTGACTTAAGAAGAGTAATGGAATACAAACCAGCGATTTTTGTAATTCTTTTCTGTCTGTTTGACTGTATGTTTGTTACTGTAGATCTCCAAAATTGCTTAACGGATTTCGACGAAATTTGGCGCGCGGGTAGATCATGTCCTGGATTAACAAATAGGGTACTATTTATACCGGGAAAAAAAAACGGGACTTATATCCCAAAAAAACTTTTTCTCACGGGTGGAGTCGCAAGCAAAGGCTAGAATCTAATGAGTGTAGACAGTATTATGGATTACCACTTTGTACAATCATAAGATAATATTTTCGCTTCCTCTACATTAATTAATCTATTAATGCAGGTTTTAAAGAAGAATTGGGTTATGGCTGCTTTACTGGACTTTCTTTCATTCCACTTTTGTGTACGAACCACATTGGTTGACATTATAAGCAAACTTGGTGAAAATGGACCGAGTCTTTCCGAAACTATCCTATCTTACATCGTTCCTACAACACATAACGTAAATTTACACGAATGTAATTTCTGATCAAATTCAGCTTAATCCAGCGCAAACAGGCGTGCGACAGTTTGATCTGCCGCTTTGTTACTTTGAGCCATTCATAGACACGATTCTTATGTCTTTAATCTGGTATAGTTTCAGATTGTTTCACCTTTTTATAGACACACACAGGCAGAGGTGCAACCATGACACTCACCCAAGTATGTTCCATCCCATAATATGTTAGGCTAAGCCTGTCGCCATATCGGGCACAAAATCTTGATTTCGATACTGAACAGAAAATCGAAACATCGCCTTGATAATATAAAGGAATGATTTAATCTCGGTATCAGCAGAATGCCCTAGTGTAGTTAATGGTAAGTGAAGTTCACGGAAAATATCGATCAAAGAATGGATCACACTTTTTTCCGTCTGTATAGAGTCATATAATAGAGGAAGAGCTTATTTACTGGGCACAATAACAGACTACGGGCTAATATTTAGTAGAAAGATTACATTATTTATATTGCAGATAGGATAAATGGAAAGATATTTTTTTACATTTTTATTTAATTTATACTTAGTAGGTACTTCAGGTGCTGTCACTAGAGCCAACGAGGAAATAAAAAGCTCGTCACCTTCAATCGGAATATTTTATGAGACGTCGTCAGTCAACACGGTTCGTTGGAAGCACGTCGCACAATATCCTTTGTGTTTCTATTTAAACGGCACGTCCAGTAAGAAAGAACCCTCGCAGCAGACGCGCGCCCTCCGCTGAGATCATATTATTAACTGGATGCGCGGGGCGGGGTGTGTCAATATTATTGGCCATTTAAATATTGGAATGCGCATGGGAGTGTCCCGCTTAGGGACGAGGGAAACAATATTCAATTAAGTATTTTTTGTGTAGCATAATGATGAGATGGGCAAGTGGCTTGTTTGATGAGTCTACACGTGCATAAGGTTAAGCAGAGGTGCAACTACTGCATACATTTCCTCGAGTTTATATCCCTCCCATAATATGATAGGGATGGACCTATCACCTTATCGGACACAAATTTCGAACCTAGACAAAACAGATAAGCTTCTCTAATCGAAATAATAAACTCTACGAACGTCTATAAGCAAGGCCAAATGGGGAGTAAAAGTACTGAGCTCGTCTGAATGTCTGTAAATATATTATATTTTCTATCATATAGCGCATCCAGTACAACATCTTTCACTAAGAACTCCCATCATGGTAGATAGTGCTTCTATAGTCATTAGGATTACAAATTCTTTTTAAAAAATTCATATATTTTTAATTAATAAAATGCAATTAGTCATTCAATAAAAAAAGAACCTTCATTATTCAATTAAAAAACGCAATAATATAATAATGCTGCGCCTTTATTACATTTCTATTTTGCACAATAGAGAAAAACTCTTACAAATTTTTAATGCTCTGCCAACTCTACAATTCATGTTGTCTAAAATGAAAAATGATAAAGTTTTTTGTTGCAAATAACATTACCATGTAAAGAGTTGATTTATGTGCGAATGGCTTTAAGAATGTCATGGTTTGATTGATTAATGAGCACAATGAATAGAGTAAAAGCGCGCTAAAAGGGTTCAAGCGAAATAAATTACTAGGTGATAGCTGTTGTATGCGGGGTCTATCTGTATGTACAGTTAGGCACATAAATAGCTGTATAAATTCTCAGTAACAAACTCTATAGCAAACGTCAAATCACCTATGCACTTTTGTGCTCTTACCATTTTTTTCTCTCTTCATTACTTATAATACAATTAAAGGGATTTACACATATTTCATGCCCTATAAAATACTGTTCTATTGAAATGTAACGCGTACAGGCGTGTAATGGAAGGATTGATGTAGATAAAGATAAAGATATTTATTTTGTAAAACATGAGTGTGACAATAAAATTTTACAAGATCGTCGGTTTTGAAAAAGTAGCTAAATGTTTTGCCTTCTATGGAGTAAAAAATATGTTTAGCGCATAGGCGCATAGCTTATAATTACTATAAAATATGCTAATACAATCTATTTATTATTGGTTACAAAAATATTTTGTAGATATTATTATCAAGGGAAACATCATGATTGTTGAATGTGTTGTTAAATATGATTTTAATCAGAATTGTATTTGTTTTATGTGTTGACACTCTACTGGCGATTTAAAAAATTTAATTTGTTCATCCATTTATGTGGCTAATTTTACATGGTGTTTTATGTCTGCCGACCAGTATAGAGTATTATGTTTCGATTTGATGGATATTAGTCAAGGTGAAGAGTACAATGGAGTGCGATCCAGTAATTATTGATTATTTCTTCATGATTAGGATGCTTAACCAGGAAGTTACAAGATAATCAGAAGCTAGTTTGGGTCCTGAAGATAGCAGCAAAAAATATTAATTTAAATACTAAAACGACTTCAAATGAGGTTTAATAAATCTTTTTACGGTAGGAACCGGTTGCGCATTGCGACGTGTATAAGCACCCATCATGGACATCGGCCATGCCAGGTGAAACACCCATCAAGTATGACTCATTAGCTCGTCTGTATTTAGAGGCATTAAAAAAACCTCTACACATACTATGTAAATTAAAAATCAGAATCATGCAAGCAGTCACATACATTAAATGTCTACCACAACATGGCGCTCCTAATATGTACTTATATCGGTCCCATCACTATTCCCGGGACGCCCCATTTGCAATAACTTATTGCCTTTTATTCACGTACACCCCCCCCCCCCCCCCCCTCCACGCTCTCTCACCCTTCCCTCCCAGTCCCTTTTTCTCGTATGGCATAATTTAGGCTAATGCGCGATAAATCGAAGCCGGATTATTCAGCATGCGGTCCGTGGCGTTCAAGGCGATGTTTATACGCTGATTTGATATAATTTGTTTTCTGCGTGTAATTAAGCTCATCGTTGAGATCCTTTACTAGTATGCTAGTCTTGGGTGATGCTAGATATTGATCCAGGTGCGTTTGTGTGGAAGAACTTTCCCGGAATAGTCCCTCTGGGTACTTTTCTGGATACAAATAACAACTCACAACACTCTTTTCATCCCCGAAAGGAAAGACAGTGCAACCAAAGAACCCACTTTTTGCCGTGTTTGGCACATGATGTGATGAGGCAAGCATATTGCTATATCGGGCACAAATTCTAGACGCCCAGCTAATACTGAGCAGAAAAACTCAAAAGCATTTTGCCCGACCCGGGACTCTAACCCAGAACCTCAGAGCGGTAGTAGTATCGGACACACGCCGCAATTAGGCTATTGAGGTAGTGATAAAAAGGATATAGTTATTCTGACCCATAATCTATTTAAATTCTAAGTTCAAAATATCTGGATTCGTCCAATGGTTTAACCAAACAACATCGACTGCAGATTGTAACAGGTCCACTATTATTCCTGTTTCCAGTTTATACGTAGGTTTGAAGTTATTATAAAGTACTGTCAGATAAGATTTTTCATCACGATGCTCTATATTGATAATAATTAACAAAGAAGAAACTTCCAAAGTCCAAATGCGTTCTCTGAGAGAGCGAGCAAATTCACGAGTCTATTGCAGCGGACCAGCATCTTACTAAGTATTGTTGCTGGATAGCTGACAGAGATTTAATTGGAACAATAATAATGAAACGTTGATAATGCTCACCGACACGGACCGTAAATACAGACGAGATTTCATTAAATGTATTTAATGATAAAATATTTTAACGCGGTTAATTATTTCGTGTTGATTTGCGGGACTTTTAATTATAACATAAAATGCAGGAGTGCTTTTGACATTTATGAAATACAATATTTGTAAAAATAATATGTTAAAGATACGCTTACTTTCATGTCTATAAACAGTAGGAACGCTGCGTCGTATAGAATATCGAACTATAAAGTACTGCGTGGCAATCTACTGCACTCGTCACCACGTCAGACATAACATGTTACATCTCATAATGTCTAGTAATTACGGTGGATACAATTTCCGTGAAATCGAAACACAATAGTTCATGCACACTGCTGCTTGGCGGTAGGAATATACATCGCGCGTGCACTTACCCAGATGGCCTCTAGCATATGAGAGATCGACCACCAGTTAATTTCCCGCAGTTTTTCTATGATTTTTCTTCTTCTGCCTCGATGGCATAATTGCATAACGGTACGACTGCAATGCTAAGGTCACGGGTTCGATCCTCTGGTTGGACAAAGTGATATTGTATTTTTCTATTCCCTATAATCAGCCCGGAGTCTGAAATTAGTATCCGATATGGCGATAGGCTCGCCCCCTGTCACATCATGGGACGGAATACGCACGGTGAAATTTGGGTACACTAGATGCTCCTCTGCCTACCCTTTGGGGATAAAAGGTGCGTGTATGTGAGTTTTCTTATACAATAAAAATAAACAATTCTCGTTCATTTTCAATCTTTTCTTTCTCTCAGTATTCAGTGCCAATAACTGATGCCGCGCCAATAATCCGACTCATAGGTCCGTATATTAAATTGTTATTCGATTTTTCATTTCCTTTTGCTGTAGTATTTCCCTATATTTTTCTTTAGGGTAGGCTTTCGCAAATTCCCTACGATTTGAATATGAAAAGAGGCTAATCGATCATGGACTTGTGTAGGATTTCGCTAACGTGACACGAATTGTAGGAGAAGGGGACAATTTATTTTTAATTACGTTTTTGTACTCTCACGATTTAACTCCTACATTGTACTTGATAGAATGTACAGTAACGTACAGATCGTAGATGGTTTGTTTCAGCGAAATACTATTTTCCGAGACTATCTTACGATATACAATGGTATACACTCAGTTGAACACGTTTTTTACAGCGCCTCAGACTAATATAATGCCCATATCGTCTGCCGCTTTGGTCCTTCTATTTTCTCATTATTGTTCTTTTTTATTTGTTTACGCCGCTTAGATTTAAAGAGTACATAACTAAGTATAACGTACTGAACATAGTACTGAAATCTAGAATAATAATTTATGAACACGCATTTTAGTAGTATAGTGTATTGATAGTACCCTGTTTTGTTGCCTAAACAAACAAATAAACCCGAAATGCAAATTCACCAGGACTGATCACATAACTCACTACTATCAAGAAACCTGCATACCCGAGACTTCCTTGTCAAGAACAACACCAAATACAACAGACATAACTTTCTAGTGGGTAGATATTTTTTTACGTTTGAAACGTGAGAATAAACTATAATAATATCTGTCTACCCTCTGTAGAACGATGCGCGTCACGTGTTCAAACGGGTAAAGATTTTATCTCCATACATATCCAACCTAAGTAGTGGGCGGAGATATGTATGTGACAGAATCATACATATATTATATATCACACAAATATTTTGTTTATATTATGGACTCTGCCCACGCAGAGGCGTTCAAAAATGGCATGATGTAGGTATTGGTTATTTTTAGGGTTCATTTTGTTTAAATGTAGACTTGTAGAAACAAATTATTAGAAATAAAAAATGAGTTAATCAATAAACATGTTTTATTGTGGTTAAACGAAGAGACGAGCGTGCCGTGCTTCTTTTGGTAAAAGATACGTTCGCCCATAAATAGAAACAACGCCACTCATACCTTTGAATTGCATAGTACTGCGTAGCACTCCACTTCACTCATCATCCCGAGACATAGCGTGTTAATCCTCTTAATGCCCAGTAATTAACGCTGGCTACAATGTCCTTTAAACCGGAACGTAATAGTGCATAATATACTCTGCAGCTTCGCGGTAGAAATAGACATTGTGATAGTTCTTACCCAGACAACACAACGCATACGAGAGACCAGTAAAAATTAGATTAGTTTTTGGAATTACTATTTTGATTTTTTCTTACGTTAATCACTTGGAATCTATCTCCGAAACATAGGTTTTCCGTGGGCCACCTTCAGTGCAAAATAACCTTATTTTTATATCAGAGTTTCTCACGCTAAAATGGTATTCGAACTGTCAAGACCAAGCACCGCCTGCTAACAAGCTGCTCAAACTATCTTTATACGAGTATTTATTTCAATATCAATAGAATCCGTATTCGTAGCAAAAAATATGTGTAGAGCGTGAATGGACTACGAACGGCGTAGCACGTAGCATCACTCGGTACTCGGTAGAAGGCGGGTGAACGTAGTTGTAGAGATGTGGTTAAGTGATAGAGCCTTATCGACAGCACACTCGACTGACAGGTGCGTTTCCTGTTTTAGGGTAGCTTGAGGCTCAAGATAAATAAAACATTTTATGTTGTTAAATTAACCACAATAACTACAACTTGTGGGTTTTTACTTAAAGATGATCGCAATTCAGTACCTAATATATTGCTTACTATAAATAACAACACAAATAAAATTTTATAGAATTCTATCTCTATACCATTCATGTTTACCTGAAGTTAAACTCTACATAGAGATGCCTGAGTTATGACCCGGCCAAGTCTAGAGTATTGTTTATTTGGTTAATAGCGAATGGACTCTACGTAATATATGGAGTTTTAAAGTGGATTCTTGTCGGAAAAGTTTATCTAACGTCTTAGTAAAGTCGTCTGCAAGAATGAACGAGAAGGGCTTTGGAACTCGTGCCCTGACTCTCGTATTCTAAATTGCAAAAAGATAATGTATATTTTTTATGGCATTAAATGACGAGACGAGCAAACCGTTTGCCTGATTGTAAGCGATACGACCATCCATAAGCAGTAGCAACAAAATTCAGCATCTTGAGTTACATAGTACTGTGTGTCTCTCCACTGCGCTCGTCATCCTGATACATAAGATGTTAAGATACGGTAAGCTACGGTGAAGCACTTGCTCATTTTCTATTCAACAAATATAAAAATTTCAAGTAAAACGTATGAATTGGTGTTAAATTCAATGTCTTTGAATCTAAAAACACGATAGATGCGTTTTGCTCCTAAATAGCATAAATAGAAAATAGCAGAAAAACTTTATCATACGAGAAATTTAACACCTGAACGAAGCACTATAACAACTATTATCATAATAACATAAGTATAATAAAGAAGTTATAACGATGCCTTTTAAAGAAGTGAACAATTATTCACAAGTTGCAACTACTGTTTAAACCAACATTGAATGCAACCTCTTTATGATTCTGGCGCCGTCGGAAACTTAGCATCGTTTGTAAGAAAACGCCGGCGTGAAACTATATTTAAATCAGCGGGGCGTGGCCTGCAAAACGGAAAATGCAACGCTTTCCGTTGAATTTACTTCGTGTATTTTTAATTATCTGAATCCATGCTACCATGTGGATGGGTGGTATTATTCATCTGTACGAAAGGTTAATCAAATGACTAGCTCGATAATTTATGCTTCCCGCATCTCAATCGGGTAAGAAGATACCCCATAATATGTTTTAGATGACAAAAATAAACCAAGTCTTTATGTCTCATAATTCGCACTAATTATTCTCACACAATTTATTTAAGACCTTTTCTTACATTGACGGGTCTGCATTCTTCGCATACTAGACGGGCTTATAAGAGGTTTGAGGTATATAAGTAATATTTTATTGTCTCGGCGACATTCAATAGATCTTGTTCATACCTTTGTTGAATATTAAAAAAAAACTTCTGAAATGCTTTTATTACAGAATATTTTCAAGAAAGTAAAGAATTAACAAAAAATAATACGTGTTGTAGCCATTGACCTAAAAAAAACCCTTACGTCAATGATTTTAGTATAATAAATTTAAAATCTCACCTACTTATTATGGCAGAAAGCCAGCAAAGGAGAATATGGGTCAACTCAAACTAAATGAGTACTACAAAACTGGTGATGATGCATGTGTAACCGACCATAGAAAAGGGAATGGGGAGATAATATATCACTATAAGCACGTTTAATGCTTTGATATGGTAACTTAGTAGGTACCTAGTGACGTCGTAAAGCCTAATGTCGTCAAGTCACAGTGATTAATAGCTTTCAGTTAAGTGACAACCCTATAACACCGCATTGTAAGTGATGGGTATTGTGGGTAATCTATATATATAAAAATCAATTGCTGTTCGTTAGTCTCGCTAAAACTCGAGAACGGCTGAACGGATTTATCTTATCTTGGTCTTGAATTATTCGTGAAGGTCTAGGGAAGGTTTAAAAGGTGGGAAAAATTCAAATAATTGCCGGGAAAATCCTCAAAACAGCATTTTTCTATTTCCCATACAAACGTTTTCTAAATAAAATGGTGTAATTTATTACCGCTGCATAAAGTTCAAATTCGCGTGCGCGTTAGAAGATCTAATATCGCGTTCTGAAACTCAACAAAAGTGAAATTGAATCGCGAACAATTATAAATGTTAAGTTAAATTTCTATATTATACACATTTGCGATAGTTTTTTTATATTGAAATTCAAGCAGGAATCCTACTAATATTATAAAGGCGAAAGTTTGTAAGAATGTATGGATGTTTGGATGTTTGGATGTATGGATGTTTGTTCCTCTTTCACGCAAAAACTACTGAACGGATTTCGATGAAATTTGGCACACGGGTACATCATGTCCTGGATTAACACATAAGCTACTTTTTATCCCGGGAAAACATAAAGCGGGACTTTTATCCCGGAAAAACTTTTTAACGCGGGCGGAGCCGCGGGCAAAAGCTAGTAGATAATAAAATTATTATTTGTTTACCGCCGTTCTATTGTTATATAACCGTTCTATTGACTGCCTCGGTGGCGTAGTGGTATTGCGTACGCATTACGAGTACGATTTGCGCGCTGAGGTCCTGGGTTCGAATCCCGGGTCGAGCCAAAAACATTGTGACTGGGTTTTTCCATCTTAAAATTTACCCAGCCGCAGCTCGGAGTCAGGAAGTTGGCGGTGTGATACCCCCGTGCCTCGGAAAGCACGTAAAGCCGTTGGTCCTGCGCCTGATCTCTCTCCGGTCATGTCGGATGCCGTCTCACCGGACTATGAGAGTGAAGGAATAGCGAGTGCACCTGTGTATTGCGCACACACTTGTGCACTATAATATCTCCTGCGTACCTGGCTGATCTCCGTTGAGATTGGCCGCCGTGGCCGAAACTGGCTAGGAGGATTTTTTCATTGTTATATAATAAACCAGTTTGCGAACCACCGCTCGTGTTTTAATACGTAAATCTTACTGTAAGCAATAACGTAAGGGATACATGTAGAGTATTGCATAATAATTAAAACACGTATTATATTATTTTAAAACTAGCTTTTACTCGTGGCATCGCCCAGAAAGAGATTTTCCAAGATAAAAGTCCCACAATATATTTCCCCGGGATAAAAAATGTTAAAAAAATCCCGGGGTCTTAAACTATCTCCAACCAAATTTCATCGAATTCTGTTGGGTAGTTTTTGAATTTTCAGATTACAGAGGTGGCGGACAACTTCGTTTTATACTATAGAATGATAAGTATATGCAATAATTGCAAAATTTTACACACACACGCCTATTCACTTATTACACGTACTAGGGTATATGAAGTTATGGTTATCAACTTGGAGCAATTTGGAACAAAACTCAGAACCGGTGCACTTGCTTATTAATCTCGGTGATTAACTCGCAGGTACTAAAGAATAATTGAAGTTTGATTCGTTAACACATTATTCACCGTCGCCAATAGTTAACTCAATATATTTTAACTTCTCGCAATTGCGGCTTTACTCAGTTCCCGAGGGTATTCGATTTTTGCGCTTATTCCGCTTGTGTCGCTCGTTTCGGTCATTGTGCTCGTTTCACTTGCGGTACGGGAGTACTGCGTAATGATACTCGTAAACTGAGTACAAATGAAACAGAAATAATTTTATTTCCACGTAATTTATGTTGAATTTAAGTTATTACAGTGGCATTTCGTTGAATTCTTCTAATTTAAGGCTTGTCATTATTTCACTAAGGGGCTTTAAGTAGACAGAAATATATAACAATATATTACATCATAGTCTGTTACATATTTTTAAGTTTATTTTAACTAAGTTTCAAATATGGCTCTACTGCCTACACAAGTAGCCATATTGTATTTAATCAGCCAATAAATTCGCATTAGTGTGCTTAAAATACCGCAGTTCTTATAAACCTTAAAACATAAGATCCATACACGAAGAGAATGTTGCGAGTACCCTCCTTAGCCCGCTTGAAGAGCCCCCTCGCCATCCACAACGACGAAATTATATGTTATTAACACGTCCGCATGTGGGCACACTCGTTGTAACTTAGCCCAAACTCGGGCCATTTCCATTAGTACACTTCTAACTTTGGTGTTACAACGTAGCTTCGTAGTCAAACGCTACGCCGCAGACATGTGCTACGACGTATGTAGATGTATGCATAAAATTTGCCTTTTGTTGGTATGCCTTGGCATAAATTTCATTTTAAGCGGTACTGTAAATAAAGTTATTTTTTTTATTTTACAGCAAGTATTACCTGTATTACAGCCAGAAAAGAACACAACGCTGTTATCATGAATCTGATCAAACGTAAACGCACACGTAAACGCAGTTTTGCGTACTTATCCTGTTTTAGGCTTCGGTACCTCATCAAAAACAGAACCCTTATAATATCACTTTGCTATTCATAATACGTCTATGTTCATCAGTACACAGGTCCGTACGTTAATGGTTTCTTTTTCAAAGCACTTCTGCAATGATTTATAATTATTTAAAAGCAAGCTAAATTGCTTCTTCCAAATGAAAGCCCTTTCTCAGATTAAACGTCCCGACAGTCAATTTCTTTTCTATAAATGAATAATCAAAGTTAGATTTTTTGCCTCAAAATATTTATAAAAAACGTAATGTTGACAGTTAATTTCTGCTATTTTGTGTTGTGTGTCAAACAACAAGTTGACATTGTGTACGCGGCGCGTTATCTTCCAATTATTACAAAATAAACCTCGCGCGTTACGTAATTTCCGTGAAATATGAAAGTTTGATTTAAAAACTCGCGTATTGCTTCGTATCGCGAAGTTAGATTAAGTTCCAGGAGTTTATTCCGTGTACTAATTTGCATTCCACGTGAAAAAAATGGACTTCACGAACAAGGTACACACATATTGAGTAATAATAATATTATCGAATAAGTTAGTGTGTAAAAATCTGTTCCATGTGCACTTTATTAAGTACATAGAGACTATCCCGCCCTCACACCCGCCACTACAACTCCTGTAAGCCAGGATCGGTAATGGCACGCATTTTATGACGCCATGCGGTGAAGCTCGGCGAGTCTCAGGGAACACTAGTCTGTCTTAATCCCGCAACGAAATTAATCAAATAGAGAGATAGGGAGGAGTTGGAAATATCAATTGTCCACTTCCCTCCGTAGCAAAGCGGGCGACAAAGTAATGAACTAAGGAAGCATTTTAACCTCAAGTATAGGGACGTTTACAACTAGAAAAGCCAGTTGTAAAGCACCACGGATAAAATTTAAATTAAAGGGTTCTACCATATGAGCTGTCAAATTTGATTCCAATAATAGGCATGGCAAAAACGCCGGAAAGCACGGAAATTCCGTCTAGTCTCTACAAGGTCAATTTATTAAGTACATAGTGAGCATGAGACATGCAGTGAAAAGAAATGATTTATATGATTCCCTAAAATGTTAAACGTCACTTAGATCCCGTCAATTTTTACTCTACCACAGTACCACCAGTTCAGCAAGCAGTAAAAACTCGTTCCATGAGTCCGCCACCGTGGCCGACACTGACGAGGAGGAGGATTACGTTACGTTACGTTATTTTTAGCGATTTGGCAATTCCTTGTTTCAAAACCCTAAGTAATTTACGTAGGTCATACTGAATAAAGGTGCAATACGATAAAAACACAATTGCTCTATACTATACTCCGTCCAACTATTTATTTAACTTTTTACATATGCACGCCTATGAAATTTTATAACTTGACAAGGAGTGGAAAACAAAACAATGAACTACTTTATGGACGCCATTTTTTTTCCATAGTGAAGTGACTTGCTGTTCAGCTGTGATAGTAATTATCAATCGATATTCGTAAACCCACTGAATGTGCAACAAAGATTTACATTGCAACAAAACTTTTACATTGAAAAATAAAACGTGGCAGTGTAAATTAAAATGTTTTTTTTTTATATATGCGTAAGTATATAACAACTGATAAAATAATCTATTACAGATAAATATTGACAAAATGATATAGGATATATAATACACACCTACAGGATAAATTTATATACCAAAAATATACACATTTAAACGCTTAGGCATGTTTATAAAACAATACATAATGTTGAGCAAAAATAACATTTCGATGTGTTTAATCGATCAAGACTTCTTCATAAATTAAATCGGTTGTTACAAGAAATCGAATCGGTAACGTATTAGTACATCCTCAATTGATTAGAAAACGAACTGTCAAAATTTAAAATATGAAATATGTTTGGACGGACTATAATAGGATTTTTTTTATTGCATTGAATGACAAGATGAGCATTTTTTTTTTGTTTTCGCGGAGAAAGTGACTTATTACTACCGCCCAGTGTTCAAGGGGAACGACTGAGCGGTTATGTTGGGTTCACCGTGCCTTACGACCCGACGTTGAGCCGCCCGTAGAGATGGAAAACGTCGGGCGACCGCCGGGCCGAGTCCCTAACCTATGTACACCGCACGGCATACCAACCAAAACTCCGCGGTGGCCATCTTCGGCGCATTAGGGACGGCTGCGGGCTTCCTTCGACTCACGTCTAAGTTGTCGTCCGCAACCGCCTCTGCGCGTACCGCTGTTGCGGTCCGTCTCCTGTTGTTGCGGGGGCTCAGAAGCCCCCGTACACCGAAGGACGCCCTTGGCGTCAGATGCAGAGTGAGGCACGCCGCCGTTCATCACGAGGGTCACAAAAGTTGGCTAGACTAATAGGTGGACGGCGGATGTTCTTCAAACCGAAACACAACAGTGCATGCATACTGCTGCATGGCGGTAGAAATAAATATTGCGGTGGTACCCACCCAGACAGTCTCTTACATATGAGAGACCTACCACCAGTAAGGATTACTTATTTATATGATAGAAGTTAGTCAAAGATCGTTAGGCTGTTCTTTTGATTCCCGATATTTACCTAACGCGTTCAAAGCTCCGGGGAAAAGTATGAAACTTTTGTAATAGATGAGATTTAAAAACAAAGTGAAAAACATGTTTATAAACAACTTTATCATTAAACGTATAAAGCAAATATCTAACTTATTTTCTCTGTCTACCTTATGAGGGCTTTACGGTATTTATATGTATTACAACATCGTGGGACGTCTTTCTCAGTAAACGGCATTGCTTCTCAAAATTATATTATTAAAAGGAATATATAATGAATTTTAAGAAACCGCAATAAGTCGTTAATATTTGATGAAACAATTTTCCCTAATGGAATACATGGCATGTAAGTAGCATGTTTCCGTACATAAAATTTCAGGAAAAACAATTAATTTTGAAACTTCTCTGCACGCTGTTAAGATGTTTTTTGGTTTCAATCGAAAACATGTTTAGTCATGCTTACGTTACTAATTGCTAGTATTGAATATTTATTACAAAAAATAAGCATTTAGTAATAGCGCTGACAATATACAATTTAAACGAGACGCCGTGAATTCAATTTACGTGTCAGAACCAATGCTTATGTGATTCCATAGTAATTGGTTTAAATCTGGGCGTTGAACTCAAATCTCTTATGCTCTACATTTCCTTTGTGCCTATTATATCCCTGTAATAGTCAATATCACAATGTTAAACAAATTTACATTACGCCTTTATCCCCCAAATGGTAGGCAGAGGTGCAGCCATTCACTTTTCGTTAAGTATGTTCCGTTCCACAATATGATTGGGGCGAGCCTATTGCCATACACACACACACACACTCACGCCCTTTATCCACGAAGGGCTAGGCAGAGGTGCCACTAGTGCGCCCTCTTTTCGTCGGCGAGCCCATCGCCATATCGGGCACAAATTCTAAACTCCTGGCTGATACTGGGTATAAAAATCCAATATCACTTTGCCCGTCCCGGGTATTGAAACCGAGCTCATCTTTCCATTCCTACCATAATACAACTACACCACCATGGTAGTCTATCGTTTACCGCCATATCAGGCTCAAATTCCAGACTCTAGTCTGATATTTATAAGAAGAATGAAATATAATTTTGCCCGACCCTGGATCGAACCCAGGAGCTCGGAGCGATGTCGTAATGCACACTCAATATAATAACGACACCAAGGCAGTCACAATTGTGAGATTCATTAAAAAAAAAAACAAATATTCTATTTGAATAACAGTGATAATGCTACTACGAATCCTGCTAATACGGCGGCATATGGAGATCAATCGCATAACCGCCAGGTAGGCCTGTCCCTATATAAATTGTTTCAAAATCTGAAAGTCATAGCCCTAAATATTACGGCTGAGCATAATCACCTAGCCGAGACATTCAACCTGATTTCGCTGACGTCACGACACCTAACTCTAATGGATTTCAGTCTGACACTTAAATGAATTTTCGATGTAGCCTCGTGGGCTACCTTTTAGTTTTATGCCCTAATTGCTTTATGATTTGAGACATCGAAAAACAATAATGTAATTAATAAAAACGAATGTTCTTTAAAAAAATGTAAGCTTTGCAAATGCCGCTTTTGTTCAATATATTTGTCATATAAAGTAATTGAGTTGGTATTGAAAAACAATAATTGATAACAGTAAAACATAAAGAGAATGTGATATTATCTCTTCCGCTTACATTTTGCCGGTGCTAACAGTGATTATTATGATAAAGACTTTTGGTTTACATTTTGTGTATGAGTAAAGCCAACCATTTTCACTTTTTATGAATTTGCACCATATTTATAAAAATATTTATTACTGCCTCGGTGGCGTAGTGGTATTACAGTACGACTGCAAAGCTGAGGTCTCGGGTTCGATCCCCGGGTCGGGCAAAGTGATATTGAGTTTTTCTTTTCAGTATCAGATCGGAGTCTGGAATTTGTGCCCTATATGGCGATAGGCTCGCAGGCTCCCTATCACATCATGGGACGGAATGACGGCGAAAAGTGGGTGCACTAGTTGCGCCTCTGCCTACCCCTTAAGGGATAACAGGCGTGAGTGCATAATGTATATGTATATACGTATGTATTTATTACTGGAACCGTTTGTGTCGTAATGCTTTATAATTTCGCCTCGGTTTTTAATTTTCACCAAAATATTCTGTCACTTTTTTAAATTTATTATTAAGTCTCTTGGCTCTGTTCAAGCGAAAGTCTTTCCACAAAGTCCCGTTGCGTACTTTACCAAGATAAAATGCTCCTAAAGAAATGTCAATTGTTTTGCTGTATGTAATGTTAATTGCTTCCTCAACGGCGAAGTTATTATTGTTGATCCAGTTGAATCACGAGATCAGTATGCTGCGCGCCTGATAGTACTAATATTAGGATATCTTATTCTCGCTAATATTAGAAATGCGAAAATTCTAAAAAGTTATTGGTTTTTTGTATGTTTTGATATTTATTAGAAATAAACTCAGAAATAACTAAACGGATTTGGATGGAATGAGCGCACGGGTAGGTCATGTCCTGGATTAACACTTAGGCTACTCTGAGCCCGGTATCCTCCTATGGGTAACAATACATACATATATACATATACACTCACGCCTGTTATCCCCGAAGGGGTAGGCAGAGGCGCAACTAGTGCACCCACTTTTCGCCGTTATTCCGTCCCATGATGTGATAGGAGGCGTGCCTATCGCCATATCGGGCACAAATTCCAGACTCCGAGCTGATACTGAAAAGAAAAACTCAATATCACTTTGCCCGACCCGGGGATCGAACCCGAGACCTCAGCTTTGCAGTCGTACTGTAATACAACTACGCCACCGAGGCAGTCGTCGGGTAATAATAGATATTTTTATTCTGTTTATTTAAGTAGATGATGCTGCCGACGTATTGTGTGTTCAGGGACTTTTGTAGTGGTAAAGGCTTTTTCACACGGGTGAAGCCGCGAGCAACAATTAGTATATCAATATATTATTATGGGGATTTCTATTGCAGTATGAACACTGTATGGACTGCAGTTTCGAAATCAAAAGCGGGTAAAGCGTTATTGGGTTCTTCTGCAATATGAACCCGGCTTCTGGGATTGTGCTCGGTAAATGGCACAAAGCCTAATATATGAGACAACAAAACTGGCGAAATGGTAGTATGGTATTATTTCTGCCTACTCTTAAAAAGATACAAAAGGCGTGGTGTATGTATGTATTGATTGAGAAGAAGTGGGTGCATCTATATGCCAAACTTCATCCAAATCCGTTCAGAGGTCTGCAGTTTTTTCAAACATATTTACTAACTTTCGCATTTCTAACATTAGTGAGATATGTTTCAAACAACGCATATAGCTCAAAAACATTTTAGCGTTTATAATTATGTAAAAAACACTAAAACAATCTTTTAAAAAACTCGCTGTATAGAGTGTTTATCCTTAATTTAAAATGAGTAGATACCTGTATTTAGCGCACACATGGACCGTTTAATTATTTTTAAACTAGTTCAATGTACGCGTGTGTTAAACACGTCCCCCTCCTCTCCCCCCTCTCGCCTCCTGTGTAAACCGACGCTCCCACTACGTTTTCCCGTTGGATTCACAAAGTGTGTCGAATTAGCACCTCAAAGGCGACCGGGCGGTTAACTAGCCCATATTGTGAACTGAATGGAGGTGTTAAAGTGATCAAAAAATTTAAGCTGCCGGTTCGCTTTGTATATAAATTGAGCGGTTGATACAAGCAGGGAAGCCTAGATAATAGGTTTATTCCGTGATATTGAAATAGTAATGTTTTGACCCTAATTCCTAGTTATGGCTCAATGAATACACTGAATAATCGTTGGGAAACAGTAGATCGTAGTTTTCAGTTCGATTCTTGCTTTGGTTTGATAAAAAAATTGATTATTTCACGCGCTGTCTTCATGGTTATATTCTTATTTTATTGACTGCTTCGGTGGCGTAGTTGTATTGCGTACGCATTACGAGTACGATTTGTGCGCTGAGGTCCTGGGTTCGGGTCCGATCCCGGGTCGAGCCAAAAACATTGTGACTGGGTTTTTCCTTCTTAAAATTTACTCAGTCGCAGCTCGGAGTCAGGAAGTTGGCGGTGTGATACCCCCGTGCCTCGGAAAGCACGTAAAGCCGTTGGTCCTGCGCCTGATCTCTCTCCGGTCATGTCGGATTGCCTTCTCACCGGACTATGAGAGTGAAGAAATAGCGAGTGCACCTGTGTATTGCGGGGTGCGAAGTCAGGAAACCTCCACGTGGTGCACCCTGGGCAACGGAGCGTCGGTCGAGTTGATCGGCGCAACGGCCAATTTCCTGACAACAGGGGTTTTGGCGGTCGTCGCCGCTTTTTGCGGCGGCTGCCGCATTTTTATTTTTTAGATGGTGGGCCCGTTTAGTTGGGCGGCTCCCGGTTCATCCGGGGGTGTCGACGGGCTCGGTGTGCGCTCCTGCTGGACCGAGGGTCTTGGCTTAATCGCCCGGACCACGAGGGAGAAAACCTCTATAAAAAGTTACTCCAAATCCCAAGCGGCGGCGCACCGCGAGGGGATGCATGGCCGATGGGTAGTTCGGTCACTAGTGCGACCCCCGCCAGAGTACCGGCCGACCCTCTGTGCGGGTTACGCCAGGCTTACCCAGGTACAGGGGGCACTGCCTGGGTGGACTCTTTATTTCCCCCATACTCGTGGGATTAGTTATGAATCTGAATCCGAAAATTACTTTGACGAGGGTGCCTACTCTAGCTTCGGCTGGAGAGGCGGAGATTGGTGGGCGAAAGCCCGCCGATGGTGTTAAAAGAGTTGGCGCGGGCAAGAAGCCCACAGGCTCCGACTCTGAATCGAGCGGGAGCGTTTCCTCCGTTCGGAGCCGTAGGCTCTGGAGGAAGCGCTCAGAGCTGCATAACAGCAGCAGGTCGTCCCTCGGGAGTGAGACCGAGGAGCCGGTCCCGAAGTCGCAAGCGACAACCGGACGCGGTAGGGGAGGACCATCTTTGGTCGACGATTCCGTCGACCAAAGAAAAAAAGCAAAGGCGCGCGATCTCCTGCAGCGCAGGGAGGCCCGCCAAAGGGCGAGGAGGGAGGAGAGCGGCGTGGGCATGGTCCTTTGCTCCTCCGCTAAACCAAAGGTGCCCGCCGAGGTGGTTGTCGCCGCGGAACCGGCACCGAGCACTCGCCCTAAAGGCGAAGCCAAGAAGTGGCGGGACAGATGCGCCAAGTTAGAGGAGGCGGTGAAGGAGCTGAAGCGTGACAACGCTTCTTTCCTTCGCCGTCTGGAGGAGCTGGCAACGGTGGAGGCCAAGTGGCAGGCCAGGCTGGACTCAGTGCTCGCAGGGCCGGCCCAGAGGCCACCGCTGGCCCACGAGAGGAGGTCCTCCCCCAGGGACACACCACTCCCCGTCCAGGGTGGTTTCGTTGGGGGAGCTCCCCAGCCTTCCTCTAAGGGGAAGGGGAGGGGGAAGGGGAAAGGAGCAGTGCAGCCTGCTCCTCTCAAGGTTCCTGCCACCGTGGCCGGGCCCTCCACCTCAGTTGCCGCGGCGGTCGCTGGACCGTCTGGGGTGCCCAAGAAAGGGAGGGGGAAAGCCGCCACTCCCGCTGCCCCCGTCGTAGTGACGACCGCTCCAAGGGAGCCTCGCCCACTGCCACCAGCCCCGGCGTCTATGGACGCTGAATGGACGGTGGAGGTGGGGAAGAAGAAGCGGGGGAAGCTCAACCCCGGTACGACGCCCGCTGTGAAGCCGCAGACGCAGCAGCGGAGGCAGAAGCGCAAAGAGCTCAAACTGCGTCAGCCACGCTCGGCGGCCATAGTGCTGTCGCTGACGCCGGCGGCGGTGGCCAAGGGTATCACGTACGCCAAGGTGCTGACGGACGCTCAGCACCGCGTGGACCTCGCCGGCCTCGGCATAGACAGGCTGAGGCCCAAGGTGGCAGCCACGGGTGCCATGCTTTACGAGGTGCCCGGGGCTGAGTCGGAGCGGAAAGCGGACGTTACGAACATACGTTGGAGTGTTGTCCAGCCTGGGATGAAGAACGCAGCGCTCTCAGAGCAGTCGTTGGAGAAGACCTCTCGCTGCCGGCCGTGGTTGCTTCCATGGTCGGCGGCCGGGAGGCCTGGCAGGCGGTGGCCGGGAGGCCTGGCAGGCGGTGGCCCACTTCTGCGAGGTGGTCCTCTCGCGGAAGGAGAGTACCGAGAGGGATCCCCAGCGCAGTGGTGATCCCTCCCGCCGCCAGACGAGACGTAGGAGGCGTCGGGTGGACGACTGACCGACGTCTCCCGCCCTGTGGATTGGGGGCGTTTGGAGAATTCCACCACGGTATCCCCTGCCTGTCGTAAAAGGCGACTAATAGGGGCCTCCGGGGGTCACGGGTGGGCGGGAGGTGCCGCCCACCCATTAGTTTAGCCAACTTCTGTGACCCCCGTGATGGACGGCAGCGTGTCTCACGCTGCCTTGGACGCAACAACAGGAAAAGGACCGCAACAGCGGTACGCGCAGGGGCGGTTCAGGACGACAACTTAGACGTGAGTCGGAGGAAGCCCGCAGCCGTCCCTAATGCGCCGAAGATGGCCATAAAAAAAAAAAAAAACTGTGTATTGCGCACACACTTGTTCACAATAATATCTCCTGCGTACCTGGCTGATCTCCGCTGAGATTGACCGCCGTGGCTGAAACTGGCTAGGAGAAAATTATTATTATTATATTCTTATTTATTCATGGTTTTTCGCAAACCAATGATTCTATATCTTGTTATATTTTTTGTGTTTATGCCTAAATTTATTTCATTATGTAAACATGATGTAGCATGTCGTAGACTATATCGTAGTAAATCGTAGCACGTCGTAGACCTTGTACTTTATTTGCAAAGTAAAATTAGAGTATTATTTGTATGAAAAGCGTTTTAGCATTTCATAATCTGACACGTAGTTTATCCTGTCTGAAGATTAATTAACCTTGTCGTGTCTAGGTAAAGTAAGATGGCAGGTGGGCGACCTACTTCAGGTGCCACCTGCGCCTATGGCATTAAAAACGAACACGCACGTGTGGGTTGGTCGCTAACAGACTGAGTTTAACTATGTTGGAGAGAACTTTGTCTACAGCATGAATGGGTTACTACTATATCATGGAAACCGACGTAAAATGACGGATTGTTGATGTGTTTTGTACGAGAAGTGACAGATATTCGGTGGGCCCTAAAATTTCCAACTGTTCCGGAAAATGATCATTAATCCGACTTCAATGTACAATGCGATTTGAACCCGTTTGAAAACAATATTAAAATTATTACACTTTGACTCAATAAACAAAAATATTACACAACAAAATTTGAGTTGTAAGAGCAAATAAATATCTCGTTAGATTTATAAATCCAATAATATAATTAACTAGCGGCCCGCCCTGGCTTAGCACAGGTAGCAAAGCATAATACTGTATACCTACATTTATTTTTCTGTCGTACAAAATATTTATGAATTATTCCTCTTGAATCACAACATCCATTGATGAAAAACTTATTAAAATCCGTTAAGCAGTGTTTGAGTTTATCGCGTTCAAGAGACAGACAGATGCGATAGGGGACTTTGTTTTATAATAAATAGCTTTTGCCCGCGGCTCCGCCCGCTTTAAAAAGCTTTTCCGGGATAAAAGTCCCGGTTTATATTTTTCCGGGATAAGAAGTAGCCTATGTGTTAATTCAGGACATGATCTACCCGTGTGCCAAATTTTATCGAAATCCGTTCAGTAGTTTTCGCGTGAAAGAAGAACAAACATCCATACATCCAGACATCCATACATACTTTCAAACTTTCGCCTTTATAATATTAGTAGGAGTAGGATAGTAGGATAGAGATGTAGGGTCATATCCCTAAAAATAAAAAATAAACCGCGAGAAAAAAATCCACAATAAAATTCCCGGTGTCTGTTTTCCGGGATAATAGTAGCCTATGTCCTCCTTTGGATCACAAACTATCTCCATACTTATTTTAATACGGTTGCACTGGCAGAAAACGATTTTCCGAGATTAAGGTCCCGGTTTATATTTTCCCGGGATATGAAGTAGCCTAGATTCTTCCCAGGGTTTAAAACTATCTCCCTGCCAAATTGCATCGCTATCGGTTCAGTGGTTTAGTCGTGGCGGCTCCACTCGCGAGAAATTAAAATCCGGGATATAATTCCCGGTTTATCTTTTTCCGGGATAAGAGTAATTATGTCCTCAACTGGATCTCGAAATATCTCTATACTTGTTTTCTTGCTGTTCCACTGGCAGAAAACGATTATCCAGGATAAAAGTCCCGGTTCATATTATCCCGGGATAAAAAGTATCATATGTCCGTCTCCTGGTTCTAAGCTACCTCTCCACCAATTTTCAGCTAAATCCGCTCAGCCGTTCTAGAGTTATAAGTGGTGTAACTAACACCACTTTCTTTTATATATATAGATAATTCTGTGATTCCATAATTTTAAAAATAAAACAAAAGTTTTGAACGACGCGTCGTATCATACCAGCAGACATGTTTTTAAAGATTTTACACCTGTAATATTCATTGTATACAGTTCGTTATTTATGAATTAATATCAAACAGGCGTTACTATATCGACTGCTGAAGGATAATCATTTCTCGACAGTAGAGACTCTGTCTCTCCACTTCATTCCTTACTTTGCTGTGCCCTTATAAAAATAACCTTAGGAGAAAACTACCGGGAGGCCTGGCAGGCGGTGGCCCACTTCTGCGAGGTGGTCCTCTCGCGGAAGGAGAGTGCCGAGAGGGATCGCCAGCGCAATGGTGATCCCTCCCGCCGCCAGACGAGACGTAGGAGGCGTCGGGTGGACGACTGATCGACGTCTCCCGCCCTGTGGATTGGGGGCGTTTGGAGAATTCCACCACGGTATCCCCTGCCTGTCGTAAAAGGCGACTAATAGGGGCCTCCGGGGGTCACGGGTGGGCGGGAGGTGCCGCCCACCCATTAGTCTAGCCAACTTCTGTGACCCCCGTGATGGACATGTCCGAGGCAGCGTGTCTCACGCTGCCTCGGACACCAAAAGGTGGACACGGTACGGTGTTTCGGGGGCTTCTGAGCCCCCGCAACAGGGAAAAGGACCGCAACAGCGGTACGCGCAGGGGCGGTTGCGGACGACAACTTAGACGTGAGTCGGAGGAAGCCCGCAGCCGTCCCTAATGCGCCGAAGATGGCCATTTAAAAAAAAAAAGGAGAAAACTACAAAAATGTATTATAAAATAAATATTTTTCTGTCTTTCCTTTTAATATTTAATATTATGCTTCTTTCTACGTCGAGCTGGCAGGTTTTTAATTGATGTATATTTCTTGTTTGTTAAGCTCCATGTTTCTTAAAAAAATTAAAATGAAAATATGCAGGACACTTAGTAAGCGACAAAAAAGACAAATGGGCCGAAGATGTGACGTTTTTGTTATACCTTGGACACTACTTTTTACAAAGTAGTGTCCAAGGTATAACAAAAACGAAAAGCAAGACAGTACAGAATATGGGACAACGAAATAAGAAGAAAAACAGCAGGATTGAGTTGGAAAAGGAAAAGGCAATACCGAATAACGTGGAAGATTTTGGGGAGGCCTATGCTGAACAGCAAGACAATCTTTAAATAATATGCTTTTTACTGGTGTCAATAATATAAAGTTTACATAATATTTATTTATTTTTAAAACCTTACCCGTATTTAATTCATAAGATTAATCTCCTTTAAGAGAATTAAATACGGGTCCTGAAATTGGCAATCGATGGCGAGGGTCGGAGTAGCTCAATTGGAAGAGCACCGGCACGGTACGCCGGAGGTCGTGGGTTCGAGTCCCGCCTTCGACTGTTTCTTTTTCAGGATTCTATAAAAATATAGAATCATTAACCAGGCACTACATGGCCATTGACATGTATAAAAAATCATAATATAAAATTAAAAAGCATTATTTTATTATATCTGATATTGTTATGTAAACATAATTTTATTATGAAAATGACTTCTGCCTTCAACTCAATCCAGTGTGGGGTCGACGCAACAGACTCCTATACACCGTTTTGCGCCTATTTAGCGCTTCCTAACGTCAACTCTTTCTAGAAATCTCACTGGAAATCCCATCCAGAATAAATCCTGTTAGAATCCACAAAAAGTGTCTCCCGATCTATAAAAGAAACTCCAGACCTCACACTCCACAATTCACATTCGCCTACACTACAAAGGAGCGACAGCGCAGTACAATGCATACTGTATAAAATGTCGTTAGTACAACGTTACTGATTGCATATCATGCATATTTTCTTTCTTCCGCTCATCAATTACAGTATAGCCCGTATTAGATTCGCGGTACGTACACTTCCATCTTCTTTTTAATCTGAATACAGTTATGCCTGGCGACGAGGATTAAAAAATAAACTACATTTTTTCTGAAGCACTTCTCTTGAACAATAATAATGTCGCGGCATATAAAAAGCGGGAGTTTCCGCGATATGCTCGCGTAATACCGTGTGAGTTTGGAGCGGCTTTACTCACTAAATGGAACGGATTTAGGAAATGTGTTGGGGCCATAACCACTTGTACTGGTCGTCGTATTTTTTTAATAAATCTTAATCCTAATACCTCATTAAAATGCCTACAAGCTTATGGATTGAGTAACGTAAATGTGAGAGAAAAGTCTCTCAAATTTCACGTATCAATTTATATTTATACGAGACGAATTAAAATGTTTACGAATGATTATTTCATATCATGATAATATAAGGCGGTGCGGGTTCGTGGTGAAACGCCAATGTCTTTTTCGTATCCAAGTAGCACGGAATTGTAAACTTCCTGATACCAACAATGAGTGACTCAATGGTTTAATCTAAGGCGACTATTAGGTCTAAACTCTAAGAAGAAACTATCATTTAAAGAATCCCGACGCATGTAAAATTACAAAATAATTGACGTTTTATTTATACTTAAAAAGAAATCGGAGAACTTATGGTAGGATAGACTCATGTTAAACTTATAACACCCATCCGTCATACCTAAGGTCAAATAGCACGAGCAATACAACCAAAGTACTCTGAACAACTTTCTACCCCCATCCACTTCCCTCATGCGGCCCTGGTGTGAGGGCTTTTAAAGTGTAAATTCTGACATGCACCGCACCGAAACTGCACACAGACAAAATGAAAGAAGTGTAACGCTCGACGGCCTCGGTTGAATCTTTTCGAATGCACTGCGGCCGCGGAGAAGGGGTAGGGTGTGTTCCATTTTCCTTTTGTGAGCCTCTGACGGATATTATCAAAGAGCTTTGAAGAAAGGAACCGTGTCTGTTACTTAGCTTTCTTGTTTTATTTTTAAGTGGTACTCATAGTTAACTGTCTACTAATAGAGAAAAATGTGTTGTTGTTTTAGCAATTATCTGTAGAGAACGTAATAAATAATATCTCCGTTCAGGATTCAAAATGATATTCGTATTGAAACTGTTATTTTATATTATGAAAATTAGTTACTTGACAGTTTTCGGAAAAGTATTTTACAAATAAAAATTATAATAACAACTAGCTGGCTCGACGAACTTCGTACCGCTTCAGAATCAAAGAATACGGGAATGCATGAAAACATTAATGTAGGCTAAGGAAGCGGGAGAAATATGTCAGAATCGAGCAAAATTGCAATCCATAGTCTCTGCCTACCCTTATAGGATAGAGATGTGATTGTATGTATGTGTGTAAAAATCCAAACGTTTATATTATAAAACTCATATCAATACATGTCTTTCGTCCAAACATCCATCCCAACCCAACTTTGAATTGGCGTAAATTTTCCATCCAATTTGGAGATTGGCCTCGTTTATGGCTCAATGGCGAACTCCCGAATGTGGCCGAACTAGGTCACTCACAGCTACAGGTATCGTGCCAATAACTGCACTGAGCTGATGTATGAACATAACTCCGCAGGGATTGAACTGTCGTTGTTTGAAAAATGGCCAAAGTAATTATTATTCTTAACAGCTTTTTGTTTACCAGAAAATTTTAATTGCCCGTACAGTTTAAATGAATGACTATACAGTTTACAAACCAACTCTATATCATCGGAAAAAATAATACATTCATCCGGGGTAGATATATGCGGCCTATTCTGCAAAGCTGGAATCCCAGAATCGACATCGCCCTCTTTATTGGAAGTTCCCTTTTACATACTATACTTTACGTACCTAACAAGCGTTTAAAAGTCAACTTTATTACCTAAACAATACAACTATCTGGTTTCACGTTTGATTTACCTTCGCCTAGCTATTCCACATAAATTTCAAATGCCTGGAAACATTTCTAATTCGTAAGGTAATTAAGCTATCCCTGTCGTACAAGTCAATATGATGCTGGTATCAATAAGACCACAGCTCGTGCGCTTCCAAAGGAAATGCGATGTGTATTCAAACCGTTAGCAGTCATGTGAACCGAGCTGATTGGCCGACACAGTGATGTGTTACGGCGGTCGGGTTACCGAGGTTTATCTTGGGGAAACTTTACGTGTATAAGTCATATATTTGGAGCCCATTTTACAACTTCTGAGTAAGTGCTATTCGTCACATAAATGAATAAGTCGGCCAATTACAAGTCACAATTAAAATGGGACTCCCAAATCAATGGTAAGTAATAAAAAAAAAATACAAACACTCGAATTGTAAACCTCCTCATTTTTTGGAAGTCGCTTAATAATAATTAATATCTACATTATAGTCCGTCCAACCATTTATGTAACTTTGACAGTTCGGTTTCTAATCAATTGGGGATGTACTAATGTGTTACCGATTCGATTTTTTGTAGCAATCGATTAAATTTATGCAGAAGTTTTGATCGATTAAGCACATGGAAATGTTATTTTTGCTCAATATTTTGTATTGTTTTATAAACATGCCTAAGCGTTTAAATGTGTATATTTTCTATTTATAAATGTATTCTGTAGGTATATATTCTATATCCAATATCATTCTGTAAAAAAAATAAGTTGCAAAGTTTATTTTATCGGTTATTATATACTTACGAATGTACGAAAAGGTATGTATATTTTTTTAATATTACCAAAATTCTAATAGCGACCGAATATTTATGCATTTGTCGAAATATAAATCGTCACATTACAATATTAATTAATGGAAAAATAAAATAA
Source organism: Lapara coniferarum (assembly GCA_949316025.1). Lineage (NCBI taxonomy): Eukaryota > Metazoa > Arthropoda > Insecta > Lepidoptera > Sphingidae > Lapara > Lapara coniferarum. The sequence continues at coordinate 17,084,756 of OX438923.1, forward strand.
GCTGTGGAATAATGTACTTGATCATAATGACAGTAGAGAAAAGAGAAGCAACATAAAGGCGTGTATTCCTTTATGTAGGAACATTTGTGAAGGTCTGTAATGGCAAGTTTCGTGCTTTTTCATACTGTATATAAAGACTATCGTGCTGTCCTACTCAAATTAAATTTACCTTTATATTTTCTACAGTGCCTTTTAGTGGTCCCAAAATACCGATATCCCACACAAATAATATTTTTGTTTAGATAAAACTACAATATAATTATAAATTACAAGGTCTGTTCGTTAGTTTATCCTAATTCGATTCAACAAAGCCATGGTTTGGCATAAAAAGCTATGATCTGACATAATAAATGCGTATAATTTAAAGACATAGGTCAATGTATTTTCTTGCAAATATATTGAACTACTTAATTTAGCTGAACCATTGTCGCTACTTTTTATAATTAAATGCAACATAATACGTGTATTTACGTACGAAATGTTTGAGTTAGCAATAAGTTAACCGCTACCACAATATTACAGCTACTGTAAGATTCTTATTTAAAGAAAGGATTTCTACGAGGATGGAGTCCCGAGCAGAAACTAGTAATTTTATAATCTTAGAATATAATATTAAGTGAGCAGCCCTTCAATACAGACGCTAATTATAATGAGACGTTAAGAGAATTAATAAAGTGATGTTCTTCGGCGTAATAATAACACTTTAATGTAAGTGCTTATTTTCGTATTAGCTGCGAAATTATTATGGGCTGAGAACTTAATTAAGATTAAAGTATTCGCAACTAACTTTAGATTATGTGCAGTTGTAGGGCGCAATAAAGGTGAATGTCAATGTTCAAATGAAACAAAACTTTATTATTGCCTAATCCTTACTACATTTTATTATAAAATCAAAACCCTAGCCCCATCTGACATAGATATTTTAAGTGTACTAGGGTGAATGCTTAGTTCCTAGACATATATTTAAGTGGACGTATCGAGCGACTTAAATCGTAACATACGACAAAGCTCCTTAAAATAAGATTAAAAAAAATATGTACAAAACAACCCCACTCGCGTCTGTATGTGTGTCTGTCTGAACGGGACAAACTCAAAAACTACGAAACTAATTTCGGCGAAAATTCGTATGGAGATAGTTTAAGACCTTGGGAAGGACAAAGCTAGTTTTTGTTTCGGGAAAATATATAGCGGGTCTCTTATTCTGGAAAAACTCTTTCACGCGTTCGAAATCGCGAGCAAAAGCTAGATGTATTATAAAAATACCATTAGTTGAGCCTTAGAGACTTTCACTTACCACGCGGTACGTAAATCATTCCGATCGGTCGCAACCATTCTTTGCACAAATAAACTTCACTTGAATCACATGTTTATAAAGAAATGTTCCAAACGTTTACCGGCGAAGATGTTTATTTGTATTTCATACGACACACTGTCATCATGTCGCTGAGTTGCGCTGGCACCGAGTATTGTCACACGCGAAGATTCGCTCGCATGTTCACTTCTCCTAAATACTTAGATAAACTTCGAACACAGTACTTATGTGTAGACTTTACTAGATTTGTTCGCCGGTTGCCAAGTATTTTATTTATTTTGTAATTATAAGATGGTGTTGCTATTTATCCGCAAATTTTACGATTTTTATGGTTTACAAATCTTATGACCTCTTGTACAGTACAGTCAGTTAAGTAGCTGAACAAATTCAAAACTTCAAATCGCCTCTATACTTTTGTGTTCTTACCAATTCTCGTTTTCTCTTCACAAAAATAAAATAAAGGTAATTTACTTTACTTCACACAAGGAAAAACAAAATGTCTCAATTAGCGTAGAGGCGATTTAAAATTTTAAATTTGTTCAGCTATTATGTGGCTGGCTGTACAGCCCTATTTGGTTTTATAAACCTACGGATTCAATTATATAATAGATTGAATTCAGTTTATTTGAAAAATGAGAAAATAAAACTAAGTTTTGCTCTTTACTTCTACAACTCAGTAGCTCGACAAAATATTTGAAAACCAGCCCCATTTCCATAATATGTCTTCAAATAAATACTCAACATTCAAAGAACCTGTCGCTCATAGCAATTCAGAATCTTGTTGACTGTGTTTACTTAACTTGACTGCCTCGATGGCGTAGTCGTATTACGGTACGACTGCAATGCTGAGGACTCGAGTTCGATCCCCGCTCGGATAAAGTCATATTTAATTTTTCTATTGAGACGTTTAAATTATCTAATATAATAATATACTAAAATAATAATTATCAGCACAGAGTCTGGAATTTGTGCCGATATGGCGATAGGCTCGACCCCTATCACATCATGGGATGGAATATGCACGGCGAAAAGCGGGTGCATTATTTGCGTCTCTGTCTACTCCTTCGGGAATAAAAGGCGTAAGTGTGGTGTGTGTGTGTGTGTGTGTGTGTGTGTGTGTGTGTGTGTGTGTGTGTGTGTGTGTGTGTGTGTGCGTGTGTGTGTGTGCGTGTGTGTGTGTGCGTGTGTGTGTGTGTGTGTGTGTGTGTGTGTGTGTGTGTGTGTTGTTTTACTTACGCCACAGAAGAATGTTTTCACTCTATAACAAAATATAACAAATAGGATGTTTTATATTCTATAATTAAGCATAGGTATAAGTAGTTGTTTTATTACGTAACATGACATTTATGCCCACATAGCTGCTCCTTGGTAGAAATAAAAAATAGTAGTAATCGAAACGGACTCTGAAATATTACGCCAAATAACTCTAGCGACAGGATATCTGTTATTTAAGTTAGTAGTTTCTATGTTTTATTCCCATGGCATCCATTTTTTTACCCGATACGGCGATGCCTGAGAATTTTGCAAGTATTAGTATTAAGCCATTTATAATTTATAACCAATATACTTAATGCTCATTTTATAGTTCCCGCCTATTCTAGTAACCTGTCCCCCATAAAATGCACTCAAATCGGTCTTATTTGTTACCAGCGCTCGGAACCAACCGCGGCCTGATTGCAACGATCACCTTTCCTTGTTAGCTCTCATTAGCTACCTTTAAGTCATTAGTTCTAACAAAAGATCTAATGAAGTTACAGTACGTTAGTTTCAATAGTTCATATTAAGATACCTAGAAATTTACGTAACTGCATAAGTCTAAGGGTTTGTGCTCACGACGCAATGGTGAAACGTGCTGGAAACGCGCGTTTTATTGTGCTCGCTGCACGTATTCAGCGCGCACTTATATGTAAAGTACAAACATTGAAAAAGAAACAGTCGAAAGTAGGATTTGAACCCACGACCTCCAGCGTACCGTGCCGGTGCTCTGCCAATTCAGCTATTTCGACCCCACTCTCGGCTGTCCAATTTCAAATTCCCTATTTTGACGTAATCGACTCGTTTAAAACTACCGCGTGCACCCGCTCTAAGAGGTTATACGAAGTAATTTTAACACACCAGATATAAGATACATCTTCTATTGTAGACAAAGCAATTTCTTGTGTACCTACTAGAGTTAAATATTTTATTTGCTGATTATTTCGATACACATACTCATGACTTTTATTCCCAAAGGGGTAGGCAGAGGCGCAACTAGTACGCCCATTGTTCACCATGCGTATTCCGTCCCATGATATGATAGGGGGCGAGCCTATCGCCATTTCGGGCACAAATTCCAGACCCCGGGCTGATACTGAATAGAAAAATTCTATATGAATTTTCCCGATCCGGGGATCGAACCCGAGACCTTCAGCATTTCAGTCGTACCGTAATACAACTACACCACCGAAGCATTCGTTTTGATCTAAATGTTATGTTTCGACGTTCATTGCGTCCACTCACTCTGTCCCAATAAGTGATCATTCCAGCCGGCTGGCGGCGCCGGCGGTGCGCGCAGGGTGGACATTGCGTTTGTTTGCTGATGGCGGTATTTCTGCGACAAATAGGCTAACTTCACGCCGGCTATTCCGCCCACGTGTGCCCGAGCGATGCTTGTCATCCGAACGTGGATGAAATAACGTGATATTGGGAACGATTAGTATGGAAGTCAGATAGGTGAAAATATTAATAATATAGTACGGATTATAAGCGACGATATCCTAGTTGGGAGTACAACGGACTGCCGAGATAAATGTCTGCAGATTCAAAACCAAAGCGCACACACCTTTGACTTTTCTAAAAAAAAATAATGAGTGTATTCTTTGTGAATTATCGCTTGCTTTAACGGTGTAGGAAAACATCGTGAAGAAACCTACATACCTGAGAAGTTCTCGGAATTTCGCAGGTATGTGAAGTATGCTAACCTTCACTAGGCCAGCGTGGTAGACTAAGGCCTTAACCCTCTCAGTAGTAGAGGAGGCCTGTGCTCACCAGTAGGCAGTATTATAGGACTGGTATGATAATTATGGTATTTAAATTGTATGAAATCTGTTTAAAATACTAACCAACTCCAATTCTCCACAAATTTCCGTTATTGTCTAGCTCAAATGCTACCAAGTAGTGTACGCTTTCGATATAATTAGACAGAATCATAAAAGAATTATTAAAGAAATATTTTCACTTGAACTCCAGTTAATGTCAACAAGTTTATTGTTATGAGAACGGAAGGAGGCTCATAATAATAACAATAACGTTCATTGAAACGATGCGCTGTCTCCGAGAACGTTTGATAAAACTTTGTTTGTTTCAAATAGCAGTTAGGTACGGTTAATATAAGTAACTGACCTAATATAAGCATTTTATAGGTATAAACTCGATTATTGACTGCCTCGGTGGCGTAGTTGTGTTACAGTAGGGGAGACCGGGGATGGTTGGCGATAGGGGCAGGTTGAATAACCGTCAATAACTCGAGCTATTTTAAAGTGTTGCCTTGTCCTGATATAAACGAAAAACCGTTAACTGTTTACGAATCTTCACCGCAAACATGGCACCGCGTGCGCACGTAATCCGGGAGAAAAAACGATTTATCGAAAAATGATACCTATGAGTAATTATTTACCTCTTAATATTATTTGTATTGAAGCCTTTATACTCAATGCAATTTACTTTCAAGCAATTTAAAGTAAGAGTTTGGTTATTGATGATTATTTTAGTGTATTTTTTTTATATTTCGACATAGTTTTGAGGTACTCACATGTGGTTGAAATCAAAAAACGTTGTTTGGGGCTGGTAGACAAACTTTGTATTGGGGCTAGTTGACTATCAAGAAAATGTACTACGTAACAATTGAAATATTCTACACATGAAATAAAGTGAGTTTTTTGTCAAATTTATCAAAGGTATGTTATTTTAAAACCATGCGGATTTACAGAATAACTTTTAAAAGAATAATAAATTTTAAAAGAATAACTAATCGAAACAGTAAACCCTCCGCTGGTGTTAGGATTTTTGTTTCCGCCCCAATAACGAATATCGTACAAAACGTTACTGACATTTTGTCTCAGTAAGGCAAATTGATAATAGTTAGTAAGTATTTGTTGTGTTTTCTTTAATTTTATTGCCGTATTTTATACCAGTCCCTTCGTAGGTCAATTTACCCCAAGTGAATAGTCTACCAACCCCAGGCATGGGGTAGGTTGACATGATTTTCTTGTTCCACAAAAAGGCTTTTGTACGCTATGTTATAAACTATCGCGAGGTTTTTGGTATTTCTTTTGAAAGCTTACCTATCGAACCTGTAGGATTTTTTGACATTGTATACTAAAACAAAAAAATTATAAGCGTCTAAGCCGAAAATTGGTCAACTATCCCCGGTCTCCCCTACGCCTGCAAAGCTGAGGTCTCGGGTTCGATCCCCGGGTCGGGCAAAGTGATATTGAGTTTTTCTATTCAATATCAGTCCGGAGTCTGGAATTTGTGCCGGATATGGCGATAGGCTCGCCCCCTATCACATCATGGGACGGAATAACGGAGAAAAGTGGGTGCACTAGTAGCGCCTCTGCCTACCCCTTCGGGGATAACAGGCGTGAGTGTATGTGTAAACTCGATTATACCTGTAAAATGTTCACAGATAAATTTTTAGTATTTGCAGTTCGAAAAAAACAATTTGTCCAAGATTGAATTTGTGTGTGACATGCATATTATGATGAGGTGATTTTTTTGTGACAAAATATTTTCATGTTTAGATCTTTGGACAAAGTAAACACGGAAAACACAAAATATTTGGAAAAACTTTGCACAAAATAAACTATGTCCCGAATATACATTGAAGCTACTTTTGACCCCAAAAACTTACACAGTGGAACTTCTGATGTATTAAAAGTCTGTTACAGTTCTTCTAAAAGACTTTTTCATACAAACAATCTATACTAATAATATAAAGGGTGGAGCTGTACAGAACTACAGTATTTAAAAAAAAGCTTGTTTGTCTCTTCGAACTGTTGATGCACTGGTCACATTTTTTTACCTTTTAGTATATGAAAAAAATGATTGAAATCCTCCTAGCCAGTTTCGGCCACGGCGGCCAATCTCAACGGAGACCAGCCAGGTACGCAGGAGATATTATAGTGCACAAGTCTGTGCGCAATACACAGGTGCACTCGCTATTCCTTCACTCCCATAGTCCGGTGAGACGACAATCCTACATGAACGGAGAGAGATCAGGCGCACGACTAACGACTTTACGTGCTTTCCGAGGCACGGGGGTATCACACCGTCAACTTCCTGACTCCGAGCTGCGACTGAGTAATTTTTTAAGATGGAAAAACCCAGTCACAATTTTTTTTGGCCCGACCCAGGATTCGAACCCAGGACCTCAGCGCGCAAATCGTACTCGTAACGCGTACGCAATACAACTACGGCTTTTAGTATAAACAAGATAACAAATAAAATTATTTCAGTATGCATAGAGTTACAAATAAAATTACAACTAGTAAAATTTACCATACTGCGTTTATTAGTATGGTGTAGTAAAGCCTAATCTGAGGCGAGTGTCCGGCAGCAGGCGATGACGTCGGCCCGCGTGTGAAGACACGAAGAGCCGTGCGGTCCGCTAATTGCTTTTACTTGTATCCGGGCTGGTAAAAACTAAACTGAAATTAATTATAGTAGACTAAGTCGACCATCATTTGTGTTGCGTTCTTTTGTGATCACTAGGGTTGTGACGACCTGTTTTTATGTAAACTGTCAGTTTCACTGTTTTTTGAGAGGAAATTGGCAGCTTCTGCCCTCAAATGAACATGACACAGTGAAAATATAAGGACCTTAAACTCAAGCTTTTATTCGTAAGTTGTAGTAATTTACATACGTATTTCTCCGAGTATATATCCGTCTTATGGTGTGACAGGATTCCAAATTTTGACTTAATATTATTTATGGCACACCTTCTAATTAAACCAGCTTAGGTTTTTTTTAAACACATGCATGCTTGGACTGGGGTTTAAACCTAACCTCACAGCTTACAGCCGAGTAAGGATATTGAAGTGTGTCAGCTATAATATATGTATGCCCTATGTAAGCTCCACGTCAATGTGTCAGTCAAACGGGCCAGTGCTGAAGCGAAGACAGCCGAGAGGTAATCTTCGCTTTACCGCCGCGCTGTCAGCGACCACTCGCTCCTTAATCCATCGCTAAGCCATCACCACTGCAATATTGACCTACCCCACTTTACCTTTGTCAACTCCCCCCTATGTCAACCGTATCCTTACGTAATAAGTCACAAAGTGGATTGCCGTATCGTACTTGTAAATGCTAGTATGTATAATGCTTTTACTAGGCCGGGAATAGCAACCGTTAAAACTAAAATGGGTATATAATTAAAGTTCTCGTGGGAACTGTTCCAACTGATGTGTATGTGTTGTGATTGATGGATTTGAGTATGAAGCCACCCGCTACTAAGCCAATATGGTACGAGCGAGGCAACATTTTGTACGAATGTAAATACATTTTCGATACTTTAAGCTCCTTTAACATCAGTGGCATCAGGAAATATGAATTGTAAATGAGGTCCTGAGTTCGCATCCCAGTCCGGACATTATTGATAATTAATTTATTAGTACTTTATACGTATATAAAGGCGGACTTAAAGCCGTAAGTGTAACTAATAAAAAAGCATTCTCCACACGTCAACCCGAAGCGGTGCAGAGACAAAAAAATAAGTGCACAATATTTATTTAAAACGTAGTGTCGATATAGATAAATTTTTGTTTGTTCTAACACAATTTGTTCGGGATTGGATCTTCAAAGACTTTTGACATCAGGCAAATACCTGGTCATGACAACTAATCCAAATAGATTCTGCATCACACTGAGTAAGCGTGAGATTGTTGAGTGGGTAGTAGAAGAAAATGAAGATTGATATAACTTGAGCTTTTATATATACACAAGACTTCTGCTCGCGGCTTTGCCCGCATGAATGAGTTTTCCGGGATGAAAGTCCCGCTTTATATTTCCCCGGGATAACTTATACATATAAACCTTCCTCTTGAAGCACACTATCTATTTAAAAAAACCGCATCAAAATCCGTTGCGTAGTTTTAAAGATCTAAGCATGCATAGGGACAGACAGCGGGAAGCGACTTTGCTTTATATTATGTAGTGCTGATATATACTTATAGGGGTAGGCAGAGGCGTAAATAGTGCACCCACTTTTCGCCATTATTCCGTCCCATGATGTGATCTTTTATAATATACTAGTAGTGCTCGCGGCTCCGCCCGCGTGAAAAAGTTTTTCCGGGACAAAAATATTTTCCCGGGATAAAAATTAGCCTATAGCACTCAGGAACTCCTGAGCTAGCTCCTGAGCAGCTCCTGAGCAGAAGCTACATAACTATGTAGCTTCCTATTAGTTAAAGAATTTTAAAAAAACGGTTCAGTAGTTCCTGAGATTAGCGCGTTCAAACAAACAAACAAACTCTTCAGTTTTATAACATTTTTTTTCTCCACGGCTCCGCCCGTGTTAATAAGTTTTTCCGGGTTAAAAGTACATAAAAACCTTCCCGTTGAATCACTCTATGACTATGACGTTGATACAACTCTTAACAAATAATGCATTAACTTCGACCAAATTTGATTACCATAAAAACGGTTCTAGTGAGTTAATCTTAAAAGATAGACACATACTGTCGCGGACATTTTTTTAGATCATTTCAAGAGGAATAATTCTTTCATACATATATTTTTGGTATCTTGAACCGTTTTCGCAGCGCACGCAATGGAAGCCCTCAAGGATGAATAATTTTCCCCGCTTTTTTCACATTTTCCATTATTTCTTCTCTCCTAACAGTTGCATCGTGATGTTATATAGCCTAAAGCCTTCCTCGATAAATGGTCTATTCAATACAAAAAGAATTTTTCAATTCGAACCAGTAGTTCTTGAGATTAGCGCGTTCAAACAAACAAACAAACAAACTCTTCAGCTTTATAATATTAGTATAGACTAGCTTTTGCCCACGGCTTCGCCCGCGTTAATAAGTTTTTCCGGGCTAAAAGTACATAAAAACCTTCCCGATGAATCACTCTATGACTATGAAGTTGATACAACTCTTAACAAATAATGCATTAATTTCGACCAAATTTGATTACCATAAAACTGTTCTAGTGAGTTTATCTTAAAAGATAGACATATAGGTACTGTCTCGGACATTTTTTTAGATCATTTCAAGAGCAATAATTCTTTAATACATATATTTTTGGTATCTTGAACCGTTTTCGCAGCGCATGCAATGAAAGCCCTCAAGGATGAATAATTTTCCCCATTTTTTCACATTGTCCATTATTTCTTTGCTCCTAATAGTTGCATCGTGATGTTATATAGCCTAAAGCCTTCCTCGATAAATGGTCTATTCAACACAAAAAGAATTTTTCAATTCGAACCAGTAGTTCCTGAGATTAGCGCGTTCAAACAAACAAACAAACTCTTCAGCTTTATAATATTAGTATACATTAGTATAGATAAAAAAATATGAACAGGCAAAGCCTACATAAATATACATAGCAAAAGTAACATTCTTATTAATATTCCAAGAGGAAATATCGGCTCCAGCCTGCTTCAGGGATTTGGGATATAGGAAGACATTAATAAATAAATATAGACAAAACGTCACACGGGCAAACCTATTCGAGCACTTCGAGTCTATCTAAATATATCGACTTAGTATTTCTTCTGTAAATATTAGAGCTCAATATTATTTAAATAAAAGGTTATTCTTTGTTCGTTTTTCTTTAGCTCGAAGGCATACAAGCTTTGGCTTGGTTGTTATTTTTAATTATTTAGACAAGATTAAAAGAACCATTTTTACCTAATTGCTTCGTTATTACAACTTAAAATTGTACATGCTTTAAGCTGAATATTTTTAACTCAGACTATATTTTAAAAGGAGCGACTGAACCAAATCAGTACCAGCGTGTCAAAGAAAACCAGCTTAAAGTGACATTTTGCAGTTGCGTTTTGTATGGTGAGTGAGATTTGGGAGACTCAAAAATGAGTCGTACAAAATCAAAGACGCAATCTGCTGTTGGACGGATCCTAGACGTTATTATTTTTATGCTGTGGCTATGATTACTGTTGTTTATGTCGTTTTGTGTATATTCATCTATGGGTATTTATTTGCGTAGTAATCTATTCATAATATAATTGAGCGGTCACTATGATCTCCTTAGATATAGAAGGAGCTTTTGATAACGCGTGGTGGCCTGCAATAAAAGTTAGACTGTCGGAGGAAGATTGTCCGAAAAATCTAAGACGGGTTATAGATAGCTACTTTCAGAGCCGTAAAGTCCGAGTTCGATACGCAGGTGAAGAGCACATAAGATGGACCTCCAAAGGATGCGTACAAGGATCGATTGGGGGTCCAATCTTATGGAACTTGCTCCTCGACCCACTGCTAAAAGAACTCGAGAGAAGAGGCAACTACTGCCAGGCTTTTGCCGACGATATAGTACTAGTATTTGATGGCGAAACGGGGCAACAAATCCAGAGGGAGGCCAATGCGGCGCTCGCCTATGTTCGGAGTTGGGGAATCTGCAATAAGCTTAATTTCGCGCCACATAAAACTAATGCTATGGTGTTGACCAAAAAACTGAAGTACGATTCACCAATTCTGCACATGGGCGGCGTTGACATTGAACTCAAGACACAAATTAAAATACTGGGCTTGACTATCGACAGCGGACTAACCTTTAATGCCCATGCAGCAGAGGTGTGTAGGAAGGCCCTAAACTTTTATAAGTGCATGTCTCGGGCCGCTAAGGTGCAATGGGGGCTGGGACCTCATCTTGTTAAAACATTATACCATGCTGTAGTGGAACCGGTGATCATGCACGCGGCAAGCGTTTGGTCACCGGCCACAAACAAATTGTGTTTAAAAAAGCAACTCAATGTGGTCCAGCGTGGTTTTGCTCAAAAATTGATAAGGGCTTACAGGACCGTCTCCCTAATCGGAGCCCTGCTACTTGCCGGAATATTGCCCCTGGACGTCAGGATAAGAGAGGCAGCTCTCTTATACGAGACGAAGAGGGGATATTCAAGGCGGTTGGTGGGGGACCGCGAAGTGGAGAGGCCGGTGGCCTTTGTCAGCAAAAGCCACCCTTCGCAGCAGATGGGCCAGAAATTCCAATGTCTGGCGGACGGTGTAGAATTGGCTCGACACGTCGGTGAAAATCGTTGTATTTTCACCGACGGTAGTAAGTTAGAAGGAAAAGTTGGAGCGGCATTATCCATTTGGGATGATGCCGCCGAAACAAGATCCATAAAACTGAAGCTCGGGTCATACTGCACAGTTTACCAGGCGGAGTTACTGGCCTTGCAAAGGGCAACAGAGGAGGTACTCAAGGATGGAGTCGAACGATGTAGCATCTTTTGCGATGCTAGATCCGCTCTCGAGGAAGTCGCCAGAGGCGACTCCCTCCACCCTATAGCGTTCCAGATTAATAAAAACTTAAAAACAGCACAAGAACGCAACCAAAAAATTGAACTTTTTTGGAATAAAGCACATGTAGGGTGGGAAGGAAACGAGAGAGCGGACTCTCTCGCGAAGGAGGCTGCGTTACTCCTCAAAACCAAGGCACACTACGACCAGTGCCCGACCTCGTACTTAAAGCGACAGATCCGTCAGGAGTCGCTCGAGGAATGAGGCCGGGGAAACTGCTTCTAACACAAAATTGTTTTTCCCTAACGCTGTTGAGGCCCATAAAATTATTAAAAAACTTCATGTAGACCCTATAACAACCCAAGTATTCACTGGGCACGGGGGGTTCTCAGAGTATTTGAATCGCTTCAAATGCAAGGAGAGCCCGTCGTGCCCATATGACCCGAACGTTAAGGAAACAGTGCCACACATAATAATAGAATGCCCTATATATCTCCAAGAAAGATTTGATATAGAACAATATATTGAAATGGAAATAAATGTGGAAAACATACATAAAATTATGAACCATAAAGACAAAATTAAAAAATTTATTGAATATTGTAAAGGAGTAGCAATAAAAACAATTAAGAGAAATAAATAAAACTAAAATATGTAATATTGGATTATATAAAATTAGTTTTTAATCTAGACTAAAATTCATTTTGTCAAATGTAGCCAAGAAGCATTATAAAACATTAACGTTGTATAATGTAAGGATATACGCATAGGGAAACCATAATAGATCAAAGTATAAAAAGTAAATAGTAAAACTTAAAGAGTAAACTAAGTCTAAGAAAAGGTTAAGGTAGAACAAGCTCTATAGTAGTGGAAACATTATTCCAATAGTCTTGTAACTATAAATAGATAACTTATAGAAAGTAGTTAGCAAATCAAATCAGGATAGAAAAATGGAAGGCCAAGTTGTAATGACCAACGAGGAGCAGACAACCGCATTGGTGGGCTTATATGAGCTCTATAAAACTATGAACCAAAAGATAGACAAAATCATGGACTCTGCGACTTCACAGGAAGGGGTTACGAGACACATAATGGTGGAACTACAGGGAATGAGGAGATTGATGGAGGGAAAGAGTCCGGGACTGATCTGCCCGCACTGTAACTAAGAGGTAGGAGGCCAATCGCAGGTTCTGGTGTCCTCAGCACCACCACGACGGAACTGATGCCTGAACGGGTGGAAAACGCGTTGGATGGTGTCGTGGATGCAGACACTGGCATCCAAGACTGGATAATGTCACTCACTGAAGAAGACATAGCAAACATGCCAATAGTTACGGAAGATGAGCTGCCCGAAATGGAGCGTGACGACACAACGACAACAAACCTGGTCCAGAGTCTCCAAATAGTACGTGAGACAGAGCCATGCGAGAACGGCGCACCGCGGGCCAGCGGTGCACTGCGGGCCAGCGATAAATCTCCACCCAGCGAGGTGCCGTGGGCCGGCGAGGCGCCGCGGACGAGCGATGCGCAGCAGGGAGAGGAAGCGTGGCAGAGGACTGATGCGCCGCAAGTGGGCGACGCACCAAGGGATGGTGACGCACTGCGGGTCGGGAGAATAATGCAGTGCGTGCTCTGTGGGGGTAAAATTAAGTGCCACATGGTCAAACGCCACTACCAAACACTACACAAAAATGTAATGTATGGAAGAAGACAGAAAGGGCACAAAACGAGCAAATTTTATATATGGACTCAGACCCTACACAAAATCTGTCCACCTGAATATAGATGGGAAGAAAGATGGGCCCGTAAGGCGAAGGGAGTAGACCTAAGTTTTCAGGGATATGAGAAGTAACTGTTTTCTGACTCTGTTTGAAATTTCTGTATTGTTACCTGGTGATTACTGTTATATTAGAAATAAGAGAACAGCTTAGCTGTGAATTTAGAAGTATTATTCTGTTATTATTATACCTAGGAGCAATGAATAACGAAGCTATAAATTGTGTACCAACACTCTATTGTAAAAATGTCAAAATAGAGGAATAGCCTAGCTATCATTATAATAAGAAATAAGAAATAAGAAATTTATTTAGGTACAAAGAAATTATTTAACAAACAGTACTGTCAGAGGCCTTTTTTTAGGTAACATTATACCTGTGCTAAAAGGCCCCCCTCTTCCATTACAAAAATAAACAAAAAATTATAAAGAGGAGAAAAAAAAAAATCTTAATTAAAATTAACTTACTTAAGTGTATTTGTGTAAGTGTAAATGTGTATTGAGTATGTGTGCGTGGATGTGTTTGAGTCTGAATGAATGTGTGAATTTGCTTTTGTTTTGTCATTAAACTAAGTCATACGATTTAGAATTAACTCGGTTTCATCATATGTGAGTGACATGAGCCAATCAGTTAAGGATTTCTTACATTCTCTATTAGTTTTTTGGTAAATCTCCAGTAATTTGTTAATTTTGTTATATAGATAGCTGCTCAGTCCTAAGTACTGATGCTGTGCAAAAGATGTTTTTGATTTATACGTAACAGCTACTTTATACTTTCTTCTTTTTATAAGATTTGGGGGTTCAAAAACTATACTTCGGTGCATTTTTAGAGTACAATTTAATATGAAGAGCTTTCTGACGCTTAATAAACCACATGAACTGTATAAGCAATCAGTAGGAAAGCGGTAAGATTTAAAAAACATTATTTTTAATAGCGAACGTTGAACCCTTTCTAGTGTTGAAGGTTTTATATGTTCTTGTATCAATTTAGCTGGCTGATATTAATCTGTCATAGAGGTTTCCATAGCGATGGAAAATAACACACAAAAAAATATTGTACTACGTTTGGTTCTACAATGTAATTCTATATAGCGTAATCTCTGTTAATACCAAATAAATATTTCCATACGACATTTCTAACAGGTTATGGGCCCAGGCTCGCAAGTAAGTAAGCAAGTATCAGCTTATGATAAAATCGTTCAAAATGTATCAAAACTACATTGAGAAATTTAACGGTGTTAATTATGATACTTGGAAAGTGCAAGTACAGGCAGTACTCACGAAGAATCAAGTATGGAAATATGTTAATGGATCGTTTCCTAAGCCGGACACCGTAGTAGAAGCGAGCGCATGGTCTGACAAAGATGATATGGCAAAGGCTGATTTAATCATGGCAATGTGTCCAGGTGAGCTGAAACACATTAGAGGGTGTGACACTTCGCACGATATGTGGAGGAAGCTGGAGAAAATTTATGCATCTAAAGGACCGGTAAGAAAGGCAAGTCTTTTAAAGAAATTAACATTGAGCCGCATGAAGGAAGGGGATGATGTACAAAGTCATTTGAATAATTTCTTCGAAGCCGCAAATATGTTAAGCGATATGGGTGTAGAAATACACGATGACATGCTGTCAATATTATTGCTATATAGCTTACCAGAAAGTTACGAAAACTTTAGATGTGCTATGGAGAGCAGAGACGAGCCGGATAACGGGTATGAAATTCAATTTACTAAAGATAGGGCCTGTATAAATGATGTGAGTTCAGGTAATACTGTGATGATAGCCAAACGTGTAGGGAATCTTTATCTTTTTAAAGGATTGGATGAACAATTGTGTTCTTTTGTTGATTCAATCGATATAGTGACTTGGCATCAGCGTATGGGTCATTTGAATGGTAAAGATCTCTTAAAACTTTTAAACCATTGCGGATATAATACGAAAGATACAGATTTGAGAAAACTATCCAACTGTGATGTATGTGCTAGGGGAAAAATGAGTTCGTTACCATTTTCGAGATCGGGTGGACCGTGTAATGAATTATTACGAATTGTACATTCCGATGTGGTAGGTCCTTTTAAAACGCCTTCGATTGGCGGAGCAAAATACTTCGTGACATTTATTGATGACAGTTCTCGATGGTGTGAAGTATATTTACTCGGACGGAAGAGTGCAGTTTTCAACGCATTTAAACTATACAAAAATTACGCTGAAAGATTGACAGGTAAGAAAATAAAATTCCTTCAATCTGATAATGGTGGTGAATTTTGTAGTCGTGAATTTGATGAATTTTTAAAGAACGAAGGTATCCAAAGAAGGTTGTCGATTCCAAGGACTCCTGAAATGAATGGAGTCAGTGAACGCAAAAATAGAACTTTAATTGAAATGGCTAGGTGCATGTTATTATCTTCCGGTTTATCCGTAGGTTTTTGGGCGGACGCTGTTGTAACTGCGTGTTATGTACGTAACCGTTGTCCGACTAGCAGCCTAGGCGGTGGAATCCCATTTCAAAAGTGGACAGGCACTTCTGTGAATTTGTCAAATATACAAAGTTTTGGGACGAAAGCTTATGTTTTGGATAAGACACCAGGAAAGGATAAATTTGATGCACGTGCCAGAGAGGGAGTATTAGTAGGTTATCCTCGATCAACTAAAGGATATCGGATTTGGATACCATCTGAACATAAAGTCGTTGAAGCTCGTGACGTTAAATTTGTTTTAGATGAGAAAACAATGAAAAATCATGAGAACATTGAATTAGAAATTGGTGACGTACATTATAGAGAAAAGGATCCGGTTGTTTCAGATGTGTATATACCCAACCAAGTCATATTTGAAACCCCTTCAGGTGCTGGAGACCAAATGAATGAGAACGATCGTATAGTTGCCACACCACATACAGCAGGAACCGACTGCAATGATAGTGGAGATGCTCGTGGTGGAAATATACATTCGGAAGAGGTCGAGCAAGTAAAGGAAGATAATAGAAGTAGAGTTATCTTAAAAATAGGTCCAGGCAGGCCAAAGTTGGTAAAAGGAGAAACTGGACGTCCCAAGAAGGTATATAATATGGTAGAGGTAGAAGTACCAGCTCATGAATCGGAAGAACTTGGGCAAAGCACGTTGAGACAATTTGAAGAGACAGACCGACAAACCAATAACGAAGATATGCAGGATAATGAGAATCAGAATGAAGATGATGAAGAATTTTTCTCTGCAATGGCTGAAATATCAATTGAGCAAGCTTTATCAAGCGACGATCATGAAGAATGGCGGGAAGCCATTCTATCAGAAGTCAAAAGCTTAGTAAAGAACGAGACGTGGGATATTGTTAAGAAGCCAAGGGATCGAAGAGTTGTAGGCTGTCGTTATGTCTTGACAACGAAATTAAATATTGATATGACCACTAAGAAAAAGGCTAGATTAGTAGCAAGAGGGTTTAGCCAACGTTATGGTATAGATTACCATCGAACGTTTGCACCAGTAGCGCGACTTGAAACCATTAGACTACTAATTGCACTAGCTGTAGAACTGAATCTGGAAGTCCATCAATTGGATATTAATACTGCGTATTTAAATGGCCGACTCGATGAAGAGGTATACATGCAGATACCGACAATATTAGAAGAAACTTTGATTACGCTAATCCATAGGGAGAATGCAAGTTCCGCAGTTAGGAAGCGTGCTGAGAAAATGTTAGTCGACCTTAAGGCTGGAGGCAACGCCTGTTTATTGAAACGTTCGTTGTATGGCTTGAAGCAAGCGGGACGGCAGTGGTATATCAGACTAGATGAGAAATTGCGCCGAATGAACTTCAAATCAACTGTAAACGAGCCGTGTCTTTATTACCAGCGGAAGGAAGATGGAACCATTTTGATAGTAGTTATATATGTTGACGATATTTTAGTAGCTTCAGATAATCTTATTTTGATACAGGAATTTAAGAAAGATTTAGCTGCTGAATTTGAGCTGAAGGACTTTGGACCAGCGAAATACTGTTTAGGTATAGAAATAGAGAAAAAGAATGGTGAAATAAGTCTGTCACAGCGAAAATATATTCAAGATACTTTGAATAGATATGGTATGGCGGACTGCAACACTGTATCCACACCCTTCGAAGTGGGTTTGAATTTTGCAGTACCAAAGGATCATCGTGAAAATGATAAAGTAAAAGAACCGTGGCCATATCGCGAGCTCATAGGAACACTCATGTACCTTAGCGTAGGCACTAGACCCGATATTTCTAATACGGTTTCTAAGTTAGCTCAGTTCACGACCTGTCCAAGTTATACACATTGGATTTCGGCTAAGAGGGTTCTTCGATATTTAAAGAAGACAATTGACTACCGATTGACATTTCGTAAGACAGGGAAATCGTTAATAGGATATTCAGATGCCGATTGGGGTAATTGTTTGATCGATAGGAGATCATACTCAGGCTATGCGTTTATGTTAGGAGGAGCGGCTATTGCTTGGCGATCTCAAAAGCAAAGAACTGTAGCTACATCTTCAACTGAGGCTGAGTACATTAGTGTTAGCGAGGCAATGAAAGAAGCTCTGTACCTTAGCAGTTTATTGAATGAGATAGGATTAGATAGCTTATCGCAAACTGTCGTTTATGCTGACAACCAGGGAGCTATATATCTCGCAAATGATCCTGTGTATCATGCTCGTAGCAAACATATAGATATAAAATATCATTTCATCAGAGATGTATTAAAAGACAACGCTATAGTGATGAAATATGTGTCGACAGATCTGATGGTAGCTGATATCCTCACAAAGGCTTTGCCTGTTTGTAAGCATTATAAATGCATGGTAGGTTTGGGGATGGTGTAGCTAAATTGAGGGGGCGTGTTGAAGGTTTTATATGTTCTTGTATCAATTTAGCTGGCTGATATTAATCTGTCATAGAGGTTTCCATAGCGATGGAAAATAACACACAAAAAAATATTGTACTACGTTTGGTTCTACAATGTAATTCTATATAGCGTAATCTCTGTTAATACCAAATAAATATTTCCATACGACATTTCTAACATCTAGGACTAAAAATTTTGATTTGGAAGCACCTCCCCAAATGCATATACCATAGGTAATTACAGATTGAGCCAGAGAGATATATATTTGCTTAAGAAGATCCCCAGAGGCCACATGTCTCAATTGTTTAAATATCCAAAACAGTTTTCTGATACGGGTACATACTAAATCAATGTGGTCATGCCAAGACAAGCGCTGATCCAAGACAATGCCTAAGTACTTTGCTTTGTTTACTTTTTCGATAGTTGGACAATTGCAGCTGCCGGAAAAACCACACTCATGAATTTTTATTTTGAAAGATCTATCAGGTTGAGTCCTGGTAGTCAAAGAGAAGCACATAAAATTAGTTTTCTGCGTATTTAAAGTCAACAAATTATTATTTAGCCAATGTACAACTCTAGACATGCCCATCTCAGTATTCCTGCGGATTTGTTCCCAATTATTTCCTGTAAAAATTATTGCAGTATCATCTGCATACGAGAACACTTTAGCCCCAACTAAATCAAGTTCACACAATTCATTTATATAAACCAGGAACAAGGTAGGCCCCAACACACTGCCTTGCGGAACACCAAAAGCTACAGATGAGTCATCACTAATATATTCATCTATTTAACTCTTTGAATTCGGTTTGCCAAATAATTACTAAACAGTTTTAAGGGTAAACCTCTAATACCAATTCGTTCAAGTTTATCTAAAAGAATGGGGACAGAAACAGTATCGAAAGCCTTTTTTAAATCAAGGAATACTGCGAGACATTTATTTCCACAATCAAGGTGATGAGTAATAAGAGAAGTTAAAGCATCAACAGCATCTTCCGTTGATTTACCCTGCCTAAAACCATACTGTGACTTCGATAAAAGCTCAAACTTGTTTAAATAATTTACCAATCTTTTATTTAATAATTTTTCTAGGATTTTGGATATTGATGGTAATATAGAAATTGGTCTATAGTTATTAATGCTGTCCCTGGTCCCATTCTTGTATATCGGTATGACATTCGAAATTTTTAAAGCCACAGGAAAAATACCCTGATGGAAACACAAATTATTATATGATTGATAACAAATGAACAGCTTGCTAAATCTTTTTGAGCTATTATTGTAATGTTATTACTTATAGGAATAAGTAAATAGCATTGCCATGAAGTATACCATAGATAATTCAATTTTGGAAATTTATATTGTCTTTTATTGTAATTGTATGCTAGGAATGAATAAATAGCATTGCTGTGAAATTCTATTAAAATTTGTTGTTTCTATTATATGGTGGAGGGGGCAAATAGTTTTGCCATAAATGCTGTAAAATTACTTATAATTACAATTATATGTATTAAAATTGTACGTATTATACATAAGAAAATAAATAGTTTTACTTTAAGACTTGTATCCTAATATATATTGGAAAATAAATAGCTCAACGCTAAAATTGTACTTATTATACATAAGGAAATAAATCAATAGTTTTACTTTAAAACTTGTATCCTAATATATATTAGAAAATAAATAGCTCAACGGTAAAATTGTACTTATTATACATAAGAAAATAAATAGCTTTACTTTAAACTTGTATTCTAATATATATTAGAAAATAAATAGCTCTACTTTAACATTGTACCTCATTATGTATTAGAAAATAAATAGCTTTACTTTACAATTGTAAAATTATTTGTCAAAAAACGAAATAAATAAAAAATGTCTTAGAAAATAAATAGCTCTACTTTAAAATTGTACCTCATTATGTATTAGAAAATAAATAGCTATACTTAAAATTGTACCTTATTATATATAAGAAAATAAATAGCCTCACTTTAAACTTGTACATATTAGAAAATAAATAGCTCTATTGTACCTCATACTAGAAAATAAATAGCTTTACTTTACAATTGTAAAACTACTTATCAATCATATGAGAGAAAAACAAACAAATAAAAATGTCTCTGGCATAAATACAGAACAACAACCAAAAAAAAAATAATAATATATATGTCGGAGACAGTGACGGCCGATCTCGATACACGTAGGTTCACATAATAAAAGTCACAAATGAATACTCTTTAACTCGCTATTTATTGTGCGTTCGTCCATTATTACGTAATCGAGTATTCACAGAGTACAATACCACGTCAGGATTCATTATTAACTTTGGTTATTACAACACATTGCATATTGAGGCAATTACTTATGCAAGCTTCGCAACTACCACCGACTCATCCAGCAACAACCCGAATTAACATAGTAACCGCTTTACTAAGCATCGACCACCATGAAAACTACCATACTTAGTATTGAACTGCACCGGAATGGAATAGCGCGAGAGCGTGCGTCACGCGTGATGGCGTGAGCCAGACTGCGGAGCGCCCCGCGCCCGGCGCCGCGCGGCGAGCGAGGAACCGACCAAGACGCGGCGACGGTCCTATGCGTGTGAGCAGACTCGATGCGGCACGTTTGAATTTGATATGTACCAACTAGTTTTATGCGCGATTATTATTTTATCTTCCGGACATAATATACTCAGACACCCTCAATGAGATTAATAAAAAGGAATCTGCCGACATATATATATATAATTGAGCAGTAGGACCGATGTGTCTGTACATTTAAAGAAATATAATAAAAAAAGGGGGTGGCGAAAGAAGAGTAATGCAAAAAAAACCAGCGATGTTTATAATTCTTTTCTGTCTGTCTGTTTTATTGTTTGTTTGTTACCGCATATCTCCGAAACTACTACATGGATTTCGATGAAATTTGATTTGGAAATAGTTTGAGACCCTAGAAAAGACGGGGAAAAATATAAAGCGGGACTTTTATCCCGGATAAACTTTATCACTCGGGCGGAGCCGCGACCAAAACCTAGTACGCAATGTAAAGAAAATTAGGTGCACTAGTTGAGCCTCTGCTACTTTGTAAGATGCCTCAGTGATTAGTTGTATTGCGTACGCGTTACGAGTACGATTTGTGCTCTGAGGTCCATGGTTCGAATCCCGGGTCGGGCAAAGACACAATGTCTATTTTTACTTGTATCTCTATTTTTTGTCTTATAAATTCCTTAGTCGCAGCTCCCCCCATGTCTTTGAAAGCACGTAAAGCCGCTTCGCTTGCTTGCTTGTATCCGGTCAAGTCGGATTGCCGTCTCACTGGAATATGAAAGTGAAGGAATAGCGAGTGCACTTGTTTCTTGCGCACACACTTGTGCACTGTAATTGTAAATATTGAGATTGACCGCCTTGACCAAAATCGCCTAGGAAGGGATTTACTTTGAAAGTCGTGTGCGTGTATTGTTTTTACCTTCTATGGCTGTGTATATATTAACGTGCTAGAAACAATTACCACTTTACTGGTGGTAGGTATCTCATATGTAAGAGTCCGTCTGGGTGGGTACCACCACAATATATATTTCTACCGCCAAGCAGCAATGTGCATGCACTGTTGTGTTTCGGTTTGAAGGCCATTGTAGCCAGTGTAACTACTGAACATAATGAGACTTAACATCTTATGTCTTGGGATGATGAGCGCAGAGGAATGCCACACAGTACTTTGTAACTCAAGGTACTAGATAGTGTTGCTACTGTTTATGGATGGTCGGATCACTTACCATCAGGTGAACGGCATGCTCGTCTCGTCATTCAATGCAATAAAAAAAACTATATGTTACACCCCGAGGAAGTCTCGCATAAATCTAATACCTCTAGGTGACAAGCGCAGTACACACTTATGCAGCTGTGTAATAAACATTTCGTGTTGGTATTTTATAACTGAAGGCCGAGCAACTTTTCATTCGACTATAAAAACAACATAAAGCCTAGTGTAGATGAGGGCAGATGAACGATTGAAACTAATTTTAATTTAATGGCATATTGAAAATGGTTCGAAATTAATAGCCACCGCCTATAATTCTTTTTCATTCATTCACAAGTCAAAGCGCTTTGGAAAGAGAATTGTCGTTATTTTTAATTTACAACTCCATTTTCTAGAGTGTTTTCGTTTAACAAGTTGTATAAAATTGAGTAAGTATAAATATTGTAAAACAAAACTCTGGTAGTTAGAATATTTTCTACTTTATCTTGAAAACTATTAAGACATAAATGGTAAATCAGGCTTTATACAACATACATTTTTATTTTTTAACAAAGGAATGATAAGATGATCATGGTAGCTTTTTAATGGTACGTCGCACAACAATAGGTCACAAACAGCACAGTTGTTTCTAGAACATTATACAGAGGAGGCAAGGAAATGGCGCGAAGATAAGAAGTCCTATACCGTAAACCCTGCAAACGAGACTATAACGGGTTTTTACTTTAAGTTACAACGTATTTCGTATATTTTTGTGTCGATGAGAAAAATACGCGTGTCCAGGGAATAACCTATAAAAATAATTCAAAACACCACCCACAAAAGTACATACACCAACAATACAAACACGTTTGTCAAACATAAATCCTCAAAACAAAGCCTCCTGATATGATTGTCGACTCACCAAACAAACGACTTTTTTAATCCAACTTAACGGAATTTTTACAAGAATTTCCCGACGTAGCGGAACCGTCGTCGAGCGTTAAACGCCGCGTTATCTCGAAAATAGCGGCTTATCACCGTTACCGTTTATCTGCTGACGTTACTCGAGTGATAAAGGAAAATATTCGGCAGACCAACACGAGATGTTGCGGCTCAGGAGGCAAGGCGGCTTAATTGGAGTTATGCCGTGTACTACGCAGAGGTTTGTTTGTGTTGTTCTTACTGACTAACGTTATAAATCTTGTTTATAAAAATGTTTAGATGTTTCTTAGAAGTCAACGCACATGCCGCTGAATTGATTTGGAGAAAATTTAGTAGACTAATAGACCATGGATTAGCACATACTTTTATCCTGGTAATTTACTCACAGAGCATCCTGAAACATCCTGAACATCTTACTGAAATTTTTGATCTGCTTTGTTGTCTTCGCAAACAATGGAGTCATGGGCGCTTGTCAGCTGCGAGCAACACCTATTCATTGATAAAAATGAATATGAAATTAATACACTAATTTTATTTAGAGAAGTAAATTAATTTTGTTTAAAGTAACTAAATAACTTAACTTTTCTTTTATCGAATATTGGTATCATACACATTATATCTTTAATATCTATTTCAAACTTGCTTTTGTGCTGTTTTTTTTTTTTTATTTAATAATCTCAGTATAACCCCGCCTCACTGTCTTTATGTGCATAATTAATATTTCATCGCTGTAAATATTATGTAAATGCATAGGAAGCAGAAAGTTATTACTTCCAGCATAGAATCTGCAGTGACTGTCGCCGGCAGCCCGCATTATTAAGATAGTTAGTGGAAGCGCTCACAACCCTCGCGGCGCTCATTCCGCTTTTATCGCTCACGCTTTCAACGCTTTTATAAAGAAATATAGCTTGTGATCTAATAACGTTTATGAGTTTGTATTTATAAATCAAAATACGGTATTGTTGATTTCGTATTATAAATGAGTAGCATTTGCTCGCTTCGCCCACGTGCGTGCGTCTATTTCTACCGCCAGGCAGTGTACATGCACTGTTGTGTTTCGGTTTGAAGAGCATTGTAGCCAGTTTAACTACAGGTCATAATGGGACTTAACATCTTATGTCTCAGGACGACGAGCGCAGTGGAATGCCACACAGTACTTTGTAACTCAAGGTGCTCGATGGTGTTTCTACCGTTTATGGGTGGTCGTATCGCTTACCATCAGGCGAACGACATGCTCGTCTCGTCATTCGATGTCGAGTTTTTGCTGGGATAAAAGTCCCGTTATATGTTTTCCCGGCATAAAAAGTAGCCTTTAACTTTCAGAAGGTTTCAAACTATCTCCGTACCACTTTTCATTGGATACCGTTTGGTATTTTTCGAGTTAACGGTGTTCAAACGGACAGACTGGCGCGGGGGGCGACTTAATAGCTAATTTTTTTTTATTTAGATCTCTATAAAGGTCTATGCAAGAGTTGGTCTGAGGTATATAGCAATTAGGTTAAATGCTTTATAGTTAATGATCTTTTTTTGTAAGATTTTAAAGTACCGCATGGTACTTATCATGCAGTACTTTATAATAATAAACTTACTTTTTAAGTGCAATCCTAACGTCTATCATAAAAATGCCATTCACGACATAAAGTTGTAGGTATATAAAATTGCCTTCTTGAATAGCCTCTACAGAATAAAAGTGTTGTCATCCAATAATACGTTCCATTAAAACGTACATTTTCGATTTTATCACCGACTGATCGACAACCCATTTTGGGGTATTAAAAAGGATCAAAAATGTTTGTCACCAGTTGAGGTGGCCTCTTGGCATTGTATAAACAACCCCTTTGTGGCGCGCTGAGTGAGCGATCGGAAGGGAGGAGGTCGGCCTGGTTGTGATGGTGGTTGAGCCCATAAGTAACGGTGGACAGCGTCACCGCCAATATTGATGACAGCGTATGCGGTGACGTATGACGCACGGCCGAATTGGGAATGCATTCATCATATTAAATTACTTTTTGGTTGATTTACGATTTATAATTGGAATAATTTTAAACTATATGAATCTGAAAAATTTTGAATGCACTAAACTCTGAACCCATTGCTCCGGTTCTGAAAAATAGGTTGTTACTTCAGACAAAGTTAAATCAAGTTCGATTATGGAAAATCAAGCAAATCGGTGCAACAATCTGAAAATAGTCTTGAGATACATTTCTGGCCAACACACGGTCGACACAACACCATTTGTAGATTTTTATTCTAACGCCTCAAACCGGTTTATCTCGTCAAGTAACATAATAAAACTGCCAAAGTACGAGTTTAAACTCCAATTGCTATTATATTGTTATTTTCGTGTATTCTTGTATCTCTAAACAAGATAAAAGCTTTGGCGAAACATTTTCTTGGTATAAAAAGACTATAAAAAACATTTTAGACCTATCTAATGAAGAGTAATCCATCATAATAATGACTGAAAATAAAAATTTATGTAAGTACATTTTTGTTGGAATGTTGGAATAAACTGCAACGTACTGAATATTAGTGCGAAGACAGAAATATGTATACCTTACTGTCGGATATATATATAAATGGCGACCAGTATCGAATTTAAGCTCGAAAGCATGAGTTAATATTGTAAGCCCAGTCGCACTTCGCAACTCCATTAGCGTCGGCACAACTCGTAAGAACTAGCTAATTGCACCCACGTCGATGCTGCGGTTTAAACTCACTACTTTCAGATTAGTTTTGTGTTCCCTGAAATATACAGGGGTGTGGCTGAGCATTTTTTTTTTTTAATTATTGCCTAGCTCCGCGTGAAAAGCGTAAATTACTTACAAATAAACAAAAATCGAATGTTACCCACGGGAGCAAATTACCGGGATAAAAAGTAGTCTATACTTATATCAGCTGTTTCTGCGTATTTTACAAACTTAAAAAAAATCACAATAAATCGCATTTATAATATTAAATACAGAAAGATAAGATTATAGTATTGTTAAATTTAAGATTATATTGTTAAATGTAAATTTTTGACCAAGTGCTGTAAACATTAATTTCATTTTAAATAAATAACAAAAACATACAAAATAAATTTATATATACAGGAAAAAGCAACGAAACAAGTGTGTGAACTGATGGCCAGCCCTACGATAAATAGACTCATAGCCACCTAGACATTAATAAATAAAAACGTGTTAAAAAAATGTCAGAAATTTTGCCATTGGCCGTAATATTCAAACCCGCAACACATTACTGTACACAGTCTGATAAACTCATAGGGCAGTGATACAGTGGCTACAATGACTCTTCAAGCCGTCAAGCAACACGGCTATTTGATGGAATCAATAAAGCTGTATTACACTACCAAATTGCGGCACGTAACGCAATGAAACGTTGGTATACCAGTTGAGTCTTCGTAAAATGTTACTTGAACAATAGTATTGGCTTTTGATAATAATTTACATTCTTAAGCCACATTCGAGCATTATGATCTCGGTCACTTTAGGTGTGTTCCTTGTAAAAGTAAATCTTCTAAACAATATAATTCCGCGACATAGAAATAAACTCAGAACCTCGAGGATAAACTACTGCTGCGATTTAAATGTATTTATGTCCATAAAGTTACATGTTTCTTAACTTATTCAATAATAACATAATATCAGCGGTCTCGTAAACCTCTATTGATGTTTTTTCATCGAAAAAGATATTGCTTCACGTCAATAAATATTAATGAAAAACGGGCTCTCATTTTATATGTAGTGAAGGAAATAAAGCGAATACATATTTGCTTTATGGAACTAAAATTAGGATAAAATACATATTTTACCGTTCAAGATTATCATTTATTTTGTTTTTAAATGACGTAGTCTTGAACCAAAACGAATAAACGTTTTATTTGTAGTACTATATTTTTGGCAAAAAATGTTTATAATGTACTTGGAGTTATCGGTTTCAGCTATAAAGAAACTAACTAGTGCTGTCTTATTCCATGAAGTATTCCATTAGTTTCAGTATCAATCAGTTCCTTTTTATGGTCAGTACTTACTCCTGCAATAGCGGCTAGACTAGTCGTTACTGGGCTTTATTAAAAACCAACACAGCATAATATTATGTGTGAGTGAGATAAACTAGAAAACCAAAACTGAATAACTCCGTTCGCAGCACAAAACAAAACAAATTACATAAGCCAAACAACTTGCTCATAAAAATACTTGCAACAATTAAAGTTTTTTATAGAGTTTGTAACGTGTGTGCCGCGAGCTCATATCTCATGTAAAACAATTACAGCCAGGGAAGTGGGAGTAATATACTACCCACGTAATATACTTGACTAGAAGGACCATCGTGGGAACTGACGGAACAAAATATAGCTGCTAACTGTTAGCGACTACGAATATAGAGTTTGTGGCACTATAACTACTAGGCATTATGAAATCTAATATTTCTTGTCTCATGATGACGAATATAGTGCAAAGTGTCGTTTTTGTTTTTCAAAGTTTGAGATGGTGTTATGTGTGTGCTATTGGGCAGCCTTGCTTATTACAAGCACGTGAACTCGCTCGTCTCGTCGTTCAGTTACATTTATCGACCCCCAATTATAATTATCGTCTCTTAGATGTTTTTTTTTTACCCAAATAAACAACCAACCCGTACTACATCACGTACACACACAGGACAAGTCGAGCTAGTGAGGAAATTTGACGATGCGGTATCTAGATGTGTAATCCAAACTGTGGGTAAACAGGGATGATTGTTACCGCGGACATACTTTTAAAACTTCATAAAGGCCACGCAGTAAATTTTTCAGCGCCTCTCGCAGAAACCGGCGCCAACCGGCAATAACCGGAATATACCGGCTGTTGGTGGATTTTTGTTTGTGTTGTGCGCCATTATTGTGGTCTCAGGGGTGGGGGTCGGCCCATCACCGACTCGTTTTGCGACATTGCGAAAAGTTTTCGGACACGTAGTTTTTTCGGTTTGCAAATGGGTTTATTAAATAAGTTTATTAGGGTGAATTTGCTTGCTTTTTGTTTTAAAAATATGACTGGAAAGAGGGTTTCATAAATTTATCAAACTGATGATGAGTCATTTATTTATTCAATGTTATTGCTACGATACTTAAGCAATAGAAAATTGATTGTAGTTACATGGCATGCATTTGATGATAGATTAACTCACACGCAAATCTTTTCTATGTAGTCATATGAGATACCCAGAATCAGATCTCCGCGAAAAGGT
Source organism: Lapara coniferarum (assembly GCA_949316025.1). Lineage (NCBI taxonomy): Eukaryota > Metazoa > Arthropoda > Insecta > Lepidoptera > Sphingidae > Lapara > Lapara coniferarum. The sequence goes on from OX438923.1 coordinate 17,113,071, forward strand.
TGACTTTAAAAAAGTGCATGCAAAATTTATTGCGTTGTAACATTTGAGTACAATAAGGCAGTTAAAGAAGAATACTATACCTACCTACCATGAAATAAAGTATTATGATGCCGGCGTAAAATAGTTAATGTGAACTCCACAAAGGGAATAGTTTTTAACCTCACTGGGTATTAGAAATTTAATATCATTCCAGGAATCTAATTTCAACGAATATAATAAATAAGTATAAACTTGAAACTGCAAAACTTTGCCGTGTCTTGAAACGGGCTAAAATAAACTCCCAACATAGAAATAACACTTTCAAGAATTCAGCTTGAACGAATCAAGGAGAGCAACTAAAGTCGCGCGCAATTCCAGTTTATACTATTTTATATTGTTATGTAGAGAAATTGGCTAATATTTTTGTACAACTGAATGAACAGACGAGAAAATCTGCACGGCATTACACTGCAGGCATACAATGTTCAAAAATTACAGTTATAATACCAACAGTTTTATTATATCTATATTACGTCGGTATTATGTTGGTACAGACTATACAGTATCTACTGGCAGACTTTGAATAAGAGATATAATATCACTTAGTACTATGAATATGATTTCTTTTTATCCTTTTTCATAAAAAACAAAAAATTCTCACGAAAATGACGAGGCGCTCTATGATAACATGCACGGTCCCGATAAAAATGTAATCTGTACTTGTAAACTCTAAACTACTTGTGTCGACTCCTGGGAATTGAGGTGAATTATTAATAACGACCCGGAACATGTCAAAAGAGGATAATCAACCGCGACCCGAGAATGTATAATGTAAGAAATATTAATGTTTAATGTCCACCTGTATCTCTAAAGACAGGTGAATTTGCATCTATTTCAAGGACAATAGCATAGTAAACCTAACTAAAAGTAGAATGACGGCCGTGTCCATGAAATAATTACCTACAGCCACGCGGAACGTAAATACGCGATAGGGCTGCCCGTCTACGGTATTTTAATTTAATCTAAGATACTTGAGTTCCTTTCTTGTTTTGAAATTATAAAAGTTACCTATTATTAAAAAAAAAATCTTTGTGATTGAAATAAGTAAGCGTGGCAGGTAAGCCTCACGCTGCCTTTGACGCCGAAGGCGTCCTTCAGTGCGCGGGGGCTTCTGAATACGAGTAAGATCTTGCTTTTGTTTCCAAGACCGATCTATTGCCTTTTTTTTTTTTTTTTTTTATAGAGGCCATCTTCGGCGCATTAGGGACGGCTGCGGGCTTCCTCCGACTCACGTCTAAGTTTTCGTCCGCAACCGCCCCTGCGCGTACCGCTGTTGCGGTCCTTTTCCTGTTGCGGGGGCTCAGAAGCCCCCGAAACACCGTACCGTGTCCGCCTTTTGGTGTCCGAGGCAGCGTGAGACACGCTGTCTCGGACATGTCCATCACGGGGGTCACAGAAGTTGGCTAGACTAATGGGTGGGCGGCACGTCCCGCCCACCCGTGACCCCCGGAGGCCCCTATTAGTCGCCTTTTACGACAGGCAGGGGATACCGTGGTGGAATTCTCCAAACGCCCCCAATCCACAGGGCGGGAGACGTCGATCAGTCGTCCACCCGACGCCTCCTACGTCTCGTCTGGCGGCGGGAGGGATCACCACTGCGCTGGCGATCCCTCTCGGCACTCTCCTTCCGCGAGAGGACCGATCTATTGCCTAGTATTTTAGTATTAATTCCTTTTGCAATTATAAAAATTAAGTTGCTTTTAATTGGAATTTGTAACGAACAAAGAACTATGGCAGCAAAAATAACACCTCTATAGATCTCTTTAGGTAAGTGTATTTGATGATAAAAAAATCGGGCAAGTGCGAGTTGGACTCGCGTACTGAGGGCTCTGTAGAAACTTGTAGGTAAGGTATCTGAGTATGTAAGTTAAATGCAAAGCGATCAGCCCTGTAATATATTGTGCCCACTGCTGAGCACGGGCCTCCTCTACTACCGCGAGGTTAGGCGTTGGTCGATGACGCTGGCCTGGTGCAGGTTGGCAGAGTTCACATTCTCTCGAAATTTTTAAAGAGAGTTCTCAGGCATGCAGTTTTCCTTCATCACATGTAATTCGAAAAGTGAGAGGTATGTGCCGTGGGTTTTAAACCTCCGGACATTCTCTCAGCAGTCCGTTCCATTCCCAACTAGGCTATCGTCCACTTATAAGTTTATAATAAGTTCAATAGTTCGCTAAAATTAATTAATAAATTAATCAAATTAAAAAGTTTGTAAATTCGCTTTCTTTTTGTTATTAAAGTACATTTTTATAGTTTTCATATTTTTCCTTTACATATGCTGTAAGAACTTGTTTCTTGCCAATTTTTATGATTCTACGTCAACGGGAAGTACTCTGTAGGTTTTGATTCCCTTGCGCAATCGCAAAATATTTTTTTTATTGCATTGAATGACGAGACGAGCATGCCGTTCGCCTGATGGTAAGCGATAAGAGCACCCATAAACAGTAGAAACACCATCCAGCATAAGATGCTAAGTTTCATTATGTCCAGACGAGTAGGTACACTAGCTACAATCGCAAAATATGCGACATAAAACGTCATATCATTTGGTCGCGGTTACTTACAAGTTTGATTTTTTCGCAAAAAAACCGTAGACCTTAGTATTTAACTTAAATTTCAACTTGATATCTTTACTCGTTCCTATCTTGACAGACGGACAGACGGAAAGTGATCGTATAAGGGTTCCATTTTTCCTTTTGAGGTACGGAACCCTAAAAAGAAAAACAAATTTAATATGCGCAATCCCGATATAGAATCGCAACGGTGTGTGGAACCGTAACTAAATCAACAAGGGAAGACCCTCTAATTATGTGGCCCTTTCGTAGTAATTACGACGATCTGTGTTTGTTCTGTGTGGCAGATTTGAGAGGATTGGCAAAGGACCGCGCGGGACGGGGCCGACGACCGCCGCGCTACATTACCAGCTAAATCAAATGAAACAAAACGCTTATGTTATTACTGTTTCGTTTTGTTTGTTTTACGAGGATTTTATGTTTCAGAAGCGGTTGAGGGTTAGTGAGTTTTATTCGAGGTACTTTAATTAATATAAAATTATTATAATGTTTTTAGTACAGAACAATTAACTAGAAAATACATAGAAGCTCACGCCTTTAGGAAACTTAGGCAAAATCGCAAATGGTGAGACCATATTTTGCCGAGATTTTATCCGTCCTGTGATGTGATATGGCAAGTTAATTGCAAAATCGGGAACAAATAGCAATACTAGAAAACTCGTTTTTTTTTTCGCATCGGAAACTCAAATAGCTTCCCAAACTGCGTATCAAATTTAGAATCATAACCTTAACACAATCTCAGTCGTCATCAATAAACATAATGTAACACAACATCCCCAATGCAATAAAGATAAGCTTTGATGCACAATGCACACACAATACACATTTCAGTTCACCACGCTGGCCTAATGCGGGTTGTCAGATATGCAGGTTCCCTTACGATGTTTTCCTTCACCGTTAAAGCGAGCGATAATTCACAAAGAATACACACTTTTTTTTTGTCCCATACTAAACTCTTGCTAGCCTGACGAGGGTCGGCTTATGCAAGAACATCGGTCTTTTGGGTGAGTGCAGAAGGCGCTCGCAACCCTTAAAATTTAAGCGACCACGCTGAGGGCGACCCACTAACGGGTCACGAACCTCGGCTCAGGGCGGCCACTGAGAAGATAAGACATCAACGTTTGGGGAAGATGGTTTTTAACCTAATCCTATTTAATGGTATCGTACCTAGTAGTCTTCGGCACGCGGGCCGGAACTGCTAAGAGAGGTCAGGGTGACGGGGATCGCGACGAGGTCCTCGACGGCGAGGACGGTACAGCGGTATTTAACTTTTTAGAAAAGTCAGAGGTACGTGCCCTTGACTTTTGAACCTGCGGACATTCGTCTCAACAGTCCGTTCCACTCCCAACTAAGCTGACTTTTCGATGTTCAAATGTGATGTTTGAAAATTATCGGTCACATTATCGATGGAAAAAAACATCGAGAGAAAAACCACATACACCTATAAATTTCGAGCTAAGAACTAAACCTCTGAATAGTAAATTCGGCCAGTCCCAGTGTAATATTAAAAAAACTGGTATCATTATAATGAGCGTTGTTGCAAAATAAACGAAACACGCCCCATAAATAATATCTCATCAGTGATAAGGCGATCCCTGCAGGCGCGGGTGTGCGGGGCAGGAGGGGGAGGGGAATATTACAAGATTATTCAGTACCCCGCCGAGCATCTCGCCGGTTAACAACTTTGTCTAGTTGTATTGACTATAAATGTAGTTGTGACCTATTTTTCCAGCGACTAGTTTCGTGAACAGAGCAGGGTATGATCACGTAAATGATATGAAAACACAACATATATTATCACGTTTTTATCCCCGAAGGGTTAGGCAGAAAAGCAACGAGGGTAGGTACAAATTTTTAGCCATGTGTGTTCAGCCCCATGATGTGATAAGAAGCGAGCTTAACATATAGTGGGATGTAGTTGATAGCACATAATAGATAATAATCCTGAGTGTCGTTTTAAAACGTACCACGTATAAAACAACATATGCTTTTTTAACCGACTTCAAAAAGGAGGTTCTGTATTCGATCCGTATGTATGTATGTATGTTTGTATGTATGTATGTAAATTTGTATGGCCGCGAGTTTCTCAAAGGCTACTGATCCGATTTGAATGTGGTTTTCGATGTTCAAATGTGTAGTTTTCAGGGAAGGTTTTAGTATATAATTTACGAAGATCTTCGGAGATTCACAATGGAACTCTTTAATAACTAACAACAGATGACTCGCGAATGCTGCAATTGTATATATATGATATATTGTTTACACTATTTCATAATTAACTAACAAAAAAGCAATAAATAAAAACTTAAAAAAAAAACCGACTCCAAAACCACTTCAAACCCAAAAATAATGCAACTTTATATTCGCTTAGTATATTCGTATATTTGGAGTCGGTGCCTAATTTTAATTGAACAGTTTTTTGTATATTTGAGCTTGTATTTTTTTAAGGACTAGTTTATAGCCATTTATATCACGTAGATATACCAATCCCGGAAATTCACAAGTGATTTTGGAAAATAAACGGGATAGACTCGCGGCGCCGCCCGCGTTTAAAAGAACGCTCAAGCTCAACCTCCGTGATAAAAAGTATCCTCTAACACTCAGGAGTATTGTAGCTTCCTATTAATTAAAGAATTTTCAAAATCGGTACAGTACTTTTTGAGTTTATCTATTACAAACAAACAAACGTATCTTTCCTCTGTGTATTATTAGTATAGATAAATCCTAAAAAATTTAGGGCAATTTTTCTTTTTCAACCTGGAAGATGCCAGAAATAGGTAATAGAACATAAAATAAAAATTTTGTTTTGTTGTCTGTTTGGTCAAAATGTTAGAATTTTACGCCACGCTGTCCTTCCAATCCATTGGATTCAAAAAATGAAGTAAATTTCTGATTGATTTTACACCGGATTATTATTATCTGTTTACATGGTTATTGTATTCATATAAAACCATATTTGTTTATGTGTCGGACAACAATGTTATCTTAATTTAATTCTCGGAATGCGGGATTTAAAATCAACCTTTCATAACTGAAAGTAGCAAGTAAAAGACTGTTAAATTACTCAAATGGCAGCCACAATTTAAGTGCATGTTAAAAAATTTGCTAGTAGCAGTGTTGTCTTGTTCGGGGTAGAATCTTCGTTACACACAAAAAATCTTCGTTAAGGAAATTATAATGTATGACTCTATATAAAAGGATTTTATTACATTTTTGCTCTACACTTACAAAGTAGTATCAATGTATTTGCCTGTGCCGTCCACTGCTGAACGTAGGCCTTACCATGTGAGCGCCAACCATACCGGTCTTGAGCAGTCCAATGTACAAAGTAAATCGGTATCATTATCATCACCAGGCACACGACGTCCACTGCTGAACATAGACCTCCGCTAAAGATTTCCAGACGGACCGGTCAAAAACGACCTGCATCCAGCGTGTTCCTGCGACCTTTAGCAAAGTAGTATACTTATTCCAATTTATATAATTTATTTTTCATTGAAGAGACAATTTCTCAGAAATATTTATTCAATCTCCCGAGAGACCACGCTTAATACTTAGCCTTAAACAAGCCGTAATAAGATATTTAATAAAACATTGCAATCATTTTTCGTTGTTATTCGCAGACCCCTACAAATCCCTCTGAAATAAAATTTCGCTTTTATCAATGGAATTTTTAAATAAAACTATTCTACGGATTGTATCGCGGTTTTTTAATTTATAGTTTCTCCCGACGTTTAGAAGGCTTTGCATGGGGCGGACTGAGGTGTAGGTGGTTGGAAAATATAGTGTTACAAATCTACTTTCAATTTACAATTATACAATTTTGAGGTGTTAGTCATTGTTTGCGGTCCGGTCTAAGCAGTAAGACCTCACAATGTCTTGAGCTCTTACAGCAGGTCTTTTGGGGCCCGATTTAATTAGATGTATTACCGGGTCCCAGGATTGTGCAAGTTTCCAACTATGTTCTCAATTGAAGTCGGGATGTTTTTTTTTTATTTCAATAGCCTCGCGAATCATCCTAGGCAGGAATCGGTGTTCTTTGGCAAGGATTTGTGGCTTATCGAATCTAAGATAATGGTTGGAGTATTCTTCTGAGTGTTCAGCTACTGCAGACTTCGTAGAGCGTCGGTGTTTAAAGTCAGCTATATGTTCTTTTACGCGGGTCACTATATGTATTTTTGTTTGACCGATATAAGAGAGACCACAGTCGCAATCTGTCTTTTATACGCCTGGTTCTTCTAGAGGTATATGGCACTTGACAGGTGATAAAAATTGACTTATCTTCTCAAGCGCCTTAAAATAAGTTTTTATGGAAGCACGCTTCAGGATGTAGCCAATCTTGTCGATGACTCCTCTTACATAAGGTAATACAACTGGGACACGATCAACTGTGGCTGGTTTCACTCGGTCTCTGTGACGGCGACGTGGAATTTGGAGCTTGTTGTCTCGCAGTACTTGCTTGACATGTTGCAGCTCAGCAGCCAGGTGTTTCTCGTCACAGATTCCTTGTGCTTTCTGAAACAAAGATTTGCCCACGGTAGCTAACTGTTTTGGATGGTGATGAGATTCACCGTTCATACTGATAAATACCCGATAAATACCTGAACGGTTTATATATCTCTCATCTGAACCCATCCATAAGGTGAAGTGGATTCACATTGCAGTGTTCATAAAATTTACAGCTTGTTGATGCGCTCCATATGGTGACTGAGAGTTTCGAAGATGCAAACACTCCCTACCCTCTCTGATACACAATTCTCTCCATTAAAGTCAGCAGTACATGACACTTCACGTATAAATATTGTTGTTATTAGCGATAGTCAATTAATATGCAACTGACTTGTTTATAAAAATATATCAGCAATAGCTATAAACAAGAAATCACGCACACGAGAAAAAAAACCCGTGTAACTATACTAAATAGTGTTGCTCTAGTACTACACAAAGCTATCTCGTTTTCCAGAAATACGACAAAATAAATCTTTTCCACCATTCATAGCTTCGTGTAAACCAATGTTTGAGGTTTTGAAACGGCGCTAAGCCTCTAACGAGTGTCAGACACTTTTTCAATGTCGTCTGAAGACACTCGACACAATGTCACCTCCAGCTGCTACAAGAAACAAAGCTCGCGCTAAAGCGATCCGTCGCGAGGATTTAAATAAATGTCGACCAGTGTACCTCGCTAAGTGGAAAATCGGTACTTTGTAAGCCGAAACGGCGTCGGAGTTATCTACAGAACTTAAATTATAGTACGGGTTAGGTATTTTCGTTTTATCTATTATACTTTTGTATTGAAATGTTGGTGTGAGTCTTGTGAATGTTTTTTTCTCGAATGTCATTGTTTCCTTAATAGGAAGATCGACAATCTTCCTGTCTTCTGGTAGAAATCTTGAGTCTTAATTTTATCGCATAATATATTATTGTATACTGTGTATATATAGGTATATTTCATACTGTGTATATATTATGTATAAGAGAGTCACCCGATACTAAGTGGTCTTCGCCGGTCACATTCCTGAGTATTTTACTATAAGAAGTACTAGAAGAATTATGGATATGTCTGACTTTAAATAGGTACATAAAAAAAATGTAGTCTAGGAAAATACAATAGAAACGTGTCACACACAATGTATTTTTATGGGACAGTAGTACTACCGGTCTAGCTGGTCTATTCATACTAAAGACCGATACTTCTAAATTGTAGAGTTATCCATACACCATTATCGTTTTTTTTTCATTATAATTTATGTCTTCAATATTGAATAGAAATACGGAATACATGGAAACACAAATATCGAAGACATTCATGGAAATTTCCAAATCGATTCCAATTCAGTAGAAACCTGAAAATTATACCATTTCTACAGCTGAAGGAAACTAAGGCGATTAATCAACGTACAGACGATACGAGGAAACAAACGGATTGCGAACTAGCATCGGTATTGTTTTGAAGAAATAACAACCGTTTGTCTTATTATCTTTAAACCGATGTAGGGTGCGTTTGCTAGCAGGCAAGTCTACAGTAGTAGCTACTCGCATGGACGAGTTGGTTTCCTTAATCCGTGTTTCTACTGTTCATCATCATCATCAGCCAAATGAAGTCCACTGATTAACACGGGCCTCACCTAAAGACGCTACTGTACACGCTTCTTTACTATACTGTGCATGATGAAGTTCACAATGACGCTTGGACTGACTATATTTTATTTTTTATTTTATTCAAGGGGAACAGAAAACAGTTACACATTAAAAGCTAAAGAAAAGAATTTACATATATATTACATTAATAAACATGTAACCAACACCACTGTTCACAGATTAACAGAAAAAACGTTATATAGAAGTAACAAACGTCTATTACTGATCACAGGTAATAGAAAGTCTCAAAATCTCATACCTAACAACATAGTTTACATTAAGTTCGAGGAAAGTAAATCATAAATTGAGTTTTTAAATATTTGCTTTGAAAGAGAGAAAATGTCAACACTATGAAAATGTGTATTGTAGATTTCGACTAATCGACGGATAGGTGCACGAACCCCGGCATTGGTCTTACATGAGCCCGTGTGGAACAACCTTGGCACGCGCACCTCCCGTCGCATAACAGTCCTAGGTACTATATAACATAGTTTATTTGTAATGTCCATACAGTCAAATCTGTTATTACATATACCATATAGCATCATTACACTAATAAGCAAACGTCTGGATTGTAAAGTAAGAATCTTATGTTGATTTAATAGCTGCTCATGCTGGACATTTAATCGGCAGCATTTATAGTTAATAACGCGCATAAATTTTTTCTGAACTATTTCTAATCTATCATTATACTTGTCGTAGAGAGGATTCCAAATGGGTACAGCATATTCTAGTTGGGATCTTATTAGTGTTTTATAAAGCAAAAGAAAAGTAGAGGGGCGAACGAAGTCACACGAGGATCGCATAACGAAACCAAACATCTGAAAAGCTTTGTTTACAATAATGTCAATATGCTTATCAAAGTGCGCTGCCTCGGACACCAAAAGGTGGACACGGTACGGTGTTTCGGGGGCTTCTGAGCCCCCGCAACAGGGAAAAGGACCGCAACAGCGGTACGCGCAGGGGCGGTTGCGGACGACAACTTAGACGTGAGTCAGAGGAAGCCCGCAGCCGTCCCTAATGAGCCGAAGATGGCCATATTAAAAAAAAAAAAAAAAAAAAAAAAAAAAACAGGAATCCAGCGTAATTCCTAAGTCGCGCACAGAGTCTACTTTATTTAAAATTACATCATTTAAAGAGTAGTTGAAGTGGATTTTCTTTTTGTTTTTAGTGAAAGATATGGTAAAGCATTTAGGAAGACTAAGAAAAAGTTTGTTGTCTCGGCAGTAATTGTTAAATAAGTTGAGGTCTTTTTGAAGAAGTAAGCAATCATTTATGGTTTTGCAGGCTTTGTATATTTTTATGTCGTCAGCATACATTAAAAATTTAGAAGAAATAAAACATTTTTTTACATCGTTAACATATATGTTGAATAGAAAAGGACCTAAAATAGATCCTTGTGTGACTCCTGATTTGACAACTATCATTTCAGATTCAAGACCATTAAGAACAACTTTTTGAGTCCTGTTAAAAATGTAAGAGACAAACCAACGAAGTAAATTGCCTCGAATCCCATTGAAGGCAATCTTTTCCATAAGTAGTTTATGATCCACCTTGTCGAAGGCCTTCTGAAAATCTGTATATACGGAATCTACTTGAATACGGCGATCCATATTTTCAAAAAGGAAATCCGTGTATAACATAAGATTCGTTAAAGCAGAGCGTCGTTTAACGAAACCATGTTGTTCAGGTATGATAAGATGATGGAAGTGTGGATACAGCACACCGTGGACGAGTCTCTCAAAAAGCTTAGACAAGGTGGACAGGATGGAAATGGGTCGGTAATTCGCTATGCAGGCCTTGTCACCATTTTTATAAATCGGGGTAATAAAAGCTCTCTTCCATATATCGGGAAAAACTCCTTCACACAGACACTTATTAAAAATTAGATGCAGTGGAATATGAATGCTATTAGATATATTTTTAAAAAACAAAGGTGGGATACCATCAGGGCCTGCCCCTTTAGTTGAATCCAGCGATTTAATTTCTCTTAGTATTATACTCTTCGAGAGATAAATATTTGATAATGAGATAGAGTTATCAGAATAATTGCCAACTGGTTGCCATTTTCCAGGATCAAAAGAAGACGGCTCGTAAACTGAACAAAAAAAATTTGAAAACAAGTTACAGATAACTTTAGGGTCGTTGGAAGAGATATGTTTATAGTACATAGTGGCAGGGAAGTTAGTTTTATTCCTTTTGTTGGAAATGAAGGACCAGAAAAGTTTTAGGTTATTTGGAATGTTAGCCTCAACAGAGTTCAAATAGGTCTTGAAGCTTTTTATAGACTCGTTGTGGAAAAGCCTGCGGTAATTAGAAAAGTGTTCATAATCGTAATAGTTATGGTATATCTTCCATTTCATCCACGCACGTTCTTTGTTCCTGAATATACGGATGGGAGAGGCTGAAAACCAAACCGGAAAATGGCAATTTTTTTTGCGTGTTAATGGAACATGGGTTCTGATGATCCTATATAAGATATCGTAAAAAGCGTACACGGCATGATCAGAGGAGAGATGAGAAAGTGTCACGTCCCAGTCTACTGAGTTAAGTTCGCGTATAACTTCTTCATAGTTGGCTTTAAAGTAGTTGTGTCTAGAGATCGGGCGTCTTCTCATAAGATTTATTTCAATATTGAGGCGGGTGATTGCACAAAAAGGTGGATGGTGGCCGTCGGGATCCAATAGAGGATTACAGGACATGATCTGACAGTGAGCATTGGATATGAATAGGTCTAGTATTCGACCGAGATTATTTTTAAGAGTATTAAACTGCAGACAATTAACAGCTGACATAAAATTTAATAATATTCTACCTAGAGAGTTTGCAGCTAGTGCGACAGAATGATCATCTTGGACCATCCAATCGATTTCGGGCATATTGAAGTCACCAACTAGAAAGAAAGAATCATTTGTGGAACTATTAGCAATGTCTTGTAGCGTGTCAAGATATTGTGTGTAGGTATAATTCTACACGAGTGCGCGGAGGTACATATACCGCGCAGATCGTGTGCCGATGACTTGATGAAGAAGCGGGTAGTTGCACAATAACCTGATCAATCTCAGAATGCGCAAATAGGGATTTGAGTCTAGCAGGATGAAGCTCGCGACGCACCGCTACCAAAACTCCCCCTCCCTCTAGCTTATTAGAAGCGACACGATCGCGATCCTCTCTGAAGACCAGATAACGGTCATCGATAAACTCGCGATCGTGAATACTGGGAATAAGCCACGTTTCCGTGAGAATAATTACATCATAAGAGTACGACAATATATTCATAAAAAGAGTATGTAACTTCGTGCGAATCCCTCTACAATTCTGATAAAAAAATACAATATTACTGGTAGCCATTAGTTATTATATTACTGAGTAGCACACAACTCGCATGGGTAAGTCACTTTTAATGGTCCGTGTTACTATTTAACATTATCACTTATCTGGACTTGTCTCGCCATAAATAATCCATCCCAAATTCACAGCAGGCCCTTATTCTCTATGACACACGTTATTTTCACCGCTCGTAACACAACTCAGCGCGTTCATCACTATGGAAATTGGCACACAGAATTACATTTAACGCTAATCACACGAAGTTAACATAACGCGGCCGCATTACGAGTCGCTGTCATAGAGAATAAGGAGGCAGGTCAGTAACTCGCACTATGTAAGCCATTACGTGTTGGCAAGTATAAATCTAAGAAGACTAAAAGTTCCAGATTCCTGCAAACTTGCGTTGGGAATTTATCTCTGTTTCGAGACATTCTGCTTGCCGAGACATAGGACAGTCGCTTCAGCGCTGCAGCGATGCAGCTGCATATTATAGGATACGCGATGCGAGGCATTCGAGCGCTGCAGCTATTAAATGGATACAGTTTTATAGCGGCACTACGGCATGTAGAATGATGCTTTAATGCTGCAGCGTTGTGACTGCATATTATGAGATATAACTCGGTCCATTGCTACAGTAACTTCACAACATAGAGCGCAAGATGGTCTTTCTGATGATGCACTACGGAGCATAAGAGAGATTCATTTCAGCGCTGCAGCGATGTTTTGCACGGGATAAAAAATCAATTCGTGTGCTGATATATGTAAGCATTGGGCTGAACTTTAATTGTTTTTGGCAGTCAGATCAATGAGGACTACGCAATATTTTACCTGTACCGACAGCAAAAACTAGCATTTTATTTGCTATTTTAATGTTTTTATCAGTTATATTGGCAGTGAACTGTTACTTAAATCTTCAAGTAGGAGTAAGATTCATTAATACTGATTTTTTTTATTTTCCCGGACATCCTACTTTAATTGCTATTTATTTCACATTCAAGATGCATTCCGTTTACCCACATACAACTAATAAGACAGGCTGGCATGACTATAGCGATCGCGTCGGGACTCACACTTTGTTCTACGCATAACAATAGCTCTCATGCAGATTCTCCCGCCAGGTAAAATGCGAAGAATAAATGCTATAATTTCGCCGTATAATGCTCCAAGTTTCCGAACGTGTTTCACATTTTTTCAGAACTGACCTGCGATATTTCGCCCACAAAGAGTTCAAAATAACAAATTTGTATTGCGTTACGGTAGAATGTAAGTTATGGGATGTGTTTATTTCGTTATGAATAATGGATTTTATATTGAGAGTTATGAGTGATGGTAGTGTTTTCTACAGTATATGAACTAGCTTGGCTGGGCGGTACTGATATTATCTTATGCTATTCATAAATGCTATATCAATTTATTTCAGAATTTTTGTCCAAGTATAGCTGACAACAGATGTTATTCATATTATTGGCGAGAATAATGTTTTGTTGTCTTTGAGTGATATTTTAGCTAGTGAAGATTTAGGTTTTATGAGACTTAACATCTGTGCCATAACGACAGTACCATCATCATCATCATCATCAGCCTTTATCAGTTCACTGCTGGACATAGGCCTCCCCTAATGAGCGCCATAGCGCCCTGTCTTCAGCTTGCCGCATCCAGCATCTGCCTGCAGTCTTTCGCAGATCGTCATCCCACCTGGCCGGAGGGCGTCCTACACTACGTTTGCCCAGTCGCGGTCTTCACTCAGTACAAACAACTCACCCCTTATTCAAAGTGCTAAGTAGTGATGCTACAGTTGGGCAGATATAATTTTACAATCAAGGGAGGGACATGCGTTCATTTCTAATATAAACGAAATCTCTTCATAAGCTTTGAAGTGCTTTTGTCCTAAAAATAATTTTGAATAAACTTAAATGATTTCTCTAAGTAAAGATTCAGATCTATTGGGCACAATAGAAGTTAAAAGCAAATAATATCTGGAGAAAATTTAAGGATTCGTTTAGAAGTCCTTTGTCGGCGCTAAAACAGCGGGCAAATTTACGACGAGATGAATTCGGAATGATAATGACCGAAACAATTTAGTATCAATTTATTTGTAGAAACTTAATTAATGCATTTAAGTTTGGAGTTCATGAGCAGGGGCAATGTTCTTGTAATGGTTGAACAATTACAGCGCATCTGGAATCTCTTCGAAAGATATTTTTTCTAGCAGAAAACTTAAAACGCCATAGGTATGGAGGGTCATCATCATATCATACCAGCCCTGTATTACATACTGCCTACTGCTGAGCACGGGCCTCCTCTATTGAGAGGGTTTAGGCCTTAGTCTACCACGCTGGTCTAGTATGGATTGGCAGACTTCACATACCCTCGAAATTCTTATGGAGAATTCTCAGGTATATAGGTTTCCTCACGATGTTTTCCTTCACCGTAAAAGCGAACGATAATTGATAAACAGTAGGTACACATATAACTTCGAAAAGTCAGAGGTGTGTGTCCGTGGGTTTGGAACCTCCGGACATTGTCTCGGCAGACCGTTCCATTCCCAACTAGACTATCATCCACTATGGCTATCGTCCACTACCGCCATTTAACTATGATAAAATGTGATAATAATTTTATTACGACCTTTCCTTCTACTTTTGTTTGCTTGACACTAATTCATTAATATTATGCAATAGATTAAGATACCAAGTGTGTCTCTGTTTAGTGAATAATAATAATACTCTTCGGAGAAATAAAATCTTTAACCATTGAAAAATATGACCTTAATAAATAGAATGCAAAAGCTAAACTTAAGGAACATTAAAGCGCAAAAATCATAAGGCTGAGCATAAGCCAAAGATAAGATGGGATGGAGACGGTTAACAAACTAGGCAGATGCCGGCGCCGAGCCCGGAGACGAACGGGACGACATTTAATGAAGAATAAGAAACAGTAATGCTGTGTTTATAGTTTGAGAAAGAATTCAAAAGAAAAGGTTTAAAATGTGTAGATCTTAGGACTGTTTAGTTCTATTTAGGTGTGTTTACATTCCAAATCAAATCTTTATTTATATTGTCTTTTTTCAAAGGTTTGTAAGCCGTTATGAATATATCGCTTCAGAATGGTATCGCTGTATAAGAAGCGGCACAAAAAACCCTCAGCAATACAATCTGTCAGATAAAATAACATCACAAAATGTTACAGCTTATTCGCCTAGAAGAGCGTAGTTGACGCGTTGACATTCGGTTATCGTTGTCTAATGGCAATATGTATGTTCTGAGGGATGGAATCTGTGTTCCATTTCCAGGTCGTAATACTTGTTGTTAAGACGATTTTCTTGGTATAAAGGGCATCGTAGGGAGTGTTTGTGTCGGCAGACCGTTGGTCTTCCACCCGTCAAATCATATCTGCAACATATAATAAAGACGAACTGTCCACATTGAAGTGAGATAAAGGCAAGACAACACTATGTCACTCGATTTTATTTTATCTCTAAGTCTGCTGCCCCAGATAGATATCGTTTGATGCTCTCGTATCGTATTGCCGAGACCGGTCTGGTCTGAAAACGAGCGATTGAATTACAAACGAGTGTCCGAACGTCCTCACAAAAGGTACAAAACTCACAAACGTCGTTTGGTGTCGCCTTCTGTACTCACACAAGCCAATTTGTTTGCAGACTCTACATAATTGGGATCAACTAACGAACACTGTCACCTCGCTCTCGCTTCCGCCTTTGCCAATTGGATTTTTGGCTTAATGTAAAAATGCATTACCTTGTGACGTGCGTCTGTGCTGAATTTGAGAATCAAGTTCACGGAATTCGGCAAAGTATGTTATCTGGGCTTAGGATTTGTAGTCAATAGGGAATAACTCATTCTCTATTATCATGAGGCGAAAATAATAGTAAACGATGGACACATGAGTTTCACCTTTACCTAAGCCGTAAGCCGTGTCATACATAGGCGGTTGTATGACCTAAAAAGTATGTTTGCATACATACATATATACACGCACACGCCTTTACCCCCGAAGGCGTAGGCAGAGGCGCAACTAGTGCACCCACTTTTCGTCGTGAGTATTTCGTCCTACGATGTGTGTTGTGATGTGTGTGATGTGATGTGAGCCTATTTCCATATCGGGCACAAATTCCAGGCTCCGGGGTTATACAGAGCAGAAAAACCCAATATCACTTGGCCGATCTGGAGATCGAACCCCACACCTTCGCATTGAAGTCGTACCATAATATAACAAGGCAGTCTCGTATCATTGGCAGTGTCGCCAAATATATTTGCGAGAGCGAAAAATCGGGTGCGATTTGCATATGACACACGATGTATCGCGTCGCATTATTTGACAAGAGGCTGTGAACGTTTTTTATAAATAGACCTTTATAGTTTCAATCGTTTATCTGCCTCATCTACATTAGGCTGTATGTTGTTTTTATAGTCGAATGAAAATTTGCTCGGCCTTCAGTTATAAATAACAACACGACATATTTATTACACAGCTGCATAAGTGTGTACTGCGCTTGTCACCTAGAGATATTAGATTTATGCGAGACTCTCTCGGGGTGTAATATAAAGTATTTTTTTTTTTGCATCGAATGACGAGACGAGCATGAAAGCATAAAACGAGAGCATAAAAACACCATCCAGCATCTTGAGTTACAAAGTACTGTGTGGCATTCCACTGCGTTCGTCATCCTGAGACATAAGATGTTAAGTCTCATTATGTCCTGTGGTTATACTGGCTACAATATCCTTCAAACCGAAACACAACAGTGCATACACACTGCTGCTTGGCGGTAGAAATAGACATTGCGTTGGTACCCACCCAGACGGACTCTTACATATGAGAGCCCAACCACCAGTAAATAGTGACTTTATTAAGACATATTTTATGTGTGTAATGTTTTTACTCAAAAAACATGTCTGACCTTTTACTATATCAACGTAGCAAAAAGCAGAGTATTTCAAATTACGTTGTCAAGATATCCGATAGCAGAATAAATCGCTCAGACTACCGAATCCCCGTTTTTTCTTAAATGATGATAGCACACACATAACCTACCTAGGTTGGCTAGGGCTTGTAGTGTCCTCACCGGTGAGGATCGCGACGCGATCCTCTCATTATTTTTTAATACAAATGTTCTTTTATTTATATCCTTTTTACTGCCAGCCCGAGCTGGCTTTTTGTTTATTTCTCATCATTGATTTTACTCCCAATTAAAATTTCGGTAGTTATATTATAAGTGACCTTTGGTATTAATTATTATTATTAATATAATCAATTAAATTTATCTGGAATTATAATAAGTGCAAATATGTTCGCGTACGTGATGAATAAAATATATATTTTTTAAATTTATACATAGGTATTTATAGGCGGTGGTGACCACTTACCATAACATAACATTCATCAATTAACAATCCCATTGCCTGACAGCATAAAAATATGTATTTTAGATAATGTTACTCTCCAACAAACACCACCTTTTCATAAAACCCATACGAGTAGAAAGTTTTAAGAGCTGAACACTCACCTGAGAGCGACTGGAGTCGCGAGGGCTCAAGTTTAATTAGAACTGAGGCGACGTGAGATGCTATCGACGGAGCGCTCCTCCACACTCGACGTCTTACGTGTTCGTAGTTAAGATACGGGGATAAATGGCTTCCATTTCAATTATATTTGATTGTATTTTCGTTTTTATGTCGCTAAGACAGTGTTTTATGCTGAGTTTACGATCTTGCGGGGATAAATCTCGGTAATCAAATGTATATTGCTGTACAGACAGTCGTCTGTGTTTTTCATGGGTCAAGGTTACGGAATTAATAAAGCCGAAAGCTGTTTTATCCTACGTAATTTTTTACAAATAAATACTTCATATGTCATTATAAGACGAGCAAGCCCGTCGTTTTTCAGCATGGCAACCGCTTAACTAACTAGTTAACTGAACGGGATAATTACTTGATTGCCACAAAGAGTGGCAACATCACCTAGAATTGTGAAATTCATGTCTAATATATATCGCATCAGACGTCGCACCGAAACATGAATTTATTTTAATTGAAACAAGAATGTTTTAACCTTGCTGTTTGCGAAAAAATGGATAAAGCAATAGTACCTTCCCATCCAGGCTCCCGCATCCGAGAAATCGACCATCTATAGGTAACCCCCGTTTTTCTGCCAGGGATTAAAAATAAAGTGTATTTTATCATGCCAAAATAAGAAAATGAACCCAATCAACTCTACATTTCATAAATGCGAGCTTAACTAGTTAAAAACTAAGTTGAAATTACCGTGTCGTTTGCAACGCGTGTTCCGAGGGCGAGCCGAAGAAAAACACGCGACATTTATTATTCTGTTTGTGAATGTTTTGAGTCGGGAATAGCGCTGACAAAACGCTAACGCAAAAAGTTGCGTTTGTGTTCGGTTCGGGTAAATATTCAGTAGTTTCGTACAAAGTTATACACAATGCATGCAATGGATGTCTTTTATTTAATTTAATATTAAATATAATTGAAAAAAAATGTGACCTTTGTGTCATAATATGTATTGACTTTCATCGTACATAATATATTTACTAGAACACATTTCTGTCTGTATTAACATAATAAAACGTATCGTAAAAGTAATCTGGCCATAAATCATCTACGTCTGGGTGTTTGTCATGCCCGTATCGGAGCAGGCGACTGATTGAGACGGATGGCACGGATAACACTCTCGAGTGACTCGCC
This sequence comes from Lapara coniferarum, assembly GCA_949316025.1. Taxonomy (NCBI): domain Eukaryota; kingdom Metazoa; phylum Arthropoda; class Insecta; order Lepidoptera; family Sphingidae; genus Lapara; species Lapara coniferarum. Next base: position 17,131,870 of record OX438923.1, read on the forward strand.
TTTAACAAGAAATTCTGAGGTTCGGCCTACTGTTTTTTTATCATAGTATGAGAAACTACAAGTGTTACAGTGTACTCCACTAGCCTATTATCCTATTAATATTAAAAATGAGAAAGTTTGGATTTCTGAAGTAACTATGTTACCTTCGAATAGCTTGTGATGATTGGAAGGTAGACGGCATTCTTGATATTAAATTTTTATCCATGAAAAATGCATAAAACACACACACAGCATATACCAGAATGAAACCTTAGCCCAGTACACCTTAATTAGGCGTACTAACTTAAAAATAATAATAATAATATTATTCAATTTCAATAAAGTGGATCCAAAAGTCATTATATTTGAAGTCCATACCATTTTCTGATCTCAACTGAATAATAAATAAAGATAATAAGGAAAGCCTACATGAGTAGCAAACGTTACACAAATAAATTGTAGTTTTTATTTTGCACACTGTCCTTGGGAACTTGTAAGGTCAGCACAAAAACTAGATCCTTTTGATAAACATGTGTATATTGTTAAGGACTCGCTGGAGATTTGTCTTTGAAAACATTTTTCAAGGCGTCTGTGCCATGGATAGGTAGCGTTAGAAAAATATGGCATTGCATTAAACTTATTTTTTTTTTAAATGTGATAAAGCTTTCTAGACGGAATAAAGAATTATAAATATATCATGTAGTATACAATAAGTCATTGTAAATAATATTTTAATCGTCTTGTGTATTTTTTTTTTAGCAAAAAAGATTAAATAATTGCACATTTCGGCTCCTAGACTCGTGTATTTGCTATAATAGCCATTTACGTCATAATGCATCGATGAGACAACGGCCACCAAATTTATATGCTGACTTATAGATAGGTTGCTGTATATGACCTTGAATAACCATTCAATTATTCAATAATGATTTTAAATTAATACTAGACAGAATCCACCACTAAAATTAAACTAAGAAAGAACGAGTATTAAAACTTTTTGATGGTTCCTTTGATTTTTTTTGTAAGCTGTACATTGGGTATACGGCAGACAATAACGTGAGATGGTTATAGGCGAGTCGCTTTGTCAGACCAGTGTCTGGTCACGGCCGGAAAAGTGATTACTACTGGCGATGATATCTCAGCTTTTATTGATAAGTTCAAACCTTATCCCTAAAAGAGTAGGCAGAGTTACAACTGGTGCACAATTTGTCAGTCATTTATAACTTATGGTGTGATCGAGAGCAAGATTATTCCTATTTTCGACATCAATTCCCATAATGGGTAACTCATGTGTAGTTTTCTTAAAACTAAAATTTTGTCTTTAAAAACATTTTCATGCATTTAATGTAGTATTGATTTGTTTCTGCAAATATGATGACTGGCAGACATAAATTTCGCCTTAACATATTTCGTATTAAGTGCAACAAAAATAAATAAATAGATGTCCGTCCTGGGAATTAAACCCAGTAACTTGCGTTTTATAATCTAAATACACCACAACTTGGCTAATGAAACGAATCGGCGAAATATTATAAATTACAAAAATATTTTATGAATAAAAAATTCTTCAATACGAAAATCCGCTCCAAAAAACGAAGTAATTAGGTTATATTTACATAAGGCGTTAAAAATATTCATGAGGCTAACACCAGCGTTTCCTTACAAATTTGTGCGGGGCTCAGACTGGGCCAACACCCCGCACTGTGTTGTGTTTGTGTGCTGCATTGCGTGAGTGAGAATAGGGCGATACCAGTGACAAAGTAAAAAATGCCAAAGTCGGGAAATAGCGTTTATTTCACACACTGAATCAAAAGTTATAATGTTCAGCCACAACGGTAGCCAAATTCTCCCGGCGTTAATATTCGGCGCGTAGTCTCTCGTTGCTACGCCGTAGCTATGCGACGTAAGCCAGAAGTCGTCCTCGTAGCACCGTGCCACAGCTGATGAGGAAGGATGGTCCACTCTGCATAAGCGCCTATTTTCCTCTTCAAACTTGCAGACTTCTTCTTTCTTGCCGACTACTTGCTGTTTTCTTTCTTGATGTACCGAACTATTTCTATTTAACAAAACTCCTCAATGTTAGACTCGATATTCCAAAAAAACTAGTTTACTTAAGTACTCCGCGGCTATACCGTAGGGAGCTCTAAGAGGGCTTTCCCTCTTTCTAAGACCTCTTTTTCACTTTCGAAATTACACTTATTTTCGTTTCGCGCCTAAGTTAGGTCTATATACCTAAACTATTAGTGTCTTCGCACATAGACACTAAGTGACTCTATATACTAAACATTATAAAACAACCTTATGTGCATTACGAAAAAAGTTATTGTGATTTACTTACGCTAAGTTTAACACAAACGATGCACACAAGCAACATTTCTAAAAATAACTACTCGAACTTTAAACACACGTTCATCCCGCTACCGCAGCGGGGTAGGCAAAGTTCTAACCTACACTATGACACCGAATGAAACACTAAACAGTCCATACCGGGTGTGTTATAAGCGTTCAATCACCCTTGTAACAACACGATTTTTTCACTAAGTTCATTCACTACAGTCTATGACGTCACTAAGAGTTCAGAGTTCTATTACGTAATCGCGCATGCGCGGTATGGACTTTACGTTTTTTCTCTCTTCGAGAATATGCGTCCTACACAAAATTAAATAAGCCTTATTTTAATAAAAAAATCCTGCTTTTTTGTGGTGCCGTATATGAAAATGGACTGCATTATTACAATTTTCATAGTAAAAGAGCCACCAAACTTAATATCAACATAATATTTTGACCCCAACCATACCATTATAAACTGCCCATGGATGAGCACGGGCGTTCTCTACAACTGAGAAGGTTTTAGGCCGTAGTACACCACGCTAGCCTAGTGTGGGTTAGCAGACTTTACATACCTTCGTTTTTTTAAAATAATTCTCAGGTATATAGGATGAGGTGTTTTCCTTTACCGTTTTGACCCCAAACTTAAAGCTTTCCAGATCGCCGTTTGATTCTGAGCAGAAAAACTTACTATAACTTTACTCGACCTGGGGATTTATACTCAACTTCTACAAGGCGCCTGTGCTGCAATAAAACTACGCTGCCCACACAACTAAACATAATATACCTATATTTCCTCCTGTGGCGGCATTATTAACAACACTGCCACCTATCAACATTGGCTAGGAACTACTTAAGATGTCAACTAGATGACCCGATACTCATACATCGGACTTCGACGAGTGGTATCGACGATTAAGAAACAACGCTCCAGATCCCGATCCAGCTACAAGAGGTACCCAGTCTGCTGGTACCATTTGAAGTTTGGTGCAAAGGGAGGGGCCGCGGCCGGTCAGGCGCAACATCTGCCTGACTGGAAATTTCCCTTCCATAGAGGAACGCAACCATCTGTTCCTCTATAGTGGCGACGATCCTATCACCGCCAAACTCCTTTTTTTGAAGTCGGTAAAAGCTCCCTAAAGACGACACACATTACAAGCTAACAGCTAACTTTCCTATCACATTCCTTCACGAGTGCGGAAGCTAATGCTTCTCAAAGTTTATAATTATTAAACAAAAATGTGGCGAACTATAAACAGACCTGACTTTACTTACATCCATTTTAATTAACTTTATCTGCCGTGAGAAATGTAGGTCACGGAGCGAAACATCATAGACTTTATTGGCGAAAGTTCGATATTATGTCGAACGGACAATGTGTCTCGACTTTAATTGTAGTCTCTAAAAGCAGTCTGCCTAGGAATTTCATTGCTATGTTTCAGTTTTGAGCTCATTGTAGTCAGTGTAATTTTTCTCAAACATGATTTAATTGTTGATTTCCAACTGTATTGTAGTGCATGTCATGAAGTAATTCAAATATTACCTATTTGATGTAAGCGTATAGTGCTCTAAAACTCTGTTTCAAAACTAATAACTAGCCGTGATAACCTATGATTGGATTTTTATATCTATACTATTACTTATATTTTTTGTATACCATCGGTTGTCCTTGTAACAAATAAATAAATAAATAAATAATAAAAAATGAACACCTGTTTTGTAGTAACTATAAAGCTTGTTGTGAAAAGTTTCACATATTACCATTACATGAACGCAGGCGTATAGCAGACCGAAGTTACCTTTTTAAAATAGCAAACAATAATATCGACTGCCCAGAGCTGCTCGGCAACATAGGTTTCGTTACGCGACAAATACAACTACATAAGCCCAGACTGCTCCACACACTCCCAGTTCGTACCACCTATAGGCAGAATTGTTACACTATGCGTGCGTGTAGAACGTCTAATAACCGTTCTGTTAACCTTGATTTGGACCTTATTGTTACCAGTGTACCTCAACTCAAACATATTTTTAAAAAATATGTTTTCAGTAACTAGAATTATACTTTGTTTTTGTGTTTTCTGGCTTATGCATATACCTAAATTAATTATCTATTTCGTTTGGTATTGTATTTTTAATCGACCTATCAGCTATTTAAATATTAACCTACCTGTGAAAACTTGTAATTGGCCTTCATAGGTCTATCCTATGTTATTTTACGCTTTGTTATGTTAGCTGTAAGTTTTCTAAATTAATGAAAATAAAATAAAATAAGTAACTCGTAACGAACAAAGCTTAGTGTCTATAGTGTTTTATACTTTGCATTGGCTGGTGTTGGTGGTGCTAACAGCCCACGATGATTACCCTCAAATAAAAAAGTTCTTCAGCCATTGTTTGAATAAATTAAATGAAAACTGAATGGTAACGAATATTAACTTCTTTTGAAATAATGGCTTTTGGATCTGTCAATTAGACCGAATCCAATATTGATTGTTAAAAAGCGGGTAGATATTCAATAAATTTGCTTTTCCTTTCTGAATGTAGGATGGATTAAAGCCCGAGCCGAGAATATTGGGCTATTTACGTTTGGTATTATGATGCTAATCCTGAACATTACAAATATGGTAATGAAGTAACTTTTTACATCGCGTCGAGTATATGTATTTGGAAAAAGTTTATACAATATCGTGCTTTGTTTCGGTAATAAATTTTGTATTTCTACTATACATATTAATCATGCCAATTTATTGGAATTATATAAATAGTGATAAACAAACTATCTACGTTTTATTGGTTTTGTTGCGATCGAAAACAAACTTTATGCTCTGTGTTAATAGTTTTTACATCGAATTCCAGCAAATGAATTATGTTACAAGACGATAATACGTAACGTAATACGAAAAAATATGTTGCCTTATGTAAACAGATGTTTAATCTTTCTCATCAAATCCATGAGCAATATTAAACCAAAACCTAACAAAAATACGTGTGGCACTCGGAGACTGCCGCGGTAAAGCTATTGCATAGCATTTTTAATCAACTTATGTAATTATAATTATTTATTTATTTTATTTATGCAGTATTTTTTATTTTCCTTTGTTTTTCTTTGATATTAATTCAACTTTTTGAGCTACATTTAATTACGTAGAAAAAAAATCACAACTTACTATACTGTCTACAATGATAATATTATAGTTTTCGCTCGCGGCTACGTACACGTGAAAAAGATTATCCGGGAAGTCGTGTTTTTATATTTCTCAGATAAAAAGTAGCATTTATCCTTTCTAGGGGGTCTCAAACTATCTCCATGCCAAGTTTCATAGAAATTCTTTAAACAGTTTTGGAGATGTGATGTAACAAACAAGCAGAAAAATTGGCAGTTAGGCAGACAGAAAAGAATTATAAAAATCGCTGATCTGTTTTCCATTACTCTTCTTTAGTCACCCCCTTTCTTTTTTACCCCCTTTCTTTCAATTTACAAACACGCCGGGATCTACTGATTTATTAAAGTACGGTAAACAGGTAAGTTTGTTTATAGGAAATAATCTCTGGAACTACTAAATCGATTTCGATGAAATTTTGTATCGAGATAGTTTGAGATCCTGAGAAAATATAAAACGGGATATTTATCCCGTTTTCAAGCAAGTGGAGCCGCGAGCAAAAGCTAGTAGTACGTAAATGTAATGTTATCAGTAACACGGAGTATGTTTGTAACCAAATATCGGTTCTATTTGCCTTTATTGCCCGCAGCGGCGGCAATAATAATAAATCGTGGCTAAATGAACGCGCCAGACTATCGTGATTGGTTATTTTTGCAGTAATTTCGTCTGCTGCTAAATCTAATGTACTACATCTTTTACGCGTTACTAGCTTTGTCATGCGGCTTGCGTGTGGCTACATCGTATCTAGGCAAATGTTTGTGAACCGGAGTCTTATATGACAGAGGCGAAGATTATGAGCTCTTTTTAAAAAGGTGACGTCAACATTGCTAACGTCACAGGGTCCACTACATGACTTGAGAATAAAACTCCATCAGAGGCTGACCAAAGAGACATTGGTTGTCGGTATTTGTAACCAAACTATGTCACAATTATATTCTCTGTATTAGACAAAATAAACAACTACTGCATCTGCACTTGACAGAAATTATTTTATTTATTAGGTTTTCCAGAAGACTTAACATTACGATTACAATAAATTAAAAAATATTATAACTTATAGCTATAATGTAAGCCCAAGTCAGGAAAACTCAACATGTATATAATTTAAAGGTGATTTTATTTATTATATTCATCTCATAACCTGAATATCAAACCCAATATCAAACGACTGCCTCGGTGGCGTAGTGGTATTGCGTACGCATTACGAGTACGATTTGCGCGCTGAGGTCCTGGGTTCGAATCCCGGGTCGAGCCAAAAACATTGTGACTGGGTTTTTCCATCTTAAAATTTACTCAGTCGCAGCTCGGAGTCAGGAAGTTGGCGGTGTGATACCCCCGTGCCTCGGAAAGCACGTAAAGCCGTTGGTCCTGCGCCTGATCTCTCTCCGGTCATGTCGGATTGCCGTCTCACCGGACTATGAGAGTGAAGGAATAGCGAGTGCACCTGTGTATTGCGCACACACTTGTGCACTATAATATCTCCTGCGTACCTGGCTGATCTCCGTTGAGATTGGTCGCCGTGGCCGAAACTGGCTAGGAGGATTTCATCAAACCCAATACTCACAGTTCTCTTAACTATTCAATAAATTTCAACACACAGTTAGCCTTCAACTATAAACTTAACTTTTATCTTCTATCAAGCTATGTCTTAAACTTGGCTTTACATTTTAGTTGATATGTGCAACTTTTGTCTACATTAAATTGTATACCTGTAACCAATGTATAACCCGCACCATTGTACCATCGGAAGGGAGGCGAATCACGTCTCAAATAGTGGAACATCGCCCCTCGCCCGCCATTCTGTTCGATACCACATGAGACTATGTAAATAATCATTGTAATTACTTGAAAAAAATACTCACAGTTTATACAAGGCGATAAATTTCGAATGGTCGACATGTAACAACACCAAAACTATCCATAATAACCGCCGTCTATCCGAATGAAGTCATACAATTTTATTTTGGTCAAGGCAGGGCGGGCGGTGGTCGCGGAACTAGCAAATGAGATTAAAGAGCGTAGTCAAAGCTTTTAACGTGGCGGACACAGGGCTCCGGCAGTAATATGCTGCAGTTATTGTATTGTTGACGATATATTATGTTACAAATATTGTATTATGTAATATGAGCTCCGATGTTCGGTTGTTTGTTAAATGTAGCGCCACTGCACCAGGTCTGCACTGCACAGGGTCCAGATAGAGTGTCGACTGACGAGCAATGGTGGATGGTTTACTGGTGGTAGGTCTCTCATGTATGTAAGAGTCCGTTCTAGGTGGGTACCAACACAATGTCTATTTCTATTGCCAAGCAGCAGTGTACATGCACTGTTATGTTTCGGTTTGAAGAACATTGTAGCCAGTGTAACTACTGGAAATAATGAGACTTAACATCTTATTTCTCAAGATGACGAGCGCAGTGGAATTCCACACAGTACTTTGTAACTCAAGGTGCTGGATGGTGTTTCTACTGTTTATGGGTGGTAGTATCGCTTTCTATCAGGCAAACGGTATTCTTGTCTCGTCATTAAATGCAGTAAAAAATACATACATACATACATACATATGCACTCACGCCTTTTATCCCCGAAGGGGTAGGCAGAGGCGCAACTGGTGCACCCACTTTTCACCATTATTCCGGCCCATGATGTGATAGGGGGCGAAAAACTCAATATCACTTTGCCCGACCCGGGGATCGAACCCGAGACCTCAACATTGCAGTCGTACCAAAATACAACTACGCCACCGAGGCAGTCGTTATTATCAGATAATAAACTAAACAAACATATACCTTATAGTAAAAGGTGTTTATGCATTTTAAATTATAAATAGATCCTTTAAGGCGTCTCCATCATGAATTTTCTTTTCACAATAATAGTCTTAAGTAACATAATGCAATTTTTGACAAATGTAAACATACATACATACATATACACTCACGCCTGTTATCCCCGAAGGGGTAAGCAGAGGCGCAACTAGTGCACCCACTTTTCGCCATTATTCCGTCCCATGATGTGATAGGGGGCGAGCCTATACCAATGTAAAGTTCATTAAATTTGTTAGTATTCTTTAAACCTCAATGATGTATTTGAATATAGCAGTGCATTTTTATTAGTCAAGTACCCCTAAGCTTGAGACCGCATCGAACCAACGATCTCTCATGTTCCTCACTAGGCAATTCATGCTTAATATTACCAAATAGACCGCGTGTATGAAATTACAGAGCCGGCCAGCATCGCAGCGGCTTCATAATTGCGACGGGTTATCGATGCCTGTTACAGAATTAATTATAATAATTGCCGAATTGTAATAGATTGGGATAATTGTGCTCCCGGTTATTAGTTATGGAAATTGGATTTTCTCGGGTTTGATTCCGAGCTTTGTTTCAAATAAGCCATGGAATTTGATTTTCAGATTGAAAATACTCATGTTTGCGGTTTATGCGCTTACACAAAATGGTACTTATTGTTTGAGATAGATACCTAACTCGTGTCTCTCGATTATCTGGCTTGGTACAACGACATGTGCTCCTTTTTCCGCACTTAGCCCGTAAAAAGATCGAGCCAATGTGACAAGCCGACCAGAAGCGCAGGATCTTAATTTCTGCACAGGCTTCTCGGAGTGACTCCGGTGAATCGAGAATTTCTGTCCGTTCTGCATCTAAGTCTCGCACTTCATGATGACGTAGTAATTTTTTTCTTTGGTCAACAGGCATCCCCCACATACTCAACAAAGGGGGACTCCAGTGTTTGTGTCATGGGCAATGGTCAGTAATGGTACCTATAACTATGCGTAGAGATGCTCTGCCCAACGATTGAAGTCGATTAGTCAGACGTGGATCCGGGTGTAGCACGGCTTTTTGAGATTGTCTGTATGTACTGATGTGGTGTTTTTTGTTCTATGACGCAACCACGACTGTACAACAGGCTTTATTATTTTTGCTTCCAAACAGCAGTATGCGATATTGTATTGTAGCGGTTAGAAAGGCATTGTAGCTACTCAGATGATAATTTATCAATATCTTATAATGCCGGATGATCAAAAAAATACTATAGATGTATGTACTACTTTATAAGTCAAAATTCTAGTTGGTATTGCTACTAGAAGTCGTGAATCTTATCATCAGGAGATTGTTTCTCTCGTAATTTAGTTGTACAAAAGAATTAGATCGGGATACCTACATTTAGTAGCTGTATTTCTGACTACTATCGAAGGACACAACACATCAGTTGATTGGAATAGCAGAAAAATATTGCCTGTAAACTCTACTAGCACGGGAGCTACACGGAGTACAGGTTCGTCTACATATTCAGATATTTTTGTTGGTGAAAGCGCAGGCACTCACGATGTTACTATCCACAACTCACGTTCACGTAGTGATAGCCAATTAGTTTATGTAAATAGAAACCAGAGCAATCATAACACAGAGCCAATATCGGCGCACTGCACTACGACCACATAGAGTCGAAATGCAGTCGTCATGTGGTCGAAGTGCGGTCGAGGTAGTCTAGATGCGGTTGAGACGAAGCCCCTAGTGTTATATTTGCTTTCTTATTGCAATGGTATCGTTTCTAAGTGGCAAAGTTAGGACCATTAGTTCAGTTGAAGGTTTCCAAAATGAGTTTAACTGTTAAGGCAAATGAACATAAACGCTACAGAGAATTCAAATCATACCACAGAATACTGAATGTACTACGTAATGATATTAGGTGTATTTCAAATAATAAAACCTATTTCTAGCTATTTACATTACATGTCAATAAAGCTGAGGAGTTGGTTTATATTTTGTTACGCGCACATCTCTGAGACTACTGTTCTGTTGTTCCTTTTACCCCAGGAACAGACTATAATACGACCACATTCACGAGCAAACCCTAGTCTATAACTAAAACTGTAACCCATCCTCCATACATTTATAAACAAGCGCCGTGTCGTGCCCGCGGGATCGGATGCGGGCAGCGTACAAGAATAGCTCCCAGCCGCTATCGCAGTCACGTTATGCACACCCTTAATGTATTCGTGGCTAGATCAAGGGCGGATCCAGCTTTGGCGCCAGGGGGGGTCACATAGTCGTGGTCAAGTCACAAGAAGTTATAATTTAATTTTGAAAAGTAAAAAGTAGGTATTCTATTAATAAATGTAATTACTGTAGGTACTTAAAAATACCTACCTATATTTAAATAACAATTTTTTTTAAGTCTTCTCCCGAAACGCGTTAATGTTTCCGTATTATTATAATGCTCTTTGTTTTAATGCGTTCGTTCTTTTAAACGTTCCATTAGAGGTTAATTCTAGTTAGACATTAGGCGTTAGTCGAAAAAAAGGTCGCACAAGTGTCACACGAAATTTGACATACGTAATATGAATGGTAGCGGCCATGGCGGTGGCGCGACAAAATTCTTTTCGATGCGTTCGTTCCCGAATAATACGTTTGCCATCAAAGTATTATATTAAACTAGCTTTTGGTCGCAGCACCGCCCGCGTGAAAAAGATTTTCCGGTATAAAAGTCCCGCTTTATATTTTCAGGGAATAAAAAATAGCCTATGTATTAATCCAGGACATGATCTACCCACGTGCCAAATTTCATTGAAATGCGTTCAGTAATTTAGGAGATGTGCAGTAAGAAAAAAACAGAAAAACACACAGACAGACAGAAAAGAATTACAATAATCACTCATTTGTGTTCCATTACTCTTCTGTAGTCACTGCCTTTCTTTTTTATCACATTTCTTTAAATATACGGACATACTGATTCTACTGCTTTATTAAATACACTTAGTATAGTACTATACAATCTTAGCTGGCTGGTATGACAATTCAAATTTTTCGCGACGCGAAAGCTTTGTGAGAAAGTCTAACCAAAAATTCTAAAGTCGGCTACATAATTACAAATATTTATCATGTTTTCTATACATTATAAGAGATAGTATCATACTTATTTAACATATTTGATTTAAAATTGTATAAATATACTGAAATAAAGAATAACATCTTGACTCTTATATCAACGCTTTTACAGTGTTGTATTTTTCAGTTTATGAGCGTAATGTTTCGAAAGTTTTAAATCGCTTGGTAACGAAACGTAAACGATTACTTTAAAAAATCTAAACTTTGGATGCAAATAAAACACAGCTGTATATTTAAAAATTATGTTGTAAGTATGTTTTACAAAAATATTTGAACAATGAATTAGATATTTAAATTTAGATATAGAAGACTGAAAATGAAGATCTCCAAAGTAAATTATTTACCGTACCACTAAATTTGTGATTTAAGTTTCAGTACACACATTATTTCTTTGTAATGTCCAATAACCAATTTAAATGTTATGAAAGGATAATCGTGAAATTCTATCGATAAATCAAAATGAACGACTAACAAAAACTATTATAATAAAAAAACCTCTTGATTGTAATGTGTAAGATTTGATAATAATCTAACTCTATTTACATACGATAACAAAATCCTTGAATATAAAATCAATTGCATTCAAAAATCGATTATTTGTTGCAACCGATTTTTTGTTCTCTTCCTTACATACTATCCGACCTATAAGGAGTATTGATATCTTACTGATACTTCGAAGCAAATCAATGCCAAAATAACTTTCTACGCCTTTTTTAGTCTAATCAACAAGTTCAAAAACGTGAAAAATAGAGATAAAGGGCCTAAAAATATGAGCGATGGCTCATTCGATTCGTAATCACCTCTAGAAAAATATTTTTGAAGGATTTTGGTGCAGGTAAAAAATTGCAATTGTTATTAACAAAATACGATGAAAAAAAAGATATTTCGTTTTTTGTTTATAACTCGAAAAATATTAACATTTAAGCAATTTTGAAAAAAGCTCGTTAAAGAGGAGGAAATTTCCAATAAAAAAGTTCTTACTCCTACAATTCTATCTCCATTATTTATAATTTTAAATACACGTTGAAAATAGGGCTCCGCGCGGTAGTTACGGCATGCGCGCGCTGCCGCTAAAGAGAGTTCAGCAATAAAAATAATTTATTTATAACATAAAATGTGATTTTAAAAATTTGAAAAAAATCTTGTATCTTCTTAACTCTTGAAAGAATCGAGCCCTGAAGAAAAAAAAGTTTAATCACCATTTTTCAAAAAGTTATTCAATTGTTAACTAACCAATTTTTTCACAATCTCCATTGGCATTAACAATGTGATGAAAGGTATAAATAATTGGCCTATAAATTTTAAACTTCGTGGAGCCCTTTTGATGTATGTACTTTATAAGATCCTGCGGTAAATTTTCATTAAAGTTTATTAATTTGTTAGTTATGATTTTTTATAACTACTTAATTTTATAAATTTTGTAATTTTTCAATAGTTATAAAAAATCATAATTAATAAATTAATAAACTTTAATGAAAATTTACCGCAGGATCTTATAAAGTACATATATCAAAAGGGCTCCACGAAGTTTAAAATTTATAGGCCAATTATTTATACCTTTCATCACATTGTTTATGCCAATGGAGATTGGGAAAAAATTGGTTAGTTAACAATTGAATAACTTTTTGAAAAATGGTGATTAAACTTTTTTTCTTCAGGGCTCGATTCTTTCAAGTGTTAAGAAGATACAAGAATTTTTTGAAATTTTTAAAATCACATTTTATCTTATAAATTTTTTATTGCTGAACTCTCTTTAGCGGCAGCGCGTGCATGCCGTAACTGTCGCGCGGAGCCCTATTTTCAACGTCTAATTAAAATTATAAATAATGGAGATAGAATTGTAGGAGTAAGAACTTTTTTATTGGAAATTTCCTCTTCTTTAACGAGCTTTTTTTAAAATTGCTTAAATGTTAATATTTTTCGAGTTATTAACAAAAAACGAAATATCATTTTTTTTAATCTTATTTTGTTAATAACAATTTCAATTTTTAGCCTGCACCAAAATCCTTCAAAAACATTTTTCTAGAGGTGATTACGAATCGAATGATCCATTTCTCAAATTTTTAGGCCCTTTATCTCTATTTTTCACGTTTTTGAATTTATTGATTAGACTATTTAACCCATTAGGGAAGAAATTTCAATAAAATACGAAACATGTCTTCCATCAATGGTGTTAAAAAAGTTTACGATAAATTTGAATTAGATTGGACCACGGAATCGCGTTGCCACATACAAACTTTGCCCCCCTTTTTCATCTCCTTAGGGGTAGAATTTCGGAAAATCCTTTCTTATCGGAAGCCTACGTCATACAAGGAACACACCCTCCAAGTTTCAGGTCTCTACGATCAGCGGTTTAGGCTGTGCGTTGATCCGTCGGTCAGTCAGGACTAAGCCTTTTATATGAATAGATTAATTAAATATTTAAAATCACTACATAGTATAAAACAAAGTCGCTTCCCGCTGTCTGTCCCTATGTCCCTATGTATGCTTAAATCTTTAAAACTACGCAACGGATTTTGATGCGGTTTTTTTAATAGATAGAGTGATTCGAGAGGAAGGTTTGTATGTATAATACATGCATAATATAATAGAGGAACATTGATAATTTAAATGGTTTCTAATGTGATGTCGTAGATAAACACATTTTTTTGCGCTTATATTGCAGACGCTGGCTAAACTCTACGAGATAGATTAAAATAATGTACTACACTTTTGTACACCTTAAAAAGGTCTACAAAAAAGTCCGCTATGGTTTATGCCTATCTCTTAGGGATAACCCACAATAACCATTTTTTATACTTTACTTTTGACGAGAAATAATGGCTTATATTTTACGAAGCGATTTTAAGCAAAACAGCATTAATCCTTATCCAATTAAGTACCATAAATACATTGTGCATTTAATATAGATCAATATGGCCCTTTACAACATGTAATTTAAATAAATATTTTCGAAAATATTACAGATTTAAAATGCAGGGACATAGCGGTCGCGGCGGTACCGACCGGGGGGACGGCGACGCGTGTCTATAAATGAGAAAGTTTGGAGATAGTTTGAGATCCTGAGGGTAGGCTACTTTTATCCCGGAAGAACATAACCCGGGAATTTTATACCGGTTTTTATTTCTCACGAGTGGGGCCGTCACGGCCTAACCACTGAACTGATTTCGATAAAATGTGGTAGGGAGATAGTTTAAGACCCTGGGAAGGACCTAGACTAATTCATTCTTATCTCGGAAAAACTTCACCAATGGATGGAGTGATTCAAGACGAAGGCTAATGTGTATATTACATAAATATTTTGTATGACAAAAAACTAATTTCAGCTTGTAATATGCTTTGCTACCTGAGCGAAGCCAGGGCGGGCCGCTAGTACTTAAATAAAATCTATATTGTGACAAAAAATATATAAAAACATAATGTTTAATAATTTTAATTAGTGGTCCACCTAGGTTCTGGACTCCGTCCAGGGGGGGGTCATGACCCCATGACAACCCCCCCCCCCTGGATCCGCCCTTGGGCTAGATGGACAGTCACTGATATACTTATACGTGAGCTATAGTGTAGCAGTGTCGCATTTTAATCTGTTTTGTGTAGGAATGCCGGGCTAAGGCATAAACTCTGTAATAAAGATAAAAATCAGTCATATTTATTTTATAGAGCCAAAAAAAATCGCTAGTTTTCCTAAAAGTTGGCATCGCAAATTCAAATTACCTCTGGTGTGATAGATGTTTACGTGCGGTGAAGATTTGTCTATCCAATTATTTCAAGCAAATATCAATATAGGAGCAATAGCCGGCCAACAACTTGAGCACAGTACAGTGTAGTGGGAGGTGTTTTTTCGTACGTTTAGTTAATTTTATTTTTCAGTATAGGTATATAGCAATTACTTGAATTGTTCAAAATACTAAATATTTTATTTGGGACCCTCTTTTTCAGGTATGCGTAGAAATATCAAGTTAAAATGGATATTAAATATTCAGTTTTACGATCTCTTTCAACTGTGAAAAAATTAAATTTGTATGTCAACGCGATCAAAAGATATGACACCATATTGCGATTTAATTACTCCATAATATCATAATTTCAGTACTTCATATTATTCTCTATCTTTCAATAGTATGTTTGATTTTTTTATATTTTAATTTTTGTTTTAATTTTATTTTATTTAAGTATGTTGTCTGTGGAGAATGCTGTGTACACCTATAAGTAGCATACATGTCAGATGTTGTACCTTATTGTTTTACTGTATTTTAATGTTGTAATATGTAGTGCTGTTGGTGTACCTTATAACAATAAATAAATAATCAAATTTAGGGACTTAACAAGGGCATAAAGGGTATACAACCTATAGGGTACTTCCTGTTGACGTAGAATCATGAAATTTGGCAAGAAGCAAGGTCTTACAGCATATGTAAAGGACAAAAAACTGAAAACTGCAAATATGTATTTTAATAACAAAAAAAAACGAATTCACAAACTTTTTAAATTTCATTAATTAACTTCCTTTTGTTCGCGGCTCCGTCCGCGTGAAAAACATTTCCGGGATAAAAGTCCCGCTTTATATTTTCTCGGGATAAAAAGTAGCCTATGTCCTTTCTTAGGCTCTAGAGTCTAGACTATCTGTACCAAATTTAATTGAAATTGGTTCAGTAGTTTTGGCGTAAAAGCGCGACAGACAGACAGAAATACTTTCGTATTTATAATACTAGTAAGGATTTTGGCGAACTATTGAACTTATATACTTAAATGTCTCACCTACAACTTTGTCGGAACCCGCGGTACGCGAGTCCAACTCGCAGTCGTCTGGTTTTTGTTCGTTGTGGCACTTTTCTCATTATTTATAACTACATCGATTTATTTTTCTCGTTTCATATAGAAACCTTCTTTTGTAGACAGCAGGATCAAATCCTAGTATTTTTTAAAGTATTTTGTTTTATAGTTAAATAACAGCTAAGTTCTTGGATACTTATAAAATAATAAGAAGCGTATTGGGAAAGTTTCATAAAGTTCCTACATTAACAATCTCTAGAAGTTTTAGTTTGCTTCAACTGAAGCGGTACTACATCGCGTTGGGTTACCTCAGGCTGCAGATTTACGGGAGTAATTTGAGTTGCTTATCAATGGTAGTGACGCTCCCCTTAATGATCTTCCTATATCTCAAGGAATCCCCTTTGGGTAATATTATATTAAAATCATATTATCGTGTCCTAATTGTAAGGGTGCTTCTGAAATTATGATAAATGAGTCAATCAATAAATAACTCACTCAATCCTCGTTATTTAAAACGTAATACCAACCTTAAGACCTAGACCACAACGTAGAAATTAATGCGTATCTGATTTCAGCCTTAAGCTGTGATTCTGCAGAACGTGGTAGACGGCAAACGGCAACAGCATGTGCCGCGACGGCAGACGGCACTACTATGCAGTATTAAGTTGTATGTAGTAGTGCTTCTGTCGTCGCGGCACATGCCGCCTGCCGCGTTCTGCGGAATCGCAGCTTTACACTCGACTGTCAGTTGAAAGAATAAGGAAAAAACCGAACCGCAACCAACAAAGCAATTAGTCACGTCCGAGTATAAACTTACTCGACCACGTTTTCTAATTAAAACAATTTGAAAGTTCATTAAACTCGGACGAGGAGTTTTTAATCATAGCCGACATCTTTTACTTTATAATATTCGAGGATAGAGTGAATGCAAACAATTAAATTCTCGTTGCTGATTGGCTATCTGTATACTACTATACCTGCCCTGTATTATATACTGCCCACTGCTGAGCACGGGCCTCCACTACGATTGAGAGGGTTTAGGCCTTAGTCCACTACACTGGCCTAGTTCGGGTTGGTGTTCACCAACCCGCAAGTCTTTCACATACCTTCGAAATTCTTATAGAGAACTTCTCGGTCATTCAGGTTCCCTCGCTGTGTTTTTCCCTCACCATTAAAGAGAACGATAATTCACAAAGGATACATTTAAAGTAACTTTTTAGAGCAGTCATTGGGTTTCGAACCTGTGGACATTCGTCTCGGCAGTCCGTTCCACTCATAATTAGACTATCGCTATCGGTTATGTATATATTTTGGTATAATTGACTGGTCCGAATAAATTATGCCCCAAACGACGACGACGACTTTCGGTAAAGAAGTAGTATGCGTTTCAGGACCAACTAAACCACTTTTCTTTAAGCAAAAAATATATAAAACTGCAAATTTTCATCAACTCTACGTAAGCTAGCTTTTTATATGGAATCGATTGCATTTCGTTATTGCATCGAAGTAGCTTCGAGTCAGTTTATTACATTTGTGCACCAACTCCATTGAGTTTCTAAAACTAGTCCAATTTATACGATACATCGAATCGGATTTAAAATGCAGTTAATACATGAAAAGAAGTTATTCAATAACATCACTCCTGTATTATAAGTATATTATCCACTACTGAATTCGGGCCTTCTATACTACTGAGAGATTTTTTAGGCCCTAGTCTACCACGTTGGCCTAGTGCGGTTTGAATAATAGAGCAAAAATATTATAGATAGTAGGTATAAGGCATTCGTGCAAGGGCCTCCTCTTATTTAAGTGAGGCTAGGCATTTTGTCGATCACGCTGACCGCCTTGCTTTGTAATACAAAGTTCTAAATAAAGTAGCTATTGTGTATAGGAAGTCTAATAGTTAGCAGGAGGCTTTCTCGTCACACCATTTAGATTTTGTACCATAATGTCCTTTGAAAAACTATCAGTTATAATATTATTACTGATGATAATTACTAAATAGTTAACTACAAAAATACAAGTCTAGCTCCTAAACACCACAGATGCATGCTCTGGGGGCGTGTCGAGAGTTTATTACACTTCACGTCAGTCTGAAACTGTTAGTAAATAAATAAATAATATCTAATATTTCTCTTTCATTCTTATTCAAACTTTACAACCGCAAGAATTGCTGTTTCAAAATAAAACTAAACAACCGTCAGTTCCCGCTAAAGGACATAATATTAAAATTTCCAATAACATTGTGCTGCAAAAGTTGTTTGACATATTGAAATGTACCAAACGTTCAGGACTTAGCATATTGTATTGTAGACGCGTCCCACAGAAGTGACAAGTAAAAACACAAAGCCGCGGGCGCGCGCGGCGTGATTGCACCACACACACACACACACACAGCAGTGAGGGGAGAGGCGACCGCAGTCACTACTAACCTAGTTATATAACGGATTTCGTTTGAGATTTTCCAGATGGGATTCGTGGGCCTTTAAGATTTAAGAAAAATACTGACAGGCTACCAGGTCTATAGTATTGTAGATTTTATACGATTATTACATATTGTTTAATTTACTATTCACCTCTCGATTCACCTGACTTCATCTAAAACAAGACATAATTAATTATTTTTTGCCCTAAAATCCTAAACGACTTCCAGTAGGTAATTTACGTTTTTCGGCGCGAGGGCATCAAATATGCAGGCTCTAATTAAAATTATAACAGTAAGATCGATTTCATATGCTGATTAAGTCCATGATAGGCTATTCAGAACCTCTACCATATAACTTTTGGTTTCACAGGTCTCTTATAGAAATATCTGATAGAAAAGTCGCTAGTAATTAATTTATTTATTGTTCAATGAAAAAGACTTTAACTCGATGAAAATAAATACAGACATGGAGGAGTTTCCATTATCAAGTTTCCGTTTGATTTACTAATTTCACTCGTTACCAATGAAACTGGTAGTCTACTCGATTCTCAGTTGTATAGTCAGTTTCCCTACTGCATTTCGCACTGTGTCCCGCGTAGAGCTCGCGGACACAGCCGTCACATTGTTACGAAGTTGACCGTCGCGTCCAACAGTCCTGCAACTTCGGATCCGCCCGGGAATGTGCGTCGATTGAGGGAACTAACGCGATGCGGTTTACATTTTATACAAAATATTCGGTGTGAATCGCGGCTACACCCATGTGTTTCTTTCCTGTGGTAAAAGTTTATCTGTATAATATGTGTCCGGCAGAAGTAGCCTATCAAGAACATGATGGGATATGATCTATTCGTGCACAAAATTTCATTCTAACACATTCAATAGTTTCTTCATTTAATTATAACAAACATTCGACATAAAAGCTCAACTGATAGAGAGCCATCATAATGCTAAAGTATTATGTGCGCCACAATTTTTTCTGAATATTAGAATTATGTTTTTTAGTTTTTTTTTTATTATTTATTTTTTGTTACGGTCTAATCTCTTGTTAGCCTGACGAGGTTTGGCTTTTTCCGTAGTATTATGATGCTCTTTGGTTGGCTTATACAAGAAAACCGGTCTTTAGGGTGAACGCAAAAGGCGCTCGCAACCCTTTGAATTAAGTGACCATGCTGAGGGCAACCCACTAACGGGTTACGAACCTCGGCTCAGGACAGCCACTGGGAGAGGATGAGACATCATGTTAAAAATGTGCGAACTTATATAGTTTCGCTTACTTGTAAACCATAGCGCGATCTAATTCTATGCTGGCGCCATCAATTGAAGCACAAGGAAAACTGAGTATTATTTATTTAGTTGGATTTCTATAAAAATGTATTTTTAGTTTAAAATATTGTGTTGCCATCTGTCCTTGATAAGTATGCCGAATTTTTATTGAATCCGACATTTTGACGTGGGTGAAAATCATGTTCAAAGTGCAAGTTACATACATACATACGTCTGAAGCTAATAAAAGCATGTTAAAAATGGGACTGCCTCGTTGTGTATTGAAAATGCGATACAACTGCCGCTTTGAAGTCGTAGGTTCAAATACTGGGTCAGATGATATTGGGTTTATTGCTCACTCAGAATCCTCCCGGCATCCGGAAGCTGTAATATCTGATACGGCAATCAACTAAAAGGGAGTGTGGGTGCACCTCAGGAATAGAGGGCGTGAAAGTAGAACTTATGTATGTAAAATGAATACGTCATATTTGCTAGAAAAATGAATCTCTCTGTACACGGCCACTTTTGTGTCTAGTGAATATAAACACAGAATTTTGAATAGTATTACATAGTATTAACAACGAGAAGACTTTCGATATTGCTACATTCCAGACTCGACCCAAATAATAAAACTATTTCGGTGACAGGATTAAACCGACTGCCCTTCATTCTAGAGCCAGCCTAATAGCTGCTACACATTACAATATTGAATCAGTTTGTAAGAAATATTATGAATTCGAATTATAAATAGAATCTCAAGGAAGACACTGTGAACACAAATTGAAAGAAGCCGTGGGCGAGACAGACGGCTCAGAAATGAAAAGGCCTTGTTTACAAAACGAAATGTTATCTTACTCAATTTATGAATGTAAAAGCTTTTTATGTTTTAAAACAAACAAATACACATCACTTCTTTATTCCCGAAGGGATATCAGAGGTTTAATCACAGCACCTACTTTTCGCCAAGTGTGCTCCGTCCCATGATGTGATAGGGGGCGAGCCTATCGCCATATCGAACACTAAAATCCCGACTCAGCGCTAATAATGGGCAAAAAACACAAAATCACTTTGCCCGACCCTGGATTCGAACTCGGGACCTAAGAACTTCGCCAATTTTAAGTAAGAAAAACACACAGGTCTTCTGTGTTTATTTATAAGACTAACCGAAGAATTGCCTTGCTTGGAACTTGAGATATGAACCGATATTATGATACATACACATATTATAATATAATAGGGATACACTATCATGTTCTAAACACAATCGATGAAGGAGATGCCCAATTCTAAACGCAATGGCGTGCAGGATGCAGGAGAATAATATGCGATAACCTTTATCAATATTGTAATACCAAGCACTACGAAATTCCTTCGGGAACAACAGCCATACAAGTTATATTTGTACGAGTATTTGCAGACAAGATCGCTAAGTAGTGGTTCGTGGGGATGTGGAAGTTGAGCGCTGTCCCCCGCCACACCCCCGCCGATAGCACGCGATTACTCGCCATTGTTGTGTTATCTTCATCTTCATAACAACTCATACTCAACTTGTGAATTATCCAAAGAATAGGACGAGACCAGCTCATGTCTTTACAAATTATAAAACAAAACTAGGAGATTCTGCCCTACTCGGTGTAATACATTCAGTTTTGAAGATGCAACTAGTGCACCCACTTTTCGCCGTGTGCATTCCGTCCCATGATGTGATAGGGGGCGAGCCTATCGCCATATTGGGCACAAATTTCAAACTCCAGGCTATTACTGAGGAGAAAAACTCAATATCTCTAAGCTCGACGTGGGTATCGAACCCGAGACCGAGGCAGCAGTATTAAGAACAATCATGTTTAGTAAACACACAGATATCTTTCAATGTGGAACAGTATCGCTTGCGCAATATTTGACGGTATGGTCAGAAATATTTGCGCCTAAACGGACTCTTTGACAAACGCGGTATAAAAACAGAATGTAAGGCCACGCAAATTCACTCTGTATGTTTATGAAGTTAAAGTCGAAACAATGAGGCCGTCGCTACCAATCTCATAAAATTATGTCAATTTGGAAAGCAGGTAATTTATACAGCAGTCGTCAAAACAGATGGATATCATTATGATAAGAAACGAGTCCATAAAATGGAACGACGTGATTAACAGACCTATCTAGCGTTCAATTGCGAACTGTAAGGTATTGCGCAGACTACCGACTATCCAGTTTGTCTCCAACAACTCTCGCTAATGAATTGATAGATATTTGTCTGTAATTTAGTATACATTATTCATCACAAGAGAACTCCTGGTTGGAAAAATTTTGATTAGATCTATTAATTATAATTAATAGTAATAACTTTATTCATTATATCAGATGTCGTGTTTACGGGTTGCCTGTATCAAAAACTGATCAGCTTTTGCAAATTTTTTACAGAGTATTTTTTGTTGGATTAAAATCGGTCATGTTTGTCCTCCTTTAGCCAAGTAGAGTAACAGCGTACCGTAGCGTCACATCCCGACTGTAGTTAGAACAATTTTCCATTAATTACCGCACCAATCTAGCGCGGGTCGTTACTCTGGCGCGGCTAAGGGACGACAGTAACCAAATCGTATATTTTAATAAGGTATGAAGTAGTGTGCTTACTACGTTTTATGTTTTACGATACTTTTACTCGGTTTCCTGGAATCTTAAAAGCTTTTCCCGGAATAACAAGAAGGTCTTAATCAGAACATCGCCAACCTTCGTATCAAATTTAATTCAAATTCATTGAATGATTTACTATTATATTATATTATTATATAAAAAAAAATTAAGATATTTCGTAACATTAGTACCGCAGGTGGAAAATTGTAGGCAAATGCAGGCCGCTTCTAACAAGTTGATCTGGAAATCTTTGTGAAAAGCTTATATTTAGTACCTACTAATCTTCCAAAGTTTGAAGAAGAAGAAAGAAATGTGCTTCATATCAGTAAAATTTGTGAAAACTGTCTTCATAAATTACTAGCAATGTACCTAATGCTTTGAACAGAATTCTGCGTTCGATTCCACATTACATTTGTCACACAAACCAAATACCTCATTAATTCAGTTCCACGTGAAGATGACTTACTGCATCTGGTATCGTTAGGGCCCCGCGACCTCTAATTATAATGATCAGAGGTACAACAATTGTGAGCGATTTCGATTGCACCTCCATTAAGTCGAGCCTAAGGGTCTGACCCCCCTCTGCACCCCGCCCGCACCTCCCCTGCACCGAACCGCACGCTTCTAAGTTTCATTAAATTAATTCTCACTTTGATTATTCATCCCCCGTTTTTAGTCGTGATTAAATGGATTTTCCTAACCCCTAGATTAGTTTACTTATCCTACTAATATTACAAAGGCGAAAGTTTGTAAGTATGTATGGATGTCTGGATGTATGGATGTTTGTTACTCTTTCGCGCAAAAACTACTGAACGGATTTCGATGAAATTTGGCACACGGGTAGATCATGTCCTGGATTAACACATAGGCTACATTTTATCCCGGGAAAATAAAAAGCGTAGCTTTTATCCTCGAAAAACTTTTTAACGCGGGCGGAGCCGCTAGCAAAATCTAGTAACTTATATTTGATTAATATTTTTGGATAGACCTTCGTGCTATTTTTTCTCTGGGCTAGTACCATTTTGTGTATTTGCGTCATTAAACAAAAATGTAATCAGAAAAAGACAAAATGGTAATATATGTCTGTCGCACACAGTTTCTCGTTACTCTGTTTACCTTTTAAAGAGTAAATCCGCTCAGTATTTATGTCAACGTGCGGTTTCGTAGAAAAGCTTAATTAAATTCTTCAGAATACGCGACAACATTTCCCGGAAGCGAGTGCAGAATAGTAGTAACTTTTCTTAAAGATGCATTGACTTGGTACGGCAGGGACTACAATACTTCTGTAGTGTGCAACCGAGCGACGAAGGAATCGCGGAACAAATATTCACATATTGTATTTAGACGCGATCACACATGTGATTGTGAGAAGTTTTGAGACATCATAATAACATGCACCGAAAATCAGCGCCAAGCATTTGCATATTATTATGTTAATAGAGATCCTCTAGACACAGTTGTGGTGGGACATATACCATCCACAATGGGTAAATCTGAATTCCCACGTATCTAGGTACCAACCTGGAGGGGGGAGCTACGTATCGAATGATGCCCCCCCTTCCCCAGACACCCCAAATGTGTAAAATACGCTATAGCATTACATAAATAGTTAACGCAACCATTTTGTAAAATCAATAAAAAAATTACTATAAAAAAATTTTTTCTTCTTATAATACCTACATAATATTATAAATGGTTTTTACCACCCAAATAACGGCCAACAATTTTTTTTTTCTTTGTACTTGGCTTAACAGTTCCACGTCACTCGTTTCGATAAGACTCCGGAGGCTGTAACTGCTGCAATTGAACTAATATGTTAATTTCCTCGGTCGTAATGTCATAGTTCAGTTGATTCAATTCAATTTATAAATTCAAAACACGAGTTAGTCATCAGAAAAGCACTCAACTACCTAGATCCTAAACGGGCCCACAAACCTAGAAAACGGCTGTGTAGCATTATTTTCATTTCAACCACAAATTTCATTAGCACTGTGCGATGTATACAAAGTGCAGCACAAAGAACGGTCCACGGATGCTGATTTATTGCTTTGCAGCGGAACTTGGCGTTTCTCTTGTATTTTAAGATGCAAAGCTTTCACTTTGTAGCTATCTGCAGCCTCCGGATTGGTGGACCCTGAAATTAATAGTTCTGTTAGTTTTGAGCTGTCGACAACAGACGAGCGCGTACTAGTACCGGGTTATTGTTCCTTGAACTGTTATTGAATTCGCTTATTTATTTTGTCGTTTTTGATTTGTGCTTTTTAAGCATGACACCTACTTTATCGTTAACTTACAAAATTACTAGAAAGTAAATAATGAAAATAAATTTCCACGTGATAATTAATTATTTTATTCAACATTCTAATAGTAAATTATAGTTGTTACAATTTTACGTATAAAATGTTGTATGGATTATGTTGTGTCTTTGGCAGGCAATTAAAATTAAATCAATACATCTTCTATGAAACGTTTGATTGGAAGTATCAGTAGTTCTGAGTATTAAATATTGAATTGCAAAAAAATGGCTGACGCTCGACGCAAACGCACATCGCGATCAGAGAGTGCGTGGCTCTCGCAGTGTTGCCACGTGGTTGCCAGGCTGTGTGACGAAAGGCGGCGCCACACACTTGCCCGTCGGCTGTTAATGAAGAATCGCACACAAGCAAAAGCAATTATTGCATAAACTATGTATAAACGTAAATAAGAAACCGATCTCCAAGAAAAGGAAATTCGTCAATCTCATCGAGTGAATAAAATGTGATGAATAGCAATACGTCAGATATTATCTCATATTAAAGTTATTCAAAACGAGTACCTATTATTTTGAAACAAACAATATGAATCAAAATATCGCTCGACGACGCCAGACTAATAACCGAACAGACGATACAGGTATTACCCACCAAATGACAATTCACAACGTTATATATTTATGAAAAGATTTATTTTTGGCAAGTTGATATACTGGTTTCCACAAGCTTCAAAGGCATTGACTAGGTATCTTTATGAGAATTAATTTGGGAAGTAGGTATAGTATTTTGCAATATATTGATCTAGCAAAAGATAAAGAGCAGCGTGACGCTCTCATGGCAAGGGATGTAATTGAATTACAAAACGCCTGAAAACACTAGTTGTGTCTAGCCTTACCACCACGTAGATAGGTGCAATACGCAAGCACTGCTTTCCGCCATTTCTAAGGTATTCTAATCCTTATTATTACATGACATGACACTTATGGTCTGTTCCACAAATTCCAAGGCAATGCTCCTAGGCACATACGTGTATAAGCAGACCAAATACAAAAGTCACAGTGTAATCATTCTTCCAAATTAACGGAAATAAAATGAGTACTGTCTACATTAGCTGGTTAATACGATAGGAACTAAATTTACTCGAACCGTATGTAACAGGTCTTATTAATATATTACGATATTATAGGCCTGCCCGACTGCCTCGGTGGCGTAGTTTGTATTACAGTACGACTGCAAAGCTGAGGTCTCGGGTTCGATCCCCGGGTCGGGCAAAGTGATATTGAGTTTTTCTATTCAGTATCAGTCCGGAGTCTGGAATTTGTGCCCGATATGGCGATAGGCTCGCCCCCTATCACATCATGGGACGGAATGTCGGCGAAAAGTGGGTGCACTAGTTGCGCCTCTGCCTACCCCTTCGGGGATAATAGGCGTGAGTGTATATGTATATATATATGTATTATAGGAACGAGCGACGTGAGCATGTAGTAATATGTAATTCAAGCTTGTATTGTACCTACACAGACGCTAATCGTAAAAGCTACGTGATCTCATCTAATGTAAGAAGCAAGAACCTACAAAAGTCAACAAAAACGAAATTACAAAATCAATTCATAACAAACACGGCGTGAAATCAAACGTGAGGCACGTCTGAGAGAAGGCTGTTGTTTATCACAAGCGAGAAGATTAACAAATTTGTCGCGACGGCTCAGAGTGGCTTCGGGTTAAGGATATACGAGGATTTGCTAGAAGCGTTCGCAATGATTATGAAACAAGAAAAGATTTTAAAATAAATGTTGCTGGTGGTAGGAAAAGCGGCGATAGCCTAGTTGGGAGTGGAACGGCCTGCCGAGACGAATATCCACAGGTTCAAAACCCAAGGGTACACACCTCTGACTTTCCCTAAAAACTATGTGTGTATTATTCGTGAATTATCGCTTGTTTTAACGGTGAAGGAAAACATCGTGAGAAACCTGCATACCTGAGAAGTTCTTTGAATTTCGAAGGTATGTGAAATCTGCCAATCCGCACTAGGCCAGTGTGGTGGGCTAAAGCCTTAACCCTCTCAGTTGTAGAGGAGGCCCGTGCTCAGCAGGAGGCGGTATAGAATGCAGGGCTCATATGGTACATACATACACACTCACGCCCTTATCCCATAGGGGTAGGCAGAGTCTATTGAGCGCCACATGCTACGATCTTGACAAACCTCTTTCGCCTCTTCCACATTCATAGTTCTTTTCATACATTTTCGTCTGTTAAGGGTACTCCTGATCTGCCCTTTTCTGAGAAGATCATTTATTTGGTCAGAAAATGTTCTCCTCGGGCGTCCCCTTCCAGCCGTACCATCCACATTCGCTCGATAAATACCTTTTGTGATTGCCCAAACCACCTCAGCATACTTCTTTCAATCTTAGTCACCACATCATCCTTTAACATACATCGATCTCTTATCATACTATTCCTCATGCGATCAGCAATGGTGACTCCACATATACTCCGTAAGGAACGCATTTCCACCGCATTTATTCGACTTTCATGCTTCTTTTGCCAAACCCAACATTCACTTCCATACATAAGCGTCGGCACCAGCACCCCATTGTGAATAGCCATTCTTGCCTTTTCAGACACCGCCTGGCTACTCACTATTGCTCGTATGGTAGTATTGCACTAGTGCTGCTCGTATGGTATGGTAGGATATCGGATAACGACCACTGTACGCAAGGTATTAAAGCACGCCTTACTTGCTCACGTAAGTGTGCTACGTTTGGGGATTATCCGATGTATATCCGTTTCAAACAGGCCGGCATAATTGTGTCGTCTGACGTGGGATATTCATCGCTCGTCCAATCTGGACCCCGTTCGGGCCACCATCTAGTGCAGTGCGGTAAAAAAATATGATGTGTGGCAATTGACTGATGTCAGATTTATCGTGTACCTAACATATGGATTCATGGGCATAATGAGAAAATGTTTTATAGAAACTTAATCTATAATAATTTATGGATTTAACTTGCAAGATTTCACGTCTTACAGGTCAACAATGATTTCAAATTTATTTTACTATTAACGTATTCAAAATATTTAGGTACGATACGTATTATACTTAATCTAAAAGGAAGTCATTCAATAAACTTTAGACCATTTTGTGTATCATATGATGCAATTAACATTTGCGTAAATTTTCTTAAGCCTTGTTTACTTATGTATAATATAAAGCACAATGAGTGATGGATTTTTATCTAAAAATTCAAGACGCCTCCAGCATAAAAGTTTGACAAGAAGCACTCGCGCACATCATCTCAACAGGGAAGTACGAGGATATCAAAGCGAGGAAATTGGATAAACCGCACCAACTTTCGGAAACTTGAATACTCGCAAACACCTTGACGCCCGTGCGCTATTGTGGATGTTCCGTACAGCTGAGTTTATCGACAAAGTTGTCAAAATAAATTTTGAGTTTGAACCGTGGCTAAGAAATAGCTATTAATAATTATATTTACAAGTATATTATATCCACGAAGGGACACTATACCTATCCAGATATAACTTATGCTCTCACTGTTAGCAAGTTGGACATGAATATTTCGCCCACGGAAAGACTACACCATACTATGAGTTTTTGTATCGAAAAACCCACACAGATCAAACTTGCAGAATATTGCAGGTCACTAATATCAAAATCCACAGGGCGGGATCCATTTTGGGTAACTTATTCTACTCTCAACCTTTTAGAGAATTTATACAAATAGAATCAAGCCATTGATGTAATACGAGTAAATAGTCGAAAACAAACCGCGAGCGGCTCGGAGCCCTCGTCCGGAGTACGTTATTAAAAATTAAATTAATTTTCTGTAAAATGGAAACGTTTTAATATGCGTTAGTGAAGAGTCATGCCGGCACAAAACACCGCTGAGCCAGAATGGGCCAAAATAGGACGCGGAGTGAGGCGGGCGGCGGCGCTGTGGTTACGGCCCGCTTACACAAGCCGAACGTTTATCCCAAATTCGGGTTAATAATTTTACGTCCTTATAATGAATTGTGTAAGGAGTAATCTGTTTATTAATGTTACGAATGTTTCCACTTTAAAGCTGGTCATTTATAAATGTATTGCTAATAGCTTATTGAATAATACCACTTAGGTATATTGTCTGATAAATTTGAGGATTTCTATGAGTGAGGTGCAGGGACGCTCGATCAAAATACATTAAGGGCGGTATTAATAAATCAATCTCATGTTTGAGTTACATCTCAAGTAGACATAATGTATGAATAGTTCAATACATTATGTCTCCTTGAGATCTAGCTCAAGCTTGAGATTGGTTTATTAATACAGCCCTAAAACTCGACAACTTGCTCGGTTTTAAAATGTATTCTCGGAATGGCAGTAGCCTGCATGTAGCTGTATACTACGTAATAAGTCTCGGAAACTGCAAATGGATAAGATTATTCATTTCTTTTATTTCTCCGGGCATTGTGCACTTGAAGTTGAGCGTCCTTTGTGGAAACAGTAGTTTTGTAAAAATTTAAAGAAGTTGACAATATGAGTACATTTTGCTATAAAAAATATTATTCTAGCGCTGCAATTATACAGTAACCTAACCTAACATTAGAGCAGCATTAGAGTTACATCCGTCACTGTCTTGAAAGGTATTTGTTACATCGAAAACCGATTCAAATTTGTGTTATACCGTCAACAGAACCCTATTATTTGATACTAGCTTTTGCCCGCGGCTTCGCCCGCATTAAAAAGTTTTTCCGGGATAAAAGTCCCGGTTTATATTTTCCCGGGATAAAAAGTAGCCTATGTGTTAATCCAGGACATGATCTACCTGTGTGCCAAATTTCATCGAAATCCGTTCAGTAGTTTTTGCGTGAAAGAGGAACAAACATCCTTACATCCAAACATCCAAACATCCATACATTCTTACAAACTTTCGCCTTTATAATATTAGTAGGATTTGTATTTTAGTGCTAGGTCCTCATCATGTTTTTATGGGGTGTTTTTAACACGTATCAATCAACTAACATAATGTTATAACCCATGGGTAATCGACACGCCGGTGCCTTATTAATAAAATTGAACACGCGTTGTGAGCTTTATTCAATACTAGCTTTTGCCTGCGGCTCCGCCCGCGTTAAAAAGTTTTTCCGGGATAAAAGTCCGGGTTTATATTTCCCCGGAATAAAAAGTAGCCTATGTGTTAATCCAGAACGTGATCTATCCGTGTGCCATCATTTCATCGAAATCCGTCCAGTAGTTTTTG
The DNA here is from genome assembly GCA_949316025.1 of Lapara coniferarum. Lineage (NCBI taxonomy): Eukaryota > Metazoa > Arthropoda > Insecta > Lepidoptera > Sphingidae > Lapara > Lapara coniferarum. The sequence continues at coordinate 17,161,843 of OX438923.1, forward strand.
CGTGAAAGAGGAACAAACATCCAGACATCCATACATCCATTCTTACAAACTTTCACCTTTATAATATTAGTAGGATTTTCACGGTAACTCCATTATGAATGTTGGTTAAAAAAATATTATACGTTGGACACATTATACAAATAGCTGTAGTTATTACCACTGATTTTTAACGCAGCAATCGTTTTATTGATGCAGGTCCAAAATTCCTGTCCACTTTTTTTTTTAAAAGTCTCCAAAACAGCAATGATTTCTTATATTGAATTTTTTTATTGGTGTGGGAGATTTCTTTATACATTAATTAAGTGATTGAATATTATTCATCGCGTGCGCCATTTTCTATAGGCACTGCTGAATTTTGTTTAAGAAATTATGCACAACGTTTTTTTTTTACAATCTTCGTCGTACAGTGTAAACACTCCTTACATACGCAGTGACGCGGCACATTAATAAACAATAGCTTTTGTGTCGGCTTTAAGTTTGCTGAAAGATTACACTGAAATTAAGCTTAGTGCCGCCCGACGCGCTGGTATCACTCCTCGTGTGGAAACACTCATTGTTGTAGTTCGTAGGGTCTGACACCGACGAGGCCCTGAGTTCTATGCTAGTTTGCATAACTTTATGCGACTCAATTCTGAGACGAGCGAATCATCTGATTGTAAATGGTACGGCTGTCTTTTTATTGTATGGCATCAAATGAGACGAGCATGCCGTTCGCCTGATGGTAAGCGATACGACAACCTATAAACACTAGAAATACCATCCGGCACCTTGAGTTACAAAGTACTGTGTGGCATCCTGAGACATAAGATGTTAAGGCTCATTATGTCCTGTAGTTACACTAGCTACAATGCCCTTCAAACCGAAACACAACAGTGCATGCACACTGCTGCTTGGCGGTAGAAATAGACATTACGGTGGTACCCATACAGACGGACACTTAGATATTATGAGAGTCCTATCATCAGTAAACAAAATAAACTAAAAATACGACTTACGAAATCGCTATGCAAATGAACTGAGCTCGTTACCCTGAGAAATTAAATTAGGCTTATAAAGCCCATAGCAGTGCCTGCACGCAACGTTGCAGCATAAAACTGGAAAGCAATGGTTTCTATTCAAACGAATTCTTGCATACGAGAGACCTGCGAACTTGTGTAAGCTTTTATGACTTTTTAAAAAAAAAAATCCTAACACCTAAATAACAAGTGTAATTATTGTTCTGATATCACGCTCGAATGGAATAACGACGGGAATATTAATTATGAGTAAAAAGAATATCTTCTCTATTTTTTGTAACTTTCTTTTACCTTTTCCATGTACTTTTGGTCTCCTGGTAACAGAACTCATCCTGCAGGCAGTACCATCAAGTAACTCACCTGTTTTTTTGCTATTCTCGTCCTTCCTTACATAGTATAAAACTAGCCGCCTTTTTACGCGATAAACTCAAAAACCACCAAAAGGATTTCGATGAAATTTAGTATGGAGATAGTTCGAGATCCTTGGAAGGTTTTAGGCTACTTTTTACCTCAGAAAAATAATAAAGCGGTCCTTTTAACTCATAACAACTATTTAAAACGCAGGCGAACCCCCTAGTGCTATAAAATCGAGATTGAATTATCTCTTGAAATTATCACTTTAATAAAATAAAGGATGTTTTATAAACGCACCAAATGTTTAATGGCGCATCAGATCCGATATTAACGCTATTACTGTCCCATTATTGTCGTCCCACTGCTTAATTAATAGCCATTTCCTGCTGGTGGGAGTCTCACTATAATTCGTACTCAACTCGATAGCAAAGTTGTACGCAATCGGTTTTTAAGATGATACCAAATATTAGTATACAGGAAATAGTAGTGGCAAAGTAAAGCTATCTACATATATAGATATGCGGTAGTGGCGAGAGTCCATGTGATATTATGATTTAAGTAGTGTGATTCCTGCTAAGTTCCACCAATGATGACCAGTGACCTTGAATTACTCAAAAACAGCCGATCGCGTTGGTTTTAAACATATTATAATTCGCCACTAGTGGCTATCCCCATAGTTCTAAGCGCATATTTCAGAGCAAGTTAATTTATAAGCATTTTTAAATCTATTCTAATACCACTTTGACCCTAACACCAAATTTTCAATAATTAAAAATATAAAAATTACTGTACAAAGGCCCATAAAAATTATAAAGTTTAGGAATTCTATCATTAATCAAGCGAAGTTGGTGTCAGTACGTGACGACGCGGCGGGACCCCCGACCCCCCAACAACCCCCCATGACCATCAATCAAACGTATCAACGAGTTCCCGCAATAAAAACTCATTATAATGAAGTGACTAGGTTTTTTTTAACAGATTTGAGGGAAATTGTTGTGAAACTTGTAAACACCTTCATTAATCTAAATTTCGTCATTCAGTGCGGACATGACAAAGAGTTGGGGGTTGCCGCAATTTTATACTTTATACGGAGACCCTTTGTTGTCATAATCGAATGACTTTGAAGTTTTTTGATAATGGAAACGAAATAATTAAAAAAACATTTTCATTTTACTGTAATGTTCGGTAATTTTATAAGGCTTTTATGGACCTAGCTCTTATCTTTTTATTGTATGCTAGGAAACGATGCTGTTATTAAATTTACGTACGATGTCTTTCCCTCGGGTATAAACGCCTGTCTTTTCGGAAACGATATCCTTTACACCTAATATAAATCTATACCAATGTAAGGTCATTATTTTTTTTTTATATTTTGATTGCTTTAGACTTCTTAGTATACTAATTTACCAGGAACTGACGAGGTTAGTTTATTCCGAAAATAACTTGTCCCTTACATCTTTATCCTATTTTTGTATTCTAACATTCATACGAACACGATAGGAAGGAACGGTAAACTTACCCCGCGTAACAATATGTTAGAATGATGAAATATGATATTTTACCACCTGGCAGGCTATAATACGGTAAGGGGGGCGCGACCCACACGTCGGTTTGCATGCACCCCACCTGCGCACGCTGTTCTGATTGCACGTTTAGATAGTCCCGAGTACAGTATATGTGTATCCTTTTAAATATTCGGTCCTTTCAGGAGAATGAGAAGAAGCGATTTGGAAAAACGGCAGGTTGTGCCAACTAGGACGATACAAAGTCCTTTACTGCTCGTTAATATATCCTGCTGCACATAATTTCCACAATTATTGGTGGGATAATCATTTTATATACCAAGGTATCGATCACCTGCCTATTTTAATCTGCCTTTGCATACCAGTTTCGAATATGCTAGCATAATTGTGTCCATTGACGAGGGATAATAATCTCTGTCAGTCGATACTCTGTATGGACACCACTCAATCACTAATTCCTGTAAAGCGGATTCACGTCGCTTAAATCGGAATCAACAGTTGATGGGAATTTGTGAGGTAATCGTATACTCATGTTTCGTATTCGACTCGATTTCAACTATCGCATCCATGACCCTTCTGGTATTGTGAATTGTGTTAAATGGGCAGTAGACAAAACCTAAGCTACGTGATAGTTTTACATTCTATGCTACAATAAACAAAACTGAATCACAGAGCAACGCTGTATCTACACGTTACAATCGGAGTACGTTGACTCGAGTTAGTTTTTTTTTTTTTTTTTTTTTTTTTTTTTTTTTTCGCGGGGAAAAACGCATTATCGCTACCACCACTGGGGGGTGAGTGGAACGGTTATGTTGGTTTCACACAGTCTTACAGCCCAATGTCGACACTCGGGAGTATAGCATCATCCGAGTGAACATTGGACCGAGTCCCTAGCACTATATACACCCTACACTGGCATACCAACCAAAACCCGCGGTGGCCTTCTTCGGCGCTTAGGGGACGGCCCCGGGGTATCTTGTTGCACTAAGATAGCTGCACGGAACCGCCCCTGCGCTATGCCGCATTGCGGCCCCTCTCTAAATGAGGAGGCTGAGAAGCCTCCGAACTCTGGATCACGCTTTTGCGTCTACTACAGCGGGAGACCAACCACCCGCGTTGTAAACCACCTCGGAGTCGCTTAAATTGGACTGAGCAGCCCCCCGCTGCTCGCCCCGCGACTCTCTCGAAGCCCCATTTAGTCGCCTCTTACGACAGGCAGGGAATGCCGTGGCGGAACTCTCTATATGCCCCCGGACCACAGGGCACGAGGCGCCGGTCAGTCGTCCACCCGGCGCCTCCTACGTCTCCTCTGGCTACGGGCGGGATCGTTCTGCTCACGTTCCCGCCCGGCGCTCTCCTTCTGCGAGATGACGCACTCGCAGAAGGAGACCATCGCTCGCCAAGACCTCCAGCCACCGACCATGGCAGACACCACGGCCGGCAGCGAGAGGTCTCCTCCGACGACTGCTCTAAGAGCGCTGCGTTGTAGATCCCAGGCTGGGCACTCCTCGAGAGTGTGTTGGACCGAGTCCTCGCGACCGTTGCCACAGTGGTGGCACACGGCGGACTCTTCTTTTCCGATCCGACACAGGAACGAGCCGAAACATCCGTGGCCCGTCAGTACCTGTGTCAGACGGAATGTCGGCGCACCGTGGCGCCTGTCAAGCCAGCTTAAGAAGACAGGTCGCACTGCCGCGACAGTCCTCAAGCCCGCATTCGGGCTCTCCAGCCTGGTATGCCACTCCTCCACGGCGGCGCTGCGGATGGAGGCCAATTGGGCCTTGACCTCCCTCGGGGCCAGTCTCCGCCCGAGTCGGGATGCCTCCTCACGCCAGAAGAATACTGACGAGAGGTATTTGGCATCCAATTCCCATGGCAGAGTCCCGGCCAAGACGCAGGCCGCCTCGTGGGAGACTGTGCGGTAGCCCCTGATGAGTCGCTGCGCCACCATACGCTGCGGCTTGCGTAGTAGTGCGACGCTGCGAGAATTCAGGGACTCGGCCCAAACGGGACAACCGTATAAGGCCATTGACCGCACAACTCCAGCGTATAAACTTCGGCAAGGGTTACCGGGACCTTCCAAGTTTGGCAGCAGGCGTCCGAGCGCACCTGCTGCCCGCAGCAATTTCGGCGACAACGTCTGAAAGTGGGAACGGAAGTCCCACCGGCTGTGCAACACCAAACCCAAATACTTCATCGTGGAGCCGATGGGAATCCGCACCCCCTCCACTATGATATGGGCCCCGGTAGGTGGCCTCTTCCGAGGCCCGTGGAAATAAAGGGCCTCGGTTTTGTTAAGGGCCACTTTGAGGCCCAATCGCCGAATCCTGCCCACCATCTGCTCAGTACCAGAAGAGGCGAGCAGAGCAGCCTCCTGGAAGTTCCCAGCCGTCGCTGTCACCAGTGTGTCGTCCGCGTAGCAGACGACAGCGACGCCTTGGGGGTTTGTACCACGGAGCACCCAGTTGTAGCCGATGTTCCACAATAGTGGGCCTAGTACTGAGCCCTGTGGAACACCGCAGGCCATTGCTCTTCGGTGCCACCCATCAGCGCCCGGATACACAATGTACCTATCAGATAGGTATGATTGCACCAGACGCTGAAGATATGGTGGCACCTCGTGGTACCGCAGTGCTTCATGTATGCACGCCCAAGGTAAGGTGTTAAATGCGTTGGCGATGTCAAGAGACACCGCCACGACCACTTCACCCTGGGCGATTGCGTCCTCCGCTTGTGCCTTGACCCGCAAAATCGCATGAATCGTGGATCGGCCATGCCGGAAACCGTATTGGCAATCTGCCAAATCCGGCCCGACCTTCTCAAGATGCTCGACGAGGCGAGCGTGAATAATCCGCTCGAAAAGTTTGCAGACCTCGTCGAGCAGCACGATAGGCCGGTAGGCCGATGGCGACTCTGCGGGTCGACCCTCCTTTTTGAGCAGGACCAATTTCCCAGTTTTCCACCGAGATGGAAAAAGGCCCTGCTCAATGCACGCGGAGAAGAGGCCGCGGAGCCTCGTACCCAGGTGCTTGACGGCTAAAACCCACGCACGACCGGGTATGCCGTCAAGACCCGGGGCCGAGTTTTTACTCCACAACCGAAGCACTACCGCCCGAAATTCTGCGGGCGAAACCTCCAAAATGTCCCCTGCCAAACTCTGCGACGATGGCGGTGACGGTCGTGGCGCCATCGGTGGAGGAGTGACATCCTCAATAGCGGGGAACAAAGTCGCGACAACCTCTTCCACCAGCTCGTCCCGGAGACTCTGCGTCAATGGGGGCGCCCATGGGCGGAATTTCTTCATCGCCAGACGATATGGACGCCCCCACGGGTCGTTGTCGAGAGTGCTCCGGGCCTCTTTTTGTGCCGCAGACTTTGCCCTCAATATTGCTACGTGCAGCGCTCTCTTAGCCTCTTTGTAGAGGCCGTGAAGAAGCCGCTCCTGGTCCTCGTCGCCGGTTAAACGAATCCGGCGACGACGGTGCCTGCCAACTCGACGGAGGGCAGCTACGCACGATGCACGCAGCTGCGAGAGCTCCGCCGACCACCAGAACACCTGGCGTTTCTCGGGAAGGCGTCGGACTCGGGGCATGGCCGCGTCACAAACACGTAACATCGTCGCCCCGAACCACTCCGCCTCCTCTTCAACCCGTACTGGCCCGGCCGGTACGGGAATCCACGCGTGGGCCAGAGCAGCCTCCTTCAGGGCCTCAACATCAAGGCGTTTTAGCGCCCAACGCGGGCCGTCCGATCGCGGGGCAATTAAACCACCACGAGACCGAGGAGAAGGAGTCGAGGAGACGTCGAACCGTATGTATCGGTGATCCGACAACGTCTCCTCGCCCACCAGGACCCTCCAGTCTCGGACACGGTGGGCAAGTGCTGGGGTGGCGAACGTAATGTCCACCACCGAGCCGCCATTGTGCCGCACGCATGTTTCCACCGACCCGCGATTCACGACGGCCAGCCTGGACGAGATCGCCCATTCCTCCAGGGCCACGCCACGTGCGTTCGTCACCGACGAGCCCCAAGCCAAGGACTTGGCGTTGAAGTCACCGGCGACAAGAACGGGGCGAGGCTGACTGCCTTGGACCACCAGGGCCTCTAGCCGAGCGAGGAAATGCTCAAACTCGGCCAGAGATCTGTTAGGAGAGAAATATACTCCCACAATCCAGACCCCCCCTAACAGAACTGCCACGCATCCCGAGCCCTTCGCTACTTTTTCGAAAGGCGGGGAGCCGGCAGTGCCCCGGGTGATGACGGCCACCGAGCCGTCCAAGTCCCCTGCCCAGTCATCCCTGGGAGGGACGTAGTACGGCTCAGAGACCACAGCCACTTGAATCGACCACTGCGCCAGGCTCTGAACTAGTAAGTCCTGTGCCCTGGCGCAATGGTTAATATTCGCCTGGAGGAATCGTTGCGCCATATTAATGGGCGATCTCCATGTCAGTCTCTCGGCGGGACGGGTCCGGCTGAGTCACAACCTCGGCGCCCACTCCGCGATTAACGCGACGGGGACGGGAGGAGGCGACACATGCCTTAGCGCCCACATGGTGCCCCGCGGGTTTGTTCGCAGCAGCGCAAATTACGCAGTGCGGGTCCGCGGAGCATCCCTTGGCCTTATGGCCCTCTTGACCGCAGCGGTAGCAGATCCCGCTACGGTCGCACTCTTCGGTGCAGCGCATCCGCACATGCCCCTTGAAGAGGCAACGGAAGCACCGCATGGGCCTGGGCTCAAGGAGCCGGACCTGTGCCGCTATCCAACCAATCCGGATGCGTTTTGCCCGGATTATTTTGTCGGCGGCCTTAGCTGGGCATCTCACCCACACTGCACCAAGGCCGGAACGGTCGGGACGGATCTCCCCGACCTTAAAATCATCCACTGCACCATCCCCAGCCTCTGCGAGGGCCACTGCGACCATTTCCGGGTCGGCGGATGGATCCAACCCGGACACACGCAGCTCCGCGGTCTTGAACGGGCGGGAGACGCGAACGTCTTCCGCCAGTTCCGTTCCACGGAATACCTCCCTCATTTTTTCAGCAAGGGAGTTGGCCCTCGCTTCCGAGTCAGGACCGGGTACCTCATAGAGGTACCCACCCGTGGCCATTAGCCTCGCTCGAGTCTCAGCGATGTCAAGACTGGCCAAATTTACCTTCTGCTGTATCTGCTTTAAGACCGTAGCATATGTTATGCCACGGTCTAAAGCAGACGGCATTACCGTCAGGGTGACGGCCGCCCTTCGGTGCAGTCGAAGTTTCGGCTCAGGCTTACGACTTCGCTGAGTCTGCTGCTGTGTCTGCGTAGCAGTCACAGCTGCAATCATCGGGGGCTGGGTATTTTTCTTCCCCCTCTTTGCCACCACCGTCCACCCTTCGTCCATAGACGCTGGGGCCGGTGGCAGCGGACGAGACTCCATCCTAGGTTGAGCCGGGGGAGCACGCGGGTTCTTTTTGTTCCTCCCCTTGCGTGAAAGTTGCTGGGGAAGGAGTTTAACGGCGGGAGCTGCCACGGGTGCAACGCCAGTGCCAGTGGCAGCTGCGAGCGGCTGTGTGACAGCCACGACAGTCCGGGTGGCCCCCTTGCCCTTGCCTTGTCCTTTACCTTTGGGGGTCGGCAAGTTGGCAACAGCGGGTGGAGCACATGATGGCCCAGCGACGTCAGCAAGGACAGACAAGGGCAACGCATGAGCAGCCTGCTCAGATCTAGCCCTGTCGGCGGCCAGTGGAGGACGAACCGTTGGCTCTGGAGGTAACCTCATGATGATCGCCTCGAAGCGCGCGTCCATCATATTGATGAGACGGCGCTCAAATTGATCATGGCGATCATCAGAGGCGCCTCCCGCTCCAACCGCCAACTGCGATTGACCCGGCAAACGAACAACCGCTAGCACCTCCTCCAATATTTTGCTCTGGGCGGCAAGAGAAGCCTCGAGGGCTGTGATACGCCGTGCCATTGCCGCCTTTTCAGCCTCCAGGCGGGTGACCTCAGCGGAAGCTGTCTCTTCGGCCCTCTCCGCTAATTCTTTGGCCGCCAAGTTCAACTTGCGTTGTTCCGTCCCTTTAAGGTTTCGGGACCTTTGAGACACGCCCCGGACCACCTCTGCCAGTCGCAATCGCCAGTCTAACTGGTCAACTGGCGCATCCGCCAACTCCATCATCTCTTCTTCTGCATCCGTTGTCGGTGCAGAAGCAGCGACCACCTTTGTCGCCGGCTCGGAGTCGCTGTCGCTCGAGACTATCTTATTTGAGCGAGCTGGCCGTCCTCGCTTCGACCGCAAGCAGACGCCACTCGGTCCTGGCTCGGACAGAGCCGGGCTAAGTGCCACCGTCTCCATTATACCATTAGTGGACTTGCGTCCAGCATCATTCGTCTGCCCGGGCACTGATTCGTCCCCCGGGACAGATGTCTTCTCCTTCCTAACATTTAATTTATTTTTGAGTACCATTTTTGTCCCACGAGTATGGGGGAATAGAAAGTCCACCCAAGCAGAGCCCCCTGTACTTGAGTAAGCCTACGAGTAACCCGCCAAAAGTGTCGGCCGGTACTCCGGCGGGGGTCGCACTAGAGACCGAACTGCCCATCGGCCATGCATCCCCTCGCGGTGCGCCGCCGCTTGGGATTCGGGGTTACTTTTTATAGAGGGTTTCTCCCTCGCGGCCCAGGCGGTTAAGCCAAGACCCTCAGCCCCAGGAGTCAATGCGAAACATGACCACAGTGCTTCCTGAGATTCCGAGATTGGCGGTGACCAGGGAGAACAAGTTCTACCCCAGTCTGTTCCGCGGCAGTGTGAGTGCACACGGAACCCGTCTGTATTCCTCCACTGTACCCTCTGCTTATCAGAAGAACGTGGAGAAACCCTTGCTGGTTTTGGTCCACGCCGTTTCCGGTACCCCCCAAATATGGAGGGCGTTCCCCTATCCGCCACCCAGGGAGACGCGCCCGATGGGAGACCAGCAACTCCACACGGGGACTCGAGTTAGTTAGGGTAACAAAAGACTTTATTTTACTGGGTTGTTCCCGCACCGCGCCGGCACTCGTCGCTCGCTTTGTTACCGCGCCGCGTCACAACAGATGTTCCGTCAGACGTGTCAGAAATGTCACTCGTGTCAGATAAAGTAAGACGAGCATGTAAATACTGTAACTCATTGTCACAAAAATATCTTGTGGCACAATTCGGTAAATAAGGCTCTTTTGGGAATAATGATTTCGGTGTTACATAATGTTTGGTGAAATGAGTCGCCGAGCAAGAATATTAGGTTATTACGTATTAACATGGTACATTGACTGCTTATTACTTTGATAATACAGTTATTTTAAAAAAACGTAGTATTACTGATATTGTCTGTGATATTGTATTTATTTTAAAGCGTTATTGTACACCAAAAACAAAAACAAAGTACTTAAGATAAAAAAAAGCGATGAAGGTAGAGAAGAGGTATAATTGGCGGTCTTATCGCTCGAGGCAATCTCTTACAGACAACTATTGGACGGAATAAGAGAAAATAACGAAAAGCTTAGTTTAGGGTATACACACATACACACACCCACGCCTGTTATTCCCGAAGGGGTAGGAAGAGGCGCAACTAGTGCACCCACTTTTCGCCGTTATTCCATCCCATGATGTGATAGAAGGCGAGCCTATCGCCATATCGGGCACAAATTCCAGACTCCGGGCTGATACTGAATAGAAAAACGCAATATCACTTTGCCCGACCCGGGGATCGAACCCGAGACCTCAGCACTGCAGTCGTACTGTAATACAACTACGCCACCGAGGCAGGCAATTATAATTTTATTCATTTAATATTATTGTGAAATAAATATAATGAAATCTCTCTTGTATCGCAAAGTTCTGATGTAATCTACTGCTTGTTTAACAAAATTCCAGCGTTGTTGATGGGCGTGCGGTGAGTGGAAACATACTTTCGACGAGATTTTAAAATGTTTCAATTCGATGTGTTTTATCAGCATTTAGGAATTAAACTGATGTTGCGCTCGAGTATTTTACAATTGAATTCTATTCCTTTACTGATGTAGCTGGTGCAGTTTTTGTGCAAAAAAAATATCTCCTAACAATATCGTAGCACTCGCATCCGAAAATGATTGTACTGCATCATTTATTTTTTTATACTTTTTATCTGTACTTGTTTTGAGCCCTTTTTATGAACGTGCCTAAACTATTTATTGCAACGAGTAGGAACACATGTAAAAAACACACTTAACAATCAAACCTTTATCACCGATGGGGTAGGCAGAGATGCAAATAGACATAATTTCACCGTTTGCATTCTGTCTAATATTGTGATAGGGGGCAAGCCTTTCGCAATACCAGATACCAATTTTAGACTCAGTGTTGATACTTAAAAGAAAAAAAAGCCACTTTGTTCGGTATTTGAACCCAGAGCGGAACTTGTACCGGGCACGCAATACTACTACACCACCGAGGAAACGGTTTAGTATATGTATGTTTACAAGTGTAATGGGTTGTAAAGAATCTGGAATATTCTATATTGTACTCGAATTTGAAGTAAGTCAATCATTCTGTACTTAATTGATTCAATAGTTTGTTGCAACCAGATAACGCAATATATTTTGTACTCAGCTGAATAATTCAAATTCAAAGTTTATTGCACTCCACAATTATTTTATACATAAAGATGGTACAATTGAATAGATACGTGACAATCGTGGACCCTGTCGGAATTGAATAGCGAATAGCGACCACTAAACACAAGGTTCAGATGAGTCTCGTTTAAAGATGATTTGATGAACATCCAATAGTCGCGTTGACAGATTTTATTTAAAATCTTTATATTTGTTAGTAAGGTTGTCTTATATTTATTTTAAACTCAGAAATTTTCAAGGAAAATTTTACCGCTTGCTTGTAACCGCTAAGTGACATATAAGTATAAGCCTACAAAAGTTGCGCTCTAATCTAGGAGCGTAGACTAGAGTGTCACTTTTGTACTTGGTCGGCGTGTATAATTCTATGCTAATATTACAAAGAGGAAAGATTTGTTTGTTGCAAAAAATGTAATGGATAAACACAAAAACCACGGACTGATTCTGAAAATTCTTTCAATAATAGTCTACATATTGTTCCTGAGTGCTTTTAGGCTACTTTTTATGCCGAGAAAATATTTTTATCCCGGCAAAACTTTTTCACGCGGGTGGATCCGCCAGCAGAAGCCTAGTTATGTGATAAAGAGAAATAATTACATAGAGCCGCTCGATACGTAAACAAGCGGACTGCCCGTCTATAGTATTTTAATTTAATTCAAAATACTTGAAGATATTATACTATGTAGATATGTGTACTGTGCCTAAGCGTACTTGTTTGACGGTTTATTTAAACCGGACAAATGTAGGTTGAAAATATTCGACATAACCGGTTATATCTTTAGATCGAGTTGACTTAAAAGTTTGATTTTTTCACAGCTGAAAAACGTTGACCCAAGTATTTGATTTCAACTTGACACCTCTACGCATTCCCGGGACAAAGGATCTTGACAGACAGACAAACAGACTGACGGACAACAAAGTGAAAGGGTTCTTTTTTCTTTTGAAGGACAAACCAAAAAAAGTAAAATGGGACGAGAGCAACGACACAAGTTTAAAAAAAGTAATAAATGACCCTCTTAAATAATCCTTTGTAGTGAATTCGATCTTTAACACAAGGATCATCGATATAGAACCCCGATCGTAAATTAGGTAAGAAGGAATGTACAAAGTTCGGGATAATGCAGATGCGTGGGCGAACAATACGTGCGAGTATTGAGTGAGTACTCGTGAGTATTTTCGAGTATTGAGTGGACCTCTTTTAGGGCTGCCACTTTACAAAAATATATTATGGGTCGAAAGTGGATATAAAAAGATGTTAAAAATTGTTTATGTTTTACTTTTCATATTGCTTCATTTAACAGTGATTAGTATCGGTGGCTAGCATTGCATACTAACTACTACAGAGGTTGGTTGTGTAAACATAGGATACGGCCCTAATTAGTAAATTTATTAATAACTGTGTTATTATATTTTTAGCGCTTTTGATTTTTAAAATGTCGACAGCCATTCCAGGGAAGAAAAATGTATTCCACATAACTTTAAGAAGTTAACAACCCTAACATTCTATTACCGCGAACACGTGGGCAACAAAACTCACAATGATCTTTCTCAGGACACAAATGTCAATAGCGTTCAATAACGATCAAGACTCGAATACCCTTCCGATCCCTAATTGGTTCTTATAATTCGATATTTGAATTCCGAATCTATTTTGGTGGATGGTTATTAAAGCGCTTTATAACGGCAGCTTTCGGACAGCTGTCGACTTTCTGTTGCTAACAGGGTTGGGTTGTTTGATGTGTTAAACGTTGGTTAAAAGCTTTGGTTTACGAATTGAACTACTTTTTAAGTATGACCCTCCGTGATTATTATGAATCATTTTTCCGTGGGATTAAAGTGGTAAGCAGTAAGTGTAGCATAGCCTAGTTGGTAATGGAACGCTCTGCTAAGACAAATTTACGCAGTTTCAAACCCAAATCACACATATCTGACTTTTCAAAGTATAGTGTGTATTGATTAATTAATTATCAATTATCGTTCGCTTGAACGGTGAAGGAAAACATTTCGAAGAAACCTACGTACCTGAGAATTCTTCATAAGAACTTGAGAGTATGTAAAATCTGTCAACCCGCACTAAGCCAGCGTGGTGGACTAAGGCTTAAACTCTATCAGGAGTTGAAGCTCGTGCTCAGCAGTGGGCAGTGTATCAAATACACTGCTGGTATTGTTATTAAAGCGGTGGTAGTTTAATGAATGAACCACTAAGACAGAAGTTACGGCTTTGATTTAATTCTATATTACAAAGAAAATGAAGAGGTCAAATTAAGCAATTTTTGCTAGGGAACCATGATTGAATCTCTTGTGGTAGGTCGAAAGTAATTTTTATCAATGATTTATTTTGTGTTTGTTGTTACAATGTTAATTGAACGATGTTTTCGTATATTTGTTCTTGTATTTCCTTAGCTTAGCTGGCAATTTAAATTAGGCATCGACACCAAGTATACGTATATACCAAGCGAATGTAAAGTTAAATTATTTTTTAGTTTTTTCGTAGTGGTTTTGAAGTCGGTTTATTTTTTAATTATAATAATTGCCAGCTAAGCTAAGGAAATACTCGAACAAATATACGAAAACATTGTTCAATTTAAATTAGGCACCGTCTCCAAATATATATACTAAGCGAATACGAATTTTAATTATTTTTTGATTTGTAGTGGTTTTGAAGTCGGTTTATTTTTTGTTAAAAGTTTTTATTTATTGCTTTATTGTTAGTTAATTATAGAATGGTGTAAACAATACATCATAGATATGCGGTTGCAGCATTTGCGAGTCAACTGCTGTTAGTTATTGAAGAGTTTCATTGTGTATCTCCGAAGGTCTTCATCAGATCTTCATAAATTATATACTAAAACCTTCCCCAAAAATATACATTTGAATATCGAAAACCACGTCCAAATCCGATTAGTAGTTTTTGAGAAACTCGCGGCCATACAAATTCACATACATACATACGGATCGAATACAGAACCTCCTTTTTGAAGTCGGTTAAAAACGGTTTCACCCACGAATTATTTGGTCAGAATCGCCGACCGTTTTCGACCTATTAAGTAGGTTATCTTCATAGGCCAGTGCGTAGAGAGGACGTCGCGTCGCGGAAGCCTCTTGATCACTGTCAGCCGCCCGCGCCCGCGCCGCCGCCCGCCTTGCGAAACGTAAAGCACGCTTCCAAGGGTGGAGTGGGGATGGTTCGGAGGATTCCGAAAATGTCGCAACTGCTAGACCATCATCATCAGATAGCACTCGTCTATGAAGATGACCTACTTAATAGGTCCAAACTGGACAGCGATTCTGACCAATAGTGAGTGTAAACGTTTTTTCTAGTAATTTAATTCGTTAACTCTAGATTACAGAGGGGTTTAAACCAACCCGCCCATTTACGATGATTTGACGAGCACAGTTCGCTATTAAATGCTTGCTTTCTTACTGTAATTACATTTCCAAGCAATCGTTTTTAATAAAATAAAACAATAGAAATCCACGTTATGGTAAAATTTTGTTGAGGGAATATTTTAGATTATTTTAGAGGGTGTAATAAATGTAAATTGTTTAAATTATCATATGATTTAACAGTAAAGAAAAACATCTGTAGGAAACCTAAATACCTAAGAATTATCCATAAGAATTTTGAGGCTATGTGACGTCTACCAATCCGCAGAAGGCCAGCGTGGTGGACTAAGGCCTAAATCCCCTCAGTTGTAGAGGAGACCCGTGCTCAACAGTATATAATACAAGGCTGGTTTGTTATTACTATCAATGACCATTGTGAGCGTTGACATTTAATCTCTGACGAGTGCAGTGGGTCGTGTTAAATTTTATTCTTATTTAATTAATTATGAAGACTTGCTATTATACATGGAACGTTGTAGCGTGTGTCTTCTGGCAAACGAATAATAAATTATATCTTTGTTTAAGTTTATTGTAATTAAGATTTACATATATATACATATATACACTCACGCCTGTTATCCCCGAAGGGGTAGGCAGAGGCGCAACTAGTGCACCCACTTTTCGCCGTCATTCCGTCCCATGATGTGATAGGGGGCGAGCCTATCGCCATATCGTGCACAAATTCCAGACTCCGGGCTGATACTGAATAGAAAAATTCAATATCACTTTGCCCGACCCGGGGATCGAACCCGAGACCTCAGCTTTGCAGTCGTACTGTAATACAACTACGCCATCGAGGCAGTCAAGTAATTAAGATTTACTTTCGTCAAATAAAGATAACTATCTAAATGTATTCTGAATGCATCTAGAAGGCATATATTTATATATTTCGTAAAATCATCAAGATATTACCATCACTTCAAACGTGTTAACACCCAAACTTAATACTTACAAAAATGCTGACTATAATGCTAAGAATATCGCTAATCCAGCAAATAAGTCCCATCTGTCACAACCAATACAAAACTAAGCGAAACGCAATCCTAATCAATGCCTCTGTCCCCCGAATTACAAACAGAGCTCGTAAAGAGCCGAACCAATACAGAGACACGTGGACGGAATACTATTCACGTGTTTGTTGCACGTCTAGATGGATAGTCGATAATCGTAATAAAGCATTAATATAATCATTTAGGTATTAAGATAATAAATACTAGCACATCATGAAAGGGAACACATATTATGGTGAAAAGGTTTTATGATTTACCTCTGCCTACCCCTTTGGTAATGAAGGCGCGATGCGTGTATTTTTTCTTTTTGTACCTATTCATTATTAGTTTTTAGGAAACTGTTATAGGAGACGAAACGGGGTTTCGCATCGTGTTAAAATTATGTCTAAGTTGATTCACATATGGCCTTGGACTGTAAATAAGTATCACTAGCGATATACTTGTCGCGGATTCAGATAGATTAGAATCTCATCGTCGTTGATATCCGCCATAATGGTAATTTTCACTCAGTGCGCACAACCGGCGCAGCCGCCGTCTCGAGACAGAGTTTCCGTAGTATCCATAACGCTCTTTGAGAAACTAATTATGCCTCGATCGCAAAGAGAAAACCAACACTACGCTCGATCAAGCGTTCTACTGACAGAAAGATTTGACGTTTTACATTGACATCGACAACTTAATTTTCGACAAACCAGCCTATAACAGTCATCAATGTCATAACGAGGTTTTACTCAATATAATTCCCTTACATACTTATTTACATGTTAGGCTTAAATAATAAGAGACAATAATTTACTCGATTTTAATGCCTTTCAACTGCAGTGTTATTCATTCTGCTTTATGTATAATAATATACAGACAAAGCAATACTTACCTTACGAACTCTAATAGACTATAGATAACACCGGTGCTTTATAACAGTAAAATATTCTTTAACAATATATATCAAAGAAGAGAAGGATCCGCGGTATCTAGACGTATTATCTATGCCCAGAGCTGATCAGCCCATCTCCAGCCCCTCTTATCCCGCGCCGCGATTACATTTCATTTATTTGAGAGCATCATACGAGGGTGCTTCCCGCATACCAACCGGACACTCCGGCCGGAGTGACCGGATAGACCAAATAGCCGGACGCGTCTCCGGACACCATCCGGAACTTATGAACACCACGCACGCTTCGTGCGTTATGTTTCTTAAGTTATTGCGGTTAGGGTATTTCTTGTTTAACACAAAATTAGCGGCTAAGGTAATTAAATTAGCAGACTTAACATTATGACTAACGTGTCATGTAAAATTAAGTTTCCGTGAATTCTTTAAACCGCCCACACATTAAATACTGATACGTTCGTTTTGTCGATTAGTTGCACCTCTGCACGTGATGGTAAGCGGAGAGGAATCCCGATAGAGTGAACTGACGAGCGATGATTATCCCTCGTCAGTCGTCACAATTATGCCGGCCTACTTGAACCGGACACACACAGGATGATTCCTGATCGCGACACTCTTGGGCCACTATGGCGGGTTTTAAAACCTTATGTATGGTGGTCGCTATCCGGGCGGACACAAACTATAATATCCTACCCCCAGCAATACGGAATCTACTCTGCGCACATCGTCCCGGCAGTGCTTCCCCGCTAAGCAAATGCACGGATTAGCGCATAGTAAGGTTTTATTTGTTTAAGGATTGCAATGTTTAAGCATTTGTTTAAGGACATAGCTATTATTAAATAAATGTTTGTTAAATCCTATTAAACAGAATAGCAAAATATGTGGGATAATGTTGCGCTGCTATTGTTCAAATAAACAATCTGATATTACGGGAATGATGTATTTAAAGGTATTTAAATATGAATAGCTGTTTGAATTTGGGCGAGTAAGTCTGGAATGTTACCTATATTTGTCTTACTAGTATAGTAGCACTAGGCATTGTTCTATACTGGACTTGATGGTAAGGAATATGGGGCCTAGATAGAGTGTTTGAAACCGAATATACTTAAGAGGATCAAATATTTTAACCCATTTTTTTTTAATTTTGACATAAGGCAAAGGATTGCGTTTTATTCAGCTTTGTCTTTTTCTTTTTATTCTTTTATTTTATTATAATTTCATATCAGTTGTATATTTTTCCTATTTATTATTATTACATACATATACACTCACGCCTGTTATCCCCGAAGGGGTAGGCAGAGGCGCAACTTAGTGCACCCACTTTTCGCCATTATTCCGTCCCATGATGTGATAGGGGGCGAGCCTATCGCCATATCGGGCACAAATTCCAGACTCCGAGCTGATACTGAATAGAAAAACTCAATATCACTTTGCCCGACCCGGGGATCGAACCCGAGACCTCAGATTTGCAGTCGTACTGTAATACAACTACGCCACCGAGGCAGTCAATTTATTATTATTATTTTTTATTTTATCGACACACGCGCGCACACACACACACACACACACTTACACACTGAGCGCAAATTGTGCTTCTTTTATATGTTTCATTTTTTTTTTGGATGACGTTCCTCTGAGCCAGGTTCTGGATGAAAATCAGCGCCAAACAATCCACTGTTTGGCATTATGCTGATCCAGAACCTTTTGGCACTGTTGTGGTGGGGCATATACCGTCCACACGTGGTGAGTCATTGCTTTAAGTTAATTTTGCCGTCTTTTTTTTTTTATTGTCTCCCCTTTTATTTTATTTTTTGTTTGTTTGTTACCATGATAAATTGTCACCACCCAATATTGTCCATAAATGTTTTTCTTTCTTTCTTTCTTTCTTTCTATATTATCAGCTTCCACCCACTCTTATTCTACTGCAATGTGGGGTCAACGTAACACATTTTAGCAAACATGTCGCGGACACAATTGGGCTTCGTTTTTACGACAAGCTGTAGCACGAAACGTGGGTCTATGCAGCTCAAGCTCGTTGCAACGAGACTAATGAGCGTAATATATTCTAGATAATATTAAAAAATATATTTATTTTACTAGTCAGTTGCTTAATAACACTGCCTCGGTGGCGTAGTTGTATTACAGTACCACTGCAAAGATGAGGTCTCGGGTTCGATCCCCGGTTCGGGCAAAGTGATATTGATAGTGATACTGAATTTTTCTATTCAATATCAGCCCGGAGTCTGGATTTTGTGCCCGATATGGCGATGGGCTCGCCCCCTATCACATCATGGGACGGAATAACGGCGAAAAGTGGGTGCACTAGTTGCGCCTCTGCCTACCCCTTCGGGGATAACAGGCGTGAATGTGTGTGTGTGTGTGTGTGTGTGTGTGTGTGTTTTGTGTAATAAAACCGCAGTACTCAACCATAATTACTTAAAACAAAAAACATCTCAACATCTTTTTAATCTTCAACACTTTTTTGCTCTAGCAATATTTAACGTTAATAAATTACACTATTTTGGCGCAGGAGTGTTTCGTTCTTCTTGCAGTGTCTAGAGACTATAATTTTTTTATAGAACACGTACCTAATGCCTGGTTTTTTAAATTTAATTTTGGGCTGTCTCGACAACCTTACCTAAGATGTTAAATATTATAATACTCAGTAACTACGCTAGATACTACATGCATGATGATTATACTGCACCTTGACGATACGAAAACAAAAATCGCTGACACCAACCCCGGAGAACTCTCTACGAGATACCAACCAGCTTGGGTGAAATCAAGTTTCCTATTTAAAAACATTACGTTTGCGCTATCCATACTATTATAAATAACTCCCAACGATGGGATTCTATTTCTTGCTATTTTTTCAAGTCACTCTAGCTTGCAGAAAGAAACAAATCCAGAGTACATCCTAATCTGTACATTTTGAGCTTCGTAACACCTGACCTTTACTGAGCTCTCGTACTGCTCATGCCAAGTTTTTCTCCGGGTCACTAACCCGCGTTATTCGTCAAAATCTAAGCTACAACCTACACAGACGTTTGGCATCGGCTATTGGCGGTATAATCGCTTCTCGATAGCCAGAGTCATTTTGATAAAATGCAGTACAGCTTAGAACTTTCCTCAAAACTGTATGCATCATTGCTTTAAATTGCTGATTCATATCCGCTGAGATCTTTTACAAAAAGACAGCGGTAGCGGTTTGTCTATGATGCGGCCATCACTATTGGTATTTTTTTGTATGGCATCGAATGACGAGACGAGCTTGCCGTTCACCTGATGGTAAGCGATACGACCGATAAACAGCAGAAATATCATCCAGCACCTTCAGTTACAAAGTACTGTATGGCATTCCACTGCGCTCGTCATCCTGAGACATAATGGTCCGTGGGCCAGTGACAGATTTCGATGACCAAGTTCCTCTCAAACGATAATTGGTGAGACGCATCAGAGACGTGTATCATAAAGCCTCGTGAACGTCAGCTTCGGCTCCGTGGGTGCCATGAGCGGTGGTAGCCTCCCAAAGATGTAGAAAAAAAAATATTATTCAGTCATTTCCTCCCAACTAAGAATCATTTTAAATTGTAGCTAACCCGATAACTTGAAGAAAAAAAATAATCAGCTGACTGTAACTTGGGGCATTATGCGTCAGCTGGTCAATCAAACATGTAAAAAAAATATATCATTTCAGTGATTTCCTCTCAACTGCAAATTTACCTGATGATAGCTTATACGCAGCTATGAATAAATATATATGTCAGCTGGCTGTATGCCGGGGCAAAAACCGTCAGCTGATGCCTTGAAAGTTATAACGCAGGTGTTAGGCGAGAGCTTCTATTACATAATTACATGCATCAGCTGACAATGTTTCCCTCGAATTAATGATAGTAGATTCTCTTTATTAATTACAGCATTGTATTATCAATCTATACATGTAAAATGCTTTGTCCTGAATGACTGACTGACGGTTAAACGCACAGCCCAAACCTCTGACCGTAGAGATCTGAAACTTGCAGGGTGTGTTCCTTGTATGACGCGATGTAGGCATGCAACACTTTTCTAACCCTTAGATTAGAAACGTGTTGCAAAGGTGGTACCTGCAGTAGGTTGTGTTAATCTGAAAAGTCTTCTGCTGACCACTTTATCTTACTCCGGAGAGTACAATAAACTATAAATTCATAATCACTGTTCTTAATATTTCTTCAGTTATTTAATTATATACGTATTAGTCGTAAAGTATTTATACATTTCATCGGAAAACTCATATCTGAGCGTAAAGTCATACAATTAAATAAATTTATAAGCTGACTAGCTTTTGCCCGCAGCCTCGGTCGTACGAAAGTGTTTTTTTTTTTATAAAGGTCCCACTTATACATTTTCACGGGATAAGAAGTAGCCTAAAACTTTCCAGTTTCCCAGATGCTCGAATTATCTCCATACCAAATTTAATCAAAATCCGTTTGATAGTCTTTGAGTTTATCGCGTACAATCTTTTTACCCCATTAGGGTTTGAATTTCGCAAAATCCCGTCTTAGTGAGCTCCAACGTCCTAAAAGGAACCTCCACAAAATTTGAGACTCCTAGCACGTGTAGCTTCTCAGATTTCGTGATGAGTGAGTTAATGACCTTTCGTTTTTATACATATTATACCGCGTGGAAGGGAAACGCTCTCGGAAACGAATACAGGTGATAGTATTGGTGATTCCTGACGTGATGGCACTAAAAAATCGCGATCACATTGTTACAATTTTAGTAGGATTTTCTCAAATTTCTGTACAGCTTCACGTATGGATAGATAAATCAAACTATTATTCTGAAAAACATAGTAAAAAAGGTCAATATTTCGAAAAAGTCGTAATGAAACACGTACATCAGCTGACGGGTTAACGACCGCGGGCCGGTCCCGGCGCAGCGCGACGGCCGCCCAGTTCTTTGTACGCTTTACATTGCGCGCGCATGAATTACGGAAATACTAAAATCGTAAGTATTATCGCTTAGCTTTGCAAATGAATATAGTTTTTCGTTAATGTTATGGTTCTTCTCTCTTACCGTTCCGGTATAGAGAGCGTTTCCCTTCCACCCTGTATATTACGGGATGAATTTCAATAAAACATGAAACACGTCTTCTATCAGTTCTGTTAAAAACAAGTTTAAGCAATATTTGAAGTAGGTTGGACCAAGGAATCACGTTGGCCCATACAAACTTTGCCCCCCTTTTTCACCCTCTTAGGGGTAGACTTTCGGAAAATTCAATCTCATTAGATGCCTATGGCATACAAAGAACACACCCTGCAAGTTTCAGGTCTCTACGGTCAGAGGTTTAGGCTGTGCGTTTAACCGTCAGTCAGTCATTCAGGACAAAGCGTTTTACATGTATAGATTGATAATACAATGCTGTAATTAATAAAGAGAATCTACTATCATTAATTCGAGGGAAACATTGTCAGCTGATGCATGTAATTATGTAATAGAAGCTCTCGCCTAACACCTGCGTTATAACTTTCAAGGCATCAGCTGACGGTTTTTGCCCCGGCATACAGCCAGCTGACATATATATTTATTCATAGTTGCGTATAAGCTATCATCAGGTAAATTTGTAGTTGAGAGGAAATCACTGAAATGATATATTTTTTTTACATGTTTGATTGACCAGCTGACGCATATTGCCCCAAGTTACAGTCAGCTGATTATTTTTTTTCTTCAAGGTATCGGGTTAGCTACAATTTAAAATGATTCTTAGTTGGGAGGAAATGACTGAATAATATTTTTTTTTCTACATCTTTGGGAGGCTACCACCGCTCATGGCACCCACGGAGCCGAAGCTGACGTTCACGAGGCTTTATGATAGACGTCTCTGATGCATCTCACCAATTATCGTTCGGGAGAAAATGACTGACGAAATTTTGCACTGGCCCACGGTCTATAAGATGTTAAGCCTCACTATGTCCTGTAGTTACACTGGCTATTCCCTTCAAACCGAAACACAACAGTGCATGCACACTGCTGCTTGGTGGTAGAAATAAACATTGCGGTGGTAGCCACCCAGATGGACTCTAACATATGAGAATCCTACCACCAGTAATGGTATTATGACTTGTAGCGTATTTCAAGTTTATTGGCACTGCACAGACTATACTATTTATCATGTTAATATTATGGTAATCGAAAGGTCACGGTCGTACGACCGATGTATAGGTTACAAAGACTATATTATCTATCAGTGCTAGATTCTTCAGATTAGGCTTTTATGATTGGGGCAGACGAGGTCAGTGCTAAACTAAACTTTGTAAAGGGTGGACCCTTCCATAAACATATTAAGATTTAGGATAGCAAAGGGATTTTTTATGTATCCAGTATTCTTAGTCACCTTAATATTGAGCGCGACATCAAGTTTGCTTAAAGTCGATGCCCGGTAGTTCTTTAAAAACCATAAAAAATTACCTTCTCCATGATATCCAAAACATGGGTGTAGGTGGGTACGTATATATGGTAATCTGTGGAAGCTGTTGTGGAAGATGTGTTGTTTAATTTATAAGTGTTTTTAATTTATAAGTGTTATGTTTTTTTTACTTTTTCAAATAAAGTAAAATAAAATAAAACATTTATCGAAAACTAAATAACTAACCAATACCACAAAGCCATCTAAAACAGCGTATCAATCCATCCGAACGGTTGACAAACAGTAAAAGGCCCATTAAGGGCGGTCGGCGGCGCGCGTGACTCGCGTCCTGAGCGGCTGGAGTCCAGACCCGCCGACACGGGGCGGCACGTGGCGACCGACGGGCGAGCAGTTGTCTGTCCACAGACGGTCAGCAATGAATCACAATGAGCTGCCTTTAACAAGCGGGAACTACAGCTCCAAATAATACGCCATAATCTTTTTGTAAAGCCTGGTTTAAAGTGCGACAATGTACACCGTACATTCTGTGTACACACTGTTTGTATATGTGATGTGTGATGTGATTATGTGTGTCCGTTATTATAACATTTTAGGGTTTTATAAATAAATTGTTGGTGGGACTCTCATATTATGTAAGAGTCCGTCTGGGTGGGTACCACCGCAATATCTATTCCTACCGCCAAGCAGAAATGTATATGCACTGTTGTGTTTCGGTTTGAAGGGCATTGTAGCCAGTGTAACTACAGAACATAATGAGACATAACACCTTATGTCTCAGAATGACGAGCGCAGTGGAATGCCACACAGTACTTTGTAACTCAAGGTGCTGGATGGTGGCTCTACTTTTTATGGGTGGTCTTATCGCTTACCATCAGGCGAACGGCATGCTCGTCGCGTCGTTCGATGCAATAAAAAAAAATTTACCTGTGCACTTCTGATGCGCCTTTACTCCTCGTTTCTGCATAATACAAGTCACAAAGCATGCAAAATACACCCACTCGCACGCAAGCAATTATTTTCGCTCATACCTTTATAGAGGCGCTTTTGATGGCACACCATAAACTCTTTACAGTTCATGTATAAACGAAAGCACGCGGCCGCGAGAGACGCACAAACTGCAAGCTACTACATCCAGTGGCGCAATCTATGAGCCTCTTGCAAACAGGGAAATTCGTCGGATTGTTACGACCAGTTGCGAACTAATAAACTACTACTACACAACGCAAGACGTACTAATATTGGTATCGTGTTCAACAAGCGAAACTGTTTTTCTTTGCATAAAGTGAAAGAAAGAGCCGGACAACAGGAAAGATTCCCGACGGCGTAAGGTCACAAGATCGTAAGTAAACTATTTATCGATAATGAGAACTCGTTACTATCGCCATCTGACAAAAACAGATGTTCAAGACAAAGGCTATTTATTGAATTTGGCAAATAGCCGTTACCTAATTTCATATTATATTTTTTAATAGTATAATATGAAGACCAATATCTTCGGGATATAATTATTGGATTTGCTGAATTGATGCTCTTTTGAATTTTTATCAGTTCAGTAAAGTGTGCCTGCATTAGTGGTGTTTTTGCCTTGCTTTTAGAGAAAAGGCGTGAGGTTTTGTCTTACCTTCGAGCTTTCTAAAATTTATATTGAACGGAGATTCCCAAAGCATACACATGTGGTCCCATGCTAGCTGTAAGATCAACATTGTTAGATCGTATGTGAACCGGAGCCATCTTAAAGTAGATTAACTTAAGCTCACGCCTTTATCCCTAAAGACAAGGCAGAGATGCAACTAGTGTACTACCTACAGGATAACTGATAAGCTTAATCAGCGTTTCGTACGTCCAATAAGGTAGGCGGCCATAATTCGGGCGAACAGTACGGTACGTCTCCTCTGTCAGTTAACGTATATTTTACCAGACTTGAAATACAGCCCTGTTCATTCCATAGTAACAGAATCCTACAAACGAAATAACAGCAGCAAACTAAGCATGTTGCAATAATATTA
This sequence comes from Lapara coniferarum, assembly GCA_949316025.1. Taxonomy (NCBI): domain Eukaryota; kingdom Metazoa; phylum Arthropoda; class Insecta; order Lepidoptera; family Sphingidae; genus Lapara; species Lapara coniferarum. The sequence goes on from OX438923.1 coordinate 17,187,060, forward strand.
CAAGCTGTCGTGTGGGAAACAGCGCTACAATATTCAGGAGCGCACATTTTATATTAAGTACCGTTTATACAATAAAACATAAATGCAATATATTACACTTTTTACGCGTAGTGTGGGACGCCCTCCAGCTAGTTGGAGTGACGATTTGCGAAAGGTCGCTGGCAGGAGCTGGATGCGCCAGGCCGAAGACCGGGTGAAATGGCACGTATTGGAGGAGGCCTATGTCCAGCAGTGGACTAAAGTATAGGCTGATGATGATGATGATGATGATGACACTTTTTGCTGCCTGTAGTAACGCAAAACATATACACATAATTATAGTTGTTAGGTGCTGTGTTCTGAGAACTTATATTTTTTTTATCGTTTATAAACATCCTTACTAGGTCTCTACCGCGTTCCCCCATTTATTATGATACAACAATATAAATTGGTCGGTAACAGCGCCGTAAATCTCACGCTTTGCTCCAAATTGAAATATTGATATGAAGTTTAGGGCGCCGTCTCAGTGGTAGTATCAATTACGTGATAATATACTCACACCTACGTTCAAGATGAGGCAAATGTTTAATTAATTCGATGAGTTTACGCTCTTGTAAAAGTGACTTGGTAACTTGGTATTGTCATGTATCGCGTGACTTTGAGTCACGGAACACCCCTGTCCTCCCATTTTTTATGGGGATATTAATTTACTGATTTCTACTTCACCGGTCAAAACCATCCAATCGACTAAAAGCCCGCCATTCTACTCTCTCTCCCTTATATCGAAGGCCGCGGGGTGCGCATGAACATGCAACCGCAACCCTCGTAGGAGTCGGCTCTTGGGCAGAGCCTCTCGCAGTACCAGGAACAAGACCATGGTAATATCATAGGCGTGCATATAATACTGCAGGACAGTTTCTTGGGCATTATTTTCCCGATAGTCGGATGCCTGCCCGCCACCTGCAGGCCCGCTTAGGGAGGTCGGAGTTCAGTAGACCGCTCCCTCTTTCTCTTCGCTGCCTCTTCTACGGATATGACTTGTTCGTAAAACGAAGCAACGGAGTTCCACGCATCTTCATTCTCGACCATGGCTGCCACAACTGACGCAAGGGACAAGGTGCTGCCTATGGTCGAGATTAAGTTTTGACGTGATACGTTCCATGCGGGACAAACGGCCAAAGTGTGCTGTGACGAGCCTTTGGCGCACTCACAATGACTCTGTCTTTCCACTGGTTGATATCGGAACTATATAGCATGTTTAGTTATAATACTGTTAGTGTATTTGTATATTTAACTAGCTTTTGCCCACGGCTTCACCCGCGTTAATAAGTTTTTCCGGGCTAAAAGTACATAAAAACCTTCCCGTTGAATCACTCTATGACTATGACGTTGATACAACTCTTAACAAATAATGCATTAATTTCGACCAAATTTGATTACCATAAAAACGGTTCTAGTGAGTTAATCTTAAAAGATAGACAAATACTGTCGCAGACATTTTTTTAGATCATTTTAAGAGGAATAATTCTTTCATACATATATTTTTGGTATCTTGAACCGTTTTCGCAGCGCACGCAATGGAAGCCGTCAAGGATGAATAATTTTCCCTGTTTTTTTCACATTTCCCATTATTTCTTCGCTCCTAATAGTTGCATCGTGATGTTATATAGCCTAAAGCCTTCCTCGATAAATGGTCTATTCAACACAAAAAGAATTTTTTCAATTCGAACCAGTAGTTCTTGAGATTAGCGCGTTCAAACAAACAAACAAACAAACAAACTCTTCAGCTTTATAATATTAAGTATAGATTAAAAATAAATGAAATAAAGAAATAAATCACACAAATGGCACTAACAGTCACGTTTCGAATGACAGCTACGCTATGATATCTATCGAAATGTAGGATTTGTTAACAAGACGTATAGGCTGCGGTCTAGGTGTAATGATGCTATTATTTTTAATAAAACACTTTCTTTAACTTATATTTTGTTTTAATGCGTTTCCGTTCTTAACTATATTACAAGACGTTCAAGGCACACCTCCGCGAGTGCCCGGGGAAGTGAGGTGGGGAGGGAGGGGTGATATAAACGTCAGCTGTCACACATGACAGCTGACACACTTCAATAGTTACACATCACAACCAAAGACAAAGAGTTAAACAGTGTTGGCTACACTAGGGGTCATAATTTAAATTTTTCAAAAAATAGGCCTCGATGTGCCGCCCACACATCAAGGTCTATTTTTTGAAAATTTTATGCAGTACATTTTGTGTACCATATCTGAGGACCTTTTCAGGTCACCAGCCTGTTAAACAAGAAATCATATTATGAATTGGTTGCAATAGAGCATATTTTTTTGACCGCACAAAACATTTGGGTCACGCGGGGTGGCACTTACTTAATGGCCAATAGTTAAGGATGTTTCCTTATGGAATTTCTTCATTGAACATACTATATAAATCCAGTGCTGATCAGTTCGCAGTACGAAGGAGACTAAAATGAACATGCAGTGACTCTCGTGACTGTAAACAAGTAATGCAAACCACATGAATGTTATATTTAGCCCGCGTACAGCTGCTAGAATACAACTGTACTGGCGAGACAGCGAGACGAAAACCGCGCGTCAACATTCGCCCACCTCTAATTATGTGGGCCTGCACATTAAAGCGGGAGCAGCCTTTACATACACACTTTTAACCCTTAATACTTAAGAAAATACCAGCTCTTGGCTCTGTCTGCGTATACATTATATTTCAGGACAAAAGTAGTATAGTTTAAAATCGCTTCAGCCATTTCGTACATTAGACTGCACAAACGATAATGGAACGAGCTAATAAAAACATTATTATAAGATTTTGAGAAAACTCTAAACGTCCCTAGCATTTTACGTTTACTTTTTTACAAGTACTAGCGCAGTCGCCGCTGACCTTTCGTGAACTAACTTTTAATGTATTTTACTTGAACGTTGGCAAATGAGTAAATGATCTCGTGGTAACGGATCACCAGTGACTAACCTTACTAGAAGTTAATAATCATTGGAACCAATTCCTAACTTGAACAATAGAATAAAAAAGGTAATTTTGCAGTGGTGTAACTGTGACTGTCTCGGTGGCGTAGTTGTATTACAGTACGACTGCAAAGCTGAGGTCTCGGGTTCGATTCCCGGGTCGGACAAAGTGATAATGAGTTTTTCTATTCAGTATCAGCTCGGAGTTTGGAATTTGTGCCCGATATGGCGATAGGCTCGCCCCCTATCACATCATGGGACGGAATAACGGTGAAAAGTGGGTGCACTAGTGGCGCCTCTGCCTATCCCTTCGGGGATAAAAGACGTGAGTGTGTGTGTGTAACTGAGACCGAGGCGGCCGAATAACAAAACTACGCAACGAAGGTCAACAACAGCCCAACAAATATACAGGATCATTTTGACATTTCGTTAATAATTGAAACCACATACTTATCTCGTTGAAAATAACACTTTTCATTAAAATATTTTAACCATAGATGTAAAAAAAAAAGTGTAAGTTTCGAACAAAATAAATATCAATAAAATGTCACTTTAAGTTTACACGCCCTAATGCTACTATGACTGCTCTAGAAGAATACGTCGCAGCAGCAACATCACATTTTCAGTCAGAAATACACTGACGCACACACCATATTCGCACTAAACTACAAAATAAAAAAAAATGTAACACTACAACTGGGATTTTTGGCGAAAGTATTCGTCATTCATTGTTAATTTTTAGCACGATGTTAGCAGAGGTATAGACGAATATGTGGTTTCATTTAGTAACGCAATGTAAAAATGACCCTGTATAATGTCGCATTATATTATAATACGTCAGAATCAATATCCTCTAACCGCCAAAGCTCCTCGACGGTTATTGTAATTCAGCTAAACGTCCCAACATTTCCATACGCCTTTTGATGTCGCCCACACTTATTGACATCAAAACAACTTATTATGTAGTGTTTGCGCAAACGAGAGAAAATCCGCGAGGGGCGAACGCTTAATGTCGCCTTTGTGAGAATATTTTTCTATTGATGTGTTTTGTGGCGGGATTTCATGTTCCGGAATTCATTACGTATTGATGTAGGAATATTTTACATGCCATTTTATATACCACTTTAATAAATGCTACAAATATAGTTATCATTCAGTATAATTTAGCGGTGTGTATACTCCGTCCAACCATTTATTTAACTTTTGACAGTTCGGTTTCTAATCTATTGGCGATGTACTAATACGTTACTGATTCGATGTCTTATGACAATCGACTTAATTCATGAAGAAGTTTTGATCCATTAAACACATTGAAATGTTATTTTTGCTCAACATTGTGTATTGTTTTATAAACATGGCTAGGCGTTTAAATGTGTATATTTTCTGTATACAAATTTATTCTGTAGGCATATATTCTGTATCCAATATAAAATTTGACACTCTTTAACTATACTAGATTATTTTATTGGTTATCATATATTATATTTACTCTTACCACATTTTATTTTTCAATTAAAATGTTTTGAATTGTCTTTGTTACGTAATCAGTAGGCTTAACGAATATCAATCGATAATTAATATCAGAGCTGAAGAGCAAGTCGCTTCACTATGGAAAAGAAAATATGGCGTGTATAAAGTAGTCAATTATTTTGTTTTCGATTCCCATTGATGTATTATACATCAATGTCGATTCCTTGTCAATAATATTTCATAGGCGTGCATAAACTTAAATGGTTGGACGGAGTATAGTGGGTATCAAATATATTAATTCACATATAAGATTGTACGTGAGTTCAAGGTTTTTCACTTGAAATACGGCCGGGCTGAGCTTTTATTCATTTAATGATGTAGGGTCGAGCCTATCACTGTACTAGACACTAATTCCAATCAGAAAAACCTTGGAGTACTTTCAAGAGTCGAAAAACTTACACAAACCTTAGTAATTATTATTAAATCTTTCAATTACAGCTTACTGTTAAGTAAGAATTGATTTATAGCTACGGTTAGTTACTGGACATTATAGAGGTGTTATAAAAGAGCAACACGCTGCCGTCGATTAGAAACGAAGTTGTAATTTGATCGCAAGCGGCGCGTGGCGCTCAGTTTTTCAATTTCATGGGTGGAGGGCGATAGAGCGCGCCGGAGAGGGGCGAGTGTCACGGCTCTCGGCTCGCGGCAGGTATCCCGTGTCCTGCTGTACAGCGAATGCTGAATGTTTGTATTGCTCGCTGCTGCCAATCCACAATACAATTTTTTATGCGGAGCTTGGGCTGTTGAGCTCCTTTAACCGCAGATCGTATTTAGAAATATTTTTCAATATGTAAATGGAGTACGGTTGGGAACTCTCTGTACCGCGAGGTGTACAAATATTTCTCTCCGCAACTGCTATTAATATGGTATGAAACGCGACGCTCCGATTTATTATGAGTATGTAAACACATTGCACTGGATACGGTAAATACCAATCAATTTACAAACGGCTGATGGATTTACTAATGAGCATAGAACCTGAGAATTTGATTATACAAAGCATATTATTACTGCACACTCATCAACACAGATGCCAAATTGAAATTAAATAATTAATTTGTGAATAGCGCCATCTATTGTAAATTGTTTCATCAAGACTGTGACATTTGTAGAGCGGGGGATACTAGGTGTTGGAGTGCCTTCATTATTTCATCCTACACACACACATCACGCTTTCATCCTCGAAGGGATAGACGAAAAGGCAACCAAGGCATCTACTTTTCGCCTTGAGTGTTCCATCCCATGATATAATAGGGAGCGAGCCTATCGCAATATCGGGTACGAATTCCAAACTTCGGTCTGATGTGGAACAGTAAAATCCAGTATCACTTTGTCCGATTCGGGATTCGAATCCGGGACAACATAGCGGTGTCGTAAAGCGCAGGCAATACAACTCCTAGAACCTAGAAGAACCTATTTTCTCAAGAGTAAAACGATATCTTTTCTGCCGCGCACGTGCAAACTTTGGAATGAACTCCCTGCATCGGTATTTCCCGAGCGCTATGACCTTCTTACTTTAAACGAGGTTTAAAAAATAAGCCGACTTCAAATATACGTATATACTAGGCAAATACAATTTTTAATTATTTTTTGATTTGTAGTGGTTTTGAAGTCTGTTTATTTTTTGTTAAAAAGTTTTTATTTATTGCTTTTTTGTTAGTTAATTATAGAATGGTGTAAACGATACATCATAGATATACGATTACAGCATTCGCGGGTCATCTGCTGTTAGTTATTGAAGAGTTACATTGTGTATCTCTGAAGATCTTAATCAGATCTTCATAAATTATATACTAAAACCTTCCCTGAAAAATATACATTTCAATATCGAAAACCACATCCAAATCGGATCAGCAGTTTTTGACAAACACGCGGCCATACAAATTTACATACATACATACGGATCGAATATAGAACCTCTTTTTTGAAGTCGGTTAAAAATAGTGCTCACCTCTCGGTAGGCAACGGCTTGGCTGTGCCTCTGACATTGCTTTAGTCCATGGACGGCGGGTGCTGCTTACCATCAGGCGGACCGCTTGCTCGTTTGCGTACTAAGTACTAAGGCAATAATTATATAATACGCATACGCATACTCACGCCTTTTATCCCCGAAGTGGTAGGCAGAGGCGAAACTAGTGCACCCACTTTTCGCCGCGCGTATTCTGTCCCATGGTAAGAAAACAAAAGTGTATAAGTGATTTGAGGTTTTGAATTTGTTCAACAATTTTTTGTGCTTCTTCTCAGGTGAGTAGGCTTTTCCGAAGCACTGGTAGAATCTTTTAGTTTTAAAAAAATATTGTTAATAAAAATGACGTGAGAAAGTGACCTTAGGGGCCTAATTACTTAATAAATGATTTGGATTTGAATTCAATACAAAAATAATTTTATAGTCGGGGTGGGTCGGTTGCAATGATGAGTCCTTTTAAATGCAGCATAAACTTTAATATAACTCTAAAAAAAAAACTTAAACTTTTAAACTTGCTGCTAGAACAATTGGCGCCATACTTGTGGTGTCTACGTGACTCCCACGGTACGCGCGCAGGCGTACCCGATTGGTCGGCGACATGTCACGTGAGGCGCCTGCACTCTCCGCGTCTCGGATATTCGTCCTTACGAGGTGTATCTTGCAGGCACCTTACCACGGCCTAAGCGGACGGGGATTTTGCGATCAGATTCTGCTATAATTTTCAATATATTTCATTTTGAAGAGTTCCCTGTTTCTTTTCGAAGTCCTATTATAAACATGCTAGTATGGTATTTTAATATGCTAGTATGTTGAAGCTATACTAAAACCAACACAAAATAATCATCAAATTCCTTTTTTGAGTTCTTCTCTGCATCTACGAAGTCAAAGGTCCTATACCAACGAAATTAAAATGGGTGTCACCTTTTTACTGATGGGTTGCAAAAATTAAAACAATTAAAAGTTTCAATAAGACAGCACAATATATTACAATTAACAAAAACTGAGAGTAAAGCGTGGGCTACGTTACATTCTCGAACCGAACGTATTAAAAGTCTTCCGAATCGAAAACCACTGTCCTGTACGACCGAAGCGGAGACGGGTAGATGGTAGATGCGTCTTGACGTCGCTGGATGACGGTTGAGTTGATGTCGGGTAGTCACGACTGACTCCTCGTCGACTGGTGTCAGTAGAGATCACGCGAAGTTCCAACGGTAATTTCCGGAGCCGGAGAGATGGACTCCAATACGGGGTACTCACACTCACAGAACTAAATTAAACAAGTAGCAGAATTAAAATTAAATAACACTCAGCCAAGTAAGTAGGTGTTACACGTATAGCACGTCCAGCAGTGAATAATCACGAACCGTCCCGTGCCCGCTTGTGCGCCCGGCCACCAACCGGTTCCGCAAGAACGGTTCGTCATTGCTAAACATATATTGCTACCTGGTTCTGCCTCCTAATTAATATTTATTTTAATTGTAAGTTTGTAAATATTTTTTTTATTTAGATAATAGCAAAGCCGTTACATGGGACCATTTTGAAGCTACACGAAATACAACGGAAATATAAACATTTAAATCGGACCGCAGCATAAATAATATTGGTTAAAACATTAAAAAAAAGTTACGATGTTTTTAGAACCCCCTCTTGTTGAATTCGGTTAAAAAGGCGGGTATAGTTTATTCTTCATAGAAATATAGGTGCATAGGAAATAAGCTTAATGAATAAAAATAATTTAATATCAATTAGTTTTCGCGTTTTAAAAGGTGCACCTGCTGTTTTGTTTTTATTAAATTAGGGGCCTAAATTATTAATTTTTATTTTGTTTTTACCAAGATGAAACGTTTTTTTTTGTAGATCTTTTATCTTTATTTTAAGATGAGAACGAGAGATTACCCGTTCAAATATTTTGCTTGTATCTCTTTCCGTTGATCGACAAGATTAGTAGGGTAGTCGTTGCATTTAGCAATACATTTACTGCGGCTAAGAAATCGAAGAATGAGAATTTATATGATAATCAAACGCAGAACCCACGGTTACTCAACCTAAATTCGCCCCTGGAGCAATAATGTTCACTGAAAGTATTACACCATACCTACATCTTGTAAAGGCACGGACACGGCGCCCAACGAGATAGGTATCGCGCGTGTCACATCGCCGCTAACAAGCCGTGAAATTGGCTCGCGTGCGTTATTTGAACGTGGACATAAATTATTTTGCGCTGAGTGTGACCCCCCTCGGGACCCTCCACCCCCCGCTGTCTATCCCAATAGATTTAAGATGCTGTACGCTCAGATGCGGCTCCAGTTGTAGAATGGAGAATATTCAGGTGCGGATTGATTTGCACCTTTTGTATTAACAAATTACGATTTAAGAGTCGCTAATGAAATTATACCAAGTACTTACCGTAAATATGTTAAAGACCTTTGAGAAAGTTGAGGTACTTATTGATGGTAATGATATTAAAACTGGTACAGTTTAGGTGATTTCAATAGTGGAGCTACATGGGATGGGCTTTAAGTTGCGTCATCATTCTTGTTAAAAAAAATGATATTTAATCGCAAATAATACACACACACTCACGCCTTTTTTATCCCCGAAGGGGTAGGCAGAGGCGCAACTAGTGCACCCACTTTTCGCCATTATTCCGTCCCATGATGTGATAGGGGGCGAGCCTATCGCCATATCGAGCACAAAATCCAGACGCCGAGCTAATACTGAATAGTAATACTCAATATCACTATGCCCGACCTGGGAATCGAACCCGAGACGTCAGCATTGCAGTCGTACCATAAAACAACTAGGCCACCGAGACAGTCGAAAATAATAATAATTGAAAATAAGTACTTAATTATGTTTAAATGTTATGTAGCCATTTGCATACTAGAATCTCGTCTCTAGGCATGCGTCCACAAAACTAAACATTCCTACACATAGATTTAGAGCTGGAACATGGAATCACATTAACTGCGAACGTAGACACAATAAATACACGACAGTACAAAAGTCACGGGAATTGGACGCACCATGTATAGCAAGCACACGGAATACAAATATTACAAAACAAACATTAGAGTTGTTAAATGGACGTATATTCACTGAATTTGCTTGTGAAATTATTTTTAAAACAATAAGACTTCTACATTATTATTATAAAGAGTAAGATTTGTATGTTTGTTCGTTTGTAACGAATAAACTCAAAAACTACTGAACCGATGTAAAAAATTCTTACACCATTAGAATGCTACATTATCACCGAGTACCATAGGCTACTATTTATCCCGGGAAATATAGAGCGGGACTTTTGTCCCGGAAAAACTCTTTTATACAGGCGGAGCCGCGAGCAAATGCTAGTGACAAATAATACACAAATAATAGGAGATGCTAATAGATCGAATTTTGACGCACGACAAATGTGCTCGTGGCGGGTATCATTAAACGATGGTCTTCGTTTGTCATTCTATAAAGGAAGTATTAATTTAGACCTTTCCCGTACAAAATACTTTACTACTTCGACAAAAGTTCCATTTGTTTGCTCCTTCGATTCGCTTCTTTAATTTGCGATAGTCATCAATTTCAATGGAGTCGTTGCCCTCACCTGCCATCATGCGAATTTGTTTGTCAGAACACATTGGCTCGAGGCCGTGTCGGTAATTAATCAGAACTATTAGCGAACAGGTTTGGAGTAAAAAGTTGAAAGTCCACCGCGGGGTTGGATGATTGATAGCGCGTTTTATGGTTTCGCCACACAATATTCGCCTCCTATTGTGTGGCCAGATCTTTCTGGTCACAATATATCTAGCTTTTCTCGCGGCCGGTGCGGTCCCGCTATGTATTTTCTCGGGATAAAAAGTAGTATATAATATGCTATACCAGACTTTAATCTACCGCTATGCCAAATTTCATCCAGATCCGTTTAGCCATCCTGGTGAGCTCGAGGAACAAACATCAAACTTTACCATCTATAATATGCTTGTAGGCAACGGCTTCGCTGTGTCTTTAATATTGCTTATGTCCATTGGCGGCAGATGCTGATTACCATCAGGATCGCTTGCTGCTAAAGCAACAAAATCTATAGATCTTTCCTGTTTATAATATTAGTATTGATATTATAAAGAGGAAAGATTTGATTGTTTGTAATTGTAATGGATATACTCAAAATCTATTGGACCGGTTTTGAAAATTCTTTCACTAGTAGGAAGCTACATTACTCCTGAGTGCTATGGGCTACTTTTATCCCGGAAAAACTTTTGTATACCGGTGCAGCCGCGAGCAGAAGTCTATATTCTATATATGTTCAAAAGACTTATGATGATAAAAGGTAAGCTAGAGTTTCTTACTGCCTTTTTCTATTCCTCGCACAGTCATCACTTAGCTAGTGAAAGGCTTGTAGGTTAGCTAGGTTAGAGCATCTATCGCACTGACCTTTGAGAATCACGCCGCTTCCTTTCCGTTATTATTATTCAAATTATATAATTTTTGTCTTTTTCCCGCCAGCCCGAGTTGGCTTCCTTGGTTACATTTATGCTCTTATAATCTATTTTATGCCCAATATAAAATATCTATACTTATGTGACTTAATTGGACTAATAATTAAGTATTCTCATGTACATCCTGACTTATCATATCACTTCAAAAAGGAGGTTCTGTATTCGATCCGTATCTATGTTTTCGTATATTTGTTTGTGTATTTCCTTAGCTTAGCTGGCAATTTAAATTAGGCATCGACTCCAAATATACGTATATACTAAGCGAATACAAATTGTAATTATTTTTTTCATTTATAGTGGTTTTGAAGTCGGTTTATTTTTTGTTTTATTATGTATTTTTAAGAGATCTTAGCTCTGAGTTCAGTTGGTGGTCTGCACAATACAGCGAGATCGATCGTCTCATCGACGTGGTACGGTCATATTTCGGTCATACTCCTGGCAGGTAATATTTCACGCATGCTGTGCGCTGCGCCCCATTGTCATTGTAATTAACTATCAGGAAGTGCGTCATTCTCAGAGAACACCTACTGTTGGAGCTTGGCAGGTAGCCAGATCAATAGCTCCGTATTGTCAATGAAGGGTAATCCAAGCAAGTTGATTTATTGATATAAGTTGTCTTGATTACAGTTCCCAACTGATACCTATATTGGAAACTTATAATATTGAAGATATAGTATAATGGTTTTTACTCGAATTGACATGACTCAGCTTGCTTCTGAGAACCCTCGAGGGTTACAATGTTTTTGGTCTTTATATTATACTACCATTTGCTGGTGTCATGGCTCGTGCGAAACTGTTTTTCCGGGAAGTCCTACTATAATATATTTTTCCGAAAGAAAAGGTATCTTAAAACCTACCCGGAGTCTCAAGCTATGTCCATACCAAAATTCCTTGAAATCCGATGGGTAGTTTTTGAGTTTATTGCGTTCAAAGGTGTGAGCGACTTTTTTGTACTATGTAAATAAGGATGGACTGCATATATACTTTCCATCAGATCCAGAAAAGCCACTATCATAACCGGACTGACAAGGCGCAATGCTGTAAAGCCGATATTGTGTAACGCCTGGACTGACTGGTTGAGTCATCAGTAAAGAAAAACCATGTATGGTAAGAGCTGTTAGTTTTATGAGCTAATTAAATACCAAAAAAAAAAACAAATAAAGAAAAGGGGCAAAGTCGCTACAGTAAACGTCGGCGGTGGATGGTGTCGCCGGCAAAAGAGTAGAGCTACATCTGAAAAAGTGCCAAGGTCCTAAGCACTTTCTTAAAAGATGTAAAAAGGTAAAAGGTTCTTGTATTTTATACATTTGTTTTTCTTGTTGATATTGAATTTATAGGTTAACAAGTTTATGCGCAGATCAGCAATATTGGCAGTGTCTTCATGTTTGTTCAACTCTATCCCTCCGACATCCATTTATTGAAGAATACCCTCTGATCCGGCGTGGGCGTGATGTGTTTGTTTATTACAAATATATTTTTGTCAATTTCATTCGGATCAGATTTCTGGCCTATAGTGTTTATCATATTACGATCACGCGTATTTTATTTGACAACCACGCAATCAGTTTACATGCATCTTTGGGCCACTAAAGACTAGTGATAATTTTACTTAATTGTTTATTTTTTTAGGTATAAGTAAATGAAGTGTTGATAATTCATATACCTAATAGATAGCTAATGCGTACTATTAGCTCCTTACATATGAAATTGGCGTTTTGTATGGGAGAAATAGAAAGTGATTTTTTTTTGTAAAGTATAACTATTTAACCAAAGTATGCACCATCGTTATCTACTGTACTTTTTCCATATCATAGGGAGATCCCTTTACTAAAAAAAACATGTGGGCGAGAATCAATAAACTCTCTGAAGGCGGTTTGGACTACTACACCGAAGTCGAATGTTTTTCCTTGTAAGAAACATTGAATGAATGATGATTGACAGAACACGGGGCGCGGTAAATCACAGTGAATGTCGCAGACATTTCAATTGCAGCTCTTCTAGTTTAGCGGCCGTTAGTTGTGCAGTATGTGTTGAGTGTTCTAGTGTTGTTCCAAAGCAGTGACCTAGAGCGATTGATGAGCCTCCGTTGTTTAACAGCTAGATCCTCCATCATCGTTTGCAGTTTCTGACAATATATATCTGCCGTAATCGTTTGGCCAGATTTTAGAAAGCTGTAGTGAACGACACAAGTACTAGTCCACCAAACACTTAAAATTAATTTTTAGAGTAAATTTTCGCTTAGGGCAGGATTTGGATGGCTCTCCAGGATTCAGCCATTACGACGAGCGCTTCCGATTATCGTACAGGATCCACTTTTCATCACAGGTAATGATTCGATTTTAAATCCAGTGGAGCAATGTAATTTTACATTCAACGCGTGTTTGCTGGTTTTATTCACTCAGTTTATGAGGCACAGACGTTTCATGTTTTTACTTTCCCAATTTGCTTCAAGTGGATCGAAACAGTTTTATCGCTTACACCAAAGCCTGTAGATACGTGTGAAGTGGTTTGCAATGGATCCGCTTCCACAATAGCCTTTAATTCCTCATTACCCACCTTGGTCTCCGGCCGTCCACGGGACTTGTTCTAAAGGTCGAAATTTCCAGAACGAAAACGCTGGAACCAAAATCTTAATGTGTCTCCTTTTGAGACACCAGCGCCATTTACATCGTTAATCCTTCGAGCCGTTTCTGCACCTCTGATGCCACGTTAGAACGCATACTCGTAAATATAGCGACATTTCATGTTTTCTATTGTGCGATATGAAAAACGCCAAAGAAAAAGCTAACCAGGAAAAATCAAACAACCTTCGTCAGAGGAAGTCCGCAGTCCCTAATGGGCCGAAGATGGCCACCGTGGAGTTTTAGTTGGTGTGCCGTGCGTTGTACATAAGTAAGGAACTCGGCCCTTGATTGCAAGGAACTCTGCCCGACGGTCGCACGATGGTTCCATCCGGGCGGCTCAACACTGGGTTGTAAGGCACGGTGAACCCAACGTAACCGCTCAACCGCCCCCCCCCACGAAGGCTGGGCGGTAGTAATAAGTCACTTTCACCGCGAAAACAAAAAATGGTCTTGTATGATCTGTAATAAGACGACAAAAATGGACGATCCGCAAATATGTGTTTAGTGTTGTCCTCGCCAAGTATAATAGGATGGTAATATCTCGACGGAAAAATCAAACAGAATTGAGTTTATTATTGGTTTGTATTCAGTATCTACAAACACGAACACTTTCTACTTCGAGCGCCTTATATAATCTAGGCATCTGATATATATCGCCTATATATTTCGTGCTCCTTATATGATACGTCCTTTTTTTTACGCGGAGAATGTGATTTATGACTACCGCCCAGTGTTCAAGGGGAACGAATGAGCGGTTATGTTGGGTTCACCGTGCCTTACGACCCGACGGTGAGCCGCCCGGAGAGATGGAAAACGTCGGGTGACTGCCGGGCCGAGTCCCTAATCTATGTACACCGCACGGCATACCAACCAAAACTCCGCGGTAGCCATCTTCGGCGCATAAGGGACGGCTGCGGGCTTCCTCCGACTCACGTCTAAGTTGTCGTCCGCAACCGCCCCTGCGCATACCGCTATTGCGGTCCGTCTCCTGTTGTTGGGGAGGGGGGGGCTCAGAAGCCTCCGCGCATCGAAGGATGCCCTCGGCGTCAACGGCAGCGTGAGGCCTAACCGCCAAGCTGCCGTCTATCATGGGGGTCACAAAAGTTGACTAATAGGTGGACGGCCCCTTCCGCCCACCCGCGACCCCCGGTGGCTCCTATTAGTCGCCTTTTACGACAGGCAGGGGATACCGTGGTGGAATTCTCGAAACACCCCCAATCCACAGGGCAGGAGACGTCGGTCAGTCGTCCACCCGACGCCTCTCATTTTTCGTTTGGCGGCGGAAGAGATCACCACTGCGCTGGCGATCCCTCTCGGCACTCTCCTTCCGCGAGAGGACCACCTCGCAGAAGTGGGCCACTGCCTGCCAGGCCTCCCGACCGCCGACCATGGAAGTGACCACGGCCGGCAGCAAGAGGTCTCCTCCGACGACTGCTCTGAGAGCGCTGCGTTCTTCGTCCCAGGCTGGACAAAAATCCAATATGAGTTGGGCCGTGTCCAGCGGGCAGTTGTCACAATAGTGACACACGGCCAACTCCTCTTCCCTACCACCCGACAGTAGCATTCTAATGGTGAAATAATTTTTGAAATCGCTCCAGTAGTTTTTGAGTTTATCCTTGTCAAACATACAACGCCTATGTCCAGCAGTGGACTGATAAAGGCTGATGATGATGATGATGATGATGATGATGATGATGAAACATACAAAATACAAATCTTTCCTCTTTATAATATTAGTAGGTAAAGATTACGTTAGTTATGAAGTGGCAATGGGGCAGCCGGCTGGGCACATAGTTTGAAGAACTGATGACAGATGGGGAAAGAAAGTTCTCAAGTGGAGACTACGTACTGGCAAGCCCAGCGTCGGGCGTCCATCATGGACAGACGACTTGATTAAGGTCGCAGGAACACGCTGGATGCAGGCCGCTCTTAACTGGCCCGTCTTTATCTTTGGGGAGGCCTATGTTCAGCAGTGGACGTCATATGATGATGATGATGATAACTTAATGTAAATATGCATATTTTGTATGTTTAATTTACATGTACATACTACATAGTATAGGAGGAAAAGATCTGCTAAAATCATACCTCTTTTTGGGTTTTACAAAATAATAATAAATAAAATGAACAAAAAAACATAATTCATGAATTTAATTTCAGACATTTATGAACGCTCATTGGATCGAGAACGTACATTTTTGTACGATGACAAGGTTCCATCAGATTTTCATTTCGCCTGGATAATAACATATTCTCATATTTTATGAAACTCACCAAAATATGTTTCAAGGAAATCAATCCCAGAACCTCACAGCACAATGCAACGCAATGCCCAAAGCAAACTCATATACAGCGATAAGGCATTATAGCTTATGGAGGTAGGACAGAATGTGTTCAAACAGAGGGCCTGTGCACAACTTTTTACATAAAGCGTCGGGCGTGACGTCACAGCGGCATTGTCTAATCGCCGTCATTACAAACACGTCCCCTCTTCTGCCCCTCCTCTACGCCCCCTCGTAACACCCCGCGAAACCCTCGCAGTATGCTTGCGTGTTACAAGTGGAAATTCATTTGTTATAAAGTTAATCTGAGAATGATAATGTCGCACGCTCGTCGAAAATTCGCGAACTTGTCAAGTGCTGTAAAAATGTTGTAAACACAGCGGATTATAATGGAATTTGTTGTTTATTGTTGAGCGTACGATGTAGGCTATTTTTTCGGGGAAACATGTATGTGTACTGTCGCACAACAGTTGAACACGAATCAATATTTAAGAATTTTATAAAGACCAAGGCAAACAAATAATATTATATACAACAAGCATCTTCAACATTTACCTTTCAGTGTTTACAATTTCAGTACTTAACTAAATATTTGTGACGTCATTAAGTTCCATTGGCAAAGGAACATCCGAAATAATGTCCCAATGTGAATCGTGGCATAAGGAATTAGACGCGCATGTTTGGACGGCGATCACAGCGCGTGGAGAGCGCCGGCGCGTGAACAATCCGGCTCATGTCGGTCGGCCGCGTCGTGGCCGCGTGCGGGAATCAACAGCCACTGCCCACTGACCACCGAACATACCCACGTAATATGAATACGTATAATAGTACAGCAGACTATATAGGATAAATAAATTTTTAAATATAAGTTTTGATATGGTGCTCTCTGGAATTGAAGATCTGATTCTGAAAATTATTTAATAGTAAACTATACTGTCTCTGAGCACCATTTCAAACACTAGCTTGTCTTGCTCCAAGAAAGGAGTTTAGTTATTTTAAATAATGTATGCAAAGACAGTAACATAATCCTATACAATACATTCTCAATCTGAGTCGGCTGTCTTCAAAGCTGGCTTGATAGTGAAGAGATAACTACTCAGTTATCTCTCTTCACCCAAAAGGAGACAATAGTGTCAGTAGACAGCGCCATCGCACGTTGCGCTATCAGATCGTGGTTATCTTCCTGGGGCTAGAGCCGAGGGTCGCACACGCGCTCTCTACTATTGCTAAAGCTACTGTTTAATTATCACTTGACGAGGAGAAAAAAATCTTCTATAAGTGCCATATACTTTGTACATAAATTAATAGCGACTAGAGATCGACGATCATGACTCCCTTCGAGAGATATAATAGGTAGCGTGTGCGGCTCTCGTTATGCGATATTGTGTTATACTTTAACACATTTAGGTGGATAACAGTGTGTCAAAATGAATGAATGAAACAGTATACTGCTTTTAAATTTAAATAGTATTTATTCAAGCTTCTTACTGTCTACACTTAACACAAATACATACGGTCTAAACTTAACCCACTACAAATACATAGGAAACGGGTTCCGGCTACAAATTAATATCGGAGAGAGGGACGTGAGTCTACTGGATAGCTGTTATTTTATCACTTTGTTATTAAGAAACTCTAATTAAATTAGGATAAGGGCGCCACTGACATAAAGAGGGTGTCAGACCCAAAATCATAAATTTACATACTTTTATGGTATAAATTCCCAAACTAAACCGATAAGGGTGTGTCCTCAATCCTTCAATACTGGGTAAGGAATCACACAGGCTCCATCCAACTGGTGATGATGCAGGCAGTTTTGTAGTCTACCCGAGATAGACAAAATTAAGTGGTTGTATAAGGAAAAAAACCGACGATGACCCTAAGGTAAAAATAAAAAAAAAACCCCTGGAACAAGGAAAGTGTTCCAGATTAGTACACAATATTACAACAGTTATAGTTGTTGAGCTACACCAATAATGAAAATTACATACCGGGAAGGAATAGAGAACCCGCATTGTCGGCAGGCCGGCAAGTGTTCTCCTTTCAACTTCCTCGGAAGTTTCCTGATTTGTTCATCCTATAACGAAGAACGAGAATGGGTAACACGTGTTCTAATGGCACAAACTGGCGAATCGAAAGGAAAAACCACTACTCACGTGCACTGGAAAAAAAACGCTGCTTGCCGTCATCGGTTCAATGACGCGAATATGACGGCAAAGCGGCTCCAGCCGGTCACGGTGAACGGGCGGCGTCCTATCGGCACATTCTAGCCGACGCTGAAATTACGTGCTCGCACGCCGACTCTCTCGCGCAAAGAGGTCGATGGTAGGTCATATAACCTAAATTAGAACACGACCACTGACAATGCTCACTCGTCTAATAACACGATTGATTGTAGGCAAAGGTATTACAGCCATACAGCCTCAATCCGCTAATATTTTACTAAAAATAATCATATGTATGGGATTTGAAAATTTTTATGTTAGAATACATATAAACCTCACTGCTGAGCAGGAAGCATTTGATGATGATAAATGTTACCATCCAGTATTAACAATATTAGAACTTTTTATAACAGGCATCGTGTGGCTCAGCACAGCGCTCGATAATGATAAATAGATGTTTACACAAAGAACAATGATGATGTACAATGATTTTGCCAGATTATATTACCCGCTAGTACGTCGCATACAAAAAGACTTATGATTTACTAAATTACTAAACATAAATGGGTATTCAGTTTACTTGTACTGTAGTGAATTACAAGTGGTCTACACCACCCGAGAGCTCGTTTGTAGATCACGACAAAAGTCGCCGCCAAAGCCTCGATCACGCACAGTAGTATTCACTGTGTGACAGGCTATTCGCTGCGAATAGAATTGAATTGACTATGTTAAATTTTACTCACTCCGAAGGCACACTCACCGCGAGTATTTGGTGTGTACGACAAGGGTACTTGCTGTGAGTAACCATTCCGCTTTGCGCGCCGGTCCCATGCTACGGTTCGTTACAGCGTACGTGTCAACCAAAAAAGACACTTTTAAGTATGGAAATTACGTTATAGTTCGTTTTTTGGGTGTACATATTTTTTGTGGCATTGAAGGACGAGACGAGCATGCCGTTCGCCTGATGGTAAGCGATACGACCACCCATAAACATAAGTAGCAACACCATCCAGCACCTTGAGTTACAAAGTACTGTGTGGCATTCCAATGCGCTCGTCATCCTGAGACATAAGATGTTAAGTCTCATTATGTCCAGTAGTTACACTGAACCGAACCGAAACACAACAAGGCATGCACACTGCTGCTTGGCGATAGAAATAAACATTGCGGTGGTACCCACCCAGACGGACTCTTACGTATGAGAGACCTACCACCAGTATAGAAGAAAAGATCACTTGTGGGAAACAAATAACAGTAATTTTTAATCAACATTTGGTTTACCAACTCCGCACATGCCAACATAATTATGTATATACTGTTTTAGGCGTGCGCGACCAAAAGACGACATTTTTGTCTTTGGGCCAGAAACAGACTGTTAAAATTCTCGTGTAGAACTTACTGTGTATGACAGGCAGACAGCGGATGTACTCTCGGCGAGAATATGCTGTGTGTGACCGAGGCCTAAGCGAGTTATCGTGACCGATGCAGTCTGCAGGGTGTAGCGAGTGCAGTACCGCGCTCTCGGAGACCGGCCGAGCTCACCACAGAGCCGCCATAGAGGTCGCATACAGCTGTTCAGTGTCGGAAACGGGCGAAGGCAATAAAGTACCACATTACGGTTTATATTTGAAAAGTTAGTTATGTGAACTCATCATAATAATATTATGTTCTGACTTGTAATTCACGTATTCAGTTATGATTCTAATAGGAAACTTTAACTTTAAAGTAGTCACTAACCCAATTACCTCTTTTTATTATTTTTGCAAGTTCTTCGGTGAATCCACTTCATTTGGATATATTTTGCGTTATATTCAGTCGCAGCGGTCCTATAATTTGACTTGCGACAGTCCGGTGCGGCCTCTGCACGTGAGTGTGTGACTCATCCTTTGTCGGCGCTAGCCGTTTAATTAAATTGTAGCATGTATTTAATTGTTGGAGAGTCTGCACAAAGGGTCTAAATTACTGTACACAGTAATGTATGTACGTGTGTACTTTACGACCTGCAGGCGGGCAACTTCACTTGTGGAACGAGTGATAGCAGATTCAATTTATTGGGTTAAAGTACATTGTTATTGTCGCCAGCCGTACTAACCAAAACAATTGCAATTCTCTCTTTAGAGTTATATTTTAAGGCACTATCAGAGGGATTAGATTATAGAAGGGAAAGAATTATTGTACAGTTCGTTATTATTTATTAATTTTAGTGTACGGCAGTCTCGGTGGGGATAAGCGGTCTGCCGAGACGAATGCCCGCCGGTTGAAAACCCAGGACACTATTGACTTTCCGAAGTTGCGTAGATGCGTATTGCTTCTCAATGACAGTTCGCTTTAATGGTAGAAGAAAACATCGTGAGGAATCCTACATACCTGAGAATTCTCCATCAGAAATTCAAAGAGTCTTTGAAGTCTACCGACCCGCACTAGGCCAGCGCAGTGGCCTGAAGCATAAACCCTCTCACCAGTAGAGGAGGCCCGTGCCCAGCACTGGGCAATATATAACACATGGCTGGTGTAATTGGTTATTGTTACCAATCTTGTTAAGTAACGAGCCACCCACGAAGTAGGTACAAGCTGATTCACTCCATCAACAACAGCCTGTTGCAACACCCGCGACTCTGCAGACCACCGAGCGCTGTTGGTTACCAAGAAACAAGACATACCGTGTGAAACTCCACATCGACACACTTTATAAGCGATGACTACAGTAGAATAAGCACACTTTCATATCTAATATCGGGCGAATTTGTCATTTAACTTTAGATTTAAATAATTTTTTTTTAAGTAAATTCGGTTTTTTTTGGGACCTCCGGCCGCAGCTTACGTAATTTTCTTGCTCGTTAGTCATTTTGTTTGTAAACATACATGTCACAATAGTAATTGTCGGCACAATCACACGGCTGCATACTTTCCTCGCCACACAATACTCTCATTACTTCAAACCGACCGGGACGATATAAAATTAACAAATGAATTTATATTTATCCGAGCCGTGTCAGCGGTCACAAATAATGAGCATTCACAGTGGTTTTAAATTATTCGAGTTTCGCTCTGAATGATACACCGCAGTATTATATTACTGGAAATAAGGAATTTTCAATACAGTACAATTATAATATTAAGGGCGAGTTTCACAATGTTAAAGTAAATGTTATCCACCAGTTAACGTATAGGACGGTTTACTTATTTACCATTTATTATTTGAGAGCTCGACTTTTGTATTTGGTTGATTACCAAACGTTTACTCAATCTTTATGAAACGGGCCCTAAAATTTATAATACAGTAGCCCTTTTGTTTGATTCACAGTATTTTCATCCTTACATAATATAAACCAAA
Organism: Lapara coniferarum; assembly: GCA_949316025.1. Lineage (NCBI taxonomy): Eukaryota > Metazoa > Arthropoda > Insecta > Lepidoptera > Sphingidae > Lapara > Lapara coniferarum. Next base: position 17,208,436 of record OX438923.1, read on the forward strand.
GTACCCATCCGCGTCTCTCTATCTGAACGTGATAAATTCAAAAATGTATTACGCCGGGAAAGTATATAGCGGGACTTTTATCCCGGAATAATTATTACGCGTGTGAAGCTGCTAGCAAAATCCAAGTAGTATTCTGTTTAAAAAGCTTATTAATTACAACTTCTGTAGTTTATAAGTACCTATATTGTATTTTAATTGTAAGCAAGCTCATAAACAACTAAAGTAAATTAAAAGAGATAAATGAAATGAATGGATTCTATGTCGTGCTGATACATTTTTCAGCGACGCGCGACATTGCCCATAAAAACCTGCAAGTACTTTCTACCGATAGAAATATGGAGTGATTTTCAATGTATATATTCATCGTACTGTCGATTACTGATCGATAGATTAGTAGTTAGAGGTAGTGAGTGGTGATGCGTCACCACAAGTTCGGAGCATGACACACCCTCACGTTACATCAGTGATGGAAACTTAAATATATAAAATGCCCTGCATTTCCATAAGCAAAGCCTTAAGATAACAGCAGCTGGTATTTTTTTTATTGCAATTGTAGATAAATCGAGCGCCATGCTCGACTTGTCTACAATTGCATTCATCGCCCGACGATAAGTGTTGTTAACTGTTTCACAGATAGGCATTTTTGAGTCACATTCACGCCTGTTATCCCCGAAGGGGTAGGCAGAGGCGCAACTAGCGCACCCACTTTTCGCCGTCATTCCGTCCCATGATGTGATAGGGGACGAGCCTATCGCCATATCGGGCACAAATTCCAAACTCCGGGCTGATACTGAATAGAAAAACTCAATTATTAATACATACGAAACTTCGACAGTGAAACATGCGTGTTCTGAGATTGAGACCAGCCGCGCGATGCCAGGTAGGTACTTTGCTGGAAAATCCTTTTGCTTTAAAAAGACTTCAAAAGACAAAACACGTTATTTATTGAATTTCTTTCGCCAATAGTTCGCGAGCGTCTTGAGAATGACGTCCATTCTGAGAGGAAATTAATAGTTATCTGTAAGTAGAGAGGAGGCGGGAGGGAGGAGTCGGGGCAAAAACAATAATCATCAGCGGTACAACATTATTTACAACCGACGAGTCATCGCGCAGGTCGCAGGGTGGCCACACCGCATCACTGTGCGGGTTCAAGTTTGTCGGTATTCTTGTGTATATTAATTATAGTGAACTTTATGTACGGCTTGAAAGTCTTTTTAGATCGCTTAACACATACATAACAGACCAGCTTACTTTTGCTGGTTATCCATGTTTCCATAAACTAAGATTGATAAGAATACCTTATCCTATCTATCGGAGGGTCAAATATGATTTTTGTCAATGGAGCGTTTCGTTTTTGTCAAAGATAAACAAGGCCCTAATAATATTTTTTATAAATCTACGCAGTATGTTATATTCGAATTGCTTTACATAAAATGGAAGGTAAATTATTGAAAAAAGATAAATTTGAAAACATAAAAACAACTCAATAACATTTATTTCTAAACATAACATTACTAGTACCTAGTGCAAAAATAAAGCGCTTCGGCGAGTGCACTTACTAGAGCTACACCAAAGTTCTAGTTATTGAAACAGCAGTATCAGTTAGCGTAACTTTTACTGTCGAGTTAGATATTAAACTCCAGTTAAATGTTAAGAAGTTATTGAGACCGGCCGCAAAATTACTTCACGAGTGGATCGGCTCCACTACAGACATACCTTGTCAAATTATATAACCTGGTGCATTCATTGCGGTAAAGAGATTACTTAACACCCATATTCCACGTTGGGCTCCAAGCTCTCCTTCCTTTGACGCAACGCACTCTCTTTACATCTAATATTGTAGATGCTAAAGGGCAATGACCACTTGTTAGCTGTTACTATTTAATACCCGGGTTCTATTATCGCGCTTTTAGTAAAGAAAACAGGAATTATGACACGACAATATTTGGTTTTAAAATTGATATTTATCACGTGAAATTCTCATAAGAATCAAAACAAAAAACATTGTAACATATTTGGAATTCACAAACCATTTTTCCCCGGTTGCGTTGTTTATTTGCGGGAATCTGAATATTATGCTAACGGCAACACAGTATAGGCAAAAACAGCCTTCCTAATGGTACAGAATATAAATTTATTTCTGTTCGGCGCGGTCCCGGAGTCTGGGGAGGGCGCCTTGTTACCTTTGTGGGAAAATAGAGTGGAAATTTAAATTTGAGCTCGCGTCAGAGTAATAAATGTACAATCAGGGAGCGGTGTGTCACCGCAAGGCACCGCCGCGCGCCGGTCGCTGCTCTGCTTTTGGCAGCAGCCGTGCAGTCTGCAACAAAAGGTGTTTAGTTTGTAACGTTTATATGCAGCAAAAACTGACCTATGAGCTCCTAATTTTATGCATGATCACGGTTGAAGATGTTTCGTGTGCTTTTATTCCAGAATGGAAAAATATCTATTTTGGTAGACACAATGCAATCGATAAACACATTGCCTACCAATATGACTGTCGGTCATCGTTATTATGGAAAGTTCTCAACAATTAAAACAGAATCTATCTAAGTCTCCAAAGCATAAAGTCTTCATCACCCAAAGTCACTAACTGTCTCGGTGCCTGCAACTCAATATAATATGACCTATATTCTCTATACGGCCTCCTGCAATGAAAGGATCACGGACAGGCGACTTTTACTGTATTAATTAGAGATGATATCGCCAAGCGCCGGCGCGAGGCTCGCACTCCGCCTGATTACAAATAGGTACCTACTGTTTTTATTAACGCCTCTCTGAATTGAGTTCTGCCAACGTGTGTTTACTAAGTAACGAATAATTACAAGTGTGGAAATTATGTTAATAGTAATATTGCAGTTTACACATAGCTTTAGTTGGTTGGTGAAAAAATGCTATTTACTTTTAAATTTTTCCATGGGGTGTGTTCGGTTACCTCATCGGAGTTGCATGTTTGAGACCTCGCCGGTACTTGTATTACACAGTTGCTTAATGACGAGTGTCACACACCTAGATTTTTTATTCATAATCTCTTGATTGACCTTCCTCGGATCGAACCGAGTAAGTTGACATGAGACCAACATGTAAGAAAAATTGCCTGCGTGGCGTAGTTGTATTAGGTACGATACGATTGCAGTGCTGACGTTTTGAGATCGATCCATGGATCGGACAAAGTGGTATTGGGTTTTTCTACTCAAAATCAGCCCGGAGTTTGAATTTGTACCCGATATGGCTAACCCCTAACACATCATGTGAGGAACACGCGCGGCGCATCTAAAGGGTGCATTAGATCCACCTCTACCTACCTCTTCGGGGGTAAAAGGCGTAATGTGTAATTTATTTTTCTATTATTTTTATGTTACCTTCACTCATTCTCCGATAAAATAAGGAATGTAACAAAAATTTTCTCGTATAGTTCGTTTAACAGCAGCCGCCGATGTGACGTTTGATCTTGCTATTATGTGCCATAAGTAGGCACCAATAGTTCTGGGTATATTCGAGTAAAAAATAAACTCAATCTCACACTACAGGGAGTTCGCGATGAGAGGCGCCCAGGGTTGGCAAATCTTAACAGAGGAAAGCTGGAATTTTTAAACAGAATATAAATTTACCATAGAATTTATTTTGGGTGCTTTTCGGGAAAGATTGTTACTATTATTCGTTTTTTTTTCGACTTTTCTCGGCGAATATTTATTATTTATTTTTGATTGGTGCACGATGCGTGGTTACTTGAAAATTGGATGCGTTCTTTCAATCTGCCTAACGGTACTTTCGTACTAACAGGAAACATTTATCTGCTTGGTGATAAATGCTACACATCACATAAATGTAAACATGTCACATTCCAATCTATGCTCCCAAATAAATATTAAGAAAACGAGAACTATCTTCATTAACTATTTCATACGATAACTGTCAATTAAAGTTCACTTGAAACCTGTGAGTTTATTCGTCGTCGTGGCAGCCCTAGGCAGCGAGCCGTGGATCTCGGTTCTAATTGAACTGTCAATCTGTAAAACACACGCCAAAATGAGCGACAAACTACACCGGCTTCGTATGATTAATGTCGACGTTTTTTGTCATGGCCGTGCGTGAGTCGCGAATTTTTACCACACACGCCATCGGTTTTTTCACAACTGAATGACGCCACGGAGTCACTCGATTGATGATGAGTTCACTGGCCCTAAATAGTAGCAACATGATATCACAACCAACAAGTTCCAAATCACACGAAATTTGTATGTTTATAACTCAGGACAATCTCATTAAAATAGTCGATTTAAAAACTAAAACCTGAGCCACAATACACAATAGGCAGAAAGCAATAAGGCAAACGGATAGGGTATTTGACTACTTTTTTAACACATTTACCAAAAATATATGCCATCTATCAGAAAAATAATTTACAAAATTAGCGCAATTATAAGTAAGTTATTAAGCTTTGAAATTTGGAGGAAATGGTAGTTGTCAAATAACCTCTATATCAGACTGTGGCGTCACCGAGTGTCGCCGGCAATAACGCTGCGTTCGTGCGAAGGAGATAGCGCGATATTCCTATGACGACCCCACTTTTGCTCACAAGAATATTTCAAATATAACTGCTTTATTTTTCCACCAACTTTGATGTTGATTTCACAGAATAATTTCTCTTCCGTATCATTTTCTGTGTATACAGAATAATATACAAAATCAAGCATGGGAAACTACCCTATTTTATTTAATGCATCTAAGTACTATTATACATTACCCTAAATATATATTATCCTAAAAACCTGGTCTGGTAGAGAATATCGCAGTAAGTATTCCAAAACAATTGCATAAAATAAAAATAAAAACGATAATATACTTGCATAATTATATTAAATGGCAAAGGAAGCTATTTGTAGGAACTCTCTCGGGACGGACCGTCGCGTGCGACGCATTCAGATGTTCTATATAAAGGAAAAGGATACACAAAATAACAGTTTTTGTGTTTATTTCTTCTTTATGTAAACGATGCATTTGAAAACGCACAAGTATAATTTGGAGGGCGTTGGGTAAAAATTTATTATATGTATACTAGTAAAAATTAAAGCAAAGAGACTTCTGGTGGTAGGTCTCTCATATGTAAGAGTCCGTCTGGGTGAGTACCACCGCAATGTCTATTTTTACCGCTAAGCTGCAGTGAAACCGAAGCACAACAATGCATGCAGCATTGTTGTTTTTCGGTTTGAAGGATATTGTAGCCAGTGTAACTACAGGACATAATGAGACCTAGCATCTTATGTCTCAGGATGACGAGCGCAATGGAATGCGACACAGTGCTTTGTAACTCAAAGTGCTGAATGGTGTCCCTACTGGGTGGTCGTATCGCTTACCATCAGGCGAACGGCATACTCATCTCGTCATTCAATGAAATAAAAAAAAACTATATGCAATTTTATTAGAACGGAACACGACTTGTCATAGAATTTGTACCGGAGACATGCACATTTCCAGACTCCGGGCTGATACTAAGAATAAAAACCCAATGTCACTGACCGACCCGGGATTGAGTCTCAGGCCCCAGTTCTACAATCATACGTTATACAACTACACTACTGAGGCAGTCAGTACTTCTATATAAGTACTAATTGTCCTAAAAGCTCAATAGTTACTTATACAAACTATTCAATGATTAGTTTCAAACTTTCAAATAGTAAAAATGTCCTTGAAAACAAAATTAGCATGTTCAAACATTACTTGGCGAATAAATGCTCAATTGAACTTGGCATACAAGAAACCTGCATTGAGAGGTATAAATACTTTCTGCCGGATAATTACCAATATTATACATTTTACGAACTCGTACTGCGGCGTAAGCGCTAACAAACGAATGCTAAGTAAAGTTAATGAAATGAAAATATTGCCGCATTTAAGAGTAATCTTTGTTACTGGGGTCGTCCCCGGGGCGCCGTGCCGACGGCGACACGATATGTCGTGTCTACCGTAGATGCCTTAGAAATGTAATTAATTAGAGGACCTGTATCTACTAATATGTAATGTAATCAAACCAACGTCAAAACAAACGAGCTTCGTAGATACCGAGTACCTATATTTTATTGTGTTATGAGAATTCTTTGACATCAGAAACTTTTATGGTAATAAATATTTCGTAACAATAATATTTTTTATTGTTTTTCGTACTTCTATATATAGATTAGAAACAAAATGTGTGTGTGGACACTATTTGAATCACAATTTCTTTTCTGTTGGGGCATCAAATCCACGTCCGTCCATTTTAAAGTCATAGGTAATATAACGTACCGCGTCCCGCCGCGTGACAATGGTAATAGCATAAGTACGGCGCGCCGGACTATTGTTTTACCATTGTTATTTTTTAATACAGGGACGAGCATGCCGCTCGCCTGATGGTAAGCGATACGATCTCCCATCATCATCATCATCATCATCATCAGCCTTTGTCAGTCCACTGCTGGATATAGGCCTCCCCTAATGAGCGCCATAGCGCCCTGTCTTCAGCTTGCCGCATCCAAAATCTGCCTGCAGTCTTTCGCAGATCGTTATCCCACCTGGCCGGAGGGCGTCCTACACTACGTTTGCCCAGTCGCGGTCTCCACTCAAGAACACGTTTACCCCAGCGGTTGTCGGTTCTTCGCGAGATATGGCCAGCCCACTGCCACTTCAGCTTGCTAATTCATTGAGCTATGTCGATAACTTTGGTTCTCTGTCGGATGTATTCGTTGCGAATCCTATCCTTCAGATAAACAGTAGCAAATTTTTAACTCACCAGATATTGCTTGGAGTAGAGTGCGTGGATCACTCATCGTGATTATTTGTGTTTTTATTAGTGCCAATGATACTCTTATTTAAAATAAAAGCTACGAAAAAGTATAGTGAAAAAAAAATATTGCCCTCATTGTCTAAATCATTTTTCTTGAAAAATATTTTATACAGCTTCAATTGAGTCATGTCTTATTACTCCGATATAACACAATAGAACGCTGGTTCGCCTTACACTGCTAACTCTCGACTTTCTGTTAAAACTCAAATGGGTATGAAATTGGGCTTATTTACATTTTAATGAGGGATTAATAACTGATAAGTCCTTAAATTTAATCTCATTTTATCTGGACATGTATATAACTAAAATACAACCACACGTACAATGATACATAACATTCAGACAATCCATAAAAGTACTTCCACAGCATAATAACTGATATTTTATGGAACACCAGCGCGTATACACCGCATTTAATATTCCAGGAACGCATGGGAATCAAATTATTCCAGAGCTGTAATGTACATATCTTTCAATATGCATTGCGTAAGTTTTATCAAAGTAAAGAAATGTGAAGTCGCAAAGTGAATTCAAATTCAAATCATTTATTCAGTAATTGGGCCCCTAAGGGCACTTTTACACGTAATTTTTAACATTGTTGTTTTACTAATACTACTAAGATTCTACCAGAAGTCTGAAGTCGCTCCAACCATGTAAGAAATATTTTTCGGAATAAAATGCAGTGTAAGTAATATACCGTTCAGTAACTACTCTACTTCTCAATGGAATTTCGTTAATGAAACATCGATGTAGCCATTATAAAGGTTAACCCAAATAATAAACAGGCGGAAAGTAAACGCATGTTTTGATTGTGGCTGCGGTTCAGCTGAGATAAAAGCTGTTATGTCCAAACCGCAGGTGAACTCTTAATTTTTTTTGAGAAGGTTACCTTTGAAGCTTCAACGACTGTGCAATTAGAAACAGTCTAATAAATTGAACTCTAAAGTACCTATTATCAAGTTTCACATCTAATTAGTCGTTTGCTTTAATCATAGTTCTGTCGTGGTCGTATCGTGGTCGTATCGTCGCGTAGTCCTGTCATGTGCCTCGCGCACGGTCTTGGATAAACATCTCATTAAGGGCAGTAATTGCGGGGCGTATGACTCCCCCTCCACGTCGCTCCGCGCCTCGTAGTCTCTCAAAGCCCCCTATAGTTTTATAATACGTCCACGCCTAGCTCAGCGCACTGCGGGCTAGATATAATTAATTATCTCACTTATTGTTATCAATTGTCTCCGTTTTTAATTGAAACTCTGCTCGGCACTCGAACTATACGTGCGTCAGACAATAGATAGGTTAGGCCTCACAACGCCGCGCAGAGACCGGGCAGTGGTGGGTGTGGTCACTTCAACCCGACGTGTTCATTATATCACTGACTGATAACCAGTTAAGTTATATATACAACGAGATTATCTAACCACCCACACAAAATTTGGCCATAAAAGAGTGCTACTGCGATATGTGTGAGTGCGTTTGTTGGTAAGGCACTGCAAGGCGTCACTGCCCGGACTCCGCACGCGCGTGTAGCTGATACCTTAAGTGCGACGCAAACAATAAATCATTACAAATTGTTGCTTTATAAATGGGTTATTGTTTAAATAATTTTGTAAAAGTCAGTTTTGGTATTGTTTATGAGCAGTTTCGAAAATTAAATAAAGCTTCGTATAATTACTATTTTTAATTGTGGGAGCCATTAAAAGCTACAATTGTAAACATACTTCCTGTAAAATAATTTTATAATTTATCCACACGCTTCGACCTACATCTCTACTTGTATCAATTTATTACAGGGGTAAACTTAGTTCATGTAATCTAGTGTCTAATTTCCAGGACGCGTCAGGCTATTAAAATAGGTAGATATGTTTGCTTATTTTACGAAATCAGTTATTGGAATTTTGTTCCAATATGGTTATGAGGCGAACGTAAATACGATTATCGTACGTCGAGCACACGCGTGGATTTAAGTATAAAGTATTTTGTATATTTTTGCTTCACTACAAAATCAATGCGTGTTTTGTTCATACATCATATCTTGTCCTTATCATAATATATCCCGTTGTCCCACGTTCACATTATATTTCCACGTTTCGAATTTTCCGTGATAGTTTATCTCGTAACTAACAATACGTTTGAATTTGAATGTCAGTTTTTGTTGTTACGAGGACAATAGTTTCTGCAGAACTAAAGTTTCTCGGGGATTTACTTACACGAACAAAGCTGAGACTGCCTCGATGTTGTACGAATGCAAAGCTGAGATCTCAGGTTCGACTCCCGGGTCGGGCAAAGTGATATTGGGTTTTTCTATTCAGCATCAGCTCGGCATCTGGAATTTGTACACGATATGGCTATAGGCTCGCCCCCTATCATATCATGGGACGGCATACGGACGGTAAAAAGTGGGTGGACCAGTTGCGCCTCTGCCTACGCCTTAGGGGAGAAAGGGCTTGAGTGTCTGTGTTTGTATAAATAAAATTAAGGATAACGGAAAATTAAAATTACTACACACACACCTATAGACAACTTAAATAAATAAATAAATAAATAGTATTAGTATTAAACTTTGCTATCAGCACTCACACTTACAAAACTACATAGATGGTCACGATAAATATGGGACAGGAATATACAGTCGTTGATATACATTATTATACTAGTTATCATGTGAATCATCGCTCTGCAGTCGATACAAAGCATAATATGTATCAAGTACCCACCACTAATGATACAGTTTTTATGCACCACTCACACACATAAATCATACTAATTTGAAACATCAGCATAATATCTAGAGTTGCATATAACAGTAGTAACGTAACGAGATGCCGGCTCATTCACAACCACGGTGACGTGAACACAGTAAGGCAATAAAACAGCATGAAACGAGTAAAATCTGCGACTTGGCAAAAACCTCCCCCCTCGCTGCACCCCCCATCCGCAGCCATTGTAAGAGGCCTATCGCTGCATCTGAACGCAGACAAACAGCGCGAGTCGCAACTCATATCAGCATTGTTGGCGAGCTGGCACCCCCCCCCCCCGAGCCCCCACGACCCCCACAACCCCCGCAACCCCCGCGCGACGGCACTGCACTCACAATTGTGTTAGTCTCATACTCTACCTCAACAACTAAACTCAGCCACTGGCATAGCTTTTAGTTTCCATCTTTTCCAATTTCAATGATGGTTTTTTTATACATATTCTCTATTTTTTTATTTATACCTGTTCATTCTGCATATATTACAACTGTTGCTGTTGTAAAATCCCGCTGTGGCTTATGGAGGTAATATGTTCGGTCGTGGTTACTGACCAGCTTTAATTGCAAGCTAAGCTATCGAAATACACACAAAATATACGAAAACATTGTTTAATTTAAATTAGGCACCGACTCCAAATATACGTATATACTAAGCGAATACAAATTTTAATTACTTTTTTATTTTTAATAGTTTTGAAGTCGGTTTATTTTCGTTAAAAAGTTTTTATTTTTTGTTTGTTAATTATGAAATGGTGTTAACAATACATCTTAGATATACGATTGCAGCATTCGTGAGTCATCTGCTGTTAGTTACTGAAGAGTTCCATTGTGTATCTCCAAAGATCTTCATCAGATCTTCATAAATTATATACTAAAACCTTCCCTGAGAAATATACATTTGAATATCGAAAATCACGTCCAAATCGGATCTGTAGTTTTTGAGAAACTCGCGGCCATACAAATTTACATACTTTCATACATACAAACATACATACGGATCGAATACAGAACCTCCTTTTTGAAGTCGGTTAAAAATGATCAAAGGATAAAGTGTGTACTGTTTAGGAAAACATGGAAACCTACATACCTGAGAATTCTCCATAAGAATTTCAAGCGTATGTGAATGACGCAGGTGCTCACCGGGCATGGCTGCTTCGGTGAGTTCCTGTTTCGGGTGGTGGGGATAGAGGAGTCGGCCGTGTGTCACTATTATGACAACTGCCCAACGGACACGGCCCAACACACGTTGGAGTTTTGCCCAGCCTGGGATGAAGAACGCAGCGTTCTCAGAGCAGTCGTCGGAGGAGACCTCTCGCTGCCGGCCGTGGTCGCTTCCATGGTCGGCAGTCGGGAGGCCTGGCAGGCGGTGGCCCACTTCTGCGAGGTGGTCCTCTCGCGGAAGGAGAGTGCCGAGAGGGATCGCCAGCGCAGTGGTGATCCCTCCCGGCGCCAGGCGAGACGTAGGAGGTGTCGGGTGGACGACTGACCGACGTCTCCCGCCCTGTAGATTGGGGGCGTTTGGAGAATTCCACCACGGTATCCCCTGCCTGTCGTAAAAGGCGACTAATAGGGGCCTCCGGGGGTCACGGGTGGGCGGGAGAGGCCGTCCACCTATTAGTCTAGCCAACTTCTGTGACCCCCGTGATGGACGGCGCGTCTCACGCTGCCTCGGACGCCAAGGGCGTCCTTCGGTGTACGGGGGTTTCTGAGCCCCCGCAACAACAGGAGAAGGACCGCAACAGCGGTACGCGCAGGGGCGGTTGCGGACGACAACTTAGACGTGAGTCGGAGGAAGCCCGCAGCCATCCCTAATGCGCCGAAGATGGCCACCGCGGAGTTTTAGTTAGTATGCCGTGCGGTGTACATAGGTTAGGGACTCGGCCCGGCGGTCGCCCGACGTTTTCCATCTTTCCGGGCGGCTCAACGTCGGGTCGTAAGGCACGGTGAACCCAACATAACCGCTCAGTCGTTCCCCTTGAACACTGGGCGGTAGTAATAAATCACTTTCTCCGCGTCAACAAAAAAAAAAAAAAAAAAAAAGCGTATGTGAAGTCTGCCAACCCGCACTAGGCCAGCGTCATCGACTAACGACGAACCTCTCGGTAGTAGAGGAGGCCCGTGCTCAGTAGTGGGCAGTATATAATACAGGACTGATTATATTGTATTCATAAAATATTCACTAGATTTTTCCTCTAACCCAAATGAAATAGTAAAATAACCCCAAGTCGATATAACGCATAATTTAGCTTATTCCGTGAGACGAATGTTTACCTTAATTAACCACACACAACACGACGCCGCTAGACGTCCGGTCCGGCCAAACATACGTACTACTAATCACATGAGACGTCGCAGATCACGCCTGTGGACGTACATAAGGCCCGCGCACACATTGTTATCTGTTGCACCCGATACCCGACTTGAAAGGGCGAAAGGGAGCTTCAATACTTCGTTCTCGTAAGTTTACAGGGTGTACCTACGTCAAACCTAAAATTAAGCTAACAAGGGACTCCATAAAATTACTTTGAAGTTTTATGTTTCTCGATTTTACTTGTATCTTAATGAGGGTGCTTAATTATATAAAAGCGGTATTAATAAATCGACCTCAAGTTTGAGTTACGTCTCAAGTGGACAGAATGTATTGAATTATTCATACATTATGTGTACCTACTTGAGATGTAACTCAAACTTGAGATTGATTTATTAATACCGCCCTAAATCTTTGAGTATTGGTTAAATACCCAAAGATATAAATAAATAGAAAAATATTATGACTGATGGATATTTTTATTAAAAAGTGCTGTACTGTAGAGTTAAAATAAGCTGGTCTGAACGGTTTTCTTATTTTGGCGTTGCATATTTTCCATGCACTAAACTATATTTTATTTTTTTACTACTGCTCGCCAGCTTAACGACATTGCGCGCTGGGAGTCCAATCTCTAACAAATTATGACAGACAGGAGCGCATGTTATATACACAGTCAGTAAAATTATAATCAGATATCATACATTTGCTTATTAATCCATATTTACTTTCTTAGAATCAACAATTTGTCCGTATTGTGAGTGTTGTTTACTTTACGTTCGTCGACCTACTGTTTTATGTATCTCATATTTTTTGAGGGGAAAAGTTATACGGCCATGTTCAAAGCTTCCAAATAAGTCATATATATTACTATCTATAATAATGAACTGACTGCCTCGGTGGCGTAGTTGTATTATGGTACGACTGCAATGCTGAGGTCTCGGGTTCGATCCCCGGGTCGGGCAAAGTGATATTGAGTTTTTCTATTCAGTATCAGCTCGGAGTCTGAAATTTGTGCCCGATATGGCGATAGGCTCGCCCCCTATCACATCATGGGACGCAATAACGGCGAAAAGTGGGTGCACTAGTTGCGCCTCTGCCTACCCCTTCGGGGATAACAGGCGTGAGTGTATATGTATATGTATGTGTAAAATAATTAAATCAAACAAACAGTAACAGCAGCTGTTGCGCATTAGAATTTTGAGGAAAACTGATTTCCGCAGCGCAAACAAAACAATGACAAAGGGTGTGACGCGGCGCATCTACAGCTAAATTCTAATGTAATTATTAGCAAATACCAAATCAGTCGCGACCCACAAGCGCGGTGCGGTCGCAGCTAGTCGCGTCTAATGCCGCCCATGTTACAATTTGAACCCGTGCAGCGATATGCCTCCAGCCACGTCTTATCCAAGCGAGATATGGCAACGAGATGAACCACTTAGTGCTTGTTCACGTTGGAACGCGCGGGAGCGGTGGCGTGTGCGGCTGCGGTAGACGTGGCGAATCGTGTTTACATTGACCGCCAGGCATTTGCGCAAGTGTGACAAGTTCTCAGAGGTTGAAAACATGGATGACGATCTTTTATTTTAAACCGAAAATTCATACCTAAAGTGGGATATGATAATAATTGAATTGGTGTGCACTCTGCAAGTTTCTGTTCATATGATGACAATGTTTAGTTTATCAAATTAGAGTTCTAGCCTGAACAGCAGTAATAAACACTTCTCTATTAAACGACATGATAAAAACGTGCTATCGTTTCTAGCGTTAATTTGCCTGCTACTTCCACAGCAATTCGTTTTGTACGTGAACACTTGCATATTATGCTATGTGTTTGATGTTTCGAGATCGCGCCCGCGAGTTAACGTGAACAAGTACTTAGTTTCGAAATATTCAAACTTGTGCTGTTGGAGCTGTAAATATTGTTTACCCAAATATCAGAACGTAGCAAATTCTTTGAAATTATTCTTACTTAATAAAGACGAACAATTAATGAACTCCACGCCATAATGCCGCGACCTAACAAATTAATCTTTTATTAGAAACTGTTGAAATTCATACAATTGGAACAATAAAATAATAGCTTGCAATTTTATTTAAACACTATTGACAGAAACACCAAACGAAACTAAACTTCGGAAACCAGAATAGAACAGAACACGATCAGTTCTAGTAGAGGCCATCAGTGTGAAACTCTCACGTAGTTTTAAGGTCGCGCGTCACTCTCGAGTCACGTGACAAGTCAGTCACATACACTCTCGCCGCGCTGATTTATGAGCTCTGAAAGTGAACCGCATTAGACGACACGACGCACGTTCCACCGCCGCGTCGTTCTGCTACTCACCTGTCGACTCGCGACTGCACATACCAAATATTGACACGCACGCTAGATGTAAGCGAAGTCACGCTATACAGACAGATAAGTCCACAGCATGTTTAACCTGTGGGATATGCTACTACGTTACACTAAGCTGACGTGAAGTGCCTTTACCACTACGTTGTTCATCAAGATTTCCTGGACCCTTGGCAAATCCTGTTTCCCATTTTTTGTTTTTATTTAAACATGAAGTAGTATCTAATCAATGAAATGCCGAAGCTCGACGTGGCATTCTCGTATCGAAACACTGCAGTCGAAATGTTATCCCAAAGCGGATTGCGTTGCTGCAGTCCGGCTTAATGGCATGGTTTTTGAGCCGGCCCAGCGCGGCTTAACATCCTACAACGCACACCGTGCCATGTTTATGCGACATGCGACGTGTATTCATGTAATAAACCTGTGTGATAAAAGTTGTGAACGTCACTATACGTTGGTCGCACAAACATAAAGTTTACGCTTTTATTACACAAGGCCTGTTCAAATATACAGATAGAAATGGTTTTTTTTTTTACACTTTACGTATACTTTACGTATACATTCGTTATAAAAAATTTGCTACGTAAAGCTTAGGCTTTAACGCAGGAAGTTTCTCGCTTACTTAAGGAATAATATAACAAAATACCCGTATACAATAATATTGTTTTATCTGATTCTCGTTTATACTTGTTCAATTTTGAAATCGCTACTAATATAAAACAAAGTCGCTTCCCGCTGTCTGTCCCTATGTCCTTATGTATGCTTAGATTATAAAACTACGCAATGGATTTTGATGCGTTTTTTTTAATAGATAGAGTGATTCAACAAAAAGGTTTTTATTTATTTTATTTTATTTTATTCTGGACAACAGACAGTCACATACATCACAAAAGCTTAATATAATAGTGTTTACAAGTCACAGACTTTGAGTGCCAACACTTAATTTAAAGAAATTATTACAAACTAGCTTTTGCCCGCGGCTCCGCCCGCATTAAAAAGTTTTTTCCGGGATAAAAGTCCCGGTTTATATTTTCCCGGGATAAAAAGTAGCCTATGTGTTAATCCAAGACATGATCTACCCGTGTGCCAAATTTCATCGAAATCCGTTCAGTAGTTTTTGCGTGAAAGAGGAACAAACATCCTTACATCCATACATCCAAACATCCAAACATCCATACATTCTTACAAACTTTCGCCTTTATAATATTAGTAGGATAAATTATTACAAATAAAAGGATCATAATATTTAGAACGACAGACATGGTGTTAATATGTAAATTTTTAAAGTAGGTAACTAATCACAATAGATGTTACTTAACAACATTCCAGTGTGTAGAAAAATTATTTTCATAATTCATTAAACAAAAACTCTTGTAATTTTCTCTTAAATTTAGATATAGAGTTATTAAATATATTAATATGGGATAATTTTTGATTATAAACAGTCAAACTACGACAGAAAAATGTATAAGAGGTGTAATTAGTACTGCAACCCGGAACTACAAACAAGTTATTTGTTATACGCACTGACCTAAGGGGTACTTTAAATTTTATTTGTTCAAGCAAATTAGGGGAATCAATGACATCTTACTAATATTATAAAGGCGAAAGTTTGTAAGAATGTATGGATGTTTGGATGTATGGATGTTTGTTCCTCTTTCACGCAAAAACTTCTGAACGGATTTCGATGAAATTTGGCACACGGGTTCATCATGTCCTGGATTAACACATAAGCTACTTTTTGTCCCGGGAGAACATAAAGCGGGACTTTAATCCCGGAAAAACTTTTTAACGCGGGCGGAGCCGCTGGCAAAAGCTAGTTATTAATAAGTTTATATAAGAATATCACATCCTGTAGTTGACGCCTGAGTGACAGAGATAACATGTTGTGTTTTGCTAGACAATTATTATAAGAAACAAACTGTGATCCCATTCTGTATTCGAGAGATCTGACAAAATATTTTTGTATTCTCTCAATTCTGTTAACATGGCATGAGTAATAGGGGCTCCATATAACATAGCCAAAATCCAATATGGATTTTATATATAATACATGCATAATATAGTACAGGAACACTGATAATTTTAGAGGTTTCTAATGTGATGTCGTAAATGAACACATTTCTTTGCGCCTACATTGCAAACGTTGGCTAAACCCTAGGAGATAGATTAAAATAATGTACTACAGTATTGTACACCTTAAAAAGGTCTACAAAAAAGTCTGCGATGGTATCTATCTACCTCTGAGGGATAACCCACAATAACCATTTTTTATCCTTTACTTTTTACGAGAAATAATGGCTTATTTACGAAGCGATTTTATGCAATACAACACTAATCCTTATCCAATTAAATACCTTAAATACATTGTCGCGATATAGAGACTGGCGGTGGCCGGACCGCGTTCCTATCTTCGACGAACGTGTTAACCGCAACAAGAATGTCGTCATCTACGGGTACAGAGGTGAGCGAGCATTGAGACTCCAGGCTGCCGGCCAGTAGTTCCGCTTTCTGGTCGTTATCAAACGCCGGGCGTTGATTCGTACGATTGAGCGGAGGCGTGGAGGTCACATCTTTTCTCTTGAAGGAATGAACCAGTTGCCAAAAGGCCTGGTGTGTCGGATCGATGTCGGCAAGGCGAGTGTCCCACCTCGAATCGACCACCTCTTTTACGCGACGTCTAACCTCACGTTGGAGGTAGCGCGCAAGATGTCGTCGTTCCGGGGTGGGTCTCGTCGCGGAGGCTTTGAGCGTAGCGTTACGCAACCTCACCCACCACCGAACGTCTTCGGGAAGTTGCCAGTGACTGTGAACAGTCTCTGGTCGTTCCCTCAGGAGTCACGATGTTGGTCGGGATCCGGGAAAGATCAGTGGATGAGGTGTCTGCGAGCTTGGTGCCTAAAAGACGCCAATTCGTTTTCATCTTCATCGGTATATTAGGACCTGTGTCTGATGGACTGTTTTCGGGGACTAGATCGAGGATCACAGGTCTGTGGTCAGAGTCTAACTCTTGTAACACTTGCATGGAACGCACGCTAAGGCTAACGTTCCGTACGAGTGCCACGTCGAGTATGTCCGGTCGGTGGTCGTCGTTAGAACTATAATGGGTTGGTTCTGAAGGAACCAATAGGCTTAAATTGATTGTGTCAAAACAACTCTCTAGGACTGCACCTCGCACATTAGTCGAGTTGCAGTTCCAGAGAGTGTTCTTGGCATTGAGGTCTCCCGCCAAAATGACGGAATCCTCCAGCTTAAATAGTGTTTGAAGTTCATTGGAGTGAAGCTCCTTAGTGGGCGAGAGATAGGCCGATATGATGGTGATCGGCGGATGTCCGGTCATAGCTAGCCTGCAGACCGAAGCCTCAATGTTGCTCAAGCTTAATGGTGACTCTAAAGGTATACAATGAAGGGACCTTTTATAGTAGATGAGAGTGCCTCCAAAACGGCCACTGGTACGATCATTTCGCACCAGTTTGAAGTTGGGGATGTTGGGATCGCGGTGAGAGGGCTTGAGGAACGTTTCCTGGATGAGGAAAACGTCTATTTCGTTGTCGCGGACAAAGGAAGAAATTTCGGCTTTTTGGTCCCGAATGCCGTTACAGTTGAAAAACCCCACTCTGAGGGAGCGGGTTTTTGTCCGCTGGGGGAATTGTGTGGCGTTAGTAGCCATTTATGATGTTAGTGATGGGAGGCACACAGCGTTAACTGTGGCTTCGAAAATTTGCTGCTGGATCAGAGCGATCTCAGCTATGAGCAGGGGTCTTCTACTCCCGTACGGGTGAGCAGACGGGAACGCTCATATAGTTTCCCATGGAGAATCATAATCTCCGGGGAACCTAGTAATGAGGCGACTGAGGAAGAGGCGTCGCTTGCCTTCGCCGCCACCGTCACCGACTGAGAAGGGGTGGGGGTGGTGGTGGGCTTGGGTTTGGGCTGGGCTGCCTTTGAAGAAGGAGCCACAGCTGGAGGAGGAGAGGGTCGAATAGTGGCCGGGGCAGCGGGAGTGACTCCGCTGGGGGCCTGTGAAGGGGGATCAGCGCGCGCCGTGGGAGGAAACCACGGGTTACACACTGGCGCAGGTGCCAGTTTGAATGTAGTGGCCTGAGGGGCCGAGGGGGCCGCAGCTTTAGGAGCTTTGGCAACTCGTTTGGGGGCGCGAGGGCATCCGCGGTAGTTCGCTGGATGGCCGGCTTGCCGGCAATTAGTGCACGAAGGCGGCTCCGTGCACTGAGAGCGGTCCTTGGGGCAGGGGCACTCGGATGTGCCGTGTTCGCCGAGGCACTTGACGCACCTGGCGGGGAGGCGACAGCCACGAGAGTTGTGGCCGTATTTCTGGCAGTTGTGACACTGCCCTACCTGAGTGTTTTTATGAGGGGCTTCGACGGTGAAGCCGTCCAGCCCCGAGATATCTTTTATTTCGAAAAGACGTTTAACGTCTAACGGGGACTGGAGAATGGCAAGAACCATCTCATACTGAATGCCCGGCCGGGAGGCGCGGGACTGTCTGTGCATCCTGTGCACTTAAAGGGCGACAATGCCTTTCTCTTCGAGGCCTTCTTTGACCTCAAGAGTGGACATCTGAGTGGGGATTCCACGAATGACGTAGCGGAAACGCCGCTCGTCTGGGAGGGAATAAGTAAAGTAATGCTATTTCTTGGCATCCAAGAATTTGGTGAGGGCTCTGTGGTCCGCGATTGTGGAGGGCTGCAATGTCAGAAGTTTGTGGGTTTTATTCCACGAATTAGTTAATATGATAATGCGCTGTTTGCGCAGTTCTTCAAATATGTCCCGAATGGACATATTTGTGGGAATTTGGAGGTTCAACCTCGGGAGTTTTTTAGGCCCCTTTGGTTGAGTCGGCGGCGGTGGCGGCGTCGACGTAGACGCATTTGGCGCTGAGGGCGCGGAGGGCGCAGAAGGCGCGGACGGGGAGGCTGGTGCGGGAGCAGCGACGCTTCTCTGCTTCTTCCTCCTATTGTTCTTCACCGTAGTGAAGCCGTCCTCGTCGCGTTCCGACGAAGACGACTCCGCCCCGGATTCACAAGCGGAGGAAGAAGCCGAGATCGGCCGTTTTTTGGAGTTATTATTAGAGGCTGCGGGTGGGCTGGGGGAAACGTCCATGTCCTCGTCAGACTCCGCGGAGCCGCCCGAGGTTTCGGTGGCCTCCGTGGAGGTCGTAGCCTCGGACGACTGCGAGGTGTCTGAGGACTCAGACTGACCCCTGGCTTCCCTAGCCATGGTGAGAATTTCCTGGCGGACCGAGTTGTCCGTCCGGAACATCTCCCTTACAATGCTCCTTATTTCTTCTCTAGAAATAATGGGCGCTGCAAGGGGAGCGCTAGTTATATTATGGTTTGGATTAGATTTAGCGGCGACGACAGGCCGCTCGGGAGCCAAATCCATAGGCCCAGAATCAGCCATATTGGCGGCTGAGTCCGAGCAGGTACCCGGACGGAACAATGGAATGTCGCAGCAGGCGCTACGACAAACAAAAGGTCCGCACAGATCGGCTGCTCAGCACGGAATGAGAAATGGCGATAGGCTCGCCCCCTATCACATCATGAGACGGAATACGCACGGCGAAAACTGGGTGCACGAGTTGCGTCTCTGTCTACTACTTCCGGGATTAAAGGGGTAAATACTACATGCCAATAGTAAAACTGAAATAAAAGTGAATATGTATTGATTACTCTAATGTGTATCTCCTTATATCTTCCTTGAATGCGGGATCCCGCGGGATTGAAAATTTTCGGTTTCGCAAATACTGAGATTGAACATAGACTACGAAATTGGAAGCCTTACTCGCTACAATATTAATCATTGCGAACTACAAAACTTTTTTTATGTTGTAAGACATAAGCAATATGCAGAGGGTGTTTGTAAATTGTGTAAGACTTAGTATTCTCGTTATTGTGTAGTGGATATTTTTTCTGCGCTGTTTAAATTCCTTGTGAAATCTGAGTAGTCACAGACCGTGGGCGTGACCGCGGCGTGCGGTCTCAGCGTGTTTAGTGATTCAGCGGCGAGTCCGGAGCGACGTGACGTCACCAACTAGTCCCACACTATAGAGCCAACATTTACGTTCTTTTTTACATGCGGGTCTAGATACTGCGACGTCACACATTTACATTGTATCAAATGCGGATTGCGGGGATTTTATCGTGAATTTATTTTTTTCATAAATGCGTTACGTAATAAGAAATGTTTAATAATTGTATACTTTATTATATTATCGCTCTAAATTCGAAAGAAATCGTTCAATGATATCAGTTTATGGGCCTAAGAATGTCATCGAATACTGGTTGAATTTCAAAATGCCACTTGTACTACAGCTACGACTTCACAAACGGCAATTTAGCATGTGCCGCGATGGCAGACGGCATTGCTTTGTACTATTGATTTGTATGAGACCATTTCGACATACAACTGCAAAAGCTGCGTGACAGCTCACATTAATCCAAACAACAAATAAACCGACTTCAAAGCCACTACAAATAAAAAAATAATTAAAATTTGTATTCGCTTAGTATACAACGTATATTTGGAGTCGATGCCTAATTTAAATTGCCAACTAAGCTAAGGAAATACACAATGAAATATACGAAAACCTGAAAAATACCTAATTCCTGAAAAATATACATTTCAATAATGAAAACCACATCCAAATCGAATCAGTAGTTTTTGAGAAACTCGTGGCCATACAAATTTACATACATACCTACATAAATACATATATACATACGGATCGAATACAGAACCTCCTTTTTTGAAGTCGATTAAAAATAAAACTTCAATCGCCGACTGCCGCTGCCATCTGCCGCGTTCTGCGAAGTTGGAACTTTAGTCACGGCATCCACACACCTAGTGCAAGCGACACGCGACGGTAGGACTCTTTTTCAATGTTTAAAAGGAAACCATTTTTTCTCAATCGTGTAATAAATGGTTTAGAATCCTATTATCGGTTACTTCTTCGTTTACGATTACACTACAGACGTACATAATATATTATTATAATTAAAGCA
Organism: Lapara coniferarum; assembly: GCA_949316025.1. Taxonomy (NCBI): domain Eukaryota; kingdom Metazoa; phylum Arthropoda; class Insecta; order Lepidoptera; family Sphingidae; genus Lapara; species Lapara coniferarum. The sequence continues at coordinate 17,229,691 of OX438923.1, forward strand.
AATGACAACATAACAAAAAAAAATCAAACACATCGTCAAATAGTCGCATAAGGCTCTTCATTTGTCGTATCAACGGAAAAACTACAAACAACGGACGAACTTTAAAAACAAACATAACTGAACTCACACGAAATAGGCAGTGGTAAGAACTCCATTAGTAGCATGGTGTCAGACAAGTGGTAACCGATTTATGGTACATTAATCATTATACAAGTTTTACCTTATAAATGACTGCCTCGGTGGCGTAGTTGTATTACAGTACGACTGCAAAGCTGAGGTCTCGGGTTCGATCCCCGGGTCGGGCAAAGTGATATTGAGTTTTTCTATTCAGTATCAGCTCGGAGTCTGGAATTTGTGCCCGATATGGCGATAGGCTTGCCCCCTATCACATCAAGGGACGGAATGTCGGCGAAAAGTGGGTGCACTAGTTTCGCCTCTGCCTACCCCTTCGGGGATAACAGGCGTGAGTGTATATGTATATATATATATATATATGTATATGTACCTTATAAAATTGGCAGCCCAGTAAAAATATAGCCTTAACTTGTTCCTTTCTATTTAATTGAACCACGCGTCGATTGTATAGCAGCCAGACAGTTAAAACCTGTACATTTTCATTATGAATGAAAATAAAACACAGTTTAACACCAAAAGTAAAATGTGGGCTATAAAAATACCGCGACCTGTCTCATGTCATCAAGACGCGTAGTAACGTCGGTACAAACCGCACAGCAGCGAGTGTAAACTGCGTCGACCTTCACTTAATCACCGAGTAACTGTACGGTTTTATAGTGTAGCTGTGAACAGAGCGACCGGCAGGTTCATTTGAGAACATTACAGAGCATACTACTCGCTTGGCGAACTCCGCAATGAAAATGTTAGTATTTGTACGACATAGAGCGACCAAACTCTAAGAGTAACGAGCGCCGTTGAGTGCTATAGTACTCGGGGGTTCACAATTCTCTACTGCTTGTATTTATCGAACCACATAATCTGCCCAAACAAAAACATTTTCATAGAAAACGCCAATCTATACTGTTTTTGAATTATTTTTGTATAGAAGAACTATCTACAATCTACATTTTAAGTCTAATTCGGGTATTCAATAAGAATACACTTGGATTGTAACTGCATCATCAGTAAATAGGTCACGCAGCAGAACAAACAAGATTTCCAAAATCCGCTAGTTGGAAGCGTTGTGCAGAAAATATGGCATTAAAAACATCGCGAACAATGCTTAAAAATGTTTTTCCCAGCTAATTACCATAAAACTGCGCTGCGCACTGTAATGTATCCGTGGAGCGGACGAGTGTAAGGTGGGGAGCGGGGGGAGTCGCAAATAAAGCTTCGGCCACATTACTGAGGGTGGATTCGATGCTAGAACGGACAGTCAGAAAGACAAACCATCAATGCATGTTTATTTTGTACGTAAACTAGTTTCTTCTCGCGACTGCGTCCGCATAAAAGTTCACTTCCGAAATAAAAACTAGACTTCTTGTGTTTGTTGAGATTTCTATGTCACTCAAAGACTGTCATCTATCTTCCTGTTTTGAGATCCAGACTAACGGTTTCCAATTCGCCCAATTAAATATTAAAGGAAGAAAAAAAGTAACTGACATAGCCCTGCGGATTAGCAAGCTAAAGCTGGCAGTGGGCAGGGCACATAGTTCATAGAATTGACGGTAGATGGGGCAAAAAAGTTCTTCAGTAGAAGCCACGTACTGGCAAGCGCAGCGTCGGCCGTCCACCTGCAAGCTGGGCGGACGACTTGATAAAGGTTGCAGGGACACGCTGCATGCAATCCACTTTCAACAGGTATGTCTGGAAATCTTTAGAGGAGGCTTTTAGACAGCAGTGGACTTCATGTACCTGATGCTGACGAAATATTAAAAAATATATAGTTTAACCGCCGTGGAAGTTGTTCGTCCGTATAACGTCCGTTGTTCTCCAGTATTTATAAGTGGTCACTCACACTCCATATTGTATTCCGCGCTAGTCCTTCCACGGCTCGGATCCGGCGCGGCAGTCTCGTATGCCAGAAGCTGTACTGTTGTACCATATTAGTCGCGTTACAGAGCATCACGCGCTGTGAAACGTTCTATGAATATCTGGACGCTACGGCCACTAATATTTATAAATTGGTTTTTGCCATACAATTAATTAATTCAGGGTCTATTTGACTTATGGAACAATAAATAATTCGTTAGTTATGTTTTTTTTTTGTAATACAATATAACCGCGGTTTAGCTGGTTTATGCCCGATTTCTGAATCTCCCAGTTAAACTTTTAATAACTATTGATCTATTAAAGTTAAACTTAAGATAAACGTCGGTTGACTTTCGATAATTACTGTGAAACTGACAACAAGTTCCTTATTTTGCTATTAGATGGCTCTTTGTTAGAAGTCAACTTTAAAATTGATTTTATTGTTAAAATTCGTAACTAATAATTATTTTATATACAAAAATAACTTATTTTAACATAATTCAACGCGTAAACATTATTTTAATTTTATTTTGTGGGTACTTGTTATTTGTCTCCGGCTGATGAATGGCATCTTTGCAGAATTAATAAAAAATGTCGAACAGTTCAACAAAATGTTTTATGTCATACTAGCACTAGTTTGCCGCTTTGTGTTTTAAGTCGTTTTAGAATTTAAGAACTTATAATACTACTGACACTGTTATGATTGGCCGTATCGCTTATGTTCCTCTATATTGTAAATAATATCTAACTGGGTTGTCGTCGATTGTCATAAAATGACACGTCAAACAGTTATGGAATATATAAAAATTGGCCAGTTAAGTTAAAGGAAGTTAAAGCAGAGTTTATCTTGCAGTGCGTGGTCCGGAAGCGCAGTTTCATGGGATATCGAACCAATAGCGCTAACGAATAGATAAACTGCCGTCAATAGTACTTTAGAAACCGAGCATTAGACAGATACAGATCTAACTAGATTAAATAAATACAGTGAAGTAGGCCACTTTTTAGACAATAAACGTAAAACCGCTGCATGCAATTGGATGGGATAAAAGTTCCGCTTTATATTTTCTCGGGATAAAAAGTAGTCTATGTGTTAATCCATGATATGGTCTACCCGTGTGCCAAATTTTATCGAAATCCGCGCAGTAGTTTTTGTGTGAAAGAGTAACAAACATCCATACATCCATACTTAATAACTTTTATAATATTATTAGGATAAGAAGAAATTTGAGCAAAAAGAAAAACATATTGTAGAGCCTTGTTTAATTAGTACATATACATACATATATACATATACACTCACGCCTATTATCCCGAAGGGGTAGGCAGAGGCGCAACTAGTGCACCCACTTTTCGCCATTATTCCGTCCCATGATGTGATAGGGGGCGAGCCTATCGCCATATCGGGCACAAATTCCAGACTCCGAGCTGATACTGAATAGAAAAACTCAATATGACTTTGCCCGACCCGGGAATCGAACCCGAGACCTCAGCTTTGCAGTCGTACCATAATACAACTACGCCACCGAGGCAGTCAGGCACCGAGCCTTGTTTAATTAGTTCAATAATCCAATAAAAAGAAAATTGTGAATTTGACGATGACTCTATTTACTTAGAACCTTTAGATTTTTGAAAGAATTAAATTAGTTAAAGTTGGGTATTCGGTCTTTAGTTTAGGGGTAGTGTACTACACGAACGATTTTTGTGGTGGAATTAATGTTATTCGATTTATACTAAATACTTGTGGATGAAAAAAACGGCTTATAATTATGCGCTAATACGATCTATGATTAAAGTGCAGTGCTGCTAACGGTGAATATGCTAGGTACTTGTGATATCCAGATCCAAACAGTAACTAGAACTTGAGTTTTATGATTTCAAAAATCACATAAATTTTGATTCTTAGTGATATAATTTTGAAATTTGGATGATCTGACCTATCTTACATATGAAACTTATACTTGCTAACAAATAGCAATAAACTATTAAAATGATAAAGGATATAAATAATATCAAGTCACGCGATCTCTTTACGTTTAAAATGAATGTACTTCCCGGCAAGACATTCGTTTCAGCGGCACAAAGGCTAATGTATTACACGCGTATGAAAAGGCAAATAAACGTTGACACGACGAGCGAGCAACCGACGGAAAAATCCGTGATTTGTGCGGGAGGGAATAGGGGGCAATGTGCGGGAGGTATCTGTGGGCGCGATAAATCACGTCGCGGGCAGGTACGCGCGGAGCTGCGTATTGACACCAATAAGCAATGAAGGTACTCACGAAAGTCGACGATTCTGGTTATTTTTGTTATATTTTTTTCTATTATAGTATTATAAAGCTGAAGAGTAACGCGATAATCTCAAGAACTACTCTACCGATTTTGAAATATGTTTCACTTATAGGAAGCTATATTACTCCTGAGTGCTATAGGCTACTTTTTATTTCTGGAAAACTTTTCACGCGGGCAGTGCCAAGAGCATCACCTAGTTTACTTATATAGATCGCAATAAAGACATAGGCCTTGGTAAGTTACCAACAGACTGGTAGTTAATCATATTTTTTACACTACCTATGACTCAACCAAGAGTTCAAGAGTTCACAGATTGATTCCCGCTCTGTAATATATAAAATATCTATCTGTATACAGCCTGAGAATTCACAGTATTAAAGTGATATAGTCTATAATATATAAATAATAATAGAAAAATAATATTACATGATCATAGTATTATAGACTCTATAACAGTTATGGGCAACCTTTACTTAGCTGAGAGCGTAATTTCGGGACTTAATGGGGTCACGGGCCGTATGTAAAATAAGGAGATAAAATGCGATAAAATTTTGTTGTTTGTATTTATTAATTATAATAGCATCTTTAAACATGATGATTATGATAAGGATGTCTTCCTTGACGTATCCGTCAACGGCGTACCTTGTCAACTCCGGAGATGGGATCGGAGATGGTTGGCGAATTCAAATTTGGTTTTAAAGACTCTGTTGCAGGGTGCACAGTGCAACTGGCCTAATAAAGCAAATAAACAAAAAAGAAAAATCAAAACAAAATTTATGAGAGACTCAAGTCTGAAACTGAGATACAACATGATCAATATTCAGGTCAATATCGCTAGTACATAGGCGCAAAGAGTTTTATAAATTAACATCTGTAAGTCGAGTACAAAGTTTATTATTATTAATCCTCATGATTGAAAAAGGTTGCTCACATTTATAACGGGCTTCTGAATGTGCATATTATTTTTCGTGGGAAAACTCTCAACTGTGGATATTTTTCCTCGAAATATATCTCTATATTAATATGATCATGTAATGTTACTTTGTGTAATTAACACTGAACTATTTGGTATTGCGTCACTCTATAGTGGTCAGAATTGAGTCAACCTGCTCTATAGGCTCTAGGATGAAAAAAGTTACGGCTTTAAGGAGGTCCCTCCCACCAGATGTTTGAGTATTGATACTATCTTTTGAAACACCTACACACGCGTTTGGTTCCTCCCGGTTCCGTGCGACGCGCCCTCGTTCCGCGCTCACATAATTACTGAGACGCACCGACCCGCGTCACACGATATATCAGGGCGTATAAACGTCTTTGTAATTTATTAACTGAACTCTTTGACATTATCTTGTGCGGGAAATGTGTGCACGAGAATCTACGAGTTCGATCCAGCGTAGATCTACACACTATTATACACACAAATAATATTTACTTCGGGCCTAACTCATGTTCTCTTACTAGAAACAGTTGTAGAAACTGGTGGTAGGACTGTCATATGTAAGAGTCCGTCTGGGTGAGTACCACCGCGATGTCTATTTCTGCCGCCAACCAGCAGTGTGCATGCACTCTTGTATTTCGGTTTGAAGGGCATTGTAGCCAGTGTAACTACAGGAAATAACGAGACTCTACATCTTATGTCTCAGGATAACGAGCGCAGTGGAATGCCAATATTAGGTACTTTGTAACTCAAGGTGCTGAATTGTGTTTTTGCTGTTTATGGCTGATCGTATCGCTTACCATCAGGTGAACGGCATGCTCGTCTCATCATTCGATGCCATAAAAAAGCATTTCTAAATATTAATTTTAATTTTGGTGTTTGTGTTCCGTCTATTATATTTTCCACAATAATTGTCAAGTAACGTTATAAAGATTCGTTCGATGCAATAAAAAAACAGTTGTGTTTCTAATAAAATAACATACTGGTGAGGTAATAAGGAAGTAAGCATAAGGATTTCTGCAACCGCCAACAACTTAAAAAATATAAATAGGTCGCATAGTGGGAACTGTATTCCAATAAAAGATACGCCAGAAACACCATATCGTATGGATAATAATTATTTGTATGTAATAGCAAATTATAATTATTACCTATAGCCGTGCCCATGACTCGCCGCTATTGATATGGTTGAAGAGGCATCGCTCGTCACTGTCGCTCGCAATTTTTCAATTTCTTCAATTTTTCGGTTATCGGCTTCCAATCGCTCCGTGGGCTACAGCATTCTGTTCCTTGAACTGGCGAAGATTAAGGGCGGAATAATTCGGCGGGGGTGGGGAGGAGCAAGTAGTGATGGGAGGGGGGTGCACTGACAGCCTTTGTGACCGAAGCGTCCGCCAAAGGATAAAGGTACGCATTTAAAGTGAATAGATTAGCGGAGTTGGGAGATTGTGCTCGTTAGAGGAACAAAATGGGCGGGATAATGGCGAGCGGGATGGTGGCCGCTTGTTTAGCGCTCTCTGAATCGATTCGTGTTTAATTGAATGAGTTCATTAGGCGCAGTGGAGCTCAGTGTCACCACGCACGCTCGACAGTCAGACCAGTGGCTTGTGTCACACACAGATTTCCTTAACATAGCATTTTACACTACTAAACAACATGACGTAGTTCGTGGAATTAGCCAGGACAAGCTCAGGATCCAGGACACTTCACTGCGAAGTAAGTTTGTCACCCTAATGCATTAAATATAATGTATGATGTGGTTTCGTGGTGATTTTTCACAGGGGAAAGCCAGTTTTGAACCAAGTCACATCTAGTAGCACCATAGATCTCCATTGCGTGTCCATCTGCTATTTCAGGGACAAACGTGTGAGCTTCTCATTATACTTTAGCTATAACATTACTTGAAAAAAATCTCATAACTAACAAGTACAGTCAGCCACAAAAGTATCTGAACAAATTCAATACTTCTAATCGCCTTTACACGTTCTGTTTAATTATTATTATTATATGTGCGTGTGAAGTAAAGTAAATATATTCTACATTATTTTTATGAAGAATAAAAATAGTAAGAAAATAAACGTGTATTAGCGATTTGAAGTTATGAATTAGCTCAGCTACTTGTGTGAGTGACTATACATTACTTACCTTAGGTCGTAGTACAAGGCGTTCCCGTTCCACTTGGTCCACTCGGCGTTCCACTTGGTCGAGTGAACAAGCGTGGAGATGTATGGCGCTTGTTTACGCACGTCCCGAGGCTTGTTGTTTGTCCACATGTTTGCGTAATTTAATTGAGAGTTGGCGCGGAGGCGAGCGAGCGGAACCACAGGTTATTGTTTGAGTAGTAGTAGACATATGTTTACAGGCGGTAACTACACTCGCAGGCGGCTTGTCTCAAGGTCAGTTGCGCTGCTCAGTGTTAGAGTAAGCAGCTGATGAGTATTCCTCTGGGTAGCGACCACATATAAAAACATGAATCCCCATATGGAAAAAATGTTTCAATATTTGTATGACGTCAGAGTGCCTTATAGCCTTAAAAGCTAGTAATCACCACACGTGACTTGATTTTATGTGAGTCTAGCTTTTGTCCGTGGCTCGCCCGCGTTAAATAGTTTTTCCGGGATAAAAGTCCCGCTTTATGTTTTACCGGGATAAAACGTAGCCTATGTGTTAATTCAGAACATGATTGGTATGAACCCGTATGGTTAAATTTCATCGAAATACGTTCAGTAGTTTTTGCGTGAAAGAGGAACAAACATCCATACATTCTTACAAACTTTCGCCTTTATAATATCAGTAGAATTATTCTATTGAATAATAATAATGTGCTATTATTCTAATGAACTCGATATTTAAAGCGTTAGTTTTTCTTAAGATAGCATATCGGATGGCCGGGATTTTTTTCTAAGTGAGAATTATCCGAACTGTAAGTTGTGTGACCGTTAGTGCATTGCCTTGTTAACGTGAGTGGTCGCCACTGTGGTCGCGTGGTGTCGCCGCACAAGGTTAATCGTCGTTCGCGGTCAGCGCCGCCACCACTGTCCCGAGCCACCCCGAGGCACGCTTGGAACAGATCATTGAGGATGAAGTTCTGCGGTAAATCAAACGCAAATTATAATACTAATTATAACGTGATAAAACCACTCAGTAGCCACTTTCGTCAGTAATGTGAAAAATATTATATTCTATTTTTTCGAACAGAAAATTAGCTTAACCTCGCAAGTTCCAGAGTTTATAGCTAACGATAGGACACGTATGCACGCCGATAAGAGCGGTGCTACCTAGACGGATGCTCGCATACTAGAGACTAAAACTCGACTAAGTACATAAACCGTGCTAATTAAGTTGCCCGCAGACAAACGAGACAATGTAAATCCAACTACACATGAAGCAATTCTGTAGTTAGTACAGCAATCTTGTTTGCGTTAACTGCGGTGTAATTGTGTTAACGCAGCGTTGTTATTTTTCTCAGCAGCTAATGAAATGTCCCGCGCCGCGCCGGCGGAGCTCGCCCCGTGCCCCCGTCACGCCCGCGCTTGCGCGTTTCCTTGTGGAGATTTACACATGAGCTCACGACGTATAATATTATGTTACTGTAATGGCCCGTATATCGATAAAGCTAATATTTGATTGGTAAATCTTAAGACTGCAAAGCTGAGGTCTCGGGTTCGATCCCCGGGTCGGGCAAAGTGATATTGAGTTTTTCAATTCAGTATCAGCTCGGAGTCTGGAATTTGTACCCGATATGGCGATAGGCTCGCCCCCTATCACATCATGGGACGGAGTAATGGCGAAAAGTGGGTGCACTAGTTGTGCCTCTGCCTACCCCTTCGGGGATAACAGGCGTGAGTGTATATGTATATGTAAATCTTAAGATTTACCAACATGCGTTAGAGTAGGGCTTTATAAATAAGATTTATTTTTCTGTCTTCTACTATTAGAGTTTCGTTATTACGAATTGTCCCTCTCATAAAATAAGCATTAGTGGTTCGCTCCGGAGTCAGTCGGTGTAATTATGCCGCCCGTCGAGGGACGTCACGTCTCTCATCAGTCGACATTATTTGGACTGCATTGTACTTTCTGCCAGCTATTATTAAAGGGAGTTTGAAAGTGGCACCAGTGATACAAAAGTTAAAAGGAAATCGTCTGTCTTGATATGGACATGTGAGAAGAAGAGATGAAAGGCATGTAACCCACCGAGTGATGAATTTGAGGGTTCATGGATGGCGAGGACGAGGACGACCAAGGAAGAGGAGGATGGATTGCGTAAGAGACGATATGAAAGGTAAAGCCGGTTAAAAAGGGCGTGAATTACTTGATGACGAAAGATAGAGGAGAATGGAAGAGGAAAACATGTTGGGCCGACCCCAAGTAATTTGGGACCAGGGCAGGAAGATGATGATGATTTACTTATTGCCAGCTACATTGTATTTACTCTGTATGGCTAGAATAAGAATAATTATTTAAAGCAATTACATTATTAACTGAGATTCCTGTTTAAGACCAAATATATTACAATATAATAATCCTGTGATTATAATTTATCAAAATATGAACACATTTAATTGCAAACATACAAATTTTAAAACAGTTTTATCACAGACGTTTTATTCCGATAAACTAATTATTGGTTTGTGCCAAATGCTCCGTGTCAACAACATGCACATTAGTTATAAAAGTTATTAACCCAGCCGTTCTACCGGCCCGGTCCGGCTCGGCCAGCACCGCGCCGGCGACCCACATTGTATAATGCAGATGTGATACGGCAAACAATTTTACAGGAACATTACGTGCAAACTTTAAACTTCTACCAGTGACTAAATGTTTAGTGGTGGTAGGACTCACATATGTAAGACTCTGGGTGGGTACCACCCCAATGTCTTTTTGTACCGCCAAGCAGCAGTGCGCATGCACTGTTGTGTTTCGGTTTGAAGGACATTGTAGCCAGTGTAACTACGGGACATAATGAGACTTAACATCTTATGTCTCAGGAGGACGAGCGCAGTGGAAGGCCACACAGTACTTTGTAACTCAAGGTGCAGGATGGTGTTCCTACTGTTTATGGGTGGTCGTATCGCTTACCATCAGGCGAACGGCATGCTCGTCTCATCATTCGATGCCATAAAAAAGCATTTCTAAATATGAATTTCAATTTTGGTGTTTGTATTCCGTCTGTTATTTTTTCCACAATTGTCAAGCAACGCTATGTAGATTCGATATTCATAGATACTATTGATTATTATTACCTATCTTTCGAGCGGCAAATCAAATAAGCCTGACACACGTTATTAAGAGCGCAATTGATCAAGCTCTCTCTCTATCTCTCTCTCGCCAACATGTTTGAATAATCGCGGCCGTAACCCATCGCAATGTCGGATACAAATTATATTAAGACAAGATAATTGGAGATGATATATTGTTATGCCAGTCGACGGCTACTGCACACTCAATAGTGAAATTAAACATGGCGTGTGTCTTGATATAATATCGCAAGAGTAATACGTACGTAATAGAACCTCAAACGTAGTCTCCGGCGCGGCGTGTGGGAATACCTATCGCCTTGTGTAATTGTGTAAAACAATTGCAGCCGTGTGCCAGGCTGAACATTGCAGCCAATTACTGGGCATTATGAGTCTTAACGTCTAATGGGTGGTGAGAGAAATACAGTACAAAAAAGTGCTTTGTGATTTAAAATTGATGAAATGACTGACGTATACATGGCATAAATTCCCCTACAATAGATAAACATAAATTTGATGTGTCCAAAATGGTAAACGGTCATGATAATTTTCTCTCATTTGAAGCTGTGAATTCAGAGTTTAAATTGCTTTATAAATATGTAAATGCTTTGTATACTATTGTGTTAGCATTAAAGTTATAGTTTGAACAACGCCCCGTAAGCTCGTATCTGACACTAAAATTCGGTAACATAAACATTGGGCGCGTGTATACTTCGAATAGTGTAGTGAATGGTGTAGCTATAGAGCAGTCAACTTAAAATATATGGGAAATGGTAGCACAGATCTATTCTTTTGACATATATAATGTATTGTGACCGTAAAGAAATATTTAAACGTTAACTTGATCGGCACGAGTTCTTGGCACATTACTTTATTATTCGTGCTCGGGGTACTGCTGCATTGGTGGGGCCTTTACTTATATTAATTAAATGCGCTAAAAATATCCATCCCCGATAAATTCTATATGCACCGACCCTATACCACCGCGGGAGCCCTGAACAATTTTATTTTGTCTCTACTTCTATCCATTGTGATTGTTAATAGCGACCCTAAGTGCTTTTTCACGCGTCCTGGAGCGAGGTGTCGGCGGCCGGCGCGACTCAAACGGCACTGACTCTAACAAATGGAGTTTATAGCACTGAAATCAGTTTACCGTCGTTACTTTACATGTTGTATGGAATTAATATTGTATACTTGAAAGGAATTAGTGGCAATTATAGGTTCATCACCAAGTTTAGCAAAACAAACGCGACGAACTGTGAATGTTGAAAGTAATCGTTTGTCTGTGTACCCCTTCAGGAAAATGATGGTGTTATTGGTATAGAGACACGGTCCAAGGTTCGAATAAAAACACGTCAAGCCAGATTAGGTTGTCATTTATTAGTGTCACAAAAATTAACATAAAATGTAAGTTACGAAAATACATATTAAGATGCTGACAAAGATATTATACACTACAAAATAAACGTGATGTTACAGTACACATAATATCAGCTAAAAACAGTGGAATAAGTAAAAATAGTTCGGAGAAAAAGTCTTTTCGCATACAGTGCGAGCAAACTTGTAATAAAATCTTTTTGGCTGTACTATCAATATCTGGCAGGTTTTGATGACACTAAACCAAGAACCTTATATCCACACCTTGCACTAAACGGGTTACATTTCAAATAGGAACAAATTTGCAAAATGTAGTTATCAGTTATTTTTTATTCTGTCAAAATGAGTGAATCTGCCCAAACTACTTGTCCAGTTTTTTTGGTCAGAAGTCCCAAAATTTCTACAGCAACGGGATCATGGCACTACCTACTAGATGGCAGAAAGTCATCAAACAAAATGGCACATATTATATACTGTAATTAAATGAAAATAAACTTACAAAAAATTTGTCTCGAGAGCTCATATACAATGCGAAGGTACTTCTTCCCCAATCTAATGAATGTTTTTCGGAGGAGTTAAATGCAAATCTATACTAATATTATAAAGCTGAAGAGTTTGTTTGTTTGTTTGTTTGAACGCGCTAATCTCAGGAACTACTGAACCGATTTTGAAAATTCTTTCACTAATAGGAAGCTGCATAACTCCTGAGTGCTATTGGCTACTTTTTATCCCGGGAAAATATTTTTGTCCCAGAAAAACTTTTTCACCCGGGCGGAGCCGCGAGCACTACTAGTGATCAATAAGATGCATTAGCGCGACCACAGACAGTGAGCGATGAGGAAACAACTCAGCGAGACTCCCAGAGATGCAGTTAAACACGTCTTACCTGAGAGCAGCTCCACACAGTAGCTATACTCAGCTATACTATATTGTTAGGGAAAAACATTTTTTGTGTGGGTATTAATGACATGATCTACAATTTTTGCTATAAAAGCATAGAACGTTTGACAGTTCGAGTCGCACACACATTCCGTTCTGAGCAGCCGACTCGTGCGGACCTTTTGTTTGTCGCAGTACCTGCTGCGACATTCCATTGTTCCGTCCGAGTACCTGCTCGGTGCGTTCCGTAGCGACCTCGCTACAGCCAAGGCCAAACAGGTAGCAAAGGGGCAACCTTTTGCTATTTTGTTAGCCTATTTCGGGCCAAGCCGCGTCCTTTTCAGGACAGGGTTTCGCCCAATTTGTTTCTAATCGACGTTTGGCCCCTTCAGGGTATTGGCTCGGCGGAAACCTAACGGTGTCAACAAGCCGAGTCGCGTCACCGGCAACGCGCTACGCCCCTACAGGGCAAGGCAAAGCCGACGGGTACGGATCCGGAGGCTGCGGAGGCACACCGCAGTCTCTCCCGTACATCACCTTCCCAACCCTACCCTTTCCTTAAAATCCATCCCGTGTATCGGTTGAGCGTGCGGCCTCCGGCCAATACCGCTTACGGTACACGGACTGTTAGGAACCCTTTTGCACATTAAGATTGGCAAAAGGGATACAAGCTTAGGGCACACCCTAATTTAAGTACACCCCCCCTCGCCTATACCCGGCGAGGAGGGTCACGCACTACCTCACCCCCGGGCACTCCCACCCGGGGACTTAGTCTACCGCGACCGCGACCCGCGATCCGCGACCGAACGTTTGTGCGACAGCCGGCCTGGTTTCTTTGTGTGTTCTTTCCCAGGCGGAACGCACCCGGAGCATAGGGAACACACACGCGGTCTCTTAAGCAAATCAGCCATGGACGTGGACCCAGCCTCTAAAATGGCAGGTTCCACGTCCACGGAACCCCTAACTGACCCCGTAGTATCGGGTATCCCGCTCTCGCAGCTCAAAACTGCGTTGAGAGCCCTGATAGTCACTGACGGTGGCTTCAGGGACTATATGTCCACGTTGCTACACAACGTGAGGGAGCAACTCTCAGAAACTCCAACTCCGTCGGGATCGTCTGGGGCCCTGGTTGCCAAACCAGCGGCCGGGACCGCGGACGGTTCCGACGAAGCCATGGAGACCGTTTCGGGCTCCCTAAAACGCCCCGTGCCGTCTTCCTCTTCCTCCTGCGACTCGCAGGCGGAAACCTCGTCGTCGGAACTCGACGACGAAGGCTTCACGACTGTGAAGCGCGGGAGAAAGAAGAAGAAGGCCGTGACCCCAAACCCGGACAGCATTGTCCCTACCCCCGCGCCTTCAGCGCCTACCAAAGTGCAGTCGAGCTCCGCGAATCCCGCGGGTTCGTCGTCGCCGCCACCATCCCACCCATCCCAACCGCAAAACCCGAGGGGGCCTAAAAAACCTCCAAGGGTAAACATGCAACTCCCGCCGGGCAAAACCATGCAGGCCCTCTTCAAAGAGCTGGAAAACCAGCACATTTCAATTCCCACGAACTCGTGGAACGGGAGCCAGCAGCTCCTCTCCCTTCAGCCCGGCTCTATCTCGGATCATAGAGCACTTACAAAGTACCTCGATTCGAGGAATTATTATTACTACACCTTTTCTCTCCCGGATGAACGTCGCTTTCGCTACGTCATCCGTGGCATTCCGACCCAAATGTCGACCAATGAGGTCAGAGAAGGCCTCCAGGCCAAAGGCATCAACGCCTTAGAGGTGCACCGTATGCACCGCCAATCCCGCGCTTCTCAGCCTGGCGCTGAATACGAGATGGTGTTAGCCATCCTCGAGACCCCCGCGGACGTCAAACGTCTTTACGAAATTAGGGACATTTCGGGGCTAGGCGGCTTCACCGTCGAGTCCCCTCACAAGAAGGGCCAAATAGGGCAGTGTCACAACTGCCAAAAGTACGGCCACAGCTCTCGTGGCTGCCGCCTCCCCGCCAGGTGCGTTAAGTGCCTCGGCGAACACGGCACATCTGCGTGCCCTCGTCCTAAAGACCGTTCCCAATGCACGGAGCCGCCTTCGTGCACAAACTGCCGGCAATCGGGCCACCCCGCCAATTACCGCGGATGCCCCAAAGCCCCCAAAAAGACCATGAGAGCTCCTAAAGCTCCTAAGGCTCCCGCCCCTCAGGCTAATTTCAGACTGGCACCTACGCCGGTTCAAAATGCATGGTTCCCTACCACGCCCCGCAACGACCCACGTCTCCAGGCCCGTGGCGGAGTCATTCCCGCCACCCCGGCCGCAACCACAACCAAACCCACTCCCGCTCCCAAACCTATCCCTTCGGCCTCCACGGCTCCTGCCCCGCAGGTGGCCAAGCCGAAAAAACCGGCGGCGACGACCTCACCCGCTCCCCCTACATCATCCTCTGCGCATAACGCAAAAGTCGAGTTCCTTCTGAACTCGTCTGAGCTGATGACTCTCACAGCTCAGATGGCCGACCTTGTGGCCCGTAGTGAATCCCTCGATCGCCCCGACGTTGATCTGGTCAACGAAATCCTCCGCATCCAGACGCGGAGGTACCAGATCACCGTAGGCGTCCTTTTTTCGTCATCATAAATGGCGCAACCAACAATTCTTAATCCCTCTAAGCGGACCAAACCCCGCTCCCTCAGAGTGGGGTTTTTCAACATTGACGGTATTCATGGCCAACGAGCCGAAATTTCTGATTTTGTCCGCGAAAACAAATTAGACGTTTTCCTCCTCCAGGAAACGTTCCTCAAACCATCTCACCGCAATCCCAACATCCCCAATTTCAATCTGGTACGTAATGATCGTACCAGTGGCCCTCTTGGAGGCACTCTCATTTATTTCAAAAGGTCCCTGCACTGCATACCCCTTGACCCACCTGCTAACTTGAGGAACATTGAGGCTTCAGTCTGTAGGCTAGCCATGACAGGACATCCGCCGATCACCATCATATCGGCCTACCTCTCGCCCACTAAGGAGCTTCACTCCCATGAACTAGATACCCTATTTGCGATGGGGGACTCCGTCATTGTGGCGGGAGACCTCAACGCCAAGAACACTCTCTGTGGCTGTCTCTACACCAACGCTAGAGGCACCGCGCTAGAGAGTTGTCTTGAAACCATAGACATGAGCATTCTGGTTCCTTCTGAACCAACCCACTATAGTACAAACGACAACTACCGACCTGACATACTCGACATAGCGCTCGTAAGGAACGTAAGCCTACGCGTACGTTCCATGCAGGTGCTACAAGAGTTAGACTCTGACCACAGACCTGTGATCCTAGACTTAGCCCCCCAACACGGCCCAACAGACACAGGTCCTAATGTTCCGATGAAGGTGAAAACGAATTGGCGCCTCCTTGGCACAACACACAATCAGAACGACGCACTGTTAGAATAATTTCCATACTAAACTACAATTTCGTCGCACTGACAACGTTGCGCCTTAGCTAAGTTGGAATCGTGCCGCCAGATACATCCTCTCTCAACGAAGCCGAAAATGGCTGGATGTTGTCAAATATGCAAAATGAATGTTAACGTAACACAGAAACGTGTTAAATGTACAAAGTGTTCACTGGTTTACCATATAGACTGCATAAATTACAATGAAACTGGTTTGTCAAGAAGTCAATGGAAATGTGCCACATGTATGTCATCACAGGCGAAAGTTAGTGGAAATTGTACCCCACACACAAAAGGAAAATCACATTCTAGTGACTTGGCAAATGTACAAGAAAAAAATACATATCCTACTCTTACACCCATTGGAGTTACTTCCGGACAAACTGATCTCATACGAGAAATCGAAGATTTGCTTGATAAGAAGCTCACAATAATGAAATGTGAAATTATGCAAGAACTTAAGTCTACCCTGATTACAGAAATAAGAAACGAAATATCGCTTATCACCAATAATGTGAAAGAACTTGAAAACTCACATAATGGGTTATACAACGAACATGAAAGCTTGAAAAATAAGGTAAATGTTTTACAACAGCAATTACTTGAGGAAAAGAATAAAATTATGGATTTAAATGTTCTTATTAATAAGCAACAACAATGGGCCAGACTTACAAACTTAGAAATTGTAGGAGTTCCTCAAACCTCAAATGAGTCACCAGTGGAACTTGTTATTAAAATTGCTGAACATGCAGGAGTTCAACTTCAACCTGAACAAATAGAATTTGCAAATAGAATACAACCAATGCATGCTCAACCTGGGCAACCTAAACCTATAATTGCTAAGCTTAAAGACAGAATCAAAAAAGATCTTATTCTATCTGGACTTCGTAAAACTAAAGGGGTTTGCAGTGTGGAGATTGGAATCAGTGGACCATCAAAAAAGATTTTTGTAAACGAGCATCTCACGCCTTCTAATAAGTTTTTATTTAAGCAAGCAAAATTGCGAGCCAAGGACAAGGCCTATAAATTCTCTTGGATAAGAAATTGCACAATTTTTTTACGAAAAAACGAAGAATCACCTGCTATTGTAATAAACATGGAGAAAGATCTAGAAAAAATTGTGTAATGTACTCACTAAGTCAATATTGTATTCTCTTTTTATTGAGCATTTTTGTATCATATGCTAAACATTGCAACGCTCTGTTCCTAAATATTAATTTTATGCCTATTGTAAATGAACATACCTCATTCACACATCCACAACAAAATTACACTCACAGTACACAAAAAACACACAAACGTTTATATAAACATCTAGTAATGGAGCAACTATTATTAGTATGTAGCAACATTATAGCATCTTTATACATTTCTAATATTGTCAGCCAAATTTACATAAATTCTTATAAATTAACTACTCTCAGAAAGTCGCGTTTATTACCCAAAATTATAAAATTTATGTCCGTTCATATTAAATTTAAAATATTTAGTTTAAAACAATCAAAAATAAAAAAAAAATGCCTCAGAGGCTTAAATTAATTTATCAAAACGTGCGCGGTCTTAGGACTAAAACCGAAAAGTTTAGGCATAATATCACGTCTTCTGATTATGATTTGTTACTAATCACTGAAACGTGGTTGACTGATGCCTTTTATAAAGGGGAATTGTGCGATGATAGGTACGACATATTTCGGTCTGATCGAACTACTAACTCCTCAAATAAGAAATTAGGAGGAGGGGTTATGATATGTGCGAAACGTCCGCTTCAAGGTTATGAAAGATTAGAGTGGCATATTGATAGTATTGAATGTGTTTGGATAACTATACCTGCTAGATCACTTGGTTCTCGAAATAATCGTAATTTAAATATAGGTATTATTTATGTTCCACCGGATCAAATGCAGCATTCTAGACTATTAACTTTTATTACATTGTTAGGCAGAATAACCGCTACAAATAAAAATGATTATTTTCTAATCGCAGGTGACTTTAACCTACCTAATATCAAATGGACAACATCTGGGCCCATTTACCTTAAGAGCGGCTCAACAGAACTACAAAATGCTGCCAGAGATCTCGTGGACACGTGTTTTCTTCTCGAGCTTACTCAATTTAATTTAATTCACAACTCTAAAGATAATATACTCGATCTAGTTTTCAGCAACTTTTATATTGATGTAAAACATAGTGGCAATGCTCTAGTTGACGAAGATATTTATCATCCCACTTTACAAATAGATGCTTCGGACTTAATGATTCCTAATTTCCGTAACACAATTAAAATGAAAAAAAAAATTTCATCAGGCTAATTATGAAAAAATAAATTATTTATTATCACAAGTAAGTTGGGAATCTGTTTTAATAAGTGATAGTATTGACAATGTTGTCGACAACTTTTACAACGTTTTGAATAATTTAATTAATTTGTATGTGCCCATTAAATGTGTTTCTAGTCATGTATTTCCTGTTTGGTATTCTAGGCCTCTAATGCATATTACCAGAGAAAAAATGCGTGCTCACGAAAAATGGATAAAATATAAAAACCCTCGTGATTATGATGAATTTTCATTGTTACGCAAAAGACAAAAAATTGTTCAATATAAATGTTATAATGATTACATAAACAAAATAGAAGAATTACTCAAAACTAGCCCGAAATGCTTGTGGTCTTATTTAAAGTCAGTCAGAAACAGTGATTCGGGATACCCTAGCACATTAAGATACGGAAATGATGAATATAAAACTGATCTAGAAGCTTGTAATGGATTTAATATTTTCTTTGAAAGTGTTTTTCAAAAACCTGCCACATCTTACCCGAAACTGGGGATGATACCAAGTTCTTCTGAAATCATTAATAAAGTAGCTATATCAAAACTTGAAGTAATGAAAATTCTAAAAAAAATTAACATTCATAAAGGTCCCGGGAGTGATGGTATACCATCAGTATTTTTACAAAGATGTGCTGAACAGCTTGCAGTACCCTTAACATCGATATTCAATCAGTCTGTTAACAAATATAACTCTTTTCCTACCTTATGGAAGGAAGCACTTATAGTACCGGTGCATAAGAAGGGTTCTAAAAGTGACATACAAAACTATAGGCCAATATCTATTTTAAATTCTTTTGCTAAAGTTTTTGAGAAAATTATACACAACATCATTAGTCCCCTTATATATAAACAGATTCCGAATCAACAACACGGATTTATGAAAAAACGATCAACAGTCTCTAATTTAGCGATATTTACAAATTATGTTTTAAAATCAATGGATAAGAGGCAACAGGTAGATGTGATCTACACGGACTTTGAAAAAGCATTTGATCGTGTAGATCACATTATCCTAATGCAAAAAATTTTGGCTCTTGGTATCCGGGGTGATCTGTACAGGTGGCTGTTTTCGTATATAACGAACCGAAAGCAAGCAGTAAAAATAGGCAATGTAAAGAGCCGGTATATGTATATACCCTCTGGCGTACCCCAAGGTTCTATATTGGGTCCATTGCTCTATAATGGTTATCTATATGATATTGATTGCTGCTTCAATCATTCCCGTTATCTTATGTTTGCAGACGATACTAAAATATATCTTTCTATTAGACAAAAAGAAGATTGTTATAAATTACAAGATGATCTAAATAGACTAGCAGCCTATTATGAAAAAAATAGAATAACCGTAAATACAAATAAATGTGCACTTATAAGTTTCACAAGAAAGAATAATTATATCAAATATGACTATAATATAAATAACAAAAGTATACAAAGAGAGGAGTCAATTAGAGATCTGGGAGTCAGATTAGACTATAAAATGACAATGATAGAACATATAGATATAATAACAAATAAAGCTTACAAACAACTAGGATTCATTAAAAGGGTGTGTAGGTCTTTCAAAAATATTGACTGCATAAAATCGTTATACTTTGCATATGTACGTAGCATACTAGAGTATTCATCTAGCATTTGGTGCCCCCAGTATGTAGTGCATATAAATAGAATTGAACGTATTCAAAAGCATTTCATAACATTTCTAAATTATAAGGATCACAGAATATTTGAGTCCTATCATGAAGCTTGCATACACTACAAAATTGATACTTTGGAACTGCGACGTCGTCAATGCGACGTGATGTTTCTTCATGCTATTTTAAACCAATTGATTGACTGCGATGAATTGCTATCGGCTATTTCATTTTGGGTACCTAAATACCGTGTGCGACACACTAAATTATTAGATGTACCGCAAGTAAATAGTAATTATGCACAGAACTCAATAATTTGTAGGATATCGCGAGTTTTTAATAAATATTATGCAAATCTAGACTTATTTCATTTAAACAAAATTAAAATTAAGAAGGAAATCATTAATATTCATCGAAACACTTAAACACACAACACACAACACACACACACACACACACACACACACACACACACACACACACACACACACGCATTTAATTGTCTAGCCAATAATTAATTACTTTTTAATAATGCATGTAACATGGCAACTAAGTTTATACATAAAAATACGGTGTAATCCTGTAATTGGCTGAATATGTAGCTATTATTTAGTTAAAATAATATGTATATGTAAAATGCTGTTGGATTACCAAATAAATAAATAAATAAATAAATAAATAAATAAACTCGAGGACACCTCATCCCCAGATCTCTCCGCGATCCCGACCAACATCGTGACTCCTGAAGAGACGACAGGCGCGATACGCTCCTTCACGAACCACCTCCAGAACGTCTTGAGCGAAAGCTCCGAGAAGGTGCCAGAGACTGTTCACAGTCACTGGCAAATTCCCGACGACGTTCGGTGGTGGGTGAGGTTGCGTAACGCAACGCTCAGAGCCTGCGCGACGAATCCCATTCCGGAACGACGACATCTTGCGCGCTACCTCCAACGCGAGGTCAAGCGTCGCATAAAGGATGTCGTCGATTCGAGATGGGAAACCCGCTTAGCCGAGATCGAACCGACACATCAGGCCTTCTGGCACCTGTGTCGTTCCTTCAGGAGAAACGATGTGGCCTCCATGCCTCCGCTCAATCGTCCGAATCAACGCCCGGCGTTTGATGACGACGAGAAAGCGGAGCTTCTGGCAGACAGCCTGGAGTCTCAATGTTCTCTCTCATCCGTACCCGTAGACCCCGACGATCTTGTTGCGGTTAATTCATTTGTCGAAAGTAGGAACGCGGTCCGGCCACCGCCGATCTCTCGCGACCAAAACGACGACGATATTATAAACCTCGACCCGGACGTCGACCCGCCGCCCGATCCCCTTGCGCCGGTGACGATCGAAGAAGTCATCGCTCTGATCAAGGCACTCAAACGTAGGAAAGCCCCCGGGGGCGACAGGATCCCCACTCGTATGATTAAGATGCTCCCGGAGCATCTAGTTATCAAGCTCACCGCGATTTTCAATGCCGCCTTTCAAAACTGCCTCTTCCCAGAGATCTGGAAGGAGGCGGTGGTGATAGGCATTCACAAACCGGGTAAACCCGCATCCGAACCGTCCTCCTATAGGCCAATCAGTCTGCTTAGCACGCTAGGCAAAATGTATGAGCGGATCGTCCTCGACCGCCTCCAAATAGTCGCTCTCATCAACCATCTGATCCCTCCGGAGCAGTTTGGTTTCCGTCCCAAACACAATTGCGTAAATCAGGTGCTCCGCATCACGGAGCACGTTCACGAACAATTCTTTAAAGGAATGCCTACTGGCGCCCTCTTCTTCGATATTGAAAAAGCTTTCGACAGAGTGTGGCACAACGGCTTGCTTTTCAAGCTGTACACTCTCAACGTGCCCACACAGCTCGTGCACATCATACGAGACTTTCTGTCGAATCGCGGATTCAAATATCGAGTGGAGGGAACCCTCTCTTCGCGGCACACGATCACGGCCGGAGTCCCGCAAGGCTCCGCGCTTTCCCCATTTCTTTTCTCGCTGTACACTAGCGATATCCCAAGACCTAAAAATGCCCATCTGGCCCTCTTCGCGGACGATACCGCAATCTACGCTTCACGTAGAGACCCCGACGATGTGGTGCGCACTTTGCAAGCCGCCGCCGACGAACTCGGTGCGTGGTTCCGCAAATGGCGAATCACCGTCAACCCCACTAAAAGTCAGGCAATCCTGTTCACTTTGAAGAGGAGAATTCATATACCCAATTACCAAGTCCGCATGTCCAACCAGGTTATTCCCTGGACGGAGAAAGCCAAATATTTAGGAGTAACCCTTGATCAGAGGTTGACCTTCGTCCCACACGTAAACGCGGTACGCGCGCGAGCCGCATTCGCGGTGAGCCAGTTGCACTGGCTCATAAATAGAAAAAGTAAAATGTCCGTCCGCAACAAGATTAGGATATATACGACATGCATTAGGCCGATTATGACGTACGCATCACCCGTATTCGCCCACATACCGCCTGCTCGACTTAAGCGTATGCAGGTCCTGCAAAATAAGTTCCTACGACACGCTCTTGGTGCCCCGTGGTACGTTCGCAATCGCAACCTCCACGTGGACACCAATATGCCGACCATCAGGCATTTCATGCAAAAGGCCAGCAAACGCTACTTCGAGCGAGCGGAAAAACACCCAAATACGCTTATCCGTAAAGCGTCGATATACACTCCATTCGACCGCGCTAAATGGAGACGGCCGCGCTCCTTTCTGACCGACCCAGAGGACGATATAACTCTGGCCATCCGCCGTAAGCACGAGTTCCTAAAACTCATACACTCTACAAGACCGCAGTTCCGTCCTCGCCGCCGAGGACCTCGCCGCGCCCCCCGTCCCCCTGACCTCTCGTAGCAGTTCCGGCCCGCGTGCCGATGACTACGATCAACACGACAAATAGGATTAGGGATCAAAACCAATCTCCCCAAACGATGATGTCTTGTCCTCTCTCAGTGGCCGCCCTGAGCCGAGGTTCGTGACCCGTTAGTGGGTCGCCCTCAGCGTGGTCGCTTAAATTCCAAGGGTTACGAGCGCCTTCTGCGTTCACCCGAAAGTCCGGTGTGGCCAGAAAAGCCGACTCGCGTCAGGCTACTGGCCGATAGGTCCGTGTTAAAAAAAAAAAAAAAAAAAAAAAAAAAAACAGTTCGAGTCAGTTGGTCATTGCATTCGTGCCGGTCGTTCGCTTGGTGATATTTTTGGGAAAGTATTTCTGTAAAGTCAGTGGTACATATTTTTATTTAAATCAAAACCGTTGCAGTTTCTAATATCAGAAGTGGGATGTGTAATCGATGCCCATACAAGTGGATTGTGTTCATTACATAGCTATGCTAAATACCAATGCTACTGTGGAGAACGTTATGTGTACATGACTTCGAATGAAGAAGTGTTTACGGGCACCGTGATCGAACTGTTGGTGCTCAAATGTTTCCGTACGCGCGCCGCGTAAAGTTTGGAAGGTGTCCCGAGGTGACCCGGACAGGATGACTGCGCGTGTGTCAACTAGCGCTAGATGCTAGCGGCTCCATTGCAGAGGACCGCGGACTGTATATGAAGTGTGGTATCGTATGACTCATAATTATTGCTTGAGGGTTATGCTTTATTTCTCCGTGATACCCGCAAATGTTGGGATCTCGTTTTGCCATGTGGTGGCTACTGGACGTAATGTTCAGGCCACTTCGCGAATGGAGTTTTTGTTGTAGCGATAAAAATTAATGGCTATTCGGAGAGTTTGATACGAGTCTTAAACAAAGGTCAGAATAGGCCGAACGGTGTGTACTGTTTTTCTGTGCTTATTGGAACCGGAGATCCGTTTGGTGTGTGGCCGGTGCGGAGTAGCGCACTACGATGTGTAGATACGTGCTATTCAAACTGCGGACAGACGCGGTCCGATCAGACAGGCGGCACGTAACTGCGCTCTATGCACCACGGAACAGTGTATTTAAGCACTGCGGAATTATGCGCTTCTTGCGCTGCGGAATTGTTTGCGCTTTTGCGCCACGGAACGGTGCGCTTTTGCGCCACGGAACGGTGCGCTTTTGCGCCACGGAACGGTGCGCTTTTGGCGCTACGGAACGGTGCGCTTTTGGCGCTACGGAACGGTGCGCTTTAAGCGCTGCGAAATGGCGCTCTCCAGTTGGAGTAGCCTTGTCATAGCCCCGACATTGTGGCTATCTCATGCCCCGACATTGTGGCACTCTGTCACGACATTGTGGTTTGTGGCAGTACGATTTTCGTAGCCCCGACATTGTGGCTATCTCGTGCTCCGAATGTGGCACTGTTTATGATATTGCTGCTGTTCTCTGGGACCCTGCTAGTGGTTGCTAGACGTTCTTGTTTCAGAAATGATTGGGTTCCATAACTCAACCATTACTGATTCGAAATTACTTGATTGTGTTACAATGTGTAACTAAAGTTAAAATGTTTTGGGTGATGAGTCAATCCGCCCCTGAAGGAACTCTCGTGGGCGCTGCAGTCCTTATTTACTGCTGCCGTCACGAGTCTCATCATTCGTCTCGGTTTATTGAGAATCGTTTGGATTGTACACAGTTTAGTAATTTTTTGACAGCTGTGCCGTTGGAGAGACTAAAAAAAAAAAGTATGTGATCGAGGACGATCACATTATCAGGAAAGGCCGTGTTAGGGAAAAACATTTTTTGTGTGGGTATTAATGACATGATCTACAATTTTTGCGTTCTGTTGCGTTCTGATTGAAAACAGTGTAATTATTGAGAATTATGATAAGAGAACCTCAGAATAATAACTAAAGCCGTTGGTAATTATTCTGAGAAGAGAACTATGAACTGACATCACCTCTATGTTAAGGTGACCTGCGCAGTATATTTGCACATACGTTAATGCGAGACTTTCAAATGTATATTTATCAAAATGACTGGCTTTAATGTCCTTCAAGCCAGGGCTCTAGAGTGCTAACATATTATTAGGCGTTTGAAATAGTGGTTGACGAATAGCGACGCACTTACAAGAGGCATATTACCTGTAAATTCAGAATCGCTGAAGACAAATAAAAGTGTTTTTAGTTCACAGTCTAGTCCAGGATTTATCATACTGTTACTGTTACTGTTGTGGGGCTCCTTTTTCCGCACTTAGCCCGTAAAAAGTCGGGCCGTTGTGCGTGATATGCCAGCTAGACTAGGATTTACCATAATGAGCATCCATTGTAATGATAACAAGCCGCGCGAGCACACGCTGCATGAATATTTAAACCGTTTTGAGCATCACTTGATACAATGTACACTTTATAGCGAAACTCTTAAATTATTTAACACAAGCAAATGCGCGAGAAAGAAAGGAATCAAAGAGCTGGAGCACTCCGATGTACGCAAATAAAGAAATATTTATGTTTAGTGAGTTAAATATAGAACCTTTGTCATAGAATTATGCCTTTATTCTTGATAGGATGCGCAGTGTTGCATGTTAGTTGCAATACTAATCCATGGAAATTCAATATCACTGGTTAGCGGACGTCTACAAACCCCATGCATTGTTGTAACATTAAACATATCACAAAAGGTCGATGTTATTCAGGGGCAAACGTAGCGATCGACATTAGAAAATAAAAACCCTCTACTCTCGCTATTATGGGGCATAAATGGAAATGAATATTTCACCCTGGACAAATTAAGCGTGTGTTGTAAAAGACCATGCAAAAATATATAAATTTCGTGAATATCAAACCCAAGAACAAATTGTTTCGTTTCAGGGCCTGAGTGCGTTTCGTCTAGGGCTGGAATTAAAGTGAAAAACTACTCTAATGCTATAAAAGCACGACGAATGATGAATAGACGCCATTTTAAGAAAAAGCTAAGTATACAGCCTGACAGTTTTCTAAAAATAAATCTCGTAGTTTAGTGCGGTCGGAGCACAAAAGACTACCGAGTGTAGCGCGAGGGAGGAAGCGAGGTTTAAACACAGCGCCGCAGCGCGCGGGCTCTTGTTCTATACAAAACGTCGTATTGCAACCTAACATTTAAAATGTGCTTTTTTAATCGGACAAATGTGCTTAGGTTTGCGCCTTTGTCGCAGGCCATACGATTGCTAAATATTATTTCTGAGAACGTGGATATATTTATATGCAACCTGCAAGAATTCACAGAAGTGGCCTACAGGTGTATTGAGGTTAATAGCAATTACCAAATAACTTTGTACAACACCGCTTTAGTGTATTTGTAATAGTTTTGCATATATGTATAAATAAAATAAATAAATTAGTTGTATTTTATTTTTCTATACTTACACTGGGTAACGCAACGCGACACTCTTACGTGCACCATTATGGAGGGTTTTAAGACCTTGTGTACCGGAGTCGCTATCTGGACAGATGCAAGATAATATTATATCTCACCACTAGCAAAACGCTGCATTAAAATAACATTAGACAAGAATAGTGAATTGGCCGGCGCTAACGAAGCAATGCTTTTATCCTAACACCACAAATGGCTACATACTTTATAATTTTACTCTCGTTATTTAGTTGTTTCAAAATCGACAAAAATAACTTTTCCCCAGTTCGGTTTTCAGCCATCGCGTCGTGCTTTAATATTAATTGTAAAGCGGTCCGCTTGGTATATTCCGGCGTGTCGCGGCGCGCTTCATCAATCTTTCACGGCGGCTCGACGCGACGACTCGTGCGGCGAGCAGTGTGCACTCATCTTTAGCCTAACCTAAAATCCTAAAATGCTGCATTTTTCGACGGTTATTGATTCGCTGCATTAGTAATTAGGTTAAGTATACGTAAATGGGCCAAATGTTTGTGTAATCTGCAAATGTTTGTGTAATCTGCAAATGTTTGTGTAATCTGCAAATGTTTGTAACGGGTCTGGTAGTTGAAAAGTCCTGGTGTAATATCGCAGCGAGGAATTCCATGCTTGTTTCTTAACGACAAGCACTACTCCTTACGTATGAGATCAGCATAATGCGTGGAAACACTACGTGCAAAGTAAAGAAAAGACATCTCTGTGATCAGCTCAGTTTGAAAAATCTTTCACTCCCGGTTATATTATGTTAGTTGACGGTTTTATGTTAAAAATGGTGCCGTGTGCGCGTCAGGATTCATCATTAATATAAATGAAGTCTCGTTAGCGATTTAATAACTGAGCCGTAAGACGTGCTGATAATCGTAGAGCAGTCAAACAGCTCGCCCGACACACCGCCCCCCCTCCTGCCCCACTTCCCACGGCACCGCCCCAGCGATCCGCCACTAGTCGGTAAGCTATACAGTTTGTATATCCTGGGGCCATTATTCCAGTATTCACTCGTTAAGCGTTCGATTTTTATAAGTGTCAGCTGACGCGGGCTCCTCGCCAAGTCGAGCCGCGCTGCGGGAACGGTTTGTTAGCCGAAGACACCCACCCTCCAGCCGCCCCGCACACCACCGGCTCACATCCAGTTACCTGTTGTAACAAAAGGAACATTTTTATTCGATCACCTGATTGGAGTCGTTAAATATTGCCCATTAAATATAATTTATTGTTGTGAGAAAGATAATTTCCACTCATAATCACTCAATCAATTTTATAACTTTCTGTAATAGACTATAATAATTTATACATAGCTTTGCATTGCTAACAAGCCTTAGCTTTTTTAACATTCTGAAAGATCTCCGGAACGTGCAAAAAAATTATATTATATCTCCAAATGTACTTATCTCAGACTTTTTATAGATTACTGATCCTCACGTGTTTGCCAATGAAAGAGTGAGGAAGCGCAAAGAATACAAGAACACGAGAAACCAACTAGCCTTGTATCCGATACAACCCGCTGCAAGCTATTTTTTTTTTAATCTTTCGTATCTAATTCTTGTCTATTTTACGTTTCCAGAACGACCCTGTAATCTTTGCCTATTAGTCAGCCAACCATGTTATATTTTTTATTGAGTAAATTCAAATTATTATCCCACTCACCACACCACTATAGTGACGAGTGTGACGTGCATGTTGTGCTGTTCAGCTCGCTTACAATAGTTCGAGTCTCCTGGTTTGATAAGCCGGCATGATACAAAGCGACAACACTCTCGAGAGGAAAATCGCCACGGTAGGGCAATTAGCTCTCCGACTGGATTATAATTGTTCAAACATGAGCACTTTTGATCTACAATTATTACGCACAAGTACACGAGATCTTCCTGAAGCTACTGTAGGTGGATACGCACACACTACACACACACACATACACACACACACACACACACACACACACACACACACACACACACACACACACACACACACACACATAGTTATGTCTTATGAGTATTATGACAACTGGTAGGAACTATAGACAAAATTGATATGAAACTTATATTTTCCACCGAGTGCAGTTTTTTTTCCTATTAGTACTATCTCGTTGCGAACAAAAACCTGCCATTAGCTGTAACGAGGTGACGAAACTTTCAATCTGTACGGGGCTCCGTGACGGTGACCGGCCCTCGCCGGCGGCGGAGTGGCGGGGCGGCGGGCGGCGGGGCTGAGGGAGTGAGTGGGAGGTTCACAGTGCCCACGCCAGGAAATCTTCACAAAAGCGCGCCATTTCCTTAGACGAGTCTCTCTATGAGCGGTAGGTACAACTCTTTTGGTCGGTTTTGGTCATTTTTCACGTTCCCTTTGCGCGGACGATTCAATTATTTTTCCATTAAGTGCCATGGCGCGGCGCGTCGCCGGCGATCTGTGAACTCTCTGTCTACTTCGCGCCGCTGCGCACCGCGCCCCGCATCCGACCGCGCCACACTAAGAACCCGCTTAAAAGCCTTTGATTCACTTCTTTTGAAGTGGTCCGACCTATTAATTGGCTAAAAGACTTCGTAAATACCTTTTCCATGTCAATTTTACGGCTTTGTGCTGAGATTGTTTAAATATTAACTGTTCAACTTGTGACCCACATTGCGAATAGTGATTAGATTTTCTTTGTACTTTTGATGATATTAGATTATTTGGATACGGATGCCATCTGTTATATTAAACATCACCTCTATTAGTAAGTAACTCGAATATTATAAAGTATTATGAATATGATTTTTTCAAGGATGTATAAATTAAAGTAGCATTGGTCTTAAACGGCCTGTGAGCGGGGGTCACGGGTGGGCGGAAGATGCCGTCCACCTATTAGTCTAGCCAACTTCTGTGACCCCCGTGATGGACGGCAGCGTGTCTCACGCTGCCTCGGACGCCAGGGGCGTCCCTCGGTGTGCGGGGGCTTCTGAGCCCCCGCAACAACAGGAGAAGGACCGCAACAGCGGTACGCTCAGGGGCGGTTGCGGACGACAATTTAGACGCGAGTCGGACGAAGCCCGCAGCCATCCCTAATGCGCCGAAGATGGCCATATAAAAAAAAAACGGCCAGTGAGATTATAAAAGCCCCAATCGCCAACAAACAACCCACTTTTACTTCTTTTTCTTATACTTCTTCTTCAACGTGCTCTAGCATTGTGTGTGTGTGTGTGTCACATCAGTTGACGCACATATTCCTTATTATGCAGACTATACTAAAAATAGTATGACCACAAAAATACTCTTACATAACATGAAGTGTAGAGCGCTACGCTACTAAAAAAAGCTACGAATTTCAAGCTACGGGGCTACGGGCTATGAACGATCGAGCTACGACTCGTATAGTACACAGTACAGTTACATTGCAAATGTAATGAAATTAAACACACGCACACACGTTATTTCACATATACACATATAAAATTTTGTGAAAGTTATTCAAATACAATTTTAATATTAAATGGAAACATTACACACTTTTCACAGTAAAGTAATGAGTACGTGAAGAGGCCATTAAAAATGTATTAAGCCGCGGGACGAGCCAACACTCGACAGGCGAGTACACTCGCGGTCTCTGCGGCGTATGTATCGGCTTGTGCCGTGACTCATGCGTGTTAGTGGCTCGCAGTCGTAGACTTACCAACACGTTGTCGAAAAATACCAACTTAACTTATCAATATCAAATATTTCACTAAAGTTTTTAAATTAATAAACAGACCTTAAATTGTTTATTTTTGACGCAACCAAAGCTGTGCGGCTGTCTGCCCAATGTTATGCGTTGAAGTGGTATGTATACTCTTGTGTTGTATGCTGCGAGCGTGATTCTGAGACGTCTCATCTAGTTCCTCACCTTACAAATTGCAAAGAATTCCTTGAAAGCAAACAGGCTAGCATGGTTGAGTAGCTGGCAGGCCCTCGTCAGCCTCTACTTAACATCAAATGCAGTGGTATTACTTTACAGTTCCAGTAAAAAATAAAACCACCCACTACAGGGTCAATACCTTAATAAAAACCATCAGGTAACATAAATGCGCGCCTCGACTATACTTAGAAAAGAGAGCCCAAGGTATCAAACGAGCGGCCCCCCACGCACTACTACAGGCTGGCAAATAAGTTAGTCGCATTGCAGCGGCTGCCACTCACCTTTATTTTTTGAAATTTTATATATTCTTAGAAGTAGAACTCCAAATATATTAAAAAAATAACAATTTCAGTTTTAATCAACAAATTATTAACAATTTAACAAATTAATTATAATTGATCACTATTATTGATTACAACTTTGTAATAATAAACGGACAGAGATTCAATGTTGCTTGCTCAACAGTTGATAACGGACTGGCGCTCCGACGGATCGACCTCCATTTAAATACCCGACTGTGCCACAGGCGGGCGAAACTTGTTCTGACATCTAGTGAACGTTGTTGTCATCTAACACGGCCTCTCCTGACATAGCAGCGTCCTCGCTGCTTTTATCACTCGTTGATGATGTTCCAGCCATAGCACTATCATTCAAAGAGTCTTGCTCTTCGTCGTAACCTGTAAACAAGACAATCACGTTAAGCTCATACGTTTAGAAAAAAAAGAAATATGCCACTCAAAATGGCAGCAAAACTTGGCTATGTACCAGACAGCACACTACGCCGTTGCATATAGCAACAAAACTTGGCTATGTACCAGACAGCACACTACGCCGTTGCATATAGCAACAAAACTTAGTCGCACGCTCACGACATCATACACCAGCAGGATTTACTCGGGTCATATTCTCACACCGAATACCATGCGCGCATCAGGATTTACATCAGTTACAGTGAGTCAACCACGAGACCTACTGCAGGAATTACACTCGGTCTATAGTCAGCATGGGCCCCACTGACATCAACCTCGTAACCTTCACCGGTAACCTGACCCTCTATGATACAGGTATACCGCCGGGGGCTTCCCAAGACCATGTGCACTCAGGATTTACATGGGCCCAGCCCCAAACACAACTCGAAACAAAACAAAAATGACTTGGAACTGTTTGGTACATAGTCTGCAAAGCATAAACAAGCTCAGGGTTCAAACCAAATAAAGTTCTCAATTAACTTTCAAAGAACACATTTCATGGATGTTCATTCAACACACCACAAAACCAAGAACCCTCTAACTGCCTGGCTGGTCTTTCCATATGAAGCAGCCAACACACAATCTCATTTGCCAGTACTTTGTGATTTCTTAATCACAAAAACCAAATCATTAACTCACGAATCGTTTCGCGTTTTGAGTTTGAGCTTTCACGAGCGACATCCCTTTTTAGATAATAACAGTTGTAGTACCTGCTGTGCCGACAAAAAAATTTAACGGCGAATACTATGCGGTCTTATGATTAGTGACATCTAACACTAACCGCAATTTCCATGAAACCTTAGACCACTCATTCTCGTTATAATTCACTTCGATTCTAACCATATTAAAAATGGTACGACAATACCTCTTGATTCATAAATTTTACTGGTCCATCTCTGATGTAATAAAACGTACTTCAGCACCAAAGTCTGATAGCCACTGAACCAAACTATGGTTATCGTTTAAACATTCTACTGCAATTGTACACTAGTCGCTTAAAAGTGACAAACAAGGAGATGATTTGAGTTACGACAATTTTTAACTCTTCACAATATTGTCTGCTGAAGTTATACAACAAACAATACTTCGTATACGCGTCGACCATTATCAGAACATACTCAAATCCATTAAATTCCTTTAACGAGCTTAGTACATCAGCAAGTACTGTATCAAACGCTACCGAAATCTTTTGCCATGTACCAACATCTTATTGGTTGCAACAGCGCACACGGTACTTGTTTAAACGAAATACACACAACTTTAATTTTGAATTTTCTCAAACAGAAAAACTAAAAACGTTTGAGTGTCGAATCAATAGCTTTGGCTATACATATGTGCTCATGTTCGTCATTGAATATGCGCAATAGGCTCCAACAAAATTCTTTAGAGACATAGCATAAACAACGCTTTTTCTCATCCGTAACATTGTACTTGTAATACAAAATGTCACTATGTTTTACATAGAATCTAACTCACAGTTACTCAATTTTTCCAATAAAAAACAAGTCTAGTCATCACCCCACTTGAGCTATCTGTGCCCAATTATGAGGTTTGCATACGGCATTTACGATATTAACCGGATTTTGGCTAATACTCTAAGTCAGGCATTAAACAACCCTTCCGGTATTCTAAAGTAAAATTAAAATCCTACTTATAAATCCACCAACGAACAACTCTAGGCTGGAGGTCTCTTTGGCGTTGGGTCAATTGCAATTGGTTACGATCTTAAAATATTTACCGATGAGATATTGCCGAAAATATTGAAAAGATTTTACAACGGCAAGAGTCTCGAGCTCGTAACTATGGTACTTAGAATCGGCTCCTATAGTTAATTTACTGAAATATGCAATAACTCACTTTCGACCGTCTTTGCATAGCTGCATCAATATATCACCGTAAGTTATCAAGCTCGCGTCAATATGCAACTGGGTAAATAACTCGGGATAGAAGATCGCCAGTACAGGTTCACCAATCAAATAGAAAATCGACCCAATTAAAACAACATCCTTTCGCGTTAGAGCAGCCAAGCAAGCTCTCTTAATTGCGTAAACAAGAATGTGTCTACGAAAATAACCAGCTAAAACCAAAAAAAAACTGGCGTACTTGTTATACGGTTTAGGTGATCTAAAAACAAGGCTTCAATTTTATTTTCGCTCGGTCTAACCTGACCTTGACATAATTTTGCTTAAGTGTTCCATTTCATTAATGAGGAACGCACGATTTTTCAAGTTCATAGGGAAACCAACTTCGGTAAATGATTTCAAAACTGTGTCGAGTAAAATAAAAAAATTCAAAGCTTTACCGATGGGCCTTTGATAAATAACAGGGAACCATAAGACCATAAGGCATTCTATGGTATTCGTAATGATCTTTAGGCGTAATAAATGCAGTCTTTTATACTGAATCCTCGCTAACCCGCAAAACATCCTACTCTACCAAGCATATTCATAAAATGTAATCGTTGATCAACGGAAGTGAATGTCTAATCCGAACGCAACTTTTAACCAGGGCTCTGCAATCGACAGCCAATTTGTCAGATCAGTCCCTCTTTTCCACGATTAAGATCGGGCCAGCATATTCAGATTTGGATTCACAAATAATCCCAGTTTCCAAGAAATCGCTCATGAGAGCATGGACACGTATCTTTTAGTTATGAGACACTACACATGCTCGATAATTCATCGGTACTGCCATTTTACTTAGCTTATGCTTAACCGCGATGGTAGCAGCACCAGTTAAAAAAATGATCGGTGTATGTGGTCAATACTCTTAAACGTTCTTTATCTTCAGTTACGGGAGTAGACACTATCCAATACCGATATTGAATCTACCTGCTTTACGTTATGCACAAAACTTTTATGAATAATGCGTCGAGTGTCACCAGTTCTAATGTACGTGACGCCTTTTGCAAATAATTACGGGAACATTTAAATGGCTTTTATTCCCAACGTTAAGGTCAACTTCTAAAGTTATTTTGCATGATATCAGAAACTATAGATGCGGCAAACACTTCCATACCGCCTATATCACGTAACTGTTAACAGGTAGGACTTATCTGGCAGGAGAAGTATTAATCAAATCAGAAATGATTAAAGAAACGCTCGAACAATTATCAAAGAGTACATCGACAAGTACGGTAGATGTAACTGCATTAACAACATCTGAGTTTTCTATGTTCATCCTTATTTTCGCAAAAGATTGTTTTGTTTCAATTGACCACTTACTTCTATGACTAGGAGTAAAGTCACTACTTTTCAATAGTCTAGGTGGAATGTACATCAAACTTTATAAAACTTTAAAGTATTGGAGAATGCTTTATGGAATAAATTTCGCTTTCAAAACAAATACACGGGTCAGAGGATCAGCGATTCTCGTATAAAAGTGCAATTAAAAACTCTGCTTAAATCCTTGACAATACGTAACTTTACTTTACTTTAGATGTTCGCAACATCGACAGATCATGATCACAATGTCTTTTACTCAAGTTTGAAACTACACCACGTACGTGTGGAGTTAGTCCACCCACTACATCAGGTAAGAGCTTCGCTTTAAAAACAGCGATCTATGCGAGCAAGGCATTTGCCATAATTCCAACGATTAAGGGATTAAGCTCAACCTCATTGCACCATCTGTCAATACCATGAACACTTGGACCAAGATCAGATACAAAAATAAAAACTGGTTTGGTCTCACCGGGAGTTGCCTGATGACGTCCCGTAGAAGTTCAATAGTGTTTTTGACATAGTTCTGCGGTGGCTGCGGGCTTGGATTGTACAGACAGGAGTAATGGACTCCGCGACCGGGAGTGGTGTTACTCGGCATGGCCACTACATGACAAGACTCTGAACTTGCCACCAAAACAGACCATGACTTATTGCGACTGCGTGTTCGCTCTTCGAGATCTTGTAATCTCTTCAAAATCTCTATGGCATTAGAGGATGAAGGAGTCTGCGTACGACGCCTTCCTCTCTTTCCACTACCTGAAGGCATTGCGTCTCTGCCCGTCATAACTTAAAAATTGAATCACACGGCAACTGACAGAAAATGCCGGTATTACGAAAAGAAAAAGAAAATCAGAGATGGTATTCAAGCGGAAAAGGCACTCAGATCCCACTTCTGATCTTAGAAGTAGAACTCCAAATATATTAAAAAAATAACAATTTCAGTTTTAATCAACAAATTATTAACAATTTAACAAATTAATTATAATTGATCACTATTATTGATTACAACTTTGTAATAATAAACGGACAGAGATTCAATGTTGCTTGCTCAACAGTTGATAACGGACTGGCGCTCCGACGGATCGACCTCCATTTAAATACCCGACTGTGCCACAGGCGGGGGAAACTTGTTCTGACATCTAGTGAACGTTGTTGTCATCTAACAATATATTATATTTTATTCACCTTTATTTTTTTAAGTGATACGAAAAATGATGATTTGTTAGGACGCAAGTGGTTCCTTTTTTGGAATTTGCACATTGGATGTATTATTTGCGCTACAAAAATCTTTACAATTGTATAACTCTTTTATTATATCTTAACACTATTATCTATTACTTTTTTCCGTCGTTTTATACAAGGACAAAAAATGTAAAAAACATAATGTTATCGAGGTAATTAGTTACTTTATTGTGAGATCGTTTTCGCAAACTAACATAATGTTAAATCTAATCTCACATTGGATTTTATTCTTGGCTAAAGTACTTACCTTAGCCGAATACTTTTATGAATTCTATAAATACTTACAGAATTCATTATTTGTAAATTGACCCCCTATAAAATTCTGTATTTATTGGGATAGAGCGTTGTCACACTGTCCGCCGGTTATTACAGCGTGGCAGGCCGCAGCCGCTCTCTCTAGTCACGCCGTAATTAGCATTATACCAGGCTCCCGGCGGTGGCGCGGCGTACCCGTGCCGTCTCTTGCCGCAGCCACCGAGACGTGCTGATATTACTAGCACATGATTGTCGCTGTTCACACACTTACCTATGCTATAATAGAGCCATTTCTAGAACTAAGCTAACTTGAAAGCCGATGAGATAGCTTTAGCATTTGATGCGGACAATCGCGGCAGAGGAGTACCTCCCTTTCTTCCTTGTCCCATTTCTATCCCGAAGGTTACAGCACTCTAGCCTGGCGTAGAACATAATTAAATCCTTGTTTGAAAAAAGTTATAATATTCTGGTATAAAAACACCACTATGTTATTTCACGATAGCCTAGTTGGGAATGGAACGGTCTGCCGAGACGATTGTCCGCTTATTCGTAGCCCGGGACACATACTTATGAGTTTTCAAAGTTATGTGTGAATCCTTTATGTATTATCCTTTGCTGTAACGGCGAATGGAAACATCGTGAGGTAACCTACGTATTTTAGGCCTCATTTTCAGATTTTTCCGTTTACAGAGAGAAGGCGTAAGCAGCGGCCCGCGTTGTCACACGTGTGTTGCGGCCTACTTAGAAATTAAATTCCGTAACGGAGTCAATGTAATGTATTGGTCCGAGTACAGACCACAAAGTATGCGAGTGTATACGATGATAGTTGGCGAGAGAGCGAAATAAAATGCTTAATGCTCATATATAAATATACAAGTTGATTGTCGACTGTAGTGGGGCTGCCAGCGAACCTCTTTGGTCACTTGTATGTTGAATGCTACATTGTTTGCGAGCTCTTAAGTTTCTTATAGCCCGGTGTTTTGTATCTGGAAGGTTATTTATGACTTATATTCATTGTTGAACGCTCCATTGTTTCGTTTCCAAAAGGTGGTGACTCTACACACGCTTAAATACAAACGTACGACAAGGTACGATATTGTTTATAAGATGCAAGGCGTGAAGAGCGCCACCGCCCAACACAGCGCGCGACGCCCCGCGACTCCGTAAATGAGGCCTTAGAAGTGTCCATAAGAATTTCGAGTGTATGTCTATGTCTGCCAACCCACACTAGGTTAGCCTGGTGGACGCAAGCTTTAACTCTCGCAATACTAGAAGAGGCCCATGCCCACAAACAGGCATGATATTATTATTATTTATTATAGAAAACATCACACACTTAATTAACCGTCTCAATTAACAAAAATACCTTAAGCTAATAGAAGTCTTTTCATCAAAATAAACTTTCTTGAAATAACGATGCCCAGAGGAACACACAGCGTTGATCGAGTAACAGACTGACCAGCTCTGATCAATTACCCGGAGTGTGTGGTCGGAGGATGAGTGTGTGAGCAAGGAGGGCGTCGCGCCAATCGTGGTATTGTCTCCAGTATTTTATTTTTTATGAATCCCTATTTTCCTTGGTCACAGCATCACGCGTGAACGCTTTCGGTTTATTTTATGTTTGTTGTGAAATTGCGCGGTAAATAAAAAAAATTAAGGATACTTAACCACCATATTATATAAAATAAATAAAAATAAAAAAATATAAATTTTCTAATGATTTTTTAATGTTACTTTAGGGCTTTTGAAAATATAAACTTTTTAATTCAACCTTATAGAACAGTTAAGACAGGAAAACGTTTGTCGGGTCTGCTAGTTTTCAATATAAAATGCATAATATAGTCGAATGCTTTATTCTCTTATATACCTTAGTTTTCAAGCACACATACACACACTCACGCCTGTTATTCTCGAAGGGGGAGGCAGTGGCGCAACTAGTGCACCCACTTTTCGACGTTATTCTGTTCCATATTCCGTGATGCTTCGTATACCGGCCGAGCCAATATCTCTCGGAAAAATGTCGAAGAGTGCCGAAACAAATTCGTGTCTTAAGACGAGACATTACTGGCCGGCCCCAATCCAAGACGGATTAGGGCCGTTACAACTTGGTTCAATTCAACCCCACAAAGACACAAGTTCGTGAGTTTACCGCAAAAAAACGCCATTTGTCGTTTCGCCTCAATTCCAAGAGACTCCTCTAACTCCCACAGCCACTATCGGAATTCTTGGTGTCGACATATCGAGTGACGTTCTGTTCCGCGGTCACCTTGAGGGTAAGCCCAAGTTGGCCTCAAAGAAGCTTGGCGTGCTCAACAGATCGAAGCGATATTTCACGTCGGGCCATTGCCTGCAACTTTATAAGGCGCAGGTTCGGCCCCACGTGGAATATTGTTCTCATCATTGGGCAGTGGCTGCCCAGTACTAGCTTCTCCCTATTGACCGTATTCAACGTCGGGCAGCTTGTATCGTTGACGACCGTATTGCGTATGTAGCATCGGTCTGCATTCTCTATCGCACATAACACACGGAGTGCCCTGAAGAATTACCACCAGGTGAACCGTATGCTTGTTTGTCCCCAATATATATCATTAAAAAAAGTTT
Organism: Lapara coniferarum; assembly: GCA_949316025.1. Lineage (NCBI taxonomy): Eukaryota > Metazoa > Arthropoda > Insecta > Lepidoptera > Sphingidae > Lapara > Lapara coniferarum. The sequence goes on from OX438923.1 coordinate 17,268,014, forward strand.
CATAAAGTTCATAAGGCGACACAGCTAGTAACTTGAACGGATAAAGTGGAAAGGATTCAACTCTAAACAAACAAAGTATAACTAGCGCTGCTTCAATTACTAGTACTCCTATAGTTTGCGAATATACTTTCCCTTCAAGTCACAAGTAGCAAGTGATCTATCAAATAGAGTTCTCGTGTACATCCAAAATTGTAGGTGCCCGCCCTATTTCTAAAATCATCATTCAACAATGTGTAAGCACAGCCGTGTTCAAAGATCTCGCTGAGACGGCTTTTAGTGACCGTGCAGATAATAATATGTAATAGGACTCGCTGGTTATTGATGCTACTGTCCATGTGCAAGCGCGACAGTTGCCCACAGCAGAAGCTTTAGCATGTTTTTTTATTTCTTAAAAATTGCTTTAAACGTATCAACTGAGGTACAATTTCATAACATTGTGGCATATGAAGTGCTGACAACGTCGTCAGTGCAGGCGGCGCGTGCGGGAGGCGGGCGCGTTTATTAAGCCCCGCGGCGGCCGCCGGCGCTGCGCCCGGTTAAATTCATTTTTCCAATATTCATTATTTGATAGCTCCTGATATGCAAACTCGAGATTGAATGCGCATCGAACATCACAACACAAACTCTCGCACTTGCACACATCCACACTCGAACAGGCGAGTACACCGCACGACGCTCCCTGCATCCCTCAAATCACATTGTTGGATTTTTTATGTTGTTACTAATATTCTAATAGCTTTTGCCCGCGGCTCCGCCCGCTTTAAAAAGTTTTTCGCGATAAAAGTCTCACCCCCGCGCTCTCACCGCGCGTTGATGCAGGCTCTCCAGTGCAAAACCACACACAATAACGGAAATTCCGAGTCATTAGTATAAGTACATACAAAATGTCTGTTACATTTTAGAACATGTATATTATCTACTGATCTGGGATTCATCAATGCGCAAAAAAAATATACTTTTGGCGTGAGATATATTATAAATTGAAGAGCCGCTCACTCTGTAATCGAGTTTCACGACATAATTATATAATCCCTAAGGCGGCTCTAAGCTATAAATCACAGCTACAAAGGATTCAGAATTCAAATTATTTGAAATCTATGTGTTTATTTTTCGTTGAAAAGTCTTGTCAAGTCTTTCATGAAAATCTGTGCGAAGCTAGTCCAGACTTCGGGCAATTCAAGGCACAAATTGTTTTGTGGTCCTGTCATTCCTTTGTGGCAGGGGTGAGACACCGGGCGGACTGCGCCTCGCACAACATGCGCGCGTATACAATCTGCGAACTCATCGTCACCGGCTACAGCCTCGTAATTGTCGTAAAAATATAAAGTTGGCATTTCCGCGTCCTGAGTATACTTGCCCCAACGCAGATAAATTTTTCCTTCGCGAGTACAAAGCCTTTAAAGGAAATACGCCCATAGGCTTACTATAATCGAAACTTTAGGACGAAAACGACCATTTAAAAAAATGGAAAATTGAGTTGACATTTTTAAATTACTAAAAACTAGTCCCCTATTTATAAAAATATAATAAAAAAGGGACTGATATAACAGTTTTGTCCTTTTCCTGCTTGAATATGGCTGTGTTTGAACTACTGTTATATTGAGTACTTCGTTTTAAGTAATTTTATGACGATAACCCAATTTTCTATCTTTTTGAATTGTGTCGTTTTCATCCTAAAGTGCGATTATATGACGTTACAATTAAATTCTTATTAAAGAACTTTTATCAAAAAAATTATACCGCCGAAAAACTTAGGGTAATTTCGAGGTATACCCAATCCAATAAAAAAATAATTATGAAAAATCAGACTACTCTGTAAACATTTATGCGTGGTCATACATAAAAAAACATGCACGTCGAATAGAGAACCTCCTCTTTTGTTTTCGTCGGTAAAAAGCATCACTACACCGTAATGTACAACATCAAGCTTAAAAAAAAATAAGTGCATATGAATGGGCGGAAGCGTGTCTCACGCTGCCGCAGGGGCGGTTGCGGACGACAACTTAGACGTGAGTCGGAGGAAGCCCGCAGCCGTCCCTAATGCGCCGCAGATGGCCACCGCGGAGTTTTAGTTGGTATGCCGTGCGGTGTACATAGGTTAGGGACTCGGCCCGGCGGTCGCCCGACGTTTTCCATCTTTCCGGGCGGCTCAACGTCGGGTCGTAAGGCACGGTGAACCCAACATAACCGCTCAGTCGTTCCCCTTGAACACTGGGCGGTAGTAATAAGTCACTTTCTCCGCGTCAACAAAAAAAATATATGAATATCCTCACCTTAGAGTACTTTTTGTATATTTATATTATTTTTTATCCAATGTAGAATTATTTTTTCACATTGTAATAATAAAACGATAATCAAATTACTCCAATTTTAATATGTCATTTAATATAACATTTTAATTTGAAGTTAAACTAGTCAGTGTTTTAGCCCTTTGATCACCAATATGCCAAATAATCCTCACGTTTTGACGCCAGAAAGAAAGATACACGGAAACGGTTAGTTTAAACATTTCGTAATAACCTTAATATCCCCAAAAGGTGTCTGAAACTAATACGTCATACACACCAACCAATACAGAGTGTTGAGTACATGTTAGTGAGAGGCACAAAATACCTTACAGTTCATTTGTGAAACTTAGGTAGTAAAAGTCAATTGAAATTAGTGAAATTTCAACCAACTGTGGCAGCTTTCTTAACTAAAACAGAATTAGAACAGCTGTTTAAAATAATTCACATCCTCGCAACGCATTATAAATGTAGATGTCACAATTTGGAACAGAAAATCTGAGTTAGCTTCACTTCCTCGGAAAATGCGATAAAAATCAGGCTCATTTCTCGTCACACGACAGCAGCATAAACCCGATTAGCAACTTTACAGGCGGCACTTCCGCCGATGTCTCCCGCCGACATTGTTGTTATACGACTGAATGCCTCTACATCAGACCGCGGCTCACGGGGAGAGCGGCACGACGTATCACGGCTCATATTTCCATACATGCCAACTTATTGTAAACGCTAGTCACATTATTTAAACAAAATTAGCGCTCTGCTGGTCTAATTTTTAAGTTCGAGTCTCATGTTTCTACACGAGAGACGAATGAAATATAGAAAAAAGCATTGTTATACTTGATTTTATTTTCACTGTAACTAAATACAAAAAGTCCATAAATAAATTGTTAACCTCGGGCGCAGGAGCTACGTTTACAGTATCTAGACTAAAGTACACTTACTTCAACAGTAGGCTTTAACAGCTTCAGTGAAATAACCCCCACAAACACTACATTTACATCGATTCCGTATTTAATACCTGTAGAAGTACTAGTGATACACACACATACATGCCTTTTATCCCTGAAGGTGTAGGCAGAGGCGCAACTAGTGCACCCACTTTTCGCCGTTATGCCGTCCCATGATGTGACAGGGGGCGAGCCTATCGCCATATCGAGCACAAATTCCAGACTCCGAGCTGATACTGAAGAGAAAAACTCAATATCACTTTGCCCGACCCGGGGATCGAATCCAAGACCTCACTGTCGCAATCTTACAGTAATACAACTACGCGTCCGAGGCAGTACTAGTGATCTGAGAATAAAACCAAGAATACAGCCGTAGCTATTTAAATTATGATAATGTCTTTGATAATTTTTAATATTAGAACCTTTTAAAGTTTAAAATAATATCACGGTTGATATGTAGGTAAGTTCAATATGTTCATCCTAAAGGTGCCAGAGTTATCGATTATTCAGTTATTTATGCATTCATAAATTATAAGTAAGCAATATTTTAATAAAAAAACTTTTTAACAAAAATAACCGACTTCAAAACCACTACAAATAAAAAAATAATTAAAATTTGTATTCGCTTAGTATATTAATTTAAATTAGGCACCGACTCCAAATATACGTATATACTAATCGAATACAAATTTTGATTATTTTTTTATTTGTAGTGGTTTTGAAGTCGGTTTTTTTGTTAAAAAGTTTTTATTTATTGCTTTTTTTGTTAGTTAATTATGAAATGGTGTAAACAATACATCATAGATTCATGATTGGAGCATTTGCGAGTCATCTGCTGTTAGTTATTGAAGAGTTACATTGTGTAACTCCGACGATCTTCATCAGATCTTCATAATTATATTATATACTAAAATCTTCCCTGAGAAATATACATTTAAATATCGAAAACCACGTCCAAATCGGATCAGTAGTTTTTGAGATACTCGCGGCCATTCAAATTTACATACATACATACATACAAACATACATACAGATCGAATACAGAAGCTCCCTTTTGAAGTCGGTTAAAAATGCCGAAACAGTTAATTCCATGGCGTAGCGTCGCGGTCGTGCGCGGCGTTCCACAACATTGCGCTCTGTAATCACCGGCCAATCTGTCCCGCGCGGCGTAGCGTATAACAGGCGCAGTGTAGCACCGTAGCTATGTAGCACCATATCCGCGTAGCGGTGCAGCTACACTCCAGCGTGTAGCACACAGACGGCACGCGAGCTGACGATGACAAACACAAGGGCCGACCTCCCTTTGTTAATAGAACTTTATGTGTCGAGCGGGAATGTCTCACGTAGTCTTCAGTATTTTTTCCTAGCACCGTCGGCACCGCAATTTAGTCGGTATATCTATATCAATAAGACCGATGGTTCCGTGCGGCGCAAGACGTCGTCGGTCTTAGATGTAATTAGCGAAGACAAGCTCCACTGACTCTTGTGACGTAGAGCTTAGTTCAACAACGCGCAGTAACTCAAACCAGTTTTATAAATAATCTCTTGATGGGACCGACATTTAGTTTATTTTATGTGAGAGGTACGACAGAGTACTTTTGGAACGCTTAAAAATGATGACGAATAATACATAAATCATGGTATTTTAAAAAGTAATTTGCAGCAATAAAAATATTATATTTTATCTTATTCAGGTTTTATATTCTGAAGTTACAAACTGCCACTACTAGTGCCGAAAGAACTATATAAGACGATTCCTAACGGCTTACATTTGCATACTTAACAAATCTATAGGTATTATGAATCACTATGCTTATGTCATATTTTGCACATTAATATCAACAGCAAGTCACACTTGCGTCTGCTGTTTGGTTCACAGCAAAAGGACTAAAGATAATATAATATTCACAAATAAAAATAGTCTGCGTTCACTGTCTCTGGGTACGCTGTGTGAGGCGTACTCAGAGCCGGCACGTGTCCCACCCGAGCGCGCACTCGACGCCGATCCCACCGGCCTGTATACACACACACACACACACACCGCCCTACAGGAACATACGCACATACTTCACTTGGCACGTCGAATCTGTCTGACCAATTTAGAGCTCAACGATTATCTTAAGAACCGAGAGGAACTAGGCTTACGATACCACATTATTATGCAGAATCGAAACTTCATGGTATATGATGGTGTAATATCTTTTGCAACACAGAGCTGGCAGTCGAGCCACAAAATATTTTTATACAGGGTCATTTTGACACGTTCCAGGACCGGCTGGATCCACGCTGGGCTCCTTGCACCAGAGCAGGCGACTACATTGAGAAATCTGTTTATTTCAAGTCTTAGGTGTAGATCTGAGATTAGGAATGCCGTCTAACTTTCAATCACGACATAAACGATACCTAGTATTGTGTAACCTGTCAAATCGTCGGCTATTTGCTTCTACAAAAAACAAAGAAAATACATTCAGATACTTTAAGAAAGTAATCCTCATAATCTGCACGTTTGAGTAAATACAAATACGAAGTTACGACACCTCTTGAACCAGTCTGCAGTTACGTGTACAGCACACGTGCTGACTATAAAGCACTCCAGTGTCAATGATTGCACCTCTCGAGGCTCGGCGCGAGGCTCGCTGTAACTCTCAGCACGGGCGGCGCGCGGCGGGCTGCAGGCTACGTGTTCGAGTGCGGCCTGAGGAATGCTGGACTCACGTCGACTGCACACACCACACTCTACGACTCATCATTACTACATCAATACTGAAATATCACGTCTTCGTATTAATGTGATTTCATATTATTTATTTGGTTTTCCATTCTGTGTAGACTACATTAAAATTTAAATAATATTGTGATTTTTGTATTATCACAACTTAGAATAATCATGTGAAGGAATGGCCTAGGTATAGATATAATTAAGATTAGCAAAATAATTTCCAAAGTTTACGCGAATGCTAGACATTCAATTTCGAGGAGATAGCCCTGAACAGAGCCACGGTCTCACCTAGGTTTTACAAACGGTACGATACTTTCACAATATTACCATCTGATAAAGTAACTGCATTTTTAAATCATCTCAACTCCATTAATAATAAAATTCAATTTACCATGGAGTTGGAACAGGATAACTCTCTTGCTTTCTTAGATATTTTAGTCATCCGTAATCCTGACCAGTCCCTAAGCCACACTGTGCATAGGAAACCGACCCATACTGATAAATACCTAAACGGTGAATCTCATCAACATCCAAAACAGTTAGCTACCGTGGGCAAATCTTTGTTTCAGAGAGCACAAGGAATCTGTGACGAGAAACACCTGGCCGCTGAGCTGCAACATGTCAAGCAAGTACTGCGAGACAACAAGCTCCAAATTATTATTTACTTTAGTGATAATATACAAGTTGCCCACAGGTAAAACACCGTTTTTATCATTGGTTTACATTTAGTTAAATACCTAAACCGATGGAGCATAGTAACAAATCGCGTGCACTGCTCGAAATTATGTTCTTGTTGTTTCAATACAATTTTATGTACAACTAGCTTTTGCCCGCGGCTCCGCCCGCATAAAAAGTTTTTCCGGGATAAAAGTCCCGGTTTATATTTTCCCGGGATAAAAAGTAGCCTATGTGGTAATCCAGGACATGTTCTACCCGTGTGCCAAATTTCATTGAAATCCGTTCAGTAGTTTTTGCGTGAAAGAGGAACAAACATCCTTACATCCATACATCCATACATCCATACATCCAAACATCCAAACATCCATACATTCTTACAAACTTTCGCCTTTATAATATTAGTAGGATGTAATTATTAGATTCTGTCCTGACAGTGATATCTGCGACAGTATAATAATAAAAGGTACATTACGCACGAATGTGGGGATTAAAAATGGTAAATTTAATATAACCTAGGTTTCGTAACCTATGTTTCATTTTCATATAATATTTTGTAAGCATTGTCTATCCACAAATTCGCGTGATGGTGAAAGAAACGAGAGGCCGCGCCACGTCGAGTGGACGGACTGAACGTTGTAACAAACGGGAGGCCCGTGCCCGCGCCCGCGCGACCGTGTGCATTGACTGAAAAGTTACGAATGTCGACGCATCTATGGCGGCACATTTTCTCGTCATTTTTTTTTTGTTGACGCGGAGAAAGTGACTTATTACAACCGCCCAGTGTTCAAGGGGAACGACTGAGCGGTTATGTTGGGTTCACCGTGCCTTACGACCCGAAGTTGAGCCGCCTGGAGAGATGGAAAACGTCGAGCGACCGCCGGACCGAGTCCCTAACCTATGTACACCGCACGGCATACCAACTAAAACTCCGCGGTGGCCATTTGCGGCGCATTAGGGACGGCTACGGGCTTCCTCCGACTCACGTCTAAGTTGTCGTCCGCAACCGCCCCTGCGCGTACCGATGTTGCGGTCCGTCTCCTGTTGTTGCAGGGGCTCAGAAGCCCCCGTACACCGAAGGACGCCCTTGGCGTCAGAGGCAGCGTGAGGCACGCTGCCGTCCCTCACGGGGGTCACAAAAGTTGGCTAGACTAATAGGTGGATGGCATCTTCCGCCCACCCGTGACCCCCGGAGGCCCCTATTAGTCGCCTTTTACGACAGTCAGGGGATACCGTGGTGGAATTCTCCAAACGCCCCCAATCCACGGGGCAGGACATTTTCTCGTTGCGCTTCATAATTTGATTGAAAGACTATGTAAGTTGGGCTGTCTGAACACCCAAAATCTGTGCACTGTATAACCTAATTGAGTTTAGTGTTCTGAAAGACTATCAACGGGTGCAGCAGCAGACCAAGGCGGTTTCCTGACCTCGTGTGTCAAATCGTGAGTACTTGTCCATATTTAACATCACGCGAATTTCGAATTTGTCCCTTTATAATAGAACGGTACCCTACCCTACCTTTTCACGGTACAACCTATTATAATAGAAGCTTAATAATATAGCGCATTCCCACTTAAAAGGCAGGCAACGCATCTCTGTACCCCCTGGTATTGCAGATGTTCATGGGCGGCGGTGATCACTTACCATAAGGTAAACCGTATGCTCGTTTGCCCCCTATATCATAAAAAAAAATTGCCTAACAGCAGTCTCGCCACGGCGAAGCTGTCACTTCGGGTCGGTCTTGTGAAACGTTGAATAAACTTAATTGAGCTGGTACACTAATTTTTAAAATACGATTGACAGAGGAATAGAGTGCGGTATTATATCTCCGCGCTATCCTAACGCGGTTATTCAAATATCACGCAACGGTACTTGCTACATAATACAGCACTTGTTATGTTAAGCCTGTGTACTAACTGTAAAACGCTAGAGGCTCAATACTCAGTAGACTAACAGCGTTGAGGGTAGCGATGGTTTACACGAGTCATGTTCAAGTTCAGTTTAAACCTCTCTGCATACAAGCGCTAAATGGGAAGTTATTTACGTAACACAGGTATACCCGCGGGTCGGCGGCGCCCCTCTGCGTCGCGGCGGTGCAGTGGCTGGAAAAACGACATTACATGTTCCGCTCAAAGGGTAGCGGCGAGTGACACACGACCCGTCCGCCGGCCGCGCCATACAAAACGCCTCGCGCAGCAGCCTCAGTCTTATCAAATACTAGCTTTTTTTGTCAGCGGCTTCGCCCGCGTGAAAGAGTTTTTCCGGGATAAATATCCCGTTTTATATTTTACGGGTATAAAAAGTAGCCTATGTCCTTTTTCAGGCTCTAAAATATCTGTATACCAAATTTCATTTCAATCGGCTCAGTAGTTTTGGCGTGAAAGCGCGACAGACAGGGTTACTTTCGCATTTATAATATACTAGCTTTTGCCCACGGCTTCGCCCGCGTTAATAAGTTTTTCCGGGCTAAAAGTACATAAAAACCTTCCCGTTGAATCACTCTATGACTATGACGTTGATACAACTCTTAACAAATAATGCATTAATTTCGAACAAACTTGATTATAATAAAAACGGTTCTAGTGAGTTAATCTTAAAAGATAGACAAATACTGTCGCGGACATTTTTTTAGATCATTTCAAGAGGAATAATTATTTCATACATATATTTTTAGTATCTTGAACCGTTTTCGCAGCGCACGCAATGGAAACCCTCAAGGATGAATAATTTTCCCCGTTTTTTTCACATTTTCCATTATTTCTTCGCTCCTAATAGTGGCATCGTGATGTTATATAGCCTAAAGCCTTCCTCGATAAATGGCCTATTCAACACAAAAATATTTTTTCAATTCGAACCAGTAGTTCCTGAGATTAGCGCGTTCAAACATACTAACAAACTCTTCAGCTTTATAATATTAGTATAGATAATATTGTTAGAAACAGAAGCAATTTTGATTTAAAATAAAGTTGACTTATTTTTTGTTAAAAAGTTTTTATTTATCGCTTTTTTGTTAGTTAATTATAGGATAGTGTAAATAATACATCATAGATATACGATTGCAGCATTCGCGAGTGTTCTGCTGTTAGTTATTGAAGAGTTACATTGTGTATCTCTGAAGATCTTAATCAGATCTGCATACATTATATACTAAAACCTTCCCTGAAAACTATACATTTGAGCATCGAAGACCACATCCAAATTACATACAAACATACAGATCGAATACAGAATCTCCTTTTGAAGTCGGTTAAAAATAATAAAAATTTGTATTCGCTTAGTATATACCTTTATTTGGAGTCGGTGCCTAATTTAAATTGAACAATGTTTGCGCATATTTGTTCGAATATTTCCTTAGCTTAAATTAGGCATCGAATCCAAATATACGTATATACTAAGCAAATACAAATTTTCATTATTTTTTTGATTTGTAGTGGTTTTGAAGTCAGTTTATTGTTTGTTAATTATAAACTATAATTTATTTTTCATTTTTTAGTTCACTAAAAAACAAGTAGGATTTTTTATAGTTTCGCTTGCTTGTAAACCATGGCGCGATCTAATTCTATGCTGGGGCCATTTATTGAAGCACAATGAAAACTTAAGTATTATTTATTCAGTTGTATTTCTATAAAATAAATAAAAGTGTACGATAGCCTAGTTGGTAATGGAACGGTCTTCCGAGACAACGTCTGGAGGTTCGAAACCCAAGGCACACACCTCCGATATTTCAAAGCTACGTGTGTATTGTTAATCAATTATCGTTCGCTTTAACGGTGAAGGAAAACATCGTGAGGAAACCTGCATACCTAAGAAGTTCTTTATAAGAATTTCGAAGGTATGTGAAGTCTATCAACTCGCACTAGGCCAGCGTGGTGGACAAATGCCTAAACCCCCTCAGTAGAAGAGGCCCGTGCTCAGCAGTGGGCAGTATAATAATACAGAGCTGGTATTATTACAATAAAAAGTAATTTTTTAGTTTCAAATATTGTATTGCCACCGGTCCTTGATAACTACGCCAAATTTCGATTTAATCCGACGTTTTGAAGTGGGCCAAAATCATGTTCAAAGTGTAAGTTACACACATATTACAGACATACATACATACATACACACATGAAGCTAATAAAAACGTGTTAAAAAGGAAGGCCGGTTTCTTTGTTCCAGAAAGGAAGTGTCTTTCTTCGGGTCCTTTCTCTATATAGTGAAATGCTGGTAGGTTAGTTAACCTAATTAGGTTAGGATTTTTAATTTCCTCACCGGTGAGGATTAAATCGGATTCAATGCGTTGTGATTTGCGTACAGTAAGGCCTCTGCACTTGGCTGGGTTGTGTGACAGTTTACGGTCGCGGCGCTGCGTCAGTCCACACGTGCCGTTAATGTCATTACCGTGCATCCATTACTCAGTAATGGGTTTCCGTTAGCGCTGTTTTACAAGTGGCAACTCCCTCCACCTCGCTCCCCGCAGTGACCCGCGGGCGCGCAACATTCGCCGGGCAGTTTATTGAGTTCGAACACAAGTGGTGGTCGCGAGGGGCGCGTGTGGCCACCGACAGATGTATCATAGGCGAGAGAGATTTGCGCTGAAGCTACACTGTGGAATTACAGACTATTCACACCCACAACGCTAATTCGCTATATTTTAATTTGATGACTAAAATACAGGAGCCAACTGAATGTCTTCATGCTATCTATTAGCTTTATAGCTTTCTTCTTCATGTGAAATCGCCCTCTTAGCCCGCCTGGCTGGCCAAGTTGCCGAGGTGATTATCTTGTGTTTAGCGATTGGCCCTATACCGGCATAGTAACTTTCATCAAGAGGTGACCTTTCTGGATGCATGCAAAAAGTCTCTGTTCCTTGTAGATGAGTCAGTATTATTGTCTCAGATTGTTACTGAAACTGCCCTTTTCTAAGTTTCACTGCATACTCCAGAGAAAATAAAATTACCTTTAAGTAAATAAACAAAAAATTTCAATGCAATTAGCGCTTGTTTGTTGACAGTAGAATATAATAATAATAAATGCGCACCAATATACCTAATATAACATATATATGATATATAACACCTCCAGAGGCTCTCAATTGGTCGTTGAGTCAAGAGCCAAATGCAGAAAGCAGTACTTCTGGACACAGCACGCATTGTGAGGAGATTCCTCACTTTGAATCCCTGACCACCGGTGGCTTGGGTCTGGAGCCTCGCCATCGATGGGTGATTCGATTTTTTATATTTTTATATGTATGAATGTTTTTTTTTTACGTATAAAAAGGTAAAAAATAGAAATAAAGAGACATAATAAATGCGCACAAACCAAAGAGAGAGCAATAAATTTTTCATTTTATTTTATTGAGCTTGTGATGTCACAAAACATTTCTGTAAATGAATTATGTCCTCTGCGGATGCAGTTTTTCACGAATTACGAACGGAGCGCGGCTGACGACCGACATGTACAGATGACGCCAGTCGCCTGGCGGGGAATAAATCAGCTTGCCGAGACGGAGCTCGCAAGTTCGATACTGGTCTTAAGACATACAACTATTATTTTTGAACTTATGCATTTACTTGTTTTCCATTAGTTATCCTATAATACTGATGATGTTTGTATCTGCTCGGACAGTGACCACTGTACATGAAGCGTTAACCTGTTGCCTGTGTGAGTCTGTCGCGTTTCCAGATCAGCTTGTGTATATAGGTAGGTAATAATAGGTATAATAGTAGGTAGGTAATAGTTTGGACCAGGCCAGCATATTAGTTTTGTCGACTGACGAGTTATAAGTTTTCTCTGATTAGTCTATACTTAATCTTTTTTATGGCATTGAATGACAAGACGAGCTTGCCGTTCGCCTAATGGTAAGTGGTACGACCGCATATAAACAGTAGTAACACCACAAAGCACCTTGATTTACAAAGTACTGGGTGGTATTCCACTGTGCTCGTCATCCTGAGACATAAGATGTGAAGTCTCATTATGTCCAGTAGTTACACTGGCTACAATGCCCTTCAAACCGAAACACAACAGTGCATGAACACTGCTGCTTGGCGGTAGAAATAGACATTGCGGTGGTACCCACCCAGGCGGACTTTTACATATGAAAGTCCTATCACCAGTAGATCTACGCCACTCTATTTAACGCAGCGTTTAGTAGATTCACTTTGCCGGATAAATAAAAGAAAAATATGTGGTATTGTGTTGTACCCAACGGTTACCCCAGCGATTGCAGTGTTTTAGTGCATTTGTAACTGATTCATCACGAGCCGCCGCCGCGCCGCCGCCCGCCAGCAGATTCACGACCGCCAGTGACCGCGCCACCACCACAACTCTACTCCACTACACTTGCGACAATGTTAGGGTAATAGGAACATTCACATCGAATGTTTTTATCCCACTGACATGGTAAACGCGAAAGTTTGTAGGAATGTATGTATGGATATCCATACATAAATTCTTACTTTCGCGTAGAGTAACAAACACACATATATATTTTTTACTCTTTCGCGCAAAAAGTACTGAACAGATTTCGATGAAAATTGGCACACGGGTAGATCATGTTCTGGATTAACACATACGTTACTTTGATCGCGGTTAAATATAAAGCGGCATTTTTATCCTGAAAAACTTTATAACGCGGGTGGAGCCGTGGGCAAAAAAGCTAGTGTCCAATAATGAAATCTTTGCGTATCGCTGCAGATGTGCGCTTTAAAATAAAATAAAACGTCATCCAATTAAAATATATCTACGAGTACGATCACAAGCGAGAAAAGAACAGCTAATTAACGCTTCGGACCGCGCCGTATGTAGCAACCGACGCGACTTGAAGGGGTAGATGAGGAGACAGGGGAAGGGAAGTGTATGTGTGACGTCACTGCCGGAGCCCCAACTGTGCTTACTGAAAGCTTTAATTTAACTTGCAATGTATGTAACTATATTTGTCCAGGTGAAAACTGGCAAGTCAATTTTGAAGTAGTTGCCTTCAACAAATTGTATTGGAATTTTGCATACACTTTTACTTTGGGTGACAATGCATTTTTAGCTGAGTGCCATCATTCTGCATCCAATATGGCGGACAAACGAAGATGATGGATTAGTTATATTTTGTACACGTCCATAATATGGATATCAAATGAAAGGGTTTGCTGAGAAGAATACAAAAAATAAAATGACCTCTCTAAATCCAATATGGCGGACGACCCAATTTTTTAACGCCCTCTTATAATATGGGTATCAAATGAAATGCCCTGCTGAGAGTTACTGAAAAATAACTAAAAAGTATAAAATAAAATCAGATTAAAGAATTTAAACAACAAGCTTTTATTTAAATGCTCTAAAAAGAAAAAAAACTACTTTAAATTGAATAATACTTCGTTTAACACTATGTACAGATAAAAGCTTGTCGCAAGATTTACTTTTGTAGATAATAAAATGATTATGTAACTTGATCTTGACAAAAGTAAATCTCGCGACAAGCTTTATCTCTACATAGTATGAAACAAATTTTTATTTCATGTAAGATGTTTTTATCTTTAAAGCATTCAAATAAAAGCTTGCTTTTTTTTACTCTTAAGTTATTAATAATCCGTTCTAATTTCAATGTTCGCACTAAAAAGATAAGTGATGAAAAAGTGTTGATTTAAAACGAGCTAGAGTACCGCGATTAATTATATACTTGTGAACTTAATATGGTAAAAATTAGAGATCGGGTTGGGAAGGAAATCGAGAGGGCTGCCGGTCACAGCTACTTGCGAGAAATCATCTTAAGACGTCTTTTAATACTATTTTGACAGCTGGAACTTTTGAAAATTTTTCAGATGTCCCCAATTCCTGTAAAATCCCGCAGTCTTAAATCTTGAGTTTATAACCAATGTGTACTGCCTACTCGCGCTTATGGTGCCGAAATATGGACTCTCACCGAAACAGTTAGGTATGCACAATATCAAGATGCCATAAAGTACAATGGAGCGCTCCATACCAAGCATCAGTCTCAGAGCTAGAGTCCGCGATGAGGAAATCCGACAACAAACACGAGTATTTCGAGATGTCGGGATGAGAATTCCGGAACTACACTAGGGGTGGGCAGGACATTTTGCGAGATGAAAATGTCTCAGATGGACGAAGGTGTGGTACAGTGTGATGACCCAGAGATGCCAAAATAAAAGTAGGCAGACCACCAACCAGATGGGAAGAAGACATTATCAAAATCCAAGGCAGAATATGGAGGAGACTGCTATAGGACCAGAGAGAATAGTTTGACAAAGAAAAGGCCTATGTACAGCAGTAATCACATGAAAATAGCAGAAATGTTCGTAATTATGTATGATGTATAACGATCGATGATGCCTGTTTTCGAAAAGCCAATATTTGAAGCCACGTTATAGAAGAGGAATAATCATCTTTTGTCAGTCGGCACACTACCTGGATCTCTTCTCACTTACCATTGTGTGCAGTGGGTCACGAGGCTGAGGCAGTATAAAAAAGGAAAAAATATATTGACAGATCATCTACACTGTATAGTATGACCGAGTAGGTTGGACTGGGGTGGTGTCACTGTAGGACAGACTTAAAGTGGCCAGAGACGCAGCATTGCTATTGCTTTATATTAACTTAGTAGTATTGCATGGAGTTGGTACCAATCTCACGTCGCACTCATAAAGTTCTACTACATACTCGCAATCCTTCTCTCTTAATTATTTACTATTAGGTTGCATTTATATCATGCCCGTTGAGTTTCTTTAATAAATTATAAAAACTTAAAAACATGCTTTATAAAAATCCAACAAAAAAATCGAAAATACTTATGTACGCTCGTGAGAAGTTATACTTCTTTGGCATCATTAAAACAATTGTTAATTATTTAATATTTTAAAAGTAAATAAATAAATTTATTTATTTATTTTATTATTATTCACTTTTCATTTTTATCGAAAAGTTTTCTTTAAAGGAGAATGCCCATCCGTCCGGGAGTCCGTCCCGCATAATTTCATTTTGTATAATAGTGAAAATTACACACAATAGAACGAATAATTTAGGTCCCAATAAAACAACAATCATTCTATTTTATTGTAGGGTTTTCGTACAATTTCATGTTTTAATTTTTATTTTTACTCTATTATTTAAGTAATTCCATGATTACCGACGACCGTAATAAAAAAATAGTTTCACCAATATCAAAATTTTGTGATAATCAATTAATATCGATGTTTTAGCTATATTGATTACTTATCCTAGTAATGCTAAGCTATTAAACTGCACAGTTCACTTTTAAGTTTGAATCTCAGAATAAAAACTAATTGCTTTTATTATTATTCTGAGGTTTGAATGGTGGGAATGCCTCTATCAACAACAGTCATGAGTCTAGGTCCTAGGACATTAAAAATGACGGAAATAGAATCAAATGTCTTCTAAACAAATTGAAAAATAATGTCCAGAAAAGGATTTCTATCAAACACATATAAGTAATTTCTATTAATATTTAATGAATTATTGTGAATACCTTACAGAATTTATCCAATTCTCTAAGAGAATAATATTTTCAACGGGGATGGCGTCGCCAATAAAAATGGCGGATGCGGAATTAAAATCGTCTTGTTTTATTGAAAAAAAAAAACCCCGAAAAGGATTTCTTTCAAATAAATACAAGAAATTTCTAAAAATATTTCGTTAGTTATGATTAATTTCACAAGACCATACACTGCCTTTAAAGAGTGGGCCCAGATTTGGGCATTCTCCTTTGTTCTCTTATTTTTATAAATATTTATTATTTTTTCAATTTAATAATAAATATTAAAATAATAAGTATTTAACATTAATAATTTAACAATATTTAGTATTAATTATGTTAAATTATAATATTTTAATAATACATACGGATAGTTCAACCTGTTACTTTTGTGTTACAATATGCGCGGAGCCACGCCATCCGATAGAAATGTCGTCGCCTATCGTGCAATAGCATCGCATATTGTATTGCAACTGGTTGTAAAGTAATGTTGCACAAACAGTGGTGTAAACAGTAGTGAATGCAGCTGGTCGCAACTTTAACGCCGGCGCGGCGTGGCGGGTCGCACCGGCCGTGCCGCGTCGGGGCCGCGCCGGGGCCGCGCTCAATGCAAGCCATTGATATTTTAATACATTCCCTCGGACGAGTGTGTAACCAGGGTTGGAGCCCCCGCGGGACCACGTGTCTGATAGCAGAAGGCATAAAAAAATTGTCAAACGAGTAAATCACTGTTCTGATCTGTCAATCCAACAATCACCAATATTGGCAAAATATTGGCAATAGGAATCTTAATTATAATCACAGGGAACCGTTAATAAAGAAGCGGGTCTAAGATTAGGACATAATATTGTCCTCTAAACTTGCGATCATGTAATGAAAGAGACATAAAACAGTGAGTTGAAGAGATAGTGTTTAAATATTGACTATTGCGAAATATTCGATTATGATTATATTGATATTATCGATCAGCGTATGCTCAACTTCCGACATATGTAAATTGGCCCCAGCAGTGGTTCCTCCTGCAATTAAGGTATTGTGATGTTCAAACATACTTTCAACGAATTGCGAGGGCGCATACTAACATGTGTCTCCGTCGGTCATTGACCCCGCGCGTAACGAGAGGCCGCCCTTGGGACAAAAACTGAAAGCTCCACGCCCACCACTGAACATATTTTTTTTTTTTCAAAATAATTTCATTTGTTGAATCAAAAGTATCTGATTATTTATGACTCACGTTATAAAAAGCTTGTATATTATTCAAAATCAAAGAGACTCAGTGGACCGTAACTTAGATTTTCTTGTATATCTTTATCACAACAAATTTTTATTATTTTACTTATTATCTTGGAATAGAATAAGTTTGTGGCAAGAACTCAGTGACTCTATTTTTTTAAATTGTATTGGAGCGCTGGCGGCGTCACCGCGGGTCGCGTGCCATGTGCCGAGTCTCGACTCCGCGCCTGTGCTAAGGCTCTAGCACGCGGTATTTCTATAAAATGTGAAATGAAAACATGACCGCAATACCTTTCTCGCATATTAAATTGCAGGCCGGAGCGATTGTGACGCGCCCCCGCTCCTGCAGAGTGCATGGCGGGGGGCGGGAGGGGGGGCGCAGGGCAGGGTGATTTGGTTTCGATGATGTATAAGTAATGAGCCGCCGCGCTTTCGTCACAAACAATAACCAACACCCGCTCGTGATAATACACATTGTTGTGATACTATTTATCGTCGACAGTGGCTGAGAAACACAATATAAAAATACTAAATTGTGAAGTACATACATTACTACAGTGGGCCTGGTGTAAGTACGTATACAATAGGTACTAATTCTAAGTAAAACGACGGTCTTCAGTATGAAGTCAGCGTCCCCTCGCGGTCAGCTGACGTTCTTCCAATAGAGGCAGCAGTCATTTGAGAAGCGTTGTCGAGACTCGCGATGTGCAGCGACTCTCTGTTCGACGTGAGATTTGCTGCCATTTCCGTACATGTCCACAGCAAGCGCATTCCCTCCGAGGATGAAGAGCTGCTAGTGTGTTACGGTTAAAAAATATTGTTTATTAGTCCATTCCTTAGTAGCTGCTACCGTATGCTACATGATCGTAGAGCCATTTATCTGTTAGTTGAAATTTAAACTTTGTTCTTTCTGCAAAGTTACTTGTTTAAATTTCTGAATTCTACCTCATCTTGGGGCGAGATTCATATCAACGAAGCGTTTATACCTACAGTCGGAAAGAATATATTTATAGTTGTGACAACAACAGTACAGTCAGCTGCATAAGTAGCTGAACAAAATCAAAATTTCAAATCGCTTATATATGAACTAGTAGTGCTCGCGGCTCCACCCGCGTGAAAAAGTTTATCCGGGACAAAAATATTTTCCCAAGATAAAAAGTAGCCTATAGCACTCAAGAGTTATGTAGCTTCCTATTAGTGTAAGAATTTTCAAAATAGGTTCAGTAGTTCCTGAGATTAGCGCGTTCAAACAAACAAACTCTTCAGCTTTATAATATTGGTATAGATAACCTTAACCTGAAACATTTTTTTCTTCGTTTGAAGTACAGTAAATCTCATTTATTTTAATTTGGGAAGAGAAAAATAAGATTAGTAAGAACACAAACGAATGTAGGCAATTTAAAATTTTGAATTTGTTCAGCTACTTATGCTGCTGACTCTACAATAAAATGTGAGAAAACAAAATATAAATATAAAGAAATATAATACAATTATCCTCATTGTGCCAACAACGGGGATCCTCATTCGGCTCTTTGCCACAGTACACGCCCGACTGATACTACAGCGCTGATTTTCAATGAGGGACCTAGGTGACGTACGGATACTAAGTTGGTATAAAGCAAAAATTTGACAAAAACACAAATACAAATACAAAATATAAAACAAATTCAAACGCAATACAGTATTGCAATACTTATAAGTCTTTATAATATAATTTAAAAAAATTAAAAATAAATATACAGCACGCTCGCACTTAGATTCTGTAAGCAATAGAGGAAGGCTACTAGCTTCGCGGTCGTGAGCGGGCGAAGTGCATGTCGCGTCGCACGAGCCAGGCGGTAATATATTTTATAATATCTAATAATAATAAAATGAATACGTCATTAACTAAAAAACAGTTACTTGCTACGCGGCAGAAAGGGAATACAATGGCGTGATTGTGAACATAGTAGTCACCCACCAATAAAGACCAATACAAGCGTGATGTGTAAATAACGGCGTTGGGGATACCGTGATGGGGTGCAATCATCCGAACAGATTGTTTTGCTTATATTTTCTTCAACGAGTGTGTTATGTTAATTGGGATTAAATCGTTAAGGGATTTACGAGCGGAATAATTACTACAACTCCTCCCCTCACGACAGACCCCCCCCCCCCCCTTGCCCGACCGTTGCCCCCGTGACTCCCTCAAGAAACAAACACGTTTGTTACAAAGAAAAATGTTTAATGAAATTTCCTTCATTTAATTCTTTTTAATACGTTAGAAACAAAATCTCGGCCTAGGTTTGTAATCGCCAGTGGGGTAATACCATCCGTAACCAACTGGCGCAGCGTAGTGACCATGATGTAGTAACGCGTTACGATATAATGCACCCCGCGTAGCAGAGTCATACACGACTTCGTAGCACTGAGAGTGTAGGCGGTATTGTAGAATCTGTAGGATCCGAAGCAATCCTAGCAATTATTCAGCATCATAATATTAAAGTTTGTATAAAGTTCCAAAGCGACCAAATAATGTACAAAAGACTGTTTAAGCTAGTGATCGGCGTCAACGCATTCCATTGAAGATTTTACTTCTTTTCAATAAACAGTAACTACTTCCCAATCGGTATAGACTCTTTTAGCACTAACGTGAGACGTAAGCAGTTTGTATGTATTCTAAGACTTGCTATATTTTCTCATCACGAACATTTTAATTAATATTATTTCACCTCTCACGTAGTGAAGGTGGAAGCCGCCGGTCAGTGCGTCACATTCTGGGAATGTTTTCGAATATTAACAACAATATTGTATGTACCGTCACGTGTGCGCGTGTTGATTCTGCTTTAAGCCGAAGTTATACAAGGAGAGTTTTTCGTATACGAGCGGCAGTTTCTTGCAATGCAATATATATCGTCTAGTGTAAACAAACGGTTCGATTGTCGCGCCTCGAAAGCAAGTATCGCTCCATTAACTCTCCTTGGTCACCGGGTGTGTAAGCAAATCGTAAAAATTATGCACTTAAAATTTTGAATGGGAAGTCTCGTACAAAATCAGTACACGAAAAATTGTTTGAGGCTCGCAGCACCACTAGCGAGTCTCGCCCAAGTAGTGTTTACATCAGGTGAGACACGTATGTGAGAATATCACCCTACAAAATACGCTAGCCTGTAGTGTCAACAATATAAGAGGAGCGAGTCTCACCTTTGACACTCGCATTCGAGTATCGTATAAAATCTCGTAGCAATAAAGCGATATACCTTAAAACTGTTTACAGTTTACACTACACGCAAGTATACGTAGCGTAATATACGCATACGCGTCTCGCCTAGTGTAAACACTACTTGGACGGGATTCGCATGTGTTGAAGAAAGGTTCGAACAAATCGTTTTGTACGAGCCTCGCCATTGGAAATTTGAATAGCGAGATTCGTTCAATTTGTTTACACACGCGGTGACCAAAGAGAGTTTATAGGGAGATACGTGGTTTCGAGAAGCGACATGCGCACCGTTTGTTTACACTAGGCGATAGATTATTACATAGCAAGAAACTGGCGTTCGTACGCAAAAAGCTCTCCTTGCATTACTTCGGCCTTGTGGATCGGGTCTCTTTAAAACCTGCACTGGACTTCTCAGTTTGTGTCGCGATAAAGAGAGCATCAAATTTCAATAGCATTATTTGTCACTTCCCATCCAAACAAAACTCGAAAGTAGAGACGCGACCAAAACCCTGAAGTCAAGTAGTATCGATGTATTATGCAATGTGATATAAAAATGAGTATCCGTCTTGCGGTGATTTGTGCGTGTCGCATCAGTTCTCTGCGTTTCACATGAGTATGTAATATGCATTTACAAGGTAGACACGAAGTAAAGTGAGTGTGTGTACACTGTGTAGGCGCGGTGTACATGGTTCGATTCATTACGGCGGGGCGGCGGCATAAATGTTGATGGAATTTCAGCCTCATGTCATTATAATAATAAAAGGCACCGTGGAAGATATTTTGTTACGACCAAGTAAATTGAATGACGCCATGTCGGAGTGATCCGATCCGCGACACCGCTCCTCTCCGCTGCGCACCATCTCCCTCCCTCACATCGCGTCTGAGGAGGGAGGGTGCCGGGCGGCAAGAAGTGAAAGTGTACTCGGCTTACTCCAGCTTACTGCGGAGTACTCAATACAAAATAACATAAATAATGAACAGCGAAGTATAAACGTCCACTTCTGAGGCGCCGAGGGACAAGCGCGCTGCTCACTGCTTAAGGATTGGTGCATAATTCGTGAATAATTCGCCCTGTAAATAAAACTTTCGTTGCCTATTTTAGGGCTTTTGAATTATGAGTTAGTAAAAGGACTTGTTAACACAGGCAGCAAGCGTGCTGAGCCATGCTGACATGATAGGCGGCGGCGATTGGTTACCTTCAGCAGTCTACTTAATTAGACACTCATGTAGGCCATTAAGAAAATAAAACCACGATGTATGTAAAATGTTAATATTTAATTATATAACAAAGACGTTGGATATCAACAAGAGAGGCGTGCGCGCGGTGTCACATGAACACGTCGTCACCGAGCCCCTTGTCGAGCGGTCGGTCGTCCTCGAACGTGACCATCTTGTCGCGCGCCCGCCCCGCCGCGCTTCCTGCACCCCCCGCAAACACTCCGCCCGCCAGCAGCGCCGCCGCGCCTCCCGCCGCGCCCCCCGCCACGCTCCCGCCGCGCACGCTCAGCGGCGGCAGCTCGCACAGCGCACCCACGCCGCTCAGGTTGAACTCGCTGAGGCTGCGCGGCACGAAGTATTCCACACAGCGGTCGTGGCCGGCAAGGCTAGCGAAACCAGCGTGACCAGCGTGCCCGGCGGAGCGGCGCGCCGGTGTGTTGCGCGTGAAGCTCTCCTCGCCGCAGTGCGAGGATTTCCTCCTCGGCAAACTGTTAAACTTGGTCGGGTTGGAGGCGTCGACACGGAACTTGACCTGCTGCCGCTTGTCAACGGCAGCCGAGAGCGCGGGCTCAGCGGGCGCCCTGTGTCAGGAGAGCACCGACATGGCCGTCTTGTCGTCACGCGGCCGCTCGGCGCTATGCACGGCACGCGCCTTGCCGCCGCCCGCGCACAGCGCGCTCACGCCCCGCACCACGCCGCTCATGTCCTCTTGAATCAGGTTGAAGCACATTGCCACCACCACGATCCCCACCAGTATGTAGATGCAACACACGCCCACCGCCACGTCCTCCGCGTTCGCGGACACGGTGCTCGCGTACAGCCCGGGCCGCAGGTCCCCGAAGCCGACGGTCGCCAGACTCGAGAAGGAGAAGTAGCAGCCGTCCATAAAGTCCCACTTCTCGGTGGCGTGGAACACGAGCGTGCCGAGCGCCACGTAGAGCACGACGAGCAGCGCGCTGAGCGGCGGCGGCACGCGCGTGTGGTCGCGGCACGTCCAGTGGTAGCCGCCACCGAAGCTGTCCAGGTTCAGCGCCGCCTGGAAGGGCGTGCGGCGTTGGTGCTCAGCGCAAAGCTTGTCGCGGGGCGCCGTCGAGGCGAGGCAGTCGGCGCGCGAGTGGAATGCGTCCGCGGCGAGACGTGCTGGGCACAGCCGCGAGTAAAGCGCGCGGAAATTGCGCGCGAGTGCCTCGCCCAGAGTAGACAAGTACAACATGATAATGGGGATGCCCACGCACGCGTAGCACACCGCCGCTACCTTGCCGGCCGGCGAGCGCGGCGTCACATTGCCGTGTCCTGCAACAACACAACTCGCTCGTCACTGCTCATGGGTCAGACCACTCACCTCGTACCAGTATAAGAGTAGCGTTTGAAGGAAGTGAGCGCCACGATACTCGGCACAGTTTAAAAGGACTTTCGCTTGTTTTAAAATATGTAAAGTTGTACAGCTTTAGGTATGTGTTGAATTAAATCACGTTAGTACGACACTTGTTATTTTATGTAATAAACAAATATAGCCATATATCACATTTCCGCGATTTTTTTTGTACGGTACAACCGCACATACACCGGCACACACAAACGACCGACTCAACATTCATCACAACACGCATTCATTTGTAAAATACAATCAGTTCATCAAACCGCGTCCGCAAAGCACATTTATCTTTAACATACAGGATACCTGGCTCTCTTTAACATTAGTGAACTCAATATATTATATTATCAGCTATTTGAAACAGTCTACATTGTTTCATTAACTCTTAAAAGGTGCACGACTAAAATCATACATTTCTATTAAAAATGAAAAGAAAGAATGATTTATTGTTGGAACAACTTACACGTGAATAATAAACAATATAATAATTATTTTTTTTTATACAAGCCAACAGGCGGAACACTCACATTCAGCAGTTTGCTGCAGTACAGTCTGAGCAATACCACAGCGCTGATTTTCAATGGGGGACCCAAAATTTATGTTAGTTTATACAATGAAATAAATCATAACAAACATTTAGTGCTCGTACTACTTACATCAAACGCAAACGTGTGACTAGTGCGTGGGGATTTTTTAATACATCAATGGTGGAGGCGGATCATTTGCGATTCATACCTATAAGTTAACTACTTATTTGATGACAACCAGAAGTAGGTAAAGCTTGGCGGTGTACCTATATACTAAATGTTGTAATAGTACGCACAAGTTGGATAATATTAAGTGAATGTCAGGCCTCACCTATGGTGGTGATGAGAGTGAGTGCGTACAGGAAGCTGCCAGCGAACGTCCAGCGATAGTCAGTGTCGGACTGGTACCCGAGTCGGCCCTCAGGCCCCCCCGCCCCGCTCTCCACGCCCGCCGCCCCTGCACCGCTACCGCCTCGCATCGTTTTGATCAATACTTTTTGGAAGTCCATGAGCTCCTTGGCAGCGAGCTTGGTCCAGTTCTCCTTGTAGAGTATATTGAGATCCTCGGTGATGGACCAGAGGCGTTCGACGGTGCGCGAGCGCAAGTCAGTGCCAGCGCGCGGCTGGCTCAGGTTGGGCTTGGAGGCGGCAACGGCAGTGTCGTCGGGGGGCGCGGCGGGTGCGGCGGACATGTGGGCCGAGGCGCCTCCCTCCAGCGCTAGGAACAGGAAACCGCCGAGCAGGTTGTACAACAGCACCAGGAAACACACGGCCAGGCACGCCAGCGGCGAGGCGCGCCGCTTGTGGGCGCAGCGGCAGCAGGGCACGGGCGCCATGCCCCCCGCCGGCCCCGCGCCCCCCGTGGCCCCGCGTGAGCCCCAGCAGCACCGGGCCTCCTCCATCACGTCACACATGGCCGCACGCGCACCTTCGCCCCCGCCCGCCGCCTCACCGCACCTTGTATTTCTTGTGGTGTCTCCTCTTTTTCACTGAGGCCATCCTCTCCGGCTCACCGCCGACGCAATGATGCCCCTCGGACCTGCACAAAAATTCAAAACACATAATTGATAACCGCGATACAGTCTATTAGTGTAATTTAATTTAGATTTATAGTCCATAAATTTAACACTACCTACTGGGCAACGGCTGGTGGTTGAGCGCGGAAGAGACACAAATCTATACAAATACCTAGACCTATAAGCGTAATACGTAGTTTATATCAATTTACGGTGTGGGGAATTTTGGCTCGTAAAGAGTAAGCTGCGCGCCGCTGCCGAGGCGTCGCCATTCTTGTGAACACAAAATATAGGAGTTATCATTTATTGGGTGCTAAATTTTTTAACACGGTCGTAAAATAAAGTAAATCGTTCATATTAATTCGGGAATGGAATATGTTTCAATAAAAATACAAAATTCATGGAATATTTGAGCAGTAAACATTTTATTCCCGTGTATAGACCCGGGCGCGGGTGTGCGAGGTGCGGGCGGCGCCGGGTGACAGCGACAGCGGCCGCCGCTGCTCCCGTCACACAGTTTACGGGCAATAAACAGTCTGCGAAGAGATTAGCGCTCAACATTCGTATCCACCCCCCGTCTCCACCCACCCGCTCCCCGCCACACATGCCTCGCCCCGTACAATGCTCAGTAATTTAGGGAACCACCGTCGCACCAACTTATTGCACGTATAAGATTATAAATTATAAAAAGTAATTATTCTTCATAACACGTGATTATTTGTGAAAATAATTGTAGACAAACTCACTTAGGTATTAAATTGTAATAAATTATCCATATAAAGAGTCAATAGTACGATAGTGTTTTTGACGTTTGATATGGTATAAATACCCGTCGCTCGATGGAGGACGGCAGATTCGAACATTCTATCGTGGGCCGCCGAGCTGAGCAGTACTAGGACACTGGCAAGTTAAGTAATTTATTTTATTTGATCCTTAGTTTACTAAACCATTTAAAATGTTAAGTATTTGTATAATAAACATTTAATTTAGGGTCATGTGATTTAGAAGTGGTACCTATGATAAGGTACATAATTGTTATATACACATTGATGTGTTATTGATTATAGAGCTATGCTTATTGGATTATAGTATCTAATAAATATAATAAATATATTATTTAAAGAATATAGTGGTTCTTGTATCTTACCAAACTCATCCGCCCTTCCACCCTTAAAACATACTATTTGCTAGTATCCTGATGGTATACAGCATTTTGATGTATTAATACATAATTATATTCTTTTAAATATAATCTGCTTATATAAGCGATTGCTGTATAACATATATATTAATATATATATGTAATAAAATCTAACACACGCACCATCATCTACCTATATAATACTATCACATACTATGTTACAGTAGTGAACGTGCGAGGCCCGCAGCATTTGCCTCTACAGTATACTGCGGTCTCTACCCCGCGAGGACGAAAGAAAATTCATTTATGTGCCACAAACACTAACAAAAAAAAAGACGTCTGGCACTCGGAGACTGCCACGGTAAATCTATTGCATAGCATTTTTGATCAACTTATGTAATTATAATTATTAACTTGTTTTATTTTTTTTTCTATTGTTGTGTAGTTTATTTATTTTTTGTGAAAGCCTACTTGTTATAAGATGGCGCTTTCGTTTATTTTTAATGACATATTCTGTTAAACTTAAAAAAAACTAAAAAAAACACGCTTTATATAAAATCGAACTAAAAATAGAAAATAAATTTTAATAAATTTGAATTAACAATAGTGTACTTAAATAAGAAAAAAAATGATATTATTGTAAAAAAAAAGCGCGCACGGCATTCAATTTAAAACGATGAGGCCAGTGTTAATTTATGTTATTCGATATAACGTGTAACATCGCTGTCAGTGATAAACGTAGTGTTGTATCATGGAGTACATTGTCGTTCATAGTTGTGGATGATGTTGCTATTGTTTACAGGAGATTAAAGTAGATTGGTCGCTACTACCCTGTGTGTCATGTGACGGTACAATCATTCCTTACAGCGACAGCGTTAAAAATCTTGGACTATACTTGGACAAGTCTCTTACCTGGGGACCTCATCTTCAACATGTTAGTCGTAAGCTTTTTGCGTCGGCGGGGTCATTGCGTAGGTTACGCAACTTCTTGCCCATTGCCACTAAGATTTCGTTGGTACAATCCCTTCTCCTTCCCATCCTTGATTATGCTGATGCCAGTTATATACATTTAACAGAAGTACAACTAAATAAACTTGAGCGCCTCCAAAATTTCTGCATACGATTCATATTTGGACTGAGCAAATATGATCACGTCTCTGAGTTTCGCACTAAGCTCAAGTGGTTACCTATTCGTCTTCGCCGAAATGCCCACATTCTTTCCCTTCTCTATAGCATTCTATTCAATCCTCTTACCCCCTATTATCTTAAATCTAGGTTTCTATTTCTTCACGACACGCATGAGAAGTCTCTTCGTTCATCAGAGAACTTGGTACTGAAAATGCCTGTGCATACTACTTCATTTATGGAAAAATCTCTTACTGTTGTTGCTATCAGGTTATGGAATGCACTACCAGTAGTTATAAGACAGGCGCAGTCACTACCGGTTTTTAAAAAAATGGTAAAAGAACACTTGCTCAATAGCTAAAACTTTATTTGTGTGACATTGATTATAATTTGTCATACATCTCCTGTTATGTAATAAATATTTATATATATGTTTATGATTATTATATATATGTAGGATTATATATATTATACGTATATAATTCATGTATTTTGTGTGTATGTATGTATATATTTGTTGTATTATTATGTATTAGATTTCATATATATATTTGCTTATATGTACGCCCCAGACTACCCTTTTCGCTATTTTCTCTTATTCCATCCAATGGTTGTCTGTAAGAGATTGCCTCGAGCGATAAGACCGCCAATTGTACCTGTTCTCTGTCTTCATTGTTGTTTTTTTAATCTTGTTTTGTTTTTAGTGTACAATAAAGCTTTAAATAAATAATAAATAAATTAAGTTGCTTACCATTAGTGGAGCGACTTGCTGGTTAAGTCATTCGATTGTTTATTAAAATATGACCCACAAAAACGAGCAGAGGTCGTGAAACTGTGAGTGGGCGGCGGAGATGGCGCGCACTCTAACGCCATGAATACATCGCGGGCGAATACGTCGAGTGCAAACAACATGTTGTCAGCGCCAAATGAACGCGGAAGTAGGCCGCATCACTGCGCGGCACGACTCAGGGGGAGAGGACAGCGGAGAGGGGAGCAATTAGACAACTTTACGCGGCGATACAGGATACCTACTACCACAGCGGGAGTGCTCTCACCGCGACACTCTGCGCGCGACTTACACGACGATATCACAATAAAAGCGCAGTAACGTCCTATCATCATATCCGTTGCGTGCGTCCTCTATTCCTGCCCGCCCGAGCTGGTTACTCCCAAGTGTAATTAACTAACCTCTTGTAAGTGTTACTCTAATACACCTGGATGTGATTTATAAACAATTTTCATTTAGTAGGTTTTGGGTGCTTTACTCTAAGCTACTTCGAAAAGTACATATTATACTTCAAAGGGCGACTAAACTAGAACGCTATTAGTTACGCGTCAAGACACAGCATTATAATGAGTAGTTATCTTCCTGTCGCTTCCTCCATTTTCAAATACCTTCTAAAGTATAACCGTCATTGTACAAAAGGATGCCGTAATCGGATAAAGATAAAGGATGCCGTAATCGGATGGATCTAATCTAAAAAAGATATCCTAAATATGCGCTACATGGATTGTATATTTAAATGCGTTTATTTTCGCATATTTTATTGGAAATTGATTAAAATATCAAACTCATATTCAAAACGTTTGGTTTAAGATAAAATATAGAAAACAGCCGTAAATTGTAAGAAGCTGTCTCATCGGCTTTATGAAATCCTCCTAGCCAGTTTCGGCCACGGCGGCCAATCTCAACGGAGATCAGCCAGATACGCAGGAGATATTATAGTGCACAAGTGTGTGCGCAATACACAGGTGCACTCGCTATTCCTTCACTCTCATAGTCCGGTGAGACAGCAATCCGACATGACCGGAGAGAGATCAGGCGCAGGACCAACGGCTTTACGTGTCATCGGCTTTATAATTGTAGAGCGTCACGTGTAGTCTAGTGTCTGTGAAGTAGTTATATTCACGTCCACCAGTTGTAGCATTAGGCCGGTTACCAACGAGTGGCGCACCAACTAGTGACCGGAACATATTGATTCCAACTCATTCTACAGTATCGGAAAGCAATCAGTGCAGGTGGTGCCGCTCGCCTCCGCCGCGCTGCCTGGATAAAAATAATTAGTCACTCATTACGAGAGCGAGCGGCCATCGAGCACCCTCGCACTCATTAATTACCATATTGAGAGGTAGCACAGGCACCCCTCCACCACTCCACCAATCCCCCGTCTCTGCCGACAGTGAATGTCACCTTATGACACATAAGCTCTAGCTGACGTTTATCAGTTATTATTTTTCATATTATGAAGTTTATATTACGCTAGAAAACCATAATAATTCGGCTTCAAAGTAATGAAAATTCTAGAACTACCCCTTCCTAAATCTGTGTAAACGGATTGTTGCAGATGTCACTTTCTTTTTCTAATAATACTAGTAGTGCTCGCGGCTCCGTCCGCGTGAAAAAGTTTTTCCGGGACAAAAATATTTTCCCGGGATAAAAAGCCTATAGCACTCAGGAGTTATGGAGCTTCCTATTAGTGAAAGAATTTTTAAAATCGGTTCAGTAGTTCCTGAGATTAGCGCGTTCAAACAAACAAACTTTTCAGCTTTTTAATATTAGTATAGATAATATAATGATTGCTGGTCGTAAATAGAGAAAGCTATTGCTGGTACATACAGTATATGAAAAGAATAATTAAAGCTATCATCAATTAAAATAAAAAAAAATATTGATCAAATAGGCATATAAAAAGCTCTTATGACAGACATTGTGTCAACCCGTTAGATAGATTTTACAATATACATTCAAAGATAATACTTCACATGTGGTTTCTTCAGGAAAAAACAGCTATTCAGGAGTTTTTTTTTCTCCAATCGATATAAATAAATAATCAACCTTGTATGTGTATTGTGTATAGGGAACGTGCACGAACTATATAGGGGGCAGCACAAAATCCACACAAGAGCCACATGTGGATAAGAAAAGGAACTTTTCAAGGCTATAAATTATTATTATTACGTCAAAATAATAAATTATATACTCCGGCGGAATATTATTGTTACCTAGCGTGGCCAAAATAACCTTCTTTTTAGATGGGAGCTAGTTATTTTGATGTCATTGAAGCAAAATTAGAGGTTATATTTTCTTAATTACAGATTATTTGTTTGTATTCAATTTTATCTTCAAAACATCTTTTTTTTAATAAATTACGTAATGAGACATTTCTAAATGCTTTTGGAATTCTTAAATTATGTACGTTTTATACAGCTTTTATTATTTCTGAGGATTTCTACATAACCATGCAATATAAGTACTTAGATAATATTCTTGGGAGCAATAGAATTTCACACCATTTGATTAGTTTATTTTTTGTTTTGGAGCATCCAGGTCGACAGCAATAGATTATATCAACAATTAATTAAATGTTTTATTTCATTTTTTTTAATATTAATATTTTACGTTAATGCATTGATGTATTAAAAACCCTAGATGCACAGTTCCTTGCAAGTAAGACATCAATAAGTGTCGTCGATAAATCAAACTCAAAAAAGTAACAAATAATTACCAATTTTAATTGAATAAACACAAATTCGATCTTGCGCCTAGCACATTTTTTTTTATAGCATTGAATGACGAGACGAGCATGCCGTTCGCCTGATGGTAAGCGATACGACCACCCTTAAGCAGTAGAAATACCATCCAGAACCATGATTTGTCTTACAAAGTACTGTATGGCATTCCCCTGCACTCGTCATCCTGAGTCATAAGATGTTAAGTCTCATTATGTCCTGTAGTTACACTGGCTACAATGCCCTTCAAACCGAAACACAGCAGTGCGTGCACACTGCTGCTTGGCGGTAGAAATAAACATTGCGGTGGTACCCACCCAGACGGACTCTTACATATGAGAGTCCTACCACCAGTAAGTAGATTACACACACATAAAGTAGATTTTTAAATGCAAGCAACGCACGTTTAGTCTGGGTTTTGATAAATGTCAGAAATGTAATCGTTATCACAACCAAAATAACAAAAGATTTTCACGGAGTCGAATCGTTTTTCTATTTATTTTATTAATGTAATAAAATAAGGTAATAATATTACCGTAAAGTTTCTTTTTTTTATTTGTTCTGCTAATACTGAGAATATGGATTATTGATAACTAGCTTTTGCCCGCGGCTCCGCTCGCGTTAAAAAGTTTTTCCGGGATAAAAGTCCCGCTTTATGTTCTCCCGGGACAAAAAGTAGCTTATGTGTTAATCCAGGACATGATGAACCCGTGTGCCAAATTTCATCGAAATCCGTTCAGTAGTTTTTGTGTGAAAGAGGAACAAACATCTATACATCCAAACATCCATACATTCTTACAAACTTTCGCCTTTATAATATTAGTAGGATTCTGTAATTGTGGTAGTTACAATAAAATTAAGGACTTAAACTCATAAGTACAAAGACAATGCCCATCTGTGTATGGAAGCCCTGATTTTTTAATTTTGTATAATAATAAAAATTACACACAAAAACTTACTTTCACATAGAATATCATTCTATTTTGTTTTCGTACAATAAATGTTTTCTTGTTCATTTTAATGTTAGTTTCGTACAGAATTAGGCTTAGACCTTCCAGGCGGGACGTGCAATGTGCTTAATGCCGCGAACTCAAAAATGATAAGTTCAAGTAACTACTACATAAAAACAGTCATTTTATAAAGTTATTCAACATAATGTATCATATATTTTTTAATTCTGATAAAAACTGACCAAGTCAAATCTAACCTACTCTAAGATCTCACTTTTTTTTTAAATAACAGCAACTGTTATATGTATGTGCCCTGTGGTCCGGGGGCATCTAGAGTTCCGCCACGGCATCCCCTGCCTGTCGTAAGAGGCGACTAAATGGGGCTTCGAGACAGTCGCGGGGCGAGCAGCGGGGGGCTGCTCAGTCCAATTTAAGCGACTCCAAGGTGGTTGACAATGCGGGTGGTTGGTCTCCCGCTGTCGTAGACGCAAAAGCGTGATCTAGAGTTCGGAGGCTTCTCAGCCTCCTCATTTAGTGAGGGGCCGCAATGCGGCATAGCGCAGGGGCGGTTCCGTGCAGCTATCTTCGTGCAACAGGATACCCCGGGGCCGTCCCCTAGGCGCCGAAGAAGGCCACCGCGGGTTTTGGTTGGTATGCCGGTACAGGGTGTATATAGTTTTAGGGACTCGGTCCAATGTTCACTCGGATGATGCTATACTCCCGAGTGTCGACATTGGGCTGTAAGACTGTGTGAAACCAACATAACCGTTCCACTCACCCCCCAGTGGTGGTAGCGATAATGCGTTTTTCCCCGCGAAAAAAAAAAGAAAAAAACTGTTGTAGGTATCCAATAAAGCAAAGAAATAGAGTTTAATACTGTTTGTTTTCCAAATATAATAAAATAAAATAAAAATACTTGTTCATAATTTTATTTTGTTCCTATAAATACATATTTGGATTTTGCATATAACTTGGGACTCATTTAGACCTCCATTCTTTTTTAGGCAAAGCCCACAGCCAAGCATAATTTTTATATTGAACTTGGCTCTCCTTTTTTACATTTATGTTTTGGTGGGATACCATTACTTTTTGTAAAGAAAACTAGGCAGGTATTGAGTTATGTGGTGCCACGCGCCGCCGACGACACACCGTTGGTCGTTTGCTTAGCGCGTATTAAAAGTTATTTGTATGGGGACAGCACTTATTATTTGACCTTACTTTATTTTTATATTCCTGTAAAATCTCTCATTACGTATTCAGATATCCTACAAATTTTATTCACTATGGTAATTTTTTACGATAATTATACGTAAATTTAATCATATTACGATGTTTGCAGAGCATTGAAAATTAACACGAATAGCTAAATGTACAATCTCCCAACATTCAAGCAAATTACCCCGGCAACACCGGGCAGTCCAAGCCGCCTCGAATCTATGAATGAAATAATAATATCATGTTTACTCGTAAAGTAGTGGTTAAAAAACAAAACTTATCGGTGGTCAGTGATAGTATTGTTACTATGATACTTTCCTACCTAATTGCGACGCAATTTTATGGCATAAACATTCATATTTTTATTGATTTTGTGAGGTCGTAACGGTTCAGTGATTGAATTGATACTGGCGTACGTGACAGTCTACCAATATTGGTAAACTTTTTGTGACACGTTTTCTACGGCTTATTATTATTATTATTTTTTTTTTGTTTACGCGGAGAAAGTGACTTATTACTACCGCCCAGTGTTCAAGGGGACCGACTGAGCGGTTATGTTGGGTTCACCGTGCCTAACGACCCGACGTTGAGCCGCCCGGAGAGATGGAAAACGTTGGGCGACCGCCGGGCCGAGTCCCTAACCTATGTACACCGCACGGCATACCAACCAAAACTCCGCGGTGGCCATCTTCGGCGCATTAGGGACGGCTGCGGGCTTCCTCCGACTCACGTCTAAGTTGTCGTCCGCAACCGCCCCTGCTTCTGCGGCTTATGCTCCGTCTATGTTAATCTAAGCACTAGACATCGGATTATATTACCTACCATAAATTATGTGGTATAAAAACGTATAAAACATTTAGAGTATTCCGTAGTTCATATGTGACGAAAACACTCGTGTGATCACCGGAACGAGTGATAGAGATCCAAACGCATGTACTGCGCGTAGACTAATCAATAATAATCAGTCGGCTGTATCGATGATCAGTTGGCGCGGTCGTTGGGTGTTATTGCTTGTATCCGCTCGGTTATTGACGAGACGCGCCTGATTGCTGCCATGACCTCCGTCGCATGGTACGCATCGTATTTTCCAGTAATAACAAGTCTGCACTGTAACAAGGTTGGCATCTCGACAACTTACTGTTTGTTATCTGTCTCTCTTTAATTGTATTTAATCTGGAATTTGATGCAAACCTTGCTAGTGTCAGATCAGTCAAAACAAATTTAGAAGAAAATGAAATAAACAACATATCTTAGTAACAATTATACTATTAGTATGGTAATATGTTTAACAGTATCACTCTGAGTGTTGGCGGAACACAAGTTTTGTATAGTGCCTTTCGGTCCAAAGAAACTTGCCTAATATTTGCGAAGCACATCATACCAAAAGTGTCAGTTCACAAAGCGATCTCACGACTTTTGGTTGCAAAGCCGGAAGTTTAAGTTATACATATTATACGAATGTCATTAATTAAGCGAATGTCGGGATATCCAAAATCTTTCGTTGGACGGCATTATTTATTATGGACTTTTTATACCAAAGAGCACAGTAGGTGCAGTAATTCTTGAGTGACATAATAGTTATGTATCTTTCAATACTCTGTACTTATATTAACATCGATAATTATTAAAATTTGCGAGTAATATTAAAACAAAAACACATCACGGCTTTATATCCTTGAAGGGGAAGGGAGAGGTTTTTTTTTTTTTTTTGTTGACGCGGAGAAAGTGACTTATTACTACCGCCCAGTGTTCAAGGGGAACGACTGAGCGGTTATGTTGGGTTCACCGTGCCTTACGACCCGACGTTGAGCCGCCCGGAAAGATGGAAAACGTCGGGCGACCGCCGGGCCGAGTCCCTAACCTATGTACACCGCACGGCATACCAACTAAAACTCCGCGGTGGCCTTCTTCGGCGCACTAGAGACGGCTGCGGGCTTCCTCCGACTCACGTCTAAGTTGTCGTCCGCAACCGCCCCTGCGCGTACCGCTGTTGCGGTCCTTCTCCTGTTGTTGCGGGGGCTCAGAAGCCCCCGTACACCGAAGGACGCCCTTGGCGTCCGAGGCAGCGTGAGACACGCTGCCGTCCATCACGGGGGTCACAGAAGTTGGCTAGACTAATAAGTGGACGGCCCCTCCCGCCCACCCGTGACCCCCGGAGGCCCCTATTAGTCGCCTTTTACGACAGGCAGGGGATACCGTGGTGGAATTCTCCAAACGCCCCCAATCCACAGGGTGGGAGACGTCGGTCAGTCGTCCACCCGACGCCTCCTACGTCTCGTCTGGCGGCGGGAGGGATCACCACTGCGCTGGCGATCCCTCTCGGCACTCTCCTTCCGCGAGAGGACCGCCTCGCAGAAGCGGGCCACCGCCTGCTAGGCCTTCCGACCGCCGACCATGGAAGCGACCACGGCCGGCAGCGAGAGGTCTCCTCCGAGAGAGGTGTAACCAGGGCACCACTTATATCATGTGTGGTCCGTCCCATGATGTGATAGGTGGCAGCCCAATGCCATATCAGTAGAAAACCCAATATCACTTTGCCCGACCTGGGATTCGAACTCGCGACATACAGACTCGTAGTTACCACGCACACAATACAATTACGCCACCGGCTCAAGTACCTATTTACATAATATTACATAAACTTTGGCTTTGTTACTATTCTGAGATTTTATAAACAATTCAAAATTGTCAAAATTTTATGTAAGCTAAAACAGCTAGGTATTTTAATGTCGTGATATAAACATATTAGCATCTATTGATAGTTGCGAATGAACTAATGAACGATAAACTTAACAAAGTACTGAACGCAGCCCCAACGCAATAAATTGATTAAATCAGCCCTAAATTGATTTGATAACGCTGTTCATTGATAGAGGTGTTAGCTGAACAAAACTTTGATCAGCCTTTCAGAAACAGCGCGTTTTTCGTGTAGTTTTTGGGCGTGTATTATAAAACTCCACCGCGCCTACGACACAACACACTACTCTAACAATATAAACTTTATTTCTAGTAGCTATCTGTAACAAACTGAACGTCTCAAACTTACTTTAACTGCGTTCAGAAGGTGTTTCACGTTTATTTAATGACAAATGTTAACCCATTGTTTTATTCGATGATTTTTATAACATCTTTACTTAAAGTTTTACTAAAAAAATATCTGGTCCAGACCAAACCTGGAACATCATGCCTCGTGCGGCCCATTTAGTGCCACTCATTATTATGAACGAAGAAGTAATGGTCCGTGAGCCAGTGACAGATTTCGATGACCAAGTTTCTCTCAAACGATAATTGGTGCGACGCATCAGAGACGTGTATCATAAAGCCTCGTGAACGTCAGCTTTCGGCTCCGTGGGTGCCATGAGCGGTGGTAGCCTCCCAAAGATGTAGAAAAAAATATATTATTCAGTCATTTCCTCCCAACTAAGAATCATTTTAAATTGTAGCTAACCCGATACCTTGAAGAAAAAAAATAATCAGCTGACTGTAACTTGGGGCATTATGCGTCAGCTGGTCAATCAAACATGTAAAAAAAATATATCATTTCAGTGATTTCCTCTCAACTACAAATTTACCTGATGATAGCTTATACGCAACTATGAATAAATATATATGTCAGCTGGCTGTATGCCGGGGCAAAAACCGTCAGCTGATGCCTTGAAAGTTATAACGCAGGTGTTAGGCGAGAGCTTCTATTACATAATTACTTGCATCAGCTGACAATGTTTCCCTCGAATTAATGATAGTAGATTCTCTTTATTAATTACAGCATTGTATTATCAATCTATACATGTAAAATGCTTTGTCCTGAATGACTGACTGACAGTTAAACGCACAGCCCAAACCTCTGACCGTAGAGATCTGAAACTTGCAGGGTGTGTGCCCCGGCATACAGCCAGCTGACATATATATTTATTCATAGTTGCGTATAAGCTATCATCAGGTAAATTTGTAGTTGAGAGGAAATCACTGAAATGATATATTTTTTTTACATGTTTGATTGACCAGCTGACGCATAATGCCCCAAGTTACAGTCAGCTGATTATTTTTTTTCTTCAAGGTATCGGGTTAGCTACAATTTAAAATGATTCTTAGTTGGGAGGAAATGACTGAATAATATATTTTTTTCTACATCTTTGGGAGGCTACCACCGCTCATGGCACCCACGGAGCCGAAGCTGACGTTCACGAGGCTTTATGATACACGTCTCTGATGCATCTCACCAATTATCGTTCGGGAGAAAATGACTGACGAAATTTTGCTACTGGCCCACGGTCTATAAGAGCCTAAGATCGCTCCCTAGCGGATGGCGAAGTCAGTCGGAAACTCCAAATAGAATAGCTACGACTGAGTTCCTAGTACTGTGCATGTACGGGTTACCGCACATTAGCATTAACATATTTTTACATCGTAAGCAAATATCATTTTCGTTAATGTATCAATTAATCATAAGTTCAGTTGCAATAAACGTATCATATCAGTCTGGTATGCAATCTATCACTAAACAAGCACACCACACACACACATTTTTGGTCAGATGATACACAAAATACTCGTATACATTCTTCACAACAGCTGTACAACCATGAGTTCTGTCTGTGCAAAATGATCCACATGTCGCGACACCTTGTATGCACTGTTTTACAGGTCGATTCCGTTACGTCACTATTTATGTATATTTCGCAGAAGGGCTTTTTTTGATGATAAGTCGTAGATTAAAGTATTCAATGGGCACAAAAGTTTATTTGGCAATATTTGGTAACACGATCGGACGTCCTCTTCGGTGAGTAACATGCCAACATTCTTTCTTAAATTGTACGCGATATAGGGTATTTTAGGTACAATCTGATATGTTTGGTTTTTTCATGGTATGCCGATAATTTTATTGAGTTCAAAACACATCTCTGCTGACTATCGGAATCTTGATTTCGATGATTAGGTAATTGTTAATTACTCTGCCGAACACCTTTACCAGTTTATACAACTCTAGTATAGTATTTCTGTTAACCGGTAGAGTAAGGTCGGGGGGTAGATAGTGAGATATTAAATTTATCTGTTCTTCTAACTGAGTAGGTGTTAACAAATTGATATCAAATTGTGACCAAGATTGACGTCTATAACAATGTCCATTATGCTTGACTGGAGCCGCCTCAAGTTCCCTAAAATCATACTGGCTATGACTGCGGATGATGTAATGTATAAGCCTCTCTTATTATCAAGCGTCACAGTATTCATTTCCTGTGATATGTTGTACAATCTTTCTTTGACAAATAAATAAAATTAAACTGTTTATTCATATTTTCCTCGTCTCAACCGCTTAGTAGTCTTCTCGTAAAACTCCTCACATATTTCGTCTTCTTTACTAAGAAGCGATGTGGATGACGTCACGTCCTCCATCTCCCAATATTATGATATTTCTGCTAAATCATTGAAATCGACGTAACAATTAAATGATTTCTTGATGCTTCCTGATAATATCCAGCCTAGTTTGGTTTGCTGAGCTATCGGAGCCTCTCGTGGCCTTTTGATGAGACCGCTCATAATGATATTAGAGCACACATTTGCGTCTAATAATAAGTCGACTGGTTTTGATATATTGTACTCGGGATCGAAGTTGATATGCTGTATGTGTTCATCTGAACTAGCCATTTAGGGCCTTCTCACCACAGTGAGTGACTAATCAGCTGATCACTTGACATGCCGCGAGTTGCACAATCAGGGCCTCTAGACAAAATCCCTTTTCTGTTAGCGTTAACGCTTACGGAAAAGACAAAATGTATGGAAATGTCATATGCTTCAGACAAGTCACATGACTTGCGTATGTCATTCCCATACATTTTGACCTTTCCGTAAGCGTTAACGCTAACAGAAAAGGGATTTTGTCTAGAGACCCAGATACATTCTCAGAACAGACGTGATGTCACTGTGACTCTGACACAGAATTAGTAATTAGCTGAACACGGTTGGCTACAAATGCAATGCAATGCAATCAGCCCTGTATTAATTATTGCCCACTGCTGAGCACGGGCCTCCTCTACTACTGAGAGGGTTTAGGCCTTAGTCCACCACGCTGGCTACAAATGGCTTCCATCGATTCACGTCTCCGTAAAGCCAATCAAGTACGAGTATTGAATCGGTCCAGGCGAATGTCTCAATGTGCTGTTCATCCAGTGCATCCTTCACTTTTTACAACAGCTGGGATAGTAAGAGTGCACCACATAGCTCTAGTCGGGGTAATTAAATTATTTTGTTAAGAGGATTTTCTATTAAATCGCTCTCCGCTTCATATCAGTCTGGTGTGCAATCTATTACAAAACAAGCACACCACACACACAGTGCACTTGCGGCGGTAAGTTGTCGCATGCTCTTTCCTATCTGCGAGCTGGAATCCAGCCTGTTTGCCATAATATCAAATATAATGAAGCTGAGCCACGGTCAGTTAAACCAAATAACCAAAAGAACGGAACCCTGCGTCCTTTCCCAAGTAGTATGTCGTCGCTCCAAAGCACTTTCATTTATATTAATCTACATCCGATCGCTTTACGATTTACTGAAGTTACACTGGCAGACAATATTACTAAAATTAAAATTTATAGCCATCAGCAAGCGCAGCACTAAGTTGGAAAAAGTATGTTTTTTTTTGTTTTGTTTGAAGTTTCCGCTCTGTCGGCCGTGTATACTTAGACTGGCCATAAATACTGTTACAACTAAAATTTAAAAAATGTTACATTTGAATTTGTAAATTGTAATTTTTATACGATTGTTCATTGTGTTTTCTTGTTTTGGCGCCAATACATTGCAAAATTTTTTGCGATATTATAATCGAGTGGGGTGATAAAGAGTACCGAATCGCTGTGATTGCATTACATAAAGTAGGTATGGAGCCAAATGTAATTTTTAAAACTCTCCATACACTTGGTATTAGTCAATTAATGTTTGTGTACCGGGCTATTAATAGGTACAATGAGACCTCCTCTGTTTGTGACAGAAAAAGACCTGACCGTCCACGTAGTGTTCGTACGAAAAAGGTGGTCAAAGCAATGGGAAAGAATTCGAAAAAATCCTGTCCGAAAGCAAAAGATTTTGTCTCGGGAGATGAAGATAGCACATAGAACTCTGTCGCGTATTTTAAAAGATGACTTGAGACTTGCAGCCTATAAGAGACGCACTGGTCATTTCTTAACTGATAATTGAAAAAAGAATAGGGTGGTAAAATCGAAACAACTACTAAAGCGGTACGCAAAGGGAGGTAACAGAAAAAAATTGTTAACGGTTGAATTTTTTTTTTCTGTTGAGCAACATTTTAACATACAAAATGACCGTATTTATGCTCAAAGCTCTAAGGAAGCTTCCCAATTAGTCGACAGAGTGCAACATAGGCATTATTCGACTTCAGTGATGGTTTGGTGGGGTGTTAGCTATGAAGGAGTGACTGAGCCATATTTTTGTGGAAAAAGGTATCAAAACATCGGCACAAGTGTATCAAGATACCATTCTTGAGAAGGTAGTTAAGCCCCTTAACAACACCATGTTCAATAACCTAGTATGGTGCTTCCAGCAACACTCGGCACCGGGTCATAAAGCCCGGTCCACGCAGTCATGGTTGGAAGCAAACATTTCGGACTTCATCAGAGCTGAAGACTTGCCGTCGTCTAGGTCCGATCTTAATCCGCTGGATTATAATTTATGGTCAGTTTTAGAGAGTACGGCTTGCTCTAAACGCCATGATGATTTGGAGTCCTTAAAACAATACATACAATTGGCAGTGAAGAATCTTCCCATGGAAAGAGTGCGTGCTTCTATTGATAACTGGTCTCAACGTTTAAAGGACTGTATTGCAGCCAATGTAGACAACTTTGAATAAGCTTTTTATATTTTAAATTGTTTTATATTTATGTAATAAACTTACACACTGTAAAAGTAATAAATGTTATTTGCAATTAAAAAAATATTTTTTTCTTTTTACAATATTTATGGCAAGACTAGGTATATAACAAGAACGACTTCGCTTCACAGCGAGCTCCAGTTGGCGACGAGATCTCAATATTATGTTTCCCATATAAACCACGTAATTACTACGATCATGTTTGTTGCTGCTTTACACGTAGCCGGAAGCGTAACGTGAGTTTATACTGTTTCAGTGGCAATATACAACAAAGTGGCACATCCTGTGTCCTGACGTTGACGTCGCGCGGTGTCAGCTGCAGCTAGGGCTGCCAACCGTACGGTAATATATAGTACTAGCTTTTACCCACGGCTTCGCCCGCGTGAATAAGTTTTTCCGGGCTAAAAGTACATAAAAACCTTCCCGTTGAATCACTCTATCCAACACATTTATTTGGATAAAGATTACCTAATATTATGACGTTGATACAACTCTTAACAAATAATGCATTAATTTCGACCAAATTTGATTACCATAAAAACGGTTCTAGTGAGTTAATCTTAAAAGATAGACATATACTGTCGCGGACATTTTTTTAGATCATTTCAAGAGGAATAATTCTTTCATACATATATTTTTGGTATCTTGAACTGTTTTCGCAGCGCACGCAATGGAAGCCCTCAAGGATGAATAATTTTCCCCGTTTTTTTCACATTTTCCATTATTTCTTCGCTCCTAATAGTTGCATCGTGATGTTATATAGCCTAAAGCCTTCCTCGATAAATGGTCTATTCAACACAAAAATAATTTTTCAATTCGAACCAGTAGTTCCTGAGATTAGCGCGTTCAAATAAACAAACTCTTCAGCTTTATAATATTAGTATAGATTGTACTGTATTTCCGGATTCCGTAGTATATACTGTTGAATAAATATGTAGTACACGAAAATACTATAATTCAGTTAAATAAATCGATGTTTATATTTTTCCACACTAAAACTAATAAAGTAAAATTGACTTGTCTAGTCTCATTTCATCGGTTTGACCAGACGTTTCAACGACTAAAACAAAAAAAAACAGAGCAAGAATATCATTATTAAAAACGCAGCCTTTGGTGTATATTAATTTCAAAACTATAAACTGACGACTATAGACTGCGATAAACGTTATGCTAGTTTTAATAAAGACAAAAAATTATAAATAATGCAAGAAGTGCAAAAAATACAGTTTTTATACACATAAATGAGTAAAAAAATATAACTTAGTCCGTTTATTATTCTTCCCATAAAAGTATATCTTTTTTTTTAAACACTTTTATATTCAGACAAAAAATGTTGCCAACTTTTTTGTGTATATAAAAAAATATCATCATTGGTCGTATCGCTTAGGTACCATCAGGCGAACGGCATGCTCGTCTCGTCATTCAATGCGATAAAAAAACCCTAGCCGCAGCGGAACACGTCCGCCGCGAGATCACACCAGAATGCACAGAGATATGTTCATTTAATATTTTTCATTTAATACAAAGAGGCCTCCTAGTCTACTTATCAAGTACAAAGTCATGTCGTGCTTCGTGTACTGTGCGGTGAGTGCGCTCGCACACGCGTCTCATCACGGTCATCCTACTAATATTATAAAGGCGAAAGTTTGTAAGAATGTATGGATGTTTGGATGTATGGATGTTTGTTACTCTTTCACGCAAAAACTACTGAACGGATTTCGATGAAATTTGGTGCACGGGTAGATCATGTCCTGGATTAACATATAGGCTACTTTTTATCCCGGGAAAATATAAAGCAGGACTTTTATCCCGGAAAAACTTTTTAAAGCTGGCGGAGCCGCGGGCAAAAGCTAGTTGTATATACTCTTAACTCTTAATACCCATAATACAGGAAATCATTTTGACTTAGATAATAGAAATCAACGTTCTTTTGGACACTACTTAATTATCATTATTTTCAATTATCTCTTTTTACTAATGCACCGTTTACTACAACGGAAAACAAACTAAGAGTAGAATTTTCCGAGTGTGTTTCAATTTAATTAAACGATATCCTACAGCACATGAAGAATATTGGGCAATGATCAATGACGCTCATTTTTTAATAATAGTGTGAAAACATGTATGTATTGTGTATTTTATACGATCCGTCTGATAAAAACCTTTTTAATTAAAAATTAAACCGCCTTCAAAAACGACCAAAAAAACTAAAAACTTAATTAGGCACCGACTCCAAAATTGGCTACCAGTATATAAGTAATGCTGTCGTATATTTATTCACTATTAAATGATTTTTTGGGTTTAAATTTTTTTTTCGTTTTTGAAGGCGGTTTAATTTTTATTTTAAAAGGTTTTTATTTGTTGTTTTTTTTGTGTTAGTAAGGAATATACGACTATCGCGCTGGCTTGTTACGCCTCTGCCTACCCCTGAAAACGTCATAGGTGTGATGTAAAAGGCGGAAACACCCCAGGGGGTCGCGACCCACAGGTTTAAAAACACTGACTTAGATACTTCTGCGAATAGAACATTTAACGAATTCTCAGTTTAAATCAAATTTCGAACGAACTTTACAGTCATTATACCGTGTTATCCTGTCTAGGAAAGTACAGCTCTTTCAGTGATTCCTAAAACATCGCTTGTTGCATGCACTTGCGTGCGGCCCTATAGCAGCATTCAGCCTCGAACCGCCGCCGGGCGGGGGACGCGCGGAACCACTCGCGTCCGACGTCTCATGAACCGACAACACGCAGCACTCACAGCAGGCGCCCGAGCCGCGGCCGCCGCCCGCCGTCAGCACCGCCGCCAGCGCCCGCGCTCTACCAGCTCATCCAACCCACTGCTGCACCCACCACACACACCACACACTCCAGAATCCGATACTCAAAATATATCAACTGCACTTATTGAAACCAAGTGATTGGATCTAATTTATAATTTTCAATATAAGACTTAGATCACTTCGAATATCAATAAAATTATAAAATCCTCATAGGGCGCACTTAAAGACAGGTATAAAGTTTAAAAAAGTATTTAGATAAGTTGGCGGTAAGTTTATGCGCGTGTAGAGTTGTTCGCGCGAGGGAGCGACGCGCGTTCGATGTCGGCACGTGGAAGCCGGCGCGCGGCTCGCGAGCACTGCCCCGCGCCGGCCGCCCGCTGCATGCCACCGTATACTGACGGGCCGCGCATGCGCCGCGCCGTCCGCCGACACCGACAGCGACACTGCACTGCCGCTCCTGCTGCACTACACTGCACCGCCGGCCGTGCTCACTGCTCAGCTCCGTATCACGCAGCTTGAAACATGAAGTCTAAAGTTCAGATTTATAATCTCACTTTTTAATTGAATTCGCCGAAGATGACTTGGAAGAAAAAAGGGGAGGCCTTTGCTCAGCAGTGGGACACATACGAGGCTTAAAAAAATGTACTCTATTTGAAAGAATCTAAATATTCAAACGCAAACACCATCACACGGTGTCTAGTCCTTAGGTGTAGGTGTTGGCAAGCGAGCTACACCCAGGGGAGGGTGTCAGCGAATATTTTTATGTTGTAAATTGAGTTAAGACTCTGAAAAAGTGACCATAATTCAATTGACGTGGAGAGTGGAGAGTCACCGTCACCGCGCGATCTCGACACTATAAACACTCAAGTCGAGGGCGCGCCGAGTGTCTACGATACTAATATTATCATTGCATTAGTCCCACATCCAGGCTGGACACACAACAGTGCTGATTCAGATCATCCGCCACTTGCGACCGCTGTAAACACACTAGATGATGGCACGATAGTGTAAACTGAAAACTATCGAGTTGGGTATACTCGACCTGTGTGGCTACTCTGGAAACTAATTCCAATCTTAAGAAATCACGAACTCAAAACAATTTCAATTCCAATCTAAAAGTTATCGGTACTCTTGACCAAATCGAGTCCATTATGGAATTGAAAATGAAATCGAGTACGCGATCGGATATCTGTGTGGCCATGCATGATGTACTAAAATACATTAAATAATTTAACACGTGTAATTTTGATTATCCCAGTCGAAATCGTGTCCAATAATTTAAGTTTTAACAAACATATGCAGTGAACTCATATAATAATACTGGAACTGCATTTTTTACGCAAAATATCAAAAGAGTGTTAAACTACGGGGTCTTTGTCTCAACTATTTATTACGTAAAAAGA
This sequence comes from Lapara coniferarum, assembly GCA_949316025.1. Classification (NCBI taxonomy): domain Eukaryota; kingdom Metazoa; phylum Arthropoda; class Insecta; order Lepidoptera; family Sphingidae; genus Lapara; species Lapara coniferarum. The sequence goes on from OX438923.1 coordinate 17,312,704, forward strand.
AATGCCATGTCAAGGTTAAAGTTCTAATCAAGCAGAGATACAAAGAATGCAACGCAAACAAGGAGTACCACGCTATCGTTCAAATATATTTTAACTTCTCGTTTCTCATATTATATTTATATTATTGAGTGTGCTGTTTATTTAAGTTTCAAATGCGTGATACCGGCGTGGTGTAAGCCTCGGCGCGGCGCACTCTACAGTGAAATATCGGTGTTGTGGACACTTGAACCATTTATTCACTATTGTTTTTGCATAAAGAGCATTTGTAACTTTTTTATAAATCGACATACCCATTGTTGAGACATTGTAGTCATAAGAATAGCACTGATAAAAGGAGAGTGCCACTAAAACCTAAAATTATTCTTAGTAATTGTATGTCTATGCCCATGGAATATGTTTACATACACAATATAGTGCCATTAAAAAAAAATCTAATTTTTTTTATTTAATTAAGCAATAGTTATTGTTTTTGAACACAACATTGGTCATTATCGGCATTTTACACATTTCTTTTTCAATTTGGCCACTGAATTGTAACTATACTGATGATATTTTTCAAAACTATCATTAAATAAGGCCCGTCGGGTCATTATTTTTAGTTTACAAAGGCAACATAATTCACTCGAACATCAAAAAGTTAACTTTTTAAAACTGTGTTAATCCGATTTCAAACACGATTTCTCACTCGATCGCTAATGTCAAAACCGGGTCAAGAGTGCCAAAATATACTTGCGATTGTAAATACTCGATTTCATTTGGTTTTTCTAAATTCCGCCGCAATCGAGATAAATCGTGCGCTAGTGTAGCATTCAAGGGTACGAATTATCAAGTTTTCGACTCCAATCCTAAATTTCAAATGGAATCGAGTGTCAAGAGTAAGGCCACTGCAGCTGCTGCAGTCCGTTGAGCTTGTACCATACAAGTAATAACACACATTGATTGAAGACTTTTGTCTTCAGGCACTGAGGTATTTTGGACGAGAAGACCTTGCTTAGTATTAGGTTTGTATCAAAATATTGTTAATAACGCCATCTATCGATTGTTTGGTGAGGTCATTGATGTATTGACTAAAAGGTTGTATATCCATTAATAGAAAAATAAAACTTCACTTCGTTCGTCCCGACTGAAAAAGTGTGTTGTAATTATACTTAGTTTCCCGAACGCTGCCCATCCGAGCTGGATTCGTCGATTGATCTCTTTCTCAAATTTGGACTTACCGAGTTGGACTACTTGACCTAAATAGACGTACTCGTCTACAACTTCGAGAATTGAGCTCCCAACGATAATCGGGGTTGGCACAACATGAACATTCGACATGATCTCGGTCTTGTCCATGTTCATCCTGAGACCCACCAGTTGAGAAACTCGGTTGAGCATTGTGGTCAGACCCTCCAGCGATTTTGCCAGTACACCGATGTCATCGGCAAAACAAAGGTGAGTGATGTATTCGCCATTGATGTTGATGCCGAGTCCTTTCCAGTCCAAGAGCTTGTAAGCATCTTCCAACGCGGCAGTGAACAGTTTCGGAGAGATAACATCTCCGTCTCACGCCTCTGTGTAGTGGAATAGCTTTCGAACTCTGTTCTTGTACTCGGACCTACATGGTGGCGTTTTATACAAGCACCTCAACACTTCGATGTACCGATGATCAATGTGGCACCGCTGTAGAGACTGCAGCACAGCCCAGGTCTCGATCGAATCTAAGGCTTTCTCATAGTCCATGAACGCTAAGCAAAGTAGCAAGTTATACTCCCCAGTTTTTTGTATAACTTGCCGCAGCGTATGGATGTGGTCTATTGTACTATAATCTTTACGGAATCCGGCTTGTTCGGGAGGCTGGAAGTCATCTAGCCAGCGCTTAAGGCGATTCGTGATGACTTTTGAGAACAGCTTGTAAAAATGGCTCAAGAAGATGGGTCTGTAATTCTTAAAAAAGGCGTTATCACCGTTTTTTTAAGAACAATACCACCACACTCCTGTTCCATGCCTTGGGCGTTGTACCCTGGAGCAGAACGAAGTTGAATAGCTTTTGAAGGAATGTAAGAGTCCTGTATCACAGAGTAAAAAATACAGTCAAAAAGTATAGATAAATTATCTCTTTCACATGGAGTATAAAACAATCTACGACACTTTAGATAGCATCACTTTTTTTATACTTTGACTAGTTGCGCTCCGCGGTGTTAGTCGCGGCTTAAATTCCAGCAGGAATACTTTTCGGAATAAAAGTTAGTCTATGTACTAATTCAGGGTGTCAACTACGGCTATATCAAATTTCATCAAAATTGGTCCAGCCGTTTGAGCGTGAAGACATAACTAACATGCGCACACACTTTCTCACAAACTTTCGCCATTATAATATTAGTGTGATTACCAATTGGGCTCAGTGACACCGTATTAGTAACATGTTGATACTGTGAATAAAATACCATTAATTGGATGTGTATAAAACGTTACGGATGCTCTCAGCCAATCTGATCTGAATCTGACTGTTTGCTGTGCTCTGATTGGCTCATTTAAATCGGATCAACATTTTCCGTAACTATCGCAAGGTGGATTTGTATATCGGATCAACTTCGGCAAACGCTAGCAAGCAGTCCCGTGAGTGCAGATGTTGATCCGGTTGGAGCCACATTAGTTACCAAAAATGCATATTGGATCAACAAAAGGCGCCGGATCAACATAGATTTTTGGATCAACAAAGTGCTCGCGTGAAGTCGCGTCTGATCAACATTTACCGTTAAGAGATCTCTATACATATACATATGTCGGGACGTCGGGAAGCCGCGCTGTCGCACCTGGTTGTTGATGGCTGCGCTTGTCAGCACGGAAATCCATGGTGGGCGTTAAACTTCAGGGAACGTTGATATAAGTAGACTGCAATATTGACTTTTCACTATTTTAATCATACAGACATTTATTCACTTAAACAATTATAATTAGATGGAGTACAATAATAAGAAACAATTCATAGCCAATGGGTTTGCGAGTCATCACAACGTGCGACCGCTGTCAACCAGTCAAGAAGAATATAACATGACGTTCGCCAGCCATGATCAACGCAACTCCATTTGGTGTTACCCGCTCTTAATAAAATAATAATAACAGAACCATTTACCAACTATTAAAATAATAACACATTAATTTATACATCCTAAAATTAACAGATTTTCATTATTTAAAAATGTCACGCGCCGTTATATACATATTTTATTAAATTAATTATTTTCGTTATGTCTCGAGACATCATAACTAAGGCCGACATTTTTGTGGCCAATATGTAAGAAAGAAAGGAAGAAAGAAAAAAAAAGAAATGAGACCCCCTAACCCTTGGCTTGCCTTAACTGGCCGGCTAGGGGTGGAATTCGCAAGAGCTTAGAACCTGAGCTCCAGGGTGAAAGTGGTCAAGCTGCGTGATAGCGTGTAAACCCACTCCGGGACGCGTCAGTGACCCGCGATGATGAAATCAGTGCACACTTCTCGACACCCTTTAGTCACCCACACCGATGTTGCGTCCATGGCTTACGCCACTTTTTGGGATGCCCATCTAGTAGGGGGCAAGTCACCGTCCGCCTTGAATACAAATGATTGAGACATTTTACTTGGCTGGCGTCCCGTTATCTCGATCAATAGCCCGGCAACCAGTCCAGCTAGTTCCCATCCATAGACCCAGTATAATTCCCATGTTCTCTGCAATAGTCCTTACGCTTTTCGGGCGCCTTCTTTGGCTGTATTTCCTTCTTAAGTACAGACAGAGAGAGTACCTGTAAGGTGTACACACCCCAACTAGAGTAATGTATCTTTAAGAGGCCCCTACGTGTTAGATCCATATTCCCACGCAAACCTTCCAAAAGGACCGGTCTTGGTGCCATGATATCCCGCAGGAAAGATACAATATAAATTATAATGTATTAAAAATGTCAACTAATGTAACAGATCCTAAATTCAAATCAAACTTAAGTATATTTTAATGAATAACGGTGAAGTATATCGAGCACCGCCACCCCCGCTGCGCGTCCTCAGGTGCCTCGCGCCGCGCCACGAAACACGCTTCGCAAGTCGTAAAGTCTTCAATCATATTATCCGCTGCGAGTTGACCGCACTTTTGTACAATACAGCCGCTTAAGCCCACTTTATGGGCTTTGATTTAATCTGCAGACGTTTGCGGCGGTTTTTACATCATTCCTTTTATGAGCACTCCCCGCTTCCATTCACTCTACCGCGCTGAATTACATCAGTCGAGAGTCGAGACACGAAAGATATCACTCACTTCACTCGCGCTCGCTCTCGCTGCCACTTAAGGCCCGATTTTTTCAACAGCGTCAAGTTATAGTAACTTTTCTTCAATCAAAATGTTGATAATTGAGAATCTGTCTTAGTTTTTATTCTTTTTTGTTTTTTTCATCCATTGTTATCACTACAGTCAAAAGTTTACTTTTGTTAATTTATTGGCAGTAAAATAATTTCTTTGGGGATATTATTATGGCATGTTTAAAGCTTGTGTATTATTATGTCCAAGGTATTCTGGAATATGAAAGTATCTTATGGTCTCCCCAATATAAAGCTTACACAGACAGACAGACAGACAGATAGACAGACAGACAGACGCGAGTATTATTCCATATTTTTTATGTATTTTATTTATTTTATTAAAGGACCTCCAACGAAGGATACACGACATAATATTTCTTTCTTTTCTTTTTATAGCATAATAAGAAATGATTAAATGTAACAGCATCTTGTGTGATAATAATATGGTGGTAAGTCTAGAGAACATAATATATTCAATTAAACAATTACCTGATATGCATGCCACTTACATTGCAAGCATATCTACACAACATTAACAAAACCAAAATGGTATGATAAAAGTAACAATTAGTTACTAGATATAAACACAAACTCGTTCACCAAGTACAGCCGAATCAAGGGAAAATACTTAGGTACCTACTTATAGGTAGGTTTTCTAAAACGTGCGAGCGAATGTGCATGAATTACAACGTTGGAATTAGTTTATTTGTAATTTTAGTTTTACAAAAAGGAATGAGAATGTCGTTGATGGGGTGTCTAGGAATTTAGTAGAAACTTCCTGTTAGTAAGGACTAAGGAACAGAATATAACGCAAGCAAATTGTCTACCCAGGGTATCACATAGGTAGCTCAGAGGTACCACTCTGTGGTGTGTACATGTCCACCCAGGATACCATGTAGGTAGCTCAGAGGTACCACTCTGGTGTGTACATGTCTACCCAGGGACCACATAGGTAGCTCAGAGGTACCACTCTGTGGTGTGTACATGTCTACCCAGGGTACCACATAGGTAGCTCAGAGGTACCACTCTCCAGACGTAAGTGTAACGCAATTCGGAGGCCTCTGCCATCAAACGAAAGCCAACACACAACGCAATTCGGAGGCCTCTGCCATCAACGACTGCAATTCGATTGATCGACAAATGTCAACACAATTCGAAAGGTTTCTTTTTTTTTTTCTCTTTTTTTTTTTGCTCTGAATGACAGGAGCAATGAGCAAGCCGTTCGCCTGATAGTAAGCGATACGACCACCCATAAACAGTAGCAACACCACCGAGCACCTTGAGTTACAAAGTACTGTGTGGCATTCCACTGCGCACGCCATCCTGAGATATAAGATGTTAAGTCTCATTACGTCCAGCAGTTGCACTGGCTACAATGCCCTTCAAACCGAAATACAACACTACATGCTTACTGCTGCTTGGCGGTAGAAATAGACATTGCGGTGGTACCCACCCAGATGGACTCTTACATATGAGAGACCTACCACCAGTAAATGATGAGTGTCAATGCAATACGAAGGAGACAGAATTCTCAATTATTTAAAAACACAGTAAAGTTATAGCTCTACTTATACTCTGTGTACCTAATGATACTCCGACACGGCTATTCTGAATGTCGAGACTGGCTCAGACATCAGAAGCAAAATATGATTCAATTACAATTTAAATCTTACTAGTTAAGGAACAATAACTCATTCCTTTGATATACCAGAATGTTTATATTGTAAGTGACACCAAATCCAAAATTATGGGATCCACATTTTTTTTCTTTCTCAGGATTCAAACACTTTTACTCGCGACTTTCACTTTGAGTTGTTAAGTGATAGTTCAACACAACAAACCCTGCAGTCCATCATCTAGTTGGAAATATACCCAGGCACTCAACGCACATATTCACGTAAATAGTAGGAAACAACTACTTTCGACAGTTTGTATGACGTCATAAATCAATTTTTTGTTTAAATTTTACGTTTTTTTTTTGTATCTCCGAAATTAAGTGCCAAATAACAATAAAATAAATATAAACGCATTCGGAACCGAAAAATCTAAAGAAACGGTATTTTTGTCTTAGACTCGTTTAGGTTCCGAAATGGTATGAATTAGTAGGAGTACCAACTAATTGTACAGAGACAGCAAGCAGTCCGTGCACCGAGACGCATCCGTTAGAAATGCGTGATTAGGTGGGGGCGATGACGTTCGGTGCACGTGCCGCCAGCCTAAGATATCGAAATCTCTGTCTTGCACTGTACTTCACAATTGCCACTGTCAAGATCATTCTGACAATCGCACGCCCTTAAGTGCCGCAATTTTCTTTAATGTAAACAAACGACAATTTTCCAAAATTAGCTATGAATCAAACGATCTTACTGATGGACTAGGTCATAAAAAGACCCTTTCGTCGTGTAATATATACTGGTCTAGATATTCATTCCAATGATGAAATCCCTTCAATTTATGGAATGCTTGACTAGATCATCTATCCCCTTTAGTAGGTGAAATCTTCAGCTATGATACAACTGGACTAGGTCATATCCCTCGTTACCCCTATAGTACAACTTTGTTCAATTATCAAGAAGTCATACTAATATTCTCCAGCAACACGGCTGTCAAATAGTTACTAAACTGAATATAGTTGAAACAACTCTTATCTAAGAAAATGTCCAACAGCAGCCACAGTGAAGACTGCTCTTCAATCGAAACAAGCATAGCACTTGTGGTACAACCGATAATGACCTCAATTATTGTAAAAATTAAGAAACACAGCAACAGCTCTGCCATTCCTGACCCAAACCAGATAAATTCTATTCCGATTTATTTAAAGATTTTACTGAGATTTGTATTGTTACTTTGAATAAACCAACTTTCATTTACTGAAAATAATCAAATCAAAGAAAATTTATCAAAATGAGTTTCCAAAAATTACTTTTCAATATCAAATGCATCAACCGTGAAATTCAGACTTATACTTGATTATCATCGAGCCATCCTATTAATGAAATCAATTAACCTAACTAATGAAGGCCTGCATGTGACCTCTGGCTACTCAGAGCCCAGTAACCTCCAGTTACCCTCATATGCAAACCCCCACGGGAATGCAGAACCTCTCCCGGACTCTATGCGACCCCCGCCAGAGGTGGCTGCTTACCGCGTACTCGTGCTCGACCCTACTAAATGTAGGCAACGACTTTTACTGAGCTATGGTTACATGATAACCTGTGGTATGGTCCACCCCGATCATCATACAAACCTAATTACTGTCAGTACTACTTGTCTCGGCTTCAATTTTATCGATTATGCTCTGACTTTCCGGCTATTTACCCAATCTATCATCACGTAAACTTAATAACACTGTTTGGAAAGTTTAGAAAAATGGCTGAAGGTCATCTACAACACAAATCTTGATTTATCAACTGGTCAGTTTACTACATGATTTTAAAAGACACCAAACGCTCAGACATCGTGCCTCTAAGTACGATCCTCCCGGGATGTCTCCATCGTGCGTTCCAGTAACTACTTGTGTTACCACGCACAAGGTTTCTAGGATATGCCTCCATCGTGCGTTCTCTGCTAGAACACGCAAACACGAGTTTCCCATACTTGTGCTTCCGTTGAGCACAAAGCAACGTGTTTACTATTATTTTAATCAACAGCCTCATCTACTCTGTTCTACAATTGATCTTCAGGCATTTCTATAAACCATCATAAGGACAAATTAAATCTTAACACAAAACAGAATGGAAGCTTCTCCTTGCGGAGCTACAAACTTTCAAAGGGTCACCCTAAAATTGACAGCCGTCAAACGATGATCTGCAGAGGCTTTTCCACTGAGGCTGCTCAGTAGTTGCTCTGTACACTACCCTCTAACCTCGCAGTTTGGTGCTACCTGTTGCACGCTGTTCTGCGCCGGTTTGCACAGCCCAAAGAGCCACTCTGGCATACATTACATAATTCTGAATGAGCTCACGTTTGTCCGCTATCCGCCTGATGCTAAGCGAAGATGCGGCCTAAGGTGAAGCACGCTTGCCCAGAAGAAACCGATTCACTCGAGACTTGAAGAGTCTCAAATTGTATTTATGCGGAAATAGACAATACGGTAGCGAATTTCATAATTAGGCTGTCCGTACAATAAAGGTGGAAGCAAAGCGCTTAGTGCGAGCTCTTGGAGCTTCGACCATGTAACAATGGCGCTTCGCCGTATCTCTGCTGGTACCGTGGTGGAATGGGGATGGAGGAATCAAATTGTACAATTCCGTTGCACATTCTCCGAAATGTATCCGGTAAAAAGCAGATAGACTAGCAACTTTGCGACGACGCTCGAGGCTTTGTAATCGAGCTTTAACAAGGGTATCGTTGACTATGAGTTTAGAACTCAAGATTAAGATGGTCGGTTATAGGCACGGACGCATTAAGGAAAGAGGGAGCCAGGTCAAATGGCCTCTTTTTGGCAGAAAAAGGATAAGCCTATCTTGGCTGCGATGAACCTGACCAGATTGGCATGGCCTCAATCGGAGACTGCCTTAAGGGACATGCTCAGGCGTTGGATCATAGCTTCTCTGAGCAAATAGTACATAGTACTGAGGTACATAGTACTCTACGACCGTGCTGTCATCTCCGTACTCAAAGGTACCGGCATGGACCACCTTGTCCAAACGTCCTCTATCGTTGCAGTAAATGTCAGATCTACCAAGGACCCCACAGAGGCTCTTCAGTAGTCACGCTTTACCGAGTCTTTTACAAATATTGAGTGAGTGCTCCCTGCAATATCTTCAGTTCCTGCAATCAAAAATATCACATCAGCATCAAACCGTTCAGTCTACCCTGGCCTTTAATAAAATGTTGCATCAAACTGCGCCTACGAATTCAATAGTCATTTTAATGTGAGAATAACCTCAAAATTGGCGCATGACTCTCTCTTTGTCCAAAGTTTTAAACAGTTCAGTGCTGCAATCAGTTACAAAAGAATACCAACAATCCTTCAGACTAAACACTATGCACCTGGATCACTTGTCAACCAAGGCCATGTACAGTCATAGTCTACTACAACAGGTATTTTTGTCCAAGTCCTTAAGTTCATGGACGGCTCTGTATTAATAATAAACATGACTTGCTCGTTAATCTACGTCTGCACATGCCCTGTTAAATAAAATCTCAATATCGGTAAAGGTTACCAAGAAATAAAAGGAACCATAACCCTCAAAGAAGGGTTAAGGGTCATAAGATCTCAATATTGGTAAAGGTTACCAAGAAATAAAAGGAACCAGAACCCTCAAAGAAGGGATATGGGTTATACGATACCAAACTTCCTGAACGATGAACTTCCTCTACAATAGGGCAGTTAGCATCAACCGCCAGTTGTTGCCTGGTCACTTTGTCCAAGACATCAATTGCGACACCACACGCAGCATATCTACCGGAACGCTTGAGCACCAACAGGACCGTTTGAACACCAACAGGAACGTTTGAACACCAACAGGAACGTTTGAACACCAACAGGAACGTTTGAACACCAACAGGAACGTTTGAACACCAACAGGAACGTTTGATCGCGGTAAACACGCAGATCCTTGTTTATTTGAAGCCGTATGCACATGACGTCAGAAATAAATATGTGATGGTTATGTTTCACACGTGGTCACTTTTATTCATGTTGTAGTCTAGTTCTTCTTCCGATATTACTCAGCGCATTTTCTTTCTTGATGTTTATTGCGGGTAGTCAAATATCTCCATCGTACCTTGTATGAATTCCACATAGCGTTCATATTATGTAGTGAGCGCAATCTATTTCTGTGGGCATTGATTGTTTATCCCGCTTCCGATTTCGGAGTTGGATGATGGATGTATGGGCGAAGGTGGTATTTCCATGTTTTAGACTTCGTCATGATTTAAGCTTTCAATAATAATTAAAAGCTGGTTTTTCTCATATAAACATAATATATTTCGTCAGTACAACAATACAGAGTAATAACAAAGTTCTGTTGAGCTAGCCAACTAAACTTCGAATGCCCTGAAGCGCGTCTGCACTCTCATTATAAAGGTTCGCTCCCCTCTACATAATTTCATACTACTCGATTCATTGAAGTCAACAGTAATACAATATTCATAAATAAAAATAGTCAAATCAACAACTTATTTTACAAATTCAAATTAATCTGCAACATTGTGTATTTTAAATCTCACTGTGCAATATTGAAATACTGGTAATTAGCTAGCATCCTATTTTATAGTATTTTAGTCACTCCGACAGGTACATACACCAATTTTTTTTTCTATCAATTTTTGTCTGTCTGTTCAGGCTAATCTCTGAAATGGCTGGACCTATTTTGACGGGACTTTTATTGGGAGGTAGCTGATGTAATAAGGAGTAACTTAGGCTACGTTTTATTCCGGAAAAGTATAAAGCGGGACTTTTCCCCGGAAAAACTTTTCATCGCGGGCGGAGCCGCAGGCAACAGCTAGTAAGAGACATAGCTATCTAATAAGATAAGTATGTATCTACCTATTTTAGATAATAGTTTTTTTTTCCTTTTTTAGAAAAATATGCTAACGCGGAGTATGGTAGATACATAACGTCATAATAGGGTAAGAACTATGAAGTGATTTGCTTTATTTCTTGTTTAGGTGATAATCACCTATTCTAGTAGCTGTTATAATGATTTGAGTACTTTTACAAAACCACCTTCAAAATGCATCTAGACTTTTATGGTTTTATAGCGTACCTAATAGGCTAAAATCTAATTATAGTTGAAACGATTTGCGGACCATATTTATTCAGATTACTAACCATATTTTGTGTTGGGTTCCCTTTCGGAAAATGTCACCCTTCGCCATTGCTTGTTTGTGTAATTATTGTACGATGAATGTTTTTTGTTTAAGTTATTATGAGCAAAATTATTATTTTGCGATGATTTTGACCCCGATGAGTGTTCCTTTTTTTCCTAGATGTTTCAAGACACGTGAACTTGCTCTCTAAAAATGATATGAAGTCCTTGAGAGTCGGTAACTCTCGCAGATTCTTTAAGGATTCAATATAATCATCGTAACTCTTTTCGTCCAGTTTATTCGATAGTATGTGCACAACTATTGGATCCCACGTGCTTACTTCAACATCCAAATTTTTTATGGCGTGAAGAGTTTCTACGGTTACATCATGCAAGCTTTTTATTTGGACAAGATTCTGTTGTTGCATTACTTGTAGATTAGTTATGTTATTCATATAAGAGTTAAAAATCAATGTTTTATTCTCATAACGGTTTTCCAAGATTTCCAAACACGTGTGATAATTTTTAAAACTAATTTTAAGGTGCTGTATTAACCTCTCGGCCTCTCCTCGTACCTTTCCTTTCAGAAATTGCATCTTTTGTGCACTCGAAAATACTGGATTCTTATGTATTGCTTCGTCGAAAAGATCCTTAAATGACGTCCAATTTTGGTAGTTGCCTGAAAAGGTAGGAATTTCCATTTGGGGAGTTGTTTTTTCTCTATGGACCACAAACCATAGTTGTTTATTGATTGATCTCTTCATCGCATCGTATTTTTGTTCGTGCTTAGTATATTCCAACTTATAATGCTCGTCATCTCCATCCAACTCCATTATACCTAATATCCCAATGCATCAAATCTACTGCTTCCCAACGTACTTGTAATGATTTAAGGAGGTCTTCCAGCTCCCATTTTTCGTCAATACTATCTAAATGAATGTTATTAATTGTTCTCATTGCTTTTAAATTTACTGCTTGCTTACGCAGCATTTCATCTGCCTTACTTTCAATACCTTTTGATATGATATCTCCGGATGTACTAGGTTTATTAAAAGTAAGCCTTGCCTTCTGGGTTTTCATTTGCCTTTGTTTTTCTTCTTCTTGTTGTTGAAACAGTGCTGCTGATGATGGATGCGTATCTTTGGCGCTTAATTCCTGTTGCTGCTGACGAATGAGGTTTTTTGTAGGCTCATATAGTCCACTTGTTCTTTCATACAATGCATCGTCAAAGTACGGATGATCAGTAACTTTTAACCCACATATGTTCTTATGATTCCTTTGGAAATCCGCCCAATAATTTTCTAATAATTCTAACCTCCGTTTAAAATAATCTTCTTTCTTTCTCTCCACCCAGTCCTTTTTAATGTTTATAGCGAGCTTATTAATTGCTTCATAGATGTCTGTTTGGTGATCATAAATCGTTTCCATTGTTTAAAATAAAAATTGGAAAGATCTTACTTGTTCTGAAGATTTGCTGCCTTTCGGCCTCTACGGACTCCTGCCTTATGCTCCTTGTTTTCAAACTGCTTACTGGACTGCCTGTTTATTGCTGCTATGTCCTACCGACTGTCGTCAGCAGAACACTAGTGTTATATAACTGCTTTGCTCGTCACAACAATCCAACTATGCACATTGTGCTGTATAGCACACTTGTATTGTCTATAAAAATAGATTCGCCGGTCCAAAAAAAAAATGTTTATTTGTACGAGTTGCACAAATAAAAGATGCTTGTTACTGTCACTGTTTTATTGCTAAGAGTTATGCGAACGCGACGGTGTCTGAACGATAACTAACTTAATTAATCTTACTGATATTATAAACTGCCTCGGTGGCGTAGTTGTATTACAGTACGACTGCAAAGCTGAGGTCTCGGGTTCGATCCCCGGGTCGGGCAAAGTGATATTGAGCTTTTCTATTCAATATCAGCCCGGAGTCTGGAATTTGTGCCCGATATGGCGATAGGCTCGCCCCCATCACATCATGGGACGGAATAACGGCGAAAAGTGGGTGCACTAGTTGCGCCTCTGCCTACCCCTTCGGGGATAACAGGCGTGAGTGTATATGTATGTAGGTAATATTATAAAGGCGAAAGTTTGTAAGAATGTATGGATGTCTGGATGTTTGTTCCTCTTTCACGCAAAAACTACTGAACGGATTCCGATGAAAGGAGAATGCCCATTTTTGTATGGAAGTTGGGCTACTCTTGCGTCTTTACAAAACCTTCACTAAAGTATAGGGAATATATTATAAATCTTATACAAATTGAAAACAATTGGATATTCGATGGGAGTTCGGAGTAATCTGCATTTTTGTTGCTCGGTTATTTTGAGGTTAAGTATGAACTTACTGCAATAACGTACGGTACAAAGTACCTAATTAAGCCCAGTATTGCAGTATCTACTTGTTATTGCTATAAAAAAAGTATTGGACATTCTTTTTACCTAGTTTTAATCGCCCTTTTAAGTAACTGATAGATACTAACATATCTGATAAGACGAAGCACTAATAAGTATAGTATGGCGGAATACAAGTTTTTCACTAGGCGTATGCTACCTGACTTCTAGTGTATATGTTCTTGACTTACGACTTATTCTATTGAATGGAATACTAAGTTCTTAATCTATATTTCCACCTACCGGTATCTCACTCCAACATGGCGTCGGCGCAACACATATTGCAGAATAGATTTAGCTAAGTTTTATGACCGGCCGCGTGCCTGACACCAACCTGCCTGACGTCAACCCTCATGGAGGATTCCAATTCCAGGCAGCTCATGTTAACACTGGGATAACATGTTGCCTGGCCTGGGAATCGAACCCAGGATCTCTTACTTCACAGCCTGATTACGCTAATAGTTAATTATCATAAGGAAAGAAAAACAAACAAGAAATATGTAACATTTATGTATATTTTTAAATATATTGTGACTGAAAATACCATGGAGGCAGTCAAATACAGTAGTGCGCCATTATCAAAAACAAAATATGTCAGCACAACTATTGATAGCATTGCTTTTTAACAATCATAAAAGGTTTTAAAAGATTATCTAACTTTTGCAAGCTATAGGTATGTTTTTGGAATAGTTATTTACTGGTATTATGTACAAATATATAGGTTGTATCAAACATAACAATTGTGTGTTTAATATCATCTGGTAAAATGGGGTTACCGAACAATCTCTCTGGTATTATTTTATTCCTAATTGCTACGCAAGTGTGTGATAATAGTGAAATTAATAAAGAAAGCTTTTATAGTGTCGAACTTACGCGCTTGCGTAATAACGCAAGTTCGAAAAAGTGTTTAACCGGTGGTGGACAGCCTAATAAACATTTAAACGCTATTCGCACTAACAGAATGTCTACGCGTATTGCTAATAATAATAGTGAGTATTCTATGTGTTCACATTTGCCTGTTATGAATGTTGCATGTAATAATTTACAAAATGGTTGCTTTGATCACTCGCTTATTGATGTACGTTTGCTAAAATCAAATTCACAATCCGCGAAGTATAAATCAGGTGTTACCTCCAACATTCTAAACAGTGAATTAGGAATGCTATAGGAATTGCATTCCGCATAATTTTAAAAGTGTACGTACTCATTTAGAGCAAAATATTAATTCCGATCTTGTAAGTAATGTTAATTCAAAACATTTTTGTTGTCACAAGATCGATGATGAAACAATATTGTGTAATAATCATAGCAATTATAGTCCAGGAGACAGGCATAATATTTTTCATTGTTATAATAATTGTAGTACGAGAGCTAGTGTCTCCGACAAAACAATTTATAATTCGGAATATGTTAATTGTAAAAATCCAAGTGAAAATATATGTAACTCAAAAATTTATAATTTTCGGAAGTTATCTAAGAACAAAAATGTTGTAAATAGATTTAAGAATTATGGAAATTCTAATGATTGTATATGTAGTGGAGATGTTGTAACGACGGAAGACAGTAGTGAGAGGCCATTTGCATGTCGTGAAGTTCGTTCGATTTTCAAAATTGATATATTGGGTGTTACTGGTACAGCTTTAATAGATACCGCCACGAAACATTGCATTGCTGGTCACACACTGTATGCTCTCCTTCTACGAAAAGGTCAACCCCTTGTCCCCTCTACGCGCAAGATCAAGTTTGCTGATGGTGGTGTGCGGGACATGGAAGTTCTTACTACTACTTTAGCGGTGAGTTTAGACCATAAAGTCATTAAGATACCATTTCTGATTTTTCCCGATTCTGACAATAACGAAACACTCCTAGGCATCGATTTTATTACTGCTGCAGGAGTTGTTATCGATTTTAATAAAGAAATTTGGTATTTTAGTAATAATAATACTATTAAACATAAACTGCTTTTTGAACCTACTGCAAGACATATAAGCTGTTCTACTAAGAATGTTCCTCGTGATGACAAAGGTTCCCAACTTCATCCAGCTGAGCGTAGTGCGCTCGCTGAAGTCCTCGTCAGACACGAAAATGTCTTTAAAGCAGGGGGAGGTCCAACTCCATATGCTGAGCACCTCATCAATACAGGTAATCATTCGCCTATAGCAGTACAGCCGTACCAAATTTTAAGAAAAGGTAATCCAACAACTTACACGTTGTCTCATGTGGACCAGCCCAACGAAATCCTTGGTAAGTGCCATAACCAGGATCTTTATTTCTACAGGAGTAAAGACGACCGCTCATCCTTCCCTAATCCCGTAGTCCCGAAAAAGAAGCGAGGACGACCCGCTTCCAAAGTCAAGGTCCTAGTCCCGGAACGAGGACGTTCTCCTAGACTAGAGGGGGAGTATATAGTAAACCGGATGGCAATATTGCCAGACCATATAACTTGCGGCCGTCCTCCCGCGCATTTCGCCGAGTGATGCGTAGTGTCATCCCGCTCAGACACAGCGGTGTGTCTCACGCGGCGACGTTGTTTGTCGCACGCACCACTCGGGCTACGTTCCACTAAGCACTCACGACGATCACGCTCACGACCACGAGTTTTCCCGTTCCACTAAGTCCTGAGCAGGTCCTGAGCGTTGTTATCGTAAACCCAAGTGGAATGGATTGTGGAGCGTTTTGGGCGTTGAGGAAATAATACAAATGGCGCGCTAGAAAAAATAAAGCAATAGCTTTAATAGGTTAGGCTATCATTATTAAGTTTTAATGAGTTTTAAGTGTAAATTTTAATAATTATAAGTGAAGTTGGTTTATGTCGAAAAATAAATATATAATTTAATTTTTATAGGTAATTTCAATGAAGTATTCAACTATTTTACATTCAAATAGATTCAAAATGTCTTTAGCGACAACACTAGGTGATTTGATGATGCGTGCATGCAATAATACTGTCGAAAGTACTAGTTCATCCAGTTCAGATGAAGAATGGAATACAATTTTAGAAAATTATAATCGTGAAAATAGAAAACTTCGACTTTTTAGTTCTGACAACTTTGCTATTTTTTCTCAACGCTCACTTCGACCCACCTCCAGAGATGGGTCGTTGTGGGCGTCTCGTGAGCGTGAGTTATGACGTCATTAATGACGTTTTCGCCGCGACCACAACGATCGTAGTCGCCATGTGGAACGGCCAAAAGCGTATTTTGGGCGTTGTGAACGCTTAGTGGAACGCACCCTCGGTAGTCAGTTGTCGTCGTCCGCAGGCCCGTTTAACTCAGCTTAAAAAAGTAGCACAATAGCGTTACGCAGCTATCGCACCTTTCATGATTTTTCCATGCATTATATGAATGGTGAACAGCTTGCATCTCTTTCTACACTCGGTCTTTTCTTAGTGTGTGTGTAGTAATATCGAAAAGTCTTTTGTCTCTCTGATTTCTGGCAGTCTGTGGTGTTTTATAGTATCGAAAAGTCTCTTGTCTCTCTGATTTCTGGCAGTCTGTGGTTTTGAAACAGCACGTAACGCCATTTTGTGTTGAGATTTAACATAGTGGTTATATTCTCTTTGATTGTGAATTAGTGATCAACCGCTGCTCTGAAATCTGAATCATCGCGTATTGTAATTTTATGCTGCATTTCGCTATTTTGGATTTGAAGGCGGTTTTATTTGGCATCTAATTAATTAATGATTAAACGAACTTACCTGTAAGTGAAGTTCTATCATAATTATACGAAGCGCTTCTTCCGAAGAGATTAGTACCTAGTAAATTATAAATTAATTTATTAAGACTTGTAGTACCGCATATAAGTGACCCCACTCTGCACTTTAGTTGAGAATCGTTTTTTTTTTTTTTTTTTTTGTTTACCTCGCGCCGGCAGTCTACTATTTCTCTTCAGTTAGTTCAGAGATGTTCAATCCTAATCATTGACATTTTTCTAATTGCTCCTTTAAGGGTCGGTCAGCATGACATGGGTTGGGAGGGAGTATCGTACTAATCTCTTCGGAAGAAGCGCTTCGTATAATTATGATAGAACTTCACTTACAGGTAAGTTCGTTTAATCATTAATTATACTCGCGCTTCTTTCCTCGAGATTAGTACCTAGTAAATTATAAATTAATTTATTAAGACTTGTAGATGTTGAGAGTTGTAATCAGGAGAAAATAATGTCAATGATTTATATGTCATTCAGGTTATTATGACAATAAGTGGAATACATAATCAAATAATAATATTTATCACTATGACAAAATCTAGTAACAACAAAGCTTAATAACATAAGAACTTTGATGATGCTTCTCAATTATTATGGTTTAGAATTGCCCTAGCCAACGAATCATTATCAATGTGGAGAATAGGCCTATTATAAAACCTTGCAAATGTGTTAGAGTTGCCACTCCAACCAGCGATGTTGCGGATTGAGTCTATGGAAACACCGAGTGAGAGAGCGCGCGACGCCGCTGCATTTCGCGTGCTATGGGCGCTGAATAATGCAACGTCTATACCACTCTCATTCAAAGTACGCTTAATCCAGAGACTAAGACTCTGTGTGGAGACTGGATTATGAGGTTCATTTAAACCTAGCCAAAGGGTATCAGTTTTACGTATATATATCGACTTAGTTCTATTTATGTACGCAATCAAAGTCTTGGCAGGGCATATAGATTGATTAGAAATAAAAAATGGTAGCAGAAGCATTGGTTGCTTGACGCCTAACTC
Source organism: Lapara coniferarum (assembly GCA_949316025.1). Classification (NCBI taxonomy): domain Eukaryota; kingdom Metazoa; phylum Arthropoda; class Insecta; order Lepidoptera; family Sphingidae; genus Lapara; species Lapara coniferarum. Next base: position 17,330,875 of record OX438923.1, read on the forward strand.
TGAAGTTTTAATTTGATCTGGGATTTTTATCACAATATGATTATCTAAGAATTCTACATTTTTAATCAAAATTTTTGAAAGTGTTTGTATTCTGTGAGCAGTCGTCAGAGCAAGGAGTGTTACGGCTTTTCTTGATAATCGTTCTAATGATAGATTTTCATTTGGATACCAAGAACTTAACTTATCTAGTACAAGATTTGTATCCCAGGTGGCATTATACTTAGGTAGGGGATGACGAAGGCGAGACACACCTTTAAAAAATCTTTGTATTCTATCATCATTAGTAATACTTTTAAATTGCTAAGTTAGAAAATAAAGAACGGTTGGGACTGAAGCTGTATAAATGTCTATGGAGCTTGCTTGGCAAAAGGTTCACCACTTTTTTATACATACGTTGTATTGTTTTAACGAATTATTTAATAGGGAGGCCATCATAATATCTAATGACGAAGGTGGTATGCTGCGTCTGGATAGTGCTTCCCTGATAATACTCCTGCCACCAGGGTAAGTGACGACTGGATCCGACGTGAGCTATAATCAAAGATTATAGGGTTATCAAATGGTGAGAAGGTCACGGTTTCTGAAATGAGTAAAGATATGAAAAGAGGATACCATGGTTGCGTTGGCCAGAGGGGGACAATCATGATACCTTGCGCTTTATCTGAAATAATTTTCCTAAGAGTTTTAAGAATTATAGAAAATGGGGGAAAGGCGTAAAAATACAATGATGACCAGCAAACAGTGAAAGCGTTTATAGCACACGCGTCGGGATCTTTTTGCCAAGAGATATATGTCGAACATTTTTTATTTATTCGACTGGCAAATAAATCTATTTGAGGTCTACCAAAATGGAATTTTATGGTATTGAAAGCCTGATCCGATAACTCCCACTCTATGTCCGGGTGTACCTTTCGTGATTCTGCGTCGGCAACAATATTATCACGTGACATTATGTAAGACGCGAAAATGTAAAGCCTTCGCTTCTCACACCACTGCCAAATTTCTCGAGAGATTTGGGTGAGGTGAGGAAACTGAACCCCACCCATTCGATTGATGTAAGATATAGCAGTTGAGTTATCAATACGCATAAGAACTTGGCAGTTATAAAGGTTTTTAGCAAAAATCTTTAGTGCTATAAAAGCCGCTAATAATTCGAGATAACTTATATGTTGTGTTTTTTCATTATTTGACCACTGACCGCTTGCAGTCTCTCCGTTGCATGTTGCCCCCCATCCCGTAGTTGAGGCGTCAGAAAATATTACTGTGTTATAGTTATCAACCCTAATACGATGTGTCGTATCGTCTATATTGTTAAGCCACCAATGAATATCATCATGTATATTTGATGGGATATTCAAGTATTTATCATAATCGTTATGATCTTTTAAACTGAGGTATTTACAGCGTTCTAAACGTTTTGTATATACCCAACCATATTCAACGGCTGGGCATGCTGAGACTAATAAACCCACTAATTGTACAAATACTCTTATTTTACAGCGTTTAAGTTTCAAAAACTGTCGTAACTCTGCCTTAATTCGTATTTTTTTTTTTTTTTTCATTAGGCAATGATACCTCAAACCTATCCGAATTTATTATAACGCCCAGGAATTTACATCGAATGGAAGGCTTAAGGATGCTTTTTTCCATATTTATTATGAAACCTAAGGAAACAAGTAACTCCTTGGTAGTAATTACATTATTTTGGCAATCTGTAACTGTTTTTCCCAGAAGTAACCAATCGGCTAAATAAAGAGTAGATAGAAAACCAGCCGATCGTAATAATTTAGCAACTGGTTTCATTATTTTTGTAAAAATCAGGGGTGCTGTATTTAAACCAAATGGCAAGACGTTGAATTCGTATAACTTTTTATCGAACATAAAACGTAAATATTTCTTTGATTCTTTAGCAATACTGATTAAAAGGTACGCATCTTTTAAGTCTAAAGTTGACATAAAACAATTTGGAGTAATTAATTTTAAAGCTGTGCGTAAGTCTTCTAGTTTGAAGTGTTGTGTCGTAATGAATTTGTTTAAATTTTTTAAATTCAACATAAATCTCATATTCCCATTCGGTTTAGCGACTATGAATATGCTAGATATGAATTGTCCCTGACATGGTTGGCATTCAGATACGGCACCAACATCTAACAGATGATTAATAGACTTATAAAAGTTAGATCTTTCAGAATCAGAATATGCAGGGGACGGAGGTATTACAGTTTGGACGACTGGGGTGCTAAATTCGATTTTGTACCCTTTTATCCACGATAAAACAGTCTGATCAGTAGTGATAAGAGACCATTGTTTGTAAAAATTCGATAAACGTCCTGCATACTTTACCGTATCTATGGACGTCTCCTCTGAGAGTGCCGAGGAGCTGGCGCCTGGTGACGATATGACTGTCTCGATGAGTGTGCGGGCGGTGGCGGCGGAGGCGCCGGCCGCGTCCGATGTGCAGGCTCGTAATTCCTCGACGTGCTCGCTGCTGGGCCCGGCGGTCTGCGTGCCGGGGGAGCTCTGCGGTTTAAAGGCCTCGACATTCCAGGTTTAGAAGATCTCCCATGAGTATTCTTGTTTTCCGAATCTGGCTTAAGTTCTGCACCAGATTTTGTAACTGCTTTAGCCGACTTTAGTGTTTCGGACAACTGTTCGCCAAATAGGAAACAATCAATTTTGGTCTTTGTTAAGTGTTCTTTCATTTCCTTTTTTAATGAGAATAAGATAAAATTCCTCCTTGTATTAGAATCACTATGTTGTAAATCACAAAGTATGCGAATGGAGAGAAATAGTAGACTGCCGGCGCGAGGTAAACAAAAAAAAAAAAAAAAAAAACGATTCTCAACTAAAGTGCAGAGTGGGGTCACTTATATGCGGTACTACAAGTCTTAATAAATTAATTTATAATTTACTAGGTACTAATCTCGAGGAAAGAAGCGCGAGTATAATCTACTTTATTGTGTGCATATGTTTTTGTAAACAACTTTTAAGCAATCTTTGTGTACCGCGGTACTCGAGAACGTGGCATTTAATATTTTTGTGCTCCCTACATAAACAAATCAAGAAGGTAAGTGTGGTTGAGGTTATGTCCATTTTTACAAAAGTATTCTGCCACTCAACGCGATCGCATACGTTTTTGTACTAAACATTTTATTCCCGAACATATTGACCTAAAACTAAAATTAACACCTAATGCAATTCCTTAATAAACCTAGAAAGTTCAAATAAACAAAGAAACAGATTTGAAACTAGAAATTACACCTTCTAGTACTGAACCCTATATTAATTATAAAGCAGTTCGCCCTTCTGACGTTAATGAAAATCGTTCAATAGATCTAAGTTCTGAATTGACTAGCACCATAATATCAACTCAACTCTCTCCTAATACACCACACAATAGATAATTTCTTGCAACATGTATTGCCCCATTCACATCAACCACCACTGCTTTATGTAATAATCAAAAATTAAAAACCTTTGGCAATGCCATGTAAATCTCGAATTAATTCTCTCCTAAGCAATATACTTTGCCTGCCTTGGATAAACCCATAATAGACAGGCAACGCACATTGATGTTTGATGAGATGACCATTAAAAGCACTTATATTTCAATTTCTTTACTGCTGTTATTGAGCGTTTTGATGATTTTGGTTCTGCTTAACATACAAACAACAGCATGTTACAATGTAGCAAATAAAACCTTAGATTTATGTTAAGGAGTTTGTTTACTGCTTAGAAAATTCCAATTGCATTTTATATTGCTCGAGATAAGAGTTAAAACATTTGATTTAAAGAATGTTATTAATGAAATAGGATTTGCAGTTTTAAATCTGGATTTATAGTAAAAGCTACACTCTAGTGTACATACAGTACTATCAGTGACCAAGGTTCTGCCAATATTGCTGCTATTAGGTCATTAATATCGAATTCTAATGCTAAATCATCTGTAATCATCAAATGATATCTGCTATAAAATCGCCCCCAACCAATTATACCATATTTATGATGTACTTTATTTATTGAAATATTTTCACAATAATTTTCAGAAAAAGAATCTTCTTGGCAACCAAAGTGCAAAGTGAGAGTATAATGAGACTCTACAAAGTAGATGACTTTGGTGGCAGAACAAGAAGCACTAAACTGACTGAGGAACATATAAATATGATAAAATGAAGGTAAATATATATATATATATACACACTATTATATTATAGTTCTCTTTATAAACTCTTGACTGACTGACAAAAGATGTGCAATGGGAACATATTTGATTCCATATGTAAACAGATTTCAATAATATTTACTAAGATTTTGGATGTCGAAAAGGTAAAACCTGTAAATCCAGAGTAAATCAACCATCCAAGCGTTGAGAGATTAACATACCTACATCCAAAATATCATTAAAATTGGCTTAACAGTTCGAGAAACCAATTAGCCCTCGCATGCCGGGAGCTTGGATCCACGCTCAAAAAAAGTGTTCAAACTCTGCCGGTAGCATGGATCCACGCTCGGGCCGATTTCTGCAAAATGTATGAAAACTGAACATCTGCAGGTTGTTTCTTTTTAGCTTATTTTTTGTTTCCATTGGATGCAAATCATAATCATATTATTAGAATTAAGAAAAGCGGCCGCCATTTTGAACTTCTTTGTTTTGAAGTCGATTGACCTCAAAATCGATACCTGGACATGGCTTTAAGTACAAAAGACGGATCCAATGTTAGAATTGAAAAAAGTGGCCACCATTTTAAATTTCTTTGTTTTAAGGCCAATCGACCTCAAAATCGATATCTGGGCAGGCCTTTAGGCACCAAAGACGGATCCAATGTTAGAATTGAAAAAAGTGGGCACCATTTTGAATTTCTTCAGGTTAAGGCCATTCGACCTCAAAATCGATATCTGGGCAGGCCTTTAGGCACCACAGACGGATCCAATGTTAGAATTGAAAAAGTGGCCGCCATTTTGAATTTCTTTGTGTTGAGGCCAATCGACCTCAAAATCGATATCTGGGCAGGCCTTTAGGCACCAAAGACGGATTCAATGTTAGAATAAAAAAAAGTGGCCTTCATTTTGAATTTCTTTGTTTTAAGGCCAATCGACCTCAAAATCGATATCTGGGCAAGCCTGTAGGTACAAAAAACGGATCCAATGTTAGAATTGAAAAAAGTGGGCGCCATTTTGAATTTCTTAGGGCTAAGGCCATTCGACCTCAAAATCGATATCTGGGCAGGCCTTTAGGCACCAAAGTCGGATCCAATGTTTTTTTTTTTTTTTTTTGTCCCTGACATTACTCTTTCTAGCCTGACGAGGGTCGGCTTATGAAAGAACACCGGTCTTTTGGGTGAGTGCAGAAGGCGCTCGCAACCCTTAAGATCCAATGTTAGAATTGAAAAAGTGGCCACCATTTTGAATTTCTTTGTTTTAAGGCCAATTGACCTAAAAATCGATACTGTGCATGCCATTGGCAGTAAAAGTTATATTTAATGTTAGACTTAAGAAAAGTGGTCCCCATTTGAACTTCTTTGTTTTAAGACTCATTGGATTTAAGATAGATATTTAGGCTTGTCTTTAGCCAAATAGAATAAATCTAGGTTGGAATTTTAAGAACTGCATTCCATGTTGAATGTTCTTGTTTTAAGGGCTATTGGTTTTAAAATCAAAATCCGCTGGACATGGCCACAAACAATAGTAGGTAGTAGGTTTTAATTATAGAACATTTGAATAATGTAACCACCAACAATGCTTATTCAATTCTCTTCAATAACGATATCGCACCTTTGTTATGTCGCAAAATAAAGAATTGAAGAAGAAAGGAGTGGCCCGTGGCAGCAAACAGCAAATAAAGTAAATTCTTCTGTGAAAGCGTCGCGTAGTAGAAATTATCTTACTATATTTGTCTTCCCCCATATCGTTATGCCCTGTTGGGTGGCCATTCAATTACTGTATCTTTTTTTTTTAATTTACCCCCTTCACCAGACTTAAAAGGTTGATTACCTTATTAATTTTTTAAAGAATTAAATTTTGATGTGATTGAGTGCTTAAATTAGTAAAATTACTACCTCGATTTATTCTATTTGGCTAAAGACAAGCCCAAATATCGATCTTAAATCCAGTCAGTCTTAAAACAAAGAAGTTCAAAATGGCGACCACTTTTCTTGAGTCTAACATTAGATCTGTTTTTTTACTATGGATGGCATGTCTAAGTATCCATTTTGACTTCAACTGTCCTTAAAACAAAGAAATTCGAAATGGTGGCCACTTTTTCAATTCTAACATTGGATCCGTCTTTTATACCTAAAGGCCTGTCCAGATATCGATTTTGAGGTCGATTGGCCTTAAAACAAAGAAATTCAAAATGGCGGCCACTTTTTCAATTCTAACATTGGATCCGTCTTTTGTACCTACCGGCCTGCCCAGATATCGATTTTGAGGTCGATCGGACCGGTGACAGCTGTCAAACACGCGATATGTGTGTGATGACGCGCCTTATGTGTGTGCGTGTAGGTCGATTTTCGCTTGTTGACAGATCACGCGTACCGGGCCAATGTGACCGACCGGGCCTGAAGCGTTAAAACGATGAGAAATTCAAAATGGCGGCTATTTTTCTCAAATCAAGCCTTGGATCCGTCGTTTGTAACCAAAGATATGCCCATATTTCGATTTTGAGGTCAATCAGCCTCAAAACAAAGAAATTCAAAATGGCGCCCGTCTATGCCAAATCTTACAATGTTTCTGAATATTTTAGTGACCATTGATCCATGATAAATAAGTAAAAAAATAATTTCTAAATTCGTACTGAATGAATTTTATGGTGTATAAATTGGAACATACTTTACTCCTAAAATCATATTTTTTCAAATGTATGGGCGGCACGCAAGCGTCTTTTATGCAAACTGAGCCCGGCATTCCAGGGGTTAAATACCCAAGTAAATACAACACCTCTCAGGAATTTCTAAAAAAAACATTCTTGTCTTATTGAAAATAACACTTCACAATTAACAATCTCAAACAAATGTAAAATACAAATGTGTAACTAAAGAACAAATTATTGATCAAAAACTCAGAAACCATAAAAAGAATTTTGACGAAAATATTTCGTATTGATGAATGATTTTTGATATGACGCTAGCAGTGGTATGAAGCATAGTATAGCATAGCTTCTCTAATTGGAAGCTTCATTACTCCTGAGTGCTATAGGCTTTTTTTTATACCAAAAATTTTTTTTTTATTCCAGAAAATTTTTTTCACGCGGGCGGTACATGATAAACTCAGTACCAAATTATCTTTTACTAGCTTTTGCCCGCGGCTCCGCCCGCGTTATAAAGTTTTTCCGGGATAAAAGTCCCGCTTTATGTTTTCCCGGGATAAAAAGTAGCCTATGTGTTAATCCAGGACATGATCTACCCGTGTGCCAAATTTCATCGAAATCCGTTTAGTAGTTTTTGCGTGAAAGAGGAACAAACATCAATACATCCAAACATCCAAACATCCAAACCTCCAAACATCCAAACATCCATACATTCTTACAAACTTTCGCCTTTATAATATTAGTAGGATTTGTGAAAGTACTGCTTGTTTAATATAGATCCCACCAAAAACATCAATGTAATAAAGGAGAGCCAAGTTCAATACAAAAATTATGCTTGGCTGTGGGCTTCGCCGCAAGAAGAATGGAGATCTAAATGAGTAAGTTTTATGCAAAATCCAAATATGTATTTCTAGGAACAAAATAACATTATGAACAAGTATTAAACTCTATTTCTTTGCTTTATTGGATACCTATCACAATTGCTGTTATTTAAAAATGTGAGATCTTAAAGTAAGTTACATTTGACTTAGCCAGTTTTCATTACATCAGTAATTTATAAAGTTATTCAACATACTATATATATTTAAATCTGATAAAAACTGGCCAAGTCAAATCTAACCTACTTTAAGATCTCACATTTTTAAATAACAGCAATTGTTATAGGTATCCAATAAAGCAAAGAAATAGAGTTTAATACTTGTTCATAATGTTATTTGGTTCCTATTAGATATTTGGATTTTGCATAAAACTTGTCACTCATTTAGATCTCCATTCTTTTTCCCACAGCCAAGCATAATTATTAATTAAGCTGAACTTGGCTCTCCTTTTTTACATTTATGTTTTTGGTAGGATATCATTACTTTTTGTAAAGAAAACTAGGCAGGTATTGAATTATGTGGTGCCGCGCGCCGTCGACGACACACCATCGCGTTGGCCGGTTGTTTAGCGCGTATTACAAGTTTTTTGTATGGGGACACTACTTATTTTTTGACTTAATTTTATTTTTATATTTCTGTTACATAACAAATATAACAATACACATTATATTGGGATATTTTCAAATATTTGCTTGTATCGGTTCCAACGCTACAATTATTTTTTATTTTTTTTGTATGGGGACCCCCCCACTTTTAACTTTTTTTTATTTGTATATTTTTTCCTACGCTTACACGCAATTACCGAGCTGGATTCCAAATTTCATCCTTCTAGGTCATCTGGAAGTAGGTTAGGTTTAGGTACTATATGTCAGTCAGTCAGTCTTAAAATTTACGACTTTTGAACCTTCATATCTTTATCACCGTTTGAGCTAGCTTTATGAAATTTGGGCTTCTAGATGTCCTTATGGATATAATTAGACATACGTAGTTTTATGTGTTTGCGTTAAATAGGTTTTGAGATATAGAAGGGTGAAAAGTGGCACCAAGTGGTCCGTGTAATATTACACTAGGCGCTGGCTAGCCAGTTCCTTTGGTTGAACTTGGCTTGACACGCTGCCGCGTGTCTAGATTTGTTTGGGCCATTTCATAAAATACTCTTAAGCTCATAACAGATTATAAGTATAATCTTACTAAGACTTAAAATAGTTTATTTATTATAATAAACTAATATATTATTTATACAATGTAAATTTCAGGTCTGATTTGCAGCCCCAATTTTTAGCAGGCAAGTGGCTTCATCACTAGAAGTTCACATGAAGTCTCTGCTGTTTTTCCAGGATCATGATTACTTAAGTGTAAATTCAAACGTTGATAATGGTTTATTCACAGCAGAAATTATTCTTTTTATAAATAATTTGTTTGACAGTTTAAATGGATTTGGCCATTATGGTAATAAGTTAAAACATGCTCTTTCATGTAATCCATTTCATGTAATAATAGTTCATACACTGAAAATCTTCATAATAATGAAACTAACTTCACAGAGTCTTAACACTTCAATGAAACTAACCTCACGAAAATATATTCGAACATAAGGCTATACCATATATTGCTGGTGCAGTTTGTCGTTTTCTGATGTCCAACTTGAACTGCAAAGATTATGATGATTGTACAAATGCATTATTATCTCAGAGTGAGTCATTTCACGAATTAATTCATTTAAAAGAGTATAGCTCTAATATAGATAAGTTATATTATCCTTCTAGTAATTTTAGTAGAGTAGTAGTTCTGGCAAAGTATTTATATTATTGATAAGATGATGCGATCTATTTGCAATGTTTACGTTTATTCAGATTTAATAGGAACTTTACAAAAAAAAAAAAATTACAATGGTATAATTGTAATATACATAAAACAGCTCTCATTAAAGCTTTTTGGCTATATACAATTAGAGTTCCAAGTTAAGCTATGGTGTATTTGAATAATCAAATAAACAATATGATTTGAGGCCTCAAGACATAAAAATGCAAAATCCGAGAAAAAGTCACAAAAGGATTGACTTATAGTTTAGGATGAAGGTGAAGTACCTAGTCTCTTTTTAATTTATTTAATAGTAGTGTGTTATTGCTCCATACTATTTTGTCTACAACTATTATGATGGATGCAAGTAAAATTGTTCTTATTTAAAGTGTAATAGCTATATTTTTGTGGTTTTAGTTATCATGCATACTAAATAGTAGCTCAACTGTGGCTCCTTGTATTGTGTAAAAAATCATAATTGTAGTCTTCTTTATTATGAACCTTTTGTTTACTTTAAGCATAAATTATTTAAAATCCATGATTTAAGATAGGGCGATGGACTCCCCCCCCCCCCACATCATGGGACCGAAACGCATGGAAAAAAGTAGGTGCACTAGTTGCGCCCTCTGCCTACCCCTTCAGGGGTAATGGATTTCTTACACTGATGCTTGCAAATTCATAAATAAGTAATAACTAAAATGAACCTACTAGATAATTGTTGATTTAGTAGTCATATTACTACAAAATAATAGTATTTATTTGAGTGCTCAGCAGTGAGCAGTATATAACAGAGGGCTGGTATGGTGTGGTTCCATAATTGTTCACATTTAATTGATATACCAATGTGCAGAAACAGTAATTTTACCTTTTATTTGAATGTTGTGTTTTCGTTATAGTGTACCCAACATTTTCTGATTTTTGTAGCCTTTTTACTTCCATAATATTGCAAAATATAACATTATACACATAATGCTTTTCGGGAGGCGATAATAATGTATAATTATTTTTAAGTTTAGTTAAACATCTTATGTTTTTAAATTAAGGGCGCTTTTACAATTTTGCGCAGCGCAGTTTTTTTTTGTTATTGCTGTATGCCGTGTATTGCGTGCGACTTCGGCGCAACCAAGATAGATATATATATATTACCACCTTTATTTTGTGAAATAAAAATAATGACATCAATTTAAATTGTATTACGTGCGAGTATATTGCGTGTGGCATCGTTTCAACCAAATGTATACTATATTTATTATTATGCTAGCTTTTGCCCGCGGCTCCGCCCGCTTTAAAAAGTTTTTCCGGGATAAAAGTCCCGCTTTATATTTTCCCGGGATAAAAGTAGCCTATGTGTTAATCCAGGATATGATCTACCCGCGTGCCAAATTTCATCGAAATCCGTTCAGTAATTTTAGCGTGAATGCGGAACAAACATCCATACATTCTTACAAACTTTCGCCTTTATAATATTAGTAGGATAGTAGGATTTCATAAAATGAAAATTATAAAATTATTAGTCGCAGTTTAAGGAAGTGTTAAGTTTTATTTCGGTATGAATATTTTGTCAATGTGATGTAAAGCTCCAGACCGAAGCCATTTTGACCGAAAACTAAAGTGTAAAAAAATTGTTTTTACCGTTTATATATCAATTATAATATGTTTTTTTTCTGTGCTACTATATAAGAACATGGTGTCAATAGTGACAGAATATTGTTTTTGATGGCTTATATTTAACAGAATTTGCAAATTGGAGCTTCCAAGTAGGGTGTCTTGTGTATTTCACTAAAACACACACCGAGAGAATGAAGATTTTTAAATAAAAAAGTAGATTACCAAAAAATGGCTCTATTATTATTTAAGAAGATGAAATGAAGAATATTTTTGGTATAATAGTTATCATATGCATGAAGCCAATGCATCACGTTTGAACGACAAAAACCTTACAAACAGACATCATTCTGTGAAAGCACCCTTAACCTTTGTACAAATAAATAGTTTTTTTTGTTTCCAGAATTGGACGTATTTTTAATAGTTTTTAATACTTATTGTGTTGTCATTAATGTGTATCCACCATTTTCTGATTATTGGTAACATTTTAACTTACAAATATGCCATTACATAATACTGCAAAATATAACATTTTATGCATGGAATGCTTTTTGCCAGACAGCAATTGCTCAATGTGTATTTGATTATTCTTATGTTTAGTTAATCATGTTATGGTAAAATGTATTTTTGAGTGTATTCAAAATTCATATTTCTCTTATTCACATTCATATTTTTTATATTTCTATTAATTAAGAGCAAAAATTGCAATATTGTTTTTTTATTTCATATATTTGTAAACATGTAGAGTAGAATATTATATAGAGTATCTATTTTTTTTTTGTAGCATTATTATAATACTAAATTGTTCTGATTAAAATTATCTTGTTAATATAGGCGAATGCACGCTATACACAGTTTATTTACTTATTAACTATTTATTTAGTTTTATAGAAGACTGAAGGATTATTTTGTTGCGTTTGCTATTAATTCATATCGACCGAAATTTACAATAAATTTGAATGTAGGCGTATGTCACTGTGAATGTATCATTCATTATTATCAGAATTTTGTTCTTTATAGTACATAATTAATCCGCTTCACTTGAACGTTATCCTATTGTTACGAAGATGTGCGTGCACGAGCTTATATAACCATTAGTGACTTTGTTTACGAGAGACTGGAAAAAAATTGATGACGCAAAAACTAAGCCCGGAGATTCTTTCTGCCTTTCTTCTACGGGTCGTCATCCTTAGGGTAGCTACAGAAAGACTGATAGGCTAGCTAGGTTAGGGCCTATATCGTTTAAACCGGTGGGCACAGGGCAACGCGTTCTTGATATTATTTTATTACCCGACTGCCTTTTTTCCCTGTCCTGCCAACTTGAACTGGCTTTTTTCAGGTTATTAACATTGTGCTTTGCTTTTTTATAGTTACTAACATTGTGTTTTGCTTTTCTTTTCGTGGTTATTTAAATAACTCTCATTTTGAATATCAATACCTATTCATATATATTTTATATGCCAGCCATAGCTGTCTCCTTTCATATTTTTGTGCTTTTCGTGTAATGTAATTCGCAATTTAGAATTTATTTTATGGTTTCATTGTAATAGTAAAGAAATTTATTTTGTTACGAAAATGCAATATTTGAAGTAATTATAGAACTGCTAAAATTACATGTGAATTTCGCGGGCTTACGGTTGATTCGAAAATTATTGTAAATAGGACGTGAAAATAAAATTACAAGAAATACGATAAAAATAAATGAATTAACTCTACTATTTAGTTTTATTTTATTTAAAGAAATCCAGAATTAAAGTAACATTCAAACTGCGCTTTCGCCGTATACTCACTGTAGGAAACCGATAAATTATCGGTTTTAGTATGAACCCGACCTTAAAGTCATCCCTATTTTTTTTAATGATCGGTAGTGTCAGATATTTACCGATTACCGCAACGGCACATCCCTAGGGCGGCGGCCATATTTTCTTTTATACATAACCTCCGTGCGAAAGAGAACGGAGCACTTGAAAGTTTAATTCACAAAGGAAAGAAAGAAAGGTCCAACTACGGATATGAATGAAATGTATAATAGACTATAGATATAAAATTTATGCATGTAGGTGTTTCCTTATCGTGTTAAAACATATGTATGAAGTTAACCGTCTCTCTTGTTTATTTGTCTCTGGTCTCTCTTGTTTATTTGTCTCTGGTCGTCCGCTTCACCTAGCGACATGATTGTACGCGCGCCTCCGAACCTTACTATCTATATACATGTAACCTGCACAGTTGCTAATTATATTATGTACACCATTGTATTATACCCTGTGTAAAGAGACAAGTATACATCTGTTCCCCGAGAGTTTCTCTTGTTTAATTTATATGAGTAACCCCCTCATAACTTGTTTTTTTTAATTTTTATTTAATGTATTGAGTTACGTCAAAACTCATAGAACAAACATTGTTGTTTAAGATGTTAGCTATCTAGTCCTGCGAGGTTGCTGGTGTTTTTCAAATAACCCTGTATAGGGTGAATGTCTAAAATCGAACCTGTCGAGTTAGACAAAAAAAAAACACTGTGTCCTTACATCATTCAATAGCGTCGCTAATAAGGATTAAATTCTTGTAAGTAATGACATACGTTAAACTAAAGGAAGGAGCTCATTTCCAACAAATTCTCCGAGAAATGGTTATTTATTAACCTTCATCAAGAAATTCTTTGCAGACCGTCTTGGAGGAATAAAAAAATAAACAAACATAATCAATTATATTGTAATGCTGAATACAGTACATTGTTGGAAATGTTGAATCTAGCCATGTATTGACAACATTGACCATCATTACTAATCTATACTAATATTATAAAGCTGAAGAGTTTGTTTGTTTGTGTGTTTGTTTGTTTGTTTGAACGCGCTAATCTCTAATCTCCTTCCTACGACTTAGGGTCCTTCAAGCGGAGCGTGAAGAAGCAATTAAGCAGGCCGGCATAACTGTGCCGACCGACCAGGGATCTTAATCTTTTGCCGGTCGACATAACTTTTTGGGCTTCACTACATTTACCATCAGATGCAGTGAAGCCACTTTGTCGAGCCTTCTATAAAAAAAAAAAAAAAAAAATCTCAGTAACTACTGATTCGAATTGAAAAATTCTTCTTGTGTTGAATAGACCATTTATCGAGGAAGGCTTTAGGCTATATAACATCACGATGCAACTATTAGGAGCGAATAAATAATGGAAAATGTAAAAAAAGCGGGGAAAATTATTCATCCTTGAGGGCTTCCATTGCGTGCGCTGCGAAAACGGTTCAAGATACCAAAAATATATGTATGAAAGAATTATTCCTCTTGAAATTATCTAAAAAAATGTCCGCGACAGTATGTGTCTATCTTTTAAGATTAACTCACTAGAACCGTTTTTATGGTAATCAAATTTGGTCGAAATTAATGCATTATTTGTTAAGAGTTGTATCAACGTAATAATATTAATCTTAATCCAGTGAATATATATACGGTACATACACCAAAATAATTTTTTTTTTTCAGTTTTTGTCTGTCTGTTCCGTATGTCATTACTTACTAGAATTTGATCCTTAGTAGTGATACAGTGATATAATGATGTATGTAAATATACAGTTTTTTTATCAAAATAAACGGGTTCGGTTCCTGGCTAGGAATATTGATTTTTCAAAAATACAATCATACAAGTTTAGTTTTCATCAAATGGGCCACAAGATTCCTTTGATCATGTGTCGCTATTCCTCAAAGTATCCGATTTCGCCATCCACGCCGACTTGAAAAATTCACTCTATATAATTATTTTTGTTAGTGCTATCATTATTAAACATATAATTCAAAGATTTTTGTAAATGTTCCTTCACGAAACGCTTTTATGAAGATTTTAAAATAAGGTGGGCCATCAAGGGTAAAGACCTACTAGTATGAAATGTTCACCTTTGTTACCTCTATGATTTATTATGTGTAATGTGTGCAAGGTGAGAAATAAAAGTCCAAATAATTTATTTATTTTTTATTAGTCGGGTCAAAACTTACACAACGATCACTCAATAAATAAGAAATCGCTCGGTATAAAGTTCCCAGCGTCGCCCGCGCGACGCCTCGCCGCACGCTTCAGGGGTAGGCAGGTACCTAACTACCTACTGCCTGCACACCAGCTCGACGCCACAACTCACTCATGCGTTAGTACTGTGCCACTGTGCGCAAATATTTTACAACTTTTGCTACATTCGGCACTTGAAGATGGACTGATGCTTTTTTGATAAGACTTAAAATTATTGACGTAGAAAACATAATAGGGGTATTGAAAAATTTGATGACTACTCAATTTTATATTTTGTTGCATTCATTATTTTGGTAACTGTCTCAATTTAAGGTGTCGTTAAGTATTTGTAAATGGATTCAAATAAAATTGATTTGTAATAGACATTAGGTTACCTTGCTCTGGCTAATTCTAAAGTCACATGGTGGTGTGCAGAGTTCAAGGTTCATAGCATATGAGTAATGCGCGGCGGGACACAGTACACGCAGGAATAGTCGCGTCAGTGGCGCCGCAGCGTCACCCAGCAACACGCAGTAACACGCAACAACACGCAGCAACACGCATCAGACACGCTGCAGACACCCCGCGGCGGAGAGGCGTCGCGCCGCAGCCCAGCTCGCTCCACTTTCGTACAAAAATAGATTCGCCGCTCTGATTCGCTAGCCTAGAGGGAGACCGGGCCGCGACTAAAGTATGATATGAGTCTACGCTCGGAGCACCATGACACGTGACACGTGAGTACAGACAGGTCTGCCCGGTCCAGTCTTGCGGGTGAGCGGCGGCACGCGGCCGCCACCAATGTGTTCCCTATCTACGTTATAATCTAACGCTTACGAGCGAGGAGTCGGAAAATGTACAAAATTATAATCCAATGTTTACATTATACGATATAAGAATAGTTTGTTGATAGACGGTAGGCACGTTATTTTGTTATAAAATTATCTAAATTGCGACCACTGCGCGAAGGGGATCGTTACATGCTTACAAAATCATTTTTTTTTATAAATTTTGATCTTGTCTAAATGAGACAAGCTGCATGCACAAACGCCGCACTATGTACATGGTACAGCGCGGCGCGACACGACCGGCACGCCGCCGTTTCGGAATTGTGCCTTCTATATTATTCAGTATACATAATATTATATTATGTGGGTGTAGGTCCTGAAGTCAACTGCCAGTATTATATTACGCTAAAAAATATGTACAAGTATATAAAATAATGATGTATTTACAACGTGAATCGTTTGCGAGGGAAACGGCATAACGGCACTGACACGTCTCGCATACGTTCGATAACTCGGCAAGACATCGACCACATTTCACTTCACCGTACACTGCTGACTGCTCCTGCACTCGCGCAGTCGGACGATCGCGTTTATCACATTTCATCCAAACAACTAACATGGTTCGTTGCATTTCTCACTACATTGTCATTTTACGCGCACACTATTGTGAACACTGTCAGGCTTGGTCCACCGATGACACTCGAACATCGCAGGCAAGATTCAGACAGTTTCATGACGAAGTTCCGCCTGCTGGCGGCGGAGGCGGAGGCGGAGGCGGCGGCTAGAGCCCGCGCGCCGCTCGGCGAGGACAGGCGGGCGGCTCACGGGCCGCGCGCCGCCGTCACACGTCGGTGTGGCGCGCGGGGTGCGCGGGGAGGGGCGGCGAGTCCGTCTCCGCGTCAGACTCCTCGATCTCGCACAGGTGAGCCGACAGCTCACTGCACGAGCCCGCTTCGTCGCCGCCCAGCAGCGAGTTACGTTCCTCTGTTGACACAAACGGATGATTAGAACTGTTTATTAGTAGCTAACAATTAGAGATTTGGTAGATGTACACTCAGTACTCACCCAGCATAGTTATGAGACTAGCCGCGTCAGGCTCTCGGAGCGACCGCGCCCGCAGCGGCTCCGAGTCTGACGAGGCGCGCGGTAGATACGTGTCCGGATGTACCAAGTACGTCGACGCTGAAACCAAATGCACCATGTAAAGTATACACTTTCAATGTCGACGATGATCTTTATATTTTTGAGTCCAAACTTACGATCTGGACGTTCAGAGTCGGGGTCGTCCGGCGCCGAATCGGTGTCTAATGTCGGACGAGACAGACGCAGGGCGCGGCGCGGAGGCGGGGTGGCGGGCGGCGACGGGGGTGACGCCGGCGACGACGAGTCGGGTCGCTCGGAGCCCGCCACCTCGCTGATGCCGGGCAGGGCGCCGCCTCCACCGCACCAGTCAGAGCAGTCCCAGTGGTAGCCGCCTACCAGGTGTGGTGACCGCGGTCGGCCCCGTTGTCTACTGCCCTTTAAATCTGTAGGCGGATGCATATCGTCATATTGATGTTGCTCACGGTCATCGCGTCCCACTAGTTCGAAGCAACACTCACCATTGTAAATTTTATTGTCGACAAAAGTGTGCAAATGCATCTGTTCGGACCACGGCTTACGGTCGACAACGTCGATATTGAGATTCCGTCGGTAGTCTGGCGGGATGCCCTCGAGTTCATCACCGGCCGAACCGTAGCTGCGTAGAGTGTCGACGTTGTTGAGCGGCGGCGGGTCGGCGCAAGAGGAGGGCCGCTCGCGTCGCACGGCCTCCAGGTTGGAGAGCTTCTCGGCACGCGGCGGCAGTTTCTCAGTGGCGCGGCTGTTGAGCGGCTCGGCCTCGGCGGGCTTGTGGCGCGGCGAGTGGCGACCGCGGCGGCACAGCGCGAGCGGCACGACCACCGCCGCCAGCAGCAGCAGCAGCAGCGCGCCGCCGCCCGCCACCAGCGGCCAGCGCTCCGCACACGCCCAGCGCCACGCCGAGCCCAGCGCCCGCGCGCCCGCGCCACCCGCGCCGCCCGCCACCACCGCGTCAGAATACAGCGGGTTGCCACAGTTCATTCCTGAAATATCACATTCACTTTCGTTTATTGAGTACGCTTAAATATTCATATATTTCTTATGTACAAAATTACAACTCATATTATACTTTATTCGCACAGTCGGCTTTCGGGTACCAGATTACTCTGTGACGAAATCTATGGAATTAAATAAAACGGACCTGTTTTGTCAGGCGGGCACAGACAGCGGAAGGATCCCGGTTCGTTGAGGCAGGTGGCACCGTTGAGGCACGGCTCGCCGGCGCACTCGTCCACGTCGAACTCGCAGCGCGGCCCGTAGTACCCGCGGCACCGACACGACGGGCCCCAGTCGCCCTCCTCGCACGCGCCGCCGTGCGCGCACACGCCCGCCGCGCACCACCGCCCGCGCTCGCAGCGCTCGCCCGTCAGCCCGCGCGCGCATGCGCACCGGAACCCGCCGCCCGCCGCCTCCACCGCCTCCACCGCCCCCACCGCCGCCGAGCACGACCCGCCGTGCAGGCACGGCTGCGACGCGCACGGGTCCGTGTCCACCTCGCAGCGACGCCCCGCGAAGCGCGCGTGACACGCGCACGCGAAGCCCTCCCCCTCACCCTCGCCCTCGAGCAGTGCGGCGGCGTCGCGACACGTGCCGCCGTTCATGCACGGGTAGGAGGCGCACGGCGTGGGCGGCGCCAGCGGGGCACATTCGGCGCCGGAGCGCACGCGCACGCGCCGCGATAGTTGCGCTCGACCGTCACGAGACGTGCCACTCTCCTCCAGGGGCAGATCTACACCGCCCAGCTTCAAATCAGCCATACAACCCTCAAATCCATACGTCACCTATTCAAGTGAATAAAAAACATTGGTATTAGAACAAATCAAAGCTCGTGCAAAATTTCAAGATACTATGATTTAAGATCAAAGAACTCACCTGTTCAGCGGCAAAAGCATGCGCGTGCCGTAAAAGCGTCGCACCGAATAATAGACGGTCGGCTCTGGCGTCCAGTACAGCGGCCGGCGGGGGCGTTTGCGCGTGCGCGCTGCGTCGGTCGACGGTGAGGCGCATCGCGGCGCCGCGACGCTCCAGCCGCGCCTCATGCCACGCACCGTCCGCCACCGGCACGGCGGCTCTCACCATTGCCGGACCGGATCCCAACTCCATTCTGAATTGCAGGTATCCTTCGGCGACTTCCAATACCGCATAATCGATACGTCCAGAAGCAGCCATCAGTGTGCCGCGCTCGCGTCTCGTGCGGAACCGCAGCGCCAGCACGAGTTCGTCGTCCGGCACGCGCGCCCCGTCGACGGCACCGCGCTCCACCCGGTACGCGAGGTACCCGTCGCCGAGGAACTGCACCACCGTGGGCGCGTGACAATCGGTGCACTCGCCGACGTCGAGTTCGCATCGCTCGCCACCAAAGCCGGCGTTACAAGCGCACTCGGCGGTGAGGCGGTGCGGCGGCGCCACGAAGGCGACGACGTCGGTGGCCACGACGCGCGCCTTACCCTCTGTGACGCGCACGCGCTCCACGCAGGCGCCGCGGCCGCAGCCGGCGCCGCACGCGACACGCACGAGCGCCTCCACCACGAGCCGCGCGCGCTCCTCCACGCGCTCGAGGTGTGCGTGCAGCTGACGCCGCAGCGCGTCCGCTGGTAGGAACCCTCCGCCGATGCGCACCGCGAACGCCACGTCTAGATCTTGTGCTATTTGGCGGCGGGTCCGGGTGGCCGTGTGTCTCCCGTTCTCCGAGCCGTCATCGGAAGGCTGTACGCTGACGATGACCACGTCGCTTGGCTCGCGATCAGTTGCCTCGGCAACCGCTCTCACGAATCCTTTACGATGACTGAGCACGAAGCTGCGTTCGGTGACTTCCCGGAAACGGATCACCACTGCGCGGGCCAGCATCTCGTCCGAAATGAGAGAGACGGTGATACGCACGATTGCGAAGCTGATGAATTTGCCATCTCCGACAGTAACGTTGAGTCGATAGTCGCCGACGTCAAGACGTGGAGCCGCGCGCAGCGTGCCGTCGTTCGCGTCAATCTCGAACAAGTCCGTGGGTGGGTAGGGAGCGCCGTCCACCGGCGCGATCCTATAAGATAGCGTGTCGTAGGCGTCGCGGTCGGAAGCGAATACACGTCCAATAACGCCACCCGGGAATTCATCCAGATACGAGTTGACAATGATTTCTAGCGGTGTCACTATAGGCGGGTACTGTGACTCTTCGATAACTCTGATGTAGACCCATGCGTCGGAGTAGAGCGGAGGAGTTCCGTTGTCGAATACTCTAATTTGTAGGGCATATCGATCCTTAATTCGATGATTGAATCTCGTCGCCGAGCGCAGAGATCCGTCCTGTTCGAGACGGAACGCCCCCATTTCGTTACCAGATTGAAAGTCAAAAGTGAACGGTGCTGCGTTTGGCGACGCATCAGCATCCTCCACCACAAATTTGAGAATGGTGTGTCCGAGTGGTCGGTCTTCTTGCACGACGGCAGTGTAATTGGTTTGTGCGAACATGGGTGGATTGTCATTGGCGTCGAGCACCTCGATGTTGACGCGTGTGGTAGAGTCGAGTGCAGGCACGCCGCGGTCTCTGGCTCGCAGCTCCAGCACGTACGCCGCCGTCGCCTCGCGGTCCAGCGGCGCCGCCACCGACAGGTACCCGGTGTCCGCGTCCAGCGCGAACCGGCCGGACCGGTCGCCGCGCACCACCGAGTACGTCACGCGCCCGTTCGCGCCGGAGTCAGCGTCGTCCGCTATCACTTGCAGCACGCGCGTACCGACCGCAGCGTCCTCACGTACGCGCGCTAAGTATGATGCTTGACCAAAGTTTGGCGCGTTGTCATTACTATCCACGATAGTTACGTTCACTGTTGCCAGATCACTGAGCGGAGGGGAGCCACCATCGATAGCCTGTACGGTCAGCAGATATTCTTTTCGCCGTTCATAGTCGAGCGGTCGCGCCACAGTGAGCGCGCCGGTCGCGCGATCGAGAGCGAAGTCGTCGCGGTCGTCGCCGGCCACGATGGAGTAGTAGACGTCCGCATTGACGCCGGCGTCGCGCGAGGTGGCCCGCACGCGCAGCACCTCGGTGCCGGGCGCGTCGATCTCGGGCACGGTGGCGCGGTACTGGTGGAACTCAAACTCGGGCGGGTTGTCGTTGACGTCGGCGACGGTGAGGCGCAGCGTGGCGGTGGCGGAGCGCGGCGGACGGCCGGCGTCGGTGGCGACCACGACGAGGCGGTGCTCGGCTTGTGTCTCGCGGTCGAGGGCGGCGCGGAGAGTGATGATGCCGCTGTCGGCCGCCAGCGCGAAGGCGCCGCCGCCCTCCTCTGCCAGCGAGTAGCTCACGAGCCGGTTGTCGCCGAGATCCGCGTCTGTGGCGTGCACCTGTACACAAAAAAAATAATAGCGCAATTTTATTTTTGGACCTTATAATATTCAAATCCAAAATTTCACCCAAATCGGACCGTGTGTAACTTCGCCATAAAGTATTTACAATATACTACTCTCAAGGGCCCACCAAGCTAAAAACTCTGAATTGCAGATATACTACTTTGCAAAAAAAAACGGGCACCTAAACCTAAGGATATTTACTTTCCTATGTTGATTTCAGTTAGTTCTATTGAATTTAATTGTTTGACGTTTAACTCCAAGAGAGGACTGCCGAAACTACTTGTTCCGTTTTTTTTTGTTAGAAGACCCAAAATTTCTACAGCAATGATCATCGTGTAGGCAGTGAAATAATCATATTTCACTGCCTGCACGATGGCAGAAAGTCATGAAACAAAATGCCACGTATACAACGTGTTACAAAATACCCCGTAAAAAATATAATTAACTAGCTTTTGCCCGCGGCTCCGCCCGCTTTAAAAAGTTTTTCCGGGATAAAAGTCCCGCTTTATATTTTCCCGGGATAAAAAGTAGCCTATGTGTTAATCCAGGACATGATCTACCCGTGTGCCAAATTTCATCGAAATCCGTTCAGTAGTTTTTGCGTGAAAGAGGAACAAACATCCTTACATCCAAACATCCAAACATCTAAACATCCAAACATCCATACATTCTTACAAACTTTCGCCTTTATAATATTAGTAGGATTATAATCTAAGTCAAAAACATTGTCAACCCTGTCATGTCAGGGAACCAGATTATTTAACAGAAAGGCCTACGTACCTATTTTACCTAATAATTGTCTACTATAATAGTTTTTCTATTTTTCAATCATAAATGTTTGCTACCTCAATACAAGGACTCAAGTACTTGTTTCAAAAAATATCAAGTTGGAGAAAGAAATATGTTGTCAATTCCAAATCTTCTAATCGATATACAGTGTAGTGAACTGTACACCAATATTAACTTGTAAGTTGCATGAGTTTGAATGTGCTTGTGAGAGGAAACTCTTCTCGTATAGTTCGAAAAGTTTAATGTTTAAAAACAGTATATAGTAATAAGTGATTCTCACATCGGTACGTTCGATTGTATGTTTAAATGCACACTGAATTAATTTAATTATTACGACAGAAATTAATGATCGACCGATTTGCGTCATCAGCTAAATAATGTTATACCTAAGTGTACGTAAACCGTACAATATCCTACAACTGTTTCGAGTTTATTTCCAATTTTTCTAAGTAGCGATGCTTTTTAACTCGGAATATTACGATGTGATGTTATGCGTAGGTCATGAAGATAGCAATATAGATCTTGTTCGCGAACTGTATGGCGGCAACGATTTATCGATGGTAGACCCCCCACTGAACAGTTACGGCTGCCTTCGTACCAGTGTTTTCTGAACATGTCAAGACAACTACATTCCACGGGCTCTTTTTGTCCGTTTACTGGATGTGGACGTGCAAGCATAGTCGACGCCAGGTAGGCTGAATTAGTGTTAGAGCGTTTTGAAGAAGAGTCGACCACAAGTACGAGGCGAGCCGGGACAAGATTCGGTAGAACACATGTTGCAGTTTTTACGAATTCTTCGTGACGACAATCGTCACCCTTATCACTGGTGCCGTACACAGGAGCTGATATCCTCCGATTTTGCACCCAGGAGGAACTTCTACGAGTGGTACCTCAGGCAGTTAGAGGAAAACCTTAATTACGTAAACTATTCCTATATTATGATTTTTAAGCTATTGCATAGCTTCTATCGCGGGCCTTGAGCGTGGAGACCAAATCCAGAAATTCCGTAACGAAAAAACAACCTGACACCCCTCACTCCGACCGGCACAGCGGAGATATTTTATTTTCAACTCAATCACAACCACCATGTAGAGTGTAAAATTCCATAAGTAAATTTGATATCGCAGTCTTGTAAGAATACAATATGTAAGAGGATATGAGCTGAATGTTAAAGGATAAAAGGTCGAAATTACCGTGTATTTAAAAATTGTTCCACTCAGTGAAACGTATCGAAATGTCAAACGCGGCGGGCTGAAGTGATACTATGTTTGAATTTTTAAAAAGTTTTTATTTTATATCTGTTCAAAGAGGTTTTTATTTAAATATTTGCCCACGGCTTCGCCCGCGTTAATAAGTTTTTCCGGGCTAAAAGTTCATAAAAACCTTCCCGTTGAATCACTCTATCCAACACATTTATTTGGATAAAGATTAATATTATGACGTTGATACAACTCTTAACAAATAATGCATTAATTTCGACCAAATTTGATTACCATAAAAACGGTTTTAGTGAGTTAATCTTAAAAGATAGACATATACTGTCACGGACATTTTTTTAGATCATGTCAAGCGGAATAATTCTTTCATACATATATTTTTGGTATCGTGAACCGTTTTCGCAGCGCACGCAATGGAAGCCCTCAAGGATGAATAACTTTCCCCGTTTTTTTTTCACATTTTCCATTAATTCTTCGCTCCTAATAGTTGCATCGCAGCATCGTGATGTTATATAGCCTAAAGCCTTCCTCGATAATTGGTCTATTCAACACAAAAATATTTTTTCAATTCGAACCAGTAGTTCCTGAGATTAGCGCGTTCAAACAAACAAACAAACAAACTAACTAACTAACGTCTGCCGTCCATCACTGCCGCCGCTAAGGTATCCAGATGGATCGCTGACACACAAGCTGCAGGAGAAAGCCACTCGATTGGCAAATCTCTTTGCGGCTAACTCCCGGCTCGAAGACTGTGGCTCTCAGCCGCCGCCGGCACTGCCTGATTGCGGATTCACAATGCCTGATATTCGCATCAGGCAGTGCGATGTGCGGCGTGAGCTGCGGTCTCTCGATGTTCGGAAAGCCAGTGGTCCGGACGGTATACCGGTGGTAGTATTGAGAGGATGTGCAGCGGAGTTGTCTCCTGCACTGACACGCCTCTACCGTGCCTCCTACCTCTCAGGTATAGTGCCTGAATCTTGGAGGGAGGCCAATGTGCAACCGATCCCCAAAAAAGGTGATCGGGCAGACCCTACCAATTACCACCCCATCGCTATAACCTCAGTGCTATGCAAAGTCATGGAGCGGCTAATAAACACGCACTTGACCCGCTACCTGGAGAATCACTCGTTGATCGGCGACAGACAATACGGATTTCGTCAGAACCGATCAACGGGTGACCTTCTAGCGTACGTCATGCATTGCTGGGGGGAGGCGATTGATAGGCATGGCGAGGCTCTAGCTGTGAGCCTCGACATAGCTAAGGCTTTTGATAGGGTCTGGCACCGTGGTCTCCTTTCCAAGCTTCCGGCATATGGTTTGCCCGACAACCTGTGTGCGTGGATTTCTTTCTGGCACGCTTCGAAGCTCATGTCAGTAAATACCGGGGTTCCACAGGGCTCGGTGCTGTCGCCCACCCTGTTTCTTCTGCATATCAATGATTTGTTATCACTTGGCAACATTCATTGTTATGCAGACGACAGCACGGTTCATGGGCGATACTACCATGAGCCCCCTGGTTTGCGGGTGGACACTGTGAGGAGGCGCAATGATCTTTTCATTGAGCTCAACCGGACTCTGGATCTCATTTCCACGTGGGGTTCCATGAACCTGGTTGAGTTCAATGCCAAGAAAACGCAGGTGTTTGCGTTCACGTGCAAAAGATCCCCGTTTTCTCCTCCCCCCAATCTTCAGGGTGTTCCACTCTTAATGCGGAATGACCTGAATATCTTTTATTTTATCTGAATCCAAGGAATCACATCGAAGGCGTTATATCTGCCACATCACGCAGGGTTGGAATCCTGAACAAGGTGCGTCGGTTCTTCACGCCCGGTCAAATCTACCGCTTGTATAAAGCACAGGTACGGCCGGGTATGGAATACTGTTCGCACCTCTGGGACGGTTCTGCCCAATACTTGCTCGATGCCTTGGATGGATTGCAGCGGCGGGCCATTCGCATTGTGGATGATGCAGACGTAACGAGCAACTTGGAGTCGCTACAATTGCGGAGGGATGTCGCTTCTCTAAGCGTGTTCTACCGTCTGTATCATGGCGAATGCTCTGAAGAGTTGTTTAATCTGATCCCCTCCTCTCCTTTCCTCAGCAGAACCACGCGTGCCGGCATCCGAAGCCACAGCTTGATGGTTAAAACCATCTCGGCCCGAACCAATAGGTTCGCCAATTCTTTTATTTGCCGCACCATCAAGCTTTGGAATAGTTTACCGGCGCACGTGTTCCCTCCTTCCTATAATCCTGGGTCCTTCCGCCGTAGCGTGAAGAAGCAGCTCAGTAGGCCGGCATGATTGTGTCGAATGGCATGAGATAACCATCTGCTGCCATTTGATACTCTATCTGGACTGCATCGCGCTTACCATCAGATGAGGTGCAGTCACTTTGCCGTGCCCGAATATAAAAAAAAAAAAACAATCTCTTCAGCTTTATAATATTAGTATAGATAAGTGTGTTGCAATAGGTAGTAGCGCCGTAGGAAATACCTTCGTAACGAGTGTGCCTCGCTCGGCGTCCTCGGGCAGCGTCACGCTGTACGTGTCGGACGAGAAGCGCGGCGCGTTGTCGTTCATGTCCTCCAGCTCCACGCTCAGCTCCGAGCTGCACTCCCAGCGCGGGCGGGCGCGGTCCTGTGCGTGTGCTGTCAGTGAGTACCGCGCCGTCGCCTCGCGGTCCAGCTGAGCCACCACGCTCACCGCGCCCGACTCCTTGTCGATCCAGAAGTGGTGCGCCAGCTCCCCGCTCAGGTAGTAACGCAGCCGCGCGTTAGCCGGCTCGTCCGCGTCCTCCGTCTCGAGAGTGATCACGTGCGTGCCGTTAGCGGCGTCCTCCGGCAGCCGCACTTGGTACCGATGTCGCAAGCAGTACGGTGGGTTATCTGCAACGCACGAACTAAGCGTCAGCACGGAGCCATCGGCGGCGGGTGTGAGGGTCGGGTGTGATCGCACTCACCGTTGACGTCGAGCACGGTGACGTGCACTTGCGTGTAGGCAGTGAACTTGCCGTCGGTGGCGGCGACGGTGAGGTGGTACTGCGGCTGCAGCTCGCGGTCGAGCGCGCGCGCCACATACAGCTCGCCGGACGCACGCAGCTGGAAGCGCGCCCGCGCGTCGCCCTCCGACACGAAGAACCACAGCGCCGCGCCCGCCGCGTCCGCGTCCTCCACTTCCAGCCGCGCCACCACCGTGCCGGCCGCCGCGTCCTCCGCCACCTCGGCGTGGTACTCGGCGCGCCGGAACACGGGCGGACAGTCGTTGTAGTCCACGAGCCGCACCACCAGCGTGCCGCGCGACACGCGCCGCGGCGAGCCCGCGTCGGCGGCCAGCAGCGGCAGGCGGTGCTCGGGCTGTGCCTCGCGGTCGAGCGGCGCCAGTGTGGTGACCCAGCCGGTGTAGGGGTCGACCGCGAACAGCGCGCTCGCCGCAGATCCCGAGGCTCCCTCGGCGAGCGAAAACCTCACTTCACCATTCGCGCCGGAGTCGGGATCGTCTGCCATCACTATTAAACAAGACAAATATCAAATATACAAGGTGGTTTTTGAGATGGAGTAGCAAGGCAGCTACCTCAACCGCTATAACAAGGAAACTTTAAACGAGACTGTCCGTCGTTTTTTAAGACATTAATATCTGAAAGACATTAATATCTGAATACACGGATTTTGAAATAATTATACAGTCAAAAAGAAAATTGGCACTTTATGCAAATACTTTTTTTAATGCCAATCGACCCTATTATACTCCGTCCAACCATTTAACTTTTGACAGTTCAGTTTCCAATTGATTAGGGATGTACTTATGCGTTATCGATTCGATCTCTTATAACAATCGATTTAATTTATGAAGAAGTTTTGATTCATTAAACACATTGAAATGCTATTTTGCTCAACATTTTGAATTGTTCTATAAACATGCTTAAGCGTTTAAGTGTGTATATTATGTTGTGTTTATTAATTTATTCTGTAGGTATATGTTCTATCCTACCAATATTATAAAGGCGAAAGTTTGTAAGAATGTATGGATGTATGGATGTTTGTTACTCTTTCACGCAAAAACTACTGAATGGATTTCGATAAATTTGGCACACGGGTAGATCATGTTTTGGATTACCACATAAGCTACTTTTAAAAGAAAATATTTATTTAATATAGTATGTGAAATAATAACCAAATAAATAAAATTTGCACTGCCAAATTTTATTTTTCAATAAAAGTTTTGAATTGACTTTATTACATAACAAACTTAACGAATATCGATCGATAGTTAATATCGGAGCTGAAGAACGAGTAGCTTCACTATAGAAAAGAAAAAATGGCAATGGTCTATAAAGTAGTCAATTATTTTGTTTTTCATTCCTTGTCAATAATTACAAAATGTCGTAGGCGTGCATATTATGTCAAAACTTAAATAAATGGCTGGACGGAGTATAATTATAAGGATCAAAAGCCTCTATGGGGCCATTAAAGGTTACAGTATTTTTAACCAACTTCAAAAAGGAGGTTCTGTATTCGATCCGTATGTATGTATGTATGTTCACTTTTTTATTTCTAACATTGGATCTGCCATTTGTCCTGAAGCCATGCTCAGATATCGATTTTGAGGTCGATTGGCCTTCAAACGATGAAATTCAAAATGTAGACAACCATGTAGAGTGTAAAATTCCATAAGTATATCGCAGTCTTGTAAGAATACAATATGTAAGAGGATATGAGCTGAATGTGAATGATAAAAGGTCGAAATTACCGTGTATTTAAAAATTGTTCCAGTCAGTGAAACGTATCGAAATTGTCAAACGCGGCGGGATGAAGTAATTCTATGTTTGAATTTTTTAAAAGTTTTTATTTTATATCTGTTCAAAGAGGTTTTTATTTAAATATAACGGCTCTGGATACTAGCAAATTGAGCCGATTTAACTTTTCATAAATTTCTTATTCGACCGTTATGCGAATATGCATCCAGCATCAGTGGTTTGGAAACTTCGATAATAACAAAAATGAAAGTAAAAATAGTTTACGGGCGATCGGGGGTCAGGAAATGATTTTGGTTCTTTATTAAGCTATTGCATAGCTTCTATCGCGGGCCTTGAGCGTGGAGACCGAATCCAGGAATTCCGTAACGAAAAAATAACCTGACACCCCTCACTCCGACCGGCACAGCGGTGATATTTTATTTTCAACTCAATCACAACCATGTAGAGTGTAAAATTCCATAAGTAAATTTAATATCGCAGTCTTGTAAGAATACAAAACTGCCTGCATCATCACCACTTGGATGAGTCCTTTGTGATTCCTTACCCGGTATTGAAGGATTGAGGACACACCCTTATCGGTATATTTTGGAATTTAGACCACAAAAGTATGTAAATTTATGAACCCGTTTCCAATGTATTTGTAGTGGGTTAAGTTTAGACAGTATGTATTTGTGTTAAGTGTAGACAGTAAGAAGCTTGAATAAAGACAATATACATTTAAAAGCAGTGCACCATTTCATTTTAACCTACTGTCACACAGTAAATGTGTTACAAAGTATTTACGTAAACTTATTTTAGATATGACGGACTGCGAGTTATTAAGTGCCTATTTCGGTAGGTAAAGTTAAATACTAACTTAAACAACGTGTCTTATTAACGAAACAAATACATAGTTCCTTTTCATACAATTACATGACGTTTTTTTTATTTCATGTTGATATTTGTAACGTATTAGTTAGGGGGTAGGGACTACTATAGTAGTAATTTAAATGATTTTTTTTTTAATTCCACGTCCCAAGCGGTACTGCTGCAACTATGTGAGTGAATGTATTGCAAGATAAATTGGACCTACTTATGCAAAC
Organism: Lapara coniferarum; assembly: GCA_949316025.1. Taxonomy (NCBI): domain Eukaryota; kingdom Metazoa; phylum Arthropoda; class Insecta; order Lepidoptera; family Sphingidae; genus Lapara; species Lapara coniferarum. The sequence continues at coordinate 17,360,042 of OX438923.1, forward strand.
GGGAACCAACCCACACCAACATATTTTCTAATAGCTGATGTTTAAATTAGAATATTTTTGTTTTACAACTAGTTAGTTGATATAAAATGATTGGCATTTTATAAAGTACTAACAGAGGTATTTGGACAATTAACTCAATATGAAAATAATAAATCTGCTATTAATTGTGATCATTCTTTTATGACCAAGTCAAATATGGGCTTTTGGGTTGGTTCCCGTTTGCGTAAGTAGGTCCAATTGTGAGTTGCCCTTCGTAATCAAATGAGTTTTGTAATAATATCCTCAGCTGTGACGTAATTCATTCAATAAAGTCAAGCGCGCTAAAATACAGCGTGATCATAAAACTATAAAACTATAATCGGAATTTTTGGCGAAAGTATGCGTTATCCATGTATAATATTTTGCACGATGTTTGCAGAGGTCGTGCTGAATATGTGGTTTCATTTAGTAACGCAATGTCAAAATGACACTGTATAAATACAATGTTCAGTGTTATATAAGAAATAGACGCATCGCGTAATATTATCAATAGGACTCACGTTGCACGAGGCTGGAGTGTGGCGGCGCGTTCTCGGCGAGGTGCACGACGTACGGCGCGGAGTGGAACTCGGGCGCGTGCTCGTTCACGTCCAGCACGTGCACGCGCGTCACCACCATGCTCGCCGGCGCCGGGCTGCCGCCGCCCTCCACGATCACACCTGCCACACGCCGCGAACATCCAATCAACTTTCACTAAGTATAAATTATAATATCTATGTTATGTGTGTCATAAGCAAATAAAAACACATAATATGATTTCGTTGCAAGGCGAAACTGACCCACGAGATGCTCGGTTGCGGTCTCTCGGTCGAGCGGCGCGGCGAGCACGAGCCGGCCCGCCGCGTCCACCGCGAACGGACTACTCGGCGCGCTGCTCGGCGCCAGGCGGAACCGCAGCTCCTCCGCCGGAGCCGACTCCTGCGGCCGCAGCTCCGCCACCAGCGCGCCCGGCGCTGCGTCCTCGCGCAGGAACACGTCCGCCGGCGGAGACTGCAGTCGCGGCGCCGCCTCGCCCGCGCCCAGCACGAACACCGACACCGGCGCCTCACCCGCCAGCCCGCCGCCGTCCCGCGCCCGCACCCACACCTGCAGCGCACGCGACGCTGCACACACACGCACACACGTCAGCCGGCGGTCACCGGCACGCCACGAGCACGGCGCGAGCCGACCGCCGCACACTTACCGAAGGGCGTTGCATCACGCGCGAACGAGAGCGCGCCAGTTCGCGCGTCCACCGCGAACAGACCGGCGGCATCGGAGCGCGCGTCCCCTTCGTATACGGAGTAGGTGAGGCGCGCGTGGTCACCGGCGTCGGGGTCGGTGGCGAGGAGCGTGAGGAAGGGCGCGCCGACGGGCCGGTCGCAGCGCACGGCGGCGCGGTACTCTCGCAGCGGGAAGGCGGGCGCGTTGTCGTTGAGGTCGGCGACGCGCACCCGCACGGTGGTGTGACGCATCAAGCCGCCGCCGTCGCTGGCGGTGACGGGCACCTCCCACTCGGCGCGGCGCTCGCGGTCGAGTGGTACGCGCGTGGTGAGGGCGCCGCTGTTCGCGTCTATTGCAAACGTTTCGCGCAATTTTGCTGAAGGAATCGAGTAAGTGATAGTGCCATACTCGCCGCCGTCGTCGTCATATGCTTTTACCTTCAAACAAATTATAGAAATATACACAGGGTGTCCAGGAAATGAAGGATATCCTTGTACCTGGGGATAGGTCACATCATATCCTACTATATGACAAAATTTTACCCCAAAAAAAGATAAATTTTTTGAAAAAAAAAAAAAAAAAAAACTTTCTTCAGTTTATTTCATGCCGCCGTTTCTACAAAAGTCTCGTTTAGCCCTATTACATTTCTCATTTCATTTTTCATTATTTACACATGGATGTATAAGTAATCTATCTATATATATAAAAATGAATCCCTATTTTCCTTGGTCACGGCATCACGCGTGAGCTGCTGGACTGATTTCGTTATTTCTTTTTTTGATGTGTTTGGTATTGTCAGGAGAAAGTTCTTATGAAAGAAAAAAATAAGAAAATTGTGCGGAAAATTAGAAAACTTAAGAATACTTAACCACCATATTAAATTCCAGAATGGTTTAGATTACAATTTTATCCGGTAGGTAGCGCTGTACTCGGGTTCTAGGATTTTATTTCCTTTTTAGGGCAGGACAACGTCTGTCGGGGCCGCTAGTTACTTATAATTTATAAAAAAAATCTTAAAAATATTAAAAAAAACTTGTGAGGTGTCAAAGGACACCCGGATGGAACGAAGCTCTTTTCGGTTAATTAGTGAAGATATTAAAATTTTATTTCTTTTAAGTTATAATAATAATTGTATATTTCATTTAAAAATAAAAAAAATAAAATCATTTATTGATCAATTAGGCTTATAAAAAAGCACTTATGACAGGTCATGACATGAAGGTAGACATAATAACAAAGGTGAATAATAAACCAATGAAGTAATAAAGTTAAATAACGAGCAACCAGCACGGGCGGTCATTTAACAATATAAATTCATATTATGGAACATGTGTGAATGCGAGCAACCTAATCCCAAGCATTTGTATCTTCCAAATAATCTCCTATAGTGTAATAGCCTTTTTTGTAAAGTCGTTCTTTGACAGTTGTTTTAATTTTTTTTATTGGAAGATTAACAATATGCATTGGAAGTTTATTGAAGAAGCGTACGCATTGACCAACAAAAGAATTGCTTATTTTATGGAGACGAGTAGCATGTACAACAAGTTTATTTTTATTCCTAGTATTTTTATTGTGAATATCGCATATTCGGTCAAAATTTGCAATATTTTTTCGAACATACATAAGATTTGCAAATATGTATTGCGATGATACGGTAAGAATGTTTATCTCTTTGAATTTTTCTCTAAGAGAAACACGAGGTCCGAGACAATAGATAGCTCTAATAGCTCTCTTTTGCAAGACGAATACTGTATTAATATCCGCAGCATTACCCCAAAGAAGAATACCGTACGACAGAATACTATGAAAGTAACTGAAATAAACAATTCTTGCCGTGTCTATATCAGTCAGACGTCTTATTTTTCTGACCGCATAAGCCGCTGAACTTAGTCTACCTGCCAATTTAGCTATATGCGGTCCCCACTGGAGTCTCGCGTCTAGTGTGATGCCCAGAAAAGTAGTTGACGCACCAGGATTCAACTCTTCCCCATTGATTTGTATATTGGTTTTTACTTGTCTTACATTGGGCATAGTAAATTTAATGCATTTAGTTTTTTTAGCATTTAGTAACAAGTTGTTTAAATTAAACCAATGCACAATTTTAGAGAGAGCATCGTTCACTTCGTCATAATTTTGTAACATTCTTTTAATTTTAAATATTAATGATGTATCATCCGCGAACAATACAATCTCATGATTATCCCTTACGTGGTAAGGTAAATCATTAATATACCTATACAAGAAATAGAAATGGTCCCAGAATTGAACCCCGTGGAACTCCCATAGTGACCGCAGATCCGGGTGAGATTTTTCCATTAATATCAACCCTCTGAATCCTGTTACTCAAATAGGATGTCAGAAGATTGAGAGCAGTGTTTTTAATGCCGTAATGGTGTAGTTTCCTGAGCAGAGTATCATGATGTACACAATCAAATGCCTTAGACAAGTCGCAAAAGACGCCAAGAGCATCATGCGACACTTCCCAGGCCTTAAAAATATTTTCCAAGAGATCCACCCCCGCATCAATGGTGGACCGATCCCTAGTACATCCGAACTGCTTCCTATGAAGTAGGTTATTGTCGTCAAAATGTGTCAGTAATTGATTTAGCATAATGAAAACATTTACTTCTACCTACACAATAGATATGTCATCGAATCACGATCATCACCTAAGCAAGCATTGACATTACAATACACACAACTAACATACAACTAACATACAAAAACATACAACTAACGAAAAAAGAATTACTCTAAAAAACATTAAATTGTCTTTTTTTATTTAAATTTCATACATATTTTATTCGTTCCAAAACTACTCTAAAAAGCATTTAAAATTGTCTTTTTTTATTTAAATTTCGAATGTCACTTTTACGGACATTTCTTTATTGATACTGGCTGGTTTCACAGGGCAAGAATAAAAGTGTCGTTCAAATTTCGTGAGATTTTTTTCCGTCCAGCTCCCTTTCACAACGCGCAATAAGGAACTTCGTTCCAAAAATCCTGGATAGAAATCTTTATGCAAAAAAAGACGTGGCACTCGGAGACTGCCGGGGTAAATCTATTGCATAGCATTTTTTATCAACTTAGTTATCATTTTTTATTTTTTTTTCTATTGTCCAAATTTCACTCGTGCCCTAGCGCCGAAACTCTAAGTAGGCAATTCTAATATTTATAACCTCTTTGAACAGATATAAAATAAAAACTTTTTAAAAGTTCAAACTTAGAATCACGCTTGACATTTCGATACGTTTCACTGACTGGAACAATTTTTAAATACAGGGTAATTTCGACCTTTTATCGTTTAACATTCAGCTCATATCCTCTTACATATTGTATTCTTACAAGACTGCGATATAAATTTTACTTATGGAATTTTACACTCTACATGGTGGTGGTGATAGAGTTGAAAATAAAATATCACCGCTGTGCCGGTCGGAGTGAGGGGTGTTAGGTTATTTTTTTTGTTACGGAATTTCTAGATTCGGTCTCCACGTTCAAGGCCCTCGATAGAGGCTATGCAATAGCTTAAAAATACACAAATTTATTCTAATAGCTGACTTTAATAAGTGATGATAAAAAAAATTATTAAGCACATCGTGCCAATTACTAAAAAAGTTGCATAGTTACTGCCAATTTCAGAATAGTACAGTTTATTTCAGTTTATTTTTCGGTTTTTGAACTTTAAATTTTCATTGTTTGTAATATTTCAATAATGAATTCGTAGAAATTTTCCATTGCTGTTAAATCACTAACTATTAGTAGGTAGTATACAGAATGAATATTTTGGACGAATCTATGAGAAATAGCGAAAAATCCTCAAAGGAGTCTCGGGGCCGACTTTGATAAAAACTAAAACTTTATTATTGTTTTTCTTTTAATTAATATTCGTAGCCAGGCATCGAACTCGTTGAATTTTACAAAACAAGATCACACTGTATCATTGCACCATCCGATGGTGTCGTTATTATGGACCAAATCGTGGTAATAGTCCGATCAATTTAGACCAAAAAATTAGAGTGAAGTTACATAAAGTCCCAACAAGCTGAATTTCAGTGAAATTGTTCAAAATATAATTATAAACAATGTCTAGAAGTTCCCCATCATTCCCCTGTAAGGAAAAAAAATTATTTAAGGTCAAAGGTCAAAAAAATGAGTTTTTCGCGATTTTCAACAAAACGGTAAGTTTTATCATAAAAGTACCTCAGACAAAAATTGTAGATCATAAAATTATCTCTAAAAAATGCATCAATACTTTTTTCTTACGAGCCACCGTTTCTGTATAACGATTCAAAAAGTTATAAAAGTTGTTATCGTCATAATATGCATGAGTACGCCACGTATATACATATACATCTAGAGTTGTTATATTCAAAGCTGCAGAACAACGTCGTCGAACTTTAGCAACATCTTCATCTTCTGATATTTTATTTGACGAACTTATGACAGTCCCAACCAGTCAACAGAAATTTCTTACAAATACCCACAACAAGTCTCGGTTCATTTCAATGTTGAAAGAAAAGTTTACGGCTGAAAATATATTGGTAAAACAAGCTAATAATGATGCTGATGTACTGATTAATGAAACAGCAATAGAGCAATTCAATTTGACAAATACAGCTATTGTTGTTGGTGAAGATGTTGACTTACTTGTATTACTCACTGCTCAAACGCCAACTGAAAAAACTATTTTTTTCTTAAAACCAGGAAAAGCTCAGCATCAATCAGATATACAGTCGTGGTCAACTAATTAGGGACATTCTTTGGTTAAAGCGAATTGTGAATTTATTTTTTATTTTCCAACGAGTCTAAACCATATTCCATATCTCTTACATGTAAGTATAATTAGTCATTTATGTGCCCGATTATACAAACAATAACAACTTCTTAAACATTAAACCTCTTTACAGTATAGCTGATAGATTATCGTAGTGCTATTTGTTCAAATAATGCTGGCTGGCCATTTAATTAGGGACACTGAGATATTGCGTTCTATTTTCAAAATTTGAATCTCAATACTTTTTTACTTCTTCTTTTATTGTTTCGTGGTAGTTTTGGCGGCAATCCCGATTATTTTAAGTTTTGAAAAATATTTTGAAGAAAAATGGGTAAAAATAAAAGTTGCGATCCAACACTACGAAAAATTATCATGAAGTTTGTTGTCAAGCATGGATGGCCATACCGAAGGATAGCAGAACATTTAAATTGTTCAAAAACTATGGTATACAATGCAGTGCAACATGTCAGACGCAATAACACAGATTTAAATGTGCCCAGAACAAAAAGATCGAGAAAAACAACTCCGCAAGAAGATAGAATGATATCCAGGTTAGCTAAGAAAGATCCGTTTCTAGGCTCTATTTTAATTAAACACGAAGTGTTTGGGACAGACGAAAGAGCTGGTGTCTCAGGGAGGACCGTTCGACGACGTCTGGTAGAAGCAGGGTTGTTCGGAAGAGTGGCTCGCAAAGTACTGTTGTTGAACAAAGAACATAGAAATGCTCGTTTGGCGTTTGCACGTAAATATGGACATTGGACCTACGCCCAATGGCAACATGTATTATTCTCTGACGAGACCAAGGTTAATTTGATTTCTTCAGATGGAAGGCAATACGTACGGCGTCCAGTAAAAGCGGAAATGAATCCAAGATTCACAAAAAAGCAGGTGAAACATGGTGGTGAAAACATTAAAATGTGGGGTTCATTTTCTGGACGTGGAGTGGGACCTGTGAGGAAAGTTCAGGGTAACTTAGACCAACATCAATACAAGGCAATATTGGAGGAAACGATGCTTCCCTATGCTGAGGAGCATCTCCCTATTAAATGGACGTTTCAGCATGATAACGACCCGAAACATACCGCCCGTTCAGTCAAGTCGTTTCTTACCAGTCAGTCAGTATCGGTGCTAGATTGGCCAGCAAATAGCCCGGACCTTAACCCAATCGAGCACCTTTGGCACGAAATCAAGAAAAAAGTAGCCACTTATCGTACCACAACTTTAGATGAACTTAATGAAGCTTTTTGTGAGGCATGGGCAAATATTCCTGTCGAAACATGCCAGAAACTGATAATGTCTATGCCACATCGGTGTCAAGCGGTAATTACTAACAAAGGTTTTGCTACTGGGTACTGATTTTACATGTAATAAAATGGAGCTGTTAAAGATATTATAATACTGCAGATTGTTAGTTTTGTTTAACTCTATTTTTCATTATAGTTTACTGTCCTTAATTAAATGTCCAGCTACAGAATTATACCTTAAAATTGAATACATGTTCAACCTTTGACATTAAATACTTTTTTCTATTTATTTATTCTTTTATTTACAGCCATTTAAAGCATAATAATCGGACCAAATTATGCAAATAATAGTTACTGAGAAATCAATAGGGTTTTATATTTGTATGTACATAACTGGTTATTGTTCTTCACTATCTTGCATGTCCCTAATTAGTTGACCACGACTGTATATTCATCAAAAAGTTCATTTACTTTTGTAGTGTCAAGATCATGTACTATTTTTACACGCAATAACTGGCTTTGATACGACATCTGCATTTTACAGGAGGAGTAAAACAGCAGTTTTCAAAATGTTTGAAAACCAAGATTTAATTCAATGTGCTGAAGTTTTTAAAAAGAGTAATTCAACTCAACAAGAAGTTATTACCAACGGCATCCGCTTTCTTCTTTCTATGTACGGAGCTCCTAAAAAAACTACCTGTTTAGATAAGCATCGATATGTATGTTTCGTTAAAAATAAAAAACAAGTTCAATTAGCAAGGAGTAGGCCTACTGAGGAAACCACGTTAAAAAACGCGCTAAGTACACTACCTCATAGGTGGCGTGGAAACGTGTGCATATTATGACGATAACAACTTTTATAACTTTTTGAATCGTTATATCTCCGAAACGGTGGCTCGAAAGAAAAAAGTATTGATGCATTTTTATAGATAATTTTATGATCTACAATTTTTGTCTGAGGTACTTTTATGATAAAACTTACCGTTTTGCTGAAAATCGCGAAACACATTTTTTTTACCTTTGACCTTGAATAAAAAATTTTCCTTACAGGGGAATGATGGGGAACTTCTAGACATTGTTTATAATTATGTTTTGAACAATTTCACAGAAATTCAGCTTGTTGGGACTTTATGTAACTTCGAATGCCTAAATTGACCGGACTATAAGTAATGACATATGGCAAATTAGTGAGTATTTGAATTGAATTTAGTAGGTGTTAAGTAATGTTGGTGAGTGCAGTGAGTGCGGTGAGTGCAGTACTTACCGTGGTGAGCAGCAGCGGCGGCGGCTGGTTCTCCCTGGCGCGCGCCTCGTGCACGAGGTGCGGGAAGCGCGGCGCGTCACGGTTGGCCGCCGCAAGCGAGAGCTTCACGCGCGCGAACACCGCGTGCGCGCCGTCCGACACCGACACGTTCAGCGAGCGCGGCGCGTCGCCGAGCGCCTGAGCCGCCGCCACTCGCACCACGCCCGTGCGCGCGTGCAGCGAGTAGGCGCGCGGCGCGGCGCCCACCAGCCCGTACTGCAGGCGCGCCGCGTCACGCGAGTCCGCGTCCCACGCCGACACTCGCGCCAACGCCACGCCGCGCGCCGCCTCCAGCGACACCGTCGCGCCCACCACGCCGCGCTCCACACAAGGCGCGTTGTCATTCACGTCATCCACTGCACAATACAAACGTACACATTACGAACACTGCCTCAGTACGTACGTACGTGCGTACTTGCATTACAGTACGACTACAATGCTAAGGTCTCGGGTTCGATTCCCGGGTCGGGCAAAGTGATATTGTATTTTCTAATAGGTATCAGCCCGGAGTCTGGCATTTGTACCCGATAGGTTCACCTGCCATCACATCATGGAACGGAATACGCACGTCGAAAAGTGGGTGCACTAATTACGTCTCACGTCGTGAGCTCTGCCGTCTGGTAAAAAGTAGCCTTTAGCACTGAGGAGTAATGTAACTTCCTATTATTGATGGTTGCGCGACGCGCAAATCAAAAATCCAGATATTCGTCAATCACCGTCACTCAACCGTCAATCACCACATTAGACGATAGGATATTCGTCACTCACAGACGTGACTGTGGTAAATCTGACAGCAAAACGTACTGTCTAATGGGCGCAATAGATAATAGATTAGTTTTTGAATGTGACTCAAGCATTTAATGTATTAGACATCCGTTATACCGGGTGGAAGGGAATCGCTCTCTATACCGGAACGCTAAGAGAGAAGAACCATAACATTAACGAAAAACTATATTCATTTGCAAAGCTAAGCGATAATACTTACGATTTTAGTATTTCCGTAATTCATGCGCGCGCAATGTAAAGCGTACAAAAAACTGGGCGGCCGCCGCGGTGCGCCGGCACCGGCCCGCGGTCGTTAACCCGTCAGGTGATGTACGTGTTTCATTACGATTTTTTTGAAATATTGACCTTTTTTACTATGTTTTCAGAATAATAGTTTGATTTATCTATCTATACGTGAACCTGTAGAGAAATTTGAGAAAATCCTACTAAAATTGTAACAATGCGATCGCGATTTTTTTAGTGCCATCACGTCAGGAATCACCAATACTATCACCTGTATTCGTTTCCGAGAGCGTTTCCCTTCCACCCGGTATAGATTTGTTTGCATTTTGTTTTTTTTCTCCCTTTTTTATGGTACATGTCATACATATCTATCATTGACATCAAAATTTAATTACACCGCTCCATACCTAAAGAATTTTCAATCAAATATTTGGTTTCACGTACATTTTTATTATATACTGATTCTTTAAAGTGACTGAGACATAAATTTGGCTGATGCGGTAATTATTTATAGCAAACCAAACCAATTTTAAAAGACTGTGTTTCGAACAACTTTACTGAACACACGTCACGAGAAAATCACCTACTTCTCTCTGTATTATTAAAAATATATTACTTATACTTCCGACTGGAGACTTTAACTTAAAACTTATCTTCAACAAACTATAACTTTGTGGATATACAGGACAACTGAATTGCACAAAATATTTTTTAACCTTGGGGTGGGATTGCGACGCAATATGCGCCGTATGTGAATTTGTAAAAAAATTATGAGCCCTATGTAATATTATACCGTCCCCTTACCGATTGCTTATAAAAATCTAGCAATATCCAAGGTTACCTTGTATGAAGAGATGCGCGGTGGTGTGTCGAGGCGGGCGGCCCGCGTCCGCGGCGCGCAGCAGCAAGTGATGTTGAGCGCGAGCCTCGCGGTCCAGCGCCGCCGACACTCGCACCGCGCCCGACTCCGCCTCCACCGAGAACCAGGACTCGGCCGCCTCGCCGCCCTCACCCACCGCGGTCAGCGAGTAGCTCACCTCGCCGTTCGCACCTGTTCGCACACAGTTGATGCGTCAGTGAACACTGGGCGAGTGGGTCGCAAGCGGCGCAGTGCAGTGCAGCGTGGCTCACCGGTGTCGTTGTCGTGCGCGTGCACGGTGAGCACGAGGTCGCCGAGGGCGGCCGCCTCGGACACGGCGGCGCGGTACACGTCGTGCGTGAACTGCGGCGCGCAGTCGTTGACGTCGAGCACGCGCACGGTGACGGCCGCGTCGGCGAAGGCGCCGGTGACGCCGTCGGTGGCGCGCACCACGAGCTCGTGCTCGCGCGCCGTCTCGTAGTCCAGCGCGCCTCGCGCCGCCACCGCGCCTGCACCAGACACTATTCACTATTCCGTTCTGTTACTGGTGGACGACGATGTAAAAGCGTGTCAAGCAGAAGTGTCAGCGTCGACCGGTCAAAGCAATCGTGCGACGAGATAGCATTAATCGAAATGTGGAACTATTAGATGTTCAAATCGGAAACAATTATTTCTCGTCGCACTTCCAACTGACCAATCCACGTGGCGGTGCGACGTCGCGGTGGAACTAGCCAATGTGTGAACGAACAATTAAATAATGAGCAACGACGATGGACGCGTGCTTCGCGGTTCGTCGCCGAATGCGTTAATCTAAAATTGTAGCGGCCTCACCGCCGTCGGAGACGAACCGCGAACCGCAAACCGCAGCAGGCGAAACGTACTCACATGGATTATTGCCTCTGTCGGGTGCTGCGGGATAAAATGAGCATTTTAGTGTTGTGTGACGCGTGAGAGTGTGCGTGACACGCGCGTGACTCACCGGTGTCGAAGTGTATCTCGAAGAGTGAGTCGTGGTCGTGCAGCAGCGTGTAGATGAGCTGTCGGTTGAGCGGCGAGCGGGCGCGCAGTGCGGGTGCGAGCGGCGCGCCGGGCGGAGTGTCCTCGCGCGCCGCCAGCTCGTACCGCGCGCGCTCCCAGGCCGGCGCGGCGCCGCCCGCCCACACTCGCACCGACACCGTCGCCTCCGCGCCACACGCCGGCACGCCTGCACACATTACTTCTCTTACATTTAGGAACCAAACCTAACCATTGCACTCTGTACACTTAAACTAAAATATACCTGGGTGGGCCTTGCTCAGGTAATTTTAGCTCCCCTAAGTTAGTGGTTAATAAATATGAATATCTCATATTTATACGTAAGCTACGTCTATACAACGTGTTACAAATAAATAAAAAATATAATTAATTATAATCTAAGCCAAAAACATTGTCAACCCTGTCGTGTCAGGGAACCAGATTATTTAACCGAAAGGCCTATGTACCTATTTTACGTAATAATTGTCTACTATGATAGTTTTTCTATTTTTTAACCCCCGACAAAAAAAAGGTGAGTTATAAGTTTAGGGTGTGTATCTGTGTATCTGTATGTCTGTCTGTGGCATCGTAGCTCTTAAACGAATGGACCGATTTGGACGCGGTTTTTTTTGTTTGAAAGCTGATGTGACTGCGATGGTTCTTAGCTATAATTTATGAAGATCTGTTCAGGCGTTTGAGGATTATCAGCTCATTTCCAACTTAAAAAATCCGATTGACTTGAAATTTGGAGTACTGTGACATTCAATATATTTGTAAACATGAGCTGATGCTGCGGCATCAAGTAGTCTGCGGGATACCCAACTCCTTAGCAACTTATGGCAGATATAGTGTGTTTGGGCTCATAAGTATGGGCTCAACGAGTAGGTGATAGATAGTTCATCATCAAGGCCCCATAATCGAGACTAAAGTAATTTAAAAAGTTTGAAATAAAAATTAAATTAACATTTAAATAACCCCCGACACAAAAAATCTCTAAAAAGTAAAATAATAATAGTGTCTTTGTCGTTTAAGTACCTAGTAATATTTTGACCCAAGCATCCTCACGTCGGGGGACCAAACTCCGGACCAGGGAGATGAAAATACTTCTTTAGCGGTCCCCTGACGCGACGACGGTTGGGTCAAAATCTTACATACATACATACATACATACACACTCACGCTTGTAATCCCCGAAGGGGTAGGCAGAGGCGCAACTAGTGCACCCACTTTTCGCCGTTATTCCGTCCCATGATGTGATAGGGGGCGAGCCTATCGCCATATCGGGCACAAATTCCAGACTCCGAGCTGATACTGAATAGAAAAACTCAATATCACTTTGCCCGACCCGGGAATCGAACCTGAGACCCCAGCTTTGCAGTCGTACTGTAATACAACTACGCCACCGAGGCAGTCAAAATATTACTCGGCACTTAAACGACAAAGACACTATTATTATTTTACTTTTTAGAGATTTTTTGTGTCGGGGGTTATTTAAATTTTAATTTAATTTTTATCATTAATAAATGTTTGCTACCTCAATACAAGGACTCAAGTACTGGTTTCAAAAAATGTCAAGTTGGAAAAAGAAATATGTTGTCAATTCCAAATTTTCCGTAGTATTATAATGCTCTTTGATTATAATGCTCTTTGTTCCAAATCTTCTAATCGATATCCTACAACTGCTTCGAGATTTTTTTCAATTTTTTCTAAATAACGATGCTTTCTAACTCGGAATATTACGACATGATGTTATGCGTAGGTCATGGAGATAGCAATATAGATCTTGCTCGCGAACTGTATCAGTAACGATTTATCGATGGTAGACCCCCCACTGAACAGTGACGGCTGCCTTCGTACCAGTGTTTTCTGAACATGTCAAGACAACTACATTCCACGGGCTCTTTTTGTCCGTTTACTGGAAGTGGGCGTGCAAGCATAGTCGACGCCAGGCAGGCTGAATTAGTGTTAGAGCGTTTTGAAGAAGTGTCGACCACAAGTACGAGGCGAGCCGGGACAAGATTCGGTAGAAAACATGTTGCAGTTTTTGCGAATTCTTCGTGACGACAATCGTCACCCTTATCACTGGCGCCGTACACAGAAGCTGATACCCTCTGATTTTGCACCCAGGAGGAACTTCTGCAAGTGGTACCTCAGGTAGTTAGAGGAAAACCCTAATTACGTAAACTATGTTCTTTGGATGGACGAGACAACATTCACGAGGTCAGGACTTTTAAATATGCATAACGATCATGTTTGGGCTTGCGTGAATCCACATACTTCACGGCAGGGCAGATTCCTACACCAGTGGCGGCTGAATGTGTGGGTTGGCCTTTACGGGCATGTCATCGTCACCGTCATTTAGCCATCACGTCTGAACGATAGCAACTATCTAACGTTATTGCAAAATGAATTCGAAAAATTGATTGACAACTTTCCTATGGCTGACTGGGACTTTGAGAACCAAAGAAACATGATATTTCAACGTGATAGAGCTCCGGCACATTTTGCTCGCAACGTACAAGAACATCTTAACGTTCGCTTTGCGCGAGGATGGAGCGGCCGCGGGGGACCGGTGCTATGGCCTGCTCATTCTCCGGACCTCACACCTTTGAAGTTCTTTTTGGGGGTTATGTGAAGGACAGAGTGTATTTCTCCGATTGCCCAACGGTTGCCGTGATGGAACAGCGTGTTAGATAGGTTTTCGCATCAATAACACTGACGATGGTGCGAATTGCCACACAAGCCATGTCCCGACGAGCGAGGTTGTCTATTGAGCAAGGCGGAGCACACTTTGAGCCGTTTCTCTAAATTTTACGTTTATTATGAAAAAGTAAGTGTTCGTTTAGGTTGTTTCGTTAGGTTGGATGTTTTAAAATTTTTGTCGTTCCTCCACGAATTAGGTAGAAATGTAGGTACATTCTACGTAGTTTACTCTTTAATTTTACAGAAATAGGGTTTGCACATCTGTGAAAATAATATATTTTTTTTTATTTTTGGAGTATGTTATACAGAGTTACTGCGGTTCTTAAATATTGTGAATGGACTCGTTATAAGGCCCCATTTAACCTCCTTTCGGCTTTACGGGTAGTTGTGTAACACCCTGTATAAATTTTACCATAATCGGTTCAACGGTTAATTTTTTTCCCCTTTTAACCTTGTCATTAAGGGGTTAATGAAAACCCGAATATTTCATATTTACTTTCGAGTTTCAAGAGGTTCCGAAACCACGACGAATCTTCTTAGAGTAGAAGTAGTGCCATTAGGGCGGGAAAACTTAGTTACTTTTTATTGATATTTATTTTGTTCGAAACTTATACTTTTTTATTTTACATCTATGGTTAAAATAACTGAATGAAAAATGTTATTTTCAAGGAGATAAGTATGTGGTTTTATTTAGTATTTCTTTCTTTCTTCTTTAAATGAAAATCCGTTATAAAAGTCCCGGCTTATATTTTTCCGGGATAAAAAGTAGCCTATGTCCTTTCTTAGGCTCTAGACTATCTGTGTACCAAATTTCATTTAAATCGGTTCAGTAGTTTTGGGGTGAAAGCGCAACAGACAGACAGAGTTACTTTCGCATTTATAATATTAGTAAGGATAAAACCTTCCCTGAAACATATACATTTCAATATCGAAAACCACAACGGGTCAGTAGTTTTTTGAGAAACTAGCGGCCATACAAACATACATACATACGGATCGATACAGAACCTCCTTTTTGAAGTCGGTTAAAAAATATTTACAAATATCTTCATCTTCCCTATCAACTCGCAAGTGTACTCACCCCCGTCAAATGCGGCGATAACTAACGTGTAGAGTTGATTGTGCGCATCGATCGTCTGCTTGAGTGTGATCTGTCCCGTGCGGCGCTCCACCCGGAACAGCTCGCCGTGACCGCGCTTCATCTCGTACCGCACCTGCGACACACGCGAGTGTCAGTGCTGCATGTGGGACACCCCACGTGTGCCAGTGTGGCGCTCACCTCTCCGTTGTCGTTGGCGTCGAGGTCGACGGCGCGCACGCGCAGCACGGCCGCCCCGGGCTCGGCGCCGGCGCGCACGGCGGCCGCGTAGGGACGCTCCACGAACACGGGACAGTTGTCGTTGACGTCGGTGACGCTGACGTGCAGCCGCGCGCGCGCCACTCGCGGCTCGGCGGCGACGCTGCGCGCCTCCAACACTAGCTCGTACGCGTCGCGCCGCTCGCGGTCCAGCGCCACGCCCGTGCTGCGCACCGCGCCTGACGTCACACCCACCTGGAGATGAGTCGGTATTGATTGATCGCTGCCTTTAATATCTACTAATACGTCATTTTGTTAATGTAACATTATAGGCTAGGTGTTGCACGCGGCTTTGCCTGTGTGAAGTCTTTTCCGCCATAAATGTCCCTAAAACGCAATATGACGGCAGCGCCATCTACTTAAAGAATCAGTTAAAGAATATTCATTATTTCCGATGGCATCAAGTCATCGGTATAAAAAGTGGCCATGTGGTAATCCAAAACATGATCTACCCGTGTTGGTTAGATCACGTCGAGTGGACCTTTTACCACTTGGTGACAGAAAACTTATTAAAATATAATCGCACCTCAAATCCTTCGATTGGGTTGAGTATGTGGAATTCTATATGTTCGTTGAGCGCGGCGCCCAGCACGTTGAGAACTGCTATGGTCGTCGGCTTTGTAGAGTTTTCAACGACCGAGCCGTAGTAGTCAGACTTCTGGAACGCGAGGCCGGAGTTGTCGACGTCGCGCACGCGCACGTCCACGCGCGCCGTCGCGGCGAAGCGTCCGTCCGAGGCGCGCACGCGCAGCACGTGCCTCGCCGCCAGCGCCTCCGCGCGCCGCACCGACACCACGCCGCGCGCCGACACCGCGAACGCGCCGCCCGCGTCCCCCTCCAGCACGTCGTACGACAGCGCGCCGCCGGGCGGCAGGTCGGCGTCACGCGCCTGCAGCGCCACCACGGTGACGCCGCGTGACGTCGGCAGCAGCACCGTCGCCGCGTACACCGCTTGCGAGAACGTCGGCGGGCAGTCGTTCACGTCGGTCACCTCCACCACGACGATGGCCGCGCTCTCGGATGGCAGACGTGGTTCGCCAGCGTCCGAAACCTTCAACAGGAGGTTTATTATTACGTTTTGGAACTTATTCGTTATAAATAGATTTTCATATAAGGCCCCTTCTTATGGAAATATTAAAAGGAGTGAAATTAATCTTTTTTTTCTCATAGTTTCGAACATCATTACATATTACAAAACAAAGACCCCCTGTCGCATTTGATTGCACACGATAAACTCAAAAGCGACCGAACGGATTTTCATATGTCTTTCACCAATGGACTATTTAAGAGGAAGGTTTATGTGTATATTACATAAATATTTTTTATGACAGAAAAATACATTTCGGAAACTAATATTATGTTTAACCTCCTGTGCGAAACCAGGGCAGGCGGTTAGTTTAATATAGATTCCGATAAAAATGAAGGATTCAGATTAACAATTGCTTTTGCCTCTTACATATTCAAAAGCAATCGTGTAACGGTCGCAGTTTTTTTTTTTTTTTAAAACCGGCCATCTTCGGCGCATTAGGGACGGTTGCGGGCTTCCTCCGACTCACCTTCGGTAAACTTCGGGAGTATTCGCGGTAGATATTGCTATTGGCTCCCGATAACGGGACATGCATGTTCCGCCAATCGGAGTGTGACGCGGATTAATCTTGTGAACCCCGTCACGGAGTTGCGCGAAGAGAGAAATTGTGGACTGCGCATTCTAATGCGCACTCTAGTGCGCATGGCCGTTACGAGCGTAGCAACGACGATGTGAAAATTCAATAACTTATGTCTTTAACTCTTTACAATGTATATTTCCATAGCGCTGATAGTCGGAAATAGTTCCGACTATCAGCGCAAGTTTCACTTGATTATAATAATATTTAAGGAGTAAACGCCGGAGTGCGGTCGGAGGCGCGTCACTCACCCTGACGGTGAACCGATGTATTTTTTCCGTTTCGTAGTCAAGTTGTGCGGCGAGGCGCAGCGCGGCCGTGGTGGGGTCCACGCGGAACAGCGCCGCGGCCTCAGGCTCCAGGATCTCGAACGTGCGCTGTCTGTTGGCGGGCGAGTCGGCGTCCGCCGTCAGCAGCACCAGCGGCGCGGCGTCCGGCGCCTCCGCCTCCAGCACTAGCGCGCCCGCCGGCGCCGCCTCCGACACGCGGCCGCGGTACTCGCGCCGCAACAGCCGCGGCGGGAACTCGTTGCGGTCCAGCACGTGCACCGTCACGAGCGCGCGAGCCACGCCGCCGCCCTGTCAAGTCACAACCGACCCATTGTCATTCGATAATCGATATAATGTTTCATTTTTTATTCACTTTGGTTCTAATTATACATAAACGTATACCATGTTTACTGCGGTGACGGTGAGATTGTATTGGTTCTGAGCTTCGTAGTCGAGAGGTCCCGCCGTTGATAGAGATCCGGCGGCCGGATTCAACCGAAACATGCCATTGCTTCCTTCGAGCGTGTACCAGGCGGAGGTCGCGCTGCGTGCTTCCACCGTCACCAACGCGGTGCCCGCTGGCTCGTTCTCGTACACCTCACACACCACGTCGTCTGTCAGAAATCTGAGCGACATTTTAAGCTATTAAATAGTCGTGTGAAACAATAGAATTGTGATTACAGAACGGTTGGCTGAAAATAATCACCTGGGTGGCGCGTCACTGGGATCGACGATAAGCACGTGAAGAGGAAGCGTGGAGAAGCGTGCACTGGGCGGCGGATTGGAGGCTCGCACGTGCAGCGTGTAGTCGGGCGGGCCCCGCGGCGGCAGCGCGCGTGTCAGCGTCACGTCGCCGAGCGTCGCGTCCACCGCGAACAGGCCGGCGGCGTCGCCCCCCGCCAGCGAGTACAGCACGCGCGCGGCGTCGCCTGCGTCCACGTCCGCCGCCCGCAGCGCCGCCACTAGCGCGCCCGGCGCCGCGCCGCGGGACACGCGCGCCTCGGCCAGGCGCCGGCCCCAGGCGGGCGCGTGCTCGTCGGCGTCGTGCACGCGCACGGTGACGCGCGCGTACGCCACGGACGCTCGCGGCGCCTGGTCGCGCGCCCACACGGTCAGCGAGTGCACGCTGGCGCTCTCTCTGCGATGCGAGGTGGCGTATTACATTGTTGTCGGTGTCGCGAATTACTGATCGATTGCCGGTGTGGCTCACCTGTCGAGCGGATGCGCCAGTTCTAGGACGCCACTGAGCTCGTGCAGTCTGAACAGGCCGAGGGAGGCAGGGGCGCGAGCGGCGTGCAGCCCGTAAAGCAGGCGCGCCCCCGCCGCCCCCGCTCCTGCTCCCGTCGCAAGTCCAGCGCTCGCCTGCAGCACCACCAACGCCTCACCGACACGTGTGGCTTCAGACGTTTCCACCACATACTCATCACGAGTGAATGAGACACCATTTTCGTTGGCATCATTAATTACCGTAATATTCACCTGTAAAACGAGATATTAATTACGAAAAGTTAAAATGAAATAACTTGAGGGTTGTGTATTGCAAACCGACCAAGGTGTAGACGACGTGCAAACCGTCGCTGACGGACACGTTCAGGCAGTAGAACGCTTGCCGCTCCCACAGCAGACGTCGCGTAAGAACTAAGCTGCCGTCTTCGCGGCCGACATAGAACTCGTGTCGTGGGTCGCCACCTGCGGATGAGATCCGAATCAAAAACTTAACATAAAAAATTTAAAATGTCACAATTATCAGGCTTTATGAAGTTACGTTACATGAACAAGTAACATAACACAAACATCGCATTTATATTATAAGTGTAAAGTGTGATGTGATTTATTAGATTTCTTATTCCAAACCCCAATAAAACATAATATAAGTTATATATATTTGAAGTCACCATTAAAAATTATTTATTTTGATACCACCACTCGATGTATTTTGGCCGCCGTTTTGAATTTCTTTGTTTTAAGGCCAATTGACCTCAAAATCGATATCTGAGCATAGCTTTAGGTACAATGGGCAGGTCCAATGTTATAATTGAAAAAAGTGGCCGCCATTTTGAATTTCTTTGTTTTAAGACCAATCGACCTCAAAATCGATATCTGAGCTTGGCTTTAGGTACAAAGGGCAGATCTAATGTTAGAAATGAAAGAGATGGCCGCCATTTTGAAGTTCTTTGTTTTAAGGACAATTGACGTCAAAATCGGTACTTGGGCATGCCATTGATAGTAAAAGACAGATCTAATATTAGACTTAAGAAAAGAGGTCGCTATTTTGAACTTCTAGAAGTAGAAGAAGAAGTATAACTTCTGACGCGCGTACATGTGTACACACGCCGATTTTTTTTTTGGAACGAAGTTCGAAGAACTTATCTAATTTAAATTGAACAATGTTTTCGTATATTTCTTTGCGTATTTCCTAGTTTAGCTGGCAATTTAAATTAGGCATTGACTCCAAATATACGTTTATACTAAGCGAAGACAAATTTTAATTGTTGTTTAATATCGCGCGTTGTGAAAGGGGGCTAGACGGAAAAAATTCTTACGAAAAGTTGTCACGACACTTTTATACTTGCCCTGTGAAACCAGCCAGTAACAATAAAGAACTGGCCGTAAAAGTGACATTCGAAATTTAAATAAAAAAAGACAATTTAAATCTTAGAGTATGTATACGTAGTTATACTTACTCTTAGATTTAAATTGTCTTTTTTTCAATTCATGCTTTTTAGAGTAGTTTTTTTTTCGTTAGTTGTATGTTAATTTTAATGTCAATGCTTGCTTAGGTGATGATCGTGATTCGATGACATATCTATTGTGTAGGTAGAAGTAAATGTTTTCAATGAGGTGGTAACGTTTTAATGAAATATACAATTATTATCATAACTTAAAAGAAATAAAAATTTATTATAATATCTTCACGAATTAATCGAAAACAACTTCGTTCCATCCGGGTGTCCCTTGACACCTGTACGGGCTAACGCCCTACATTTTATTT
This sequence comes from Lapara coniferarum, assembly GCA_949316025.1. Classification (NCBI taxonomy): domain Eukaryota; kingdom Metazoa; phylum Arthropoda; class Insecta; order Lepidoptera; family Sphingidae; genus Lapara; species Lapara coniferarum. The sequence goes on from OX438923.1 coordinate 17,380,474, forward strand.
AGTCAGCATTTTGTGTACCGCGCGTGTCATTAGCAATTTATGTAATTAGTACACAATCAATTGTCACCCGCGTCGCGTGTACTCAAGCTAGCAATTTATATTGAATTATCATATTTTAGTTATCATAGTTCATCCTCAACTTTCTTGGATACTAATAAATATATAGTATAAAAACAAGCTAATATCTTTTACTAAACTGTACAAGACCTCTCAAGTTTTATGATTTCAATACAAGAGTTTAATACGCTGATCACTAGAAAATGCTTGTATGATGTAATTAATTAGATTTTTATTACTTTTTGCCGCCAAAAATTCTTAATTATGTTTTTTTTTATTTTTAAACGAATCTATTGCCACCACCCACATAAAAATATAACAAGCCGTTTAGGCTCTAGGTCGTGTCACAGAAATATGCATATTTTTTTTATTGAAGGCTCGACAAAGTGCCTTCACTGCATCTGATGGTAAATTAAGTGAAGCCCAAAAAGTAATGTCGACTGGCAAGAGATAAACATTCCTGGTCGACACTGTTATGCCGGCCTGCTTAATTGCTTCTTCACGCTCCGCTTCCACTCATATACAGTCGTGGTCAACTAATTAGGGACATGCAAGATAGTGAAGAACAATAACCAGTTATGTACATACAAATATAAAACCCTATTGATTTCTCAGTAACTATTATTTGCATAATTTGGTCCGATTATTATGCTTTAAATGGCTGTAAATAAAAGAATAAATAAATAGAAAAAAGTATTTAATGTCAAAGGTTGAACATGTATTCAATTTTAAGGTATAATTCTGTAGCTGGACATTTAATTAAGGACAGTAAACTATAATGAAAAATAGAGTTAAACAAAACTAACAATCTGCAGTATTATAATATCTTTAACAGCTCCATTTTATTACATGTAAAATCAGTACCCAGTAGCAAAACCTTTGTTAGTAATTACCGCTTGACACCGATGTGGCATAGACATTATCAGTTTCTGGCATGTTTCGACAGGAATATTTGCCCATGCCTCACAAAAAGCTTCATTAAGTTCATCTAAAGTTGTGGTACGATAAGTGGCTACTTTTTTCTTGATTTCGTGCCAAAGGTGCTCGATTGGGTTAAGGTCCGGGCTATTTGCTGGCCAATATAGCACCGATACTGACTGACTGGTAAGAAACGACTTGACTGAACGGGCGGTATGTTTCGGGTCGTTATCATGCTGAAACGTCCATTTAATAGGGAGATGCTCCTCAGCATAGGGAAGCATCGTTTCCTCCAATATTGCCTTGTATTGATGTTGGTCTAAGTTACCCTGAACTTTCCTCACAGGTCCCACTCCACGTCCAGAAAATGAACCCCACATTTTAATGTTTCCACCACCATGTTTCACCTGCTTTTTTGTGAATCTTGGATTCATTTCCGCTTTTACTGGACGCCGTACGTATTGCCTTCCATCTGAAGAAATCAAATTAATCTTGGTCTCGTCAGAGAATAATACATGTTGCCATTGGGCGTAGGTCCAATGTCCATATTTACGTGCAAACGCCAAACGAGCATTTCTATGTTCTTTGTTCAACAACGGTACTTTGCGAGCCACTCTTCCGAACAACCCTGCTTCTACCAGACGTCGTCGAACGGTCCTCGCTGAGACACCAGCTCTTTCGTCTGTCCCAAACACTTCGTGTTTAATTAAAATAGAGCCTAGAAACGGATCTTTCTTAGCTAACCTGGTTATCATTCTATCTTCTTGCGGAGTTGTTTTTCTCGATCTTTTTGTTCTGGGCACATTTAAATCTGTGTTATTGCGTCTGACATGTTGCACTGCATTGTACACCATAGTTTTTGAACAATTTAAATGTTCTGCTATCCTTCGGTATGGCCATCCATGCTTGACAACAAACTTCATGATAATTTTTCGTAGTGTTGGATCGCAACTTTTATTTTTACCCATTTTTCTTCAAAATATTTTTCAAAACTTAAAATAATCGGGATTGCCGCCAAAACTACCACGAAACAATAAAAGAAGAAGTAAAAAAGTATTGAGATTCAAATTTTGAAAATAGAACGCAATATCTCAGTGTCCCTAATTAAATGGCCAGCCAGCATTATTTGAACAAATAGCACTACGATAATCTATCAGCTATACTGTAAAGAGGTTTAATGTTTAAGAAGTTGTTATTGTTTGTATAATCGGGCACATAAATGACTAATTGGGAGTGACGTCACGGACGTGTAACTACTGCGATCGCTGTCCGGTTTAATTGGATTTTAAAAATAAAACGAGTCGTTTAATCGCAAGTGTTTATTAACAATAGTGTTTGTTCTTAACCATTAAACATCGATAAGAATCATGAAAATAAAACAGTGCTATAAATAACTATAAAACTTATAAAACAAAACGTAAAAACTTAAATCTAAACAAAAAGTGAACTAACTACCCGTACCTACATATAATTCTAAAAACTCATCATTTGTCTTCATAATATACAAAAAAAACAAGAGAATTGTGAGTGAGTCCGGTGCCTGTGTATCCTCGGAAAATCTCTGTTCAACGTGTTATGGTGTTGTTGCCCTACTGATCCCCATAAGTACTATACATCATTTATTCACTAGCGCCATCTAGCGGAATCTCTGTACATTACCCTGACAATTCGATTGCTCCACTATCAACTGGAACTATGGCAGTAAAGTGTAGTGCGTGCGGAAAATATGTTTCGACGATAGATGGCGTCACATGTAGTGCTTGTAAACGGATAAAACATCGCAGCTGTGCGAATCTTTCGCGCAGTACACCAATCTCCAACAACTGGCAATGCCCTGACTGCAGGGTGAGTCCGCCTTGCAACAGCAAAGCTAATACACTATTGCAGCCAGAAAAAAGCCAGGAGCATGTGGACAGAATCGAATTTCCGGACGCTAATTCCACAACAAGCGGAGCAGACTCAGACCTAGCAAGAGAACTACGTAAGTTCCGAGATGAGATGCGTGAGACCAGGGAAGAATTCCGCGCAGCTCGGCTGGAGATGCAAGAATTGCGCGAGAAGTTCGCTAATTGTGAAGAGCGTGTGTCACGGCTGGAGGGCAGGATCTCAGTGTTGGAGGACCAAATTAGCACACAGGGGGTATCAGGCAATGGGGGTGATGCCATTCACGCATTACAGGCTACGGTGCTGCAACTACAGCTTGATCTAAATACCCGAGACCAGGATCTGCTGCGAAATGATATTGAGATCTCAGGAATCCCAGAGGACACTAATGAGAACACAACTCATATAGTGCTGGCTGTAGCCCAAAAACTGGGTGTTGCCCTGGACGAGCGTGAGTTAGTAAGCTGTATGCGAGTTGGAGTATCGCGTGGGGCGGCTGTCCCGAGTGGAGATGGTCGCGTGGTGCGTCCGCGATCTATTGTGGTTCGCCTTGCGCGCCGAGCGTCCCGAGACTCGCTTCTGCGCGCGGCGCGGGTGCGACGACATCTAAATACCGAGGGACTTGGACTTCGCGCGGACCCTAAACCGTTCTACGTGAACGAGCGACTTACGCGCGCTAACCGCGCGCTCTTTAACCAGGCCCGCAATGCTCGTCGGCAGCACGGTTGGCGCTATGTGTGGACTCGCGACGGTCAAGTACTTGCTCGTAAAGATCAGGATTCTCCGGTGCACAGAATCCGAGTTGAGGCCGACTTAGCTCGGGTTTTTGGTATCGCTCAAATTGGTCCGGAGATTAATGCTGTTCTATAATTATATTCTTTTTACTTTTTCTCATATATCATTGTACATTTTTTATTATATTATTTCATGTAGAATTAATTTGTATGTCACGGCTACGGTGCGTTGTTCCGAGTGGAGTGGTGTAAATATTTTTCTTATAATTTTATTTTTATTTCATTCACATAATATATTGCTTTATAACATCCTTATAAATTCCGTAGATATTGGTCCATCAATTTACATCTATCACTATATTATAACGTTACACATTACTGAGTACAAAACGAAATTACTTTTGGTATATATCTTCAATAACTTTAAAATCTTATTATAGGCCCAAACTTAAAATTGGATTGTTAAATGTTGGTTCCCTAAGTACGCGTCATGATGAATTTATAGCTGCTATGGCTACACACGATGTGGACATAATGGCGATAAATGAGACGTGGTTACGCGAGGGGGAGGAGGGCCGAGCGCCCGCCGTGCCCGGGTATCGCTTGCGACACATTCCGCGGCCAGCCGGCGTGCGCGCGCGCGGCGGCGGCGTTGGCTTTTACATTCGAAGCGGCATCGCGGCACGAGCGCTGCCCCACCCGCCCGCACCGCAAGTCGAACAAATGTGGCTGCGCATTTCAGTCAAGGGTAGTAGCTTGGCTATCGGGACTGCGTACAAGCCGCCATGGTTGGATGTTGACATTTTCCTAGACTCCCTATCATCAAGTATGGATGCGATTAATTCGTGTCAGCACACTGTCTTACTGGGGGACTTTAATATAAATTTATTAAATGTAGAGGATCCAAAGACAAAAAAGTTACATCAATTCTTGGAATGTTATAAATTAAAACAATGCGTTAACGAACCAACACATTTCACGTCACACAGCGAAACACTCTTAGATCTTGTGTGTACTGACAACCTAGGGCACTCAACCAATGTTTATCACATACATGATCTGAGTAGCCATGCATTTATAACATGTTTATTGAGTATGCGTAAGGATAAACCTAAACCCCAAATAATAAAATATAGAGCTTTAAACAACATAGACTTGAATAATTTTGACAAGAGTTTAGAAAATATAGATTGGAATCAAATTATGTACTGCAAAGATATAGAAAAAAAAGTAGAAATGTTAAACGCTGCAATTCTTAACACTATAAATACACACGCACCTTTACGAAAGAAACTGTTTAAGAGTAGACCCTATCCTTGGGTCACATATAATATAAGGGAGTTGATGAAACGTAGGGATGAGGCATACAAACGGGCCAAACATAGTGGACAAGAAGTACACAAAAATTTTTATAAGGACTTAAAACGAGTGGTTGAAGATGCCTTGATTAGAGAAAAAAGTGCCTACTTTAACTACTACGTAAATAATAGCCTTCCAAATTCCCGCGTTCTTTGGAAGCATATAAAACGAAACGTGCGTATAAAAGAAAAATCCGTGCTGCCCGTGGACATTTTTAATGACCCCGAAGCCATAAACAACCATTTTCTTTGCGTCCCAGGTAGGGTGGAAATCAATATAAGCCAACTAACTTATTTCGAGTTCCACTCATATACTGACTCAATATTTGCTCTCCGGACTGTTGGTGAAATGGATGTTCTAAAGGCAATAAAGTCTCTCTCATCTAACGCCATTGGGGTGGACGGTGTATCCTTAGACATGGTCAAGTTGACTATACATAAAACTCTGTCGGTAATAACCTCTGTTATAAATCAGTCCATTCAATCAAATACATATCCCGAAATATGGCAATCAGCTGTAGTAAGGCCTATTCCCAAGACGTCTTCGGCAACGTCCTTGCATGAATTGCGCCCCATTAGTATTCTACCCTTCATGTCCAAAGTCTTGGAAAGGATAGTTGCAAACCAGTTGCGTGAATATTTGCACGAAAGCGAAATATTACCAAGCCTGCAATCAGGTTTTAGGAGAGGGCATAGCACGACGACCGCCCTTGCTCACGTGATTGATGATATATTAACGGACATCAACGACGGAAACGGTACGTTGCTGGCTCTCCTGGACTTTTCTAGGGCTTTCGACTGTATTAATATCCCCTTATTACTGTCTAAACTTCGCTACTACGGCTTCGATATTTCCGCAATAAAATGGTTTGAGAGCTATTTTATGCACCGTAAGCAATACGTAGAAGTAGTTCTAGAATCAGGCGAGGAATTAAATTCGCTGTCAAAAAAAGTTACTCGAGGCGTCCCACAAGGGTCGATCCTTGGCCCCATATTATTTGTAATTTACAGTGCTGACATCACGTCGCATATCCACAACTGTAAATTTCACATCTACGCGGACGACATCCAATTGTACAAGGCAGGTGATCCGAATAATATGCACTCCGCAGTAGACCAAATGAATAGCGATTTAGATAGGGTGGCTAACTGGGCGGAAGCTAATTCCTTAATTTTGAATAGTAAAAAATCTAAATACATCATATTAGGCACAAGGAAACAAGTTAATAAAATTGGTAACAGCGGAGTGCACCTGGCGATTAAGGGAGTACCACTGGAAAGAGTTCACGAGGCACGAAATTTAGGTTTAATCATAGATGAGGAACTGCGTTTTGAATCTCACATCGTAAGAGTCGCAAGTAATTGTTTTTATAGGCTCAAGGTGTTATACCAAATAAGGGATTCATTAAGAATCCCAATGCGCATCAAATTAACCGAGTCGCTAGTTTTATCAAAATTTAATTATATGGATATAGTTTATGGCCCACGTCTTCTAGCTCGTTCTCAAAAACTTATACAGCGAGTCCAAAATGCTTGCGCAAGATTTTGTTTTAATATACCGCCACGGACTCACGTTACGCCATATTTGAGTGACGCAAATATATTAAAAATGAAGGCCCGCCAGGAATTACATATGGCTTGCCTTATGTTTAACCTGGTGAAATACCGCACTCCCCCATATCTTGTCGACAAACTGCAGTGGCAGAGCGACGCGCGCGGCGTGCATCGCACCCGAGCATCTAGCTGGGCGCTGGTGATGCCGCGTGCTCGAGTTGTTTCGTTCCGAGGCAGTTTCAAGTTTGCTGCATCCCGATGCTGGAACGTCTTATTACCGCCTCTGCGTAGTCTACGAACAATCACAACTTTTAAATCTAAGTTCAAAGAAATACTGTTAAAATTGCAAAAATCCCAATAAAATATAAAAAATCATACCTCATTGTTGTAGACTTATGGCATGGCGGTCTACTTATATCGTCGTCATTTGTCCGTGGGATGCAGCGAAATGAATGTACTCAATTATCATCGCCGATTTCATTTTTGTTGTTATTCGCTTTATTCTTTTGTCATGACCACATTCATTTATATTATTTATTTCTATATTATGTATTTTAATATATTATATTGTTACACTTATATTGTTATTGTTAATTTTATTATTTAAATCGGAATTACATATTACATGAATGAACACGACCGTGCGCGCTCAACACAACGGGCCTATGGAAGATCAGCGCGCCGCGGCTTCCCCGCGGCCTCATGCTGAATAGGTCCGCTTGCACACGCACACACGGACACCACGCCATTCGGAACAATGCACTCAATAATAGTTATAGTATATAAGTTAATTTATTATTATGTTCCCGTTTTGATTGTTTTTTTCTTTTCCGTGTAACTGTGTGTATTGTGTGCAATAAATGTTTTTATTATTATTATTATTATAATTATACTTACATGTAAGAGATATGGAATATGGTTTAGACTCGTTGGAAAATAAAAAATAAATTCACAATTCGCTTTAACCAAAGAATGTCCCTAATTAGTTGACCACAACTGTATATAATATATTGTTCGGATAAAAGTTTTGTGACGGTATTTGTAGCGGGTTGCCAGATATGAAAACCAGTCGAGACGTCAAAGTAATGACAGTTGTGTGTATAAAAAAGGTGCCCGGCCGCCATTTGGATTCATTCGTGCTCAGACGCTCATTGGAGCTCAGTCTCATCGTCAATCTCGGTTGCGTAAGTTGAACATTGATTTTCATACTGGTCGGTTAGTTGTTGATACCTATCTGTGTAAAAGTATTTCTTATAATAAAAGTGTTTATGTAAAATCAGTGATAAATGTGTTATGTAAAAATCAGCAATAAATTGTTTTTTATTTTAATCAAAATCGCTTCTGTTTCTAACTTTCTAACAATATGTATACACTCGAAAAACATAAGCCTCCTTCTTTCGCAGTCGGGTAAAAAAATTCATAGTGGATCGGGTTGTATGTAATGCCTATAAATTAATAATAGACAGATACCAACCGACGATGTCGTAATAGAGAGTGTCGCCATCTGGATCCGTGGCTTGCAGCACGGCCAGCAGGAAGCCGGGCGCGTCCAGCTCCGCCAGCTGCAGCGGCGGCGGCGCCACCAGCGACGGCGCCCCGCCCCCGCCCCCGCGCCCGCCCCCGGCGCGCACCGCCGCCCGCACGCTCGCGCGCGACACTCCGCACCGCGCCCGCGCGCCGCCGTCGCACGCGCGCACCGTCACGTCGTACGCCGCGCCCGCGCCCAACGCCAGCCGCGGCGACGCGTACAGCCGCCCGGTGTCGGCGTGCACGCGCAGCAGCCCGCGCGCGGCGCCGCGAGCACGCGACCAGTACCGCACCGTGCCGTTGGCGCCCTCGTCGGGGTCGAGCGCCACCACCTACGCCCACAACTTCTTATTTACGTTCGTCCGACGGTGCCCGAGGCTTCGGGGCGACCGGCGCACTCACCGTCGCGAGATAGATGCCGTTCGGCGAAGGATCCGCATAGAAGTCCCAGTTGGCACGGGACCCAGACCCTTCGTCGTCATCGTCGATGTCCCATTCAGCGCTGCTGTCATCAGGAACACCATCTGCAGCATCACTCTGCACGAAAAAATGGAGAATTAGAACCGGGTCTACAGATGTTCGTGAAAACATTAGTCGGAGAAATGTGTATAGTCCGGTGATACCTGCGGCACTATATCAACGACGGGGTCGGGCGCGGCAGGCGTGCGTATGTCGTAGAAGCGCTGCGTGAAGGCGGGCGCGTGGTCGTTGATGTCGAGCAGACGCACGTGCACGCGCGTGGTGCTGGCGAGCTCGCCGTCCGAGCACTGCACCTCGAGCGCATGCGTCGCCGCCGCCTCGCGGTCCAGGCTGCGTCCAGTCGTCACTATTTCGCCTACAAAGGGTATTCAGTTGTTTATAATACACCGCGTTATGAGTTGAGGTTCCGTAAACGGACGCGCGCGCTCACCGGTGGCTTCGTGTATGGAGAAGAGTCCGTCGGGGTTGCCGGCGACGATGGAGTAGGTGATGTTGGCGGGGCTGGGCGCGGCGTCGCCGTCGTGCGCCCTCACGCGCGCCACACGCGTGCCGCCGGCGCAGTGCTCGGGCACGGCCGCGGTGTACGCCGCCCGCTCAGGCCAGGGCGCCATGTCGTTCACGTCTTCCACTTCTATGTACACCTAATAACATCATATTACTAGCCCTTTATGTAACTAGCGGTTTGTTGCAAAGAGCTTTTTAAGTTATGTTATAAAAATACGATATGTCTCTGTCTAGCCTCAATATAAAGACTTTATGATAATACCTACAATTTTATTTCCTTTGGATATCTACTACAAATACCAAAGGTACGGATTTTGATTCATCGCTTAAAATTAACTTTGGAGCCATTGCAATTAGTACAAAACATGTGCTCACCCAAATACTCTCGTCCGTAAAGCGTCTATATACACTCCATTCGACCGCACCAAATGGAGACGGCCGCGTTCAGTTTTAACCAAGGTTCGCTGATATATATCAGCGAATCTGCGATCTATAAACATATCAATGTTAAAAAACCCTTTAATACATCAGTATTAAAGGGTTTTTTAATACATCAATGTTTATAGATGATAAATAAATCACAAAACTGTACATATAACTCCCAATATAAATCAAACCTTTCGACGCGTTACAGTGACAAAAAAAATATTGTCGCAAGTTACCTGTACGCACGAGTGTCTAGGCACCAGCCCGTGGTCTTCAGCGCATAACGTGAGCCAGTAGTGTGGGACAGACTCGCGATCGAGCGGCGTTAACGTGCGAATCACACCTATGCACAAAAATACATTATTGATAAGTTACCGGATTAACTAGCTGTTCACCGTGTTACGATGAAATACACGCCATAGGTGCGTGGTGCAACGATACTCACCAGAGTCGTCGACGGAGAAGTGCGCCATGCCAGAGCCGGCCACGATGTAGTAGGCGAGGCGCGAGTCGCGACCGGGCGCGTCCGCGTCGGTGGCGGGCGTCGCCAGCACACGCGCGCTCCGCGCCGCGTCCTCGCGCACCGCGCCCGACACCACTGCGTGGTCACTGAACACGGGCGCGTAACGGTTCTCGTCCACGTCCACCACTTCCACGATTACTGTCGCCTCCGCCCACAGCGCCGGCTGCCCACCGTCCGTCGCGCGCACCGTCACCCCGTATACCTGCAAACGGCATGCGTCACTACCAGCTGAGAGAATACATTATCTTATAAAAACTATCATTTCAATGATTCGGCTTGGCTAACCTGTCGTTCTTCGAAGTCCAACAGTTTTGTGGTGCGAAGCGTGCCGGACGCCGCTTCGACGATGAACACGGCTTCGTCGTCAGGCTGGTCCGGTAGCGAATAGATGACGACGCCGCCCGCTCCCAGATCCGGATCGAAGGCCTCGAGCACGGCGACGAGCGTACCGACGGGCACGTCTTCGCGCACGCGTGCGCTGTATGAAGCGAGCCCGAAGCGCGGCGTGTTGTCGTTGACGTCGTCCACGGCGACGCGCACCAAGGCGTCGGCATAAAGCCCGCCGCCGTCCGTGGCGCGCACGGTGAGCTCGTACAGCGCGCGCCGCTCGCGGTCCAGCGCCGCGCACACCGTGAGCGCGCCCGACTCGCGGTTGATGCAGAACTCGCCGTCACTGGCGCCGCTGACGCTGTACGTGATGCGGCCGAAATCACCGGCGTCACGGTCACTCGCGTTCGCTCGGAATATTTCCGTGCCGTTGATGGCGTTTTCTGTGACGCGGAAACTGGCCAGAGTCTTGATGAAGCGCGGCGCGTTGTCGTTGACGTCGAGCACAGTGACAGGCAGTAGCCGCGAGGCGGAGCGGCGTGGCCTTCCCAGGTCGTATACGGTCACGTTCAGATAGTACTCGCTCTCACGCTCACGGTCCAAGTAGCCGATCACTTGCAGCTCGCCGGTGTCTAGGTCGATCCTGAAAGCGGAGTCCGTGTCTCCGCCTGATATGCCATACGTGAGCAGCCCGTTATATCCGAGGTCGCGGTCACGCGCGCGTAGACGCACCAGTGTCGTACCCAGCGCGACGGACTCGTTCACCTTGACTTCTACTGGAAAATCTAGAAACTCGGGTGCGTGTATATTCTCCCCGTATCGCGAAGGCGCTAGTGGAAACTCATCGGCGAAGTCAAGCGGCGTGTTGCTGCGTTCGGCGGCGGCGAGTAGCTCCGTGAGGCGACGCGCCACGCCCGTGTCGCGGCACTCGAGCGCACCGCCGTCGCCGCCGCCCGCCACCAGGTGCAGCGTGAGAGATGTGGAGTCCGCGAAGTGTGTGCCGTCGGTCGCAGTCACGTTCAAGACGCGCGACTCTGCGCGCACATCGGCTAGGTCACAGGAGAGACTCACTACGCCGGTGCTCGAGTCCAAGGCGAAACAGTTGTCTTCGTTGCCGCCGATAAATCTGTACGAAACCACATCCCCGGCGTCGAAGTCAATAGCAGAAAGCGTCACGATTTCGGAGCCAATGGAAAGGCGTCGGGGCAGGTAGCCCACGCAATCGATACGCTCGAACTGTGGTCGGTTGTCGTTGACATCGTCCAGGTGCACGAGTAGGCGCATCTCTGCCTGGCGGCGGTACGGCAGGCCCCAGTCGCTAGCGCGAATCCGCAGTGTGTACTCACGGCGCATGCTCTCGTAGTCCAGCAGGCGCGTGGTGCGGACGGCTCCGGAAAAGTGATCCACGTCGAAGGGCACGGGCTGCAGGTTCGCGATGCTGTACGACACATATGCGTTATCCCCAGAGTCCGCGTCGCGTGCCATCACGCGCGCCACCACTGCACCACTCTGGCCGTTCTCGAGCACCGACACCTTCATGTCACTCTGTTCAAACACTGGATCGTTGTCGTTCGCGTCCACCACAGATATTTTCACTTTGGCAGAGGACTGTTTGCGTGTGCCAGCGTTGCCTTGGTCGATGGCGGACACGGTGAGCGTGTAAAATGCCTTATTCTCGGCATCGAGCTCCGTGGCTGTGTACAAAACGCCAGTGTCCGGATTGAGGCGGAACTCGCCACCCTCGTTACCACCCACTATCTCGATGTAGACACGCGCATTGCGGCCCTCGTCACGGTCGGTCACCTTTAATCGGATTACGGGCGTGTTTGGCGGCGCCGTCTCCAGCACGTTCGCCTCGTACACTTCATGACTGAACACGGGCGCGTTGTCATTGATATCGACGAGCGTCACCGGTAGCACCAGGTATGAGGCCCGCGGTGGTCGGCCGGCGTCTTGCGCGCGCAGCGTCAGGTTGTATCCGCGCGGGGCCGTCTCTCGGTCCAGCAGGGAGTGCACCAGTACGTCGTACTCACCAGCCTGCGCCGAGGGCCGGACACGGAAGTGCCCGTCGGGATCGCCGTCCACTATCTCGAGGCTAGCGATGCGGCCGTGTTCTCCCGCATCGCGGTCACTCACTTCCACAATTGCGTAAATTTCAACGGTGGAATTCTCAACGAGGTCAGGCAAGGAGCGCACGCGTAGCTCGGGCGCGTAGAGGTTAACACGTGTGACGCGCACGGTGACGGAGGCGCGAGCGGCGGGCGCACGGTCACCACGCGTCAGTAACGAGGCGCGGTCCCTCGCCAACACCGTCAGCTCGTGGCGCGCGCTCTCAGCCGCCGACAGGGCCCTGGTCAACGTGATCACTCCGGAGGTCGGATGCACCGCAAACCCTTCCTTCAGCTCCGCGAAACTGTAGTAAATTTCCCCGTTGAGGCCAACATCGGCGTCCTCCGCGGAGACACGTACAATGCTGGCGTGCGGCGCGGTGTCCTCGGGCACCACTACCTCATACTGCGCGGGTTCGAAGAACGGGCTTAGATCATTTTCGTCATCGATGGTGACGGCGACCACAGTGTCCGCCTCTAACTGGCGACCACCAGGCAGCTGGGCAGTGGCGCGCACGTCAAGCCGGTACGAGAAGCGGCGCTCGCGGTTAAGCACGTCGGCGAGACCGGCACGCGTGCGCACCGACAGAAAGCAGAAATCGCCAACAGTACGTTCTTCTGCTTTGAAAAACTTGTCACGGTCCCCGTGCCGGATGCGAAAGCGCACTCGCGCGCCCGGAGCCGGCAGCTGCACACCGAGCGGGTCGGCGGCAGGCGGCTGCAGCGCGTACGTGCGCGGCGGGCTGTTCTCGGCGATGCTCACGTTGTAGAGGGGGTGCGCGAACCGCAGCTGTGGCTCGGGGGCGCCGTCGGTGGCGAGGCTGCCGGGGGGCCCGGGGCCGGCGCGCGCCACCCACGCCGCCGCCGCCAGCACCAGCCACGCGCGCGCGCCGCACATCGCGCCTCACGCATGCACCGCGCGCCTCCTCTGCACAACACATAATGGTTTAAAACAAACACAGAAGGAATAAACACAAAGACCTTTTTTTAAAACAAAATATTATTTAAATGCCCTAAAAAGAAACAAAATAAACTTTGAATTGAATCAAATTTTGTAATAATTATGGAGAGATAAACAAAATACTTTATTCATCACATAGGCGAACATAGCTGCACGTATGAAGCTCTGTCAAGATAGCAGTAGCAACTTAGCAGAATCAAATCAAATACATTTTAGAATTTGTAGCTAATTTGTTGCTCATTAGTTACCACAATATCGATTTTGTTGCTCAAGCCGTTTAAATAAAAGCTGTCACTGCTATCTTGATATCAAGATAGCAGGAAACTAACGAAATTTATTGATATGTGATCAAATGTGGTATAGGAATTTGTAGCTAATTTGCTGCTAATAAGTTACCGCAAAAACAAATTTGTAGATCAAGCCGTTTAAAAAAAAAGATGTTACTGCTATCTTGATATCAAGATAGCGGGAAACTAACGAAACTTAGAGATATGTGATCAAATGTGGTATAGGAATTTGTAGCTAATTTGTTGCTAATAAGTTACCGCAAAAAGAATTTTTTAGCTCAAGCCGTTTCCAAAAAAAAGCTGTTACTGCTATCTTGATATCAAGATAGCAGGAAACTAACGAAACTTAGAGATATGTGATCAAATGTGGTATAGGAATTTGTAGCTAATTTTTTGCTAATAAGTTACCGCATAAACAATTTTTTAGCTCAAGCCGTTTCCAATAAAAAGCTGTTACTGCTATCTTGATATGAAGATAGCAGGAAACTAACGAAACTTATTGATATGGCTACGTTCCACTAAGCACTCACGATGATCACGCTCACGACCACGAGTTTTCCCGTTCCACTAAGTCCTGAGCATGTCCTGAGCGTTGTTATCGTAAACCCAAGTGGAATGGATTGTGGAGCGTTTTGGCCGTTGAGGAAATAATACAAATGGCGAGCTAGAAAAAATAAAGCAAAAGCTTTAATACGTTAGGCTACCATTATTAAGTTTTAATGAGTTTTTAAGTGTAAATTTTAATAATTATAAATGAAGTTGGTTTATGTCGAAAAATAAATATATAATTCAATTTTTATTTGTAATTTCAATGAAGTATTCAATTATTTTACATTAAAATAGATTCAAAATGTCTTTAGCGACAACACTAGGTTATTTGATGATGCGTGCATGCAATAATACTGTTGAAAGTACTAGTTCATCCAGTTCAGATGAAGAATGGAATACAATTTTAGAAAATTATAATCGTGAAAATAGAAATCTTCGATTTTTTAGTTCTGACAACTTTGCTATTTTTCTCAACGCTCACTTCGACCCACCTCCAGAGATGGGTCGTTGTGGGCTTCTCGTGAGCGTGAGTTATGACGTCATTAATGACGTTTTAGCCGCGACCACAACGATCGTAGTCGCCATGTGGAACGGCCAAAAGAGTATTTTGGGCGTTGTGAACGCTTAGTGGAACGTAGCCTATGTGATCAAATGTGGCATAGGAATTTGTAGCTAATTTGTTGCTAATAAGTTTCCGCAAAAATAATTTTGTAGCTCAAGCCGTTTCCAAAAAAAAGCTGTTACTGCTATCTTGATATCAAGATAGCAGGAAACTAAGGAAACTTAGAGATATGTGATCAAATGTGGTATAGGAATTTGTAGCTAATTTGTTGCTAATACGTTACCCCAAAAACAATTTTGTAGCTCAAGCCGTTTCCAAAAAAAAGCTGTTACTGCTATCTTGATATCAAGATAGCAGGAAACTAACGAAACTTATCCCGAAGTTAGCCCGAAGAAAATATAAAAAAATTGAGCTTTATACTTTAACTAATTTTAGGTACTATTTTATACACCTTTACTACCTGTTACCTGCCAAAGTAACCACAACCCAAACTCGATAGTCGCTGGTCGATCTTACCTCTATAGGGAACATGCACAAAAAACTTTCAACTTTTATAAAATAACGAATGTCTGGCTCTTGTGGGCTCTTGCTTTATTAAGTTTTCGACCATATTTGTATTTGAATTAGTTTTAATTAATTCTCTACATAGGATGTTTATCTAAAATTTCTGTAATTTACAATGCCGTGATTTATAAAAACTAGAAGATCAAGTGTATAGGGTACATGGTGGAGAAACTTTTAGTCAAATCAAAAAAGACTTTTGTGCCTTCATAAACTTCGAAAAGGCCTATGATCGCGTGTCGATGAATAAGCTGTGGTCAACTTTGTCATTAATGTATGGGAGTGAGGGTTGCCTGGTGACGAAAATTAAAAGTATGCCAAGATTATTTAGGCACGTGGAGAGGATAGTTGAAAGACAAGTTACGAAAGGTATTTATCGAGCGAATGTGGATGGTAAGGATTGAGAGGATGCCCTTAATTGGCCAAATGTATGATGAGAACTATGAATGGGGAAGAGGTGAAAGAGATATGTCATTATCGTAGCATGTTGTGCTCAATGGTCTCTTTTGATTTTTGGTATTTATGTTGAGCTTAATTCATTTTGATAATTCATTTAATGTTAATAAAAATCTAATAAGTTAATCCAACATTCAGTAACTCGGAAGCAATACGAAGTTTACGGGGTCAGCTCGTAGTAAATATTATATAATGTGCAGATGAGCTGGCAGTACCAGTTTCCATTTTATTCACACGCTCTATAAGCGAAGGTTTTATGCCTAATATTTGGAAATCGGCTTTCATCACCCCTATCCATAAAAAGGGTTCCAAAGATGATGTTTCAAACTATAGACCTGTTTCGAAACTTTGTCTGCTGGCTAACATATTTGAACGAATTGTATACAACCAGCTTTACAATTGTTTACAGCCAAGCTTTTCTCCAACTCAGCACGGCTTTCTCAAAAGCAGATCTACTGTGTCGAACCTTCTCGTCTTTACTGGTTTTGTTACCGGCAGCATGGACGGTGGACACCAAGTCGACAGTGTCTACAGTAAGGCGTTCGACAGAATCGATCACGATATACTCCTGAGGAAGCTGTCGCGTCTTGGCATTCGAGGTGACTTGTTTAGATGGCTTTCTTCGTACGTTAAAAATCGGACTCAAGCAGTGGTCTTAAATGATTCATCATCTTCTTGGATAGACATACCTTCGGGTGTTCCGCAGGGGTCACTCCTTGGCCCCCTCCTATTTGTTTTATTTGTTAATGATATCGGCAGGTGTTTTCTTAATTCTAACTACCTCATGTTTACCGACGATATGAAAATATACCGGGTCGTCGACAATATTTCCGATGCCACTCTTTTACAGGAGGACCTGATAAGGTTGGACAAATATTGTTGCCTTAATAAGTTAGAATTAAACGTGTCCAAGTGTCTGGTATTGAGTTTCACCTATAAAAAACAGCTGTTCTGCCATGATTACTGTATCATGAGTGAACCAATATTCACAACTTCTTACACGCGTGATTTGGGTGTCATCGTGGATAGTCGGTTAACATTTGCCCACCACATTGACCAAGTAACCGGGAAGGCGACTCGTGCTTTTAGTTTTATTTTTCGCTGCGCAAAGTCTTTTAAGCAGATGAAGACTTTAAAAATCCTGTACTGTGCATATGTTAGGAGTCATCTTGAATACGCAAGTCAAGTTTGGAATCCTCTACAACATTCACTCCACCAGAATTGAAAAGATTCAAAAGAAATTTACGAGGTATCTAGGCCTTAAGTTCAAAATTCCTAAGGTCGAGTATGAAAAACGGTGTGTGCGGTTCCACCTATTGCCATTGTCAGTGCGCAGAAACATTGCCGATATCTCTTTTTTAATGAAGATCGGCTCAGTCTTTGGTCGATTGTCCAGCACTTCTGACTAAAATAAATTTAAATATTCCATCTCGTTTTCGCGTCGTAAAAATCTTCTTCACATTCCGTTTGCACGAACAAATTACAGAGCTAATAATTTCATGGTTCGATCTGTAAAAGCATTTAATGATGTACCGTATGATGTGAGCATAGACCTATTTTGTAGTAGCATCGCATTTGCGAAAACAGCTTTGACCAAAGGTTTTATTGAAGTTCATGGAGACTAACTGTTTTATATATATTTTTATTTATATCTTCTTTTTAGTTATTGAATGTTAACCCGTCAAACTCCGCTATGTATAATATGGATGTATGGGGAAACCATAGAATAAAGATGCTTATAGTCCTTATTCTGAGGGGGGAACTCTATATACTCGGACGCTGGCGTCCGTAGCGGGGCTTGACAAGTCAAAGCATGTATCCAACTTCATCTAAGTTACTTAAGTAGTAAGTAGTGTTAAGGTAATTAGTCTAAAGAAATTATAATTTATCTGTCAAAATCTATCTGTGGTGGCTCGTGATTGGCTCATTGTATTTAGTTCCTATTTTTATTTATTGTATTAGTTAGCTGTGAGCCACCCAAATAAACTAAAATAAAATATTATCCGTTCAGTATTATTTTATAAATTATTTTCATACATCATTGCTAAAAATATTCACATATTATCATTCGCATAAATTATTGCGGATGCGAATATTCGTTACACCACTAATGTCCAGGGTACAACTTAATTAGGGCTGCCATCCGTCCGGATTTCCCCGGATTTGTCCTAGTTTGAAGGGCGTTCGGGGGCCGACCGACCCAGGCACTCGTTGTCAGGGGAAATCATTTTTTTTATAAATAAACGATAAATTGAAATAAACCTTAGTTAAAAATTCATTAATAATAATCCGCATTCCAGAAGGCACGGCAATATATTTTTTTAGAGGTGTCCGGGAAAAAAAACATATTTCGCCCAAATGTCCGGGATTTTTGCCGTGTATATCCGGCGTCGGCAACTTAAGTGATGGCAGCCCTAAACTTAATCCTAGTTGCATGCCGCTGTGCTCAAGAGACACCAATTTCATCAGGATGGATATTATTAGGTACACTCTACACACTCATTTATACATTAACTAGCGGCCCGCCCTGGCTTCGCACAGGTAGCAAAGCATAATATTATAAGCCGAAATTTATCTTTCTGCCATACAAAATATTTATGTGATACACACATAAACATTCCTCTTGATTCACTCCATCCATTGGTGAAAGACATATGAAAATCCGTTCGGTAGTTTTTGAGTTTATCGTGTTCAGACAATCAGATGCGATAGAGGGACTTTATGTTATAATATGTAAGGTGTAAGGACATATCCTTACAAAATAGATTAAAAAATAACAAACCTAAAAATAATTTTACTTTATATTTGGAGTCGATGCCTAATTTAAATTGTACACTGTATTCGTATATTTCTTTTGTGCATTTGCGTAGCTTAGCTGACAATTTCAAACGTATATAAAGTTATGATTAAAGTTTTAAGTTATTCCACTAGTCCATCATCTTGGGCAGTCCGCCATATTGTATTCAGAATGACGTCATTTAGCTAACAATGCATTGTCACCCGTGTGACAAATGCGTGTATGAAAAATTTGTGAAACAAGAATTGTGTTGACCAGTGTAATTGGCTACAAACTCCTACATTACACTTATCAAATATGTATAAGTTTCGTTAGTTTCCTGGTATCTTGATATGAAGACAGTAGTTACAGCTTTTTAACACGCTTTTATTAGCTTCATTTTTAAACGGCTTGAGCTACAAAATTGTTATCGCGGTAACTTATTAGCAACGAATTAATTTCAAATTCCTATACTACATTTGGAACATCAATACATTTAGGAAGTCCAGAAAAATCAAGGAGTAGACAAGAAATGTATAATACTAATCAAAAATATATATTCTAACAGCAAAGCACGAGTAAAACTAGAAACGGAGGGGGAAACTTTCCCAGTATACACGGGAGTGAGGCAGGTAGACCCACTCGCGCCAAAACTCTTCCATCAGTGCTAGAGGAAGTCATCACGTTTAAATCACCTAATATTCGCAGATGACATAATACTTTATCATACAACCCGGAAAGCCTTCAAAGCATGCTCCAAGATTTGTCACGGGAAAGCAATAAGGTGGGCCTAAGAATAAATAAATCAAAAACAAAAATAATGTCCAACAGGTCCCAAATAAACATCTCAGTGGACAAGGAAGAAATAGAATATGTATATCTATACTTAATATTATAAAGCTGAAGAGTTTGGTTGTTTGTTTGAACGCGCTAATCTCAGGAACTACTGGTTCGAATTGAAAAATTCTTTTTGTGTTGAATAGACCATTTATCGAGGAAGGCTATAGGCTATATAACATCACGATGCAACTATTAGGAGAGAAGAAATAATGGAAAATGTGAAAAATACGGGGAAAATTATTCATCCTTGAGGGCTTCCGTTGCGTGCGCTGCGAAAACGGTTCAAGATACCAAAAATATATGTATGAAATAATTATTCCTCTTGAAATGATCTAAAAAAATGTCCGCGACAGTATATGTCTATCTTTTAAGATTAACTCACTAGAACCGTTTTTATGGTAATCAAGTTTGGTTGAAATTAATGCATTATTTGTTAAGAGTTGCATCAACGTCATAGTCATAGAGTGATTCAACGGGAAGGTTTTTATGTACTTTTAGCCCGGAAAAACTTATTAACGCGGGCGAAGCCGTGGGCAAAAGCTAGTTTCTATATATACCCGGGCCAACTTATTGCATTCAACAACCAAATGGACTCAGAGATAGAGAGACGGGTAGGCAATGCATAGAAAAGACATTGGTCTCTCAAAGAAGTGCTAAAATGTAAAGACTATAATATTGCAATGAGAAGGAACATATACAACACATGCATATTACCAATATTAACTTACGGATGCCAGACATGGGCGAGCACACAAACAAACTCAACAACTACTTACATGTCAAAGGGTCATGAATACCTCTCTATTCTGGGTCACGCAAAAAGAGACAGGAAAAGAGCCGTAGATATAAGACACGTTACGAAAATTGAAGATGTTGTAATCAAAACCAAAAAACTCAAAATATGGAGGTGGGTAGGCCACATGATGAGAGAGAATAGTAATAAATGGACAAAAGATACAAGAGTACAGGGGTCCATACTGTTATATCTTTATTTCCTCTTTTTCTCTTGTTATGGAATCTAGGGATATTCCATACAAAGAGATAAAGAGGAAGCCAAATAAAACGTTGGTCTGATGACATCAAAAAAATTGCGGGTCCACTGTGGCACAGAACAACTCAAACAAGAGTAGACTGGAAAGAGTTGGAGGAGCCCTTCGTGTTGCAAAGACACGCCGACGACCAATAAGTAATATATACAATCTCAGTTATTTATATTGTTTAATCATTAATTATATAGTAACAAAAAATTTATTGTAAAAATTACCTACACTGTAAGATTATTCATTGACAATTATGTTGGCAATAAAGTCTTAATATTAATAATAAATAACATCCCGAAAAGTGGCGCATGCCAAGGACGCAACATCGGTGTGGGTGGCTAAAGGGTGTCGAGAGGTGTGCACCGATTTCACCATCGCGGGTCGCTGACGCGTCCCGGAGTGGGTTTCCTCGCTATTGCGCAGCTTGAGCACTTCCACCCTGGAGCTCAGGTTCTTAGCTCTTGCAATTTCCACCCCTAGCCAGCCAGTTAAGGCAAGCCAAGGGTCAGGGGGTCTCATTTAGCCCCCACGGATTTGGCGTACGCGGTATCGCCACTCACCGTCGGCTCGCCACAAAGCCGCCCCTGCCATGGATGCCCATCTAGTGGGGGGGGGCAAATCACCGTCTGCCTTGAATACAAACGATTGAGACATTTTACTTGGCAGGCATCCCGTTGCCTCAATCAATAGCCCAGCAACCAGTCCAGCTAGATCCCATCCATAGACCCAGTATGATTCCCATCTTCTCTGCAATAGTCCTTATGCCTTACGGGCGCTGTCTTTGGCTGTATTTCCTCCTTAAGTACAGACAGTGAGAGCACCTGTAAGGTGTACACATCCCAACTAGAGTAATGTATCTTAAAGGAGCCTCTACGTGTTGAATCCATATCCCCACGCAAGCCTTCCAAAAGGACCGGTCTTCGTGCCGTGATTTCCCGCAGGAAAGATACAACATAAATAACATAAGCTTCGTTAGTTTCCTGCTATCTTGATATCAAGATAGCAGTAACAGCTTTTTTTTGGAAACGGCTTGAGCTACAAAATTTTTTTTGCGGTAACTTATTAGCAACAAATTAGCTACAAATTCCTATACCACATTTGATCACATATCAATAAGTTTCGTTAGTTTCCTGCTATCTTCATATCAAGATAGCAGTAACAGCATTTTTTTGGAAACGGCTTGAGCTACAAAATTGTTTTTGCGGTAACTTATTAGCAACAAATTAGCTACAAATTCCTATACCACATTTGATCACATATCTCTAAGTTTCGTTAGTTTCCTGCTATCTTGATATCAAGATAGCAGTAACAGCTTTTTTTTGGAAACGGCTTGAGCTACAAAATTGTTTTTGCGGTAACTTATTAGCAACAAATTAGCTAGAAATTCCTATACCACATTTGATAGCAGTAGCAACTTAGCAGAATTAAATCAAATACATTTTAGAATTTGTAGCTAATTTGTTGCTAATTAGTTACCACAATATCGATTTTGTTGCTCAAGCCGTTTAAAAAAAAAAGCTGTCACTGCTATCTTGATATCAAGATAGCAGGGAACTAACGAAACTTAGAGATATGTGATCAAATGCGGTATAGGAATTTGTAGCTAATTTGTTGCTAATTAGTTACCACAATATCGATTTTGTTGCTCAAGCCGTTTAAAAAAAAAGCTGTCACTGCTATCTTGATATCAAGATAGCAGGGAACTAACTAAACTTAGAGATATGTGATCAAATGGGGTATAGGAATTTGTAGCTAATTTGTTGCTAATAAGTTACCGCAAAAATAATTTTGTAGCTCAAGCCGTTTCCAAAAAAAAGCTGTTACTGCTATCTTGATATCAAGATAGCAGGAAACTAACGAAACTTATTGATATGTGATCTAATGTGGTATTGGAATTTGTAGCTAATTTGTTGCTAATAAGTTACCGCAAAAACAATTTTGTAGCTCAAGCCATTTCCAAAAAAAAGCTGTTACTGCTATATTGATAACAAGATAGCAGGAAACTAACGAAACTTGTTTATACATGATCAAATGTAGTATAGGAATTTGTAGCTAATTTGTTGCTAATAAGTTACCGCAAAAACAATTTTGTAGCTCAAGCTGTTGCCAAAAAAAAAAGCTGTTACTGCTATTTTGATATCAAGATAGCAGGAAAACAGCGAACCTTATTGATATGTGATCAAATGCAGTATAGGAATTTGTTGCTAATAAGTTACCGCAAAAACAATTTTGCAGCTCAAGCCGTTTCCAAAAAAAAGCTGTTACTGCTATATTGATAACAAGATAGCAGGAAACTAACGAAACTTGTTTATACATGATCAAATGTAGTATAGGAATTTGTAGCTAATTTGTTGCTAATAAGTTACCGTAAAAACAATTTTGTAGCTCAAGCCGTTTCCAAAAAAAAGCTTTTACTGCTATCTTGATATCAAAACAGCAGAGAACTAAAGAAACTTAGAGATATGTGATCAAATGTACTATAGGAATTTGTAGCTAATTTGTTGCTAATAAGTTACCGTAAAAACTATTTTGTAGCTCAAGCAGTTTCCAAAAAAAAGCTGTTACTGCTATCTTGATATCAAAATAGCAGGGAACTAAAAAAACTTAGATATATGTGATCAAATGTAACAGCTTTTTTTGGAAACGGCTTGAGCTACAAAATGGTTTTTGCGGTAACTTATTAGCAACAAATTAGCTACAAATTCCTATACTATATTTGATCATGTATAAACAAGTTTCGTTAGTTTCTTGCGATCTTGTTATCAATATAGCAGTAACAGTTTTTTTTTGGAAACGGCTTGAGCTACATAATTGTTTTTGCGGTAACTTATTAGCAACAAATTAGCTACAAATTCCTTTACCGCACTTGATCACATATCTCTAAGTTTCGTTAGTTCCCTGCTATCTTGATATCAAGATAGCAGTGACAGCTTTTTTTTTAAACGGCTTGAGCAACAAAATCGATATTGTGGTAACTAATAAGCAACAAATTAGCTACAAATTCTAAAATATATTTGATTTGATTCTGCTAAGCTGCTACTGCTATCTTGACAGAGCTTTATCGCCAAGTTATCTGGCGCGAAGTGTAATAATTTTAGCCCTGAAGATATTTTCTTGCGGTCGGAATCGCGAGAGAATAAGTATGGAGGTAGTTTTAAATCCAGGGGCGGACAGGCTACTTTTTATTTTTAATGATATGTCCTTACATATTATAAAGCAAAGTCCCCCCATCGCATCTATTTGTCTGAACGCGTTAAACTCAAAAACTACCTAACGCATTTTCATACTTTTTCACCAATGGACGGAGTGATACGAGGGGAAGGTTTATGGGTATAATTTAAATTAATTTAAAATGGTGGAAGATCAATGTTCCAATAATGGATGTTTAAATTTGAAAGAAATAAATATAACTATTTTGTATGCAACAGGTCCATATCAATATAAAAATAAGCCATGTTGAAACAATACTTATTTATCATGATTTAGAACAAGAGTCGTATGATTCTGTTATAATTTTTGACCAAGTAATTAATTCTATAATAGATGCGTAAAATAAAATGACATGTACTTAACAATGTTTTGTTTAATAAATTTTATTTCAAAATATGCTGTTAAACGCCATCTTTTGGGAGAGTGTCAAGCTACTTTTTGTAGAACATGTTCATAAAAATAAAAAAATGTACTATATAACTGTAAAGACCCTGGAAGCAGTTGATCATTGACTTTGTGTCGGTCGGTTGGATGGTAATAATTGTGGAACTATTTGTGTAAAATCAGTTGTAGATCTTTTTTATTTAAATCAAAATCGCTTCAGTTTCTAACAATATTATAATGTACGATATTCATTTTTTAAATGTTAAGTTTGTTACTTCGAGGAAGTGGCGGAACGGATTTGATGCGGCCCCGATATCGAGGAGCACTCAGCAATCGCCACTATCGATATCCACCGTGACGTCACTGCACCGGTGTCTATCAATGTTCATGAGCACCGCGAGTTGTCCACTGTCCAGCGGTTTTAACCAATACGAAATCAGTAATTGGATAGTTAATTGCTGAACACTTCGACTAGTGCTTATAAATTTTCATTGTCAATTGAGATACATAATAGCGCCGCTCATGGGCTTAGTAAGTTTCTTATTTACGAGTGACAAGGTAAGTGTTGCAATACCTCATGCAGCAGTTGCGGCGCGCCGGAGCTGGTAATAGTGGTGTCGCTGGCGCGGCAGGCGGCTGACGCGACCGGCGCAGCTGTGAACAAACGTTTAAATATAATGTACATTATGATTCTGTAGGCACGACACGCGGCACCGGCGTCACCATCTGCACTCTCACGTCAGAAGACGAGTGATCCATGGAATCATTATTTAAGAAAGAAAGAAAGAAAACAGAAAATAAATTTATTTCCAACAAAACACACGTATAAGACAAAACAGACATAAAACACTTAAAACTATATTTGTTGCACAAAGGCTCCAACTTAGCAAATATGCTGACAGTACAACCAGCGCTGGTCTTCCGTTGGGCCTTTTGCACGAGTGTAATGGAAGACAATAAATAAATAATAAAAAATATTTAACACGTACAACTCCATGAAGTGATGCATGCGGCATGCCGTGCGTTAGGCCGTGCGCAGACTAGACGTCGACTAGCGAAGGGTCAACTCGATTTATTAAACTAAGTACTTCGCGGTTTTTATGTTCAAACATGGACTAATAAGAGTATAGACTAACGATCCCCATACATTGAAGCGTACTTCGCTGTTTAGTACATTGAATTCAACTAGATGGCACTAAGATCCATAAAATCATTTGAAATGGTTATTTCAATGGCGCAAATGAGAGGATGGATAAAATAAACAACTATCGGTTTATCCAATAGTTATTATTACGCCTAGATGGCGCTATTAACTGTTTAGCTCACAGACTACTACAATTATTTTGAGTATTTATGGACTGCATTGGCACTTAAATATATTATTACTTTTTGTAAAGAAAACTAGGCAGGTATTAAGTTATGTGGTGCCACGCGCCGCCGACGACACATCGTTGGCCGGTTGTTTAGCGCGTATTACAAGTTTTTTATATGGGGACACCACTTCTTTTTTGACTGAACTTTATTTTTATATTTTTGTTATATAGCTAATATAATAATACATAATATATTGGGATAGTTTCAAATATCTGCTTGTAACGGTTCCAACGCTACAAAAAAATGTTATTTTTTTGTATGGGGACTCCCCCTATTTTTAAACTCTTTTTTATTTTTAGATTTTTTCCCACGGTTACCTACACACAATTACGTTCTGTTCGTGTAATATTACACTCGGCGCTGGCTACCCAGTTACTTTGCTTGAACTTGGCTTGACACGCTGCCGCGTGTCTAGATATCTTTTTACACCAAAAAGGATACTAGATATTTAAAAAAAATGTGTATTGAAAAAGTGGCGGCTATTTTGGATTTCTTTGTTTTAAGGCCAATCAACCTCAAAATCGATACCTTGACATGGTTTTAGGTACAAAGGACAGATCCAAAGTTAGAATTGAAAAAGTGGCCGCCATTTTGAATTTCTTTGTTTTAAGGCCAATTGACCTCAAAATCGGTATCTGGACATATCTTTAGTTAAAAAAGACGGATCCGATGTCAGAACTGAAATATGAGGCCGCCATTTTGAATTTATTTGTTTTAAGACCAATCGACCTCATAATCGACCTCTGGGAATGGCTTTGGGCACAAAGGGCATATCCTATATTATAATTGAAAAAAGTGTCCAATATTTAGGCTTCTTTATTTTTAGGCCAATTAACGTCAAAATCGATACTTGAGCATAAGAAAAGTGGTCGCCATTTTGAACTTCATTGTTTTAAGACTGATTAGATTTAGATAGATATTTGGGCTTGTCTTTAGCCAAATAGAATAATTAATCGAGGTTGGAATTTTAAAAATTGCATTTCATGTTAATTTTTTTTGTTTAAGGGCTATTGGTTTTAAAATCAAAATACGCTGGACATGACTATAAACTATAGTAGGTAATATGGCCATCATCAAAGCTTGTTCAATTCTCTTCAATAGCGATATCACAGCTTTGCTATATCGAAAAATAAATAAATTGTATTCGAATTTTAGAAGACGAAGTTCGAAGTCTTCGTGGCCTGTGGCAGCAAACAGGAAATAAAGTAAATGGTTCTGTGAAAGCATCAAAATTGGTATCAAAATTAGGGAGTCATTAACCTTCATTTGAAATATTGCTATAAGCATAAGTAACCGCGTAGTAGAAATGATCTTACCATATTTTTCGTCCCCCATATCGTTTTGCCTTGTTTGGTGACCATTTAATTATTGTATCCCTTTTAACTTACCCCTTTTCACCAGACTTAAAAGGCTACTTAGGTTGATTACCTTATTGATTTTTAAAAGTATTTAATTTTGATGTGAAAATATATTTCAATTTTTTCTATAATGGAAGGCAATCCAAAAAATGTATGTTATAAATTTAGGGGATTCAGTTTGGTGTCGCTGCTATGTAGCATCTGTTATTACACCATCTATTGCTATTCTAATTATTCATTCTCATTTAATTTTTAAAAACTAAGCCATTAAAATAATGTAAAATGTAGTTAAATAAAGTCAAACTATTGACATAACTTTGAAATTATTAACATAATGTGGGATGAACAGAAGTGAGCCAAGCAAGAAAGATTTTTTTTTTAATTTTCAATATCCCACACTTCTGAAAGTCAGGAGTTTGCTTGATTTTACAATAACACTGGTTTCTGCAACGGGTGGTTATAATAAATTATTAAAATGCACATGAAGAAGTGTTAACAGCTCACAGTTGTGGTCTCAACTAACTTGAAAATATTGAATAGTAAGCTACCGTTGCTATTTCAAACAAATCTGTTTCTGGAAGTCAATCTTCTATGAAACTTCTACACTTTACAGGCTGTATGGTTGATGGAAGACTTTGAAAACAAATAATTAATCCAACATGGTCTCATTTTTATCACAATTAAAACCGAATCATTATATTGTGGTTAAAGGCATGCCCAAATATCGATTTTAAAGCTAATGGGCCCTAAAACAAGTTCAAAATAGCGGTGCCTTCTCAATTCTAACATTGGATCTGCCTTTTATAGATAAAAGCTAAAAAATTACTAGATATCGATTTTGAGGTCAATTGGCCTTAAAACGAAGAAATTCAAAATGCCGGCCACTTTCTCAATTCCGACATTGGATCTGTCTTTTATAATCAAAGATATACCCAGCTATCAATTTTGTGGTCAATTAGCCTTAAAACAAAGAAATTCAAAATGGTGGCCACTGTTTTCAATTCTAACATTGGATCTGCCCTTTGTGTCCAAAGCCATGCCCAGATATCGATTTTGAGGTCGATTGGCCTTAAATCAAATAAATTCAAAATGGCGGGTACTTTTTTCAATTCTGACATTGGATCTGCCTTCTTTACCTAAGGCCATGCCCAGATATCGACTTTGAGGTCAATTGGCCTTAAAACAAAGAAATTTAAAATGGCGGCCACTTTTTTCAAATCTAGCCTTGGATCCATCTTTTGTAACCAAAGATATACCCAGCTATCGATTTTGAGGTCAATTGGCCTTAAAACAAAGAAATTCACAATGCCGGCCTCTTTTTACAATTCCGACATTGTATCCATCTTTTGTAACTAAAGATATGCGCAGATATTGATTTTGCGGTCGATTGGCCTTAAAATAAAGAAAGTCAAAATGGCGGCCATTTTTATCAATTCTAGCCTTGGATCCGTCTCTCGTAACCAAAGATATTCCCAGCTAACGATTTTGAGGTCAATTGGCCTTAAAACAAAGAAATTCTAAATGGCGGCCACTTCTTTCAATTCTAACAATGGATCTGCCCTTTAAGCCTAAAAGCCTAAAAAAATACTATAATAATCATGTAAACTTAACATAACCAACTGACTTTTGTAAGCTGATACACCGCACATGCAAAATATTTGGTAAAAAATCAACTAAATCACGTTGATCCCCGGTTGTCGCTAAACAAGTGAGCCTCCTCAATAGGTTCCGAGATATTGACCATGCGAAATTTTACCCACTGTGATATTATCTGTTTGGTTTTTGTATATTCAAATTAGAAGAAATCACGCACAGCAGAACTCGCTGTGCCCATACCTAGCGTCTCGCCCGGCACCCGCGCGCGTGGTGCGGGGCAGTGTGTGAAGCGCCTTACTGCCATCTGTTGTATGTTCATTCTAATGCTAAACTATTTTGTTTTACGGTACAATGCCACCTAACGGGACATTTTTGAAACCCGGCAGATGTTGAAGTTTCCAGGCTAATTATCAGCGCCATCTAGCAACAAGCCGGGATTTTGCACTTTTTCAGGTGAACGCTTCAATGTATGGGGATCATCAGTCTATACTCTTATTAGTCCATGGTTCAAATTTTACTCGCGTCGTTTCGTTTCCTTCGACACTCGGCCGGCGGCCCCGTGACCATGAGAGAAACTAAACCATCGAAACGTAGTAAAATTAAGCACAAGAAGCGTGAAAAACCTATAAGTAGTTTTATTTCATGTCCATTCATTATTCAAGTTGCGCTTAGGTCAAGTTCACTCGAGTTGGTTTTTTTTTATTGCATTGAATGACGAGACGAGCATGCCGTTTGCCTGATGTTAAGCGATACGACCACCCACAAACAGTAGCATCATCCAGCACCTTGAATTACAGAGTACTGTGTGGCATTACACTGCGCTCGTCATCCTGAGACATAAGATGTTAAGTCTCATTATGTCCAGTAGTTACACTGGCTACAATGCCCTTCAAACCGAAACACAAGAATGCATGCAAACTGCTGCTTGGCGGTAGAATATAGGACATTGCGGTGGTACCCTCCCAGACGGACTCTTACATATGAGAGTCCTACCACTAGTAAAGTTACGTTAAATTGGTGTAGCGTTACATGTACCTACCCGAATCCAATATGCAAGGTCAGACTTATTTATTAACTAGCTGTTGCCTGCGGCTCCGCCCGGGTTAAAAAGTTTTTCCGAGGAAAAGTCCCGCTTTATATTTTTCCAGAATAAAACGTAGCCTAAGTTACTACTCCTTATTACATCAGCTAACTCCCAATAAAAGTCCCGTCAAAATCGGTCCAGCCATTTCAGAGATTAGCCGGAACAGAAAAAAATAATAAAAAAAAAATTTTGGTGTATGTACCGTATATATATTCATTGGATAAAGATTAATATTATAACGTTGATACTACTCTTAACAAATAATGCATTAATTTCGACCAAATTTGATTACCATTAAAACGGTTCTAGTGAGTTAATCTTAAAAGATAGACATATGTATACTGTCGCGGACATTTTTTTTTATCATTTCAAGAGGAATAATTCTTTCATACATAAATTTTCGGTATCCTGAACCGTTTTCGGAGCGCACGCAATGGAAGCCCTCGAGGATGAATAATTTTCACAGTTTTTTTCACATTTTCCTTTATTTCTTCGCTCCCAATAGTTGCATCTTGATGGTATATAGCCTAAATCCTTCCTCGGTAATTGGTGTATTCAACACAAAAAGAATTTTTCAATTCGAACCGGTAGTTCCTGAGATTAGCGCGTTCAAACAAACAAACAAACTCTTCCGCTTTATAATATTAGTATAGATTTGGAAGACTAACAGCTATATGTAATTACATTTTATATTTATAACAATGGTGTAGTTAACAAAAGCAAATTACAAGTCTTCACTTATAGTATCAGGTTTTAATTTTTAAATATTGTTACGCGCGCTAGTACTCGCCGATAAACAGCGCCATCTATTGGCGAGTAGCGTACTATCTGACCGTGGAAGGTTCCACAAATTACGACGGTACCGACGCGCGGACGGGTATAAAAGGCGGCGCTCGGGCTTGTTTATAAGAGCGAGCGATAACTCCAAGCGATTTCGAGGCGAATATTGTGGATTGCGTTTGAACGTATAGTGAGTGATTTTAATAAACGTATTTGGGTGTTTAGTTAACGTGCTCCCTTGCAAAATCTGCGAAAATACATGTTTTACAATTCCTAACTACTACCTTAAAATGACTGAACAACATGACACGGAAAATATATATAATAATTTGATTCATTAACTTTAATTTTGCAGAATTAGATTCTCTATTTATTATTTATATAAAAAAAAATATAAACGAAATAAAAAACTAGTACTTTCACTTAAATTGGGCATCAACTTTTCCGTCAATGTATTTATGAATATAAAACTTACATTTATTAACAGAGAACACATTTATTGTCGATTTTGCACAAATGTTTTTTTGATTTACGATAATTTTAAGTCATTTATTTACATTTTTCGAGTTTCCGCTCGGATTATTGAAGCGGATCTCTGCCTGGCGACAGGGGGAGTACGGCGAGCGCCGTTCCAAGGAATGGACGTATACATAACACTATTTCCGATATGTCCGTATATAATATGGCACGATCGCAACAGTATTGTAATTAGAGTGACAAAGTACAGGTCGCGCTAAAAATATTTTGTAATGCTGGAAACGAAGTGAACAATATTTTTTACGCCTAAGCGAGGTCGAATTCGCAAATAAGATCATCCAATAATCACAAGTAGGTAATTATAACAATAATTAAACAATCAAATCAGGTTATTAACGATTCATTCTGATTTTGTATTTAATTAAAATGAAAAATGAAATATTATACCGCATCTAACATTCTTAGGTTCATGGTGTGAAATCGGTATAGTCGCCGAAAGTTGTTTCCTAATAATCAGTAGATGGCGGTCAAATTTAACGTAATAATAGATGTGGAGATATGAGGAGTGTAGTTACGACTAGTCCTGAGGGGTAGGGCAGAAGCAAATGCGCGACGTCATTCGCGTATAGGAGCACCTTAATAGCTGTATTTAAATTCAAATCATTTATTCAGTAATTAGGCCCCTAAGGGCACTTTTACACGTCATTTTTCATTTTTCACAATGTTGTTATACTAAAAGATTCTACCGGTGCTTCGGAAAAGCCCACTGACCTGAGAAGAAGCACCAAGAAACTCAGCGTAGGTCTTTTATCATTTTTTTAAAATATATATATTTTACAATTTGAAAATCACAATATTACTTGAATTTTAAAGATGGATATTAAATGCGAAAATTAACGGAGAGTACCTAAGTGAAACAACCACCTACATGTTTAATTTTAAGTAAAAAATAAAGTCAACCATTAAACAGAGCAGACCAGTCCGCACAAGCAGCACCCGTTCACGAGTATGACGCATGTGCCAGCCATCGGCCTCCTCAACCATGTTACAGGGAAGTGACCGACCCGGCACACGACGCCGTTTACATACATATACACTCACGCCTGTTATCCCCGAAGGGGTAGGCAGAGGCGCAACTAGTGCACCCACTTTTCGCCGTCATTCCGTCCCATGATGTGATAGCGGGCGAGCCTATCGCCATATCGGGCACAAATTCCAGACTCCGGGCTGATACTGAATAGAAAAACTCAAAATCACTTTGCCCGACCTGGGGATCGAACCCGAGACCTCAGCTTTGCATTCGTACTGTAATACAACTACGCCACCGTGGCAGTCTGTAGTAGCTGTATTTAGTGCAGTGTTTTTGCTGTTTAGTAGTGTTCTAGAACTAATAAAGTCCTAATTAGTGTGTTATCGCAATACCTGTATTTTAATTGTTTATTTCGAACCCCAGCACGTAACAATATAATAGAGAGATACTATTACAGATAATTACCCATACCTACTTTCAAATCCGCTCCCCGAAAAATCGAGCAATAAGTAATGAACACAGAGTATTTTCTGTCTTGCATGCGCTGAAGAAAGCCACTGCGGTTTTTGGTCGGTATGCCGGTGTAGGATGTGGGTACCTCGTGACTAGGTTACCCAGTGTTAAAAACTTGGCCCAATGCTCGTTCAATGACACTATATTCCGAGGCATCAACAGTGGGTTGCAAGACCGGTAAAACCAAAATAACCGTTCCACTCAACCCTACTCCTCTTGCTACATTTTACCCCGTGGTCTGATTTAAATGTTTCTTTTTGCAATGTAATCTTTTCACACACACTTACACATGCTCTCACGCCTTATATCCCCGGCAGAGGCGCAACTAGTGCACCGAATGCACCTACTTTTCGCCGTGGGTATTCTTTCTCATGATGTGATTGGTGGCGAGCCTTTCGCCATATCGGGCATAAATTCCAGACTCCGGGCTGATACTGAATAGAAAAATCCATTATCACTTTGCCCGATCAGGGGATCGAATCCGAGATCCCCCACAATTGACCTTTTCAAATCCACGTTTTTATGTTTTAATGCACACACATTTTTTTTTGAGTCGGTGCCTAATTTTATTTGCTAACTAGCCTAAGTAAATACACGAATAAATACTCAATTTAGGCACAGTGCTTCAATCAGATTCAGAATCATAAATAAGTATAGGGTGGCATGACGGAAAAATTTAGGGGGCCCCCGACCCGAGAGGCTGAGGATAATTCAGGGGATTCCTAAAAAAGGACTCCGGAATTTGCATTGGCGAAGGCTTTGATTAATAATTGCTAAGTACCCCATTGCATGAAGTTGCCAAGGGCTTTCACGAGTGTAGTTACGCTACTGCTCACCGATTCACTCATGATTAAAGAAAAATTGCTGCCGGATACTGCACGGCAATATCTGCCCAAACCGTCAGAGAACCTCCCTTAGTTATTCAAGAGGCATCACAATATTTACGATCCATCATCGCATTCTTACAGTAGTATGAAGCTTTGTGGATATAGGCCAGCACCGTGTGTATTCTTTAGTGCAGAAATAGTTTATCCTGATTCACGAGGAGTGTGGCTGCGTACGTGGACGAGTGCTTGCGTGTGTCGGTGACTTGAGGCGCAATGAGAGCGTTCGCCAGTCGCCACGTGGCAAGTGGGTCATTGGAGCGGAGGGTCGCGTTAAACTGCCTCCGCCCCACCTCCGCCGCGCCGCGCCGTATGTTACAACACCACGTCGCGTCGCGAACACGTTCGCAATCAAACATACCAACAAACACGACAGATAACGTTATAAATTGTTACTACTCGATCGGTTTCGACCTCTTCTATTGTCCTCCGTGGTTTCGACTCTCGACTAATGTCCACAGTCTAAGACGAACGTCGTCAATTATACCTGGATACGACACAGGATGCGACATAAATAAAAGTTGAATATCTGCCTATGTGATATTGGCTGCCTTGGTGGCGTAATTGTATTATGGTACGACTGCAATGCTGAGGTCTCGGGTTCGATTCCCGGGTCGGGCAACGTGATATTGAGTTTTTCTATTCAGTATCAGCTCGGAGTCTGGAATTTGTGCCCGATATGGCGATAGGCTCGCCCCCATCACATCATGGGACGGAATAACGGCGAAAAGTGCACTAGTTGCACCTCTGCCTACCCCTTCGGAGATAAAAGGCGTGAGTGTGTGTGTGTGTGTGTGTGTGTGTGTGTGTGTGTGTGTGTGTGTGTGTGTGTGTGTGTGTGTGTGTGTGTGTGTGTGTGTGTGTGTGTGTGTGTGTGTGTGTGTGTGTGTGTGTGTGTGTGTGTGTGTGTGTGTGTGTGTGTGTGTGTGTGTGTGTGTGTGTGTGTGTGTGTGTGTGTGTGTGTGTGTGTGTGTGTGTGTGTGTGTGTGTGTGTGTGTGTGTGTGTGTGTGTGTGTGTGTGTGTGTGTGTGTGTGTGTGTGTGTGTGTGTGTGTGTGTGTGTGTGTGTGTGTGTGTGTGTGTGTGTGTGTGTGTGTGTGTGTGTGTGTGTGTGTGTGTGTGTGTGTGTGTGTGTGTGTGTGTGTGTGTGTGTGTGTGTGTGTGTGTGTGTGTGTGTGTGTGTGTGTGTGTGTGTGTGTGTGTGTGTGTGTGTGTGTGTGTGTGTGTGTGTGTGTGTGTGTGTGTGTGTGTGTGTGTGTGTGTGTGTGTGTGTGTGTGTGTGTGTGTGTGTGTGTGTGTGTGTGTGTGTGTGTGTGTGTGTGTGTGTGTGTGTGTGTGTGTGTGTGTGTGTGTGTGTGTGTGTGTGTGTGTGTGTGTGTGTGTGTGTGTGTGTGTGTGTGTGTGTGTGTGTGTGTGTGTGTGTGTGTGTGTGTGTGTGTGTGTGTGTGTGTGTGTGTGTGTGTGTGTGTGTGTGTGTGTGTGTGTGTGTGTGTGTGTGTGTGTGTGTGTGTGTGTGTGTGTGTGTGTGTGTGTGTGTGTGTGTGTGTGTGTGTGTGTGTGTGTGTGTGTGTGTGTGTGTGTGTGTGTGTGTGTGTGTGTGTGTGTGTGTGTGTGTGTGTGTGTGTGTGTGTGTGTGTGTGTGTGTGTGTGTGTGTGTGTGTGTGTGTGTGTGTGTGTGTGTGTGTGTGTGTGTGTGTGTGTGTGTGTGTGTGTGTGTGTGTGTGTGTGTGTGTGTGTGTGTGTGTGTGTGTGTGTGTGTGTGTGTGTGTGTGTGTGTGTGTGTGTGTGTGTGTGTGTGTGTGTGTGTGTGTGTGTGTGTGTGTGTGTGTGTGTGTGTGTGTGTGTGTGTGTGTGTGTGTGTGTGTGTGTGTGTGTGTGTGTGTGTGTGTGTGTGTGTGTGTGTGTGTGTGTGTGTGTGTGTGTGTGTGTGTGTGTGTGTGTGTGTGTGTGTGTGTGTGTGTGTGTGTGTGTGTGTGTGTGTGTGTGTGTGTGTGTGTGTGTGTGTGTGTGTGTGTGTGTGTGTGCGTGCGTGCGTGCGTGCGTGCGTGCGTGCGTGCGTGCGTGCGTGCGTGTGTGTGTGTGTGTGTGTGTGTGTGTGTGTGTGTGTGTGTGTGTGTGTGTGTGTGTGTGTGTGTGTGTGTGTGTGTGTGTGTGTGTGTGTGTGTGTGTGTGCTCGGATTTACTGGCCCCCGCCTTAAAATCCTCAGGGAAAAGGTGATTCAGGTTGTTCCTCCAATACGAAAAGTGTGTCCCTAACACTTTACTCAATATTCTAGACGTATGGATTGCTGCCTGTGATGAATAATATATCAAGATTGATATGGAGCTCTTCAAACGCGTTGAAAAAAATATATGCGAAAATTTCACCTCTAAATAATTTCGTTGATTCTGAGTTTGCGTGTTCCATAATAGCCTGATCTATCAGTTTTTATCTATATTATAAAAACAAAAATCTGTAAGGAGTTTGGATGTTCGCTATGATTCAGCCAACTTGGAATTTGCATGTAGGTCATTTTGAAGAGCGGAGGGTGAGACAGCCAGGACCAAGCCATGCGTTCGGATCGGCTCTATACCTTGTTAAATATAGGTGATAATTTTGACAGCTGACGTACATGAAGTTTCGCATTTTTTTCCGGTAAAATGTACTTCAGATAATATCATACTTTATGGATGGGTACCGCCCCCTTAGTGAAGTGGTACTCATAACAAACAACTACAGTCTATAGAAAATCGATTTGAAATAAAATAAATCGATAGACATATAGGTTATATCTATCACATTTATTTGTAAAAAAATAATTAGGCCACTATCGATATCAAGTTATATGAGAATAGTAATCGATAATCGAATACGTTCATTAACGATTACACACTGCCTTCATCCTTAGTGTGACCTGTCAAAATTATCATCCTACAAGGAGTATTGGCGGGAACGTGGAAGTGTCATGAGGTGCTCTTGTTTTAATTCATTATTTTGGTGATAGTGTTATATTGAATAATTATGGTGGCATATTATCCAATGTAGTTCTATTAAAGTGCTCAAATGAAGTGAATTGAAATAACTGTGCCAATCAAGTGTTTTTTCGTTGCCACCAAAACTCCTTAATAAAGTCTTGGTAAGGTAGCCATTGCTTTACTACGACATGTAGTACGTAGAAAAGAAAAAAAAACAACCAAAAATATTACTTAAGACGAGGCTGTATGGGCTAGAACCCTTCGCCTTCCCTATAAGGGAAAACTATAAAAAATATATATCATCCTACAAAGTATAGCGATTCATCACACGCGCGGCACGACTTATAGCAACGTGTACGGCATATAACAACGCAATACACACGGGCCGGGCGTGATGTCAGCGCGGCGCGGCGGCGGGTCATCGGCCCGCGGCGCAACCTTACCCGTCATCCGCTGTAAAAGTTAATAAAATCACCGCTGTGCTATTCGCTAGCCTACATCATGAATCATTATGGCAATTGAAACACGCTCGCAACGAATATTTACGCCAACAAACATAGCTATCATAGTCATACTAACAAGTGCTACAAGAAACTGCTCGTGCGTTGTAATTGTATACTACAGGCCCAGGATCTCTCCAGGTATGCGGTAAATATCGCTCAGTCACGGCGCCACGGCGGGGCGGGGCGGGGCGAGTTGGAGCGGCGAGGGAGAGGGCGAGTGTCAGACAGCTGCGCGCACGCACACCGCGTCGCTGCGCGCCCACTGTTTACAAACACGAGCACGCGGAGACGAGCGGGGAATGCGCGGCGTGGGACGCGGCTGCGCGGGGCGAGGTGGGGCGCTTCGCAGCGGTATGCGGCGCGGCAGAGGGGTGCTCCACAGAACAACTTTTATTGAGAGGCAGTGACGTGGCATCACCAAATGTTACTACTGATCGAAGCCGCAAGATCACCTGCTCGACTCTTGGTATTGGAAGAATTTGTAATATTAAAACAACTTATTTTGAATCGCTTGCATCCTAAATAAATGTTATAACACAATTTAATGAAACCAAGATGTAGAAGTGTAGACCTACGGAAGTAATTTCCATGATTATACTGTTAGGATAAAACGTTTTGTGAGGGTATTTGTGATATCAAACTAGTAGTGGAAGTGACAGTTGGGTGTATTATAAAAAAAAACTGACTGCGTGAATGTCTGCCATCTTTATTAAATTCATTGAAGAACTGAAAAGATAGAATGAAGATTTTATTTTCTGAATAATTTTAGTTGACAGTGTTCACAAACGCTATGTATTTTGAAATCATTATTTTTTTTAGATTACTTTTGCCGCCAAAATCCTTAATTTTGTATTTTTTTAATTTTGATATACTTAGTGTCACTCTCACGACTAAGGCGAATCTATTGACACCACTCACATAAAAATACGTTTAGGCTCTAGGGCGCGCGCTCTGTGGATCGTCCCTATAGAAAGACCGTGACATGACTATAATATAAATTACGGTAACTCAAGAACGGAACAACGTAAAGATTAGAAATATTGTACGTATTTTATTGAATAAGACACCTATCCATTACCAATGTAGTTTATTTGAAAAATACTGATAAGACTATGAAAAAAGTTTCAAGGGAGTTTAAAACCAAATTAAGGATAAATACACAATAATTTGACATTAATGCAATTAAACAAGTAAAACACAATACAGCATGGGGTATATTTTAACCTAATTATTGAAAAACGACTGCCTCGGTGGCGTAGTTGTATTATGGTACGACTGCTAATGCTGAGGTCTCGGGTTCGATCCCCGGGTCGAGCAAAGTGATATTGAGTTTTTCTATTCAGTATCAGCTCGGAGTCTGGAATTTGAGCCCGATATGGCGATAGGCTCGCCCCCTATCACATCACGGGACGGAATAACGGCGAATGTGGGTGCACTAGTTGCGGCGCTGCCTACCCCTTCGGGGATAAAAGGTGTGAGTGTATATATATGTATATACCTATGTATACACCTATGTATACAAACATTATGGTTCAAGTGTCCACAACGCCGATATTTGACTGTAGAGTGCGCCGCGCCGAAGCTTACACCGCGCCAGTATCACGCATTTTAAACTTAAATAAACACCACACTCAATAATCCTACTAATATTATAAAGGCGAAAGTTTGTAAGAATGTCTGGATGTATGGATGTTTGTTACTCTTTGATGCAAAAACTGCTGAACGGATTTCGATGAAATTTGGCACACGGGTAGATCATGTTCTGGATTAACACATAGGCTACGTTTTATCCCGGGAAAATAAAAAAGCGAGACTTTTATCCCGGAAAATCTTTTTAACGCGGGCGGAGCCGCGGGCAATATCTAGTATAAATATAATATGAGAAACGAGAAATTCAGATATATTTGAACGATAGCGTTGTATTCCTTGATTGCGTTGCATTCTCTGTATCTCTGCTAGATTAGAACTTTAACCTTGACATGGCATTACTTTTTCCGTAATAAATAGTTGAGACAAAGATACCACACTTATACTGCCGTAGTGTAAACACTCTTTTGATATTTTGCTTAAAAAATATAGTTCCAATTTTATAATATGAGTTCACAGAATTTGTTTGTTAAAACTTAAATTATTGGACACGGTTTCGACTGGAATAATCAAAATTACACGTGTTAAATTATTTAATGTATTTTTAGCGGATTATGTGTGGCCACACAGATATCCGATCGCGTACTCGATTTAAATTTCAATCCTATAATGGACTCGATTTGGTCAAGAGTACCGATAACTTCTAGATTGGAATTGAAACTGTTTGGTGCTCGTGATTTCTTAAGATTGAAATTGGTTTCCAGAGTAGGCAGACTGGATCTCAAACTATCTCTTTACTTATTTTGTTGCGGTTCTACTCGCAGAAAAAGATTTTCCGGGATAAAATTCCGGTTTATTTTTTCCTGGGATAAGAAGTAGTCTGGGTCCTTCCCATGGTCTTAAACTATACCCCTTCCAAATTCCATCGGAATCGGTTCAGTGGTTTGCCCGTGACGGCTCCACTCGCGAGAACAAAAAATCCGGGATAAAATTCCCGTTTTTTTTTTTCGGGATAAAAGTAGCCTATGTCCTCCTCTGGATCTCAAACTATCTCTTATAATAAATTGCTCGCGGTTTCAACCAAGATTGTTTTTTTTCCTGGTTAAAAGTCCCGGTTTATATTTTCCCTGGATAAGAAGTACTGTAGGTCCTTCTTAGAGTCTTAAACTATCTCCCTGCCAAATTTCATCGAAATCGGTTCAGTGGTTTGGCCGTGATAACTCCACTCGCGCGAAAAGAAAATCCGGGATAAAAGTCCCGGTTTATATTTTTCCGGGATAAAAAGTAGCTTATGTCCTTTCTTAGGCTCTAGACAATGTGTACCAAATTTCATTTAAATCAGATCAGTAGTTTTGGCATGAAAGCGCAACAGACAGACAGACAGAGTTATTTTCGCATTTATAATATTATAATTAACTAGCTTTTGCCCGCGG
Source organism: Lapara coniferarum (assembly GCA_949316025.1). Taxonomy (NCBI): domain Eukaryota; kingdom Metazoa; phylum Arthropoda; class Insecta; order Lepidoptera; family Sphingidae; genus Lapara; species Lapara coniferarum. The sequence continues at coordinate 17,420,073 of OX438923.1, forward strand.
CTCTGCCCGCATTAAAAAGTTTTTCCGGGATAAAAGTCCCGCTTTATGTTTTCTCGGGATAAAAAGTAGCCTATGTGTTAATCCAGGACATGATCTACGCGTGTGCCAAATTTTATCGAAATCCGCTCAGTAGTTTTTGCGTGAAAGAGGAACAAACATCTATACATCCATATATCTATACATTCTTACAAACTTTCGCCTTTATAATATTAGTTATAATTAATAAGGATTCAATTTTTTGGTTTTTAGTTTTTTTGTCGTTTTTTTCAACGTTCAAGATATCGCAATACCGAATTTCATTACAATCGGTTCAACGGTTTAGAATCTCCGCCCTTCTAACCCCACAAGTTTGGGGTTGATTAAAAAAAAGAATATCCCAATTTCATTTTATCATTACTCATACTATCCAAATGCAAAATTTATCCAAAGCCTGCTAAGTATTTCACTTATAAAAAGTTCAATACCCATTACAAATTCACCGCGGTCGCACGACTAAAACAAAATATTTTCTTTCGGTCGCGCGATACCGAGTGTGTCCACCCGCCTGGCCACGGACTCGCCAAGGGCGGATCCAGCTTTGGCGCCAGGGGGGGGGTCACATAGTCGTGGTCAAGTCACAAGAAGTTATAATTTAATTTTGAAAAGTAAAAAGTAGGTATTCTATCTATACTAATATTATAAAGCTGAAGAGTTTGTTTGTTTGTTTGATCGCGCTAATCTCAGGAACTACTGGTTCGAATTGAAAAATTCTTTTTGTGTTGAATAGACAATTTATCGAGGAAGGCTTTAGGCTATATAACATCACGATGCAACTATTAGGAAGCGAAGAAATAATGGAAAATATGAAAAAAAAACGGGGAAAATTATTCATCCTTGAGGGCTTTCATTGCGTGCGCTGTGAAAACGGTTCAAGATACCAAAAATATATGATCTAAAAAAATGTCCTGGATAGTATATGTCTATCTTTTAAGGTTAACTCACTAGAACCGTTTTTATGGTAATCAAATTTGGTCGAAATTAATAACTCTGTCGCGCTTTCACGCCAATACTACAGAACCGATTTAAATGAAATTTGGTACACAGATATTTTAGAAATTGAAAAAGGACATAGGCTACTTTTTATCCCCGTGAAATATAAAACGGGACTCTTATCCCGGAAACACTCTTTCACGCGGGCGGAGCCGCTGGCAAAAGCTAGTTAATAAATCTTAGACTAATATAGACAGAGCATGAGCCGCAGAAAACCTGTCACAAAAAGTCTACCAAAATTGGTAGACTTGCTCGTTACGTATGCCAGTATCAATTCAATCACTGGAACGTTACGACCTCACAAAATTAATAAAAATGTGCGGGTTTATGCTATAAAATTGTATCGCAATTAAGTAGGAAAGTATCATAGTAACACCATAATCACTGTCCACCGATAAGTTTTGTTGTATAACCACTATTTTAAGAGTAAACATGATATTATTATTTCATAGATTGAGGCGGCTCAGACACCCCGGTGTTGCCAGTTTATTACTGGGGTAATTTGCTGGAATGTTGGGAGATTATACATTTAGCTATTCGTGTTAATTTTCAATGCTCTGCAAACATCGTAAAATCATTTAATTCACGTATAATTATGGTAAAATATTACCCTAGTGAATAATATTTGTAGGGTGTCTTGAGTACGTAATAAAAAAAATTATTAAAAAAGACCGCATAGTTACATCTTCCTCCATTCCGCATAGTTACTAAGTCTCAAAATAAATAGTTTGTCGGTCATACCATTTTAAGTAATACCACTAATTGTAGTCAACAACATCAAATAAGTTTGTTGAAAGTAAAAAAAATCGGTGCGTCTACGAATGTACGCGTGTGAGAAGTTATACTTCTTTGGCATCATTAAAAAATAATTTTTGATTGCATGCAAAAATAATTAATTACAATAAAATGATAAAAGCACTGGAAAAGGATAGTCAACAAAGTCAATAAAGTTCAGTTTAAATTTGAAATATTAAATAGATGTATATATATATATTAAAAATATAATTTAGAGAATAATAAATATGTATGACGTAATTTGTAGTAACTATTATAAGATTCTTAATTTTAAATATTTATTATTGACTAGCTTTTGCCCACGGCTTCGCCCACGTTAATAAGTTTTAATACATACATAAAAACCTTCCTGTTGAATCACTCTATCCAACACATTTATTTGGATATTGATTAATATTATGACGTTAATACAACTCTTAACAAATAATGCATTAATTTCGACCAAATTTCATTACCATAAAAACGGTTCTAGAGAGTTTATCTTAAAAGATAGACATATACTGTCGCGGACATTTTTTTTAGATCATTTTAAGAGGAATAATTCTTTCATACACATATTTTTGGTATCTTGAACCGTTTTCGCAGCGCACGCAATGGAAGTCCTCAAGGATGAATAATTTTCCCCGTTTTTTCACATTTTCCATTATTTCTTCGCTCCTAATAGTTGCATCGTGGTGTTATATAGCCTAAAGCCTTCCTCGATAAATGGTCTATTCAACACAAAAATATTTTTTCAATTCGAACCAGTAGTTCCTGAGATTAGCGCATTCAAACAAACAAACAAACAAACTCTTCAGCTTTATAATATTAGTATAGATTATTTAATATTTTAAAAGTAAATTAATAAATTCAAAAATTGAATTTAAGTTTATTCATTATTTAAATATTTATTGTTTTCTTAATTTAATATTTACTTTTCATTTTTGTCAAAAAGTTTTCATTAAACGGCTTCAACCTTTTTCGGGCAAATTCTCCCGTGAGAATTTTGTGTTACACATGCGCGCACATCGTAAAATTTCACTCTCATCATTTTTTCATAACGCGCCGAAAGAAGTACAACTTCAATAATCAAAACATATTTGCAAGTAAGATGTTAATACATTTGTAAATTGCTCAAATATAAATCACAACGTCAAATCTAAAAGAATAAATTTTCGGAAGCAATTACAAAGAGACGGATTTTAATATTTTAACACTTTGACCGCAACTCGCACGACTTTTAGCTGCGGCCAAGATTTTTGTATTTTAACCTCTCGAGCCCCGACCGGCCCAATCGGGCCGGTCTGACAGCTTGTCAAACTCGATATGTGTGCGTGTTGACGCGCCTTATGTGTGTGCGTGTAGGTCGATTTTCGCGTGTTGACAGACACGCGAAAAATTGCGCTTGCGCCAGTGTGGCCAGCGCTATGTACGCAAGAGGTTAAATTGCAGAATTTTCAGAATTTAACTGTTTTTGTAAACCATAAAAACATAGATGATTTGAGAAGATAAACAAAATCATTGTTTTATTTTCCCAATTCTTTCAACAAAAGTGCAAAGAAACTTGGGTAAATTATCTAGAGTAGGTATCCCTACACGCGCAACCTTGACCGTTTGCCGGCGAGTAACTACACGACGCTCACTCACACATCGTGCATCTCTGTGTGAGTTGTGACAGGCTGCGAAGCGTATTGCATGTTCGCATTGCTCTGTCTATATTAGTCTAAGTAATAAATATAATTACTGTAGGTACTTAAAAATACCTACCTATATTTAAATAACAAATTATTTTTTTTACGTCTTCGCCCGAAACGCCTTATCACTACATCTACTTCAATGTTTCCGTAGTATTATAATGCTCTTTGTTTTAATGCGTTCGTTCTTTTAAACGTTCCGTTAGAGGTTAGTTCTAGTTAGACGTTAGTCGAAAAAAAGCGCATGCAAGTGTCACACGAAATATGACATACGTAATATCAAATATGAATGGTGGCGGCCGTGGCGGTGGCGCGACAAAATTCTTTTCGATGCGTTCGTTCCCGAATAATGCGTTTGCCGTCAAAGTATTATATTAAACTAGCTTTTGCCCCAGTAATAAACTGGCAACACCGGGGTGTCTGAGCCGCCTCGAATCTATGAAATAATAATATCATGTTTACTCTTAAAATAGTGGTTAAACAACAAAACTTATCGGTGGACAGTGATTATGGTGTTACTATTATACTTTCCTACTTAATTGCGACACAATTTTATAGCATAAACCCGCACATTTTTATTAATTTTGTGAGGTCGTAACGTTCCAGTGATTGAATTGATACTGGCGTACGTAACGAGCAAGTCTACCAATTTTGGTAGACTTTTTGTGACAGGTTTTCTGCGGCTCATGCTCTGTCTATATTAGTCTAAGTGTTTCACAAACATATTTGAACAATGAGTTAGATATTTAAATTTAGATATAGAAGACAGAAAATGAAGATCTCCAAAGTAAATAATTTAAACTGTACCACTAAATTTGTGATTTGTGTTTCAGTACACACATTATTTCTTTGTAATGTTCAATAACCAATTTAAATGTTATGAAAGGATAATCGTGAAATTCTATCGGTAAATCAAAATGAACGACTAACAAAAACTTTTATAATAAAAAAACCTCTTGATTGTAATGTGTAAGATTTGATAATAATCTAACTCTATTTACATACGATAACAAAAGTCTTGAATATAAAATCAATTGCATTCAAAAATCGGTTATTTGGTGCAACCGATTTTTTGTTCTCTTCCCTACACACTATCCGACCTATAAGGAGTATTGATATCTTACTGATACTTCGAAGCAAATCAATGCCAAAATAATTTTCTACGCCTTTTTAACCCCATTAGGGATCAACCCCATCAATTGTATCAAAAAAGTTTATGCTAAATTTGAATTAGATTGGACCAAGGAATCGCGTTGCCCCATACAAACTTTGCCCCCTTTTTCATCCCCTTAGGGGTAGAATATCGGAAAATTCTTTCTTATCAGAAGCCTACGTCATACAAGGGACACACCCTCCAAGTTTAAGGTCTCTACGTTCAGCGGCTTAGGCTGTGCGTTGATCCGTCAGTCAGGACTAAGACTTTTATATGAATAGATTAATTAAATATTTAAAGTACTTAAATAAAATCTATATTGTGACAAAAAATATATAAAAACATAATGTTTAATAATTTTAATTAGTGGTCCACCTAGGTTCTGGACTCCAGCCCAGGGGGGGTCATGACCCCCATGACCCCCCCCCCCCCCCCCCCCTGGATCCGCCCTTGGGACTCGCGCGATGCGAATTGCGATGCGGCGAGCAACGCGCGACCAAAACAAATGTAGGCAATTGTATAGAGCTTGTCCAGAAAGGGCGAATTCGCCGCGAAACGTTTCGCGCGAAATCATTCGCGCGTTATACGGCTACCGGCGGCGCAGCGATGCGAATTGCGACGCGACGCGCCGAGACTCAAGCGGATCGCACCTGCCACCGGCGACGCGACGAGTAAATGAAACAAATCGGCGGTTAACGGCCAAAACGTCATAAGCGACTTTTTTTTTGCGAAATAAAATTATATAATATACCGTTAGAATCGGCATTTTTAAGCTATTGCATAGCTTCTATTGCGGGCCTTGAGCGTGGAGACCGAATCCTGAAATTCCGTAACGAAAAAATAACCTAACACCCCTCACTCCGACCGGCACAGCGGTGATATTTTATTTTCAACTCTATCACAATCATGTAGAGTATAGAATTCCATAAGTAAATTTAATATCGCAGTCTTGTAAGAATACAATATGTAAGAGGATATGAGCTGAATGTTAAACCGTAAAAAGGTCGAAATTACCGTGTATTTAAAAATTGTTCCAGCCAGTGAAACGTATCGAAATGTCAAACGCGCGCAGTTGATGAGAATGTTGCGGGATGACGTGATTCTAAGTTTGAATTTTTAAAAAGTTTTTGGAACAAAGTTCCTTATTGCGCGTTGTGAAAGGGCTAAGCTAGACGGAAAAAATTCTCATGAAATTTGAACGACACTTTTATACTTGCCCTGTGAAACCAGCCAGCAACAATAAAGAAATGGCCGTAAAAGTGACATTCGAAATTTAAATAAAAAAAAGACAATTTAAATGCTTTTTAGAGTAGTTTTGGAACGAATAAAATATGTGCGAAGTTTAAATAAAAAAAGACAATTTAAATGCTTTTTAGAGTAGCTTTTTTTTCGTTAGTTGTATGTTAATTTGAATGTCAATGCCTGCTTAGGTGATGATCGTGATTCGATGACATATCTATTGTGTAGGTAGAAGTAAATGTTTTAATTGATGTGGTAACGTTTTAATGAAATATACAATTATTATTATAACTTAAAAGAAATAAAATTTTATTACCATATCTTCACTAATTAATCGAAAAGAACTTCGTTCCATCCGGGTGTCCCTTGACACCTCTCAAGTTTTATCTGTTCAAAGAGGTTATAAATATTAGAATTGCCTGCTTAGAGTTTCGGCGTTAGGGCGAGAGTGAAATTTGGACAATAGAAAAAAAAATAAAAATAATTATAATTACATAATTTTATATTATGATTTTTTATACAAGTCAATGGCCATGTAGTGCCTGGTTAATCCTACTAATATTATAAAGGCGAAAGTTTGTAAGAATGTATGGATGTTTGGATGTATGGATGTAAGGATGTTTGTTCCTCTTTCACGCAAAAACTACTGAACGGATTTCGATGAAATTTGGCACACGGGTAGATCATGTCCTGGATTAACACATAGGCTACTTTTTATCCCGGGAAAATATAAACCGGGACTTTTATCCCGGAAATTTTTTTAATGCGGGCGGAGCCGCGGGCAAAAGCTAGTGATTTTATATTTTTATAGAATTCTGAAAAAGAAACAGTCGAAGGCGGGACTCGAATCCACGACTTCCGGCGTACCGTGCCGGTGCTCTTCCAATTGAGCTACCTCGACTCTCGCCATCGATTGCTAATTTCAGGACCCGTATTTAATTCTCTTAAAGGAGATGACCAGCGACATCTGTTAGCAGTTATTACAACTACTAACTCAGCATTACTTCTTTACGGAGTAGTAGGAGGAGGAGTAAGTAACCGAAACGAGTCGCTAAACTTTTTTCTAATTTTATATTATGATTTTTTATACATGTCAATGGCCATGTAGTGCCTGGTTATTGATTTTATATTTTTTATAGAATCCTGAAAAAGAAACAGTCGAAGGCGGGACTCGAACCCACGACCTCCGGCGTACCGTGCCGGTGCTCCGGCTCGGTGTGAGCTCGATTGACATACAGGGAAATCCTCGTGACACGACGTCCGTGCTTACAATCTTGAAAGCATCAAGAAGACGGTCGAGCGGAACAAAGGTTCCAAAGTGTTGAGGGCCACATTGACTATTGGTACATTAAAGGGCTGAGGTGCTTGTACAAAAACGCCGCCATGTCAGTCCAAGTACAAGAGCAGACCACGAAGGCTATTCCACTATACAGAGGCGCGAGACTGGGCGATGTTATTTCTCCGAAATTAGTTACTGCCGCGTTGGACGACATCTTCAAGCTTTTTGATTAGACAGGATATGGAATTAGCTTCAATGAAGAGTACATTACTCGCCTTTGATTTGCCGCAATATTGTCGTCATGTCAGAATTATTTGAAGACCATAGCCTCAACTTCGTTTCCCACCTGGTAGGCCCTAAATGAATAAGACCAAAATCTTGTCCAATACTCATTTTGTGCATATGCCAATTAGTGTTGAGACTGTAACTCTCGAAGTTGTCGACGAATCTGTCTATCTAAGAAAAGTGGTCCAGTTAGGCAAGTCCAACTTCAAGATAGAGGTCAAAACCAACTCGGTTGAGAAGCGTTCGGGAAACTAGGCAAGGTTCTCTCATCTAAAATACCCCAGTGCTTAAGGCAATAATCTTCAATCAATGAGTGTTACAAAACGTGTTATCAAACAAATCTAAATAAAATAAATTAACGGAACATAACCTCCTAATTTATCTTCAATAAACTCAAAATAACTAGCTCCCATTTAAAAAAGCTTATTCTGGCCACGCTAGGTATCGAGACTGCCTCGGTGGCGTAGTTCTATTATAGTGCGACTGCAACGCTGAGGTCTCGGGTTCGATCCCCGGGTCGGGCAAAGTGATATTGAGTTTTTCTACTCAGTATCAGCTCGGAGTCTGGAATTTGTGCCCGATGTGGCGATAGACTCGCCCCCTATCACATCATGGGACGGAATAATGACGAAAAGTGGGTGCACTAGTTGCGCCTACCTACCCCTAGGTAGAGCAACAAAATCTCGGAGTGAGCAGATGCCTCCGATTAACCAAATAAATAGTTTTAGCGTGAAGGAGTAAAGAAAAAAAAATAATTTTTAATAGACATTCATCAATCTTCAGATACTTTCACATTAATTCTTATAATAATTAATTGAATTAAGTACTTATGTATGTAAGTTAAAAAAATCTTTGTTGTTTTAATTAAAGTAATTTCAAAATTATAATCAGAGATATTATTGTTTACTATCGAGTGTTTTTTCTTTATCTTTTAGATATAATTTTCTCCCCGTTTTAATACGAACCATGCAATAACTGGTATCATTATGCGCGCACACAAGTAGAAGCAGAATGACGCAGCGTCGCAGCGATAGCGTATGGCACAGTTGTCACGCACACTACCATAATCGTTGCCGGCCCGTTTGTTTTGGTTGCTTTGCAGCGCGTGACTCTATCTAGTTTAGTATATTATTTTTCAAAGGATATACTATGTATGTATGTATAGGTTTGTTACTGACCGGCGCCAGCGCGGCGCCACAACACACATGCACTGCTCTGAGCGACTGACTCTCGGTGTTAACTGTCAGTCATCACTCATCAGTGTCGCCCACTGACTCTGACATAACGGCCGTGCCTCGCGTGAATAGGATATTGCGAGGCCTGCCCGGCGAAATGCGGGCGCACGCCACCTGCCACCACGGCGCCGAAGCCCGATGCGAGTAGCGGATCTCTAACATTAACTATTCTATTTGGCAACACCACCGAGTTGAGCTCGTTCATTCATAATTTGTTGCGCTGTTGCCTTTGCCCTTTAACAGGAGTGAATAACGTTCCCCCGCGAATAGCGACCTCTTCCTTTGCCCTACCATTAAATATTTAAAACACCACACGAATTACAATAGTCAGTGTAGATCTGATCGTGGCTAAGTCTATTTCTTTGAACCCTATTCATTGAAATTTGTAAGTACGACTGTGCTCACCTTTTTTTGTGCTTAAAGCAGTGAGTTGCGGCACGGTCCTAAATGTGGACACGCACTTGTATGAAAGCCGTTTAGAAAGCACTGAGCAGTGAGCACAGTCACCGCGGCGGCACACGGAACCGGCCCCGCGCACGAGGTGAACCGGCTCTCCACACGATGCACCAGATATTATATATGTATCACTGAACACAAACGATCTTACACTCCAGCGCGCACTATAAAATGATCACAAGGTTTCACAGGTAAAAACTCCAATGGGCACTCGCGCGGCGGTCGTGTCGCGCGAACTATACGAGAGGTGTGCGGGGAGCGTTCGTCGCACGGACGATAAGACTGCCGTATCGCGTGGTCGGCTGCTGACTGCCTGCCGCCTGCATCGGCCTGTACGAACGGCACCGGGAGCGTAGGGCAGCGGGGCGGTGCGGGGAGGCAGGCGATAGCGGCAGCGGGGGGTGCTCTCTCCGCACGCAGCTTGCCCTACAAACTTGGTTTCTGGCGGGTCTCGTACTCGTGCACTTTCGTGAAAGGCAAATTATTCGCGCCGCACACATTAGCACAGCGCCGGCCGCCCAGTGCTACCACAGCACTAACGCACGTCACGCGTGTTCTTCACACAATTTCCTAGCTCCTCGACATTTGAGCATTCAATCTCCGTTAGTCGTTGGACCGAGTCACAGACAGGTAGGTACAGAAAATGGCCGCCCTTATGCAGTGTGCAACCGCCTGGGACTCACGCACGATGATCAACTGAGGATCCAGAGGCGGATTTGATACGTTGTCTGCCCTAGGCCTACGAACGATTGCCGCCCCCCTATGTGCTGTAAGGCATGAAAAATTAAATAAACTAAAGAAATTAAATTAAAATGACAAAAAAAGATAGTCAGTAAATTATTTAATTATCTCAATCAGTATATTTCAGATATATACACCTTTGTTGTGTCTTTTTTGTCTTGGTTATCTGAGTATTCTTGCTCGCTTTAAAGTCTGTGCCTGCAGCGGCGTCGTGTCGGTCACTTCCCTGCAACATGGTTGAGGAGGCCGATGGCTGGCACATGCGTCATACTCGTGAACGGGTGCTGCTTGCGTGGACTGGTCTGCTCTGATTGGTGGTTGACTATATTGTTTACTTAAAATTAAACATATAGGTGGTTGCTTGACTTAGGTACTCTCCGTTAATTTCGCATTTAATAATTATCCACATTTAAAATTAAGTTTGTATTGTTACTTGTGATTTGTAAAATATTTTCTATTTAAAAAAAATAAGATGACACAAGACCTACGCTGAGTTTCTTGGTGCTTCTTCTCAGATCAGTGGGCTTTTCCGAAGCACCGGTAGAATCTTTTAGTTGATAAAAAAATATTGTAAAAAATGACGTGTAAAAGCGCCCTCAGGGGCCTAATTACTTAATAAATGATTTGATTTGTTTTAACCATTTCTATTTGTGAGTAACAAGGAGTCGTTATTCACAAAATGTCTGCCACAAAAAAGGGATCAAATTTTGCCTCCCTAGGCCAGAGCCTACTCGGCCTAGGTATTGGGAAATCCGCCTCTGTGAGGATCTCAATTTTATTAGATCACCACCCCGTTTAGCAACACATATTAAGCACCTGACTTTGTGCAAGGATGGTCTTTTAAAATTCATACATACTAACAAAAATTAATTTAAATTAAGGTGTTAGGTATCAGGGGTATCAGTGTTTAGAAACTATGTGTGAGTATTAGAAGTGCGAGGAACAATAAAAAATTAAGCAGTTCAATGAGGCAGTAGATGCGGGCGAGGCGTTGTATCGCGACTCGCCTAATAAAAAATCGATTATTAGACACCGTTTTTCAGGTAAAATACAAACATCACTATGGAATTGGGATTGTTGCACGTCACTTTTTATGAGTATCTAAGGAGTTATCAGTGAGATAACAATTAACAGCACCTTAAAGCTGTGATTCCGTAGGACGCGGCAGACGGCAAGTGACGCGCGGCAAGTGACGCCCTGCCTGGCAAGCCGTCACCACTGTTCATATTTTTAAATATCATTGCTTGCGTCTTTTTTACTTACTATCCAGTGACAATTGTATTTGTACCTGAATCTTAGATCGAATTTATTTATCGAACTACCAAATTCGTGGTGGTACATTAAGAATTGCTAGAAATAACGGTCACATAATTTTACCGGCAGGTGTCGGATATAAGTTAGCATAAGTGATATATGGTGTTCTTGTAAACGTCCCGCGGAGTGTACGTGCCCACAATCGCCTCAATTACCTCTAATTGTGTAATTAATTAGGCGCGCGAGTCGCGAGTCTGCGCCGAGCCACACTCTCGCAGACGAACTCAATCACACATACACAGTCTGTGTAATCACGAATACACATAATATATGGACTTCGGTTTTGTCCCCTTGTCTAAATTAACTAGAAGGCCAAGAATCCTCTTTAATGCATTGATGATTAGTTCGGCGGCTTTAAAGTCTCGTCTTCGTTTCTTTACTGCATGAGACTTTCAAAGACATGGGCATACCCAGGATCTGGGCGAGGGGAGGGCAAATCAGAGTTTTACACGGGGGGAGGGGCTGGGGAGTCGGCCTATTCTTATTTTTTTTATAATAGGGGGGAGGGTGTCAAAAACTAGCGAAAATAGTCTTACGTTATAAATGAATGGCCCCTAAGAATCTAAAGGAAAAAATGAATAGGTACACGTTTGGTTTGTTTTAATGTTTATTTTGCAAAGTAACAATTTTTAGAAATGTTTATTTGTATTTTGGAAATCTTTTACCGATACCCATCCGAGCGAACCTCGGCAGTCGCCCGGTTGCCCGCGCTTTTCAACACGCTTTTATTAGCTTCAGCCGTATGTATGTATACTTATAACTGACACTTTGAACATGATTTTAACCACCTTCAAAACGTCAGATTAAATCGAAATTTGGCATACTTATGAAAGACCGATGACAATTCAATATTTTGAACTAAAACACGCTTTTATTAAAAATCTAACTAAAAATTGATTAACAACAGTTTATTTATTTTTAGTGACATCTGTTGGCCAGTAGTAAAACAGAACTAAAAACTGAAACATTAAATATAATAATTAAGAAAAACTAAAAAATACGCTTTATAGAGATTTCAACCAAAAAAATAAAAATAAATTTTAATAAATTTGAATTAAGAATAGTTTAAATAAGAAAAAAAATATTATATTGCAAAAAAAAGTGTGGGGTGCATGGTGTCAATAGTTATAAATATTTTATTGACAGATAATATGAGTAGAAGGATTATCATTTTGATATGTTAAAAAGCACCCTACGCTTTTTTATACAATAAAATTTTTTTTTTCTTATTTACACTATTCTTAGTTCAAATTTATTTTCTTTTTAATTGGATTTTCTGTAAAGCATGCTTTTTATTTTTTTTTAATTCAAAGTACCTACTTATAATTTAACCTTTGTTTGCGAATTTTCGTGATCTAATAGTATCCACATACGATGTGATTTGGTATCATGTGACCAATTCGTCACGCGGTACAGTCTTCACGCCACACGATCGAACCGTACCATGCGATGTCCAGTTGTATGCAACCAAGTTTGATGGACAAGCCATCGAACCAGCCGTACCAACAATAATAATAATAATATCCATCGAACCGTGCCCCACACGATGCGATATGGTTCGATGGCATACCGTTTTAATGGTTCGGCTGTACCAAATCGCATCGTATGTGCCCACTTTTACATGAGAACTATCGAGACTCCCTCCAAACCTCTTGTAAGAAAAAATAAGACATAGTTGATCCCCTCCCCTCCTAAATCGTCTTACTCGCTTAGGGAAGTAGCTGGTTGATTTGCCCTATGTTGTTGGCTGCTTGCTGGTCACGTAAACGTAGCTCAAGGTTTGACGCCGTAGCAATTTCTTCAGCTGATTTCATTAAATCTTCACTAGTTTGTTCCGCAGGACGCCTGTGTTCTGCCACTGCAGTGGTTATGGTTTGTATATGTTCTGCACATTTTATTACGTCCAGTGTTTTAGACTGTAAAGTGTTTGCGACAGATGGCAGAAGAGAATTGTATTTTCTATAATACATAGAGCAAATATTAATGTAGTTTGTACATTTGTTACATACTTTTTATCCCGGGACAAAAATATTTTCCCGGGATAAAAAGTAGCCTATAGCACTCAGGAGTTATGCAGCTTCCTATTAGTGAAAGAATTTTCAAAATCGGTTCCGCAGTTCCTGAGATTAGCGCGTTCAAACAAACAAACAAACAAACAAACTCTTCATATTATAAAGATAATCTATACTAATATTATAAAGCTGAAGAGTTTGTTTGTTTGTTTGTTTGTTTGTTTGAACGCGCTACTCTCAGGAACTACTGGTTCGAATTGAAAAATTATTTTTGTGTTGAATAGACCATTTATCGAGGAAGGCTATAGGCTATATAACATCACGATGCAACTATTAGGAGCGAAGAAATAATGGAAAATGTGAAAAAAGCGGGGAAATTTATTTATCCTTGAGGGCTTCCATTGCGTGCGCTGCGAAAACGGTTCAAGATATCAAAAATATATGTATGAAAGAATTATTCCTCTTGAAATTATCTAAAAAAATGTCTGGGACAGTATATGTCTATCTTTTAAGATTAACTTACTAGAACCGTTTTTATGGTAATGAAATTTGGTCGAAATTAATGCATTATTTGTTAAGAGTTGTATCAACGTCATAGTCATAGAGTGATTCAACGGGAAGGTTTTTATGTACTTTTAGCCCGGAAAAACTTATTAACGCGGGCGAAGCCGTGGGCAAAAGCTAGTATTACCATAGATTGCAATGTAAAACATAAAATGTAATCGACAACAATAGATAATAGGGAGGTAAAAGTTATCCAGGGGGGGACAGCTCCCCCCCCCCTGCACCCACCTGTGTACGCCCATGTTCAAAGATTTACACTTAGGATCTATATTGTTAACACTGCACTGCAGTCAATTTTCTTTAAAGTACTAATGTGTTGATTTGATCATGAAGATGCTTATTAGGTACTCTCTCGCACAAGTCAATGTGCAGTTATTAACTACATTTCGCGCATTCAGTGAGTTTGTCTCCAGTTCATGTGTTCACAACCCATGAACCCATATATTTGTCCATAACACCCAACACACTTAATATGGCCCAGTGGCGTTCACACGTTACTCCATTAATAATTGTTAGTCCTAGACCCTATTTAATAATGTGCTGCCTGAGACAGGAGTTCGTCATGGCGCGGCAGCAGTAGGATGCGCAGAGAGGAGGGGTGGGGTGCGGAGCGAGGTACGCGTCCAGTTATATTTAAAGCAGTATCCTCGTGACTCGTCAATAATAGCCACGCGGTGCGTAAGGACTCGCCGCAAGTTCCCGTTCACGTGTGATATGTCTATGGCGGCTCAGATTAACTAACATTATTTATTGTACGGTAAACTAACATTGTACGGCTTCATTAAAAAAGTTAAAGGAAATTAACATGGAACGGTAACGCCGCCGCACCCAATACTCCTTGACAAAATGCACAGTATCGACCCAATAGCAGCTGTTATATACCTATACCTAAAAGTTCGAAAGTTTTGCTGTAACAAGCATCAGGTAGCTGTCGCCGACTACCTGAGTCCTGACAGCGGGGCCGTGTGATGGGTGTTGAATCGGTGCGTATTTGCCGCTTGCGGCCTGCGTGTGCGCCGGCTAATACTTTTGTCTGCGGCGGCCGTGATGTATACGCAATGGTATCACTTATCTCTACATTAACTGACGTTGTTTCAAATATTATATCGACGATCTGACTGCTGATGTAGAAGAGTGGGGGGCGGCGCGGCGGATGCGACTCGTTAGTCGTGTAACGTGTTGCTACATTAGTGAATAGTGACTACGCACACCTGCTGCCGCGCTTATTTCCGGATGTTTTTTATATTATAATGCTCATTTCACTCCCATATTTAATAACAATTGGATAACTAATGTAAATTGAGACCGCTTAGTGATTGTATGCTGTGAATGGCAATTGGTGCGGTTGATTAGAGGGAATTGTGTAAGCGCGCTTCCTTCATCCAATCTCTTGCTTTGTAGAAATAAGTAAAAATGATTTAACCGCACAAAAATGGTACCTATGACTATAATGTAGTGTGACTACACTACATTATTATGTTTGAACAAAATAATGTCTTCTAGGTATAGGTATTGTACAGTTAGTGTGTAATGAGTATGGAGTACCGCGCGTGGGTTGCACGTTTACGGTCTCCCAAAAGTATTTAGGTATTATTAGAAACTGAAGTGATTTAGTTTTAAATAAAAACGATTTATCACTGATTTTACATAAACACATTTATCACTGGTTTTACATTACACATTTAACAGAAATACTTTTACAAAGATATCAGCAACTAACCGACCAGTATGAAAGTCAATGAGATCGACTGCGAGACTGAGCGCGAACGACTGCGAATGAGAGTGAGCATCGATATGGCACCCTTTTTATTATAAACCCAACTACCACTTCCACTATTCATTTGACGTTTAGACTGGTTTTAATAACTGGTCAGTACGCTACAAATACCGTTACAAATACCCTCACAAAATTGAATCCTAACACGGCCTCTCCTGACGGGAGTCCGTCCTCGGGCTTCATCTTCCAGCTCCGAAGATCAGTCTCCAGAACTGGCAATGAAGTCGGCGGAATTTCTTCACTCGCCTCGACGCTGCAGGAGGCCCTTCATTGCACCTCTGCGTCCCAGACGTGCTCGGTTGATGCTCTCCGAAGCCACCAAGTGTTTCGTTTTCAGAAGGCTGCGCGACGCTATGAGCATCAGCCTCCTCAAACTCATCATTTGCATCTGCGTACAAAAAAAAAACAAAGCAAAAAAACATGTCCAGAAGGATAAAAAAACACAACCACCCAAAGTACGTTCCACGTACTAGGATAACATGCCCGAGCGCACTCCACAGCAGCATCCAATAACATGAAATAGGTATAGTTTCACGTGAGATCTTAAAGTAGGTTAGATTTGACTTGGCCAGTTTTCATTACATCAGTCATTTAATAAGGTTATTCAACATATGAATATATTTTTTAATTCTTATAAAAACTGGCCAAGTAAAATGTAACCTACTTCATCATCTCACATTTTTAAATAACAGCAACTGTTATAGGTATCCAATAAAGCAAACAAATAGAGTTTAATACTTGTTCATAATGTTATTTTGTTTCCATAAATACATATTTGGATTCTGCATAAAACTTGGCACTCATTTAGATCTCCATTCTTTTTGCGGCGAAGCCCACAGCCGAGCATAATTTTTGTATTGAACTTGGCTCTCCTTTTTTACATTTATGTTTTTGGTGGGATATCATTACTTTTTGTAAAGAAAACTAGGCAGATGTTGAGTTATGTGGTGCCGCGCACCGCCGATGACACACCGTTGGCCGGCTGTTTAGCGCGTATTACATTCTTTTGTATTGAAATTGGACACCACAAATTTTTTGACTTAACTTTATTTTTATATTTCTATTATACAGCAAATAAAACAATACATATATTGGCATAGTTTCAAATATTTGCTTGTAACGATTCCAATGCTACCATTAAAACTATTTTTTTGTATGGGGACCCCCCCCCCCCCTCCTATTTTTTATTTTTATTTTTAGATCTTTTCATACGCTTACACACAATTACCGTGCTGGATTCCAAATTTCATCCTTCTAGGACATCTGGATGTAGGTAAGGTTTAGGTACTATAAGTAAGTCAGTCAGTATTAAAATTTACGACTTTTTGACCTTTATATCTTTATAACTGTTTGAGCTAGCTTCATGGGCTTCTAGATGTCCTTGTGGATATAATTAAACACACGTAGTTTTATGTGTTTACGTTAAATAGGTTTTGAGTTATAGAAGGGTGAAAAGTGGCACCAAGTGGTTCGTGTAATATTACACTAGGCGCTGGCTAGCCAGTTCCTTTGCCTGAACTTGGCTTGACATGCTGCCGCGTTTCTAGATCCTGATATTACTCAGCGCAATTTCTTTTTCTTCACGTAAATTGCGGGTAGTCAAATATCTCTATCGTACCATGTATGTATTCCACATAGCGTACACATGCACTGAACACAATCTACTTCTATGGACATCGATTACTTATTCTTCAGTACAATTAATTGTTCTCCGCGTTATATACCGGTAATGAAATATCTCCATAGTCGTATTGATAGCACATTATAAAGATATCAGCAACTAACCGACCAGTATGAAAGTCAATGATAACCTTACTCAACTGCCACTGAGATCGACTGCGAGTCTGAGCGCGAAAGAGAGCGAATGAGAGAGAGCATCGATATGGTACCTACCCTTTTTATACACCCAACTACCATTTCCACTATTCGTTTGACGTTTAGACTGGTTTTAATAACTGGTCAGTACGCTACCGACACCGTTACAAATACCCTCACAAAACTGAATCCTAACATTATTATAATTTGTTGCGACTGGGTTCTGTAAATCAAAATAAAGAGGAGAAATCTTTATTATTAACATTAGCAGCGTCAGTGGATGAAGTGACCACGCAAAAACACTCTGTTACCGGGAGTGTGGTGACATGGCTTCGCGGTGCTGAGAGCTTACACGCTGTTGGTTTCACCGGCGGTATAAACAGAATGAAGGACTCCTATATATGTTATTCGCTCAATTGAAATGAGTGTTGTGCGGGTCCCGTAGCTGGACCCCTTAACCGAACCGACGTCCGAGTCCGACTCCGAGTCATTGTTAGTAAGCAGAACTGTTATAAATACGTGCGTGGCTTTTAAGCACTTCACTTCGCGTCGCTGGCCGTTTCCGCCGCTCGCGCCACACCGCCTCACGGTGGAACGTCCCCATAGAAAGGGCGTGACATGAGTATCTCTCTTACAAATCTCATGATAACTCAACAACGGAACAACGTAAAGATTTGAATTTTTTTACGTGTATTATTGAATAGTAGACCTATCCATTACTAATGTAGTTTATTTGAAAAATACTGATATGACTATGAAAAAAAATACTGAAATATGCCTATATTTCAAGGGAGTTTCAAACCAAATTAAGGATAGATACACAATAATTTGACATTATTGCAATTAAACAAGTGAAATACAAAACAATATAGGGTATATTTTAACCTAAATAATGAAAAATAGACATGTCTTAAAATCGCCTAAATTTACGATCTCAAGGACTTTGCTCAAAAGAAATTGTCAGGCGTTTCCTAACGCTTTAAAAAACTTATTTCGAGTAATATTGGGATGGATTAAAATGACACAACAATTGAAAGCATAATGTTAAAAATTATTTACACCAACCTACTTGATTGCTTTCGTGTAATATCAACACCTGATGAAATATTCATAATTCACAAAATGTAGTCAGCTTGATGAAAAATGTAGATGCTCTGACATTTTTATCAGGCGTGTGACCTATTTTGTTAATTTTCTTCGAAAGGGGGACGAGGGGGGGTACATAATGTTCTAGCAAAATTTCCTAATTACTCTGAACTATCAAACACAAGTATCATTAGGTCGGGGTTTCGTGGCGTTTTTATTATATGACAGATTTTATCAAAAACTTCGATTACTTTTTTAAACTTTAATTTAACCATAAAATAAAGCGTCTTTTTAAAAAGAAACAGTTGCATTTATATAAGTGTATCCTATTAAACCGTTGTATTTATAAAATACTTCTCCAAACTATTGCGAATACCACAAATATCTTTCTTAAACAGTGAGGTCATTTTCGACAGTGTTCGATACTTCAACTTTGATGCTATATATTAGGTAAAATAAAGTGATTAGAGGGGTAAAAATTATAAAACTTGAAAGGTCATATTGTCCCCTTTCCACAATGCATTTCAGTTTCCAGTTATTAGACATTCAGTACTACCGGTACATGTCACGCCCTTTCTATGGGGACGTTCCACAGTGCGCCTGCGCGCCGATCGGCTCAGCGACTCGTGGCCGCTTCAATGGAATGTGTAATTTATTTGTTGCACCGGATGACCGTATTACAGATTTAGTTAGTTCGGCTGTCCACAGGTAGTTGTGCGCAATTTACTCCGATGCACACGTAACCAAAGGTTTACAATTCTTCTTTTTTCTATTTTTGTAAAACTGTGGGAATTGACAAACCATAAGATGGAATTAGGATTTATGTAATGGGATGCGGCAGCACATTATCATCATCATCATCAGCCACATAACGTTGACGTATTTTGGACGAGAAAACCTTGCTTAGTTTCCCGAACGCTGCCCATCCGAGCGGGCTTCGCCGATTGACCTCTTTCTCACAGTTGGACTTGCCTAACTTGCCTTAGCTCCCAACGGTAATCGGGGTAGGTTCAACAACAGGTGAATATTCGACATGATCTTGGGCTTGTCCATGTTCATCCTGAGGCCCACCAGTTGAGAAACTCGGTTGAGGTCACTGACCATTGTACACAGCCAATACAACGATGTCATCGGTAAAACCAAGCAGCGGCAGCGCACCAAACAATAATTACGCACAAACACATACACACAAACACATACACACACACACACACACACACACATACGTATTTAACCCCGAAGGGGTACGTAGAGACGCAACTAGTGCACTCACTTTTCGCCGTGCTTAGTCCGTTCCATTATGTGATACAGTGAGGTGATACATAGACAGTGATACAGTATAGTATAGCACTTACAAGTTACAGTACTATCTTTACAAGGGAGAATGAAAGTTTTTTTTACAAGATCTCGACTGTGAATTAATTCTTGAGGACGGGAAAATACGGCAGTGGTAGATAGGTTTAATAAAACACAATTAAGTGTTGTTTATAATTCACACTATACATACTACGTACGAGCTAAGTAATATGATGAACTCATCACATCACTGTGTGATGTTATGTAGAGTAACGCTAGCACGAGTGGGCGCCGGTGGCATTGTTCCTGCGACCTTCCGCGAGCACCGTTTAGTACTTTACTATTCCTGCGTTAAGCATGGCAAAAACAAATCTACACTGCACATAGTGTAAGTGTCGTGGCGTGTTAACCGATCATTTGTCGCGGTGACACTGGAGAGCACGAAGCCCGGGCTTGGAGGTTCGCCCAAAGTGCGGGAAGGCGGCGTTCACACGGCTGGCGAGGCACAACCTACCTCAATTGGGAACAGCCTTCGTGAAAGTACATGGAATATGTTTCACGTTAGGCTAATGCGTTATCTACTTTGGCGAGGTGCCCGCCTGGTACTATTAAGCCGGCTGAAATATGTGCGCCATCGCGCCGTCGCGTCGCGGCGTCGAATCAACACGATCCGATTAGAACACACGCCGCCGCCACCGCCTCACACACCACTGTCGACAGGCTGCGTGTAGTATGGACACGCTTGCACTCGCTGGACAGCGCGGAGACTGGCCGGACCGCTACATACTAACATCAATTCACATATGTTCCACATATGTACGGAGATAAACTTGAATAAAAATCTAAATTAGGTTGATGGGGTAAATGTACGAAGAGTCCAAGACGTGTATACATCCCTTCCAATGATATGGCATGTCACAAGTGGCCTTGCAAATTGCAAATTGCGTAACTCAAAAACGCGAATCATAAACAAAATAACGCTCGTATGAGTTCAGCTTTAAGTTTGATATCACGATCGAGCCAAAACATAACACAGACATTAAGGCTAGGATATCTGAGCGCTGTTGGCATTTACAGCTGTCTAATGTACCGGCGCGTCAGGTACCGCGATGTTGAATTTCAAATGAACTCGCTTGACACCAATCAGCCGCGACTACGTCACAATAAACAATTAAACAATAGTGAAGCAGTTTATTTTACGACAAAAGATGTCCGCTTTTTTATGGGTGCTGGGCCTCAAAATCTAACACGGCTCAAACTTTGTGAATATTAAAAGGACAAAAATATGGATCTTGAATCCATAAAAAAAAATTAGACCCCTCCATCGATAGCTAATATATTTTAAACTAGACTTCTGCTCGCGGCTTCGTCCGCGTGAATGAATTTTTCTGGGATAAAAGTCCCGCTTTATAATCCCTGGGATAATGGACCTTTATATTGATGAAAGAGTTTTTCAAATCGGTCCAGCAGTTTCGGAGCCTATTCAATGCAAACAAACATACAATTGAATCTTTACTCTTTATAATATTAGTATAGATAAGTGTAGATGTAGTTTTTAAAATAAAATTACATACATCTCAAAATTGGAGGACTTTAAAATTATACGTTTTATTGCGAAGGTCTAACTTTTGGGAGTACTATCCAAACATATGTATGTCGCAGACAGCGGCAGCTGAAATAGGTATACGTAGGCATACATAATAAAAGTTACCTATGAATTATGTCTTGATATCACGATTTATTGTTCGTTGATCAATGATTACGTAATCAAATATTCACAGAGTACAATACCACGTCAAGATTCATTATTATCTTTAGTTATTGTGACATAATATTGGTGATTGAGACAATTACTTAACCAATATTAACTATAATAATCGACTAGTCTAGTAACCTGAATATGACCTCAAGTTGAAACCCGAAACCCTTTCAGTATTCCGAGTTTGACAGGTGTCATTTCAGATTTTTTAATTAGAACCCTATGGGTACGCGCGTAAAGACGATTTCCACTGAATGAAAAGTGACGTCTTGTTCGCCGGGGAAGACGCGAATATGGAATGGTTAACATAGTAACCGCTCAACTAAGCACTGACCGATATGAAAACCGCAATAGTTACTACTTAGTATTGAACTGCACCGGAGTAGTTGCTTCATATGATTTGGCAGCCTTATTATATACCCAACTCTTGCGACTACTACTAGTCTGACAACTCAAATGGATTTTTCACGGTTATTATTTTATCTTACGCGACGTTATATATTCAGACACCCTCAATGAGATCAATAAAAAGGAATTACCCGACATACAAAAAAACTTGGTAAGACATTGAAATAAAACCATTTTTTTTATTTTATCGCGATTTTTTAAATGATATTTTCGTATTTGTTTACTACCTACTTTAAAGTTTGAACTGTGGTTCATAATAGAAAATATTGACTTTGCTGTCCCATCTGACAAATTTACTCTATATACCTATAAATATGTCGGACAGTATTTTTTCAAATCATAATAGTATGGTCTTCATATGAATTGTAGTCAAGTCCAAATTGCCGTAAAATCCTGAAAATAACTTATTATTTTGTATTAGTATGTACTATTGTGACTCATACTATTTTATTGTTGTTTCCTGGCAGCGTCGCCCGCATAAAAGATTTTTTATAGGTTAAAAAGTATACCTATGCTCTACCTAGGGACTCAAGCTATCTCCATACCATTTCATAGATATCCGTTTAGTAGTGTCGGAGATGTGCGCTAACAAATAAACAGAAAAACAGATACGCAGACAAACAACGAGAAAAGAATGAAATAAAAAAACGGTGATTTGTGTTCTATTACTCTTATTTAGTCGTCCCTTTATTTATTTTTTCTTTCTATGTACAGACACACCAGGTTCTAGTACTGCTTTATAGATGTTACACAAAGAAGCCTATACCGATACCTCCAGGGTCTGTAGAGCTCGTATGCATATTTATAAGCAGATACTTAATTTAGGGGACCCAAACCGGGATTTTTTCAAGAAAATGTGGGCTACTGGACCGAATGAAGAACTTAAAAATACCGATATTGATATCGCAATAATAGGGTAGTTGACTACTTTTTTTAAAATACATTTATGAAACATTTATGTCTTCTAAAATCTACAAGAAAAGGAATTTTTAAAATACATGCATAATAAATGAGTTATAAAGCTTTGAAGTTTGGTGGAAGGGGCATCTGTCCGATAACGGACCCAGCAGAATGTGACGTCACTGAGTGTCGCCAGCCATAACGCTGCGTGCGTGCGAAACAAATGACGCGTAATCCCCACTACGTCCCCACTTTTGCTCACAACAATATTTCAAAAATGAATAACTGCTTTAGTTGTCAACCAATTTTGATTCTGATTTTACAGAAGAATTTGTTTTTCGTATTATTTTCTGTTACATATAAAATAATGTACCAAATCAAACATAGGAAACTACCCTATTGGGATTTACTTGTATCAATAATAAGGTAGCTGGCTTTGTGTTATTCTGTACTATGATATTCTATCCATAATATTAAATAGCAAATAAAAAAACAAAAAAACAAGCCTTATAGAAAATCCAACTAAAAAATAGAAAATAAATTTAAATTAAGCTATGTAACGTACATTTAAATGTATCTATGTAACGGAAACTTTGAACATGATTTTGACCGCCTTCAAAACGTCGGATGAAAATTTGGCATATTTATCAAGAACCGAAGACAATTCATTATTTTAAACAAAAAACACTATTTTATAGAAAATCCAACTAATAATGAATAAATATTCAAAATGAATGAGTAAATGATAGCTCATTTTATTTACATCTGTTGGACCATAGTAGGGTTATAACTAAACTGGCTACTCTTATGTATAAAAAAAATCTTACTTGTTTTTAGTGACATCTGTTGGACAATAGTAGAACAAGCTTAAAAAATGAAAAATAAATAACAGTTAGAAAAAAAACTAAAAAACATACTTTATAGGAAATGCAACTAAAAATAGAAAATAAATTTGAATTAAGAATAGTGCAAATAAGAAAAAGATGTACTTATTTTATTGTAAAAAAAGCGTGGGGTGCTTTTTAAGATAGTATCAAAATGATAATCCTTTTACTCATATTATCTTTCAATAAAATATTTATATCTATTGATACCATGCACCCCACGCTTTTTTTTACAATAAAGTACATTTTTTTTAATTACGTTATTTTCCTTTGAAGGTATTATGCCAAAATATTATCCACAAATTATGCAAATATATTATTTTACAATTTTACACGCAATAAATTCAAATGTGATCCTTTACTATTCAGCAAAAACAAACAACAGTTGAAACAAGTATGACAACGTGTTTAAAGAAGAAAGAAAAAGAATAGGAAAGATTCATAGAAAAATCCAACTATTACAAGTAAGAATCCATAATTGTTGTTCAAAAGTAGTTGGTTCCTTTTCTACATAACGCGGTCCAACTATAAACAAAAGCTGTCAAATACTTCGATAAATTAGTGGCAGCAAGCGCGAAAAATTGACGTAGGTCCGACCTCCACGGCGCCTCGGGCGCATCTGAAACGAGACGCGTTGTGCGGAATTGTTAAAAAATTCGTGTTTTTTTGAATTTTGAAAAGTGCGAATTACTTTTGTGAAAATTTTTTTGCATAGCAATCTGCTAAATGTTATTACCATTTTATTGACTTATATTTTTAAAGTAATTGTTTAATATACTATAATTAATTTTTAAAAATAAAATCCGAATTTTCTCTGTTTTCGTGATTTTTTATGATCGTGCGAAGCTGTAAGTATCGTGTTTTGGAATCC
Organism: Lapara coniferarum; assembly: GCA_949316025.1. Taxonomy (NCBI): domain Eukaryota; kingdom Metazoa; phylum Arthropoda; class Insecta; order Lepidoptera; family Sphingidae; genus Lapara; species Lapara coniferarum. The sequence goes on from OX438923.1 coordinate 17,444,644, forward strand.
ACACCAATGTAGAATGATTATTTAACTATAACATATATTTTTCTCGGACCGAAATGTTGATTATTTCTTGGTTTAAAATTGAATAGAAAAGAAGGTGTTTTGGGATATGGCAGCCTTAACGAGCGAGAAAGTGGCGAGAGTTGCGCTCTACCATTGATCTACAATTACGACACAAATTGTTTCCTACAAGGTACTAATCAGTAGAGTACATATTATGTATCAGGTAGGTGTCGTGCAGCGTAGTGTCGGCGGTCGCGCACGTTACCGGGGTGCAGCAGGCTGGTGCCACTGTAGGCGCGCCGGTGGCTGCCCAGACCCGCTTCATTGCGTCGACATCAGCGCCAGATGGATGGCTCGAAATGTGTTTTTAATCCTTGCGGCGCTGCGCGGCGGAATTATGATCACGGCACGTCTTCGGCCACACGCATCGTCGGATTATCTGACCATATTTTATTGATTGTTATAGAACATCATGGCTCATAGCAAATTACATCATACTTAGGGCTGCCATCCGTCCGGATTTGTCCTAGTTTGAAGGGCGTCCGGGGGCCGTCCGGCAGGGGTTTTAAAAAGTGTCTGGGCAAAACCCGAACACTTTTGTTGTCTGGGGAAATCCATTTTTTTATAGATGAGCAACAAATTGAAATAAACTTAGAAATTTATTCATTTCCCCGCATTCAAGAAGGAACGGCAAAATATTTTTTCAGAGGTGTCCGGGGAAAGACCCATATTTCGCCCAAATGTCCAGGATTTTTGCCGTGTTTATCCGGCGTCGGCAATTTAGATGATGGCAGCCCTAATCATACTGAGCATATTCAAAACAAACGGTCGTCCGCAACAACTCTATAATTTATTTAACTTGCAACTTAGTTATTACCGGGTGGAAGGGAAACGCTCTCGGAAACGAATACAGGTGATAGTATTGGTGATTCCTGACGTAATGCCACTAAAAAAATCGCGATCGCAATGTTACAATTTTAGTAGGATTTTCTCAAATTTCTGTACAACTTCAGTTATGGATAGATAAATCAAACTATTATTCTGAAAAACATAGTAAATAAGGTCAATATTTCAAAAAAATCGTAATGAAACACATACATCAGCTGACGGGTCAACGACCGCGTGGCCGGCGCAGCACGGCGGCCGCCGCCTTGTCGGCGTAAGCTTTGTAGTTTGTACCCTACCCAGTTTTTTGTACGCTTTACATTGCGCGCGCATGAATTACGGAAATACTGAAATCGTATGTATTATCGCTTAGCTTTGCAAATGAATATAGTTTTTCGTTAATGTTATGGTTCTTCTATCTTACCGTTCCGGTATAGAGAGCGTTTCCCTTCCACCCGGTATAGTTATGTGCCGGCTAATAGCCGTACGGTGTGTTTTAAGATCTCCCTGTCACCTTTTCAGTAGATTCTCACAACACAATAGTTCACTGTCTCATTAAAGGAAGACTTTGTTATCATTACCTATTAAGTGGAGGAATAAAATCGCGCGCTTGAATTGTTTCAATTACTTGATTGGTCGTGCGAGTGGCAGCAGCCGGTACTTGCCGGTGATGGGTGATCGCTCGCCGCTCGATGCCGTAAACAGATGGCCGATGCTATATTTAGTAACGATGGGTATCGTCCGTGGGTTATATTCATAATAAACAAATGTACAATGTTAATTTATTACGAATATAAGAGTTTATATGAGGTTGATTTACAAGTGGCGAGCAGCGAGACCACCCGCCTGCCTGCAGCGTCACATCTCCTGCCTCGCCATTGCATACCTGCTGCCGCACGGCTCGTGGTTCTTAAATAGCATCTGGCGTAAGTTTCGTCCACGCTCTCCAACCTGACAGAATCGACTACCGTGTAATTGCCTCAAACACACTTTAACAAGAAACTGTTTTATATTACTGAGGGACCAAACACTTTACGCATCGGTAACGGTGACTAGTCGAAGAATATTAGAAGAAGAATATAAACATAACCTGATGCTGGCATCTTACTCTGATGACACTATATATAATTATTTACATCGAAGGTTTGCAAACGTACTTATTTTTGTATGTAAGGAAATCTCGTGGATGTTGCAACAAAGAACTCAACTACTATATAGTTTGGTAGTCAGCTGATATCGCGGTGCTGTGGTGCGGTGGCATTCGGTTAATTCAATAAGAAGTTTTTCGTTAAATAACTTAGTAGACACTATGATTAAATCTGTGGAGGTCCCACTTGGTTATATCTGTTACTCATAATTTGTTATCTGTGATTTGCTCTATTGCTGCAACACGTACGAATGTAATCGGCAATGTGTGCGAGCATGTTTATGACACGGACGGAGACGGCGGGGGCGGCGAGGTAGACGTGCCACCGTAAGCCGCTGATAGCGAGGTCAAAGCCTGATAAGGAGCATACGAGATAAGCACAAGGAGCCGCGTCAGGATTCGGCGCGATAGTGCACGCCGTACGCACTGTTACACGCATCGGCTCTACTTTTTATTTATTAGGTGAAGTGGGGACACGATAAAGTAACCCCATTGCTACTGATGGTAAGCGGAGAGAGGACCAGATGAGGTGTCGACAACACTTACGTGGGCTACTATCGTGGGTTTAACACCTTGTGAATTTTGTCAAAAGTGAGTTGCGCGATGATTCTTATCTATACTAATATTATAAAGAGAAAAGATTTGATAGTTTCTAATGGATAGGCTCCTGGATCGATTTCAAAAAATATTTCACACCATTAGAATGCTACAGTGTCCCTGAGTAACATAGGCTACTTCATATCCCGAAAAAGTTCAAACCGGGACATTTACCCCGGATATTTTTCTCGCGAGTGGAGCCTTCACGGCTAAACCACTGAACGGATTGGGATGAAAATTTGGAAGGGAGATATTTTAAGACCTGGGGAAGGACCTAGACTACTTCTTATCCCGGGAAAAAATAAACCGGCACTTTTATATAAATAAGTGTGGGATAGTTTGAGATCCAGAGGACATAGGCTACATTTACCCCGGAAGAACATAAACCGGGAATTTCATCCCGATTTTTTTTCTCGCAAGTGGAGCCGTCATGGCCAAACCATTGAACCGATTGCGATTAAAATTTAAAAGGGACATAGTTTGAGACCCTGTGACCTGAGAAGGACTTTTTTTTTAACGCGGGAAAAAGCGTGTTGTCGCTACCACAAGGGGTGAGTGGAACGACCCTGTGAAGTAACTAGGGTACTTCTTCCCAACTAACATTTTGGTGTTAGTTATAGGTAGTTTTATGACCTTTAGTGCTATTATGGACATTTAACGGTTTCAATAGTCGATAAAAGAGGTAGAGTTGAGCTAAAATATTATTTTAGGCCGTATTTTATCTTTGATGAAAGTTGTAAAACATACTTAAGAGTTACAGTAGTGGTTATGGCAGCCAGTACACTTTAAATGTCAGCACTTTAACCTGTCCTAACGATATTCATTACTCTCTTTAAGTCTCATGACTCTTTAAGAATTCCTGTAATCCAAGCATTTTTTTCATATTATGATATTGGTATTATTAAAATTTCCTTATAACCCATAAGTAAAGCACAAGTTATTTTTTCCTTATAGTGGTTTTTGAAGTCGGTGCAATTTTTTGTTAAAAAGTTTTTTTACTTGATTTTATTTATTTTATTGAGCTATCCTTATACGATTGTTACCAACTGCGAATTTTAGAAGATTTGTATTTCCTTAAATTTACTTGTTACGGTATCCATAAAATGATACGTTTATATGATTTTACCTGTTTGTAAATTTAGGTAATTTTTAACTAAACGACGATAACTTTTTAATTTATAATCGTGAAGGCTGTTGATTTAAGTCAAAAAATTTTAAAAATTAAGAAGGTTTCTAAAAGAGCTACAATTATTTTTATGCAGCAAATAATTATTAATTAGTTTTGATTTTATTTGTCAAAATCATTACTTTAAAACGCTCTACTGAAAAATTTGCTATAAATGTCTTTAAATATGATATGATTGCCTTTCAAGCGTCGATATATTATAGCCACCTTTTAAACCTTCGCTAGACTTCCACAAATAATTCAAAACCAAAATTAGCCGGACCAGTCCAGCCATTCTAGAGTTTTAGCCGACTTAACGAACAGCAATTGATTTTTCATATCATATCATATTATACACTCACGCCTTTTATCCCCGAAGGGGTAAGCAGAGGCGCAACTAGTGCACCCACTTTTCGCCATTATTCCGTCCCATGGTGTGATATGGGGCGATCCTATCGCCATATCGGACACAAAATTCCACAATTGATTTTTATATATATGTATAGAAGATTATTATTAATAGCAAAAGGTCACTTATACTATAATACGGCATTTTAAATTGTAAAATCTATAATGAGAAAGAAACAAAAAAGCCAGCTCGGACTGGCAGGAAAGGGGATATAATAAGAGCACATTTTTATTAAAATTTAATTGGAGGAGCGCATCGCGATCCTCACCGGTGAGGACCCTACAGGCCCTAGCCTAGCTAACCTACCAGCCGTTTACTAGCTAACTAAGTGATGACGAAGAAGAAAGGCAGAAATAAACTCCGGGCTTATTTTTTTGTCATTAATTGTTAATTGTTTCTATTCTCTTTTTTTTTCTTCAATACTTTTTTTGCTGTATACAAAGTCAGATTAGTCATATAAGTTAATGCACGCACATCACTGTTAAAATGAGAAAAATCCAAATGAATGGACTCAATAGCTGAACAGGCATGTAAGAATACTTAAAACTGGACTTAACAAAAAAATAACACAATAACGGTGTACAACGCAACGTGCATTCGCCTCTCAGAGTAAGTACTCAGAGTAAGTATATACCTATAGAGAGCGCGTATGCAAGTGGGAACAATAGGCACGGGTGGGAACATCGTCCTGCGCCGGCCGCAAGCGCTTGTAGTCACTCGAGTAGGAACGGCGTGAGCACACGCGAGTGAGATCTATGCGAATATTTGATTATTAATACTGCAAAATGGTTAAATGTTCTGTGGAATCTTGTAAAAACGACACTCGGAAACACACTTAACAGAATTCTAATATCACGTTTCACAGGCAAGCCATATTTCAGCATATTTTTAGGTAAAAATGTAAAATTGAAATTACGCGTCGCGGTATGAAAGACGCTCGGGAGGCGAATACTTGTACCCCCCGCACTGCCCCGCATCCCGCTTTTTCGATAGTGATGTTACGCGTCGATACCAGAATCGATGTAATATTTTCATATTATAGCATACGTATTTATTACTATCGAAGGCGATGCTTAATATAATGTAGCTTAGGTAACTGTTTTTGTCTGTGTGTGATTTTTAAGCCAATTAATAATTGCGTTTTTGTTTATGAAATGAAAGAAATAATTACTGTTCCTAAAAATTGACTGATTACGATAATATTTTTAAGCTATTGCATAGCTTCTATCGCGGGTCTTGACAGTATAAGTTGGCAATCATTAAGATATATTTCTTTGTCATTTTTTTAAAATTGTTAATAAATATTTCAAAAACTAGACGTGACTATTTTAGGCTTGGGGAGACTAGCTAAGAAATCCATGGTGCGATGCTCGGTTTATATCCATTGGTTCAATTATAATGGATATCCATTAATATTATTGGTTCTTAATGCTTGTAAAAACTGCTCTTGAGGTACCGTGTTTATAAATCATTCCGCATGGCACTACACCAATTCGCAGCATAGCTTTTATCTATATTAAGGCAATACGCTTAAAATTACTCACAAGGCCATATTTTGTAGAACCACAATTTTTTAACAACAATATGTACCGCGCCGCCGGACCTGTACTTATCGATAACTGTTGCGTTGGTGCTGCTCGCGTGCCCATCCCTAGCAGTCGCCAACATTTCTATATAAGTAGCTATAGTTCACCTGCCTACGCTGGGTAGTGGGCGCACGATGCGATATTAGCCCTCTATAGGTATATACTTACTCTGATATTCGCCTACATTTACAAAAATTTTTTTGTTGTTTTGCTTTTCCTACTTTCCTTCACCGTTGAAGTAAACGATAATTGATAAACGATACACACGTCATTTCGAAAAGTCAGTGGTGTGTGCCTTGGGGTCTGAACCTCCGGACATTGCCTCGGTAGACCGTTCCAATTCCAAATAGGCTATCGTCCACTCTAAAATATAATATATGAACTAGGTGATGTTCGCTGCTTCGCCCGCGTGAAAAAGTTTTTCCGGGATAAAAAGTCGCCTATGTATAGTATCGCATTGAATGACAAGACGAGCCTGCCGTTCGCCTGATGATATGCGATACGACCACCCATAATCAGTAGCAACACCATCCAGCACCTTGACTTACAAAATACCTACTTTGTGGCATTCCACCGCGCTCGTCATCCTAAGACATAATATGTTAAGTCTCATTATGTCCAGTAGTTACACTGGCTACAACATAGATAATAAACCCTGGGCTACAATGTCCTTCAGACCGAAACACAACCATGCATGCACACTACTGCTTGGCGGGAAAAATAGACATTGCGGTGGTTCCCACCCAGGCGGACTCTTACATATGAGAGAACTATCACCAGTTGAATGCATTAATTATATTTTAAATGGTTACAAAAATACTATGAGGACCTACAGTCCGCCCGAATGTATTGTCTTGGCAATTTCATAGTTTTCTTTGGCTTTGTGTACGGGATTTGTTCAGTTTTGTTTATCTGACAGCTAAGTCAAGTAAATCCTAAAAATAATAATAAGCCAGCTGTATCTCAATATTAACCAATCACAGCGTACCGTTCTATTCTGTGCCTACGCACTGCGAAACTTTCATGCCGAAAACACTGAGAAACATTGTATCATAGCATTGCTCTACAGTGTGCACTTACTCGTAGCTAAGTAACGTTTGTGAATAAGGGCAGTGTAGGTTATAACTTATAATGTTATCAACGATGAGGCGCACTAGAATTTTTTTAGCGGAGATTTGGTGATCGATGATTCAAACTTGCTCTACACTTGCTAATTTTAATTGATAGCTAAACTGCAACTGGTGAGTGTGACACGCGTAACATACAAGTGACAACGCATAGTCAACGTTGTGTACTAGGATCTAGTGTTCCTTGGAAACTTTTTCTAGTGTTTCTACATATAGCTCATTTCGTTCAAAACACTTCCGGAGCGATATTTGATTGTGTCGGCATGCTGTAATGCTACGTAAGAGTCTTCTGTCAGTCACTTAAAGTGGTGCAGAGGCACTGCGGGTAGTTCCACCTACAGCTTAAACAACCGAATACCACAGAATCACCATTTATTCACACTAAACTGATGGCTACTTATACTTAGCTTGACCATTCCGTGTCATATAGTTACTAAGACTAGTCCGTAAGGCATGTTAATCTTACGAATATTATAAATGTGAAAGTTTCTTTAAATGCTTGGATGTTTGTTAGAAGTAAACATAACAGAACCACTAAACGGATTTGGATGTTTGACACATGCGTAGGTCATGTCCTGGATTAACGTAGGATACTTTTATCCCACTAATTTACTCCCATGGGAAATAATAGATATTTATAATCTCGTTATTTAAGTAGATGACGTATGTGTAGTCGTATTGTGGTTTAGGAACTTTTACAGCAGGAAAGGCTAAGCGCGGCCGAAGTCGCGATCAACACCTAGTAATTAATATATGTAGTTACTTACTCCATTGTCACTGCTGCTCACATTCAAATATCAGTAATATCAGGTGAGTGGTGACGTATTTACTTGTTTCTCTCCATATTACGTATGTATTTGCGTCGATGCTGTTTCGACTGCTCTAACTCATGAGTCAAGATTCACGAACATTTATTATCAGCACATTAGTTGCATGAAGATGGTTTACAGTTAACACGTGTGCATTGTGCAGGTAATACAGGTGTGAACAGCTCGGAGGTGTGTCAGTTCGCGGCGGCGCGGCGCGGCGTGCTGGTCATCCATCCCCTCCTCCCCGCTGCCTCGCGCGGGGCGCTATTATTACACGACCGGGATTGCTCTGGTTGCTGCTGGTGGCGCTTCGGTCGGTGAGCGGTGAATGGTGACGCACCGCAGGCCCGTCATTACTCACTGCACCACGTGTCCCGTCTGTTTGCGATTAATTATAACCAGTCCTGTACTCAATGTTATTGGAAACCAATAAACTACTTATTCTATTATTATACTGTCCCTGTTCATTTATTAGTGAAGAGATTTAAAAGTAGGTAAGTAGGTACCTATATTAACTATTACTTAATACCAATCAACTGAGTGAGTAATAATATAATATATTATAATGCAAAACATAAGATGATGAAGTCGACTCGGCGCAGCAGGGATCGAAGCCACGACATGTCTCTTGATTCACTTACGGCTCATCAGTTTTGACTGTTGATTGTTCATGTGCCGGGCTGGTGTCTCGCGTGAGTGACGCGATGTGATGGCACAGCGATGACCGCCGCGCCGCACCTCGTCGCGTCTCCGGTGCAGCGCGTCGCCGCGTGTTACCGCAGTTCGCACCTTTGCCTGTGTCTGCTGTTTTGTATAATGTATTGCGTACTGTCAGTACTGCGTAACTACGGCGCTCGTACTATTTACCTACAGGGTACTGATGTGCTACCCCTTTGTAGGTCATTGATCAAATATGATTTGACAAAGTGTGGCGGTACCTCGAGCCGCTATTATGTGTGTTTCTCCACCCACAGTAACAGCGAATATCGCAAATGGTGCGGCGTCGGTTTCACAGACTACTGAGATATACTTCCAGTAAGTAGGTCTGTTGGAGACGCGTCGGTGACGGTGTCGTGACTTCGTGACTCAGATGATAGTCGTCAGGCTGGACATCGCATAATAAATATTAATACTAGTGGATAACCGACGCGACGTGGAGAATAATCTTTACAGCTACGTATTGTTGACAGTAATTAATAAATTCATTGAGTTTATATAAGTAACATATTTTAATTCGGGTCGCACCGTCTGACCCCACTTTAAACAGATAATAATTTACTGTTGGTAGGTCTGTCATCATGCGCGTAGCTATAGCTTTCACAACCATAATAAGATTAGGAAAATATGCGAGCGTATTCTAGGCCGAAACAATGGCCATTCCAGAATGCGCTGAGCGCACTAAGAAAATGACCAATAAGGAAATCAGCACAACACTGATTTACAGCGACAGTCAACCAGCCCTAAAGGCAATCGACAAACCAGAGACAACGTCGGCGCTAGTAAAAGAAGGCAAACTCAAACTGAACATGCTAGCAGCGGACAGAGAAGTCATCATCTCCTGGGTACTAGGACACCAAGGGACCACAGGAAATGAGAAGGCAAATGAGTTAGCGAGAAAGGGAGCTGAGGAAACATTCATAGGACCAGAACCGTGCCTACCTATATCGGCAAAGATCACGAAGGGAGTAATCAGCAGGAAGATACTGGTGGTAGGACTCTCATATGTAAGAATCCGTCTGGGTGGGTACCACCGCAATGTTTATTTCTACCGCCAAGCAGCAATGTGCATGCACTGTTGTGTTTCGGTTTGAAGGGCATTGTAGCCAGTGTAACTACAGGACATAATGAGACTTAACATCTTATGTCTCAGGATGATGAGCGCAGTGGAATGCCACACAGTACTTTGAAAATCAAGGTTCTGGGTGGTATTTCTACTGTTTATGGGTGGTCGTATCGCTTACCATCATGCGAACGGCACGCTCGTCTCGTCATTCAATGCTATAAAAAAAAAGGTAGTCGCAGAAACAAATGTCAGATGGAGAGATGTGAAGGGCTGTCGCCAATTGAAAATCTTCATCAAGACGCTTGACTAGAAGAAAACCAGAAGCCTACTCCAATTCAGGAAGGAGGACATAAGGACCATTATAGGAATCATGACTGGACACGGTACGCTAAATAGGCACTTAAAAATAATAGGTAAGACTGAAGACGCCTCGTGCCCAGAGTCTGGCGAAGAAGAGACTAGCATCCACTTCTTGGCAGAGTGCTCGATGTACACACTGGAGGTAGCACAGCTACATGAGGTAAGGTTAGGAGACATAATTAGGTTCAGTAGGGCAACTAAAAGGTTTGTAAGATTAGAAGGGGGCGTACTGCAGGAGCACCAGTAAAACCAGTGCTCTAGGGTGGAAGCTTTCACAAGCAGACAAGCGCCACCCAACTGGGACTAAGGGTGAAATAGTAGCAACAAGGCGAACTGATCACCCGTCTGTGCGACTGCATAAGTTCCCACAAAACATACATACATAGCTTTCACAGGGGGGGGGGGGGGTCCTACGCTATAAAAAATGAATGGCGTGGGTATACCTTGCATGACACCGTATTTTAGAAGCTAAGGAGGGTAGGGATCCGGATCCCCAAAATATCAGCGGTCAGTGGCGTAGCGTGGTTTATTGTTAAGAGGGGGGGGGGTCTGTCCTTCAAAATGCAACAGTACAGTGCACGTTATGTGCATAGAGCCGCCTGGAAAGATGGTAGACGCAATATACACCTTACACTGACATACCGACTATAGCCCTGTAATGGATTTCCGCGCATTAGGGACGACTAAAGATTCGTTAGGCATGTACCGACCTAGTTAACAGCAACACGTTCGTCCCTGCCCGCGACACTGTCCAGTATACACATTTACAGTGTTTTCATATTGTGTGCTTTGAATTGGGTAGGTATTTTAATCACAGAATTTATTATCCTCAAACTTCTCGAGAAAGTGTTGGCAAAAGTTGTAACAAACTAATAAAAGACCGTTACGAATCCATTCAGCTCGGAGTACATGAATGTCAGTCGCTGAACTCACGTGTGACGTGTTGTGTCATGTGTGGACTGTGGTGTGTGCACACAACGGAATTATATTAGTAGTGGAGTAAATACGACGCGATGTGTACGGTGCGGCGGGGTGAGCGGATTATAGTGCGGGGGGGGCAGTGACTCGCGTGCTCCGCGCGCGTCCTTATGGACTTTATTGTGAAACGTTTACAAAAAGCTAAATGAAAGCGAGGCACGAATGTGAAGGGTTTGTGTGCGGTGAATATATCGCGCAGGAAGACGCGAGGCGCGAACATGGCTGATAACAATCGCGACTCCGTGCCGCCACACTCGGTTACTGGGTCACTCCGACACACCCTCTCTCCCGCACACAGCACGCGACACGCGCTCGTGAACGACGCGCAACATCGAGGTTCACACTGGTGCTGATCTCTGCACCCAACTAAGTCAACCTGTACCACAGTCCATAGCTTAAATCGCAGAAAATTGCATTTGTTTTAAGAACAGCTTTCAACATTATACTCATAAGTATTATAAACGATAACGGGTATTTTGATATTGATTATATCCTGCAGCTATCAGCAGCAGTGAATTATGTATCTCAACACGCATTCACGTGAAAACTACTTTCAAAGAAGAAACAGTTGTAACATAGGGTTCCGGAATACCGTCAAAAGAGACGACAAGATATTGTAGCAAACAATTTTTTTTAAACAAAGCATGCTTCATTACAGGTGGGTCACTCATAATAGTTTCAGTGTAATTATCTTCTCCCACATAGAATCAGGCTTATATTATTACGAGTGTATTTACGTAGTAATAACATACGCACATTCTGCGGATCCTGATCCAATTCATGGACACCGGACTACATTTTTAATAAGAAGTCTCTGACAGAATAATGCGGATGTGGATTCATGTCGTAAGCAGTAATCGGCTCAGGACAAAGGTCACAGGGAGTTTGAGTCAATAAAGCGGTCATGTACCGCCGGGACCGCCACCAGCTTGCAGTGTGAGCGGAGGAGGGCTGACGCGCTGGTATGCAGAACACGTGCCGCCGTCGCCGCCGCCGTTGCCGCTGCCGGCGCCAAACAGCACCATAGTCTGTAGCGGGGATGGCAGTCGCAGACTTAATATGGAGTCTACAACCGCCCGGGTGCAATTAGTTCCCTGATCATTACGTGGTTTATATTGAAGTCAACTTCACGTTCGAAGTTTGCTGATGTTAGGATATGTTCTGTATCCGTCCGGACGGCGAGCACGTGCATAAGCTGTTAAATCCCGCCATAGTGGCGCACGTAAGTGTTCTTCGATCCGGGTCCAAATAGGCCGGCATAATCGTGTCGACTAACCAGGAATAATTTACTGTTTATTTACGTACTTTTATTATATCCGAAAATATGTATAAACATACATATTGTCGGACTCATATCAATGCCAAAGATATTCTCTCTCAGTCAACCATCGCTCGATAATCATCACCAATCAGTTGACACTGTATCTGCATCCCTCTCCGCTGACCATCAGATGCAGTCGGGTCACATTGCCGCGCCACGTCCAAGAATGTTATACCCATATGGATTTTTCATTCCGTTTAACAAACTGAAGAATAAAATGTGACGTCACAGCTATCTGCTGTCTCTCTCTTTAGAGTGACAAAGGTTTATTTTCAAAACCAGGACGTAACATAATTAACTGTCCATAATAATATGATATGATATAATATGGCTGCCTCGGTGGCGTAGTTGTATTATGCTACGACTGCAATGCTGAGATCTCGGGTTCGATCCCCGGGTTAGTCGGGTCGGGCAAAGTGATTATTTTCCATTCAGTATCAGCTCGGAGTCTGGAATTTGTACACGATAAGGCGATAGGCTCGCCCCCTATCACAGCATGGAACGGAATAACGGCAAAAAGTGGGTGCACTAATTGCACCTCTGTCTACCCGGGGGATAAGAGGCGTGAGTGTGTGAGTGTGTAATAATATGATATCGCACCATAATATTTATTTTTATCTTTATAAAGTAATGCGGTTTAAATTAATTATGAAAACCAACTACAGCGGCTAGTAATAGTTGATATTTAAAAAATATAATTTGAGTTAGAAAGTTTATTCCAAACAAAATTGGCATATTTACATACTTTATTGGTATGTGTAGTTCGGAACTACTAGTTCCACTTACATAAAAAAATACCTCACCACGCGGTGGTGAATTCAGTGGCGGCCTTAGAGGAGGGGGGCGAACCAGGCAACCGCCTGGGGCCTCGCAGTTACAGGGGCATCTTGCACCTCCTTGGGGGCCCGTTTTTTGGCACCTTACTTACAAAGCTGTTAAAAAAAATTATTTGCTTCGCACGGGGCCCCGCGTGCTTTTTTTTTGCTCGGCACACAGCCTCACATTGTATATGTTTTACTTTCCCCCGCGACTGGATATGTTCACGTTGTTTGCCGGCCTTTATAACCAAATATGGAGACTGTAAGGTTAGACAGAAAAACATTGGGATATTTAAAAATGAAAACTACAGTTATTGTTAAATTTAAATATAATAAAAAAAATAAAAAACATACTCATAAAAGTAAACAATCATACATAAAAAAATAATACACATTTAGGAAGTTAATAACCTAATTTTCAGTAAGTAATTTTGAAATATTACGAATATCTATTTTGTGTGATTTTACAATTTTTGCGAGTATTCTGCGAACTTTTTTTCTGTAATTATCCATAATAATACATATTGTGTTTTAGAGATATTCTACTATGACTTGTGTAATTCATGGTTGCAGAATTATTTGCAATCCAACATCTAGTGTGAAATTCCATAGGTAAGTTGATTGTAAACAAAGTTGTGTAGATATTTATAGCAAAAGTAATAAACACGTGGATGTTTTACAAATTACAATACCAAATAAATTCTTGTTTGAGAGCCATGGAATCAAAAATTAACGCTACATTCTGCGGGTGAGGTTTCGTCCTTAAATTTATTTTTAATATTCTAAAACTTCTGTGAAGAAGCCAACAAAACAATTAAAGTTTGCTAAAGATCACCATAATGTGCTCTCTTTCGGCAAATATATCTTTGAATTTATAAAACAAAAATGTTTTCAGCGACTAAAAGTGTAATGTTAAAGCAAAAGTCTTTATGTCATCACTATATGTAATTTTTCTTTGCTTGCTACTTGGAATATACTTTTAAAGAAAATCTCAAATATTAGCAAAATTTCACTGCAAAATATTTTCAATTTCAGACTGTATAATCATGAACAACTTTAATAAGAAATAACTTGTAATTAATTTTCTTCTTTTATCTCTTCATCTTCTGCTGCAATACTTTCTTTTATTTCTTTAAACTTATTTCACTGGATGTCTTCACATTAACTGATATATTGAAATCTTTCAAGTCTTGACGTTTCAATGGTGGTTCATATTCATTTCGCTGACATGTAATGTAAAAAGTAAATATCAATCAATAATAATATATTTAAGTACCTATACATTTTAGACAGAGGCAGAGGTGCCATTTAGTACACTCAGATATCACCCAATGTACCGCCGTTATAAAATTTGGTGGGTCGCAAGCTTAATGCCCTATCCTACTAATCTTATTATATTATAAAGGCGAAAGTTTGTAAGAATGTCTGGATGTATGGATGTTTTTTTCATGCAAAAACTACTGAACGGATTTCGATGAAATATGGCACACGGGTAGATCATGTCCTGGATTAGCACATAGGCTACATTTCATCCCAGTAAAATATAAACAGTGACTTTTATCCCGGAAAAACACATTCATGCGGGCGGAGCCGCGGGCAAAAGCTAGTAAATAATAAAGTCTAAGTGGATCATAATTATACCAGTGAAATGATAAAAAATAATATACTTACAGCATGAGTTTCTGGTAATAAATAATTATTTTTGACATCTACTGCCATATTCCCAGAAGTAGAAGACACATTATCACATTCAGAATCATAATCTTCTGTCTTTAAATGTTGACTAGTAATTCTTGCAGACATCAAATTGACCTTTTAATGGTATTTATATTTAACCACGTTTTTGCTTATCTAGATCTTTAAGAAATCTGTAAAGAGAAATACAAACTCGATTTTATTTTAAATAAAAGTTTCAATAAATCAATGCTGGATACACTGAGAACTCGATTGTAACTGTTGATCCTCAGTTTTTATTTACGATGATTATTTAAAGAAGCTTTATAATATTCATTACTAAGGCGGCTAGTATTACAAATACTCTAGCACCATCGTCAAACCGGTCCACCAAAGCTTACACCATGGTCACCCTAGCCTCTTGTTTACGTACACTATTTACAATACAAAAAATCACATTTAACATTACGTTAATATGAAAAAAGTAGTCATATATAAAGCAAATCACATTAAGCGATATTTATCTACAGTTCATTTATAAAATATTCACGTATTTTATTACATTTCGTATAAATATTGATAAAATTATAATATTTACACAATATTGATTACAATGAACTTACCTGTAGAATTTCACACTAAATGATGGATACCAAATATTTCTGCAACCGTGAACTACACAATTCACATTAAAATATCACTAAAACACACTTATTATTGTAGATAATTACGGAGAAAATTTCGAAGTGAACATTTATTTGACAACTATATTGACATCGAACTTAACGTTTTATAACAGTGTTGCCAAAGTATGTATTCGCAATTACCAATTAAATGAGGAAATTTTTTAAACTAAAATGTTAATAAGGATAAAAAACCTTAAGGATATCTTATTCAACAAGAATAATTCTGAAATGAAAATAGTACTTATATCATTATATAAGATATGTTGGAAATATTTATATATACATGATTGAGACGACAATAACGGTATTGATATTTTTTTATGGGTAGGGAAATAATCCGTAAGCTTTGGCAACATAGGTTAAAGAGTGAGTGAGATAGAATACAACACAAAAGGTAATTTTTTTGTCTTCACAAAAATGTGTGTACCGCTCTCTCCATTAGATAATATTATAAACTTCTTGGCCACGTCACACGTATCACTGGTTGGTATAGGTACATGTCATTTTGATATTTTGTAAATATTGTAAACCATTTGACACCAGAAATAAACTTTTGTGCTATGAGTCGTCAGTATCGTAGATTGAGAGGATCGATGAAATTGAAAATCATAATGTTCTCCTTGTGATCACAAATTGCTGAAATATACTTATTATTTTTGTTTCTTTGTAGAGGTTCTGTACGAATATTTTAATAAGCGAAATGTAACATTTCACATTTGCCTGTTTGCCTGGAGCATTGTTATAACGGTTAAATCGTAGAATTGATTTTTGTGACATTTCTCAATCTACTATAAGTAGGTACGGAAATAGCAAGTGCTTTGAGGAAGGAAATAAGCTAATTTATATCCTGGCTTAATAATTTTTCATAAGCGGAGACGAGGGCTAAAGGCATAATATTTTTATGCAAATTGGAGTTGTTAGCTGTTATAAACATTTTGTGTTTTTAATGTTTAGTGCTATGTTGTAAATGGAATGGAATGGTCGGCTAAACATTAAGGGGCGCGGTGCGACGCGGACGGGTCGTGTCCTGCGCCGCGCCGCCCGCGCCCGGCCCGCGCGCGCTGCTTGCCATAATATCATTAGTATTTTCGGCTCATAAAGTTTAAAGCAGGCGATTCTATTGTGCATTCTGCACAGCCCCGCTGTTATTTATGCGTGCTGCTCGCTTATTATCGCACACGTTTCGGTTTACGAGCAGTGACCAGAGAGCACTGAGCGGTAACGTACGACGGTATTAGCTGTTTAATTTCTGCTTGGCGATACATATTCGCGGCTTTGGAAATGTTGAAATGCGAAATATTGAACTTTATTTCAGCGGGACTACCGATCACTGATACATAACTACTTTAAAGTTTAACTTGACTGTTTTCTCGTCTATTTAAAATAAATAAATTAATTATTGCTTCGAATTTGCATTAACAATACCTCCTATTACAACCCTATAACTAGAGTGTGTCGCTCGTATAACGATTTTGTTAAGAAATATAAGCAAATTGACATTATGCGCAGCAACTCAGCAAAGTTTATTATAAGTTTACGGCAAATACTGTTTTAAAAGTTAAGACTTAGATATTGAATTTCGATATTGTATTAAAAAGTACCTAAGTAGGCGGTTTTGTTCGTTGAATATTTGCAATAATTATAATTAAATATTAACACATCGTATGTCGTAGTCATGATTTGGGCACAAATTTTGAAGTGCAATCTAGATTAAGTACTAACCCTAGCTGAAGTCACTATGGTATGTTTTGACTGTATTCTGTGTGTGTGTCTTAAATAAATAAAAATGAAAAAAACCTATTGGCATTTGCAATCATGTTTAAAGTATCCGCGTCGTTGATAGACAGTGATCGGAACGTCCTGCCCCCCTCCCCACTAGCGTGCGTAAAATGACACGCGTACAGTTGAAGTAAACTGTGGAGGCTGGAGCTGAGAGACGTGTCACGTGGCGCGTGACCTTCTTGTCTAGTGTTGAAACGAGCCGACAATAATTCGGTATTGAATGTATTGAGTGAAACAGCGCGCATTTACTTACAGTCAAATGACGCGTCATTTATCTTTCTTCGTAGGTACTGCTCCCGCTTCACTGTACCATGCCGGTAATTTCTTTCTGGTCACCAATAACTATAAACAAAATCGTAAGGGAGCTGGGCGGATTCAAAATGAGGTAATCAAAATTCTAGATATAAATGAGCTTATTGCCGGCCCTTTATGATTAATGTGATAGGGACGACCTTATCGCCATGTGGCTCGAAAGCTATCTGTAACTAGGGCTGCCATCCGTCCGGATTTCCCCGGATTTCCCCGGATTTGTCCTAGTTTGAAGGGCGTCCGGGGGCCGTCCGGCCGGGGTTTTAAAAATTGTCCGGGCAAAACCCGGACACTTTTGTTGTCAGGGGAAATCCATTTTTTATAGATGAGTGACAAATTGAAATAAATCTTAGTTAAAACTTCATGCATTTCCCCGCATTCAAGAAGGAACGGCAAAATATTTATTCAGAGGTGTCCGGGGAAATACCCCGCTGCCAGGTCCTTTGAACCGTCGAGCGACTCACACTTAGCCTCTGAGCCACGAAGCATTGGCTGCAGCCCTCTTCGAGCAGCGCAATAATTTTGGTAGCATTTACCACTTTCTCTAACATTATTGAGACAGCTAAACAGCAATAAATGAAGCTTTGACAATTAAGAATATGAAATAAATTCATAAAAATTGACTAAAAGTTATGAAAACCGATATTATCTTTTGGAACTTCGCACCAAAAATGTAGGATAAAAAGTGGTTTTCTGTAAAAACGAGCATCAAACGAAAATTTTAATTTAGAACGTACTGTTTTAAACACCACGGCATTTTTAAAACCGGCCAGTAACATGTACAAATGATTGAAATCATTTTGGTACCGTATTTTTTTAAAAAAGAATTAAAATCCAAACCGCCCGTTTTTTTTGCAAATGAGTGTATAATTGAATTCAAGATAATATAGTAAAGAAAAGGTATTTCATTATTTGGTATTGCTTTAATCCTTTTCAGGGTTTCCCCTCTTAAAACCATTCGTTTCTTAAGAAGAATAAAAAAAATAATTTCTTATTGTCGACAATAATAATAATTCCATAAGTATATAAAACTTAAATAATGGCTCAAGGTAGAAGCAATTCCACTTACCCCAAGTTTGGGGAAAATCTCATACCACTAGCAATATTATTTGCAGGCTTGTATGCGTGTGGCAGAACGTCACTACGAGTGACTTACGCCTACATCAATGAGTTTTATGCCGCACATTCGACAGTTTTTTGATATGAAACTATCATTCTTAGCGTTATTAGTCTATGGCTCATACTATTCCAATCTAAAATTTCATCTATATCGGAACAGCCCTTTCAGACGAGAAACCAATACACGTCTGATGGTCGGTCGTCGGTGACGACGCGGCCAGCACGAGCTGTTGTCACGTTGCTAAATTTAGTGCTCAATGCACAGCAACGGGGCAACCAGCATGACTCTAATCTGAATCATAAATCACTTGTATCTATTGAAATATGCCTCTCAGGTGTATAGTTTACCTTTAACATGTTTTCCTTGTTCATCAACAATGGTTAAAAACTGTTGATGTGCGCTATTATTACTGTTGAATAAATTAATTCATTGAAAACAGGTGATTCAAGTGCAGTCAACAGCCTTGAGTAGCGGACCGTGACCGACAACGAAAGTGTGTCTGCTCTAAACTGTATAGTGAGAATTACGGTTAATTACTGGTATTGTGCCCCAGAGAGTGCGATGCAAACGCATGTGGACACGCTTCGACGCTCCAGTGGGCAGGCACCGCTGCACCGGCGTAGAGAGGTGAAGGAGGCCTGCGCGTGCTGCCGCGGGACTGCATCGGGGATCAGAGTCGACGCTATATCATGAACAATGATGATGACGCAGACCATTGGACATAGCATTGTACTATAATTCTATATGAAGACTCCATTGTGAATTACATGTATTCAATATAAAAACATACACATATACATGCACACCCACGCCTTTTATCCCGAAGGAGTAGTCAGAGGTGCAGCTAGGGCACGCACTCTTTATCGTATATGTACCCCTCTTTATGATGTGATATCTGGCGAACGTATCGTCATGTCAGGTATAAATTGTAGACTCCAGGCTGATATTGCGCAGAAAAACCCAATATCATTTTGACCAACCAGGGGATTCGAACCCGAGAGCTTAGAGTCGTATCGCGCATGCAACAAAATTACGCCACCGAGCCCAGTTATTATGTACCTACTTTTGTAAAATAATATATCTATTGACGAAATATTGTGATTAGTGCAGCGTTACGATGTGGGCAAAAACGCCTAAACAAAGACTGCGCTATAGCAAGAACAAGGTTCGGCGCTCGCCCCTGCAGGGTGCGGAGTCGCCAGGAGTCGAGGGTCGGGAGCGAGCGACCTCAAGCCGGCGTCGTCCACGCGGCCGCAGTGGGATTAAGTTGCGCCTTCCCTGGTCACCGCATCCGTGGGGCTCACGACGCACACACACACACACACGACACAATTCCAAATTCGTCTTAACATACATATTTGCATAAATGTTTGCTCAAAAAATATTTAGCACTCATGTGCTACTCTCTCATTGCGGAAGATCAAGACGTAAGCAGCGAAACTATTTAATGGTTTACAGAGTAGAGTTGCTGCCGAAGCAAATATAGAGCCGGTACAGGTTATGTTAATCAATATATCCAACTGTTGTCCCAGAGTGCAGACTGGATAGCGTCACCATATGGACTAGGCATCTATAGATGGCGGAAAACCATTTTGTTTAGTTTACTCAGAACTCTGAGTGCGTTTAAGAGTTAACTGTAAAGTTTAGGAATCAGATTGGCATAATATTGGCAACCAAGAAGAAACATCTTATTGGTCGATATGTACCTCGCACCGTGCACCGTATTAATATTCGTTTCTGTCAGATGCAATGTTTGTAGTTTGTGAAATAGAATATACCACATATGCCATCAAAACATTACATGCTATGTTTTTATGGCGAGTATGAAACTATAAAGGCATAGTTGTGTCGGCGCCGGGGCGAGGAGTGCGTCTGATGTGGCGTGTTGTTGGTGGAGTGCGCAGCAGGCCGCAGGCGTCTTTGATCGCGTTTTCTGTTGCGTTGCGCGAGTGTGAGCGGTCGGAGGAGAGAGGCCGATACAGCCGCGCGGAATGGCTGCCGAGGAGCTACTCCGATGACCGAACACACAAACGAAACAACCAAGCCTGAAAATGTAGGAAGTACCCATACTTAAAGTAAACGTATACTTAACGTGTGTTCCGAGGAAACCTCTGTGGGGGCTCCGCAAAAATATCAGCCGTAATAGAAAATTATGTGAAGTAATGCGATTATCTATAAGTAGACTTCGGCTCGCGGCTTCGTCCGCGTGAATGAGTTTTTCCGGGATAAAAGTCCCGCTTTATATTTCCCCGGGATACATTATACATATAAACCTTCCTCTTGAATCACTCTATCTATTAAAAAAACCGCATCAAAATCCGTTGCGTAGTTTTAAAGATCTAAGCATACATAGGGACATAGAGACAGACAGCGGGAAGCGACTTTGTTTTATACTATGTAGTGATATCACAATACTAATGTTGATAAGGTCTCGTTTAGGCGGTACCTAAAAGCGCAAGATGTTTTATTGTGGCTCGGATGGTGTCGTTAGTAGAGCGCAGCAGACATGATGTCAAGAATGCAACACTGGTGTTATGATATTTTGTACCTCACTGGACAACAATCACCGTATATTATATCGGGATAATTACATAAAATCTTAGCCTAGTTGGAAATGGTACGGCCTGCCGAGACAATGTCCAGAGGTTCAATACCCAAGGCACACACCGGTCACTGTTTGAAGTTACGTGTGTGTTATTTATAATTATAATTAAATTGTGCGTATTATGTCAAACCACGAAAATTAGAAAAATAAATCAACAAAAATTATGTTTGTAAATGTAGGCGTATGCACGTTGTACACCCTTTAATTATAATTATTTATTTATGTTGTCTCGTTTTATTTCGAATTAAGAGTAGTGTTCAGTGCTTGTTTAATTCCTTCAACTGGATTTTATGGCAATTTAACGGTGATGTGTGTGCATTAGCTTATATAACTAATCGGACTACGTATGCAAAAGACTTGAAAACAAAAAATATATAAAGACAAATCATAGACAAATGATGACAAAAAAGTAAGCCCGGAGTTTCTTTCTGCCTTTCTTCTTCGGGTCGTCATCGCTTAGGTAGCTAGTGAAAGGCTGGTAGGTTAGCTAGGCTAAGGCCTGTAGTGTCCTCACCGGTGAGGATCGCGACACGTGCCTCCAATTATTTTTTTTTATAAAAATGATCTCTTTTTTATATTGCTTTTCCTGCCAGCCCGAGCTGGCTTCTTACTTTTTATTTATCATCATTTATTTTAGTTCTCATAAAAACGTCTGTAGTTATATAAGTGACTTTAATAACAATTAATTAAATGTGTCTTGACTTATCATAAGTGCAACGACGGTCCCATAGAGCAAAGTCGTATATGCAAAATGAAGCTTTTCAGTAGAGCGCTTTGAAAGTCTAAGTTAATTGTGAAAATCACAAGTTATACATGAACGAAACATTATATTCCAAAGGGTTCAGTAACAACTTTGAACCTAATGTGTGAAAATAGCACTAATTCGCACATGAATACAAACTTACGACTTTCAAAGCGCTCTACTGAAAAGCTAACATTTTGCATATACGACTTTGTTCTAGGGACCGTCGCTATGTTCGCCTACGTGATGAATAAAGTGTTTTATTTTATAATAATTATCGTTCGCTTTAACGGTGAAGGAAAACTTCGTGAGGAAACCTATATTTCTAAGAATTCTCTATAAGATTCTCGAGGGTGTGTCTGTCAATCCGCACTAGGCCAGCGTGGTCGACTAAGGCCTAACCCTACTCAGTAGTAGATGAGGCCCGTGTTCAGCAGTGGGTGTACTATAATACAGACTGATTGCATTGCATTGCATTGCAGTACACATACAATCTTGCCTACACTCCTATTTCGACGTAAGTCTTAGTCTTCACGGTGTAGTCACTAACGGCAGTTCTCTGTCGTGCGAACACTCACATAGCGATTGTATCAATTTGTACCTCACGCGTGTAGTCCACTACGTGATACCACGGAGATTATCAGGCATTTTTTTGCACCAAGATAAAGGCGCGTTGTTTACAAATACCGCGGCGACAAACGCGACACACTCCACGTACGGTACGGTTTAATAGGTGTGAAGGACGTGACGTCACACCGAGCCACGACGGTCAAGGATTTATATAAATTCATGGAGATGTTAACTGACCAATTAGGACAATACGATGAGGCGAGCCATGTACACTGGTAGTGTCTTCTGAACGTATGTAGGTACGTATTATATTTATACACCGATAATCATCTGTGGCATGTTTTTTCATAGTTTTCACGGTATTGCCGCTCAACTTGACGTTAACCTGTGGTGTGTGCGCCGGTTGCCATTAAAAACATTGAAGTCCCCAGAAACAACTCGTGGGAACAAGTCACATCGGCGAGATTTCACAATTTTTAATTTTTTTCTCGTCTTATTGTTCTGGAGTGGAGACCGCGTCTTGGTAAACGTAGCGTGGGACGCCCTCTAGCCAGATGGCGGGATGACTTGCACTAGAGGGCCGGCAGCAACTGGATGCATAAAGCAGCAGACCGGGCTCTGTGGCGTATCTTGGAAGAGGCCTATGTCCAGCAGTGGACTGCAACGGGCTGATGATGATCTCGTCTTATACAAAACATTTTGTGTTGCTTGAGGGCCAGCAGTGTTTCGTGATGATCTTACTTATTACCTACGTACTTCATATTTATCTCCTGAAAGTAAAGATGTTTTAAGAATTAAACGTAGAAACTGCTCAACGGATTTAAATGGAATTTAGTCACACCCATAGAGTGTGTGAACCTCCGCCTCACTCGCTGCTGTTGGTGACACCGCGCGGCGCGCACTCACGGCCCGGCGAAACTTGACTCACATCGTGATCCTCAGATTATTGGCATTTGATAACATTTCTGTGAACGAGCCCGAAAGTGATGTCATGAGGAAACAAGTTCAATATCTACATTCTACACAGTACGTCATATTACCGTTAGATTTTATGTTGTGATTTTATTGCACTTATTCTATTATTGCATTGCGGACTTTTGATAAATACCCTGGTACGTGAATCGATTTTTCGGTAATCTTACAACTGTTTATGTGTAATGACATTCAGTACTTGAAATTTGTAGATATCTGTATAATTACCTGGGAATAGAAGCGGTGCTCATCGCGTTATCGTGTGACTCACGGCGAGAGCTTGCTAAAAGTATCGTGTCATACTTTTATTTTCCTCGCACCGTTATACGGTATATTTATATTCTGAAAATACTTTAATAAACGAACATCCATTGATCCAATTGTGGAATCAATGAGTGCCGTAATTTATCTGTAACACACACACACACACATTCACTCACGCCTATTATCCGCGAAGGGGTAGGCAGGGGCGCAACTAGTGCACCCACTTTTCACCGTTATTCCATCCCATGATGTCATAGAGGCGAGCCTATCGCCATGTCGGGCACAAATTCCAGACTCTGAGCTGTGATTTGAATAGAAAAACTCAATATCACTTTGCCCGACCCGTATGTAGATTAAGCCGCAGAAAAATATATATTTTTTTAAATATTTGTAAGTAATGTCTTATTACTGGGTGGTATCACTCCATACTTTATCTGTATTTATATACTTTTAGATTTATCGTAAATCGTAATATATTCAATTCTTTGAATTTGTAATAAAAATATAGTGCACTTATTGACTCTTCTATAGAAAAGATTTTTATACTATACTTCTCAAACGTTTTGGCCACAGAACCCATTTGGAATAAGTCCTTTATCCGACACCTAAAATAATAATAAAAGAATGTGTGTGCGGTTTTAAATACATTTTATATACATAATATGCTACGCAGTACGCATAAACATTGAATACTATTTAATAACACTGTAGTTACGACAGCGGATGTCAGCGTCATACATTTAGTAAACCCGTCACTGGATGCAGTGGCAATTGGCATTAGTATATTCATGGGACCCGTGGCAGAACACGACGAGCAACTGTTGTGGCATCCATTGCGCGTGAATTATAAATAGCCCATCTAACAGCGAGTATCGATCGCGCAGTGGACGTGTAGTTCCATTTGAAGGGTCCCCTGCAATAATGATGAAAGTCCAAAAAATTTAAAATTCAAACCACTAACGTCTTACGGTCACTTGATATATACAGTTATTAATATCTTTTACATACTTAACAGTATCGCTTACAGTCCCTTTTTTTTCGCGGGGAAAAAACGTCTTCGCTACCACCACTCAGAATGATTATTTTCCAAAGAACGAATATTATAATGAATGTACCTTAACTTGAATAAAAATTATTTTCTTATCATTCAGGTTTTTTTTCGCTGTTTAACAACTTAAAGTTCAATTATCTCAAAACTGTAAACAAATGACATTCATCATTATTGCAGTGGACCCTTCATTTGCTGAAATGATCACAGCGCACATACTAGGTGTGAACCCATCAAAGCATTCAGTATTTCTTTTAATATTCATCGTCGCTTATTAGTAAAATGACAATTTTCTATGATTTGAACATTTCACGTTCATACAGCCACTGGTCAACACGGGTTAGCCCTCGGCAAACACCTACGTTGCGACTGGTATTGTGGGTGGTGTATGGGCAGTCATGATTGCTAACCAGATAACCCAATTGCAGTTTGTGCAGAACACTATTAGAAAACAGTTAAGACATAGACACTGTATTGTACGGTGGTTCGTCAAGCTGATACGTATGATTGATGAAACACGATGCGCCGCTGCAGACTTATTTATATAGAGTCCAGCGCAGTGTTGTGTTACAAATTAAAATAACATTGTGTGCACGCGCATGATTCCGTGAAATAGTTTTATGATACATTAAATCTTATACGGATGACCTCCTGGACTCAGCTGTAGCGATGACGCTAACCTCTAAAGGCTTGCGCGGTAAGGTTTGTAGAACTTTATCACTTTTTTTTATCGATAGCTGGACAAAGTGGCTTCAGTACACCTGATGGTCAATGAAGTGAAGCCCAAAATAATGTCGACCGACAAGAGATAAACATTCCTGGTCGGTCGGCACAGTTATGCCGTTTTGCGTAATTGCTTCTTAACGTTCCGCTTGAAGGACTCTAAGTTCTAGGAAGGAGGGAACACGTACGCTCGCAAACTGTTCCACAGCTTGATGGTGCGGCAGAAATTTATCAGTCTCCTTTTCGGAATATGCATGTTAAGTAATGTTTATGGGAACTAAAGATTTAATTGTTGAGAACTTAACTCACGTCGCAGTTTGTAGGGAAGCATTGGGATTTGGAAATATGCAGGTAATCTTGGGTTCCATATTATAAATTATGCACTTCAATATACTTGGCGTATGTAGGCACTATTCAAGAGGCAGGATTGTTCGAATGCGACGGTCTTAGAAGACAGTTATTAATTTATGGTTATTCACGGACCGCCCCCCCCCCCCCCGCGAGTCGCCTGCCGCCGCGCCGCCACAGTATAAATATATCTATACAGTAGAATATCTTCACACAAACGGTCGGAACGCGAGTGATGCCTATGTGCCTCGAGTTTGGTACACATTAAAGAGTACACACAAACAGTCGCGAGTGCGCTGCAGTGACGAACGAACAATGTGATGGATTTGTAAGCAATAAGCGTGCATTTTGTGAATATTTGAATTAAATAAGTACTTACTAGTAAGTACTTACTTACTATGGCAAAGATCAATTATAGACTATATTGTGTTGTTTTGGTTGCTTGAATCCTTGTCCATGTTTTCTAAAAATATATTTAATTGGACTTTTTATCTGAATGCGGATTTTTTATACTATTTAATTTAACAATAAAAGTCTCAGTCGAGGCGCAAATATTTTTCAGTCTAAAATTTATAAAGACATTTGTATTAAAACTCAAAATCTATTTTAATTGAACACTTCTTATTTCATTCATAAAGAAAAACACTTTTTGAAAATATTTTTTACACCTGTGTCGGTGACGTAGTTATATTACGGTACGACTGCAATACTGAGGTTTCGGGTTCGATCCCCGAGTTGGGCACAGTGGTATTGGATTTTTCTATTCAGTATCAGCCCGGAGTATGGAATTTGTGCCCTAAATGGCGAAAGGCTCGCCCCTATCACATCATGGGACGGAATACGCAGGGCGAAAAGTGGGTGCACTGGTTGCGCCTTTGCCTACCCTGCCTGTGTATGTATGTACAATCTCAAAGCTAGAAAGAATCTCAAGTATCGTACATCATCATCATCAGCCTTTATCAGTCCACTGCTGGACATAGGCCTCCCCTAATGAGCGCCATAGCGCCCTGTCTTCAGCTTGCCGCATCCAGCATCTGCCTGCAGTCTTTCGCAGATCGTCATCCCACCTGGCCGGAGGGCGTCCTACACTACGTTTGCCCAGTCGCGGTCTCCACTCAAGAACACGTTTACCCCAGCGGTTGTCGGTTCTTCGCGAGATATGGCCAGCCCACTGCCACTTCAGCTTGCTAATTCTTTGAGCTATGTCGATAACTTTGGTTCTCTGTCGGATATATTCGTTGCGAATCCTATCCTTCAGAGAAACTCCGAGCATAGCTCTCTCCATAGCCCGCTGGGCGACTTTAAACTGGTGGACCAACCCTACCGTGAGTGTCCATGTCTCGGCTCCGTAGGTCATGACGGGTAGGACGCACTGATTGAAAACTTTCGTTTTCAAACATTGCGATATGGATGACGAAAAGACCCGACGTAGTTTTCCAAACGCTGCCCAGCCCAGCTGGATCCTCCTCTTGGCCTCCTTCTCAAAATTGTTTTTACCCAACTGCAGAATCTGCCCGAGGTAAGTATACTCGGAAACAATTTCAAGAAGGTGGTCATGTACGACCACCGGTCCTGGCTCAATGTGGCCATTGATCATGACTTTGGTTCTATCCAAATTCATGCCAAGACCGATGTGTCGCGAGGCTGAAGCTAGGCCGTCCAGCATCCGGTTCAGCTCCTCCAGTGACTCCGCCATTAAGACTATGTCATCTGCGAATCGAAGATGTGAGATGTGATCGCCGTTTATGCTAATGCCCATACCTTTCCAGTCCAGCGTCTTAAACATATCTTCCAACGCGCTCGTGAACAGTTTCGGCGATATCACATCACCCTGTCTCACTCCCCTGTGCAGTTGGATGGGTTTAGACTGCGGGCCCTGTACTTGGACACTCATGGTGGCGGCGTTATAGAGGCATCTCAGCACCTCGATATAACGATAGTCTACTTGGCATCGCTGTAAGGATTCCAGAACAGCCCAGGTTTCGACAGAGGCAAAGGCTTACTCATAGTCCACAAAGGCCAGACACAGGGGCTGATTATACTCTTCGGACTTCTGTATAATCTGCCTCACTGTGTGAATGTGGTCTATGGTGCCATATCCTCCGCGTAACCCGGCCTGTTCCGGTGGCTGGAACTCGTCGAGTCTCCTGGCGAGATGGTTCGTAACCACGCGTGAGAACAGCTTATAGACGTGGCTCAGGAGTGTGATGGGTGTGTAATTTTTAAGAAGGGTTTTATCTCCCTTCTTAAAAAAGAGCACAACCAAACTCCTGCCCCACGCCTTTAGAGTTCTCCCACTGTGAAGGGCGGAATTAAAGAGGTTCTTTAGCTCCTGTATAACAGGGGCTCCTCCTGCCTTCAGAAGCTCTGAAGTAATTCCGTCCTCACCTGAGGCTTTTCCATTTTAAGCTGCCTCAGAGCAAGCACGATCTCGTCTTGATGATGATGATCTGATGTCAGGCAGTTCGTCACTGTAGTGGCGCGTCAGGGTGGCTCTGGAATCATAGTCTTCTCGTTGAGGAGGGGGGGTATGTGCAGCGTACAAACGGCCGTAGAAATCCTCTATCTCTGCAGAGATCTCCGGTTTCGACAATACGGTCCTCCCGTCGTGCGTTTTAAGCTTCGTCAGGTGGCTCCTGCCAAGCTCCTGAGTGAATACTTTGGAGCCTCGGTTTCAATCTATCGCCTCTTCAAAGAGGCGAGTGTTGGAGCTCCGAAGGTCGCGCCGTACCATCTTCGCAATTTGCTTATTCAGGGAACGACTGAGCGGTTATTTTGGGTTTACCATTCACCGTGCCTTACGACCCGACGTTGAGCCGCCCGGAGGGATGGAAAACGTCGGGCGACCGCCGGGCCGAGTCCCTAACCTATGTACACCGCACGGCATACCAACCAAAACTCCGCGGTGGCCATCTTCGGCGCATTAGGGACGGCTGCGGGCTTCCTCCGACTCACGTCTAAGTTGTCGTCCGCAACCGCCCCTGCGCGTACCGCTATTGCGGTCCGTCTCCTGTTGTTGGGGGGGCTCAGAAGCCCCCGTACACCGAAGGACGCCTTCGGCGTCAAAGGCAGCGTGAGGCCTAGCCGCCACGCTGCCGTCCATCACAGGGGTCACAAAAGGTGGCTAGAATAATAGGTGGACGGCCCCTTCCGCCCACCCGTGACCCTCGGAGGCCCCTATTAGTCGCCTTTTACGACAGGCAGGGGATACCGTGGTGGAATTCTCCAAACGCCCCCAATCCACAGGGCGGGAGACGTCGGCCAGTCGTCCACCCGACGCCTCCTACGTCTCGTCTGGCGGCGGGAGGGATCACCACTGCGCTGGTGATCCCTCTCGGCACTCTCATTCCGCGAGAGGACCACCTCGCAGAAGCGGGCCACCGCCTGCCAGGCCACCCGGCCGCCGACCATGTTGTCAACATGGTCATGGTCAGTTGTCACAATAGTGACACACGGCCGACTCCACGGGCAGCCCTAGGGCGTGTTTACGTACCGCACGGCTGTGGGTTATTATTTCAAGGATACACCCGAGTGAGAGTACTTTTAGTTAGGTTTACTATGGTGTAGCGCAACTCGATCCGTCGCGTCGCACAATAAATCGCCCAATCTATTTGTTTGCTCGAGTAGTGTGCGCATCAATTCGATCGCAAATATTGTATGATGTGTTACGGCGCGCCGTGATCAGCGATCGCATCATTTCTAAATATAGAACAATTGTTTGACTGCCTCGGTGGCGTAGTTGTATTACAGTACGACTGCAAAACTGAGGTCTCGGGTTCGATCTCCGGGTTGGGCAAAGTGATATTAATAATAATAATAATAATAATAATCTGGCAACACATAGCGTCATCTGTTGAATATATAAAAAAATTTGAAATATTTATAATTTGTGATATATACCCACTTATAATCATTTATTTTATGCACAATAGTTTACAATCAATAATACAAAATTTTTTCATCACAGTGAAATAACAAATAAGCAAATAATATATCAAATTTATAAAAAAAAATTTTACAACAAAATGACAACGTCAAAAAAATATTGTGGTGAAGAAATATCTGTGTATTCAACATATAGCTGCATTTTAACGGATGACGACAATTAGAGCCAGAAAGAACATAATATGCGCACGACCAAGATCATCCAGCTCGTCGAGCTCCGCGTCATGGGCGTCGGCTTCGGAAGTTTTCGAAGCGTCGCCAGAAGTCGACGCGTTGAGCCAACGTGACGAGCTGCAGTCGTCCCCGCCGCCACCAAGACCAGTGCGACGAAGAGGACGACAACCCCCTCCAGTGGTGGGCTTGGGACCTGTGGGGCCGTGTGCCTCGCCTTCGGTCCCCGCTACCGGTGGAATAGTGCGCCGCATGAGATGGACTCAAGCAATTAATGAAAATGTCATGCGGGCCTATTTTGGGGCAACAAATGGAGGAACCAAACTCACAGCGTATCGTGCTCAGATGCTCTCTCTGTTTCAGGCTTTGGAACCTACGATCAATGTGTCATCTCAGCGATTGTCGGATCAGGTGCGGTACATCCAACGACGCAACGTGTTGAATGATGAAGCACTTGAGCGGCTGCGTGCAGACTTGTGTGTTGTCCAAGACACTATCTCGCCTGTCCTAACCCAGCGAGCGCCTGACATAACAAACACACCTACCGCTGAAGTTGAGCGGGAGGATGGCTTGGACAATATCGTAAGTCCCCACGACGAACAGCGTTTGAGAGGGGCTTTGGAGAGTGCGATTTTGGAATTTAAATCGACTTCTACATCGTTTAGACCGAAGGTGCCACGTTTGCCAACGCATAAAAAAAATTTGGCACTGATGGGAGCGTTGGACTCCATGTTGGTTACATACATGGAGTCCAGTCGGGACCTTGTTGATACGCATTCGATCCTTTACTGCGCGGCCGTCGCAGCATGTCGGGTGGCTAATGTAAAATTTTCTAATACAAATAGAATCACTCGGGATGTTGCGACCATGCCTGCATGGCAACATAGGATCGAGAAGCGTATCAACTGGGCCCGAACTCTCATCGGCAAGCTCATTTCCTTTCAAGGAGGAAATTGTAGACCGAAGATTATGCGTTTTGTGACCCAGGCCTTTTCTGGGACCAATATTAGTCCCCAGGACTATAGGCTTTGGGTCGCAGAACGCATAGACTTCTTTAAACAATAAGTTTATGCGTGGGCAAGCCGCATTCGTCGTTATAGGAGGCGATGGGAACGATTCCAGCAGAATCGTACTTTTCAAAGCGATCAAAAGAGAGTTTATAGATGTTGGGAGGATTCTCCTCAAGGTGTGGTGGATGGGCGGCTGCCTGATGCTCACGATATGCGTGATTATTGGAAGAATATCTGGTCGTCGTCTATCCCCCATACTGAAGCCCCTTGGTTTGGTGTTGTAGAACGAGCTTGCGAGGCAATACCGGCCATGGAAACCATTTCAATTAGCCCAGAGGATGTTCTGGCAGCGATCCGTCCGACACAAAATTGGAAGTCTCCTGGCTCGGACGGTCTGCAGAATTTCTGGTTGAAATGGTTTCCCAGTTCGCATGCTCGTTTGGCAGCACAGTTTCAGGATGCGCTAGATAGAGGATCGCTTCCAACATTTATGACGACAGGTGTCACTCACTTGCTCTTTAAATCCGGCTGTACCACGGACCCGAAAAACTATAGACCCATAACATGCCTTCCAACCATTTATAAAGTTCTAACATCCATATTAAGATCAAAAATTGCAAATCATTTCGCTATCAATAATATTCTTTTTCCTGGCCAAACAGGATGCAAAATTGGGTCACGTGGTACGAAGGAGCTCCTTCTCATTGACATGACCATTTGCCAACAGGCTCGTCACAATCGAAGGAATTTATCGGCTGCCTGGATTGACTATAAGAAAGCCTATGATTCGGTGCCCCATACTTGGCTCATGAGGGTGTTGAATTTGTATAAGATCGATACAAATTTATGCACCTTTCTTGGGTCATGTATGGGACAATGGACCACTTGCCTTAGGTATCCAGGTAGTACGAGTCCTCTTGATTGTGATGAGCCAATTAGAATCAAGCGGGGTATATTCCAGGGTGATAGTCTGAGTCCGTTGTGGTTCTGTATGGCCCTGAATCCTCTCAGTACTCTGTTGTTGGATTCAGGGTTAGGATACCGTCTACGGAGAGGGAGTGAGCCTATATCTCACTTGCTTTACATGGATGATCTCAAGTTGTTTGCATCAAAACAATCGGAATTGATTGAGTTGTTAAAAATAACTGAAACATTTAGCAACTCAATCAACATGGAGTTTGGTGTAGATAAATGTGCGGTTATCCATGTGAAGCGAGGAGAGGTTGTGGTCTCTGATGACCTACAAGTCTCAGAGACTGTAAGACTTAGATCCCTTTCTGAGACGGAAACCTACAAATATCTGGGTATGCCTGAGGCGCTGGGTATTATGGGTGCCGACGTAAAACAATCGGTGAGGGAACGTTTCTTCGGCCGTCTGACAAAAGTACTTAACAGTTTTTTGTCAGGTGGAAACAAGATCCGTGCTTTCAACGGTTGGGTTATGCCTGTACTCATGTACTCTTTTGGCATACTCAGATGGACTCAGACCGAATTGGACGCCCTGGATCGAAAGGTCCGGACCCTACTGACTACACATCGTATGCATCACCCACGATCGTCAGTGATGAGATTGTACATCCCGCGGAGATGCGGGGGCCGAGGCTTACTTAATGCTAAGGACTTGCATAACCGCGAGATATGCAATCTCAGGGATTATTTCCTCCACAGCGAAGTGGGCATGCATAAGGTTGTAGGCATGGTGGATAAAGGATTTACCCCGCTTTCCTTGGCAAATGAGAACTGGCGAAAACCTATGGCGATGGGCATTAAGGAACGCGAAGAGATATGGAAGAGCAAAGAATTACATGGTCGGTTCTATCGGGCCCTTCACGGGCATGATGTGGACCAGCTTGCATCCGTATCTTGGCTACGTTTTGGTAACCTTTTTGGGGAAACTGAGGGTTTTGTCTTTGCAATTATGGACGAAGTTATGAAGACGAACAATTATAGGAAATACATCATGAAGGACGGTACGGTCGACATCTGTCGGGCATGCCACCGTCCTGGTGAGTCAATCAGGCATGTGATTTCCGGTTGTTCGTATCTTGCTAACGGCGAGTACTTGCATAGACATAACCTAGTAGCCAAGATCATACACCAGCAAGTTGCTCTTCGGTATGGTCTTGTGACTCCTGAAGTGCCATATTACCAGTATATGCCTCAACCAGTACTCGAAAATGATCATGCAACGCTGTACTGGGATCGATCTATTATCACGGACAGGACTATTGTTGCCAATAAGCCTGATATTGTAATAGTAGATCGATTGGCGCGCCGCGCAATACTTGTTGACGTCACCATTCCACATGACGATAACCTTGTTAAGGCTGAAAAGGACAAAATGTCTAAATATTTAAATTTGGCACATGAAATTACTGACATGTGGGATGTGGACTCCACAATTATTGTTCCGATTGTCGTTTCTGCTCATGGGTTGATACCGAAGAGTCTCGACCAACACCTCCAGAGGCTCTCAATTGGTCGTTGGGTCAAGAGCCAGATGCAGAAAGCAGTACTTCTGGACACGGCACGCATTGTGAGGAGATTCCTCACTTTGAATCCCTGACCACCGGTGGCTTGGGTCTTGAGCCTCGCCATCGATGGGTGATTCACTTTTTTTATATTTTTATATGTATAAATGTTTTTTTTATGTATAAAAATGTAAAAAAAAAGAAAAATTAGAAATAAAGAGAAATAATAATAATAAATATTGAGTTTTTTCTATTCAGTATCAGCTCGGAGTCTGGAATTTTTGCTCGATATGTCGATAGGCTCGCCCCCTATCACATCATGAACATTATGATCAAGGACATATCCAAAAACGAGTTTAAAATTGTAATCAAGATACTTTATATACATAATACAATATTTGGATAGTACTCTCAAAAATTAGGCCTTTTACTCGTATAATTTTAAAGTTTCCTATTAATGTAATTTTATTGTCTTAAAAACCACACTTAAAATGAACGTTTTTAAAAAGGTTGGTTATAAATAGAGGGGTCTAAAAATATTAGTTAAAAGGATCCAAGATCCTTATTTTTGCCCCTTTAATATCCTTTAATATTGAACCTGGTTAGATTTTAAGGCCCAGTACCCATATAAAAAGCGGACACCTTTCATTAGTATTTGTTTGTACGTGTGAAGCGATGTTATATGGAACTGCAACAAATAATATAATCCACAATTGCATGTGTGATCTGAAATTAATGATAACTAATTAGTGATCACTAAAGACTATCAGTTCTATAATGTAATAACGTGTGTTCATAGACAGGGACAAATAAGGATCACCAGAGGATCACGCGCAGTGTTTAAATCAAATAATTCTTACAATTTAGATATTGCACCTGGCAATTGATGTCGAGTTCTCGCCGGTTTCGGCGTGAAAGTAACACTAAACAACGTCGCGATAAACGCAATAAAGGCTAAATACTGTAAGAGCATTGGTGAACTGACATGTCGACAAAGCCGGCGCCGCGTCACTTAGTGTCAGCGGAGTTGCCTCGTGCCGGCGGCGACATCACAATCCACCAAATACAATTTATATATTGCGTATTTAGTAGCTTAACCTTTCTTAACGGGCAGCTCGATAATTACTTTTGTGTGAATGACATACATCTTCCTGTTAGTTTTAAAACTAATAACTGGCAGGACAAGCAGTTTCCTCACCCATACAGCACCATGCGTTTATATAGAGAAGGCACTTGAAACTTTCTAGATCGTTACTACAAGACATCTGATAATAAATCTCATGTCCAGTATTTGAGGTAGCTTTGATGTTCTTCAAACCAGTAGGCAGCCGCGCAGCACACTTCTGTTTCTTTTTGTTTGCACATGTGCGGTAACCGCTGCTGACAACTTCAGAGGGAACTAGAAGTTTTTTACGAGAGATGTACCATCAATAAATCCACCATCCACTTAGCCATTAGTTATTAGTAAGGACGGGGGAGCAAACATGCGTTCCGCGTGCAGCGTGCGGTCTGTGTATTGGCTGAAGCGTTCATTAGCACAATAATGCGGAGTAGCAAATAGTGCGGCGGAGGTGCGATGCTGTGGTGTTGCGGCCGCAAGCCCTACTCGGCTTAAGGTCATGTAATTACATCCAACATAACCTTGAACCGTGAGAATACCGAGGTTGTGTTGAGACATGTCTGTTGGGTAAGAGACAATCTATAATAATATTGGAAGCTGAAAAGTTTGTTTGGTTGAACGCGCTAATCTCAGGAAATACCTGCCTAACCGATTTTGAAAATTCTTTAACTAATAAGTAGCTCCTGGGTGCTGTAGACTACTTTTTATTCGGGGAAACTATTTTTATCCCGATTAACGAAATTCTCGGGATATTATGTCAATAAACGGCTTCTTAAACATATAATATATCAATTGCATAGCTCTTATAGTTACTTTAGATTTTATTGATATCTAATAAAAAAATAAATTTCGTCACTGACACACTCACTGATGATCATCAAAATACTTAGAGTACTTCCTGAAGTCCTAGAAAGCTCACATATTTTGATACATAAGCTAGTATTAGTGCACCAACAACTCTAAAACTCTAAAACTTGGAACTTACTTTAACCCCCCAACCCTTTAAACTAGGGAATGGAAGTTTGTGTGAGACATCCGCAAATTTTGATACTAGAGGTCTGAAACTTTTATATAGGGACTCCTTGTTGTATCGCTTTGCGCGACCCGGGATCGAACCCGAGACCTCAGCATTGCAGTCTTACCATAATACAACTATGCCACCGAGGCAGTCCTTGTTCTAAATCATAAAATAAAATTTTTAGTAAGCCACCCCCCACCGTAGAGTTAGAAGCATGGCTCTACATATTTTTGGTGGGATTGTGTTTATTGCTGAGAGTTTATCACTGCGGTCAGAGGGCAGTCGTAATATTATCTATATATATAAAAGAAAGTGGTGTTAGTTACACCACTTATAACTCAAGAACGGCTGAACGGATTTAGCTGAAAATTGGTGGAGAGGTACCTTAGAACCAGGAGACGGATATAGGATACTTTTTATTCCGGGAAAATATAAACCGGGACTTTTATCCCGGATAATCGTTTTCTGTCAGTGGAACCGCAAGAAAACAAGTATAGAGATGTTTCGAGATCCAGTTGAGGACATATTTACTCTTATCCCGAAAAAAGATAAACCGGGAATTATATCCCGGATTTTATTTTCCCGCGAGTGGAGCCGCCACGACTAAACCGCTGAACCGATGGCGATGCAATTTGGCAGGGAGATAGTTTAAAACTCTGGGAAGAATCTAGGCTACTTCATATCCCGGGAAAATATAAACCGGGACCTTAATCCCGGAAAATCGTTTTCTGCCAGTGGAACCGTATGAAAATAAGTATGGAGATAGTCTGTGATTCAAAGGAGGACATAGGCTACTATTATCCCGGAAAACAGACACCGGGAATTTTATGCCGGAATTTTTTTTTTCGCGTTTTTTTTTATTTTTAAGGATATGACCCTACATCTCTATTTATTTTAAAACAAAGGCCCCTATCGCTTCTGTCTCTTCGACGCGATAAACTCAAACACTGCTTAGCGGATTTTCATACGTTTTTCATCAATTGACGTTGTGATTCAAGAGGAATAATTGATAATATTTTGTACGACAGAAAAATAAATGTAGGTATACAGTATTATGCTTTGCTACCTGTGCTAAGCCAGGGCGGGCCGCTAGTGACTTATAAAACTAACTTCCAATTTCAAAACCTTCACATAACAACGTCATGCATTGTCAAAGTTGTGTCAGTGACGTCAATTGACATCATATTCGGCGGTTACAGGCGGTAAGTTACGACGACGCGCGCCGGCACCATAGGAATGTAAAGCTTAAACAGAATTACACAAGCGCATTATGTTCGCGTTACAGCAAGTGAAGGAATGTAGAATGTAAACAGTGGTACCCGCTATTAATAGCTCGCCTCGACATCACTCATGTAGGGACGAGGGTTCGACGGCACACACACACACACACACACACACATTTACGCAGACACACCAGCTTATTATGACTGATGTCCGAGATGTTTTGATGCGATTGTTGTAAACGAATAAATATTAGACCCATATTAGTCTCGGTTTCTCGGTATACAGACATTCGCTGTTCGCTACTGCTTTGGAGTTTCTGTAATATTTAATACTAGTTTTGCTCGCACCTTCGCCCGTGTGAAAGAGGTTTTCCATCCTAAATTTTCCCAGTATAAAAAGCAAAAAGTGTCTCGAACTATCTCCACACCAAATTTCATCGAAATCCGCTGAGTAGTTTCTGAGTTGATCGCGTACAGAGGCGGCGGGCGACTTTGTTTTAAACGATGTAAGGAAGGATTTAGGATATGTATGTGCAATATTTGAAGTCTAGGTATCGAATCCAGAACTTCATTTTATTTTATTTTATTTTTATTTTATTGATTGTAGAAAACTTACAGCTAATACAAATAATAATATATAAGATTATAATAGTGACAGAAGGCCAATTAAAAGTTTTCACTGATAGGTTGGGTACACACTAGAATCTAAACATTATATAAAATTCAAACATCATAAGTATTATAAATTGTTTGACTTAAACAACGCAAAGAATCGAACTCAGAGGAAGAATGCATCGCTCATAATTCTCTTAAGTCTTGGAATACTTGTGCAAAAAAGATCTAAATCCATGCTGTACATTACATTGTTAAATTCATTGCTGGCTCTTTTAAGGAAGGTATTTTTGCAGTAGATTGTGTTTGTGCGGGGAATGTTAAGCAATTTCGGACACCTCACAAAATTGGGGTGCGTACGAATCCCCAGTTCACCTAGAAGCTCGGGACAATCAACCTTACCATTTGCTACACCAAAAAGGTAGGCTAAATCAGCAATACGCCGCCGCTCCTGCAGAGGTAGCAAGTGGAATTTCTTACAGCGACTTATATAATTGGGAAGGTATGTCTTGGAGCGATATTGTACAAATCTTAGAAACTTTTTTTGAATACTCTCAAGTCTGTTTATATAAATCTTGTAGTTTGGATTCCACACCTGTGAGGAGTATTCGAGATGACTGCGGACGAAAGCACAGTATAGGATTTTGATGGTTTTAATGCTCTTAAATTGAGAAGATAATCTCATAACAAATCCTAGGGCCTGAGACGCTTTTTTTACAATGTTAGAGATATGAACATCAAAGAGAAGTTTAGAGTCAAAAGTTATGCCTAAGTCCCTTATTAGATTAACTCTTTCCAGTATAGTCCCATTGAGTGTGTACGTGAAATTTAAAGGATTGGGTTTGCGAGTGAAGGTGCACACATAACATTTGGATAAATTTAATTCCAACTTGTTCAAGGTGCAATAATCAGAGAACCTATTAAGATCAGACTGGAGAGCAATAGAATCGGCTTCACTTGAAACGCGGGATAGAATTTTCATGTCATCGGCATATAAGATTATTTTTGAGTGAAGAAAACATTCTGATATATCACTTATAAAGATTGTGAATAGTAATGGAGCCAACAACGATCCTTGAGGAACTCCAGACGGGTCAAATGCTGCTCTAGATGAGAAACCATTAAGAACGACAGTTTGGCATCTATTGTCGATGTATGAAGAGAACCATCGGTAGAGATTTCCTCTGATGCCTATAGCTGAGAGCTTGCGTAGTAGAAGCACGTGGTCAATTCTGTCAAACTCTTTGCAGTAATCGGTATATATTACGTCAATCTGGTGGCGTTCGGACATTGACTGTAATAGGTAATCGCAACATACAAGGAGGTTGGAAGTAGTAGAACGCCCATTGAGGAAACCATGTTGGTGATCGCTGAAAGTGTGTTTCAGGCTGGAATACAATTGTTTATACACGATTTTTTCCAATATTTTAGCGAATATGCATAGTTTCGAAATAGGTCTGTAATTAACGACTTCATCTTTGGGTCCTTTTTCATGAATAG
This sequence comes from Lapara coniferarum, assembly GCA_949316025.1. Taxonomy (NCBI): domain Eukaryota; kingdom Metazoa; phylum Arthropoda; class Insecta; order Lepidoptera; family Sphingidae; genus Lapara; species Lapara coniferarum. The sequence continues at coordinate 17,483,542 of OX438923.1, forward strand.
GAGTTATGAAAGCAGCCTTCCAGATTTTAGGAATTAATCCTTCCCTTAGGGACCTTTGGAATAGAAGGGACAGTGGCACGGTAAGACTTTTAGCACATTTTACAATAAAGCAAGGGGCTATATTATCTGGGCCGGAAGATTTATTTAGGTTAGTTGTAGCGAGTAGTTTGTATAATTCATTATTTTGTATAACGATTGATCCAATATCTGTTGTACAGTCTTTAAAATAATTAGAAAATTGTGGGAAATCGTGAGAGGTCGGATCGTTGGCGCTGATGACGCGTGGTAGAAAATTAGAGCTGAAATAATCACAAAACATATTACATATTTGTTCACCATCTTTAGAAGACATCTGCCCGTATTTTAAAGTTGTAGGATAAGAGTTGCTTTCTTTTTTACTGTTTATATAAGACCAAAAAGCTTTAGGATTTTTCGCAATGTTATTCTCAATTGTTTCAATGTATTTAGAGAAACTTTCGCTTTCAAGGGTTTTAGCTCTATCTCTGAGCAATGCAAATGATGTGTAGTCTGATATGTTATGGTACTTTTTGTAATTAGAGTGGAATTTTGCTTTTTCTTTAAGAGTTTTAATTAGGGTTTTATTATACCAGGCCGGATATTTGGATTGAGAAATGACTATCTTTGAAGGAATATAAGTAGAATGTAGATTGTTCAAGACAGAATAAAAATAGCCCGTTGCTTCTTCGAGTGATTTATACTTAAATTCCTCCAGCCAGTCAATTTGGTCTAGTTCTGAGGAAATTGCATCAAAATTACCACGATTGTATAGGTGTTTTATACGTGGCAAAGAATGCAGTGTGTGCAGTTGGACGAAATCAGTCGACACACAAATGGCTTTGTGATGAGGATCTTCCGGTACCAAGGGATCGCAACAAGGACTAACTAGTGTTTTACTGTTAGAGAAGATCAAGTCAAGTAGTCTGTTATTGCAATTGAGACACGAATTATATTGACGTAGATTGCATAGATTAATGTTATCAAATAAGATTGATTGATTTGGGCCAGTGATATTACTGGGCTCCAAAGAGTAGTCGCTATTTGAGAGAGACCAATTAATGTTGGGGAGATTGAAATCGCCCAAAACAATGAATTTGTCAGCAGCATTTTTTAGAAAAATATTTACTAGATTATTTGAGAATTGTAACAGTTGCGTGGACATAGAGTTACCACGATTTTGACTGCATATGTAAACAACGCATATATGCATTCTATATAATATTTTAGGCTTTTTATGGGATAATGTTATTGAAACCCAGATGTCCTCTGCAGACGAGCACCAATCATAATGAGATTCAGCTACCAGGTCCCGCCGAACTGCAACTAAAACACCACCCCCCAAAATTTGGTGCGTGTTATCATAGTTTCGATCACGCCTCCATATTAAGTATCGATGGTCAAATAGCTCGTAATCTTTAATACCATCTATAAGCCAAGTCTCAGTCAGGCAAATAACATCAAAAGAATTCAAGCACACATTTCTATAAAAGGTTGATGTTTTCGTCCGCAGTCCCCGCACATTTTGGTAATAAAGGCTAATTGGCGTCATTGGAAAGTAATAAAAACAATAATGATTCAGTAGAAACAGCGTAAGGCACCAGCAAACCAAATATAAAAAAAAAAGATGGGTAGCAGTAATAATTATTAACAAAAATATGGCGCGAGGAGCAAGCAAATAGCGACTTAAGCGATGTACATATAGAGTTTGTTTGTGCGTTAGCATTAGCGGCGAAGCGGTTCCACTGTTTCCAATCGCTCGAGAACAATAGAACCGGCTGTTTGAAGACAATGCAAAAAAAACTATGAGCGCGATTCTCAAACTTTCTAAAAATTAGTTTAAATGAAATATTAAGTATGGTGAACTTTAAAAAAAATACTTTTTTAGGTCCTCTTCTGTTTGTACCGATAGGACTGGCGATGCAGGATCTTTTCTTACTAAAATTTTACAGTTCTTAATCCAGACGAAGGAGAACCCTCGTTCCTTTGCAAGTAGTTTGGTCTTGTTCAACAGGATCTTGTTTTCAACCGTCAGGTGGTCGTTGACGAAAATCATGCTACTGCTGGATAGACCAAGTTCTGAGGCTGTTAATTTACATTTCTTGGCGGCTGCTACGAAATCTTCTTTAAGATACCTATTATGAACAGAGCAGATGATAGTCTTGTTCCGAGTGTCATTCCGCATTGGCACTCTTGCAATATAGTTAATTTGTTCCTTAGGGAGATTTATATTAATTCGTTCGCCTATCTTAGAAATGATTGTGAACAGATTTTCTGAATTTGACATTGGCACTCCTTTGATCTCTATATTATTCTGTCGTAGTTTTTGGTCGCTCACCTGATGCAGTCTATGTAGTTTCGCCAATTGGTTGCGCAGAGATAAGATATCGTCTTTGGTAATCATGATTCCCTACTTGTACCATATTATTATGTATATCATGCTGCCAACCTAACTCACACAGTAATAAAATTAAACATATCGAATAATTATTAATATTTAAATATATGACTGCATTAGTGATTAGGTATAACCAGCAGGAAATTAAAAGGAGCAAATCATAGCTCAGCATAAGCAAAGGCTGCGTAGTGAGTCATTCTACAAGAACGACATGCAGGTAATACGTATGCCGTTCCAAAATCTTGCTATTGTCTTTAGAAATACCCAACACCTAGTTGGCTTGGTGTGTTATATCTGTGACCACAGCACGACACCAGCACTAAATAATTTGACACTGGCTTCGGCGGCGCATCGAGCTCCGGAAGTTTTCCGCCGACGCGGTGCGCCGCGGGGTCCGGACAAATTTATATTCAATTTCTCACTAACTAGCGCAGTTTCCAACTTTTTATAAAAGATTTACACCGCCGCCATCTTAGCAGATAAGTACCAAGCGCCCACTTGATTTAATCACTCGCATTTCCATACGTTCGCATAGGTACAGTTGCCATCTAACAATAGTGTATAGTAATCTGCCTCGGTGGCATAGTTGTATTGCAGTACGACTGCAAACCTGAGGTCTCGGGTTCGATCCCCGGGTCGGGCAAAGTGATATTGAGTTTTTCTATTCATTATCAGCTCGGAGTCTGGAATTTGTGCCAGATATGGCGATAGGCTCGCCCCCTATCACGTCATGGGACGGAATAATGGCGAAAAGTGGGTGCACTAGTTGCGCTTCTACCTGCCCCTTCGGGGATAACAGGCGTGAGTGTATATGTATATATGTATAGTAATCATATCGTGAGGAAACATACAACGTCAAACATAAATCACGTAGGTCCCTATTAACTGAGGTTCCTGCTGTCTACTTCCCAAAAGAAAACAATTATAATCCAAGCTCCACGAAAGACCTCAGATGGTGACAATTAAATACCTCTCGCCACTACAAGTACGCTATATAATTGCATTATTAGCATTATTATGTAGAACTATCGTTCAGCTAGTTAGTGTCGTATGTACGTATTCCTGTTTACCATTTAGTGGCTTGGGTTGTATTCTGAATACGAGATTTGGTGAAATTACCTTGGAGCCTCCGGCATGCCCCTTGCATAATGTACAATTCAAGTAGATACCCCGTGATTTGAGCTATGCAATCCAGCACATTTAATTAGTGACAGAATATTCAATTCAAATTCAATATTCAATTACGTCTACACCATGGATGACTCGACTGAGGTTGTGTGTTGTCTTCCAAAACGACGTGAACTAATAGCTTTGTTATGGAATTCATGTTGTTGCGTTGATCGTTTAGTATCTGATGATACACGCACTCCTGCCAACCTTATTTCTTAGTTCTGAAACGGCTAGAGACAATACAATGCAGTTTACACATCATTTCGGCCAACAAGGAACTCGAAGGTTGCGAAAATTGTGCCGCCATTCCTTATTAGTGGCAGATCAGTTAACGCCGGAAAAAGTCGGCGAGTGACGTGGAACTTCGCATTCGCGTCAATTAATATGCCTATCTGTTATGTCTGTAACGTCGACAGTCACAACTATAATTCCATAAAAATATGTCGCGACTGTTGGATTTGAATGTTCGCCTCGCGTGTCAGCTACCTACCAAATATTATGTCACAAATAACATTGTCAAACTTGTTGTTTGAGCATAAATTCCGTTAAAGTTCATCATGTAATGATTTTATGTCAAACAATATAGGGGGGGTGGCAATGAAAGTTGCATTACTTAGGGGTTCAATTCGATAATCAAGTATTACATGGGATTGGAATCCCCAATAGGAAGGAAGTAAGCATGGGAAATAGATGTTCTTATGTGAAGCATGATTCGGATTTTATAATCTAATCAAAATAAGCCTTACACATTACACAGCGCCACACAAAGTGATCGAGGTGCTTCATTAATCGAAGCCTCTGATCGGGCATCCCACTCAGATACAGACTAATCACGAGGAATGAGTCGGGGCTCCCGCGGGAGCGGCCGAGGGCTCTCCTCGGTCCCTTTGACATGTGGAGCGTCGCGGAGCGGCATGCACGGGGCGCGGGGCGCGGGGCACGGGGCGCGGGGAGGCAGAGGGAGAAACGGGCTTGCACAAATCGAATCACTGCAACAGGTGGGTTGCGTGCAAATCACCTATTAATGTACCTGCGACGAGTTCACGACATACGCTATGACGTCACTAACCTATCGCACAACATGCTGTAATCGAGTGATAATAGCGGTTATGATCTTACATACTCATGGGGTGACACATAAATATAGCGCGGCGTTTTAAATGTTAATACTGAGGACTTTATATGCCTTTGGGACTGCAACGAACATGTAGATACATACAAAATACGAAGTTGAACTTATTTCCATCCTCTGATAAGTAATATTACGAATTTATGGGGACTGAACTCATTTTAGGAGAATTCATGAGTGATACGACTAATTGACTTGCGCATTTTTATTGCCTATCTAAGTTATCAAAGCCGGGATCATCAATTTAAAAGACAAAGTTCCTACATTGCCAATTGCCATTAAACCAATCATTACTGATATATGTATAACTGCCTCACAACTCTTGATAAAAACATACGCCCTCAAATACTATAAGTAAGTTTCAAATGCACTGTGAAATCACGGTGGAAGTGAAGGTTATACGAAGTGGTTGTGCACTTGACAAGCGGACTGCGGAGTTATCGAGGGCGCAGCACATCTGTATCGCACGAGTGTATGCGGTGAGGCGGCAAGAGAAGCGCGCTAACCGCTGCAGACAACACCTGCACAAAGCGAGTGTAACGTCTGCGATATGCGCCAACACTCCATCAGACCTGTTTGGTATTCATTCCTTATGTTTCAGTCGAGATGTGAGCGGAAAATCTCATAACGCTCGCCGCTCCGCGCCCGCCGCCGCCCGGAGCACCACCTGGGATACACACATCGCTGGAAAAATCACACACCTGCAAGTTTTACGGGTCAGTGTGTCGCGCTTGTGCAAGTAAGGTCTCGACCTCTGCCGGTGTCGCCTAAAGGGCTGCTCATACAGTGCAAGTTTCTGGATTGGTAGTGTGGTGACGACACTACTATTGGACTTGTTTATTTCCTAAGATACACGTTTTCGTTTTATGCTTACTCCTCATAATAGCTACGTTGCCTGTGTGATCAGCCCGGAGTCTGGAATTTGTGACCGAAATGGCGATATCATGGGACGCATCACGCAATAGGCACGGCGAAAAATGGGAGCACTAGTTGCGCCACTGCCTACCCCTTCTGGGATAAGAGGCGTGTGTGTGTGAGTTCAACGTAAGCGACTGACTTGTATTATGATACGACACCACAACATGACTAAATCATGAGATTACTTGCTCAGCAGTAACTGCCTATCTCCAATGCTTGCTGATTGCTCCTACCATATTACTAAATCAAACACGCGTTGGGAGCCGGCAGCTCATTCCCGAACGCAGCGGATTATTTCACTTCGACGGATAACTGACAAAAAGAACTGGACATCCGCTCTTTCGAGACACTGCGAGCTGTAGATGATTGTAGAAGTTTACATTGGGCCACGTGTGAGATTGATTGGGAAGCAGGGAACACGCGTGACGTATCTTACATACTCTAACATTTCTGCACATTGCTGGATTATGAAACTCACTACGGGACGAAAATTAAAACACAATTAAAATGAAGAATTATTATAGCAGACTATTGACAAATAAGCGTAAGATATCCACAACGCCAAATAAATCGAGGCATATTATATCCTCTGTTTCCTAACTTTAAACTGCAATCGAGCCAAATAAAAACGTGTGTACTGTGTAGCATCGACGCTACCGTGATGTCACTCAATGTGGATGAAGAATGCTGCATGATGTAAGAGCACGTCCGTAAAGCGGTCGTCAGCGGATCATGCGACGGCAGTGAGGTGCGGGAACAATCGGCACGTGACGCGAATATCTGTACGGGCGGCGACGCGGCGGCGTGTGTGCGGCAGAGTGGTGGCGGCGCGTGTGCGACAGCGAGAGAACCGCCACCACTCGTGAATTATTCACCACATATCACACCCTAAGCGGCGCGGCTGCTCGGGTATTGTCTAGCTCTAGGAGGAGCTACTAAGTTGGTCGCATCCACTAAACATGTTATGCATAAGTTGTTTACAGCACCGATAGGCGATGGACGGAGTTGCCCTCGCGTCGTCATGGAAAACCGCGTTTCCTACGGTGAATGAAAATTCCGGAGCGGCTTTCCGTAAAGGTAATAGTTCCACTGCTTTTGTATTCTATGGAGAGCAATGTTCGCTTATTATTAAGTGACCCGTCGCATCTGTTAATGCACCCTCCGGACTTCACAGTACAGGCAAGGAATGGCGCCCTTCGCGCACCGCTGCCTCGTCGTGGTACATTTTATCATTGTTGTTAATTGCACGCGCACTGACAAGTGACTTCACTGATGAAAAGTGGAGTGGCGTCAAGATAGAGTAAGGACTGACAAGAGATGATTATTAATTTATTATTACTCACCACTCGACATAGTTACGCCAACCTGTTCGAAACCCGATACACACAGGCTGAATGGAATACGAGGGTCACTGTAATTAGTTCTACATCTTGTGCGCGATGGTCAGTCTCCGGGTGGATACAAATGTTCGATCCTAACTATAGTAAGTATAACTGTAGTACCTATCGTATAAGATGACGGGGTGAAACTCAAGCGCCCCGCTTATTTATTAAATTATATGAGTAAGGCGGCGAAAATGGCTTCGGGATTGGAAACTTGTTCTCGGAAAGCTTTGTATAAATAAATACGTAATGAGCACGCGAGGGTCGCATCATCGGCGCCGCTCGCGCGAGGCTCGCGAGACTCTATTATCTATTTATCTGTGTAAAAAGCTGTTCGCAATAACTTTTAGTTCGTTTTTAGAATATCCAAAGTGAAGAAAAGACATCATTACTATTCTAAACAGAATTTCGTAAACTAGAACTGTACCTATGTCATAACATGTAATGGCAGTAACGCGAAGTTGTTTACACCATCTAAGCTGCGAACGACATCGTACGCTCGTATGTATTGCTGATGGCTATTGTTTGGTCAGCCCATAGTGGGACGCGGTATGGGATGCCCGTCCTTGACCTTGACCCGGCGGTGAGCACCCCGCTCCACTTCGGCCGGCGCGCACACGCCACGGTCGCGTCCGCAAATGACGACACCAGACACCTTCCACTCGCCAATATTCCCTCTGTCGCCAGCCGCTGCCGCGCCGAGCCGCCCCGGGCGCCCTTTTATCATTTTCGTTTTAGTGCGGTGAAGGGTCCATTTACACAATGCTGTAATGGCACGCGATTCCAGTAGGTAGGTCTCAATTTTAGTATTTAGGTCTTTCACCGTGAATATGGTGGTCTCTATCAAATCGAAAACAAAAATAGCATTATTCTTTCAAAAGTTATCGATCCGAAACTCAATAGGTTTCGAGCAAATTAAGATTTATTGAATTTTAATATATGGCATTTTTAAGGTCAAATAAAATTCAATGATAAATAAAATACTGAATGGGATTGGATCCGGATAGTTGCAGATAGGGCTTCATGGAACAAAATCGATGGCTTTTGACCCAATCGACACGCTCTTAGCGGGAAACATCATGTTACCAGTCATATTTTTTTTTAGATTACTTTTTGCCGTCAAAAATCATTAAATTTGCTTTTTTTTATTTTCATGTACCCAATGTTACTCTCACGACTATAGGTGTGTCCAGATATGGGGAATGCGCCGCGAATGTGCCGCTCGCGAGCCGCTTGCGAGCTGCGCTCTCGTTGCTGGCGTGTGATTACTGCATACGATCGGTGCGCATTCTCTGTGCAACGCACGGCAGGCTTGCATCGTGCACGCGTGCAGCGCGCACACAGCTCGTGCGCACTTAGCTTTTTTCGCGTTTAAACTATGAGCCTCACCGCGCGCTGCAACTGCGCCGCTCGCGTATACCGCGCAGCTTACGCACGACCGGCGCACGGACGGCGCAGGGACGGCGCAGGGATTACGCGTGAACGTGAAATGCACGTGCGCAGGTCGCAAGCGGCTCGCGAGCGGCACATTCGCGGCGCAGTCGCCAAATCTGGACTCACTATAAGACTAATCTATTGACACCACTCACATAATTATTTCATTAGGCTCAAGGGCGTGCCACAGAAATATACATACCTACATACATACATACACTTGAAAAACATAAACATCCTTCTTTCGAAGTCGAGTAAAAAAATAAAGTAGATCATCGCATACTGTATTGGAACAAATGCAGCCAATTAACAACGCGCCCTACATTGAACAGTTATTGTGCTGGTACATGGCGGGTGAGGGGCGCGGGGGGAGGTGTCGAGGCGGCGCAGGGGCGCGAGGTGTGGGGCAGGGGCCGAACTTGCAGGGGTCGCAGGCATTTACTGAGTCCTACACGTTAGCTCAGCGTTAACTGCTAAGCGCAAAGTCGACGCTACTCGATAATGAAAAGAAAATAATATGATAAGAATGCATACTTAATACAGATAATATACCTAACGCATCCGCCATTAGTATCTCGCCGCGACGTCGCCGCAGCCGACGCCAGGTACTTATATTTGATTGTACGGGTCAACAATGTTCTTCGCTTAAAGCTCCCGTTTAAACTGCACACCTCTATAGCACGACAGCACTTGTCTGTGATTCTCATAAAATAAGCCTCGTCATTCATCGTTTTTTTTTAAGTTCTTTAGGTGCGTTATGAAAAAATTATGAGAGTGAAATGCGCGCACATCATGTAACACAAAAAGTCACAGGTTATGCGGGCGCAGCACGCATAAACTAAAATTTACTTTCAACTAGCTTTTACCTGCGGCTCCGCCCTCGGTAAAATGTTTTCCGGTATAAAAGTCCCGCTTTATATTTTCCCAGGATAAAAGGTAACCTATATAGGTTACCTGGATTACCATATGGTAATCCAGGGTAGATCATTTACCCGTGTGCTAAATTTCATCGAAATCCGTTCAGCAGTTTTTGCGTGAAAGAGTAACAAACATCCATACATCCATACATTGTTACAAACTTTCGCGTTTATAATATTAGTAGGTTTATAAAACTAGGCATCGACTTCAAATATACGTAAATGTACTAAGCGAATACAAATTTTAATAATATTTGATTTGTAGTGGTTTTGAAGTCGGTTTATTAATTATTTGTTTATTTGGCTAATTTTGATTTTGAATTATTTTTAGAAGTCCAGGGAAAGTTTAAAAGGTGACTATATATGAAAAAAATGCTTGGAATATAGTAAAAGGGCGTTTTATTTAAAAAGAAGTTGACTGTTACAGAACCGAAATGCTATTTTTTTATATTAGTTATACGTTACTTAAAGTTGACCGTTACAGAACCGGAAAGCTATTTTTTGTATTACTTAGTTTTACATTACTTACCTTTTTTTTTTTATCGCGGGGATCAACGCGTTATCGCTACCACCACTGGGGGGTGAGTGGAACGGCTATGTTGGTCAAGTCCCTAACACTATGTACACACCGGTATACCAACCAAAACCCGCGGTGGCCTTCTTCGGCGCCTACGGGACGGCCCCGGGGTATCTTGTTGCACAAAGATAGCTGCACGGAACCGCCCCTGCGCGATGCCGCATTGCGGGCCCTCTCTAAATGAGGAGGCTGAGAAGCCTCCGACTTCAAAAGCACGCTTTGCGTCTACGACTGCAGGAGACCGACCACCCGCATTGTCGTCCACCTCGTAGTCGCTTACAGTAGAGTAGTTGAGCGAGCAGACCCCTACTGCTCGCCCTGCGACTCTCGCTTACCCCATTTAGTCGCCTCTTACGACAGGCAGGGGATGCCGTGGCGAAATTCTTTAAATGCCCCCGGACCACAGGGCCCGAGGCGCCGGTCAGTCGTCCACCCGACGCCTCCTTCGTCTCCTCTGGCTACGGGCGGGATCGCTCTGCTCACGATCCCGCTCGGCGCTCTCCTTCCGCGAGATGACGCACTCGCAGAAGGAGGCCATAGCTCGCCATGACCTCCAGCCGCCGACCATGGCGGACACCACGGCTGGCAGCGAGAGGTCCCCTCCGACGACTGCTCTAAGAGCGCTACGTTGTAGGTCCCAGGCTGGGCACTCCTCGAGAGTGTGTTGGACTGTGTCCTCGTGACCGTTGCCACAATGATGGCACACGGCGGACTCCTCCTTTCCAATCCGACACAGAAACGAGCCGAAACACCCGAGGCCCGACAGCATCTGTGTTAGACGGAACGTCGGCGCACCGTGGCGCCTGTCTAACCATCTTAAGAAGATAGGTCGCACTGCCGCGACAGTCCTCAAGCCCGCACTCGGGCTCTCCAGCCTGGTATGCCACTCCTCCACGGCTGCGCTGCGGATGGAGGCCAGTTGGGCCGTGACCTCCCTCGGGGCCAGTCTCCGCCCGAGACGTGATGCCTCCTCGCGCCAGAAGAATACTGACGAGAGGTATTTGGCATCCAAATCCCATGGCAGAATACCGGCCAACACGCAGGCCGCCTCGTGGGAGATTGTGCGGTAGCCCCTGATGAGTCGTTGCGCCACTAAACGCTGCGGTTTACGCAGCAGAGCGACGCATCAAGCATTCAGGGACCCGGTCCAGACGGGACAACCGTATAAGGCCATGGACCGCACAACTCCAGCGTATAAACTTCGGCAAGGGTTACCGGGACCTTCCAAGTTTGGCAGCAGGCGACCAAGCGCACCTGCTGCCCGCGCCAGTTTCGGCGACAACATCTCAAAGTGGGTACGGAAGTCCCACCGGCTGTGCAACACCAAGCCCTGAGAGGCTACTGCGAAAAACGAAATTCGAAACGTTGGTCCGAAACGAAGAAACGACGAACTTCGGATTTAACCTTACTACCAAATTACTTCGGATCCGTCACCGTTGAACGAAGGTTTCACGCAGTTTGCGACGCTTCCGACTTCGCTCAACACTTTCTTCACGCAACAACTCTTCATAAAGAAAGATCCGTAACACTTCGTAGTAAGAAAACGTGCGATCCGTCACCCGAAACTACGGATTTCGTTTTTCGCAGTAGCCTCTCAGATACTTCATTGTGGAGCCGATGGGAATCCGCACCCCTTCCACTATGATATGGGCCTCCGAAGGGGGCCTCTTCCGGGGCCCGTGGAAATAAAGGGCCTCCGTTTTGTTCAGGGCCACTGAGAGGCCCAGCCGCCGAATCCTGCTCACTACCTGCTTCGTACCAGACGAGGCAAGCAGGGCAGCCTCCTGAAAGGTCCTAGCCGTCGCTGTAACCAGGGTGTCGTCCGCGTAACAGACAACAGCGACGCCTTGAGGGTTGGAGCCACGGAGCACCCAATTGTAACCGATTTTCCACAGGAGAGGGCCCAGGACTGAGCCCTGTGGAACACCGCAGGCCATTGCTCTGCGGTGCCACCCATCAGCGCCCGGGTACACTATGTACCTGTCAGACAGGTACGATCGGACCAGACGCTGAAGATAGACGTTACGAAAGTACCTACATTTTATGATTTCACATCACATCGATATCTGGAAGGCGGATCCAACGCAAGAATTGAGAAAAATGGCCGCCATTTTGAATTTATTTTATTTAAGGCCAATCGACCTCAAATTCGATATTTGGGCATGGCTTTAGGTACAAAGGGCAGATACAATGTTAGAATTGAAAGTCTGGCCGCCATTTTGAGTTTCTTTGTTTTAAGGCAAATTGACCTCAAAATCGATATCTGGGCATGGCTTTAGGCACAAAGGCCGATCCAATGTTATAATTGAAAAACAAAGAAATTCAAAATGGCGGCCGCTTTTTCAATTCCGATATTGGATCCGTCTTTTGTAACTAAAGCCACGCCCAGATAAGTGGTGTTCCCGCAGAACCCAAGTAAAATAGGCTTGTTTAATTATACATTTATTTTTGAATCTATAGTTACAATATAATCAATTATTGTGCCGCGCAGGCGTTTTTGGGCGAGTGGCGAGGCGGCGTGGTCCGTGCGGCGCTGTAGCAGGCGCCCGCGCGGAATCCGCGCGTTCCTCGTGATCCGCTCCCTCCCCGCAACCGGCCCGCTCTCCGCAAGCCCCGGCGAGTCACGTCGCTGACGCCAAGTAGTAAGTTACAAAGCTTTGAAATTCGATGGAAAGGGTAGTTGTCAAATAACAGTAATATTACACTGTGACGTCACCGAGAGTCGCCGGCCATAACGCTGCCTGGGTGCGTAAGAGATAACGCGATATTCCCTCCACGTCCCCACTTTTGCCCACAACAATATTTCAAATATGAATAACTGCTTTATTTTTCAACCAATTTGGATGCTGATTTCACAGATGAATTTCTTTTACAAAATCAAACATAGGAAACTACCCTATAATTGATAATCCAACTGATTTGACCTTATCGGAAGTGCTACATTTCCTTAGTGCGCGACTAGAAAAAAAAATGGCAGTACGAAGTTCGCCGGGTCAGCTAGTCAATGTATAAATGCGAAGAAACTTTTCCTGAACCTAATAAAAAAACTTCAAATGATAGAATACAAGAAACAATAAAAATTTAATTAAAATTTAAATAACCCCCGACACAAAAAATCTCTAAAAAGTAAAATAATAATAGTGTCTTTGTCGTTTAAGTACCTACTAACATTTTGACCCAACCGTCGTCGCGTCGGGGGACCGAACTCCGGACCAGGGAGATGAAAATACTTCTTTAGCGGTTATTTAAATTTAAATTTAATTTTTATTTCAATCTTTTTAAATTACTTTATTCTCCATCATGAGGCATTGATAATCAACTATCTATCACCTACTCGTTGAGCCCATCCTTATGAGCCCAAACACACTATATCTGCTATAAGTTGCTAAGGAGTTGGGTATCCCGCAGACTACTTGATGCCGCAGCATCAGCTCATGTTTAAAAATATTTTTAAAGTCACAGTACACCAAATTTAAAATCATTCTGACTTTTTAAGTTAGAAATGAGCTGATAATCTTCAAACGCCTGAACATATCTTCATAAATTATAGCTAAGAACCATCGCAGTCACGTCAGCTTTCAAAGAAAAAAAAAACGCGTCCAAATCGGCCCATTCGTTTGAGAGCTACGATGCCACAGACAGACATACAGATACACACACTAAACTTATAACTCCCCTCTTTTTTGTCGGGGGTTAAAAAACACTTCCTTACGTTGCAAATTACGACTACATCACCACAATCCATAAACTGTGACTACTGACACCGCGTCCCATTTGTTTGCTAGTGCGGTAATATTCCGCCACTCGGCTGACACCACGCGCTACCCTCGGCCAATTCAAACAATAACGGATCAGACACGCCAGCGAGACCAGCTTCGATAGCGTGTTTGTTTTGCTAATACACGCAGTCTTTGATAACACAATTGTACGATAAACAATGCCGTAAAGGAGGTCCTTTAAGTCCAAAGCAGTTGCTGGCTACATTAGTACTTCTAGCCATTTTTAACAAACAAATGATGACCAACAAATACAATTCTGAAGCTGTGACCATTTTTTTACTGTGATCAATTGATCTTATGATCAAGCTAACCAACTATTTATTCAACAAATAATGAATTAACTTATCTATACTAATAAGAAAGATTTGATTTTTTGTTTGTATTAGGTGAACTCAAAACCTAATAGATCGATTTTTTTTTATTAATATAAAGCTACATTATCACCAAGTAATATAGGTTACTTTTTAACCCGGGAAAATATTTATCCCGGAAAAAGTTTTCACACAGACGAGAGCCACGAGCATAAGCTAGTTGTATAGAAATATGCAAAATAGTCTTTATCAGATTGGTTTAAAGAGTACTAGTATGATAGGGCACAAAAAAAATATTTCTAACTCCTCCCTATTCTTCTGTTTGATTAACTTTGTTGCGGGTTAAGACTTATTAGTGTTCCCTGAGACTCGCCGAGCTTCACCGCTCGGTGTCATAAAATGCGTGCCACTGCTGATCCTGGCTTACAGGAGTTGCAGTGGCGGGTGTGAGGGCGGGATAATCTCGTAATAACAACAAATATAATAAATACTAGGCGAACTTCGACATAAATAAGCAACAATTGAAGATATTATAATATAATCGAACGGGGTTGAATCGAAACGAATAAAATTTCTAGAGAACAAAGTCGCGAGTATAGTTAGTATATCAATAAAAGTATCATATGAAAGCTCGCATTCACAGCTCACACTTTACCTCCTCGTCAAAGTTTCTCTCAACGCAAATGTAATTTTAAACTATCCCTGTGAGAAGTGACGCGTCATTTCCCCCGCATGACACCGCCACACACCGCCTTACACCGCCTGTCTGTCTGTCACGAGAGTTGTGACTACAAACTACAAACTTATCCTATTCGTGTCATATTCCCAGCCTTACAATGCTCGAGGGTAAAACTATGACAAAAATATTATTTTTAAGGAGTATGTTAGTGCATCCCTAATGAGCCGAAGATGGCCATAAAAAAAAAAAAAAAAAAAAAAAAATGTTAGTGCACCTTAGCTGATCTATTCTGCATGGATGATGGTGCAGCGACAGCCAATCTCCACAGTGAAAGACAGTCTCATAATGTTATTTGTGTCGTTTGCATGAAATTTAAAAGATCATAATATTGATAAGACAAGGTACACAAACTCTCGATACACGTTACGCATCATTGCAGCAGTTAGTCGTCATAAACAGCATAATATCCCAATTCCTAGCTTCGTCTCAAAGCATCGCTAATTAAGCTCCTGTTAATATTAACATATAGGAGTACATACTCCGACTACGCATGTTAATTAACATAACGTAGAAGTTCGTTAATTATGTGGTGTGAAGTGTTACTGATTGAGTGTCGTATGAGGCGGACATGATTGAGTTGTCGTTTAAAAAATAGACCGAACAAAATTCGACACGAAAACACCAAAGAAAAAGTCACAGAAAAGCAAAATTCGCAATTTCGTATACTTGACGACATACTTTTTTGACTCGTCAAGCCCCGCTACGGACGCCGGCGACCGAGTATACAGTGTTTCCCCACACATCTATATATGTACTATAAGCGGGGTTTGACGTGGGATCTATCTGGAAGTATAGTGTTTGTAATGAAACAAGAATTTTCCAAATCGGTTAATAAAAACGGAGTTCTGAATAACAAAAATAAAAAAATAAACACACACATACACTCACGCCTTTTATCCCCGAAGGAGTAGGCAGAGGCACAGCTATTGCACCCACTTTTCGCTGTGCGTATTCCGTTCCACGATGTGATAAAGGGGGAGCCTATCGCCATATCGGGCACAAATTCCAGACTCCGGGATGATACTGAATTTAAAACCCAATATCACTTTGGCCAACCCGAGAATCGAACCCGAGGCCTCAGCATTGCAGTCATACCGCAATACAACTAATCCACCGAAAAGGCAAAAAAAATACACGCCGAATTGAAAACCTCCTCCTTTTTTAAATTGATTAAAAACCAGCGCAAGCCAACTAGGTGCAGCGTATTCAGGGCCCACCTCGGGGTCTATTTCGTGTGATACCGCGTTTGTATTAAGGTTACAATAATATATCATTTGCTCGCGGCTCCGCCCGCGTGAGGAAAAATCCAAACCCAAGTTATGGGGGTTCGAAAAAACGACAAAGCGCTTCTAGTACCTACTGGTAGGTAGTGCCCTTGCGCTTCGCTCAGCTGGTTTGTCCTGCCGACACCACACACGGTATGTATATTCTAAAGGCTTGTTACGTAGGTCTGTTACGTCATACGTACTTGCAGCGCGAATGCCCTAATACAATCTAGGTGAAGAAATTGCTTCCGAATATTATATTGCTCTGACTGAGTCAAACTTGCCTGTCAGTTGATAAAATCTGTAGACTTAATAACTTAAAAACTTAGAAACTTAAAAACTTAGCGTAAAGGTTTTGAGCTTTTTCAAGCGTATAACTCTCCTATCACAGTCGGGCGCGTATCGACTGTCACTAGCAGCGACCTCTCGGTGTTGTGTTTTTATACACAGCAAAATGCTGGGAAACACTCATATAGGTCATCTAAATATTTAGATATGTTTCTCCGCTGGCACACGGAACTGTGGCATGGAGTATGTCAAAACACTTACAAGCCAAAATGACTAATGCATTTGTGCGGCTCAAAACCAAAAACCTAAAGCACAGAAGTAGTTTTAATACTTATTACTTTGTTGTGTGAAATGTAAAACTAGGTTTACCAAACGTCCGGATAATGCTGTACCTACTTAGCGAGGCTTTCTGAGCGGGCAAATGAGCAAATCTTTCTCCCGTACGAGAATGAACTAAAAGTATCAGGAAATCTTGCTGTTTGTTTATTATACCTAGCACACTCCGTGGGACGTATCGCAGCGGGGCTAATTAATGAAGGCTGTTGTAGACAAAGCGACGCCGGGTCTTAACTGTAATTAATATTGTAAACGTGTAAATGTACTCAAGTAGTGGTTTGCAATCCCGCCCCGCGCGCCCTTCGCACCTCCCACGCACTCCTCGCTCTTGTATTAGTTGTTGTAATGGTGCAATATCTATTTATGGTTATAATTTAAATTATATTCAACATGAAAAGTTAGCGCCTGTAGTCTTTGAAGGCAGACTGGCGCAGGTAGCAAACAGTTTCCACTGGATCTGGTGCTAGATAAAATTGTTAAGTGTAGTGTAGTCGGGAATCAAAATCTTAAAATGTCTATAATAGATGTGAAAAACAACAAATGTGTATCTGACTCTTCACAACGAATTAATGTAGACTTACTAGGGGTATTGGTGAGACAATGCGGTGATCGCTACCCAGCCGGACGCAAATATAGTCCGGGGTCATCCACCACGAGTCGAAGCCCACGTTGCGTATTAAGTAGCAATTGATAATCGAATACTTTTTAGTAATGGACAATTCCGATAGCACGGGCTTGCTGGTGTCGCGCATATGTGGTATGCAGTACGTAGGTATGCTGCATGCAGCGTGCCGTATAGGAATATCACGTCACCGCCGTGTCCGCTTGGGCTTGCATGATTGACCTGATTGATACAGTCGCAGTAACACAATGGTAATGTCACGCCAGGCGGACACATGCTGGACACACTCGCCGTCAGAAAGCCAACTCGCGTAAACAAATACAGCCCCGTTATGTCTTTGCGATGCCTCTCCTACCGCGTCACTGCTTAGGGGTCGTCATTAATCACGTGACAAGGTTTAGCAACTTTTTACCCCCTCCCGCCCTCTAGTGATACGTAGTGAGGTTTTAGACAATCCCCCCCCACCGAATATCACGTCTATTTTTTTGGTACAAAGTACCTATCTTAACAATGTTACCAGACTATCCCGCCCTCACACCCGCCACTGCAACTCCTGTAAGCCAGGATCAGCAGTGGCACGCATTTTATGACAGCGAACGGTGAAGCTCGGCGAGTCTCAGGGAACACTAATTAGTCTTAACCCGCAAAGAATTTAATCAAATAGAAAGAATAGGGAGAAGTTAGAAATATATTTTCCACTAACAATGTTAGTGTATTATCTTCAAATACAGGTTAAACTATACCTAATCTAATTTAATTGGAATTACGCGCGAAAAAACAAATACACGTGATAATCGGAGGTGGTGGTCGTTAATCATCATAACTGCCGCAGGGCGCGACGCGTTGCGGCACAGCGGCGGTGACGAGCGTGCTGAGCCCTAGGAACAGCAACAGCTTCAATCTGTCCAAATTTCGCTCCCCTGTAAATTATGCCGTTCGTGTACTATAGTAATCTTAAATATGACATCAGGTACCCAAGTACCAAACCAAACATTGCCAAGCAATGTTATCATGAAAAGGAATCCATATTGAGTACATCATGACAGAGATGACTTGTTGATTGTTTAGTTCTTACACTAGTCGAATAGAAACAGCAACGCCGCGCTACCGCGCTCGTCTCCCGTCGTCGGCGTCGCTAGCATCGCGCGCGTCGAACTCCAGTCGGGTCTATTTGTAGACGCAGACTATACTGTCGCTCTATCATTTATGGCTAGTTTATTGAACTTTCTTTGATATCGCTTATGGTCGTTAATCCTTTCGTCGCCGGCCTGATTTAATGCTAATAACACTTACAGGAGCCCTATCACGAGTTGATATTTGATAACGACGCGGCGCGGTATCACCAAAATGCGGCAACACTCGTAATTGGATTATAACGTTCACGCAAATATTGACTGCGGTTATCAATAAGGTTACGCTAACTGTTTATCTGTAGGAGATTAGCTGCCGTTGCCCGGCGCGTCGGTGCGGCGCGCGCGGCGGTGGTGCGGGAAGCGGACGTCCTGCATTCCGCTCTATTCCTGCTAATGAGATCCAAAGGGGTAAAGTTTCGCGGTGAAACTATTTTCTGTGACGACAATAAATTACCCGAGTGAGTGGAGCTCGTCGCACTGTCAACTGTCTTGCATTTGTTGGTACAATCTCGTTTATTGTAAATTAAACAGATATCCGACAGGGCGGTCGACTCTTTCAGAGACATTTCAGGAAAGAAGAACAGAATAGATGTTTTATATAACATGGCAAAGTGCGGCATTATAGCGAATATTTGATAGTCAATACTGATACCGACAAAGAAGAAGACTGAATACAGTGTAATTTCGTAATGTATCCGGCCCAGACAGGCCGGCATACCTAATTGTGTCGACTGATGAGGGATAATCATCGTTCGTCAGTCAACACTCCGGTGCAGTGGGGTCACATTGCCGTGCACGGAAATAAATATTCGGGGCCCTACCCAGCGATGCTATATACCTATACCCTGACGTAGGAACGAGACTATGGAAAGCCACCTGAATTAGTTTGTTCCATACTATTTCCCCCCAAAAGAAGAAAGGCGTTTAGTCTGCAGTGAGGCATAAGCTCATAATTGTAAGTATAAATTAATATGTAGTATAATGAATAGTTTCCTAATAGCACCTGATTTATATACAAACATATTAAACCATTCCACCTCATGGAGTTGTTGGCGAGTGCGCTTATGTCGGCGGCGGGTAATGTTCACAAAGCGCGCTATAATCATTCAGCTTTCATCGCGACGTGCGCTCCCTATTGTTGACTTTATAAAATTACTGAACACTATTCAAAGTACTTTGATCGTCATATTATAGCGCACTGATAGTCCGACCTACGCGTTATTATTTTAGTGTTCATGACATTTCAATTATTTTTTTAGATTAGTTTCTGATACTGACAACCCTATTTGGAACGAAATATCCGCTGTAGGGTGTATTACAATGCAAAAACATATAATATTTTTTTGTTTTGAAAATCGTGGGATAGATGTCGGATACTGAAGTATATCGATATGCGACCCCTTTTAGATGAAATGACAAAAATAATCTCAGTCTATTGTCGCTGTGCGGGCCTATAAGATTACAACAACAACAACAACAACAACAATACATTTATTTGCACAAACACCATAACAACAAAGAAGTTAAGATGCGAAAATAAAAAAACAAATATACAAATTAAAAAAAAAATCAAAAGAGAAAAAAAAAAATAAAAGAAACACGCAAAAATTAAATAATAATAAAAAAAAAAATACAAAAGAAACGCGTGTGTCGTGCCGAACGTCATGGTGTGAGTGCAAAACGGGCCTCATTCAGCACAAGCCGCGGGCGAGCCACGACGCTGGTCTTCCATGGGCCCGACGCGTTGTGAACGCACGGACGTGTAGCGAGTTGCAACTCAATTAATTATATCATTTATATTTGAATAAAAAAAAATATATATATATACATATTAATTAACCCAGAAACAACAAAAAAAAAAAAACACAGTCATAATGTGAAAGTAATTGAATCATACCGAAATAATATTAATAATTAAAAAATAAAAGTAAACGTGTGAATCATGGCATTTTAGCCCATTAGTGGGTGAATAAACTTAAACGCGCTGTGCACTCCGGAAACACCGCCAAAGATTACAAAGATTAAAACCTTTACCTATAAGAACCTACACGATGTGCTCTGTTGCCGAGCGTACTATGTCAGATAATTATGTAAATATGTTGTTACAAGTCAATAATCCATATTTAATATCAACTGTTTGTTTGCGTCGATGCCCTGGATATGTTGTTTGTGTACTGTGTGTGTGCATGTGTGTGTTGTGTGTACAGCGATTATCGGAGCCGTCCACAGCACTCATCAGAAGAGGCGCGGCGTGTCGGTCGATGTTTTGCGTTTAAGGCTAATGAGGCCGTGCATTTGGTGGTTACGAGGCGAGTGATCACCGCTGCCGTAAGCACTGTCGAAATAAGTCTGTATAATAAAGCAATAGAACTGGTGGATCTGTACATTTAGAAATGTGATAAAATAGAAAGCGGTGACGATAGAAGAATAATTGAAAACAAATCAGCGATTTTTATAATTCTTTTGTCTTTTTTTTCTGTTTGTTACTGCACATCTCCGAAACTGTTGAACGGATTTCGATGAAATTCGTCATGGACTTAGTTTGAGACTCCAGAAAGGACACAGGCTAATTTCTAATCCGTTAAAATATAAAGCGGGACTTTTATCCCGGAAAAATTCTTTCTCACGGGCTGAGCCGCGAGCAAAAGCTAGTGATAGCATATATCAAAGCCGAATAACGATAAAATGTTACAATTATCATGTATACAAAAATTCAAAAACAATGTGTGTGTACAATCATTACATTATACGAATCCCTCGGATGAACCATTGTACTTCTATCTTGAATAATAGATCAGAACTTCGGCATAAAAATATTTCACATAATAACCACTGCGTATGACGTGATTTAAAATTGATATTTCATATATCTCGTTGGGACACACAGTGATAATAATATTTTAAATAGTAACGTAATTTCTATAGAGTTGCCAAATGCCACAGGAATAGTCCTACTAATATTATAAAGGCGAAAGTTTGTAAGCATGTATGGATGTTTGGATGTTTGGATGTATGGATGTATGGATGTAAGGATGTTTGTTCCTCTTTCACGCAAAAACTACTGAACGGATTTCGATGAAATTTGGCACACGGGTAGATTTTTGTCCCGGGAAAATATAAACCGGGACTTTTATCCCGGAAAAACTTTTTAATGCGGGCGGAGCCGCGGGCAAAAGCTAGTATTTTATAAATTACTGAAGTATTAATAATCCTAACGATCAGCATGGTATTCTCACGGTATGGTTGGTTTTAAAGCACGACGGGGTGAAAGAACCATTGAATTTAGTGATTCCCCTCGCGAGAGTAACGTTCAGCCATGGAGCGTAGGTCGCTCCCCTTGTTCCTAAGTGCCCCAATTCGCAAGTAGGCACCGAAAACGAGCAGAGTTTGCCCAACTTACGAATAAACAAAATGAATTATTCTCACAGTTGAAGAAGTAACATTAAGAAAACAATAAGTACGGACAATTAACACATTAGCGAGAAAAACTTGTCGGCCGCTAATTGCGGTGTGATAAACTTGTATTGCGGACAAACATTTATCTCGCTCACTGTTGGTTTGGCTGAAGACCAGCGCACGAACTGCGTACTGAAGAAGTATGAAAGGCTTTTGATAATAAATAAAGGATAACCTGCACTGGAGGGGTTCAGTTTACTGAGTATTTGGATGGAAATGTTTTGTGTTGCAACTGCTGGAATTGAATGGTACCACTGTCTCTCACGTAACAGACGTAAAGTGCAATTTCGATGTTACGTTTGGAGCGCCCGTGATATTGAGTTCAAGCTGTTTCCGCTCTTAAATTTCTTTTACGAAATTATGTAAATTTACGTCGGGACACTAATGTTGATCGTTATAAGCATCGATTATTTCATTCTTGCTTAAATTACGTGGGTAAGTACTGAATCACGATAGTTAACTTTTAGTATTATGATTACCTACAGAGCCAATAAAAAATTGAACATCGATACTTTACATTCCACTGAGCACGTTCGGCAAAACAATACGCAGAAACAGAAACAATAACAGCGGGCGCGCGTCGCGAGCGGGTTGGAGCGGGTTGCGAAGTCTTACTGTGTATCGCGTAACTTTCAGTAACTTTTTACTCAAACAAGTTGTGCCATTCATCGACTATGGCTCCGGCCTGTATTTATCTTGTGGCTCTGAAAGAGCTGCGGCTCGGGCCGCTTTCAATGTTGCAAAGTGAACATACACATTTGAGACATTTAGCGGCAAAGATTTTTCGTGTTGTGAGTGGATTTGAAACTGGTTCCGAGCTTAATATCCAGGTCGCGCTGAAAAATTGTGTAATCCAACTCGATAAACAAACATTTAATCTGTCTCAGATTGAGTTTGTGTCCGACATTGTGTTGGCGCGTTAATTAATGGTTTAGCAGTGAGTGCTGGTGACGACACGAGTGTCCAGAGGAATATTGCAGATCTCAGAGTTGCGCTCACGATTATTGCTAAAATAATGCCAGTTTACTTTTCTGGAAACCCGATTTACTCTCAAGTGTGATTCATCTGGACGAGCCTCTATGTATAAAATGAATATTGCTCAACTCCAGTTTATAACAGATTTCCACGATGTTTGCTTACAGAGCTGCGCCTGTCTTGAGAGGGAAGTATTTGTGAGATTGAATTGCATGTTACGGCTCATACAGAGGACACAAAGCATGCAGACAGTGCAGAGAGAATGCGCGCGACGCATTGTGGCTACTGTCAAGTGCTTTCAGACCGTCTCGGAAAAATTGCTTCCACTGTCCTTGTCTTATCTCTTTATAAAAATCCCCTCGACGTGGGATTGCGTCTGGTGCAGCCGACTCCGCTGTGCAGCGTTGTGATGTTTGTTAAAATGATCTCATAATATTAGTGTAAATGTAACAATTGTGTTAAATTGTAATATTATATGTAAAACATATAGATACCGAAAACATATTGATTTAATACCAGTAATTAATAATTAAGTAAGATTGTAAATAACATTGTTAAAATTAATTTCACAATACAGGTCTTTAGTGACTGCTCTTAAGACAATATATATAACTATATTTATACTTTATATAAAAATCAATAAGATTAGAACTACTTAAGCACAAAGAACTACTACTATAAATACATAATATAAGTTAGTATAAGTTGGAATATAAGTTTTAAATTTGTTAGTTAACTTGATAAAAGTGTTATACTCATAAATGAATACATAAAAATACCAAAGTAAAACAAAATCCATAATATTAAGCTAGATTACAACTATAACCACTCTGGTCTCCAAGATACAGGCTTTGCTTAGTTTGGGGCCCCCTGTTAAATACTGTTTAAAAATTTCTGTGTAAGCACCAACAATTTTATGTCACTCATTGTTTAGAATATCTTTGTTTTTTTCATGTTGTGCCAACTATTGTATTATATAAATGAACTCTCGGACTAAACATCATTATTTATTCCCGCTTGCAATGGCTTTAATGCCACTAGCACTCTATTCTGCTTGCTCGCGCCTTTGCCTGCGTGAAAGAGTTTTTCTGGGATATAAGACCCGTTGTATATTTTCTCAGAATAAGAAGCCTTCCCAAGGTCTCAAACTATTTCCATACCATATTAATTCATCGTAATGCGTTCGGTAGTTTTTCAGTTCGTTGCGCACAGCGGCGGTGAGCAACGTTGTTTTATTCTATGTAAGGAAGGATTAACATTAATTCACCATTCTTGTGTCGTTGTGGGTGTTCATTGCTATTTACCAGGCAGCGTTACTAGGTGATCGACTGCGTTTGTAGATTTTCGACCTTCTGTCTGCCATATAAATAATTATTAAAAAAATATATTTTAGATGATTTTAATTAAACATCTTTAAAGTATTTCCATAGAATGCAATCGCGACAATGTTCTGAGAAAACTCGCGCCATTCCTGCGGAAATTGTGTTGTCGCGGAGTGGAATGATTGAGCGGGAAATTGTACGATAATTCAATGACGCGTTGAGAGTGACACGAGACGCTCGACCCCCTTGCGACGTCAATACGCGCCTCGCGATACTGACACAATACAAGTTCAAACAATTGGCCTGCGCCTAGTCAAATAGGATCTAAGAAACTGCTACAGTCTACGCCTCAAAACTCCTATGGTCTACCGAGTGTATATTAGCATACTACAAAACATAATTGTTTAAAATATTTTAATTTAAGATTTAAAAGATGTTTTCCAAAACCCTGCCCTCCTATTCGCTAAGTCCTTAGAAGTCGAAGTTGTACCGAGCGCAGGAACTCGTTAACGAAGTTTTTGTCGAGTTTTGATTTCGTTTTAACAGCTTAAATGTGCCGGCGACATGTAATAGCCGTGGGATTCTGCCGAGCGGGCTCCACCGGAGACTGCGGCGGGCGGCCGATCCCTCATATACATAACACACACGTCATGCACACAAACGCACACACAGGCAAGTCATTGGATCGACTCCCGTCACCGCTGTTGTCTTTTAAGATACTTTTGTAGTACCCCCAAACAATGCTTAAATGGCGTGAAACGAATTCAACGCAGCGCAGTGCGGTTTAAAGTAGTGGCCTTAATACAAATAGAGGAAGTTCCGCGCTCACCAAACTGTACGCTAAGATTTATCTCGTTTATCTTGTTTTGCATTATAACACCTTATTGCCGTATTGGTCTAGTAGTACCAAGGATGAACCTGCTGAGATCTCTGATTCAAATTCAAGATTGGGTAATAAAAAAATTGTGTCTTTTAGAATTCATAATAGCCCAATATTTTGCCGTATAAAAATGCCAGATGTGGCGATAAGTTTTATTAAGAAATTAGTTCAAGTAACCGTGATTGCCCCAATAATTGTGCCTCATTCTTCAGAGATACAGGCATAAGCTTGTTATGTGTTTAGTAATTTAGTTTATAGATAGGATACACTTAATAGAACTAGTCGCAAAACTATTTTATCTAAAGAATTTAGTTCATTGAAGTACTTTAATGTTTTTGTAGTGGTCCTACTAACAACGGGACTCGAACTGGAGTCCCCTGCACGCGGTGCGCTGATGGCGATATACTCAAGCGTCCCACTGACCCGCATTACACCCTCATAGTGGATTATAGTCTCAAATGAGTCGCGGGAAGCTGGTAGTGTTAGCCCAGTAGTGCGGTATACTCGCTCGTAAAAACTATGTTTAATTTACACCGTAAATTATACATATTTACTTTTTCAACACAAATTTTACGGTAAACAAAGAATGTAGCAATAATGTTGCAACGTGTTTACTTGTTTAGTAACATGCGCGCAGACTCACGCCCGTTCACAAAACTTGAAAAAATAACGTTCATCATTTAAGAGAAACAAAAATATACAATGTTCGGAATGAAAGCAGGGTAGAGGTGTAAGCATTGGGCACACAGCCGAGCAGGAACGCGCAGTGACAGCGTCAGTGACACTGTAACATTGTTCTGATAACGTTTTTACCACTCATGGACTGTTACGGTTAGAGACCTTCACGAATAGAGCTCACTTGTTAAAGGCAGAGAAGCACTGCTTATACTTATGGAATTCTATTGAACTTGTCAAGAGAATTGACAAACTTGTCACTTGATTGTGGCAGCTTTTAAAGAAGGATTGAAGTGCTTTCTGCAATACCAATGCATGAAAAGTATTTTGATTTAATCCCTTCTATCACTCGTATTCAACACGGATGTGCTAACAGGTAGAAGGTACGAGGACACTCGTTGTCGCCTCGCGGCTGGTGTCAGACAAAACACGATTCATTATCTGATATATTCGAAGCCGGCGCGGTCTCGCCGGAAACCAGCCGACAGGCGACACTCGCTGGCCGACGCCGGAAAGACACTGCAAATCATGTTTACTGGGTACTCGTGACTCCATCCCGCTCTGTATAACTTTGTGTATTTCTGCAGACAACTGGGTTATGTGCGGAGTTGGTCCTGTTTACAGCGCAACGAAGCAGAGCCAGCCGAGGCGGACTACTTCACTGCATAGTGCATCTGCATACTATACACACTATTTCGATTACGCTTCAACCAGTCTGAATGTATATTTTGAGCACTCGCGTATATCCCGACGGATCTCGTGATCTTACGTATGCACTTGAAATTAATCGTTTTGAGAGTGTACTACATTGTCATATTTAAAGTATTTTAAGCTATTTCTATATTGTTGTCTATGATCCACTACATATAGGAGTGATATGGTTTATAAATTTTTTTTAAAACAACTTCTAAACCGAAACTTATTCACCCGATATAAATATTCAAACAAAGTGAAAAATTCTTTTCGGAATAGCTTTTTTATACCGAATAAAATTTTATTGTAATTGCCTTCTACGGCTCCAAATTGATACTATCCTAAACACACGTTGGATGTGGGACGCTACATTAAAGCAAATGTTTTGTAATAAAATTAAATATAGAATAAATTGCTCTGAATGTCTAATGAAGCATCGCTGCCACAGTGGCCGCTGCTTAAATTTAAGGAGCGCTATCATGCGAGCTGTTAAGCTCGATTCAAATAGCGTAATGCAGGGAAACTTCGTCTACTCTCCACATGATTCATTTATTATACAAGAGTGGATGTTATTTGCATACATACAGTCTAACGAAATGTTACGCTCAGTGTGCCAAGGCTACACTCAAGCAAAGAATATTATGTGCAGGCTGTTCATAATAGCAGTTAGATGTAGAACATTGACATTTTAACGAATACTTGTAAGTACTTACATATGTTTATGGTGAAAATGAATATAACTTCACTACGTAAGCATATTGTATTTAAGAAGGGATAGGCAAATATAGTTGTTTATCAATGGTGCTCCATATTTATATCGATAACAATAATTAGTAATTAATAATTATTAACATTATCTATATATATAAAAATCAATTGCTGTTCGTTAGTCTCGCTAAAACTCGAGAACGGCTGAACGGATTTATCTTATCTTGGTCTTGAATTATTCGTGAAGGTCTAGGGAAGGTTTAAAAGGTGGGAAAAATTCAAATAATTGCCGGGAAAATCCTCAAAACAGCATTTTTCTATTTCCCATACAAACGTTTTCTAAATAAAATGGTGTAATTTATTACCGCTGCATAAAGTTCAAATTCGCGTGCGCGTTAGAAGATCTAATATCGCGTTCTGAAACTCAACAAAAGTGAAATTGAATCGCGAACAATTATAAATGTTAAGTTAAATTTCTATATTATACACATTTGCGATAGTTTTTTTATATTGAAATTCAAGCAGGAATCCTACTAATATTATAAAGGCGAAAGTTTGTAAGAATGTATGGATGTTTGGATGTATGGATGTTTGTTCCTCTTTCACGCAAAAACTACTGAACGGATTTCGATGAAATTTGGCACACGGGTACATCATGTCCTGGATTAACACATAAGCTACTTTTTATCCCGGGAAAACATAAAGCGGGACTTTTATCCCGGAAAAACTTTTTAACGCGGGCGGAGCCGCGGGCAAAAGCTAGTAATTATATAATTGCCTCGGGGGCGTAGTTGTATTATGGTACGACTGCAGTGCTGAGGTCTCGGGTTCGATACCTATTGGGTTTTTCTACACGGTATCAGCCCGGAGTCTAGACATGTGCCCGGTAAATGCAATAGCCTCGCCCCCTGTTACACGGGACATAGCTTTGGATAGCGTATTAGATACTAATATTATAAAGAGGAAAGTTTTCATTGTTTGCTTGTTGCTTTGCATTGACTAGGCTCCGATACTATTGGCCCGATTTGAAAAACTGTTTCACCGATATATAAATACTACATCATTAACGAGTAACATAGGGGACTTTTATCCCGGGGAAATTTAAAGCGGGGCTTTTATCCCGGAAAAAACTCATTCACGCGGGCGAAGCCGCGAGCAAAAGGCTATATTATATATACTAGCTTTTATTATTACGAGTTTATAAGTTTTTCCGGGATAAAGTACATATAAACCTTCCTCTTGAATCACTATATCTATTAACGTATCAAAATCCGTTGCGTATTTTTGAAGATGTCAGCATACATAGGGACAGACGGAAAACGACTTTGTTTTATACTATGTAGTGATACACAGCAACACAGCTGGTGAAATGTGGGTTTGATACACTTTTCCCTAGACCTGAAAAGGGAAAAAGGCGTCATGCTATGTAAGTGTACATAATTTATAATTATTATTTTCTTTTTCTTTTTGAAACGCAGTTCCAAAAATATTATAACCGTGATTAAAACTTATAAGGACTAAAATATTATTACAATTCCTTCACTAATTAATCGAAAGGAACTTCGTACCATCCGGGTGTCCCTTGACAGACAGTGCGCTTCTTCAGCCTGAGATACAAGATCTTAAGTTTCATTATGTCTCGTAGTTATACTGGCTACAATGTACCTTCAAACCAATGCACAACAGTGCATGCACACTGCTGCTTGGCGGTAGAAATAGACATTGCGGTGGTACCCACCCAGACGGTAAATTTTCTAATCGTATTTGGCAATTATCGCGTATTTTTATAACTTACGAAACGAAAGATCCCGCTGTTCCACTTAGGCATCTTACCTTAGCTGATATTCCTGGCTCAATAAAGTCCCGGCTGCGGATAAAATATGACCACGTTGTGATTGCTTAAAAAATTCAAACATGAACTTCGCTTAGTACTTATGCCTTTCTGTACGTATACTGTGAAGGTGAGAAGTTTCGAGCACCAGGCTCGACGAGTGTCATCATCGGCGTGTGCTCACGGACGCGGAACGTTTCAGAGCGCGGTGAAGTCCGTGGCGGTGTCACACAAGTGTCGGCCGAGGGTCGCGACACTGACTCGAGTGGCGTGAGAGCTACCGAGCGCTACATTGAAACGGTCACTATCTAACACGGGAGACTACACCGAAAACACTACGACAAATACCTTTGTTTAAGTATTTTGAAGTTGATCAAAAAATACGAGAGATGAATATTACTGACCCATAATAATCTTGTTTTCAAACAAATTGGGATTATAATAAATGCAATATAATATAGTGTCTAATGTGATTGTTTACTCCCGCTTCTATAAAAAAGATCCTTTGGAATAGAATGAGTATAAAAAGGGTTGATTCTCCAATTTAGAGATATTCGTATTGCGTATCGCTACACAACGCACCAGGAAATACATTCCGAAATTTTGCTAAGGTCGAAATGAGTCATTCCTTTGTGTAATTTATTCACTCGTTAACATTAAGATAATGCTAATGTAACATATATTACTAGATAATTCGCTCTCTATGAGAGTTAATTCATATCTGTGCGGTACACACCGGCTCCGATCTATTTATTATTTAACCTAGATGCGTTCGCGGCGCGCCGAGCTCTGTACAAACAAGAACACTACATCGCAAACCAAATTAACTTGAAACATGAGTTTATTTATCTTTCGCGGTTTTAAGATACACCTCCTGGCTGGTGTCCGCTCAAGGTCGCGCACCGCGTGCACTGTTTATTTTGGTGCAAAGGTCGCGCCGCGCCGCCTTCACTAAGGCGCCTAACACTCCCCCGTTCTCCTCCCGCACCTATGCCTCGCCTCGCCTCACTTTATTGAGAATCTGCAGAGCTATTAAAAATTCACCGACGCGCACACACTTACATTTTGTAGTTTTTGTTCGGCAAGTGTCGTAAAAGCGAGTTTTTATTGAAATAATATGGCACTTCTTACCCCGCTGTCGTGAGCTTGTGTTTTCAATTAACTTATACAAGGCACTAGAGCCGGTCATTGGCCGTGCACCACATTATTCAATATTAAACTCAGTCTCTTATTAATAACCTTACTTTTCGTATGATTATTATTTATTGTAATATCATTGATATCTCTGTAGTGCACATGATCAGTAAAATTATAAACCGTTCAAATTTTACAAATACAAACGCCAACACTACTAATATAGGGTCTAGTTTAAATTAAACCTTAATGTAATTTGCATATAGAATACGGTTTGCTGTTTGTGTATGCCTAATGGTATGCCTGTACGAGGTTTATATTCTGTTTGGCTGTGTACAATGTACATCAATTTTGGTAACGCACAAACAACCACAACGCGATACGTCCCAACTTGTAAATAGACTAGTAGATACTTGTAAGAAATTGAAGTACTGTGTCTGCGTATTCGTACGTTCAAATAAAGGCTAGACCCAAATCCTTAGTCATTTAATAATAGCTTATTTCAAAACATGGAGATACCCAGATAGATTGTTTTAGTATATTACTGCTGTGTGAGTGAAAAAATACACCTTGTAACAGATAACCGAAACGCTTTATTTATTTGCCTATTAACTCGATAAAAGAAACATTCCTCTATAAATTGGAACAATTGAATTCGCATTTACTCAATTCCCAATGGAGGTTATACTGAACAATATGTTTCCATTAGATACATCGTAAGTGTTTTAGGTCAATATTTGCGGAGTAGTTGTGGCGCTCGGAATGTCGGCCGGATAAGAAAGGAAATGTTAAAGTTTTTGTTATAGAAATGTGTTACGAAAATAATTACTCGTCTGAAAGAATGTAATACTACCGAGGAATTCGAGTAGTGTAGCACTGCACGGTACTACTCTGCTCCTCACACTGAGGCGTTACGTTACGCTTGTTATTAGTGGAATTTGTAATCATAAGTCAGAACATATTACAATATAATGAACGAGCGAAGTCATTAAACACAGTTAATGTCACTTTATCCGTGAATCAGTAAAATCATACTAATAGAAATCCTTCTAATCACGAACACTGAAAATGATATCGTCGAGGTGTCCGTGCGTGATCCCAGGTTCGGATTCGAGTCACTGGACCATTCGCATTGCAGCCATTGCGCTACGGGATCAACCACTGTAATGAGGAAGGCCCGGCCGTTGTGTTTAACATAACATTAACTCATATCATCTTCGGAGGGGTAGGCAGATATGCAAGTGACCATTCAGGTTTCAC
This sequence comes from Lapara coniferarum, assembly GCA_949316025.1. Taxonomy (NCBI): domain Eukaryota; kingdom Metazoa; phylum Arthropoda; class Insecta; order Lepidoptera; family Sphingidae; genus Lapara; species Lapara coniferarum. The sequence continues at coordinate 17,514,889 of OX438923.1, forward strand.
CTGTGATTTTGAATTAAATACAGTCGGTACATGTAGCTTTCTGAAAACTACTTATTTATGATTTAGTGTTATGAAAGATACTATTTGCGGCGTTTACTAATATGGAGTGAACAACATAGTGCCAGTTTAGACCGGCTTGGCAGGCTGGCTTGCTAAACTTCTTAGAATAAGTAAATTGCCATTCATCAGGTGTGTCATAGAACAGAAATGTCAATAATTAAATAACAAAAAAGACGTGTGGCAATCGGAGACTGCCGCGGTAAAGCTATTGCATAGCATTTATTATCAACTTATGTAATTATATTTTTTTTTTCTATTGTCCAAATTTCACTCGTGCCCTAACGCCGAAACTCTAAGCAGGCAATTCTAATATTTATAAAACCTTTTTGAACAGATATAAAATAAAAACTTGTTAAAAATTCAAACTTAGAATCACATCATCCCACCACGGGGACACTCTCATCAACTGCGCGCGTTTGACATTTCGATACGTTTCACTGACTGGAACAATTTTTAAATACACGATAATTTCGACCTTTTATCGTTTAACATTCAGCTCATGTCCTCTTACATATTGTATTCTTACAAGACTGCGATATTAAATTTACTTATGGAATTTTACACTCTACATGGCTGTGATAGAGTTAAAAATAGTGAGGGGTGGCAGGTTATTTTCGTTACGGAATTTCTGGATTCGGTCTCCACACTCAAGGCCCGCGATAGAAACTATGCAATAGCTTAAAAATGATATTCCCTCATACAGAGTAAGTTTACGTGGTATTGGCGTATTTACTAGTTTCTTCCGTCACAAAATCTACTTTTAGTGTGTTGTGCTTGCTGTGTGAGTACGCTCCGAGAAGCCGAAAAGCAGAGTATGGCCTGTGGTATCGCTCTTCGTGGATACCGCGATTGCAATATTGACGCGGCTCACGTGCATGTGTGGGTGGGTAATTAGGGCGCTTACCGTGTTGATCGTGTACGCGAGCGTTGCGCTTTGTCTGCCCACCTATGAACGAGCACTGTATTGAACTTTGGCTCGATTCAAGTGTAAAAACAATGCACCGTTTGTTAACTGTAAGGGGCAGCGTTTGTCAAATAAATTATTACGCAATATTTTTATTGTGCTGCTCGTGTTAATTATCTGCAATTGGAATCAATACGTCTTGATGTGCCAATAGACTCGCCACCCATGACACGTAGAGACTACGTCATTACGGAGATTTTATGAGACGGAAATAAGTTCGGCCAGAATTGAGTTTTATACTTTCGTTTCTAATAATAATTCTCCTAGCCAGTTTCGGCCATGGCGGCCAATCTCAACGGAGATCAGTCAGGTACGCAGGACATATTATAGTGCACAAGTGTGTGCGCAATACATAGAAAGAAGAAAGAAAGAAAGAAAAAGAGTTTTATTGCACATAGGTGCACTCGCTATTCCTTCACTCTCATAGTCCGGTGAGACGGCAATCCGACATGACCGGGGAGAGATCAGGCGCAGGACCAACGCCTTTACGTGCTTTCCGAGGCACGGGGGTATCACACTGCCAACTTCCTGACTCCGAGCTGCGACTGAGTAAATTTTTAAGACGTTAAAACCCAGTCACAATGTTTTTGGCTCGACCCGGGATTCGAACCCAGGACCTCAACGGGCAAATCGTACTCGTAATGCGTATGCAATACAACTACGCCACCGAGGCAGTCTCTAGTTTTATACTTTCGTTTCTAACCACACCTTAGAGCTTAAAGTGGGGATTTTATAAATAGAAATATCTATGTTTAGTTATGTAATTTCATTGGAATGACATTAAAATACAGAATATAATGCAACTAAAGATGCACTTGACTCGAAGAATTTGTTAGGTATTTGAAAAGGAGTTAGTTAAAGAAATAGTATGTTCAACTGTAACAAGACAATTTCAAAGCGACTTGAAATCATAAAATTAATTAGTAAAACAAGTTTACGGTCAGAAGCAACGTCAATCGTCAAAGTAAAGGGATAAATGGCGATGGTCTGTTAGAACGGTAACCAGGTTTAGGTTACAGATGGATGTAGTGCGGGTTGCTAGAGCGGGTCGCTCTCATGGGAACATCTCCGTCTAGTGGACGTGGCGGGGCTATGGTATTCCCATAGTCCCGCCCTGTATATAGATAGGTATATAGGCTACCTACTTTAATAATAAATCTATAGACGTAGTTTGGTTTCAGAAACAGCCATTGACCATGTTAGAAATATGTGTTATTTACTAATGGTAACATCTAATAAACAAACAATTGTGTTTTATGGTTCCTTCTATGTTTTGTCTCTGGTTTAACTCTATGGATGTAATTTTGAATATTAAAAGTCGTTGTTCGTTGTCAGCTACCACCGTGATTCGTTATTTTATTAGACCAATGCAGTTGTTACCTGCCCATGTGGAACCTCGCGTACAGAAATATGAAATTACAATATTTTTAGTTTACTCAACAGGAGATTGTTCTTTAATCTGAGGGAATCCTAGTTCATTCTGGTGCGTCTGTTACATCGGGGTCGAGCATTCGAGGCGTTCATTTGCCGGAGCCGCGGCGCCGAGAAATCTAATTACCCCAGTCTGACGTTTATGAATAAATTAAACAATTCGCCTTCACCCGCGATGCCTTGATAAATGCTTAACGTTCAATTAACTTGTATGAATTGTGTTTTCGGGGACGAGTTTGGTTCGAATGCGGAGGAAAGTTCTGTGTAAACATGATCATGTGGGATTTGACTCGTAGGACTATGGGGCGGTGTTTTAGAAAACACCAATTTGGTTAATATTACAAATTATTATTGTAGAATAGTCACGGATTAATCAATATTGCAATATGAATTATATTAGTGTAATTTGTAGTAATAATACATACTTGTCATTATTATAAATGGTGACAACGAAAACAAGTCAAACATATATCTTTGACGAATGACGGCCACGCCTTCATCCATGTCTCAGATGATGCCGCTTGGCTACTGCATAACTGATGCTATTTGATTAACTTCTTGAAAACAAAATAAGGCTTATGATGATAAAATCCTGTAGATTATTATAATATACATTTGCAAGCATTATGCCGTGTCATAGGTACCTACTGTTCCATTGGGCGTCGCTGTGTGATGTGTGGACGCGTGCGTGGAGTGCTCTTCCCGCGCGAGATGAGCTCGTCAAGCAGCCGCCGCGCCGTTACGCGCCACACATCAGAACGCTTACACATGACTCTACAACATTAAAGCCGTGGCTACACACCATGTTTAGGTAGTGTCGCTGCCGCACCGTGCTGTCACGACGTCTAGCGGATCGCAGTTGTAGTAAAATGTCAACTAATGCGGGATAATACTCGTTTGCTTTATGACACTTTATTGGAGATAAACGTATGCCTGCAAGTATGCTACAGCTTAATAGATCGGCAAAAGAAAGGTAAAAAGACAACGAACGAAGCTGCAATGACGGCTAGGCACGACTTATGGAAGCACGTATACATTATTATCGTATACTAGCTTTTGCACGCGGCTCCGCCCGCTTGAATAAGTTTTCCCGGGATAAAAAGTAGCCTATGTGTTAATCCAGGACATGATCTACCCGTGCGGCAAATTTCATCGAAATCCGTCCAGTAGTTTTTACATGAAAGAGTAACCAATATTCATACATCCAGACATCCATACATACTTACAAACTTTCGCGTTTATAATATTAGTAGGATTTTTGTTTCTGACAGCATCCGTCCTATGTCCGGTCCCTGTACAGTTGAGTGTGACCACAGCTTTACTCCACTAATAGCCACTACGTGGAACATTTCACCATCTTGTGAACCGCATTCTTAACTATTTACTTATTCATATCTTCGAGCTTTACGGCAGCACGGCGAACCTTTCAGCTGATATGCGGTTGAGGAGATGGAGTCGTAAGTGTGCTAATTTAATGCTCCACTCTGTCAGGCCGCGGCTAATGTATGATGTAAAGTGTGGTTGATATTTCGTGAAATATGTAGAGTATGCCGTCTTATTGGATGATGGATGTGATGGGCGCAGGTGTTATTAAAGGGGTGGAAGTGAGGTGACAGATGGCGTCACATATGTAGCGAAATACCACTTACTGACTAATCACGAAAACTTAATCATAGCTACAAGGTGCTTAGCGTAGGAAAGAATTTTACAGAAATCAATACATACATACATATACACTCACGCCTTTTATCCCCGAAGGGGTAGGCAGAGGTGCAACTAGTGCACCCACTCTTCGCCATTATTCCGTCCCATGATGTGATAGGGGGCGAGCCTATCGCCATGTCGGGCACAAATTCCAGACTCCGAGCTGATACTGAATAGAAAACTCAACATCACTTTGCCCGACCCGGGGATCGAACCCGAGACCTCAGCACTGCAGTCGTATCGTAATACAACCACGCCACCGAGGCAGTCGAAATCAAGTAAATACAGAAATCAAGTAGATTATTTATTATAAGGTTTTTTCTCCCTTTTTTATTAAAGAAACATGTTATAATGTTATTGTTCCAATAATAAATATTTCTTTCTTTCTTAAGAAGAGCGACGGGAACAAGGATTTGCTTTCCGACATGACACGGAATAAACGAAACCCAATACCAACACTGTTGGTTCACGGACAATGGCGGGGAAACCGAGGTGATGCCGAGCCAGTTATAGACACGGAAACATTTACCAGTAAGATAAGCCAACACATTGCCTTGAATTGCTCATCTAACGTTAATATGTAATTCTCTGAGCCTGATACTTCGATCGCAGCAAACAAGTAGGTGGCACAGACAAACGGACACTGTTTGTACACGCATTTAATCTCATTGAGGCAGTGAGTGTAATTAGCTTAGGTATTCAATGTAGGGCACGGCCGCGTCCCAGATCGCAGCTAGCAGATCTAGTGATTAGGTTTAGGGCTTGAGGTATTTGTATCGATACCACGTTATTTTACTATTAAAGGAGTAAATATTACGGACCAAATTATATTAAGGAAGGTAGATTATATAAGGAAAGAAGATTTATTAGTTACTGGACCTTTTCTCCCAAAAATTCTTGGCAATAAGTTATTATATTCGTATCGATTGGCCACGTAGCGTCAGATGTTTAAGGAAGGGATCATTTCAGTTGCGAGTAACCATAGAAGCTAAGTTAGCTTAGCAAATGTTTTAAAAACGTTAAGAGCTCATTTAAGCGACGCTGTTTTAAGGCGGCTTTACAGCTTGTTATTACAGACACAATAGCGTATATATTAAACTAGCTTTTGCCCACGGCTTCGCCCGCGTTAATAAGTTTTTCCGGGCTAAAAGTACATACATAAAAACCTTCCCGTTGAATCACTCTATCCAACACATTTATTTGTATAAAGATTAATATTATGACGTTGATACAACTCTTAACAAATAATGCATTAATTTCGACCAAATTTGATTACCATAAAAACGGTTCTAGAGAGTTAATTTTAAAAGATAGACACATACTGTCGCGGACTTTTTTTTAGATCATTTCCAGAGGAATAATTCTTTCATACATATATTTTTGGTATCTTGAACGGTTTTCGCAGCGCACGCAATGGAAGCCCTCAAGGATGAATAATTTTCCCCGCATTTTTCACATTTTCCACTATTTCTTCGCTCCTAATAGTTGCATCGTGATGTTATATAGCCTATAGCCTTCCTCGATAAATGGTCTATTCAACACAAAAAGAATTTTTCAATTCGCACCAGTAGTTCCTGAGATTAGCGCGTTCAAACAAACAAACAAACAAACAAACAAACAAACAAACAAACAAACTCTTCAGCTTTATAATATTAGTATAGATAACAAGCATGTTATTTGGTTAACCATACATAACATACAGAAATGCTTTCTTTAAAATAACTCAGTCTAAACGAGTTCTTAGTGCATAACTAATGTATTTTGAATCCGTTTTGTCAAGCATCAAGTACTCACAGTTGAGTTGACGCTCATAACATCGACCCCATGGTATCGATGTTATTAGTATTAAGGCGAAGAGAGCCTGAGCAGGCGATGGTCGGTCAATGCACCCTCTGTACTTGCTGCGCGGGCGCTCTGCATTACTGACGACAGACGAGCGACTTCATAAGCGTCTGCTCTACAACACATTTACAATAGGTTTTGTATATTACCAACGTTGTTTGTTTTACGTATGAAATGATTGACTATATTTCGTATTGTTTTTATTGTCAGTAATATTGGCTATCTATATCTTTTGCGGAGGCCTAGGTTCAGCAGTGGACATCATCTGGCTTATGATGATAAATATTCACTAATTTTGTTGATTCCATTACAATATTTTTTACTTTTAAACACTATTATACCTTTTATCAGAAGAACAGTATTCGAGTACAAAATATTTTATTTGTAAACTTCCCTGTTATGTTGTTTACTTTTCGTATGTTCTTAAGTGGACGATAGCCTAGTTGCGAATGGAACGGTCTGCCGAGACAATGTCCGGAGGTTCAAAACCCAAGGCACACACCTCTGGCTTTGCGAAGTTACGTGTATATTGTTTATCAATTATCGTTCACTTTAACGGTGAAGGAAAACATCATGAAGAAACCCACATACATGAGAATTCTCCATAAGAGTTTCGAGGATGTATGAAGTCGGCCAACCCCCACTAGGCCAGCGTGGTGGACTAAGACCTAACCCCTCTCAGTAAGTAGAGGAGGCCCGTGCTCGGCAGTGGGCAGTATACAACAAGGAAAACATAAAATGCAATGCAATCCGCATTGTATTTTATGTTTTACTTCAATTGCATTGGTTTGCTTTCATTAAGCTTGGTTTACATGTGAGTGTTTACATAATATGCCTGTGTGCCCGGCGCGGGTGATGGCGGGTGCTCGCGCGATTGCCGGCTCTCGTAACAAATAACTTTTTGCTCACAACACCGCACGCAAACTGGGTTTGGAAGGAATTTGTCAATTAACTCTATGAAAATACTTTTAACTTGAATTTCATACTAAGTTGCTATTTTCTGCGTCAAATAGCTCCAACGTTAAATATTGGCCACAGCTGGTGGTTTGCGACGATCTGGGAGTATTGCTTAGGTAGCTTTTTTGTTACAGGTAGTAGTAATTCTTTTATAGATGAAAGGCAGCAATGAGCAAATTGTAAACTATTGGTAAGATGTTACCAGCGCACATGAACACGCAGATAGAGGGATATTTGTTAGCTGACCTTTAACAAGGAGCAATGTGAGTCGGCTAACAGATATTGTATTGGGTCCCGGAGAATGCTAGCGGCAGTACAAAACGCAAAGGCAAAGCTGTCACTCAGTTCTCTGTGATAAGGGACCGATCCTATCGAAGCGGCTCACTCGTATTAATTTGGAACAAAATCCAATACTAAAGATGGTGTGTTATGCAAATTCTATTTTCCGTATTTCGGTCTCGGTGACATTAATGTATTGCGATTTGAGATGCGAGAGTCTCGAATTCGATTCTTGGTCGAATAAAGTAATTATTCAGTCACGTGATGTCTATTCTGTGGTGGCAAAATATTAGGCCGATGTTAAATCATGGCCGAGATTATTTGGTAAAATTAAAATTACGCAAGCTCTGTTTAAATTATAAGGAAACAAAGAAAATCTTCCCATACATAGTGGGATGATTAATAAATTCGCAGAGTTGTATGGATTTTAAATAGCAGCTCAGTAAGATCGTATATAATTCATTTATCATCAGTCGATATCGTAGAAGAATTAAGGCAACGTAATAAACCCTTGAGAGTAGGCTATTCTGTGATTTTTTTGTCATTCCATAATATGACTTCTTATCCGTGATGAAGTATTACTCACGATGTTATAAGGATTCGTGAAGCGGCGCCGCGTCGCGTCGGAACGGTCGCGTCGGCGCGGGATTAACGCGTTTCCATTTAGCGGGCACTAGAGCCGCGGCGAACTGTACCGACCCCTCTCAACAGGTCCTACTTACTACTGTTTTATTACACCGCATGCACAGTTACACTAAGTTCTGTTATGCAGATTAAAAACATTACACTTACATGTGTACACTTCTTGTGTACCGATAGGATCAAATTTATTTGTAATGTGATTGAGTTGGCTTTACAAATAAACTGAGTCATGGATCCACTTGTTATACGTAATGTATGCTTATCTTTTAAAAAATGTAGTCATGCTTATGCTATGATTATTGTAGTTGAAATTTTGTTTAGGTAATAGGTAGGTATAAACGCTTTGTCTACATGTTTCACCAAGTAATTATGCGTAAATTTTTAATTAAAAAGTTAATTTTCAATTTGAAGAAAATTGACTTTTGAAAAGCCTAGTCCTGCGGAGGTCTGTATTCCAAAGTCCTGGGTTGTCCGATTGTTGCTTATACTTTACAGTTACTCTCATCAGGCGGCCAGCTGGTCGTCTCGTCATTCTATGAAATCAGCGCGCCTAGCACCGGCGGATGATGGATGATGCTTACTGTTAACGCTCATTGTGTTGTATTACGGCGTATAAGTCCTGCATTGTGAACTTAAATTCTCGTCGGCCTGAGTTCCGCATGTCAAAATACACATGCAAATGAAATCCTAATGAGGATGCACCCCTCCGTCCCACCCTCGCCCTTTGATCCCGTAATATCACTTTCTTAACACAGTTCGGCGTGTTCATACATTATCAAGCGGCACGTGCGATACAGACCGCGGTGCGGCGTCGCGGCGCTTTGACATGGAAATGTGACCGCGTGACTGACGAGCCGGGCCCGAGGCCTAGTCTCGCCTCGTGTGCAGACCATGCGGCTAGGGCTGCCAGCGGCGATGGTTTGCTAATACCTCATGGTTACGCTCTTTGAACGCTTATATCGCTAAATCAAACGGTAAAGCAGGCTCTTTATATTGACTACGATGGCTGATCTTGTATGCGAATTATTTTACTGGAAACCCGGAGTTTGATTTAAGAACTTGCAACCCCATACAACTGACTCCCCTATGAAAAGTGCAGAATGTACGGTATGCTTTCTGTAGCGAGCAAACACTATAATATGTAGAATATAGACTATAAGAAGGTTGATACGCAGACTTTGTGCGTAGGTACTAGAAACAGACCGCAGGGCAGGTCGGCTGCGCGACGCGCGGTAATAGACACATTATTACATCATGTATTCCGCACGCATGACCTCACCGCCGCGCCGCAGTTGCCCTCTATTCAGTATTAAAATAAAGCCGAGAGAGATGTAACCAGGACGTTAAATGATTATGTGAAGCATATATTATTATTGTGTATTCAATATAAGTTTATTCTGTTAAATCGAAAAAACGATAATGGCAGGAAGAAGTCCTCCAATAAGTATAAATAAGACCAGTGACTGGAGAATTGACCTGGACATACTCATAGATTAATGTTCTAAAAGATTTTAGTATAATAAAAAAAGTTTCAGTTTAATAAAAAAAATCGGAAATAAGGAATGGAGGAATCGAAGATGTCAACCGAATGAGTTGTTAAATAGAATTATCTCTCGAATTCAATCATTCGAGATGAAAACTATTAGTTGTATCGCCGCATAAGTATACCTACACTGCGCAGTGGTGTGCTTTATGGTTTGGTGAATAATGAAACAGTTCGCAAATTGGGTAAGATTGTACGGTCATAAGCGAGAATCGAAACATGCCGCGCCGCGGCCGCGACGGAGTTACTCGCGACACTCGCTGCGTCGCAACTCGCACGCAATCCTTTGCTTGATGTTTTTAGCCAATAAACCGCTCGTTGGTGCTCAGCTCCCAGGCGAAGCGACAGTGAAACAAGGGTCTGTGGGCCGGATCCACGGTCCATACTGACACTTATAAGATCGCAAATGTTTCGATTGTAAGAGTTGTGGAACTTTTACTTATAACACAAGCGTTGAATTTTAGTATGGTTTAACTACTGTTGCACCGAGAATACAAGGAGAATTTGTACTAATTTAAAATTTTAATAAAACGTTTACCTTTAAAATAACGTGTAAAAGTTGTACGCCATAAATCAAAATTGGGATTCGATTATTGATAACACGAGGCTTTCAAAAAATTATACATTGTTATTTTATTTTTAACTCTCAACTGAGTTTTATACAGCTTAACTAGGTTTTATACGAGTAAACATGTGTGTTAGTTTGACAAGTTGATTGAATATTGTCGTATGGAGCGCGGTGAATAGTTGAAAGGTTCACAGTAAAGGTCGGGCCCCGCGCAAGGATTGCGCCGGTGCCTGAAGTATCGGCCTCCATTAATCTCCCGCCGTCCGTACAGCAGACAAGAGGGGCTACTGCGAAAAACGAAATCCGAAACGTCGGTCCGAAACGAAGAAACGACGAACTTCGGATTTAACCTTACTACCAAATTACTTCGGATCCGTCACCGTTGAACGAAGGTTTCACGCAGTTTGCGACGCTTCCGACTTCGCTCAACACTTTCGTCACGCAACAACTCTTCATAAAGAAGGATCCGTAACACTTCGTAGTAAGAAAACGTGCGATCCGTCACCCGAAACTACGGATTTCGTTTTTCGCAGTAGCCCCTTAGGTCTCGCGTGCCCTCTTTACATTACCGATCACGATATTCCAGTTTGTTATACATTTTCGCGAAAGTCGGACCCACGTCACATGTCGATTGTAGTAAAGATCGTCTGAAACCTTTAAAACATCTAGATTATATACCCTCGCTCCGATTGAAATCTCCCATTGAAAAAGCTAATGGCTTCCTTCAAAGTTCATATTGTTCCCCGATTTTTTTATGTTATCAGAGTCAATTAAACCGGAAGGAAATAAAGCGAAATGCTTAGTTCAAATAATGCGTACCGCAGTAATGCAGTGATCCAGCTCGGAACACGTGTGCAATGCTGTTCAATCTGATTAAATTCAACCTTGCATGGATTGTATTAAAGGTGGATGCAGGTGCAGGTAACTGTGGTATTCTAGGATTCAATCGGTAGAAGGTGGATGGCTGAAATTAGAGGCGGCTCGTAAACAAGTCGAGTTAATCTGTGTGGAGGGAGATTTGTTGGTCCGCCATCAAACGTAATTCCCGAATTTTCGGCCGATATTCCGTACTTTTGAATAAAACATATTCAATGCGTAATCAACCCTGAAAATGGCACGTGACGTTTCCTTCGTCCAAAACTACAATTTATTCATCCTGTAGTAAACAGAGAACGTGACCTTCAAGTTAACTTAAGTGGTACTGTAAAACGTAAAACCGTAGTGAGAATGTCTATTCCTGCTGCCCAACAACAGTGTGTATGCACTGTTGTGTTCCGGTTTAAAGGACATTGTAGCCAGCGTAATTACCGGGCTAATACCCAGTAATCTCATAATTGAGACTTAACAACTTATATCTCTGGGTGCCGAGTGCAGTGGAATCCCTCGCAGTAATTTAGAGTTTTGGTTTTAATTTTGATATTAAAAGAACATAAATATTTACATAGCTCAGCAAGAGAACATTAATTGTGCTGTGAAGTGATCCGAACGAACGCCACATCGACAACACTTTCAAAATGTTTAGATGACTTCATTGATGGGCTTAATGGCGGTGTGTTATCGCCGAGTATTTCTGCTCTGGTGTTATCAACATGATTGTTAATAACACCAGAGCAAAAATACTCGCACACGCTGATGCGTGGAGCAGTTGGACCGACCGATCAGTGTCAACATGTTTTTGGGTGTTGCCTCCTCTGATTCGTCCCTTGCTTTCAAATCCCTTGAGATTTTCATTAGCGTAAGACAGGCTTTGGGACAATTTTATTTGTGGTTAGGTACTTCGAAGGATTCTAATCTTGTTGATATGGTCAATAAATATAATATAATACTATGATACCAATATTATCTGTAGGCAGGTGTTGCTCGCGGCTTCGCCCGCGTGTAATTCCTTTCCCGCTACATAAGTCGATGTCAGCGCCATCTACTTAAAGAGTCAGATTAAATATATCCATTATTTCCCATGGGTAAAAATTACCCCACGTGTTAATCCAGGACATAACCTACCGGTGTGCCGAATTTCATCCAAATCCGTTTACTTACTTGTTTCTTCGTTTACTTCTAACAAACATCCAAACATAAAAGATTTTCACAATCTTTTGCATTTATAATATTAGTAAGATAAGGTATTAAGAAATAACTTGTATCAAGGTGGACTTAATTGGCGGTGTGCATTAACCAGAATGAATCTCGCATAAATGAGAAACTTATGAAAACGACCGCTCAATAATGGCCGCTCACTGCACAGATGAGTGGTGTGTGATGCAGCACAGACGTGGTACGTATCCATCTCGGTTCCGCTTTGTAACACGTTGTCTATTTTTGTTCCTCTTTGATGAGGAGTTTCATCGTTTACGACCATTCTTTGTACTCCCTGCATTGCAACACAACATTATACCCTGTGTATTAAAACTGTATAATTTAAGATATAATTAGTGAACATCATCACCCATAACACAAATTACTCGCAAACACAAATATGTGTGTTGAAACGTTTTACCTTTATCAAGAATGCTCGGTACTGGTTGTGTAACTCGATTTGCGTTTAACGTATTGGTTTCTGGTTGTAGTTGCAGTGGGCTTTGATTACACGTCAGGGGGTGTCGGAGCTTGTGGGGTGGGGGTAGGCTCGCATTCGCGAAAGCCCCGAGTGCTCGCGTGCGCCTCAATCAGCCGTCAATGTGCTGCGCTTATACACGACGTATCGGCGCACTAGGGCGGGCAGTAATGCACCCCGGGCCAGAGAAATGGCGAACTCTTATAGCTAGATGTATAGCAACTTGTACCTTGCATGAGATCAGGACAGTTCAAATAATTACGATCAATGGGGAAATTGTATATTTTGAGCTGACTATATGGCACCAGGATCATGCCGCTCCGATTTATAGGATGACACTTGAAGTGACTCAATAGAACGAAACTATGGTGTGATTTTATTAATGGCGGCTCATTACCTTCAGGCGTTAAACCGAGCCGACCATTCAGGAGATCTCAGCTCCAACTAGAGAACCTCACGCTGTGATATTACATGTAGTACATAGGTACTACATACAGGTGCAGACATAGGTCTGCATGTACTCCTTAAATCGTATTTTATTTTAAGGTGATTCTTCAGAAATGGTGTTCAAGTGGTGTAGTTTCATGGGTGACTCTCGTGCGGTGCAAATCGCTTTATGGCCGCTGCCTTCGTGGCGCGTCGATTTAGCGATCTAGATAAGGACTGTTATTACACCAACAATAAATTGAATCCAAAGTGCTTTGTATATTAATTACTGGTGTGTAGTGAACGTTAAAGCGAACCAGCTCCCCTCCCCCTTTCTCCTCCTCTCCCCCGGCCCGCAGTAAACCGCTCGCGTGCCGAGTATTCAATTAATACGAAATATGAAGTGAAAAGTATAGAGGTATGGAGATGCGTGGCGATGAGAGATTTACTGCTGCGTTTAAATATACATATTTATATTAGAGTTAACATTTTAATCCGATCTATGTTTTGCTACTTCGTCTTATTAAAAATCTTAACTAAGTTGGAATTAGCTTTTGCTGATTTATTACAAAATTAAAATTATTGTACTATTAAAATATCTACAGTAGGCCTCGTATGCAACAGTTCATCTAGACAGATGCCTGCTATTTTTTATCTATTTCCGTTACCAAACAGCTGTTAGCTGGCATGAAAACCAGCGTAATTTTTGGGCAAATTGAGACTTACTATGGTCTCTAGCGAAAACAAATTTGAACACATTGTGATAGACAAACTCATACCGTGTTGTTCAAGCTGGTATGTGGTACCTAAATGGTAGAGCCATGCGCAGCTTTGTCTTGGCCCATATAACGGTGTGTTCGTGTTGCCACGGTGGTGCCGGCCGCAGTTGTTAATTGCGATGGAATTAGCGGCGGCCCCGATACCGGCCCGTGCCGGCGCTCGCCCACACGCCGCTCTCGTGCTGCGGCGCCTGATGGCAGCGAGAGGTTAAACATGGAAACATGGCACCGGTAATCACCTCCACACCGTTTATCCAATACACTCGTCATTTTCGAATTGCCGAAGTGTTGTCAAGCGGAGCGAAATTGGCTTTGCATTTATTTGGTCCATCATCTGAGTTTACCTACTAATATTAACGACTTGGCTGTTGAACGACTTGCCGTGGTTTCGTTTCCTGCACCGAATAACTTTTGAAAATATTGTGTTTATTGTAAAAATAATGGCTCATAAATAGTGAATGTCGAATAGATATTGGAAACATTGCAACAAGATACTCCAACCGTGGACGATAGCCTAATTGGGAATAGAATGGTCTGCCGAGACAATGTCCGGAGGTTCAAAACCCAACGCACACGCCTCTGATTTTTCGAAGTTATGTGTGTATTGTTTATAAATTGTAACCTATATACCTGACAATTCTCCATAGGAATTTCGAGGGTATGTAAAGTCTGTCAATCCGCACTAGGCCAGCGTGGTAGACTAAGGCCTAAACTCCTTCTGTGTAGAGGAGGCCCGTGCTCAGCAGTGGGCAGTATATAATACGGGGCTGGTATTATTATAATTATTTTTTACTCTAACCGTTGCTAAAATTCAAACTGCCATGTTCTACCGTTCTCTTTTCTTTTGTTATTCAAATATTTAAATGTTTCCGTTGGTACGATGTGAATTGTGAACTGCTTGCTATTGGATTATCTATGACATATTAACAGCAGTTAGTAGTACCAAAACTGCACGTGGAGAGCATACAGCCCATGCTCGGGGTCGGTGTGGTAAAGTTGAGGCAATATCGTGTGAGTCACGAACATAAGCCGTGCCTCACGTCCTCGGCCGGCCGGATACACAAACTGCGGACGTAATTATTGTACCATCCACACCGAAAAGTCAGAACTTTCGTCGTTTCAAAGTGCATCCACAAATCCGGTTACGAATCCGATGATTTTGAAACAGGGGTTTTGTCGAAAGTTTAAAGAGCGCTGCACAGCGCTCATCCGGGAATCCAAATATACAGTTACAAACTTTCAAACATTTTGTCCGTCGCTCGCTGCAAGTGGACTAGAATACCGGTTTGTAAATTTTAATTTATATTCTCAATATTATACTTGACAGACTTACTGGTGGTAGGTCTCTCATATGTAAGAGTCCTTCTGGGTACCACCGCATTGTCTATTTCTACCGCCATGCAGCAGTGTACATGCACTGTTGTGTTTCGGTTTGAAGGACATTGTAGCCAGTGTAACTACTGGACATATTATTATGTCTCAGGATGACGAGCGCAGTGGAATGCCACATAGTACTTTGTAACTCAAGGTGCTGGATGGTGTTGTTACTGTTTATGGGTAGTCGTATCGCTTACCATCAGGCGAACGGCATGCCCGTCTCGTCGTTCAATGCAATACGAGTAAGACGGTACAAGAGATTTTTGTATAACAAAATGTTGCGAGTAGTAGGTATATTATATGTAATTTACCTACGGAAAGGCGCAGGCTTTGAAAGTGTTTCGTTGCACTGCATTTGTCGCCCTAGACAACACATGCAAAGTCCATAATATCAATTAATTGCACTGGGCTTTCCTTCAAACTGGCACACAATAGTGATTGCATTCCGTTGCTTAGCGACAGAAGCAGAAAAAGCTATTGTAACCTACCTGACGAATCTCCATACGAGAGAGATCTACCACAAGCAAATAAGATGAGCACTAAAGTCTAATTAGATCTATACAGCATGTTTGATAAGATCACCGTATGTCTGAGAAAAATATTGGAAGACAAACACGTTGCACATGTGGTGGGGAGCGGCGGCGGCGGGTGCAGTCGATTGCCGGTATCTCACCAAGTTATATTTAACCCACCAATAATGTTTACACTGACGCTCTAATGTATTTATTTCTGAGACACGAGACGCTAAGCTCACACATATCGGCGCGACCGCGACAACCGCACTATTTACGATTATGGAGATAGAATTAAAGCTGAAGACCGGGGAATTCCATACAAACTATTAAACACATATTTTATATCATTTCGGTTATTGACGACTATCGAGCAACAGCCACTGAAAGTAAAATTATTGTGAACGTTGAGCGTTAATTTAAGTTTATAGTTTTCGGATAAACATCGTTTATTTTGGCTCATTTTTTAATGAACCGCGCCACGTTTCTAGACGTCGTAAACTCGAAGACTGACAGTTGTTTCCTAAAACGAAACGGTTCGTATGCATTTTGATATAAAGTTACAGAATCCACACGGCATGAAGCGAAACTAACAAACTTGGTTCTAAATATGTCTGGGAGCACCAAATGCTTTGGATCACGAGACGTGACGTGAGGAGACGTTGCTACGTGATATCACGTCTCGTGTGAAGTATTCATTAACAAGTCAGTCGGTGTGACAAGTAATGTGATTAACTGCTTAGAATACACGTTAAACGAATGAGTAGACACTCTGACGGGAGACGAGCTCTAATAAAATATAGATACCAGTTAAAAAACGAATTAGTTTATTAATTATAACCGTCGTGTATGAGCTTGGGGTTTAAAGATGCTCCTACACAAGAGACCCGTTGTTTTTATGCAAGTGAATGACAAGATGATATTGCTGAATGCTGATAAGCAATTGCAACACCAGCCAGAAATATGAATTACAATTCGCCGCTCGGTACAGCACCAGTCACCCTGAGCGGTTAATGTTCGTAAAGCTGAGTTATATTATGCGAGTGTAACGACTTCCACAATGTCTTAACACCTGTTACAGTTGGTTTTGGTTCGTGAGATGTTATACTTGCGCATACAGCACACACTTTGCTACACGTACAATTTTTTTTTTTTTTTTTTTTTTTGTTGACGCGGAGAAAGTGACTTATTACTACCGCCCAGAGTTCAAGGGGAACGACTGAGCGGTTATGTTGGGTTCACCGTGCCTTACGACCCGACGTTGAGCCGCCCGGAAAGATGGAAAACGTCGGGCGACCGCCGGGCCGAGTCCCTAACCTATGTACACCGCACGGCATACCAACTAAAACTCCGCGGTGGCCATCTTCGGCGCATTAGGGACGGCTGCGGGCTTCCTCCGACTCACGTCTAAGTTGTCGTCCGCAACCGCCCCTGCGCGTACCGCTGTTGCGGTCCTTCTCCTGTTGTTGCGGGGGCTCAGAAGCCCCCGTACACCGAAGGACGCCCTTGGCGTCCGAGGCAGCGTGAGACACGCTGCCGTCCATCACGGGGGTCACAGAAGTTGGCTAGACTAATAGGTGGACGGCCCCTCCCGCCCACCCGTGACCCCCGGAGGCCCCTTTTAGTCGCCTTTTACGACAGGCAGGGGATACCGTGGTGGAATTCTCCAAACGCCCCCAATCCACAGGGCGGGCTACACGTACAATGAGTTACAACTTGTAACTTTTAAGAGTTTGGGTTACACTTACAAGGAGTGATATACATTTGCAAATGAAATGGTAGAAGTGTTGCTCATGGAATTATATGATATTTACAGTGCACTTGTCCATTTCTTTATATGGATCATCATTATTCATTATTATTCATCAATACCTACTATTTGCAAACTCGTATGCGATCATCTTTATTATAACACTAGTAAGCGATCACCTTTATTCTAATATCGCAAATCACGCTATACGCGAAGACCATACGAATATTGTACACAAATTTTAATATTCCAGCTATCACTTACAAATTACAAACAAAGAAAAAGCTAGACAAAAGAGCAAACAGTTGAAGCTTTTACAGGTTGTATTGTGTTGCTGTCAGCGACAGTGGCGGCGGCTGGCTCACTACACCCGCGTCGCTGTCGTGGCAATTAAAACACGAATGACGAAGCTGTTCATACTTCATTAAAATCAACAGAATGAATGAAAATGGACGTGTTTTGATTAGATGCAAAATTAATTTTGGATAGCAAAACAAGAACAGTGTGAAAACGTAGGCTGTGGATACGCAACGCGGAAACAGGACGATAAATAAGCAACAGGATTTGTACATGTTCGTTGTTCGTACTCCTAATATTGGCAAAGGGCAGAGAAGTGGAGACGGCGATTGTTATGTTATTAAATGGCAATACGACGCGACGTGTCTCTCCAGGTATTTGACGCCGTGCTTGCTCAAAGATATATTACACTAAATATAAAGACTTCTTACATTTACACGAATGTTAGACATTGAAATAAAACTATTTAGGCTATTTTGGCGGACCAGTCAGTCCATCCCGTGACCACTAAGTGCTGAAAATGCGCAAAATAGTGTTATTTTAATGACTAAATATAAATTTAAATTGCATAGACGTTCGTTTCATAACGTTATTAATTTGGATACAATGTCTTTTTAACGATAGCAAACTACTAATTCTAACTACTAATTGTACATACATAGGTAACGACAGAAACAGAAACTGTTGTACCGACAAATCTTTTTGTTCTGGAAGTATTATAGTAGAATTTGTTAGTTTCATTTTAGACTAGCTTTTGCCTGCGGTTCCGCCCGCGTTAACAAGATTTTCCAAGACAAAAGTGCCATCTTATATTTTCCAAGGACAAAAAGTAACCTATGTGTTAATCAAGATCATGATCTACATGTGTGCTAAATTTCATCAAAATCCGTTCAGTAGTTTTTGCGTGAAAGAGTAACAAATATTATACATTCTTACAAACTTTTGAGTTTATAATATTAGTAGGATATACTCAGCTTTAAT
The DNA here is from genome assembly GCA_949316025.1 of Lapara coniferarum. Classification (NCBI taxonomy): domain Eukaryota; kingdom Metazoa; phylum Arthropoda; class Insecta; order Lepidoptera; family Sphingidae; genus Lapara; species Lapara coniferarum. The sequence continues at coordinate 17,533,552 of OX438923.1, forward strand.
GTAAATGCACCACTATTCCTTACTGTTTTATGAGATTTTGATTGCATTTTTCTCGTTTGAAATACTTTTATTTAAACCTTATTTCCTGTGGTGCGATTCAAATGTTTGGAACATTATCGCCAGTGTAATTTCTTGATATTATTATAGGTAAGTAAATATTATTAAATATAACATGGAACTATTATTATAAAGGACTTTAATATCTGATATCTCTGAATGGCTAGGGTAGTACATCCTAGATCAAAGGGTTGGATGGTGTTGCTACTCCTTGTGAGCAGTTGAGATGCTAAATGCAGCCAAACGGCTTGCTCGTCACATAATTCAGTGGAATAAAAGGACTAGTGAATTATATCACTCACATGTTCTCATTTCGCTGGTATTTATGGAAGCCGAAATGTTTATAATATCAGTTCGTACTAGTATTGTGTAAACGCGACCATGGCGCTACTTGCTTTGGTTATATATGTCTAGATGGACTGTAGCGGGCGAGCGGAGTAAACTATAGCCACTAAGTAAAATATAATAACAGCAATGCGGTCACAATTTAACTAGTATTACGATACCCATACATGCACTCCAGGACTCGACTCTGTCACGTACAGAATCACGGCGGTTGGCGTTGACTGCCACTTCTCACGGCATCTAGACGTGTAATCACAGTTGTTGATCGCTAGTGCAGTGTTTATATTGCTCGTGGCTGGTTGTGGGCAATGTCGTCGACCCTGCACTATTTCCGTGCCGCGGCTCGGCTCGCCGTGAATGGGCTGCTGGTTCGCTAATGGAGGTATGCGCCGCGTTCCCGCATCACGGGTTTTATGGGCTTCGCTTTGACAGGCGCATATTAGGCGGCTCTCGGATACAGCGGAGTCGTGCATTTCCGCCATGCTCTCGTGAACTATTTGGTTCGACGTGTGTGTGGATGTTTTGTAGCGGCGTAATATGTTCTTGTTTAAAGGGGTCTCATTGCAGGAATCATTTACTCGATGCCTATAACAACACCAAAAATATTTGAAGTCCTTAAAACTATAAGATCTTCGGAACGTGTTGTCCGTGTATAGAATAGGCGAAATAAACTAGCGCTTTAAATAGTATTAATGGATATCGTTGGGGGCAATTCATCGAAAAGCAAAATCTAATAATCGCCTTCGTTCTTAAACAAGTTGGCGTTTGATAGAAAGCATTAAATTTTTAATAATCGTATAGGTATCCCACAGTAATGGCATCAACATGTTGTTGACTTGTAAATGTGAGTCCATTTTTTAACTTGTCAGATGTTTACATTTTGAATTCCTTGGCGTCACATTACATGGTAGCACATGTGCCGGCTGGGCCCAGTCGGCGTGTCTGTCTGTCTGCACGTGCTCACAATCAGCGCCGCGCCCGTGGTCCTCACCCTGCACGAGTAACAAGAATCGCAGCGGGACATGTGTTTGGTGCATCTGCGAATGTTTCGTCATCGTAGCATTCATGACTTTTGGATATGAATTATGGAACCCTGATATACCTGACAAAGACTTCCATATGGTATATCTCATTAAACATGAAACCATGATACACTTGACAAAGACTATGTGTACATGGGATATCTTAAATACGTATTACTTAATATTTTTTTTATAAATACCGTTTTATTAAATAAGTACTCTTTTGCCCACGGCTCCGCCCCCGTGAATGAGTTTTTCCGGAATAAATGTACCGCTTTATATTTCTTCGGGACTAAAGTACCCTATGTTACTCGCAGATAATGTACCTTTATATTGGTGATAGAATTTTTCGAATCGGTCCTATAGTTTCGGAGCCTACTCAATGCAAACAAACAATAAAATGTTTCCTCTTTATATGTACATATATACACTCACGCCTTTTATCCGGGGTAGGCAGAGGCGCAACTAGTGCACCCACTTTTCGCCGTTATTCCGTCCCATGATGTGATAGGGGGCGAGTCTATCGCCATATCGGGCACAAATTCCAGATTCCGAGCTGATACTGAATAGAAAAATTCAATATCACTTTGCCCGACCCGGGAATCGAACCCGAGACCTCAGCATTGCAGTCGTACCATAATATAACTACGCCACCGAGGCAGTCGTTCAGTTCAGTTCAGGCAGTTCCTCTTTATAATATTAATATAGATAAAATCTACATAGTAATAATAATGATAACTTCTCACTGTATCTCGGCAATAAAACTACATCTGCGGCGGCAAGTAAAGGCGACCGAGACACAGTTGCTGCAAGCGACGAGTGAACTGCGAACACAATCATTTGCACCTCTCGCCAGAACTCTTCTCCAGCCAGATCATAACGTTTTGCGAGTAGCCGGGGGCCGTGCGACTCCAGTTCCTATAAATTAACAACTAGTTACACAGTTCGAGCTGTGTATTATCCTGGCAAAGTGAATGCGTTTCATGGTGTGCAGCTGAAATGTAATGCAAAGTAACGAGAGACGTAGCGCACCTCAATGATTGTCAAAAGTATGCCAGGCGTGGGCCTGTGGTACTTACTTGCAGTGCATAGGCTGACCGCTTCAATAAGATACTATGTCGAGATTTCCCCAGAATTATGTTCTTTACAGTCGCTAATCTCCATTCGACCGCGCCAAATGGAGACGGCCGCGTTCCGTATTAACCGATCCAGAGGACGAAATCACTCTGGCCATCCGCCGTAAGAACGAGTTCTTGAAACTCCAACACTCCACAAGACCGCAGTTCCGTCCTCGCCGTCGAGGACCTCGCCGCGTTCCCCGTCACCCCCCGACCCGTTCCGGCCCGCGTGCCGATGACAACACAATCTAATAGGATTAGGCCTAAAAACCAATCTTTCCCTAACCGTTGATGTCTCATCCTCTTTCAGTGGCCGTCCTGAGTCGAGGTTCGTAACCCGTTAGTGGGTTGCCCTCAGCATGGTCACTTAATTCAAAGGGTTGCGAGCGCCTTCTGCGTTCACCCTAAAGACCGGTGTGGCCAGAAAAGCCAACTCGTGTCAGGCTACTGGCAGTAGGGCCATTAACAAAAAAAATAATAAAAACAGTCGCTAACAATTGGCCACAACAGGCATCGTAAGTGCGTGTTGTGTGTCAGATAAAACCAGTGGCAATTGAAAACATAGGTAGTACCCTATACGTCATACAAGCCCGCACACGATAGTCATTGTAGTAAAGTGTTCAATGGTCATACATTAGATGTAGTCCCATTGTAATAACTGAGCAAACTAACCCGCAGTTAGCTCGCTGTTTAAACAAGCCATTACACATTAAAACGATATTAGGTCCGTGCGGGGAGGGATGTTATGCGGTGGGCGTGTGCGTCAAGGGGGGGGGAGCTCGAGCCGCACCAACTTTATTAATATCACCTGAACATGCCGCAATAACCGCTGCTTACCCACATCAAATATCCGCGCCGTAATCCATCTCTAACATTAGACGGACCAACACAATTTTATGAAAAAATATTTCTTGCCTAAGTAATTGTGCCAGTGATATTGTGTTCCAGTTTCAACAACATTGCAGGTTGCGGAATTACTGGAAAAATACATAATCTCTGGACGATGGGCGCAGTGGAATACTATGTTACGTTGTGTTAGTGAAAGTTGTAGTATTGCTGAATATGTACAAGTGTGGTACACTCTAGCGAGAAAGCTCTTTTTTTTAATTCAGCATTCTAATACCTTCCCTTATATTGTGACTTTTCCATTCGACATATTTTTGTGGTAAATATTTATTACGAATTAGTGGCTCTTTATAATAAGTGATCATTACCACCATGAGCACCCTGCCTGAGGTATAGTGTGAGCGTTGGCGAAAACAAATGAATGGAGACCTGAGAACTGGGACGAGCATCCAATCACGTTGATTATATGAAACATCTCACAAGGCAAGGCGCTATATGGCCTGTGACAGCGTTACTACGTCGAGCTATTTATTCCGTAGACAGTCCTCCGACTCTACCATGTCAAGATGAGATAGAGATAGCCTTTTACAGGCATTAGGTGAACTAGTTTCCTTTATAACCTTTTTTTAGCTTGTTATGATGTTTAACAATGCCATCGTAGACGAAGTTAACTGTATGATGGACGCCGGCGGATAAATAAACATATTGCGCCGGCGCCTCCACAAACGTATAAAGATCTGTTCACACTACATGAGATTTTATATATATTAGGAACTTCTTTTAACTGAAAAAGTACACGATGATTCCACTAGTGTATACAATATTTTGAAGCATTGAATCACGACATTTTATGAATAGCGGAGTCCGTAAGGTCCTTTTATAATCTATTCTAATGCACTTTTGCGAGTAAAAACCAGTCTTCAAATTCGTTAATTTTATTTATTTATTTTTAGAGTTACTAAAAGAAGATACATTAATCATTATAAATAAATATATCAAACTATGGAAACAAAGTTTAATGTTTCCCCGTAAATAGGCAACTACAGCATACAAAGAGTTGAATGAGTTTTGAAACAGTATAATGTAAATAAGCCCTTATAGGTTTATTTGATGGCGCTCCGACCGCCGCGCTGTGTTATGCACATTATCTCCAAACTTTACATCTGATATTAAGATGTTATAAATAACGTTACGACTTGCGGCTCCTTTGCTGCGGGTCAAATATCAATGTAGTAAAACTCGTTTATTTATTCCGGTGCCACAACATGTCCACGGTTTATCATGTACAGTATAATGGTCTTAAATTGTTTGTGTGGCTAACGCCCGAATACTCAAACGCTACTTAAATATTTGAGATGGCCTTACGGATTTAAGCATTCGTTATAGTTGAAATTGGTATACTGAAACGTTACTTATCTCCTAACCTTAACTTTAAGGCGACTCAGTTTAAGGTCTGCTTATTGATTCAAACGGTATTCACAAACACTGCTTAAAGTTTGACAGCTATGTAAGGCCTCCTCATATGGCTGTTAATCAAGATTAATTTGAGAGTGCATCGGACTAGTCTCAAATCTTTATGTTCAAATGTTTAATGATTTTATTGCGTAATAACTACTTATTATATTCTCTTTAGATTTAATAAATCATCCTATTCTTCACTATTATCATTGTCTGAGGAGGAATATAGTAATAGTAAAGGTATCAATGGAAGAATTCGAGAGAAATTAAACGCTTTCGAAGAATACAATTATGATGAATTTCAAAGAAGATTCCGACTAATCAAGGAAACTGTTCTTCATTTATGTTCTTTAAATTGGGACATTATCCAGCCGGACACAAAAAGAAACGGAAACAATCCAACCGATAGCCCAAGATTATCGAGGTTATTTTTCACGGGAAACAACCAACGGTAGTACAGCGTATTGTGCGTAATATGGCGGTTGAGTCAGCATTTATAAATATGCCTACTTCTGATGATAAAACTGAAATAAGAATTACGAATATTATTGTTGTTGAGTTGTTTTATTTTTTTTTTTCAAAATGGCTAATGTCAACCCTGACCATACTGCCAAGTGGCAATATAATGCCAATATAAGCTCATCACATCAAAGTTAAGAATATAATAATTAATAAATTATTTCTAATAATGAATATGCCATTCCTACATATTAAAAACCTAGGATGGTTTTTTAAACATACCTACTTACCATTTTTATTATGTAGCATCAGCACAGTACACGAAAATTAAATATGATAGACATAATATAACATTGGAAATCATTTTTAAACTACGCATTGTGTTATTCGATTTATTTATTTTTTAACATCTTAAAAATTATACTGCGTGAAACGACACATAAATATCAAATTTATTAAAATTGTAATCGAAAACAAACTTTTTATAATCTGTAGCAAAATTACTGCTCCTCAACTAATTTTTCCATCAAATCGTTTAAAGTACGTTTGAGAATGCCATTTAAAATAAGAAGCCTGTTAAAATTAAGTAGGCCTCAGATGACTTGGTTGGTTGAGTAGCGTTTGAGTATTCGGGGGTAAGTGACGTAAGTTATATGACTTATTTTTACGAAGTATTTGGCTTTAACTTAAGGTTATCCCTTATGTCAAATACTGGAATTAAAAATTTAAGTTGACATTGCAGATCGGTTATAAAAGACGTATTGAGGACGTACGAAAAATAAGACCCAGTTTCTGAATTTGACTAAATTTGGATTGTCTCGGTGGCATAGCTGTATTACGGTACAACTGCAGTGCTGAGGTCTCGAGTTTGATCCCATGATGTGATAGGAGGCGAGCCTATCGCCATATCGGGCACAAATTCCAGACTCCGAGCTGATACTGAATAGAAGAACTCAATATCACTTTGCTCGACCCGGGGATCGAACCCGAGACCTCAGCAATGCAGTCGTACCATAATACCACTACGCCACCAAGGCAGCTAACGATATCGAGTACACAAACTACTATTACGAGCTGAGCGACTAATCATGAGACAATTCAACGGCAGATCTGCTTTTGTCAATGATTACAATGAAAAGCAATCACTCTGGAAAGGTGTTCTCGTTATAAGTTCGAGTGCACGGCGAGAGAGCACACAGGGCGCGGCCTCGGAGGGCGAGGGACAATCAGCACCATTACATTTAGTCACGTACGGCGCACTCAGATTATATTTATGGGCAGACGAGGTGCTCTCCATCAGGCGGGCAATTTGCTCGTCAGAAAATTTTATAGGGGTACATAGGAATCATCACTACTTTATCGCCTTTTCCTTTATTTACATATTTCTGATAATATTGAAATTTCACATCAATGAGCACACAACATTTAATTTTACTAACGTGGTCTAACCAGAAGTAATCCGCTTACCATCGCCTACGCTTAACGCGACATGAAAACGTTACAGAGTGCATTTGCTACTGCTGTACGGCGTCACTCTTAAATATAATACTTCTTTACACTGCCGCGATTTTACGATGCGTTTGTGGATCAATGAACCCACACCTTTACAATAAAAATATGTTTCAAGGCAACGGACGTGTTTCGTGCAGTTTGTCAAAAATGATATTGTTTACAGGCAGGCGTGACTCTTAAATGATCCCCAGACCAGGGAAAATTGCTCGTCTCGTCAATCTGTTCTAAAAATGTATACATTACTTAAATGTACCTAATTCCTCAGAAACATAGAATACATTTAATGTAGGTTACTTACGCTGTCGCTTACTGAGAATGGATCTCTAAAATTGAAATACTCAGCGTTACTAATTTGGTAGACAAAAACCAGAAAACCTAGCCTATTTCGTGAGATGTCGAAGGGACGAATAAATGGAAAATAAACAGTATGATGTCCCGTCTGTCTGGGAGGCTGTGGCAATCAGCCGGCGCGGCACAGGGCGACGCGGGGCAACTGTCAATAATACATCTCTCTTTTACACTTATTGCTTTGAAACGACGGAGCTGTCCGACAACTTTAAATTCTGGACAATTAGCTCAGTCTTTAATATGGAAGCCCGTTTTGGATAGAACTGCTGCTTTAACTGTCGTCGTTGCCACACATCAAAGTGTATACACTGTTGTGTTCTTACACTGTTGTGTTCTGCTTTAAGGACATCGCAACTAGTATAACTGCCAAGTTAGAAGCTTATTACAAAGCTCCGTCTACCATTGGGCACTTTTCCTTCGTTATTCTTCCTTTATCTATGTAATACTTTGAATCGACATCATTGATCGACATACATAATTTAAACTAGAAATTCAATCCAGACCTATTGATAAATTTAAAACAATCTCATATGCTCACATTTTTCACCTTTCAACGCAGCTTTGCGTATATCTATCAATTAGTACACACACACACACACGCACAAACATACTCACGCCTTTTACGCGGCAGTCTCCGAGTGCCACATGTCTTTTATTTTATATGTGTTCAAAGAGGTTATAAATATTAGAATTGCCTGTATAGAGTTTCAGTGTTAGGGCACGAGTGAAATTTGGACACTAGAAAAAAATAAATAAATACATACATACATATACACTCACACCTTTTATCCCCGAAGGGGTAGGCAGAGGCGCAACTAGTGTACCCACTTTTTACCGTGCGCTTTCCGTCCAATGATGTAATAGGGGGTGAGCCTATTGCCATATCGCGCACAAATTCCAGACTCCGGGTTGATAATGACTTTAAAAAACCCTATATCACTTTGCCCGACCCGGGAATCGAACCCAAGACAGCATTGCAGTCAAACCGTAATACAACTACGCCACTGAGGCACTCATGCTAACAATTAGCATACTGTTATTTTCCTTTGTTGAAGTGCTAGACCATATTATTGCCACTACAGGTAAGTATATTATGACGCGGTAGAATTGTACAAGTCATCATGTTACGGAATGCCTCATGTATCATACCTCATATATATACTAGGGGTAGAGTGTAGAGTGCCACGGGCAGCGAGCCGTGAGCCGTGACATCGCGGACGAGCCCACACGAACTTATACAACGCGACGCGTGATCAGTCTTTGATAGTTATAAGTTAAGCATACATACACACTCACGCCCCTATCCCTTAGGGGTAGGCAGAGGCTATTGAGCGCCACATGCTACGATTTTGACACACCTCTTTTGCCTCTTCCACGTTCATAGTAAGCTTTAGTAAAATTATCTCTGGTTATTATGACGTATCTGGTTTACACGATATCTTACGGCGAAAGAGAATACTCATCTACGAGGACATCCCCTAAAGCAATCTGGAGTGTCTTCTAAAGGAAACCCTACGAAGCATTTTTTGACCAATCGTGTTGTTACCGATTGGAAAAAGCTTCCAGAAACTGTTGTTATGGCACCTTCACTGAATGCTTTTAAAACTAGACTGGATAAGAATATTAATCAGTATGACACACGCGCATCAGCTGTATAGAGCTGCTAGTGTGCTTATCAAATAAATCAAATCGTTCTTTGCATAATTTTTCACCAGTTAAGGGTACAACTGACGTGCCATTTTCGGAGATCATTTATGAGTTAAACTATCGTGTATACTTCTTCTGCTGGTGGTGGGGTATTGTATCCACCCGGATAGCGACTCATCAATCATCATCATCATCAGCCACATGACGTCCACTGCTGAACATAGGCCTCCCCCAAAAATGCACATAATATTATAATAATAACAGCCCTGTATTATTATACTGCCCACTGCTGAGCACGGTCCTCCTCTACTGAGGGGGTTTTAGGTCTTAATCCACCACGCTGGCCTAGTGCGGGTTGGTAGACTTCACGTACCTTCGAAATTCTTATAAGCAACTTCTCAGGTATGCAGGTTTCCTCACCATGTTTTCCATCATCGTTAAAGCGAACGATAATCGATAAACAATAAACACATAACTTCGAAGAGTCAGAGGTGTGTACCTTGGGTTTCGAGCCTCCGGACATTGTCTCGGCAGACCGTTCCATTCCCAACTAGGCTATCATCCACTCGATAGCGACTACCGTACACTAATTGTGAACACGCCATAGTGCCTGCACATACCTACTTACCTAGAATACCTCTACATCCAGTTTAAAACAAGGCGACAGTATAGTGTCATCTGATGAAGGATAAACATTTCTCATCAATCGATACTCTACCTGGACGTCACTCCACTCACCATCACGTCTAGCGGAGTCCTATTGTTATGCCGGTATAAAAATCTGAAAGTCATTAAATTCCATTTTATAATTCCCCGCAACCAAATTCTTTATGACAATGTTAACTCGTAACACGACCGAGTTACGTTAACTTCATGTAATTAGCGTTAAAATGTATACCAATTTCCATAGTGATAAGCGTGATGAGTTACGTTACGCGTGTTACGAGTGGTCATAGAGAATAAGGGGGCTGTTGATGTTCAAATATAAGCAAAACGATACTTGCAGCTTGCATATAAAACCCACTGATAAAGAGATTCATTTCAATTTCCCGCACATTGCAATTATTCTCTATGCCTTTGACGATAAGTACTGACAATCTCCCTTAGACAACCAAACCATTGAATTATGAAATATATTTTTATAGATAGCTTGAAGGACGTGTCTGTTCGTTGGTGCCCATGATTCGTGACATCACGCCGTGAGCTCAGCCAGGTGCCTGCCGCCCACCTGTCCGGTGACGTCACACGGCGTCTGAAGCAACGCCTACACTTCAGCCTTTCTAAAACAAATGTAGGTTGAGCCCACGTAATTAACTACTATTGTTGTGAGTCTGGAACCTGGGAGCGGGCCCGCGTTCGACCATATTTTTGTCATTTTTTGTTCGGATAAATTGCATGTCATCTGGAAGTTTTGAATTAAGTAACGAATTATTAAGAATTAGGGTCAGTAGATCCAAATTTAATATGAAAACATACGACACTTTCATAAAAAAAGGTAATAATTTATGACCTTACGTTTATGTGATATAAAACTTGCTGCTTTCGAATCAGCTAAAAACAGTATCGAACAAAATTCTCTTCACACAACTGGAAACAGAAATAAGCGCTTAAAAAGGTAAAGAAATCTAAAGCGGCGCTAAATTTCCTGTTCTCATTTGTTCCCGGGCGAGGTGTGAAAGTTTAAACACACAACCGCGCCCGCCCTGACCAACATATACTGACTCGTTGGTTCACAGATTCTTTTATTTGTTAGCAAGTGTGTATTAGTAAGGGGTAGGTAGATATACTACTTTTACGAGCTTATTCTCATCTTCTTATTAGGTAGGTAGGTCTCATTTACGAGCGTCCGTCTGGATTCGTAAGTTTAAGTTTCTCTGCAATCGATCAGTGCTCTTTAAGCTAGCATAGTAACTCTATGCCGATTATACAATATTTTGCCCACGGCTTCGCCCGCGTTAATAAGTTTTTCCGGGCTAAAAGTACATAAAAACCTTCCCGTTGAATCACTCTATCACTATGACGTTGATACAACTCTTAACAAATAATGAATTAATTTCGACCAAATTTGATTACCATAAAAACGGTTCTAGTGAGTTAATCTTAAAAGATTAATATATATATATACACTGTCGCGGACATTTTTTTAGATCATTTCAAGAGGAATAATTCTTTCATACATATATTTTTGGTATCTTGAACCGTTTTCGCAGCGCACGCAATGGAAGCCCTCAAGGATGAAAAATTTTCCCCGTTTCTTTCACATTTTCCATTATTTCTTCGCTCCTAATAGTTGCATCGTGATGTTATATAGCCTAAAACCTTCCTCGATAAATGGTCTATTCAACACAAAAATAATTTTTCAATTCGAACCATTAGTTCCTGAGATTAGCGCATTCAAACAAACAAACAAACAAACAAACAAACAAACTCTTCAGCTTTATAATATTAGTATAGATTAAAGCCAATGAAATTACCGGACACGAGACACATCTGACATGTTGTAACAGTAGCCGAGCATACCATATCTGGCACAAATTCCAATGCAGTAACTCGTGTTGAACCTAAGACCTCGATTGCACAACCTAAGCACGTTGCCACTAGACTAACGAGCCATTTAGTCTTACCGGTGATTTAGTGCCGTCGTGAGGGAACTTATTGGGTAGAGTCGGCTCGGGAGTGTTCGGGCGCGCTCGGGAGCACTCGGGTCGGTGCATGTACCGGCCTATTTGCGGAACAGCAGTTTAGTAATAGTCGTTTACTTTCATATATTTACCTTTAGTGCTGAGGATGGACAGACATCAGACATCATTTGGCACAATTTCTCGCTTAGTCACTGATTTTGTATAAGTAATTCAATGGTGTTGTGAGAGCGAAAGACTCGTGTAGTTGACTCACGACACATGCCTTATGTCTAGGAAGTGTCGTCTGAAGTGTCCTATCTACGTTTAAATTAGTGGGACTTGAAGTAACAAACAGCGATAGGCTCGCCTCCTATTACATCATGGGATGGAATACGCACGGCGAAAAGTGGGTGCACTAGTTGCACTTCTGACTACTCCTTCGGGGATAAAAGGAGTGGGTGTATAAAATAAAATAAAATAAAATACTTTATTCATAACGTAGGCGAACATAGTTGCACTTATGATAAGTCAAGATACATTCAATTAATAATAATTATTATTACAAAAAATTACTTATATAACTACTGTCATTTTTATATAGAGCAAAATAAAGAAGCCAAGCTCGGGCTGGAAGGAAAGAGATGTTAAAAAAACTGAATTAATTTTATTAAAAATAATGGGAGGAACGCGTCGCGATCCTCACCGGTGAGGACACTACAGGCCCTAGCCTAGCTAACCTACCAGCCTTTCACTAGCTACCTAAGCGATGACTACCCGAAGAAGAAAGGCAGAAAGAAACTCCGGGTTTACTTTTTTGTCATCAATTGTCCATTTCATCTTTATATTTTTTTTTCCAAGTCTTTTGCATACAAAGTCAGATGAGTTATATAAGCTAATGCACACACATCACCGTTGTATAGGGACAAAATACAATAGAATGAATTTTACAAACACAACACTACATCTACTGGCCATATCTCGCGAAGAACCGACAACCGCTGGGGTAAACGTGTTCTTGAGTGGAGACCGCGACTGGGCAAACGTAGTGTAGGACGCCCTCCGGCCGGGTGGGATGACGATCTGCGAAAGACTGCAGGCAGATGCTGGATGCGGCAAGCTGAAGACAGGGCGCTATGGCGCTCATTAGGGCAGGCCTATGTCCAGCAGTGGACTGATAAAGGCTGATGATGATGATGATGAACACTACATCTAGAAATTCATACTAAAATTCGTGAACACAATTAAATGATCATAATTAAACGGTGTACAACGTGCATACGCCTACATTTACAAACATATATTTTTTTAATTTCATGGATTTCCATGAATACGCACGATATTATTTAATTTACTAATTTAAAGGCAAGCGCAACACAATGATCGGTCGGTCGTCATTAACAAAAAGATATTAAGTGATGTTTACAATTGTAGTAGGTTATATACTTAATAGTCAAAGATTTAAAATTATTTTATTGTCAATATTATAAATAGGCACAAATGAAACATTCCATGCAATAAATTACTAGTAAGTATGTGTGTGTGTGCGTGTGTAACAAATCTAATGTTATTTAACATTTGCGTAATTTTGGATTGTATTGAAATGATGTGGATTCGCAGTCAATTAAACTGTGGGAGCTAATAAAGCAGTGGAGTTAATTAATTCTTTCGTCCGAAAAAATAGCTAAAGGCCTTTCACAGTATGTTTCGTCATTATGTATTAACACAAAAACATGAAAAATTAACCAACGTTCACAAAGTCGCGGCCACGGCTCATAAATTCCGTCACATTATAAATTTTGTCGAACTTTTGATGTATTTTGATTCAAAAGAATATTGAAATAATAAAGGTTAACCACACGCACACGAGTAAATTGAAAGTTCGGAGCCGCCCACTGTTATTTCCATACCAACTTACGAAAGGACCGATTTCTTATCGCAATACAGCGAGCTCGAAGCTGACGACACGCACACACACGTTTTAAGTGATTGAATGCGCAGAAAGCGAAAGTTTAATATTAATCGAGAGCTGCTCGTTAAGCCGCTGCAAAAACTTAGCGAAATAAGTAGAGCGACCGTGCGGCGCGGCGCGAGCGAGCGAACAGCAAACAGTGAAAGTATGCGAGAGGCGGTAGATAAGCGCGCACTTTCCAAACGAGATTTCCCCAATGCTAATACGCTCATAAAGCTTTGAACTTCTATATTAGTCGCTGTGTGTCAATGTCGCCGCAAGTATGGTAATATTGGGCGGAAAGTTTGCCAATAACAGACGTCGAGCGCGTCGAGAAAAAGTTACGCCACTCGCTCCATTCAACATAACTTCATGGAAATGTACTGCCTCTTGTTATTTGGTTCACGCACCGAATGAGGCTGTTTGGTGGGATTTGTTACGCGTCAGGGGGATGTGAGTTTACTATGTAAATAAATAAATACATATATGTCATACATCCACGGAAGATATCTTTTTACGAACCCTGTACACGAAAAGATAACAAAGTTCATATGTGTATCTTCACAAGGTTAAACAGAAGCTAAACTACTCGAAGTTCGCTAAGTTTATCCGATTCACAATCTTCGTCATATACTGAGATTATAGAAGTATCAATCGTAAATATTGGTCAACTGGTTTGTCTTTTTTTACTTTCTGCGCATCGAACCTAGTACTTTATGGATTAACAGCTAAGCACCAATTACTCTAAAGTATAATGAGGAGATCTCGAAGTGAGAAATATAAATAAACATAGGTTTCACTTGATTGTTTCACATCTCAATGATCAGAGCCGGGTCGGAGCCGTGGGTATTGTCTGTGATCAGACTTTTCCACCAGAGTGGGTTCGATTTGACGCCGCGCGACTGCAAGGTATTTAATTTAGTTTGAGACATTCCATGAACTGTTTTACTGTACAGCAATAAAATATATTTTTCTTTTATAGACACAGGGTGGTGATTGAAACAGTAGTAAAGCAATCAATCAGTCAACAGCGTTTAATAATTGTTTATATTCTTCAATAAATCTGTCGGTAGGTGCTGCTTCATACTTAAAACCCGTCATGTGTCGCCGGCGCTGTTTTTATGGCAGTTAAACTCTGTATGCATGATACTTTTATAGTTTTCAAATAAAGCAGCGCAGTGTCAGGGCGGCGGATGAAAAGTGCGTTGTTAGGATATATGAACAGCCCAGTGATAAAAATGGACGCACTCTTTACAATCGATACCTACTAGTATAATTTGTCATCGTACTTCTGTTCAAAGGTGTTCTACACTTGAATGAGATCATAACTCTCTCTAGCGCAATTTAATGTGAAAAAACGGTGATGTTAGTTGGAAGCAACATAAAACATATAATAGTGTAATTTTATCGATGATAGTGGACGCACGGCCTCCACCCTGGTCCTGCACGACTGCGTATGTGCGGTGCACACCGGCCCGTGTGTGAGTTCTCAATCACATAGTTTTACGAGCAGCCACGTCTGACGAACGTTGTATCGCTAGGGCAGCTTCCAGAGGTCGTTAAATACTATTGGACAAGGGGATCAAACATAAATTCCACTCGACTTTATAGTTTTCAAATTAATAGCTTTTTTGTGACCCTGTGAAACTGATAACATGTATGAAAGATTTTTGCCCCTGTCGATACGGTTACAATCTTCTTTATTGTTGTAGTTTATGTTGCTGTTAACTGGGAACGGAGGATATAAAATATTATTTATTTATTTATTTAGAAACAAACGGTCATACAAAATACGGTACAATCATCTTATAGCAAACTTATATATAGGACCTATAGTTCCCTTATAATACTAGTGCATAATGCTAATTATGTGGCTTGGCTCCACCAATTGCCACTGTACATTATTTTAAATATTTATTTTTATATTTATTTATTATATAGGTGTTATGCTAGATACGTATTAGCGCTTATAGCGCTTATAGCGCTATATTATATTAACTTTGTGTTACAGTGTCGCGCGCCTGGTCTATGATGGGGGAAAGCCTGTTGAAAGGAAAACGTGATGCGGATTAGAAGACTTCCAGTTACCATGCAGAGATCAAGTAACACTCAGTATTACTACGCATGGATCAATTGTTAAATGTAAGGCCTTTTGGAACTTTTACCTTAGTTCTTTCGATTGCTTTTTAAACTGACTTCAAAAAAAGGAAGTTCTGTTTTCGCCCCGTATGTATGTAGGTAAGTTTGTATAGGTATTGTCTGCGATTTTCTCAAAAACTTCTGATCCGATTTGGATGGGGGTTTCGTTATTCAAATATATGTTTATCAGGAACGGTTATAATATAGATTTTTTTAAGATTTGATGAAAATCTTCGGAGATAAACAATGGAACTCTTCAATAAATAACAGCAGATGACCCGCGAATATTGCAATCCTATACCTATGATGTATTGTTTACACCATTCTACCTATATAATTAATAAAAAAAAATCAAACCGAATTCAAAACCACTAAAACAAAAACCTATCTACTGGTGGTAGACATATGTAAGAGACTGTCTGTGTGGGTACCACCGCAATGTCTATTTCTACCACCAAGCAGCTGTGTCCATGCAATGTTGTGTTTCGGTTTAAAGGACATTGTAGGCAGTGTAGCTACTGAACATAATGAGACTTAACATCCTATGGCTCAGGATAACGAGCGCATTGGAATGCCACACAATACTTTGTAACTCAAGGTGCTGGGTGGTGTTACTACTGTTTATGGGCGGTCGTATCGCTTACCATCAGGCGAACGGTATGCTCGTCTTACAATTACGTTCTTAATTAATATAAATACGAAAGAAAATAGTTCCGAACTTACTTTGCTAAAAAATAATTATATGACACGTTTGCGTAAACAAAAAAATCTTTAGCCATTTTCAATGCTACATCAAATACCGGCATGTGTAGTTTGCCGCCTAGTCTGGACTGGCCATTAGTATCGGCGGCTGATGTGTGGAGAGCTGTTGGGACAATGGGCGACTTTGTAGCGTGTCGTCGGGACACAGTAAATACATGAGACGATTCCATTGATTAGGGGATTGGCGGTCAAGTAGAGCGGGCGCGCCCGGGCGCCGGCCCGGGAATGACAACTGTTTTACAATGAACGAAAGTTTTACATCACATTGTACACACTGTTATAGGTCTGTTAGTGTTTGCGATTTTTTCTCTTAAACGTTTTTAAGTTCACGTTTCTAATTTTCACATTAATAATATTTATAGATTTCTTCATAACATATCTATCTACGCCTAAAAGCAATCAGGTGAGCCACCATGTGTTAAGTTATCTCCACCGCCAAAAACGATCAAAATTACAAAAGACTCATGATTGCCCTATCAGATTTAGATTAAAGGTATTAGGGAAGGGTAGTTTTATTTGGCTTTCCTAATATTTCACTTACCATAAGAAACGCAGCCCATGTCTATTATGAATATTACTGCTATATAATTATGATGCTTAAAATAAAATTATTGGTGATATTTTTTAGTCTTAATTTCAGAGGTGCTCTTATAATAATTAATCATGTATTATTATAAGAGCACCACTGCTCGTTTATGTAATAACGATAATCTAAACATTTATAAACGTGTCACGACCCCCTAATGGGTGAATTAAATGCGAACCCAGGTGCGTTATAACGATAAAAAGGAGTAAAACAATGGAGCGATTAATTAACAATCAACACCGGGCGAGCGCGCGGCGCCCCTCGTGTCGCTAACACAATGCCGGCACGCGCGGGGCACGCCGCCCCTCCAGTAATATCTAGTGTACTCAAGGCTTCAAACTATCCCTACTTTTATGGTGCATTTTTCAATCCCGACATTTTTCTATCTGGGCTTGTTGCTTTTTTATTTACATTAATTTGTTATATAGAGCCACTCTCCATTTTATAGTATTGATTAAATAAGCATGCAAGGCGGCGATCAGCAGTGACAGGATTTATTTCACGCTGAGAAAGTTTGCGTGCTATCTGCCTTCGCGTCTTGAGGGATACACGTTTGCGTATATTACTTAATAGGACGATAGTGGCATAGGCTCTTAAACCTTAATGATCAAACCAATCATGAAAGTGGTGGTCACAAGTCACCACTAGTTAGTCCACTCGTTCGTATGCGATAAAAATATGAAGGAAATACGAAAGATAAATCAATTCTTCCTAATAACCAGATATAAGATACAATTTATTACAATAATTTAGGCGACAACTGTACCATCTGGCGCGGGTAAAAATAAGCACCGGCCATGAAATATCACGACTATCTACGGTTATATTAATATTTTAAATGGATAAAGTTAACGCAAAGTACTGATTTAGTGTTAGTCGCCAGTTGAAACATTGTTACAGGAATTGTTGTAGTACCGGCCAAGACTTATTACATATAACGCAAACACTAATTAATTGTTTCTAATTAATATAATACTGCCACATACTTAAACTAACAACTGTCATGTATTTTCAAGACAGGTGAAAATCTATAAGTAACTAGCGGCCCCGACAGACGTTGTTCTGCCCTAAAAAGGAAAAAAAATCCTAGAACCCGAGTACAGCGCTACCTACCGGATAGAATTGTAATCTAAACCATTCTCGAATCCTCTTGGAGACACACAAAAAAATTTCGTTAAAATCGGTCCAGCCGTTTTTCCGCGCAATTTTCTTAATTTTTTCTTTCATAAGAACCTTCTCCTGACAATAATAAACACATCAAAAAAAGAAATAACGAAATCAGTCCAGCCGTTCACGCGTGATGCTTTGACCAAGGAAAATAGGGATTCATTTATATATATAGATAGATTACAATCACAATTTAATTTAAAAGAAAAACATAACACTGCGTTGCGTTCTATTCATATTTGTACCACAAGTTTACATAACTAGCCAAACTAAGCAGGATTGTTTGGCGTCAGGGACGCGGGAGGACCGACACAATCTTCAGACCCGTATAAATCACACTGATTCAGGACGTAATGCAAAAAATAACCAAATATATGTGGGCAGCATTTGCTTCTCCACTGAACCAACGACCTACGTCGCGGTTTCGACGAACCAGGACATTTTATTTATACAAACTTGTGTCACTAAACTTGCGTGTCTCTTAAGGTTTTTATGGTAGGAAGCGTTATGAGCACCGGATCGGAAAAGAAGAGATCGCCGTGTGCCACCACTGTGGCAATGGCTGCGAGGACAGGGTCCAATACACCCTCGAGGAGTGCGCAGCCTGGGATCAACAACGCAGCGCTCTTAGAGCAGTCGTCGGAAGAGATCTTTCGCTGCCGGCCGTAGTCACTGTCATGGTTGGCGGCTGGAGGTCTTGGCAAGCGATGGTCTCCTTCTGCGAGTGCGTCATTTCGCAGAAAGAGAGCGCTGCAGCCCCCAAGCAGAGGAAACGTAGGAGGCGCCGGGTGGACGACTGACCGGCGCCTTGTGCCCTGTGTTCCGGGGGCATTTAGAAGGTTCCGTCACGACATCCTATGCCTGTCGTAAGAGGCGACTAAATGGAGCTTCGAGAGTATCGCGGGGCGAGGCAACGGCGGGCTGCTCAGTCCAATTTAAGCGACTCCGGGGTGTACGACAATGCGGGTGGTCGGTCTCCCGTTGTCGTAAATGCCAAAGGCGTCCTTTTAGAGTTCAGGCGCATTTTAGCCCCCTTGTATAGAGAAGGGAAACAACGGCATCGCGGAGGGACTGTCCTGTGCAGCTATTTTAGTGCAACAAGATACCCCGGGGCCGTCTCGTATGCGCCAAAGAAAACCACCGCGGGTTTTGGTTGGTATGCCGGTGTACATAGTATTAGGGACTCGGTCCAATGCTCGCGCGGATGATGCTATACTCCCGAGTGTTGATATTGGGCCGTAAGAATGTTTGAAAACAACATAACCGTTCCACTCACCCCCCGGTGGTGGCAGCTATGACACGTTTTTTTTCCGCGGAAAAAAAGCGTTACGATCATGAATAAGTTATAGTTGAGTCTAACAGAATACAGTACACAGGACCACACCCGCACTATTGAAATATTATTTTCATTGTATTGCTGCACAGAAATACAGTATTAACTATTAAGTTATATTTTTGGAGTAGGGACCCTAATATTTAAATATTATTATAATATAAGGTACACTGTTCTTTGACTTAATGACTATAATAATACATCGCAGTCACATGACCTACTTAATGATTAAACAAATAAATATAACATTTATAATAAAGTTTTAAAATTGTTTATTAAAGTTAATGAAAGATATTTTGACTGTTGAAATTGGTGAAGGCACGACGCGTGGCTTTTTCAAAGGTCACTTGAGAACAAATTGGTGTTTATGTAATAAACGCTGTCGTAAAATTGTTAAAGGACAAATTATGAACGGTATGACGAAAAATAACGACCTATAAAGCAATATCATTTTTATATTACGCAAAAAAATCAAGGGAACGGACTTTTACTCCGGGAATCTGCTGACTCGGGGATCACCCTCGCAGATATAATGACAATGTATGAAACTAAGTGAAAAATTACTTTATTTTAGATTCTCTAGAACATGCTTTAAATCGTTAAATCGCACCCGGTTAAGGATATGTCGCTGCAAAGAATCGGTGCTAGCAACGCCCACAGCTAGATAAACAAATTGTAAGTGTAATATTGTTATCGTTGGAGTCTGATCTTACTAATATTATAAATGAAAATGTTTATGAAGATTTTTGTATTGATTTCAGCCATTCGCTACTATTTTTGTCATCTAGGTCACTTTTATAACTTTTTAGGTAAGTAACAAAAATCACGATATCACGTTCTCTATTAATAGTGAAAATACCTACTTGTACGAAGAGGGCAACCTTGTATACATTTTGTAGTACACACACACACACTCCTGCCTTTTATCCCCGAAGGTCAGAGGCAGAGGCACAACTAGTGCACCCACTTTTCGCCATGCGTATTCCATTCCTTGATGTGATTGAGGGCGAGCCTATCGCGATATTTGGCACAAATTTCAAACGCCGGGCTGATACTGATAAGGAAAACCCAATATCACTTTGCCCAACCCGGTGAACCAAACCGAGACCTCAGCATTGCAGTCGTACCGTAATACAACTACGCCACCGAGGCAGTTGGTACATTTTGTAGTAGTTACAAAATAATATTTCTTAACATTTGGTTGAACTTTGTTTACACACCAGTAGATGGATATGTGCTGAATGTAACCCTACATTAATAATTGTTAATTAATTATGATTGAGTAGAAATCATCGGTCCGCAACAAAGATGGCGACGTGATGAATTTGAGATCCACTTCTTAATGATGAGCAAACTTTAATTATGGCGTCAATTAAAGAAATTACCGGAATTATAATCAGTGTTGGCGATCCCCCGGCCCCCGCCCTTTCACCCGTCCGCTCCCCGCGTCGCCCCGCAGTCGTCAGCGGGCGCTCAGCCGCGCTCAGCGTAAGGTAATTAGACCTCCATTTAGAACAGTACTATCCGGTCGGCACATTTTACATTCAGCTTAATTTATGTGCCGACTGTCTCTTAACGACTTTCATCAGTTTTTTTTGTCTATTTGCCACATTAAATGTGTCTTGTAGGGATTTATGCGGGATTAAAGTATATTTATATGAAAAGGTTAAGTTATAGTTCAAACAAAAATCTGAAGAAATAGTTGAACAATTTATCATGAGATTAAGGGATTACTCTGAAATATAGTTAACCTCTGATCTCATCAGAGGCGGATTGAGACTGAATTATTTATTATTGCTAGTCATAAACGCTTTTAAAACTAAGCAGATTACGGCTAAAAGCTTATACAAGAATTATTATTATTTATAAATAAATTATAATCATTACTGCCAGTACTTCAGCCCAGATAAATATAACTTCACATACAAACAGAACGTTCAATCTTCGGGGATATTATGGGCAGTGGGTCAGCAGGGAGCCGTTACCGGACCTTTCAGCTATCTTCGGGTGTGGTCGCGTTACGAGCCAATAGTGACAAATCAGTGCTCATGCGGGCACAAACGGCGGCGGGAACGGGAGAATCCATACGTTAGCTGTAATAGATCATTTGAAGGGATCCGGCCGTGAGAGACGCTCCTCGTTCACGCTAAACGATAACTTTGTTACAATCTTTGTTTGGGATTTTGTGTTTAACTCGTTTTTTTTTCTACAAAACTGAACGATCAACTGAAGTTTGCACACGCCTGACTGTAAGCGCCAGGTCTACTTAACAGTAGTAACACTGAGAAAATTGAATTTTACAAAACACTGTCATGCACTAGGCATCCTGAGACATATGATATGTAAACAATCATACATACATTCACAATTTAAATAATAACACCCAGAACTTATGCAACGAAGTCGTTCAAACCGGCGCGGATGTCAAAGTGCTTACGCGCTGACTTTAATATGTGATGCCAGCAATGTTGATCTCGTGGCACATAGGCAGTCTGGTTCAATGATCACAATATAGGTAAACGATAAGAGAAAAAATAGCATGTACCCAATTAAAACGATTTAAACGGAAATCGTTAAAAATACATTGTATTGTAGTAGGTAGGTACACATTGAGCTGGTGCTTCTCATAATATCACAGGAATAAGTATCTCAAGATGATTCTTAAGTTGTTATCAATCCGCAACAGTCGAGAGGAGTTGTAGTTGCGGCGACGGCTTAGTGTTTCAACACGGTTCAGCGCTGGCGGGAGCGGGCGCCGGGCTGTACCCACTAAGACTGATGTCGCGTATTGTTCAACACTTACGGAACATTGCATTAAACATTTGTATTGGTTAAAATATTCGTAGGATTCATTGGTTTACGAGGTGCACATATTTACGCGTAATTTATTGTCAACAAAAGAATTTATGATTTACGTACGTTACATAATGCATTGTGTTGAAGTGAATACTTATTTTACGGCAATTATTTTGTATGAAAAGCGAAAGGAGTTAGCTTCATATTAGAGAAGCATAATATGGAATACCGTGAGTGAAATGCTGGTCTATACTAAGCCCGTTTCCACTAATGGCACTAACTAGTGACTACTTCCTATACCTTTTCCATAAAGTTCGGCGGCGGTACCAACCCGCCTGGCGCTAGGTGTTAATGGGCGATGGTAAAAAAATACTATCAGACTCACCAAATATCCCGTCCCAGTATCTGCAGACGCATAAGTTCTCAATTGCCATGTCTCTGTTTATACAAGACATTATGAACAATATGACAAGCCTACCCACAATTGTCTGCCCAGTGCGGACATGTTCAGCGTCCTGTGACAGTTGGCGTCGCCGCGGCGCGTCGCTTCCGCAACGATATTATTAGGTGGGCACGTCATAACGTTGACGCTATATCGGCGGCAATTTGTCAGCGTCGGCCGCCATCACACCGCGACATGCGACACAATTAGCTTTAGATAGAGCCGGCAATCGGTGTCAACGCGACGGTGTGACGGCGACCGGTCTGCTGTGGGATCTTGTTAGCAAATTGTTAAAGTTATGATAGTGTTGGAATTTTGACCGTAGATTTTTCTCCTCGGGGCAAAAAATTATTTGTCGACATAATACTATGTCAAATCACATAGTCGAGTGATAATCGTAGTTTGTGATATTGATATTTCGTATGAGGATATTTGCTATGTTTTTGAATGTATTAGTTCTAAGAAATAGTTTCGGGTTCCAAGCTGACATTAGCCGCAGATGCACCAGGATTTTTATTCTATCATGAATCGTTTCAATTTGGTGGAAGCTTCGGGGGAGGGGTAAGGGCCCTTAAAGATACCTACTTAAAAAAATAATCTTGCATACAATTGTCGCTAAAGTTACAAATGCATTGGTCTAATGACCTATCTAACATTATTTTTTTTTATACGGGTGCGACAAATTTACCCTACTAAATCTGGTTGATAATAGACTACATTGTTATTTTGACTGCATCATTAACTGTTGGATATACAACTACTCTGAACGGCTATATTTTCAACATTAATGGAAATAAAAAAGAATCAATTCAGTATTTCCAAATTTACAGTAATTTTCAAGGAAAATATTTAGTCATACATTTACTTTTTATGGCAAATGTTATCTTTAATTCGATATACAATTCAGGTTATCAAGCATTTTATTGGCAGCATGTGGCAGTTTACGAGCGCCTCGAAGATATCTGAACACACGCAGACAGTAAACATATATTCCACTATAATACTATTGTTGATAGTTACAAGTTGATTACATAAAGTATTACTAATAGATAAGACAACATTATAAATCTTTATAATATGGCAGGGTGCTTGATGGAATTTGATCCTATTGGGGGTGAGTTTCCAGAAACCATTGCTTATTGATTATCTGTAACATATTACATTAAATAGGATTTAGCTATTCGTTGCTTGTCAGTTGTTGGTGCTAAAAAAATATATTTAAGAGATTTATATGTGAGCGAGGTAGCTTTAAAATAGACTTGATGAAGGTCGCGGGAGCGCGCGCAAGTGAGCTGCTTTTGATAGGTCCGTCTGAAAAACTTTAGGGGAGGCCTATGTTCAGCAGTGAACGTCATGTGGCTGGTGATGATGAGGTAGCTTGTATTCAGACAAAATTCAATACGTCAATCTCTATATTATTATGACATTATCATCAAATATAATAATATTACCAGCCCTGTACTATATACTGTCCCACTGCTGGGCACGGGCCCCCTCTACTACTGAGAGGATGTAGGCCTTAGGCCACGCTGGCCTAGTGCGGTTTGGTAGACTTCACATACCTTCGAAATTCTTATAAAGAACTTCTCAAGTATGTATCTTTTCTCATAATGTTTTCCTTCACCGTTAAAACAAGCAATAATTAATAAATAAATAATAATTCACAAAGAATACACACATGACTTTATAAAAGTCAGCAGTGCGTGCCCTTGGGTTTTGAATCTCCAGTCATTCGTCTCAGCAGTCCGTTCCACTCCCAACTAGGTCATCGCCGCGTCATCAAATCATCAAATAGTTATACAAAAATTACACAAATATTTTCCTTATTGAAAGCTATTCTTACTGAGATTGGGTTTATTCTAAGGGTAAGGGTCCATCAAAACAGAACCGAGCTTGGAATAATACGCTATAGTTGCCCCACCTTTCCTAAGAAGGCTTTAAGGCGGCAGATGTGCGTTTATTCTTTTGTCCTACAAAGTGATGCGATGCAAAATACCGCGGAAACTAAAGTAGCCCATAAAAGGTTCTTTTGGGAAACTTAAGTAACAATTCATGAGATGTATCAAGCAGTCACAGGAACTCTGGCTGAAATAACAAAACTCTTGAAACCTGACGTAATAAATAAAAAAATAAAATAAAAATATTTTTTTGTCACTTTCTTAGCAGAAGGTAATAGGCAGTGCAGATAGGCTTCTTGGCAATTCAAGAGTACCAATAGCGGTCAGAAGAATCGCCAACTCCTGAAGTTATGAATATAACTTGTAATTTTTGGTGGACCAGCACCCTAACATTGCCGGAACTCAAGTAACATGTATTTATTATCCGCACCAATAATAAATCACCGGATTTATTCGTGAGTTTATGACTCCGATTCGTTACTATTTAGATGGATTTTTACTGCATGGCTGTAATGGAGCAACACGAGTAGTCTGACATACGCCATGAAATTTATATCGGTTCATCTGAACTCGTGTTCCACAATGTTACTGTTTCATGAACTCGACTCCATAAGTTACTGAATAAAGGGAGCTGGTGAAAGAGCGATTTAAAAAAAGATTTGCTTTATATGCTTGGGAATCCCATAATATTATTATATCATTACATGAATTAAAACAGTTGCAATGACAAGATTTTAATGTATGGTGGTCACTATACTCTCTGCTAATCTCAGTCAGGTATAGCTGGGTTTATGATTGAAGATTATTGTTCCGAACATAAACTATGATCCAGTGGGAATATCACGGGCATTTTATGATGATTACATCCGAAACTTAACGCAATGGCGTAAAGCGGTTCCTGAGTATTAATGTAGGATATATATTATAGTGTTGAAAACTCTACTTCAAATAACAACACGAGAAAATTTTATGTCATCTATAAAGCTAAGGAAACCCATAAAGGGATCGTATTTAAGAAATATCTACAGGATGATTACGATGGACACTTATATTTTTAATCTCGTTTTGATAGGTGATCTTTCTCCACAGTCCGGTGGAACCTACCAGAGGTGAAAGAGAGAGGGTTAGGTGAGAATGACGATTTATGCCACCAAGCAGTATGTGTGCAAACATTGTTGTATTGTAATTAGAATCATAGAATAATTGTTAGGACCACGTAATGTCGCAGGACGAGAAGCGCAGTTTGCACTAGTACCTTGTATTTCAATGTGTTTTCCTACGATAGTGACATTGATGAAATAGTCCTAGCCAGTTTCGGCTACGGCGGCCAATCTCAAAGATCAGCCAGGTACGCAGGAGATATTATAGTGCACAAGTGTGTGCGCAATACACAGGTGCACTCGCTATTCCTTCACTCTCATATTCCGGTGAGACGGCAATCCGACATGACCGGAGAGAGATCAGGCGCAGGACCAACGGCTTTACGTGCTTTCCGAGGCACGGGGGTATCACACCGCCATCTTCCTGACTCCGAGCTGCGACTGAGTAATTTTTTTAAGATGGAAAAACCCAGTCACAAAGTTTTTTGGCCCGACCTGGGATTCGAACTCAGGACCTCAGCGCGCAAATCGTACTCGTAACTCATACGCAATACAACTACGCCACCGAGGCAGTCACCATTGATACAATGACATTGATACACATATATTGACCTCATTGAATCTCAGCAATGCAAACAATATCATAAAGAGTATGTTTAAAATCAATACACAGCATTGTTACGTCCAGTAGCTACAAATATATGAATAATAAAAGACCATTTCCCTAGAGACGTGGATATGCAGCGGTAAGTTCGCTTAAACAACTCTTTGAAGTGAACTCTCATCAATCGTCTTGGAACGATGCGCGGTGCTGCGGCGAGAGGAATCCCCCGCGACCATCACTGCCACCGAGTTTCAACTAGTGGGAAATACCAACTACTGAGCGGGTAAAACTTTACACTCAAGGGGTGCACGGAAATTTATAACGAAATAATTAGCAAATAAAGTAACTTATCAGTATGTAAATATTAATTTTCAATTAAAAACAATTTTCATGATTGGAGGCTAAATGAAATCCACCAATACCTTGTCAAATAGCATGAGCAGATAACACAATAGCATCCAACTTGTGGCGAAGTGCACTGCGCAGGGCAAATGGTGCGAGCAAAACCGCGTGGTGACGGTGACTGTAGAATGCAGTCGAGGCTCGCTGCTCAGACAAGAAGTCGCAACGCACTGAAACAATACGCTATCGACTTGTGGCGGACTAAGATTTAGCGCTGACTAGATGCCGCAGCCGTTTCATGGCTTTAAATAAAAATGTTAAATTTTGGGTCTATTTAAGATTAATTAAAGAAAATAAACAGTTGTAGTTATGAAACATTACGGTCAAAGTATTATGTAATGTTGGGCTTGAGATTTGTTTGTTACGAGCAATAAAATAAATCATACATACCCTACTATGTATTATTCAGAATTCTTTCAGAACATCAATGGCATGGGCCACCTTATTTTGGATTGCAGACGAAAAAGTATATATTTCTAAGTGAAAACAACACTTTTATAATAATGAAGTCGCAATGACACTCAGATTTCATAAATTATATTTTGCTGCTGCAAATGCATTATGCTTGTCACGTTGCGGAATGAAATTTTAAGGCTTATTATGGAAAGTAATTAAGTCCACTTAAATTTCCTTGAAATCGAAACATAATTACATTACTGTACAATTTTGACGCTAGAAACAGACAAAAGAGCAAGCTCTTGCAAATGAAAGAGTGATTTTCACAGTGTATTGCCATCCACTTGGCTACAACGTGTATTCTATACCTTCTCACCGACAATTGTAATTGTAAACGGCTTTGTTTGTAAGGTTTGTTAGAATGTGATGAACAAAAGGCAGTGATTAGAGCCTCTTCCAGCGAGCGCCATGTCGGATTGTGGCCTGTGAAGCGAACTCACTAAACACTATGAGCGTGCTAGGGCTGCCGAACTGACTTATCATATTTGAGTACAGTTCATCCTTGTGCTGATTATAACAAATAATAGTATAAATACATAATTACTATAGTTTAGGACCGAACGTTTTGGATTGTAATTAATGAATTTTTTTTCTAAAACTAGAAGAGAAGTCACAAAATGTTACATTCGGCTTGGCTTTGCTCAACTACGATGCATGAATGTATACCACAAAAAAATATAGAGCTTACCACTTTATTGTTTCCAGCAATAGACATAATATTAACAAGTGGCGACAAAAAATGTGTTAAAATAATTTTCTACAATGATGCGTATTTTCTTATGTTCGTGAGTACCTACATAACGTTCGATATTAGTATTGTAAAGCACAAGTGACAGCCCTGACAGAGGTGACAAAATATTAACAAGTGGCGACAAAAAATGTGTTAAAATAATTTTCTACAATGATACGTATTTTCTTATGTTCGTGAGTACCTACATAACGTTCGATATTAGTATTGTAAACATGATTGTAAAGCACAAGTGACAGCCCTGTGCGGATCTGTCTCCGTTCGCCGCTCCCCGCGGAAGCGCGTTGTTTAGCAGGCGGGCGCACCGCGACGCCGCTCTCGCCGCCTTCCGTCCGCTTGCCTCCCAGGGTCACCAGACCGGCTGACAACACCGCGACAGGTACCTATACTAGCATCCGTTTTAACCGACGTCCCCTAAATCTAAAACATGTTGTTTTGAGAAATCCTATATTCTGATTTACCAAACAACTTTGGATATTTTAGTTACGTAATAAAGGGTATACTAGAATGATAGGTTCATCGTGTTGAAATGTTTTACTGCCAGTTAGAAGGTAGTTCTCAGCTGTATATTCACAGGCGGTGGTTAACACTGACCATCCACCACTCAACTACGCTTGATTGTGTAAATTCTGCTATAAAACATTTTTAGCCCTCGCTTTCCATATAAATATTTCTCGTGGTGAGAGTTGTAGCCACGTGTTGCGGGAATGTGTTGTGCTCTTTATTATTATCGCACATTAACGCGTTTTCCTCATCTCTCCTCCGTCCATCAAAACATCATTAGCGAGTTCATATTACGTAGTTTTTATAGTAATTCCACCAACTGCTGCTAACTGTAAGATAATTGACTGTAATTTTTTGCTCAAACTAGAATTACCGGCTATGTTATATGTATTTAATTTATCTTAGTGTATCGTACGAGGGTTGTTTATAAAAATTGCGACGAAACGTGAAGCCTTATCGATCATTTGGCCAGCGTGGACTAAAGGTTTTTATTTAAGCATAGGAATAAAACGCAATCCCGTTGAGTCACAGTTGAGTCTTTTAGGGTATAGGCAGATCGTCACGTAATTTAATGACCGCAGCATGCCTTCAATAGTCAATTGTGTTCTAAACAAACGTAAATCTATATTTTTGCACGTTGCCAGCCCTGAAGCATTAAGCATACCTACTTTACAGCACATTGTCACATTGGGAGTGCATCCCGTATCTCGAGCGGCGAGTGTTTGCGTTGTGCCGCGTCTTAGGGTCCATTCCCACGTACCAGAAACACACATCGCTCTCACAAAAAATGGTCATAATGTGGTTACGATGTGGTCGATATCTACAACAGTTAAATTGGTATGCAAATGAATAGTTTCATTAACGCGGACCAGATTATGTTGTCGAATTCAAAGGTGTGCGCGATATCCACCATATACAACGCAACCAGTACTGGAGCACGTTGTGTCGCTGCGATGTGGTGTCAGGTACGGTTGTGGTGCGTGTGAAGAGACCCGTACGTCGCGTTATAGTGCACGCCAGTGGTCTCGGCAGGGTTACCAACTCCTAAAAAATAGCTCTATAATCAATATGAAAAAGCCCCAAATAGCCCTAAATACAAAATTCAAAAACAACAAAAAAAGCCCTGTACTGTCAATGTTACTTTGTATGGTGTAGTATATACCTATATCTTATATTATTTAAATAAGTTCCCTGTTAAATAACACACAACTTAGTTTATTTTTAAAACGTGTAAAAAGATCTATATTATTGTCAATGATTTTAAACAATTGTTATGTTTGCTGCCATAGGATGGCGTGTCTTTGATGGCATGCCCATAGAGACCATAGAGTATTATGCCAGATTCACATTCTCGGATTCGTGAAGACTCGTAAAAGTTCGGCGGCAATGTGTATTTGGCATTATAGCATAACACCTTGTGTAAGAACTTGAACGTTTTGCCTTTTTTTATTTTTTTTTATGTTCAGTCAAACAGTAATACATGAAAACATTTTTATGGCCCTAAAAATAGCCCTAAATTTAGGGCTAAAAGTCCTAAGTTGGGAAGCCTGGGTCTCGGATGGCAAAAAGTAGAGTTGCCAAGTAAAATCGGTATATTTATTTGAAGCAAAACTCGGTATATGCAAAAAAAAGATATATTCAATAAAATATCTTTATTTTAAACTTTACGGACTATTGTTCCACCAATTAAAAAGAAGGCAATTTCAAGCGTACACCCCCCCCCCCGTCATCAAAATAAAAAAATTAAACAAATTTTGCCTATAAAAGTACTGTCGCCCACCCCCCGGGCCCAAATAGGTAGGTACATATTTAACCAAGGAATCGTAAAATATTAAAAAAAAAAGGGGCTATTAACTTCGAATTGCTAAAAATCGGTAAAAAATCGGGAGAATCTTCTGGCTTTCTAAAAATCGTTGAAAAATCAGGTATTTCGGTAGGACAGACCCAAAATCGGTATAAATACCGAAAAATCGGTAGGTTCGAGACCGCTGCTGCACGCTGACACTTCGCTGGTTCACTTATCACGAACACATGTTATATTTTACTAGCTTTTGCCCGCGGCTCCGCCCGCGTTGAAAAGTTTTCCTGGGATAAAAGTCCCGGCTTATATATTATAAAAGTATGAAATCCTCCTAGCCAGTTTCGGCTACGGCGGCCAATCTCAACGGAGATCAGCCAGGTACGCAGGAGATATTATAGTGCACAAGTGTGTGCGCAATACACAGGTGCACTCACTATTCCTTCACTCTCATAGTCCGGTGAGACGGCAATCCGACATGACCGGAGAGAGATCAGGCGCAGGACCAACGGCTTTACGTGCTTTCCGAGGCACGGGGGTATCACACCGCCAACTTCCTGACTCCGAGCTGCGACTGAGTAAATTTTAAGATGGAAAAACCCAGTCACAATTTTTTTTTTGGCTCGACCCGGGATTCGAACCCAGGACCTCAGCGCGCAAATCGTACTCGTAATGCGTACGCAATACCACTACGCCACCGAGGCAGTCATATATAAATCATCATATATATAAAAGTATAATATAAGACAAAAAGTAGCCTACGTGTTAATCCAGGACATGATCTACCCTTGTGCCAAATTGCATCGAAATCCGTTCAGTAGTTTTTGCGTGAAAGAGTAACAAACATCCATACATCAATACTTCAAACTTTCGCGTTTAAAATATTAATAGGATAACATCAGTTTACCTACATTACCCATATTGTTCACACGAGTGTGAAAGGCTTTTGTTTGCTTCGAGACTTCTCCCGACTTCATAGAATGAATGAATGGAAATTCACAGAAATTAATAACTTCATAATAATATTAGTTCTTTCATTGAATTTCATTGCCAAGTCGTGTAAAACTCTGTTTTTCTCTGAATTATATTTCTACCAAATCAGCTTGTAAAATTCCGTTTTTCTCTGAATTATGTTTCTACCAAATCAGCTGTTAATCTATCACAATCTGTATCTATTTAACAGGTGATTCTGATAAATAGATTAGTGTCAAAGCTCTGTCAGGCCGACCGCGGCACGAATCTCGACTCTATTCGGAGACATCCGCCACGCCCTTCCAATTTCGCAAACGAGTTCTCTGAATACCAGTGGCAATATAAGCCTCAAGTGATTAGATTCGGCAACGAGCCGGGCTGTTCCGCGGACCGTTCGAGGTGCAACTAGTTTTGAGCCAAAATTACCTAATTAACTTAGCTTAAACGGCTTATAAAGGCCTATGATGTGACACACGGCCGCCCCGAGCGTGCAACACGACGCCTCCGCGCCCCCGCGCCCGCGCCGCAAACGCTCAGATTTCAGCGCTTGTTTGTAACAGAACTAGAGTGCATAATGTTTTTGGCGCAGAGCGGAAAGTAAGTCCATCATGACGATACGCTCGCTCTGTCACAGCCTGGATTTGGATTTTTGGGTCCAGGAATTGAACTTTTGTCCAACCCTTAAATATAATATCAGAACTATTAGAAATATCGATTGAAACCAGGAACATTGACAACGACTTTAAAAACAGAATTGTGGGTGGGTTTTCGACTTATGGCACTAACCGCACTCACAATGCTTTCGCCTTACGTCATCTACCCCGGTTATCAATAGTTTGGTGAGGAATCGTGTTATAAATAAAACTGGCACGTGTGACTGACATAATATTAAACGTACAACAAAGCAAGCGACTATGAAACTGAGAAAACGGTTAATTACAATGTTCGTGACGTAAATGACTAGTTACAACGCAGATAGCGCGAAACATTAATATTATAAGCAATTAACCTGTCGAGGTCCGATCGGACCGATCTGACAGCTGTCAAACTCGCGATGTGTGCGTGTTGACGCGCCTTATGTGTGTGCGTGTAGGTCGATTTTCGCTTGTTGACAGATCACGCGTACTGGGCCAATGTGACCAAGCGGACGCCTGAGGGGTTAAAGGAAGACATCCGGTGTTGCAGCGCTGTTTGAGCACATATTCTTCGAAACCATATCGACGTAAGGTTTTTAAGAGTGTTGTAATTCGTTAGACAAACTAATTATATTCGCCTTGATTTTACTGTGCTGTGTGGATTAATCATTATATAAACCGACTTCAAAACCACTGCAAACCAAAAAATAATTCAACTTTATATTTGCTTAGTATAATATACGTATATTTGTAGTCGATGCCTAATTTAAATTGCCAGCTAAGCCAAAGAAATACAAGATCAAATGTTCGAAAACATTGTTCAATTTAAACTAGGCACTGACTACAAATATACACGATATACTAAGCGAATATAAAGTTGAATTTTTTTTTGGTTTGCAGTGGTTTTGAAGTCGGTGTATTTTTTGTTAAAAATATTTTTTTATTGCTTTTTGTTAGTTAATTATAGAATAGTGTAAACAATACATCATAGATATACGATTACAGCATTTGCGAGTCATCTGCTGTTAGTTATTGAAGAGTTCCATTGTGTATCTCCGAAGATCTTCATCAGATCTTCGTAAATTATATACTAAAACCTTCCCTGAAAACTATACATTTGATCATTGAAAACCACATCCAAATTGGATCAGTAGTTTTTCAGAAACTCACGGCCATACAAATTTACATACATATATACAAACATACATACATACGGATCGAATACAGAACCTCCTTTTTGAAGTCGGTTAAAAGCACTAAGTGTTTATGTGTGAAAAGCGATTTTCGCTATTGAAATCCCTAAATTGCTGGAGCTACCCATAGCGCCCTTTGAACGAAGCCAGCGCCATCTACTTAAAAATCAGATTAAATATTATAATATTTTCCACGGGAGAAAGTACCAGGATAAAAAGTAATATAATAATCCTAAACATCTTAGCATGTCGACCCAATTCGTCCAGCGGTTCTTTCGTTTACTTGAACCAACAACCAAATATTTATTTTCACAAACAGTCTCATCTATAGGTACATACAATAAAACAGTAGGACCGGTGTGTCTGTACATTAAAAGAAAGGTGATAAAAAAGAAAGAGGGTGACTAAAGAAGAGTAATCGAACAAAAATCAGCAATTTTTGTAATTCTTTTCTCTCTGTTTGTTACTGCACATCTCCAAAATTACTGAACGGATTTCGATGAAATTTAACACACGGGTAGATCATGTACAAATATAAAACAGGACTTTTATTCCGGAAAAAAATATACACGCGGGCGGGGCCGCGAGCAAGAGCTAGTTTGTAATATTTAAAATCAGAAGTAATTAGTAAGATAGATAGTAAAATAAGATAATAATATATGAAGTTTAATGTTATCCAGTTAAAGGGATTTCTTTGTAGTAAAAAGAAAGACACAACAAACAAGACATTCCTAACTGGTTGAGTCATGCCACGCACATTACATTACAGTATTTCATTAAATTTCTTACAAACAATAGAAACTTCGAATTTCTACATTCATATAGAAAACTGAGGTCCTGATAAAGCAACGCGATATTAGAGCTGAATATGTGACCACGTCCAGTTTTGGCGGATATTCGCAGCGCCGTATCCGAGGTATGTAAATATACAGTAATATTTCAAAAGGTCTAGCGGCGATGCCTCGCCGTGTCAGCCGTGCCTCCCCCGCGGCCGCGCCCGCCTGCTCCTTTACACTATCAAGGCAGCTTATTCGCGCGAGTATACAATACAACACGTGGAATATTTTAAGAGTTAAAAAAACTTACTTTAATATTCAGCTTTGGGCATTTACATCGCAAAAGATAAGTCGCTTTAAATTTCAGATTAAAAGGTATGCACTCGTTTGCGCTTAAAATAAAGATAAAAATATTAAAGCGTTTATTTTATATTAAAGCGTTCTTACTTGGACTTGATCATTTTCAAGTAACTTTATCTTAAATTCAAAGATATGTTTTTATCTCTTACCCGCTGTCCTAGGTGAACGACAAATGCGATAATGCGATGCGACGCGACGCGATGCGAAGATATCAAAAAGTCTTTTTATGTACACTCAGCAGCAAAAGTAGCTGAATAATTTTAAATTTTAAATTGCCTACATACTTATTAGTTCTTACTTTTTTTAGAGTTACTTTTTTTTCTGTTCACAAAAATAAAATAAAAGAGACTTGTTTTACTTCATACGAAGAGTTTTTTTTCCGTTTAGCTTAAGGCGTATATAGAAGATTTGAAATTTTAATGTTGTACAGATATTTATGCTGCTGACTGTGCTTGTGGCCTACGTTGTCCCTTTAATTAGAATGCGACAAAACGCGACAAAGTGCGGACTTGATTTTGCGCGACGACACGTGACGCAGTACGAAGTGACAACTTAAAAATTGGTTATTGATAGTTGAATAGTAGGTTTAACAACTACAACAATATAACCGAAAGTGCTTGGTAATACGCCACAATACTCTTTAAACAAATGTGGATTATTTCTTAGTTTCAGATATAAATGATGAAGTTCTCCAAACTTATTTTTTTCTAAATATACAACCTTTATTATTTTCCTTTTTGTTTTTTGATTAAAATATTCATTTTCGAGTAATAACGCAGTATACATGCCCATGGTTAAAAAATGATGAACTGAGATCGCCGCGTTTGTCGCTCACGAATGACTACAAAATAGGACACACGTCGCGTCGCGTGAACTGTTGGTCGCATTACGTCGCGTCGCTACGTGTCGCGTCTCATCGCTTACCTAGGACAATGGGTTGGCGCGGGAATTTGTGTGAAGCATACGCTAATTAGGTGGCTTAAAGTTTTCAAGTGCCGTTAGTGAAAACCTTTGCTAATACGCCGTGGGTGGTCTAGATCTTTCACTGGCTTAAGTTAGATCAACGAGTCCCAGCTGGGTGAGAATGTGAGGTCGAGTTTCAACCGCATATAATATGCAGCACAATATGCTATCAGATGGAGTGAGTGCTCACACTCAACACAGTGTACTGAACAGCACAATGTTATCTGCAGTGGGACTGGCTCGCATTTACACAAGTGTCGCTATTTCGACACCTACTGTAGACATCACCCGACTATTTGTAGTTGGAGGCACGACTCTAAACAAATCCTGTCCATAATACCCATGTTGTTATTTAATAGCGTTCATAGAATTCACCTTGTTTATAAATAAAGTAATATACAGTCAGAGAGCAATACAAAGGACCCCACACGTAAAATTACGAATTTCCATGTCGAACCACGACACAACAGTACCTATAGAATGCAATTTACCAATTTTATTGGCTTTGTTTCGAGCCGCTATTGTGATGCATGTATTCCAATTTCATTGCAAAATTTATATGCACTTGAAAGTTTACGCTATTAGGGCTTAGCTTTAGCAAATAGTGCACCGTCTAAACTACCGAATAACAACATTATAATGCGACACACGAGCCACGCGCGTCGCCGACAAATAATAACAATTGTGTTGTGCACAACTGATGAGGTTTTGATACGACGCCGTATAAAATACATAATAAAATAAAATGTAATTTAAAGTCGAAAAAATCTTGAGCGAATCGATGCGAAAATAATGTGCGACACACGAGTAATTTGTTCGTTCATCTATCACGCGGCGGCTAAATCAGGCGTTGTCAGCGCCTCCCGTATTCAATAGAAATCATTTATCTAGAGCAAGCGTTGCTGTTATTTTACGTGAAAAGGAAATATTCTCATCCGAAGTCTTCAGTCCGGGACCTCATGTATTTTGATTATATTCCACACGTTTTTACAGGGAGTTTTAATTTTTTACGTTTTCGTCGATTTAATATGCACGCTGTAGCTTCAGCTCTTTTTTCCTCGTTCATGATTATGACCGTAATACTAATTCATAAGAACGTGCAATGTTGCGACTACAAGTTGAGTAATTGAAAGTTCATACATTTCCTCGATCAAAGTGTTGCAAAATACATACAATATTAACAGTCTTTCCGTACGTATATCGAAGCATGAATATAAAAATGACATTGTGTGGAGAGTGTGGGTGCGGTGCGGTGTGGCCGGTGTTTTGGTGTTTACATTCAGCTCACGAGCGGATCAGAGCGGCACGCGTGGCGCTTGGCGCTAACGGGCGGTAACCGGCGTAACGTATCGGTCACATTTGTTATAACTTGATCGCGTGTTTCATAAATCCACGCCGCATAATGGATCTGTGCCGAGATAGCGCTGTTAAAAATGTTCCAGCGCGTAAATCAGCCGAGCGACAATGTGCCGAATGACACACGCAAGATAGACTGTTATTGCTTGTGGCGGATGTATTATAAAACAATAGAACATCCAGCCGCCGGCGTGGATCTGAGAACGAGAATTAATGACCGGCGTCTCCGAAGGAAAATAAAAAAGTACCTAGGCAGTTTTTTTATACAGTATTAGAAATGGACCGTTTACAACATTCTTTTTTGACGTTGCTTTAACTAAATAGTAATTATAATAGTGAATAACTAATTGAATAATAGGAGTTATATTAAATGTTTAGAGTCAGTTTTATTTGATCTAGGCACCTCTACTCTACAAATATTTAACTCTACGGTACAAAATTGAAGTAATATTTTTAAAAGTTGTTTTACAATAACAAATGGCTTTCAGTGAAAATACTTTTTTTTCAAAATATAAAAATGACAAAATATCTATCCACAGTTAAAAATACTTTCAACTACTGACGCTAAGAGTGTCGTTCATTTGATACTTTATGTACTATGTGTGTGTGGTATTATTTCTTTGCGATCCATTCTACTATGGAGTCAACAACCTTTTTAATTAGCTTTGGCTTGTGCGTGAGTTTTCATTAGCCCATATATATAACTGTTGGGCAGATGCCGCGCGATACCAACTGATAGCAAGATGGTGGGAACGCAGGGGAGGGTGGAACTGTAAGTCACCACGCTTATAGGTTTTTAGGTATGACATACTTTAACTTACAGTGCAAACGATGTAAGGAGGAGGGCAGTTTGGTTCTGATACGGATGAACAGTATCATTAGAACAAAAGGAAACATATTTATATTATAAAAGCCAAGATCTTTAGTAAATAAGTGGTAGCCGACATTTATATGGAGTTAACATTATTTGTTAAAATGAAAAGATAGAGAATAAATATTGATTTGGGTTAGTTTTTCCAATTGTTATTGAACTTCACGTGAGATTGACATTTGTTGTGCCAGTCGTAGACGCACATCGTAGATGTGCGTCGAGTCCTCCGAATACGGTAGTTGACTACTTTTTTACAAATACAATTATGAAAAATTTATGCCATCCAAGATCTAATGGAAAAAGAATTTTTAAAATTGGTGCAACAGTAAGTTATAAAGCTTTGAAATTTGGTGGAAGGGGTAGCTGTCAAATAAGAGCAATACTAGGCTGTGACGTCACCAAGCGCAGTTGGTCATAATGCTGCCTGCGTGCGAAAGAGATAGCGCGATATCCCCGCCACGCCCTCACTTTTGCTCCAAGATTATTTAAAAATTGAATAACTGCTATATTTTTCTATCGATTTTGATTTCATAGCAGAATTTCTTGTTAGTATTATTTTCTATTACATCTAAAATAATGTACAAACTCAAACATCGGAAACTACCCTATGGCCATCGGGATCGTAGTTCTATGTTTTTCGACCTCCAGTACCGTGTGTAGTTTGCACTGCTCGCGATAGTTAAGACGCTTCTCCCACCGCATAGTTAGTGTTGCACAACTACGTCGATACAATTTGACTCGCATCGAGATGCCAAAGCCGGCGAGTCACCAATATTAGGTTCATTATACAGGCTCTCCTACCATACAGACGTTTTAGTTGGAAGTAGAAACACCTACATAGAAAGAAGAGTAAAAGATATAGTTGCAAATTGCAATGCCTATGAAAAGGTTGCATGGAAATGTTTAATAATTATTACGAAGCTGATCACGATCTTTCAATTAAAATAGATTTACTTACATGAGCGGAGGAAGATAAATAAGCAGAAGGAAAATGTATAATGTGCACCTTAAAAAAAGTACGGCAGCCTCGGTGGGATTGGCAACTGCCCGAGATCCTACTCATAAGAAAGAAAATAAAAAAGTACCTAGGCAGTTTTTTATACAGTATTAGGAATGGACCGTTTACAACATTCTTTTTTGACGTTGCTTTAACTAAATATTAATTATAATAGTGAATAACTAATTGAATAATAGGAGTTATATTAAATGTTTAGACTCAGTTTTATTTGATCTAGGCACCTCTACTCTACAAATATTTAACTCTACGGTACAAAATTGAAGGCTAATGGAAGACCATAATCTTATTTTATGTAGGGTTAAATACACATACCTACTCAGTGTTCGTAGAAGATAAGTGTAGTTTTTCAAGCTTACTTCAGTTGTGTATGTACGATAATATAGCTTGAAGTTTTACCCTACAGTCCAGTCGAGTTATGCAAAAAAAACGTGCTGAGTTTGCATTTTTTTCCAAAAAGCTGGATTTTTGTACAGAACTTAAATACGTCATTACAAATGCTTTGTCCGAGTTTAACGTTCCTAACTTTTCGTTTTTTGAGTATATCTTAGAAATGGTGAGAGCTACAGGAAAATGAGAAAAATAAAGTTTATAGATGGTAATATTCTCTACTAAAAGATATCAATATTTTTTCTTACAAAGCATCGTTCTCGAGTTATCGCGATTTCAGACCATAGGAAAGTCGAATTTGCAATTTCATGCACACATTTCCACACCACTCTAAGGTAGTATACTGGGCGCTTTTTTGACGTGTTTTACTCAGTAGGAGCACTCTACAATATATTACGAACGAGGAAACTTAATGGGACAATATCTATCTATATATATATCATTCTGATAACTACATAGAACTCTGTCGAAAATATCATCTGTTACCGCTTATAATTCGTCGAGAGATAGCCGACTATACCTTTATCCTAAAAATTATTAATAGCGAAATTGATTGTCCTGAATTATTAGCCAAACTATATATAACTGTCCCATGCAAATCAATTCGTTTTACGCCGCCTTTGCGTTTACCCCAAGCGTCTTCAAATTATAGACAAAACAGTTATATTGTGCGTGCAAGTGCAAGCTTTAACAAGATATGTAAGGAGCGCGATTTCGATCCATTCACAATGAGTGTGTCCTCGGCAAGAAGATGCTTAAGCCTTAACTTTTTTAAACCAGATAATATGTAGATTATTTGGCTTTCATAGTATTATTATGTATTGCCTTTTATAGATATACAGTAGCGTTTTTTTTTTTTTTTTTTTTTCTCTCTTTGTATTACTTCTTATAATATTTGATTTTATCTAATTATAAATTGTCTTATTAGCTGCAGTACTTGTTTGCTCATCTCTAGCTATAATATTGCTATAAGTGAAGACTTGTTATTGGCTATCAGTTAACTAGTTTATAGTTATTTAGTATTTTATAGCTGTAAGTCTTCCATATCTTAATAAATAAATAAATAAATAAATATAAAAAAAAGAATTGCCATTCGTTAGTCTCGCCAAAACTCAAAAACGCAAAGACCGATTTAAATAATTATTTGAGTGTATTGTTCGAGATAGTTCAGGGTAGGTTTATGAGCAAAAAATCAGGAAATTGAATTGGAAAGCCAATCAAATTATGCAAAGTAATTATGTCAAACGAAAACACAATGCTTATGCCACAAGTTTATAATAACAGTCTGGCGAGCGAGTCGGTCCGTCTTTGGCTACAAGCCGCATCGGGACTTGCATTAACTAGTCACAGAGTACCCCCCCTCCTCCTCCCTTGCACCCCGGCCCCGAAGGCCGCAGGGTAACCGTCTCGCAGTTAACCCGCGTGCTAATTGTAGCATGCATTTAGTTTAGTTCTCTGTATATTGCTGGCGCTTGTCATGCACAGGCATCTTTCGTTATGCATGTGTTTCTGAGTTTTCAATGCAATTCCTATATTGTAACGCTTCTTGTTTCCTAACGAATGCATGAAGAGATTAGTCAAAATAGACGAAAACGTGGTTTCATGGTCTTCGGGGTTTAGATAACAAAAACACTAATCTTAATATTAGTTTGTGACTGTTTGTTCGTAAAAGTGAAATTGTGAATGTTGGTACTACATCTCTAATTGTAAACTGTTGATGTTCCTATGAATAATAAATAAATAAAATACAGGCGTGACAGAAACGTACTCACGGCTTTTATATCGTAAAGGGTAGGCAGAGGCGCAACTAGTGCACCCACTTTTCGTCGTGTTTATTCCGTCCCGGGATTTAATAGGGAGCGAGCCTATCGCCATTTCGGGCACAAATTTCAAACTCCGGGCTGATACTGAATAGAAAAATCCAATACCACTGTGCCCGACCCGGGGATCGAACCCGAGACCTCAGCATTGCAGGCGTACCCGAAAACGAAAAAAAAAACCGAAACTGAAAAATATTTGCGCCTCGATTGAGGCGTACGAAAAGCTTATTATTGTTAAATTTTAGAGTAAGTATAAAAAATCCGCATTCGATTAAAAAGTTTAATTATATTGTTCAGAAATATGGACAAGAATTCAAGCAACCGAGAACAGCACAATATAGTCTAAATTGCTCTTTGCCATAATAAGTAAGTACTTGTACTTATTTAATTTAAATATTCACAAAATGCACGCTTACTGCTTACAAAACCATCACACTGTTCGTTCGTCACTGCGGCGCACTCGCGACTGTTTGTGTACTTAATGAGTTTTTACCAAGATATTCTACGGTATAGATATATTTATACTGTGACTGAGGCGTGACATGTTCATAATAATTTTAAGTAAGAAGAAAAATCTATTCAACAGACTTTGATGAAAAAAACCATCTACGTCAACAGAATATATAAACATCACAATAGTCACCCATTCACATGAGCCCCGAGCATTCTTCTCCGAACTAGATGGTGTTCTTGAATGACAGGTTCGTCGAGAATTATTTTCTTGTGTATCATCTTGGCTAAACAGCTTACGCTTATTGTATTCTCTACTGGTGAAGTATGACTACCTTCAAAATAAAGATATGCTGAAGTTCCCATTCCTTTCGGTGTTGCAGATGATTTGCAGAGATGACATGGGAGATGTTTTTAACCGACTTCAAAAAGGAGGTTCTGTATTCGATCTGTATGTAAGAATGTATGTACATTTGTATGGCCGCGAGTATCTCAAAAACTGCTGATCCGATTTGGACGTAGTTTTCGATATTCAAATGTATATTTCTCAGGGAAGGTTTAAGTATATAATATATGAAGCTCTGATGAAGATCTTCAGAGATACACAATGGAACTCTTTAATAACTAACAGCAGATGACTCGCGAATGCTCCAATCATCAATCTATTATGTATTGTTTACACCATTTCATAATCAACTAACAAAAAAACAATAAATAAAAACTTTTTAACAAAAATAAACCGACTTCAAAACCACTGCAAATAAAAAAATAATTCAATTTTATATTCGCTTAGTATATACGTATATTTGGAGTCGATGCCTAATTTAAATTGCCAGCTAAGCTAAGGAAATACAAGATCAAATATACGAAAACATTGTTCAATTTAAATTAGGCACCGACTCCAAATATACGTATAAACTAAGCGAATATAAAGTTAAATTATTTTTAGGTTTGCAGTGGTTTTGAAGTCGGTTTATTTTTTGTTAATTTGATTTGTGGTAGCTTTGAAGTCGGTTTATTTTTGTTATTTAGTGACGCGATGTCTGTAAACAAGAAGTAAAAGTTCAACCTAAACCCAAAAGCGTTGCACCAAATACGTGGCATTAGTTTTCACGAATTCCATTGTCGCTGTGATTACACCCGCGCCGCTCGAGCTCCGTGACATATTACTGTATTGAGATGAATGCAGATCGAGTATCCGTTTAGCCTCCCTCCGTGGCTGTCCCCTAGCATTAATAGCTGCGGACAGTCCCAGTGGAGCGGAGCGCACGCTGCCGCCTTACCCGACGCGCCACGCTCGGGGCCCGCGCGATGCTCCAATGCTTTGACGCTGTGACGATCGTTTCCTTGCCTTATCAATCTAGAGTTTGAGTAAGGGGTGGTAGTAATTATTACAATTTAAAGGGATTAATTATAATTAATAGCCATAATCGAACGCAATGATTGCTAGTAAATAGTAATATTAATTATTAGTATAACGTCAACTCGGGTGAGAATTGGCTCATTGGGCTCAGTAGCCACCGCGCACCGAAGGACGCCCTCGGCGTCATCGGCAGCGTGAGGCCTACTTGCCACACTATTAGTAGCCTTTTACAACAGGTAAAGGATACCGTGGTGGAATTCTCCAAACGCCCCCAATCCACAGGGCGGAAGACGCTGGTGTCAGTCGTCCACCCGGCGCCTCCTATGTCTCGTTTGGCGGCAGGAGGGATCTCCGCGCCTCCGATCCCTCTCAGCACTCTCCTTCTGCAAGATGACCACCTCACAGAGGTGTTCCACCGCACACCAAGACCTCCGGCTGTCGACCATGGAAGCGACCACGGCTTGCAGCGAGAGGTCTTCTCCGACGACTGCTCTGAGAGCGCTGTGCTCCTCATCCCAGGCTGGGCAAAACTCCAACGTATGCTGGGCCGTATCCAGCGGGCAGTTGTCACAATGGTGACACACGGCCGAAACCTCCTTCCTCACTACCCGCCACAGGTACTCAATGAAACAACCATGCCCGGTGAGCACCTGTGTCAAGCGGTACGTTGCCGCTCCGTGGCGCCTGTCCAGCCATTCGGCAAAGACAGGACGCACGGCCGCGACGACCCTGAGCCCCGCTGACGGGGCCTCCAGTCTGAGACATCACTCCTCCACGGCGGCTCGCCGTAAGGAGACCCTCATGGCCTCCACCTCCTTCAGGGCCGGACGCTACCCGCAACTGGACGCCTCCTCCCGCCAATGAAAGGCATCAGAGAGGGATTTGGCGTCCAGGTCCCAGGGTAGAAATCCGGCCAACAAACAAGCCGCCTCGAAAAAGACCGTGCAGTACGCTCTGATCGCCCTCTGCCCCAAAGCTTTGTCCCCAATTGAC
Organism: Lapara coniferarum; assembly: GCA_949316025.1. Taxonomy (NCBI): domain Eukaryota; kingdom Metazoa; phylum Arthropoda; class Insecta; order Lepidoptera; family Sphingidae; genus Lapara; species Lapara coniferarum. Next base: position 17,576,825 of record OX438923.1, read on the forward strand.
ATGAGAAAGTTTTATCCCCAATTTCTTGAAATGGGCGCGGAATCGCCATCTGCCATCCAAGACAAGATGCTTCATCTGCGTATAAATTCTAAAACACATAGCGTCATAATATGACTTATCCTTCTTCAAACGAGGTTTAAAAAAAGTTTTTTACGGTAGGCAGCGGCTTAGCTGTGCCCTTGGCATTGCTGACGTCCATGGGCGACGGTAACCACTTACCATTAGGTGGGCCGTTAGCTGGTCTGCCTTCGTGGCAATAAAAAAAACATTTTGGACGATAGCGCAATTTATTTAAAAAATCTGATTAAAACATTTAAATATATCTTGCGGGAGAAAATTACCGACATGAAAAGTTGCCTATATGCTGATCAAGGATATGGTCTATCCGATTGCCAAATTTCATCTAAATCTGTTCAGCGGTTTCTATGTTTACTTCCAAACATTCAAGTATTGAAACATCCAAACATTTCCACAAACTTTCAAAAAATTAAATTGAAATAGCATTTATTGTGGTACACAGGTAGAATAATAGTGTTACACATTTATAATTGCAGTACAGCTATGGCCCACCATAATAGTATATACTAGCTAGATGAGATTAAGTTCTCTAGGCCATACATTGAAATTAATTGAGAGACCAATGACGAATTCAGATTGAGAGCAGTAACAACAATCAACATAAAGCCATAACATTCATTAGGCAATTGACTATTGAGGCACGACATGTGAAGGTCAATATCTTGGAAACGTTGGGAGTCGGTGTTATTTTGACCTATAATATTATCATCAGTTAAACTATTGACATATTGCAACTTGCAAGCATTATGAATGGGCCTGTAACCATTCCAATGTGGCGTCTATACAGCACACTTTTTCAAGCATCTCGCAAACTTTTTTTGCTACCAGTCGTCGGCTTGAGGTCAATATTTTTAAGGGATGTAAGATTCCGAGCAAAATTGTTTAAAAACACACACAAAAAGTTTTCCCCATTTAGTGATTGAACCCGAAACCTCTCAGCGTACAACCCATATACCTACGCTGCCATTGGACTAAGAAGGCTTTAAAGTCACTTACAATGAAAATCTTATCAAATTTTCCCCAATTAATACAAGGCTTATGGAAAGTAGTGTTGGTGCGGTGCATAAATCCGCTTATAATGCCTAAATTGATTCAGTTGTTAAATCTAGTACTTAGCTCGTGAATAGGATTAAGTGGTATAGCAACAATGGCGTTTGGTTGAGGAGAATAATCGAAACGAATTGGTGCCCAATTAATAATGAATGGATACGGAATACTTGTACTGCTTTCACAATGTAATATTCTATAGGTTTGTGCCAGTTATTAGTTATGTGTCTCATTAGGGTAATTAAAAGTTTGTTCCGTTTAATTATTGATCTTACGTAATTGACATTAAGTAATATTCATGGATTCATTTCTGAATTCTAGTAGGGTAAAATGTTACCCTGGTGGTAAATATGGTGTGGTTGGAAAATATTGACCAACGAGAGACGTTCCCTGATGCCCAGACTACGTCCTCTTATAAATTTGCAGCGACGCGACTGTCTCTACATCTCACAACATGGCTCGTCGACCGAATCCAGCCAACAGATTTAAGCCTTACGGCTTTTTTTTTGTTTACACGGAGAAAGTGAATTATTACTACCGCCCAGTGTTCAAGGGGAACGACTGAGCGGCTATGTTGGATTCACCGTGCCTTACGACCCGATGTTGAGCTGCCCGGAGAGATGGAAAACGTCGGGCGACCGCCGGGCCGAGTCCCTAACCTATGTACACCGCACGGCATACCAACCAAAACTCCGCGGTGGCCATCTTCGGCGCATTAGGGACGGCTGCGGGCTTCCTCCGACTCACGTCTTAGTTGTCCGCAACCGCCCCTGCGCGTACCGCTATTGCGGTCCGTCTCCTGTTGTTGGGGGGGCTCAGAAGCCCCCGCACACCGAAGGACGCCCTCGACGTCAAGGGCAGCATGAAGCTTAACCGCCACGCTGCCGTCCATCATGGGAGTCACAAAAGTTGGCTAGACTAATAGGTGGACGGCCCCTTCCGCCCACCCGTGACCCCCGGTGGCCCCTATTAGTCGCCTTCTACGACAGGCAGGGGATACCGTGGTGGAATTCTCCAAACGCCCCCAATCCACAGGGCGGGAGACGTCGGTCAGTCGTCCACCCGACGCCTCCTACGTCTTGTCTGGCGGCGGGAGGGATCACCACTGCGCTGGCGATCCCTCTCGGCACTCTCCTTCCGCGAGAGGACCACCTCGCAGAAGTGGGCCACCGCCTGCCAGGCCTCCCGGCCGCCGACCATGAAAGCGACCACGGCCGGCAGCGAGAGGTCTTCTCCGACGACTGCTCTGAGAGCGCTGCGTTCTTCATCCCAGGCTGGGCAAAACTCCAACGTGTGTTGGGCCGTGTCCAGCGGGCAGTTGTCACAATAGTGACACACGGCCGACTCCTCTATCCCCACCACCCGAAACAGGAACTCATCGAAGCAGCCATGCCCAGTCCTGCAAGCACCTGCGTCAGGCGGTATGTTGCCGCTCCGTGGCGCCTGTCCAGCCAATCGGCAAAGACAGGACGCACTGCCTCTACGACCCTGAGACGCCACTCCTCCACGGCGGCTCGCCGTAGGGAGGCCCTCTTGGCCTCCACCTCCTTCAGGGAAGCCTTACGGCTGACTATACCGCAAGCTGGAAGAGAGCCACCATGTTAGACTTGTGTCATTTATACAGGAACGATGGTCGCTGTCCAGTCATGAAACTTATATATTCAGTATATTCTCACGTGGAACTTAAAAATAGCCTATTCTTATAAAGATCGAACTATGGCGATTCCGCTAGTATTGTGCTGACTGGATCTAAGCGTGGCTGATTTACCATGTGACCCACTTGTTTCTTTCATCACAAAAAAAAAACAAAAGGTACTAGTTTATGTATCGATATATTAGAACACGGAATATTACGTCATATGCTCGGTCGTACGATCAAACCACGTACATAGAAGCTCGACCACACGATCGGAAACCTGACCACAACGCAGCTGACGTCGCCGTGCAGATTGGTCGTATAAATAGACTTCACTGCGCCAAGAGTGGTTTTTTAATTGTGTGGTAAAATTCCTTTTAGAAGATTATTCGTAAAAGACGACAGGCTAAGTTTTTTTTATTATTATTTATTTAAGACTGCCTCGGTGGCGTAGTTGTATTATAGTACGACTGCAAGGCTGAGGTCTCGGGTTCGATCCCCGGGTCGGGCATAGTGATATTGAGTTTTTCTATTCAGTATCAGCTCGGAGTCTGAAATTTGTGCCCGATATGGCGATAGGCTCGCCCCCATCACATAATGGGACGGAATAATGGCGAAAAGTGGATGCACTAGTTGTGCCTCTGCCTACCCCTTCGGGGATAACAGGCGTGAGTGTATATGTATGTATGTATGTATTTATTTAAGAGTCTTTGAGTCAATTCTGACAATGTCAGTCTCATAGTTATTATAGTTATTACAAATGGTATTTAAAACATAATATTCTTAATTTCTAAAAAGTCTATATGCATGTATATGAATCCATCTAGCTGCTTCCGATCTTGGTGACAATAAAATACTAGTTTGAAACTTACGCACATCATAAGAATTTACAATCAAAGATTAAAATACTTCTTGTCTCATGGCTACACTCCGTACACACTCTATCAAAAAATGCTGAACATCCTCCGCAACATTATTGCACAGTAGACAATTTGGACTTTGGAGTGCCTGTTTGCCTCATTAAAAATTTAAATTTATTCAAAGGAATGTGTCCGAAGCACAACCTATGCGCAACCACAATTGATTTCCGGCTTAAACCAATGTTAACAACCATTGAATATGGGGAGGTTCACTCAGTAACTACATGGCCATTAACATGTACAAAAATCATAATATAGGAAGCGACGCCTATATTTAGGGAGCAACTCTGAATATTCAGCCTGGATAGAAACTTCGACACCATTTGATATTACTCCCCGAGCCAGGTTATCTACCACCTCGTTCTCCGGTATGTCAGCATGCGATGGAATCCATTGCACAGCCAAACAAGTTTTAAGCGTTCCTTTTATTATTTTCTATTGTCTAAATTCTTATGATTGTAGCATAGGTCACAAGTAATTTGATTCACCTTATGTTAAATCTGCACAACCCATAAACATCCACAATCCCAAAAGAATTATTAATATTCTAACGGGTCTAACGGAAGGGAGTAGATTATATATTAGATTTGTGAAGGTTGAGCGGGCTTCTAAAAATCTCACTCATACGAAAGGCAACAGCAAGCTGACTTCAAGCTGGATTTCTATCAAACAATGGTATTATCCCGATCGAGTAGGCTTATTCATGCTGTAGAGCATAGAAAAATATGTGTTTAGTCGTGGTTTTATCATCAAGCTTGAGTAATAGTTGTGCGTAAAACTGGACATCCGGTAATTTCATGTGTGAAATACATCAGCGTGAAAAAAAACACGATGCGTCTCCGTTTCGTTTTATTGTGATTGGTTGAGAGACTGACGTATTGGTCTCTCGATCAATCACAAACATCAAAATACCGATACGTCAGTCACTCAACCAATCACAATAAAACAAAGCGGAGACGCATCGTGTTTTTCGTTTCACGTACTAGCCCCACAGAGCTTCCTTAACACGGTGGTTTTTTGTAACACATACCGGCTCAATTCTGTCGAGAGAAACGACATTTTTCGATTTAATAAAGAGTACACTGTAATGAACAACATTTTAACCGTAAGCAATTTTCTACCGATTACAGTAAATATAAAAAAATATTACTTTGCGAATAATTGAAGTCTTAAAGATATATTAATAAAACGTTTTCATCGTTACATGTACTTGTTTTTCTCATTATCTACAACGCCTTATTCCATTTGGGTTAATCCGCACCCGATTAATATATAATAGAATTAATCTCTTTCCAGCCGTTTCGTAATCTTAAACGTAATGAGAGCTTGTGAAAACAAGAACGTGTCGAGTCAAAGCGGCTGGGGCTCGGCCCGCCCGATCATTCAACGCAGCCGGCATTAAATTTAAATAGATATCTGTAGTAGTTACATCGGCCGGAACAATTTCCATTACTTGACGACACGTGTTCCCTGTATAAAATATTCAACATCCCGCTCACACGCCGCGCCACGACACAGCAGCGAGCGGTACCGAGTTTGTGATATTCGCGACAAAGTATTGTCTGAGATGGAAATCCAGAATTTGCTGTATATTGATCATATCAAGGGATAAGTATAGAGATAGCATATTGCTAGCTCTACTGTGGGAGTAAGTAATAACTTATTAATTTCCTAAGCTAGGAAAGACTTGTTTTAGATGTAAGTTCTGTCATACACATCCGACGAGAGCGCCGTTATTAAGAACAAAAAAAAACATTAATAAGAGCTCGATTTTGGTTATTTCGGATAATGAAACATTCTCCTGTTCGGACCTTACTTTCGTTTGTGTGATCAAAGCATATCATTAACAAATATATAATTGAGCAGCATCAGGTGGAATGATGCCAGTGTGTCCGCAGCTCTATACTCCACTGTAACTACAGCGCGTCCCCAAATTAATATTCAGATCCGGATGAAAATGGATTGATCCGGATCATTGGTTTGTTAAGTTATTGGAGTGGCCTATGTGCTTTGGGTTATTGAGTTTTCATAAATGTATCCAATGAGAAATATAGAATATAGATATAAAATAAAAAAATATTTGGTAGTCTCTGTAGCACTTATATTTTTAACATGCTTTTATTAGCTTCAGACGTATGTATGTATGTATCCATGTAACTGATACTTTGAACATGATTTTGACCCCCTTCAAAACATCGGACACTGGTCCATTTTCAGTTTTTCTTTTTCTACATACATTTTGTTTTATAATTATTTCATATTTTTAACACGTTTTTATTATTTCAACTTTATGGTTAACGTCCCGCTAATGATGTAAGCATGCGAGCACGGCCACCGGCCGTTATAAACAAATTTTATTGCGCCTTGCTAGCGTTCGCACATCATTTAAGGTGAACACTGAAAACTAGGGTTGTGCCGCGCTATGCGCCACGGCACAGTATCATGCTGAGTGCTCACCTACCTGTCACGGCCTTGACATGCAGTAGCATAAGTTCGTTTTATTTTAATGTCAGATTTTTTGTCCTTTTTTTGTTTTTTTTTAGTGAGTAAGTACATGTAACTTTTGTACTTTTTTATGATGTTACTTTTTTGCTTGTTTGTCCTATGCAGGTCTGTCGAAAAATGAGCCGACTTATCAAGGACCGACGACAATTATTAAATGTTTTAAACTAAAACACGCTTTTATAGGAAAAGCGTGGGGTGCATGGTGTCAATAGTTATAAATATTTAATTGACAGATAATATGAGTAGAAGGATTATCATTTTGATAATATCTTAAAAAGCACCCCATGCTTTTTTTACAATACAATAATTTTTTTCTTGTTTACACTATGCTTTATTCAAATTTATTTTCTATTTTAAGTAGGATTTACTATAAAGCATGTTTTTTAGTTTTTTTTTAATATTATTTATTATAACTTAAACATATTTTACATGGATACCAGAATTTGCAGTTGTGCAATGAACATCGTGACTGTGGTTGCAGAGCTGAGTGAACCTAATATTATATTTAAGCTCATGCCTTTATTTCTGAATTCATTCCTATGATTTGTAACACAGGCAAACCGTTTTTGTTTCATATAAAATAATGTTGTGCCGATTTCACCTGTGGTATAAGGGTAGGTGGAAATAAATACTATTTCGCTTTGATAATAAAAAAAAACTAAATAATATCCCATAATATAGTACTTAGATACATACATATACACTAACGCCTGTTATCCCCGAAGGGGTAGGCAGAGGCGCAACTAGTGCACCCACTTTTCCCCGTTATTCCGTCCCATGATGTGATAGGGGCCGAGCCTATCGCCATATCGGGCAAAACAAACAGACTCCGAGCTGATAGGTACTGAATAGAAAAACTCAATATCACTTTGCCCGACCCGGGAATCGAACCCGAGACCTCAGCATTGCAGTCGTACCATAAAACAACTACGCCACCGAGGCAGTCTAATATAGTAATTAGAGTGAGTTAGAAAAATGGTATGTAATAAAAAATAACTCTTATTAATACAGACATTAATCTATATATATAAAAGAAAGTGGTGTTAGTTACACCACTTATAACTCAAGAATGGCTGAACGGATTTACCTGAAAATTGGTGGAGAGGTAGCTTAGAACCAGGAGACGGACATAGGATACTTTTTATCCCGGGAAAATATAAACCGGGAGTTTTATCCCGGATAATTGTTTTCTGCCAGTGGAACCGCAAGAAAACAAGTATAGAGATATTTCGAGATCCAGTTGAGGACATAATTATTCTTATCCCGGAAAAAGATAAACCGGGAATTACATCCCGGATTTTAATTTCTCGCGAGTGGAGCCGCCACGACTAAACCACTGAACCGATACCGATGCAATTTGGCAGGGAGATAGTTTTAAACCCTGGGAAGAATCTAGGCTACTTCATATCCCGGGAAAATATAAACCGGGACATTAATCTCGGAAAATAGTTTTTTGCCAGTGGAACCGTATGAAAATAAGTATGGAGATAGTTTGTGATCCAAAGGAAATCAATCTCAAGTTTGAGTTACATCTCAAGTAGACATAATGTATGAACAGTTCAATACATTATGTCTACTTGAGATGTAACTCAAACTTGAGATTGACCTATTAATACCGCCCATAGGCTACTATTATCCCGGAAAACAGACACCGGGAATTTTATTCGGGATTTTTTTCCGGAAAAAAATATGGTTAGGTATTATTTACGGGGGGGTGGGGGTGTTTAGGGATTTTAAAATTTCGTTAAATAAGGACTCATTTGGTGGCAGGGAGGTTTTTTGCAAGAAAATTACGCGGAAAATTTGAAAATTTTAGAATACTTAACCGCCATATTAAACGTGTATGTCACTGAATTCCTCCTAAGCGGCTGGACCGATTTTAATGATTTTTTTGTGTCCTCAGGTGGGTTTGAGAATAGTTTCGATTAACAATTAGATCCGGTAGGTGGCGCTGTACTCGGGTTCTAGGATTTCATTTCCTTTTTAGGGCAGGACAACGTCTGTCGGGGCCGCTAGTACATATTATATAGGAACTGTAGCGTCGCTCGAAAAAATTTATTTGTAAAAACATTTTATACATAGTTGCCAGCCAGCGCTGTTTTATTTTTCCTATAAATCCCCCGAACAAAAAGTCTAAATGTTTGTGTTTCTCGGAATGAATTAGCTTTTTGGACAAAGGCTTAGAGTAAAAAACTCAAGGTCGGGATGAAAGACAACACAATTTTATAAGTCTAATTTCAACATGTTTTTAGGTTTCGTTGTCCGGAGTCATGCCAACGAGGAGGGCCGGTACGAGGTAGGTCTTATAATTATTGTTGCTGATAACGTCGTCTCGCGTAACAGGATTAAAATAGATTTTCTTCATTACCTCACTCTCCCCGCACCTACTACAAAGGTATCGCATAATGTCTTTGTTAAATAAGATTAGACTGTCTCATTAATATTCTGTTTCAGATTACCAAATTAATGGGGAATTTAACAGACATAACACTTTAATGTTTGTTGTCTTTATCCCCGTCTGAAGGCTTTATTGTTGGCGATATAATTAAACGCGGTGATTTTATACTTACCTTGTTTATTAAAATAGGAAATGTAGGTAAATTATAAAGTAGGGCCGTAGAATTCTGTCGTTTTTCGTTTGTCGATATTATTGTCGTCATATTTGGCAACAAAAATAGTGTATTTTTCATACCGACGTAAAAACAGCTTGTTTAACGTCTCCAACAACATCCATTTTAAAATATCATTCTTATTTTTTATTTTTGTTAGAAGTAAATGAAAAGCTAATAAACAGAATCAGATGAAATTTGGCACACGGATAGACCTTATCTTGGATTAACTTATCATTATCACATACATACATACATTTTCGATTATCGATCTACATTAGATTTCATTTCATTATATACATACATAAATTCACGCTTTTCTCCCATTGGCTTAGGCAGAGACTATGGAGCGCCAAGTGTTACGATCCAAGCTTACGTCTTTCCCTTCTTCCACAGTCATTAGTCTCTTCATACATGCTCGTCGGTTATGAGAACTCCTTATTTGGCCCTTCCTTAAGAGGTCACCAATTTGATCCATGAAGGTACATTTAGGACGTTCCCATCCGAACTTACCACTCACTTTCGCGACATAGATTTCTTTCGTTACTCTCCTTTCATCCATTCTTTCAATATGGCCAAACAACCGAAGCATTTCACCAAGGACTCCTGGCGCCAACACTAATGAATTATTATCCATAACATACCAACCCTGTATTATATACTGCCCACTGCTGAGCACGGACCTCCTCTACTACTGAGAGGGTTAAGGCCTTAGTCTACCTCTCTGGCCTAGTGCGGGTTGGCAGACTTCACATACCTTCGACATTCAGAGAACTTCTGAGGTATGCAGGTTTCCTCACGATGTTTTCCTTGACCGTTAAAGCGAGCGATAATTCACAAAGAATACATATATAAATTTTTAGAAAAGTCAGAGTTCCTTGGGTTTTGAACCTGCGGACATTCGTCTTGGCAGTCTGTCCCAATCCCAACTAGGCTATCGCCGTTTCGTATTAGTTTCAATGGGTTCAAGTTTATTTTGGAAAATTACACAGTAACCTGATGGTCTTCTTTAACACTTTTTTATTACCTTCAACCGTATGTATGCATGTAACTGACACTTTGTGCATGATTTTGACCCCCTTTAAAACGTCAGATAAAATCAAAATTTGGCGAAAAGTATTTTAAACTAAAAATTCGCTTTTATAGAAAATGCTACTAAAACATGAAGAAATAATAGTTTATTTAATTTTAATGACATCTGTTGGACCATAGTGGAATTATACCTAAACTAGCTACTCTTATCGTTTATTTTTAGTGACACCTGTTGAACAATAGTAGAACAGAACTAAAAAATTAAAAATGAACAATAGTTTAAAAAAACTAAAAAACATTCTTTACAGAAAATCCAACTAATAATAGAAAATAAATTTTAATAAATTAGTACGTTTGTAAAATGTATTTTATTGTAAGAAAAAAGCGTGGGGTGCATGGTGTCAATAGTTATAAATATTTTATTGGCAGATAATATGAGTAGAAGGATTGTCATTTTGATAACATCCGCTTTGTTTTTTACAATAAAATACATTTTACAAACATACTAATAAATACATAAAAATCAATAATAAAAGTTGGGTGTACTATACTACTGTACTGCCTCGGTGGCTAAGTTGTATTACAGTACGACTGCAAAGCTGAGGTCTCGGGTTCGATTCCCGGGTCGGGCAAAGTGATATTGAGTTTTTCTATTCAGTATCAGCCCGGAGTCTGGAATTTGTGCCCGATATGGCGATAGGCTCGCCCCCTATCACATCATGGGACGGAATGACGGCGAAAAGTGGGCGCACTAGTTGCGCCTCTGCCTACCCCTTCGGGGATAACAGGCGTGAGTGTATATGTATATATATTATTATGAAATCCTCCTAGCCAGTTTCGGCCACGGCGGCCAATCTCAACGGAGATCAGCCAGGTACGCAGGAGATATTATAGTGCACAAGTGTGTGCGCAATACACAGGTGCACTCGCTATTCCTTCACTCTCATAGTCCGGTGAGACGGTAATCCGACATGACCGGAGAGAGATCAGGCGCAGGACCAACGGCTTTACGTGCTTTCCGAGGCACGGGGGTATCACACCGCCAACTTCCTGACTCCGAGCTGCGACTGAGTAATTTTTAAGATGGAAAAACCCAGTCACAATTTTTTTGGCTCGACCCGGGACCCCAGCGCGCAAATCGTACTCGTAATGCGTACGCAATACCACTACGCCACCGAGGCAGTCATATATATATTATTATACATGTATTATATATTATTATACATGTACTATAAAGCGTGTTTTTTAGTTTTTTTAAACTATTATTTATTTAATTCGTAGTGTATTTGACTAAAGCAGAAGAGGTCTTAATAGAATAAGATATTTATATCTGGACGTCCTTTGTGCCCAGTGAGGTCGAAACTGATACATCCTCTCTCAAATAAAGTGAGGTGCATTAAGAGGACCTAATTCTGCCGCGATCAATAATTTGTTATTTACTCAATGTACCTGTAACATAATCCCACGCCTTTTCCGTAGATACAGACAGAGGTACTGCGTCGCGTGGGTCGCTAAGCTTAGTTTCGGACCATGTGATTCGAAGTTAATAAAAAATTCAAACAAATTAAAGCCGCAATAGAGTTCAGGAAAACGAATAAACTCGAACCTTTTTCAACTGAGACTTCGGAGTTCATGTTAATTTTACAGGTCTGAGCCTTCGAGCCTACGAAACAAAAACAACGAGGTGGTATATTTTACGTCGTATAATATTCTTTTCACATTTACTAGCTAAGTCATTAATTAAAACATAAAACTATACAACTTAGTGTTAAAAAAAACATTTCCCTTTAGAATCTGTTCTCGAGAAGTAAACGAAACAAAACAGTTTCAAAGAGCTTCCGTATTTAAACGCAATGCTAGAATGTTTGAAACCATTATCCAGATGAAAATGAATGTAATAAGCCGACTCGAGACTCGCGGGAGCACAATACTGGAATTATACACGGCGTTGTTCATGAACCTACTTCCAGAGACGTGAACAAGTTTGCTAATGAGAACTTTAAAATCTACCTTCTCCTATTAAACATCAGTAATAATACAAACATTGCGTATTAGGATTAGAACGTTGAGGTTGACACTTGCATATAATATGTTTTTAGTATAAAGTACACACATACACATACACTCACGCCTGTTATCCCTGAAGGGGTAGGCAGAGGCGCAACTAGTGCACCCACTTTACGCCGTTATTCCGTCCCATGATGTGATAGGGGGCGAGCCTATCGCCATATCGGGCACAAATTCCAGACTCCCAGCTGATACTGAATAGAAAAACTCAATATCACTTTGCCCGACCCGGGAATCGAACCCGAGACCTCAGCATTGTAGTCGTATCTTAATACAAGTACGCCACCGAGACAGTCATTAGTATGAAGTGTGTGGTGGTATATAAATAAGCAAGACAGCCGCGGGTAGCGTTAGTCGCTCGTAAACCATCTAATTGAGTAGACGATCAATAAATGTATTAATTAGTGCTCTCATTTTATTAATTACACTGCAGAACTTAAAAATGTAAAAGGAATGGAATGTTACAACATGGCTTGAAAGATGTGTGCAATAATCATTAGAACGATTTATTACAACACAAATAAATTTAAACATCATATTTATAGAAACAACAGGTTTCGATCTTTTTTTTTATTGCCTCGAAGGCAGACGAGCTAACGGCCCACCTGATGGTAAGTGGTTACCGTCGCCCATGGACGTCAGCAATGACAAAGGCACAGCTAAGCCGATGCCTTCCGTAAAAAACTCTAATGAAAGCATCTTGGTAAAATTTATGACTGTCTGACGATACCTTAGCCTTCTCTACATTGGAAATTAACAATCGAATTCTGATCATAAGCGCCATTAGTTTAAATAAATGGAAGTCACACATGGTCCTAGCCGCACAGTAAGGTACAAACCGTGTGAGGGTATAAAGAGGGAGATTCGATTACACAACAGTAGTAATTACTACTAGGACATTAGATTACACAGCAGATTCATTAATTGTAGATCTAGAATTGTAGATCATATATTTGTCTCAGAACAAAGATTGAACCACCGGCGACCAGCACTCTAACTATGAATCAAGTGCACACATCCACCTCTTAACTGATGTTCCAGTATATCATAGAATTTATTTTTATTTCATGAGACGATGCGAGTCGCTTAAATAAATAAAATCTGTTGATTCGTTGAGTTCGCCTGATGGTTAGCGATACGACCGCCCATAAATAGTAGCACGACGCACATAACTTTGAATTACAAAGTACTGCGTGGCACTCCGTTGCGCTCGTCGCCTTGAGACATAACATGTAAACTCTCATAATGATCAATAATTACGCTGGCTACAATGTCCTGCAAAATAGAACACAATAGTACATACTGCATACATATTACTGCTTGGCGGTAGAAATAGACTTTGCGATGGTACCTACCCAGACGGCCCCTCGCTTATGAGAGACTTTCCACCACTAAATTCATAATAAAAAATATATGAATTATTAAAATGATAATGCAAAGCAATTTATTTATTTATTTATTTAGATCCACTAGCGATAGTTCACAAAAATATTACAATCAAAATAAAATATGATATAATACTAAGGACTATAAGTAACATCATTATAAGTGGATACAGCATTACATTCATTTGGATATAAAAATAATAATATAAATCAGATTAAAATAAACTAAAATATGATGTCAAATAAAATTCTAAATTAAATCATAATAATACAATGTCTGAAAATAATAACTAAAAATATATAAAATCAAAATCAAAAACAATGACGAATTCAATATATAAACTTGAATAACATAGTTGCATAATAAACATAATATCATTAACAGATTCCAACAGATTATAATTTTAATAATCAGTACCGTGCGTTTACGGTAATGTTACATCCCGGTCATAACTAGTTCAGCTGTTATAACACTGTTGGAGCTCATTTTAGAGCCTTTGACATGATGTTGACATGGATCATAAAACATTCATTGACGAAAATAACTAACATAAAATGTATCCATCATCATAAAACGGGAGCGGCACAAATCTTCGCCGGTATAAATCACAGCCTGTGGGAAATTGACGTGGCATGCGATATATATCACGCGGATTATTAGAACTGCACAGATAAATCTGCGGATTTAATCAGACAGAGGCCAAAGAGGCCATAAATCTAGCAGGTAAAGCCCGAACACAAGTGCGCCACGAGTTGCCCGTGTTTTATATCACTGTCTACAGCCTACGCGTTCACTGTGCTGCCTACCTGAGAGGCTACTGCGAAAAACGAAATCCGTAGTTTCGGGTGACGGATAGCACGTTTTCTTACTGCGAAGTGTTACGGATCCTTCTTTATGAAGAGTTGTTGCGTGACGAAAGTGTTGAGCGAAGTCGGAAGCGTCGCAAACTGCGTGAAACCTTCGTTCAACGGTGACGGATCCGAAGTAATTTGGTAGTAAGGTTAAATCCAAAGTTCGTCGTTTCTTCGTTTCGGACCGACGTTTCGGATTTCGTTTTTCGCAGTAGCCTCTCAGGTACTTTGATGTGTTCCGTAGCTTATTAACCTAACTGATGACGCGGTTGTGCTACGAGCATCGCTACGCCACAACGTAGTAGATATTATGTACATACAGCGTAGTAGACACGCTGATAATAATATTATGTAATTAAGTAGTAGTATGTAATCATTAACATAATAATATTATAATCTGTAATCTATAAGTTAAGAAAGCTTAAATAAAATGTATTAACTTACGTTATAATGAAAATGCCATCATTTTGACGGCTATGATTATGGTTTCTAAGCTTTCATAATTAATGATACGATCATACATTGATGATTATAATTGTTCGTTGCATTTATATAAACTCATCGCAATCGCTATTTCAATTAGTACAACAATAGATGTAGCATGCGACGAGCATGACAAGTTGTAGTCAACGTTATGTACTACACACAGCTAATGAAAGTTACGCTAGCAACATTTCTCGTGAAGTTTTGCATAGTAAAGAAAACAAGTTATTCTATCAAACAAAAACATATTAAGACTATTATCAACGCACTGATTCGCATTAGCATGAACGCGATTCGTATTAGCCGACCGGAGAGGATGACGGGCGGAGGGGATGGTGAAGGCAATTACACGCAGCATTAACCGTTCTATTGCGTGCGACGGAAGCTGGCTGTTATGCCGGCCGATGTACTTGAACGGTGTTTAAATTCTTGTATAATTCTTGGAGTGATAAACGGAAGTGCTTCACAACTACAGTTTTGTGGGAATTCTCTGAAGTATAGTGTGCAGGACGCATATTCTCGAAGAGAGAACAACGTAAAGTGCATACCGCGCATGCGCGATTTCGTAATAGAACTCGGACCTCTTAGTGACGTCATAGACTTTAGTCAGTGATCTTAGTGAAAAAATCGTGTTATCGTTAGGGTCATTGAACGCTTATAACTCACCCGGTATGAACTGTGTAGTGTTTCATTCGGTGTCATAGTGTAGGTTAGAACTTTGCCTACCCCGCTGCGGTAGCGGGATGAACGTATGTATAAAGTTTAAATAGTTATTTTTAGAAATGTTGCTTGTGTGCATCGTTTGTGCTAAACTTAGAGTAAGTAAATCACGATAACTTTCTTTGTAATGCACATAAGGTTGTTTTATGATGTTTAGTATATAGAGCCACTTAGTGTCTATGTACCAAGACACTTATAGTTTAGGCATATAGATTTAACTTAGGCGCGAATTGAAAATAAGTGTAATCTTGAAAGTGAAAAAGAGGTCCTAGAAAGAGGGAAGGCCCTCTTAGTGCTCCGTACGGTATAGCCGCGGAGTACTTAAGCTAATTTGTTTTTTTGTATTTTTGAGTTAAAACGTGTTAGGAGTTTTTTGTTTAATAGAAATAGTTCGGGACATCAAGAAAACAGCAAGTAGTCGGCAAGAAAGAAGAAGTCTGCAAGTTTGAAGAGGAAACAGGCGCTTATGCAGAGTGGACCATCCTTCCTCATCAGCGGTGGCACGGTGCTACGAGGACGACTTCCAGCTACGTCGCATAGCTACGGCGTAGCAACGAGAGACTACGCGCCGAATATTAACGCCGGGAGAATTTGGCTACCGTTGTGGCTGAACTTTGTAACTTTCGATTCAGTGTGTGAAATAAACGCTATTTCCCGATTTTACGCCTTCGTTACTTTGTCACTGGTATCGCCATATTCCCACTCACGCAATCCAGCACACACACAACACATTGCGGGGTGTTGGCCCAGTCCGAGCCCCGCACATTTTCTGGTCCTTCGCGAGCCGGATCTACGTGAGTGTGGAAAATGCCAGTGACAAGGTCAATCGGGAAACGAACGGCGTCGGCCACGGAAGCGTCAACGACGGTCACGTCATGCACCGCGACGTCCGCAACGGGGACGTCCGCGACCGCGACGTCTGCTACAGCAACGTCTGCGACTGAGGCCACCGAGACCACCATCGCCGACACCGTTCAAACGTGTTTCACCACCGATAGGGATACCGCTGCCGGCACCGCTGCGGAGGAGCTTCAAGCCGCCGCACCGGAAGAGAGGAAGCCACAGCGGCCCCGAAGTCGACCAGCCACTTCTTCAAGGCGTTCAACGAAAGCACGTCGCCTGGCACAGGCCAGGGCCGAACTCACAAAACTCAAGATAGAGCTAGCGACCGCAAAGCTAGCAGAGATCGAAGCGGAAGATAGCGAGGATGACCTTAACTCCGTCATCACCGAGGTCGAGCAGGATCAACGCGTTCACAGCTGGTTACATACCAGTCAGCTGCTCGCGATTGATAACCGACCTCACGAAGTGCAAGATGCGCAATCCCGTGTGCAGCCGCCACCCGAACCCATAGACCCAGTGATCACCGCCGCATCCTGGGACATCCCGGCGTCTGCACCGGCGGGAGCCAGTGCCGTGCCCCCGCCAACGTGTCACCCAGTGGCAAATGATGCATCAAATAATCCGCTCGATTTCATAACATTTTCAGGTAACCCTGCGGCATCGAACCCGAATGTACAGCCGCTGCCTGCGAAGCAACCGCCGCCTGTAGTAGCAGCCTGGTTAAGAGAAAATGAAGCTTCGCAACAGCCGCCGCCGCCGCAGCCCCCGCCTACCCCGCGTCAAGTGCGGGGCGGGGAATTGGTCGCAGCGCGACCAAACTCCGATTATAGTGAACTTGCGTGTGCCATAACGCAAGCTGTGCAAGCTGCACAACATAGACAGCCGTTGAAGTATACGGAGTTGCCCATTTTCAACGGTGCGCATCAAGATTGGCTAACTTATAGAGCCGCTTATAATGAATCCGCAAGTTATTTTACAGCGTTGGAGAATATGTCCCGACTGCGCCGCAGCTTACGGGGCACAGCAAAGGAAGCAGTACAAGGGCTGCTCATCACCAACGCCGAACCGAACGCTGTGCTGAGGACTCTCGAGACGCGGTTTGGGCGTCCGGACTCGATCGCATTGGCCGAGATCGAGCGACTCCGGGCGCTACCCCGCCTCACTGATTCGCCGCGAGATATTTGCACTTTCAGTACGAAAATAGAAAATGTCGTGGGAACCCTGCAAGCGCTCGATTGTGCCTTCTACCTGTATAATCCGGAGGTTACGAAGGCGGTGATGGAAAAATTGACTCCGACGCTGAGAAGGCAATGGTATGAGTTCGCCGCCGCACAACATAGAGGTGAGCCCGACTTATTAAAATTTAGCCGATTCATTGCCAGGGAAGCGGAGATATGCAGTCCGTTCGCCGTGCCAGAGATCATCGCGGACAAGGCCCCGGTGAAGGCTAGCGGCGGCGAACAACCACGCCGGCAACGAATACATACCGTCGCCGACAAACAGAAGCCCGCATGCTGTGTATGCAACCAGGAGGTACATTCGATGGGCGAATGTGCACGATTTCGGGATGCCGCGGTTGACGCGCGGTGGGACTTAGCAAAAAAACATAGGCTATGTTTCAGGTGCCTGAAATTTCGATCGAAGCAACACACATGCAAGCCTCGAAAATGCGACACGGACGGGTGTGAACGACATCACCATAGGATGCTGCACTCGGACCGGAGGAGTAAGAGTACCGACGAGGCCACCAATGAAGAGGTGGTAAATTCGGCATGGACGTCGCAAATGTCATTTTTGAAAATAGCTCCGGTATGCATTTCAGGACCGGCGGGAGAGGCTCACACTTTCGCGCTACTTGATGACGGGTCGACGGTCAGTTTGATCGACCATCAGCTGGCCAAGGACATCGGCGCGGAGGGACCGGATGAACCGCTCCACATAATCACGTACGATGGAGAGAAAACTACACGGAATAATTCATGTCGTGTTAAGTTTCAGATAAGGGGAAGTCGGGGACGGCAGCAGATAGAAGCCCGCACCGTCGACAACTTGAGATTGGCGGCGCAGCGTATTCCTGAAGAGGCGCTGCGAGACTGTACCCATTTGAAGGGCCTCCTGCCTGCATCACAAACGCAAGAAGCGAAACCCCGACTTCTTATAGGCCAGGATAATTGGCATTTGCTTATATCTAGCAAGACACGGTCCGGGAGGAGGAACCAACCGGTCGCCTCGCTCACACCACTAGGATGGGTGGTACACGGGAGCCGGACCAGAGCCCTAGGACACAGGGTGAATTTCGTCGGCCAGACAGCAACCGACGACCTAACTGAGGAGCTCGTAAAAGAATTTATTTTGCTTGATAATCTGTTTGTAGATCCCCGCAGGCCGAAGAGCGACCCCGGAGAAAAGGCGCTGAGAATCCTGGAGGACAACACCACGAGAGAACCCTGCGGAAGATATACCACGTCTCTCCTGTGGAAAAAAGAAAATGTCGAGCTCCCGAACAATTACGAGAACACTTTGAAAAGGCTGCACAACATAGAAAACAAGCTGGATAGGAACCCCGAACTCAAGGTCAGATATAACCAACAGATGGAGGCGCTGATCGAGAAGGATTACGCCGAGCCAGCCCCCGCGACCTCCCATGCAACAAGGACATGGTATTTGCCGCACTTCGCAGTTTTTAATGCTTTGAAGCCGGACAAGCTGCGAGTTGTGCACGACGCGGCGGCCAAGACAAAGGGTACCACTTTGAATGATAACTTATTAACAGGTCCAGACTTGTTGCAGCCTCTTCCCGCCGTCCTGATGCGATTTCGGGAACATCCCATTGCAGTCACCGCGGATATCACGGAGATGTTTATGCAGGTGAGATTGCGCGAGGAAGATCGCGACGCCCTCAGATATCTCTGGCGAGCGGATCGCCGAGATAACGAACCGCCGGAAATATACAGGATGAAGGTACTCATTTTCGGTGCATCTAGCTCTCCCGCGACGGCGATTTATGTCATGAATCGCAACGCGGACAGATTTCGATCGACGCATCCGGAAGCTGTCGACGCGATAAGGAGAAAACATTATATGGACGATTACCTTGACAGCTATCCGGACATAGAAAGCGCGACAACGATTGCGCGGCAAGTGCGCGACATTCACGGTGAGGCGCATTTTATATTGAAAAAATGGACGAGTAATTCGCCTGAGGTACTTGAAGCACTCGGCGAATCGGCAAGTTCCCACCGCGAAGAGGTGGACTTAGAAAAGGCGGAGAGAGTCTTGGGCCTCATTTGGAGACCAACGGAAGACAGACTCGCCTTCAATTTGGATTTGGCGCGCATACCGCCAAACTTGTTAATCAGAGAAGCGCCCACGAAACGAGAAGCGCTTAAAATAGTAATGTCCCTGTTTGATCCTCTAGGTCTTGCATCCCCAGTGACGGTAAGGGCCAAGCAGCTGTTGCAGGAGGTCTGGAGACGCGGCACTGCATGGGACGATCCGCTTGACGGCGACATATCCGCCGGATGGGCGGATTGGGTCACACAGCTGAGAAGATTGGGTCACGTGTCCGTGCCACGCTGCTACCTAGGCTATACTCGAGCTAGAAGATTGCAGCTGCACGTGTTCACCGATGCCAGCGAGTCCGCCTACGCGACCGCACTATACTGGCGAGCCGAAGATGAAGACGGACGGGTCACGGTTTCGCTTATAACAGCGAAAGCGAAAGTTGCGCCGCTGAAACTAACGTCCATTCCCCGTCTAGAATTACAGGCAGCAGTACTCGGCACACGGATGGCAGCCGCGGTGAAGCGCGAACACGGAAGACAACCCGAGTCAACGACCTACTGGACAGACAGTCGGACAACGCTGAGCTGGATCAGAACAGGATCCAGATCATACAAACCATACGTCGCTCATCGCGTCGCGGCAATAGAGGAACATTCACAAACGAGCGAATGGAGATGGGTGCCGACGCGCCACAATGCCGCTGACGATGCCACACGCGACGTGCCGGACAACTTCGATGAGCGACATCGATGGTTCAATGGGCCGGAATTTCTCCGAAATCCACCCGACTTATGGCCCACGGAAGAAAGGGGCATCATCACCACGACCGGTGAAGAAAGAGTAGGCGCCGTCACCACAGGACATCGAGAGCCACAGCTCTCAGAGGCCCTACCCGACGTGAATCGGTTCTCGAGTTGGACCCGATACTTGAGAGCTACAGCTCGCACTCTGCAGGCAGTGCGCATGTTCCGGCGACGGTGTGATTACGTTAATCACAAGCGAACAAAGGCCGCTTCGCAAAAGGACCCGGATTGGAAACGCGCTCAAACGTCGAAAAAACCGTTGAAGAGGAGCGCGCGAAAATCGGAGGACATAACATTCATGACCCTCCCAGCTGAGCTGTTAGAACGGGCGGAATACCTCATTATAAAAATGAGTCAAGAAAAGGTGTTTGCCGAAGAAATACGTGCACTCGCACAAGGAAAACCCGTATCACGGGATAGCCGCCTGTATCCTTTGAGTATTGTACTAATTAATAATTTGATATGTTTAAATAGTCGGATTTCAGCTACCACGGGAATCACAGAAAAAATGAAGCACCCTCCGGTCGTCGACGGCGAGCATCGGGCAACACGGCTGTGGATCGAGCACGTCCACGCAGAGCTGCATCACGCCAGCGTCGAGAGCGTGGTCAACTGCTGCCGCCAACAGAGATGGATCCTGAGACTACGCCCGACGGTCAAGACTACACTGAGGAGCTGCTTGAAGTGCCGCCAGAGGGCGGCGACCCCGCCGCAGCCGGTGACGGGTGACTTACCTGCCTGTCGGCTGGCTCATCATCACAGACCATTTACCTATACCGGTCTTGATTACTTCGGTCCGCTCACCGTAACCGTGGGCCGCAGCAATCAAAAGCGCTATGTAGCTCTCTTTACATGTTTGACAGTTCGAGCGGTGCATCGAGAGGTGGTGCACTCATTAAGTGCGCAGGGTGCAATCATGGCACTCAGGCGCATGACAGCGCGTCGTGGGAGCCCCGTCGAGCTGTGGTCCGACAATGCGACCAACTTCCACGGCGCGGAACGAGAGCTGCGCAACACCCTCCTCGCGGGCGCCGAAGAAGAGGCGTCGCGGAGGGCGATCCGATGGCGCTTCATTCCCCCGGGCGCGCCATTCATGGGCGGCGCCTGGGAGAGACTGGTGCGGACTGTGAAAACCGCACTAAAAACGGTGCTCCACGAGAGGAGCCCTCGAGAAGAGACGTTGGCAACGTTACTCGCCGAGGTCGAACTAACAGTCAATAGCCGACCATTGACCCACGTGTCGGTGAACCCTGAGGATCCGGAAGCCCTGACGCCTAACCACTTTTTGTTGGGCGGTCGGGGCCCGTGGTCGGTGCCGAACTTCCCGGCCGACCACGACTTCGGCGCGCACGCCGACCTCAAAGCCACACAGCAGCTCGCCGACGCATTCTGGACGCGTTGGCTCCGGGAGTACCTCCCCGAGCTAAGAAACCGGCGGGAGGCCCACAGCCGGGGCCCCGAACTGCAAATAGGTGATGTCGTCCGCATCATAGACGGCACGCTCCCGCGCAACACATGGCCGCGGGGGCGCATTTGCGCCATGTATCCCGGCCCAGATGGAGTGGTGCGCACAGTGGACATCACCACCCGCGGAGGTGTCCTGCGACGACCCGTGAAGAGGATCGTCGTCATACACCAAGCTGACGACACAAGGACCGAGAGCGCCGCGCCGCAGCCAGCGGCGGATGCATCCTGCCCGACAGCGTGACTGCATCACCCCCTGGACGCTGGGTGATGCACGGCGGGAGAATGTGCAGGACGCATATTCTCGAAGAGAGAACAACGTAAAGTGCATACCGCGCATGCGCGATTTCGTAATAGAACTCGGACCTCTTAGTGACGTCATAGACTTTAGTCAGTGATCTTAGTGAAAAAATCGTGTTATCGTTAGGGTCATTGAACGCTTATAACTCACCCGGTATGAACTGTGTAGTGTTTCATTCGGTGTCATAGTGTAGGTTAGAACTTTGCCTACCCCGCTGCGGTAGCGGGATGAACGTATGTATAAAGTTTAAATAGTTATTTTTAGAAATGTTGCTTGTGTGCATCGTTTGTGCTAAACTTAGAGTAAGTAAATCACGATAACTTTCTTTGTAATGCACATAAGGTTGTTTTATGATGTTTAGTATATAGAGCCACTTAGTGTCTATGTACCAAGACACTTATAGTTTAGGCATATAGATTTAACTTAGGCGCGAATTGAAAATAAGTGTAATCTTGAAAGTGAAAAAGAGGTCCTAGAAAGAGGGAAGGCCCTCTTAGTGCTCCGTACGGTATAGCCGCGGAGTACTTAAGCTAATTTGTTTTTTTGTATTTTTGAGTTAAAACGTGTTAGGAGTTTTTTGCTTTAATAGAAATAGTTCGGGACATCAAGAAAACAGCAAGTAGTCGGCAAGAAAGAAGAAGTCTGCAAGTTTGAAGAGGAAACAGGCGCTTATGCAGAGTGGACCATCCTTCCTCATCAGCGGTGGCACGGTGCTACGAGGACGACTTCCAGCTACGTCGCATAGCTACGGCGTAGCAACGAGAGACTACGCGCCGAATATTAACGCCGGGAGAATTTGGCTACCGTTGTGGCTGAACTTTGTAACTTTCGATTCAGTGTGTGAAATAAACGCTATTTCCCGATTTTACGCCTTCGTTACTTTGTCACTGGTATCGCCATATTCCCACTCACGCAATCCAGCACACACACAACACATTGCGGGGTGTTGGCCCAGTCCGAGCCCCGCACATATAGGTACTGATGAATAATTCGAAACTATTTCAATTTAGTGTTTGTGTCTGATAGGATGGGGCTGAGTTGCTCGGTATGAAATTTATGCTTCAAAAGCCATTATCTGCCAATCAAATACGAAAATGGCCTCGGTGGCGTAGTTGTATTACGGTACGACTGCAATGCTGAGGTCTTAGGTTCGATCCCCGGGTCGGGCAATCATATTGGATTTTTCTGTCCAGTATCACCCGCAGTCTGGAATTTGTGCTCGATAAGCTCGCCCTCTATCACATCATGGGACGGAATACGCACGGCGAAACGTGGGTGAATTTGTTGCGCCTCTACCTACCACTTCCGGGATAAAAAGCGTGAGTGTATTTATGTATGCAAATAAGAAAATGGCAATAAGCTTTAACCATAGGTAAATAAGTTACACTTAAACCAAGTAGTTCGGAAAACCGGCGTGAATTTATTGTATTGCAGCATAAATATTTTTAAAATACATTTAGTAATTTAACCGATTCCTCAGTTACTTAAATTTCTGCTGAAATAAATTGTATGCAAAGCACAATATATTGTTACGTGTTCTGCGCCCTTGAATTTATTTCCGTAGCACGGCCTCGGCGACATGTGCCTACAAAAGAAATTCGTTCGAAATGTCAAAGGCCTCAACATTCGAGGGAGTATACAAACGTTAAAATTCTGAATAAACGATGAGCCGCTTGGATTCTAAACAGAAACAAAACTATAGGTCAAGTTGTGAGGCAAATTTTTTGAAAACATTTTACTGTTGCAAATGCAAAAATAAAATTATTTTATTTACCTCAGTTGTGTCTTACAACTAAAAGCATTTTAGCTTTATGTAGTCTGATTGCCAAGTTCTAGACTTAAATTATACATTAAGGTAAAGATTGACGTCAGCATCATTAAGGCGTGGATGAGCGAGGGAGACAGCAAGTGTTGCAATTAGGTGCACCCGTATTATAAGTTCATGACAATTATTCTGTATTATTTTCACACAAATTCTATGTTAAACTATTTCAGTGTTAATCAGTCTAACGCTGGAAACGATGGAAATGGCTCGGTGCCGCAGACGTAATTTTTCTTTTATTTTGTCTTCAACAACGTGAAAAATTTCCCGTGTAAATTAAGCTTAAATTGCAATAGACTAAATGTATTTTGAAATAAATTTAGTTTCATCCCATGGAGTCCTGGCCGACGGACCCGTGACGTATAGAGCCGGCTTCCTGCACACGCGTTGGATTCCTTTTGGGTATTAGTACTCTCGCTATTGCTTTTCCTTCGCAATAGCGAGAGTAGGGAACGGAATCAGGGATTTTAAAAGAGAGCAAATTAATCGAGATAAATACTATCCCACCAAAAACATAAATATAAAAAAGGAGAGCCAAGTTCAATACAAAAATTATGCTTGGCTGTGGGATTCACCGCAAAAAGAATGGAGATCTAAATGAGTGCCAAGTTCTATGCAAAATCCAAATATGTATTTATAGAAACAAAATAACATTATGAACAAGTATTAAACTCTATTTCTTTGCTTTATTGGCCTGGCTTGGAAAACTGGCCAAGTCAAATTTATGTGGTGCCGCGCGCCGCCGACGACACACCGTTGGCCGGTTGTTTAGCGCGTATTACAAGTTTTTTTGTATGGGGACACCACTTATTTTTTGACTTAACTTTATTTTTATTTTTTTTGTTATATAGCAAATATATATTGGGATAGTTTCAAATATTTTCTTGTAACGGTTCCAACGCTACCATTAAAAATATATTTTTTTTTTGTATGAGGACCCCTTTTTTTATTTTTTATTTTGAGATTTATTCCTACGCTTACACACAATTACCGAGCTGGATTCCAAATTTCATCCTTCTAGGTCACCTGGAAGTAGATTAGGTTTAGGTACTATATGTCAGTCAGTCAGTCAGTACTAAAATTTACGACTTTTAGACCTTCATATCTTAATAACCGTTTAAGCTAGCTTCCTGAAATTTGGGCTTCTAGATGTCCTTATAGATATAATTAAACACGCGTAGTTTCATGTGTTTACGTTAAAGTGGTTTTGAGTTATAGAAGGGTCAAAAGTGGCACCAAGTGGTTCGTGTAATATTACACTAGGCGCTGGCTAGCCAGTTCCTTTGCTTGAACTTGGCTTGACACGCTGCCGCGTGTGTAGATTTCGATTAATTAATTTTTTAATTCGTCTTGCCTCATTATTCACGTTTGACTTTTAATTACCAAATTTTTCTGTCCGATTTTACCAAAATATACTTGTACTTGACTTTAACGTTATGCTTCATCTCCTGGGAAAGGCTAAATATTTTTATTGGTGAATTATTTTCATAATCCATCGAGAAGTTTCTGAAATATTGCCCACAAACCAAATCACCTCATTTTAGTATGTATGATTACACTGACCCAAGCATTTAGCAATGTTGTGTGAGTGATACAAAAGCTGTTAATATTGTAATGTGAACCGTATGTCTGGGCCCCGGCTTCGCCCCCGCCCGAGTTATAATAACTATTTAGTAATAATAATAGTTAGTAATAATATTAATAGTTAATAATATCTACATTTATCATTATAATCATTATAATATTTTTATTTATACTATAATCTGCTTATTTTGTTCCTGAGTTGTATAGTCACGGTCTTAATAGCTCTGTCTAGAAAATGGACGCCAACGTGAAGTAGCAATTTTCTGGTGAGTTTCGTCGGTCAGTAAAAATTATAGCCTGACCAGCAAAATAAAAAGCCACGCCTTATTGTGGTAAAATATGGAACTAATTTCTTGTAGTGAGAACATTAACACGAAAAAACAAAAGTGACGCACACAACGCCGGTTTTTTATTTTCGTCGTTAGGTTATTGTAATGATTAAAAAATGACGCAAATTTTCATTAATTTGTTAAGAACCAAGAATACTACCGACTTACAACAGTAGTGTTTCTTAACTTTGGTAAAGATTGTATTAAAATACCCCTACAGTGATATTGATCTTACTATATGGAAGGAGACAAAGCGACTGAGCAGCCAATACGTATTCTTATTATGTAAGCGGCATCGATGGTCTTTGAATCTATCAACCGAACGACCACGTTCTCTCTTTACTTTTCTGCCCATAATTATTTACCGGTGAGGGATTCTCAGTCCATTCTCTATATCCATGAACTACGGCAACATGGCCATCCTATTATATTACACTTATACACTCGTTGATATATTTCACCGGCATTACGTTAGCGACGGCAGATACCAATTTATTTTTATATTACTATTCATGAACTGATCTCTGGGAGGGGGACACCCCATTTTCATTAATATTTTGACCCTGAATACAATGAATCAGACGTAGACATTAATACAAATCCCCTATTTATTGAACATCTGTCGGAATACACCATCCTGTTAGAAGTAATTGCATTACAATCTAAGGGAGGGGAGGAGATCTGATTGGCGGCAGCGGCAGTGTTGAGTTTGTTGAACATTAAATACAATAAGTCGATTCTCTGTGGACAATAGCACCAGGTCGAAGTTTACTTCGACCTGATGCTATTGTCCACAGAGAATCGACTTGTCACGGTCGTTTGTTGTTTCTATTGATACAGAGAGTGAGATACGATTCAGAGGCCATATCCTCCCGCTCTCCAGACAATACATCTAGGGTTGCTCTAGACTTCCACTAAAACATTAAGAACCGAAAAAAGCAAAGGCTGTAAGTGCTAAGTGCATTCAAGACAAAAATTTCTTATCCATTCGAAGATACAACTTTTCTGAGAATATCTCTACGATATATAGTTGAGATCAAGGAGGCAGGCTATTTCCAAAGCGAGGGTCTAACTCCGCGCCTGTCAGCTCGGAGTCAGCGGACCGTTGCCGCAAGTAGAGCGTGATGTTAAATGGCTCTCGGCCGCACCTTTATCACACTGACCTGTCGATCCATTGCCACCGAGCTTATGATCCAGACTGACCTCAACCCTTCACTAAACGTAACGAAACGTCTGCTTTATTGTCACGTCTGTGCCTAATGTAATAGGCAGGTGACCGCGAGGAGAGCGTTTGGATTTGGTTTTGATTAATTAAATTTGTTTTTGATACGTAACAATTTTTTTGTAGGTGTCTGTTTGTAATTTTTATGAAGATTAATTTCTCGGCCGCTTATCATTTTGAATAAGAAATATACCAATAAATAAGGTTTTATACAATGTTAATTGCATGATAACAAAATGATTATTTACATGTTAATAATAAAATGTAGATTTAAAAAAAAATACTTGGTCACATTAGGTTTGGTAGGTGAAATCCTCCTAGCCAGTTTCGGCCACGGCGGCCAATCTCAACGGAGATCAGCCAGGTACGCAGGAGATATTATAGTGCACAAGTGTGTGCGCAATACACAGGTGCACTCGCTATTCCTTCACTCTCATAGTCCGGTGAGACGGCAATCCGACATGACCGGAGAGAGATCAGGCGCAGGACCAACGGCTTTACGTGCTTTCCGAGGCACGGGGGTATCACACCGCCAACTTCCTGACTCCGAGCTGCGACTGAGTAAATTTTAAGATGGAAAAACCCAGTCACAATTTTTTTGGCTCGACCCGGGATTCGAACCCAGGACCTCAGCGCGCAAATCGTACTCGTAATGCGTACGTAATACCACTACGCCACCGAGGCAGTTGCGAGGCACCTACAAATATTATAAACGCGAAAGTTTGTAAGAATGTATGGATGTATAGCTGTTTCTTACTCTTTCATGCAAAAACTACTGAATGGATTTAGATAAGATTTGGCACACGGGTAGATCATGTTCTGGATTAACACATAAGCTACTTTTTATCCCGGGAAAATATAAAAAACGGAACTTTTATCCCGGAAAAACTCGTTCACGCTGGCGGAGCCGCGGACAAAAGGTAGTAAATAATGTATTTGTATTGTGTTCTTCACCAACCCAGATACTATTACTAGGTAACAACTGAACAATAATAGGGGGTTTACGTGGGTAAATTTTGCCCGCACAGTGAAAATCGGTTTTCTAAATGACAATTCGACTAGGCCGCAAGTGACAAAATCGCAAGTCCTAGGTACAGTTGGGTGCCATCCGATAATGCCGAGCGGCGACAAGCTGCATGCGATGGGTGATTAAAACGACCATGTAAATGGTCAGGGCGATCGCCCGCTGCATGAGATGTGTTTCGCTTCTTCGGAAATGAGCAAGTTGCATGCCACTTTTCGACCTGTGCTAATTTAATTGGATGGCGATTCGATTTTTACAAGCGATCCAACTGGTGACTTGTCGCACGGCGTAAATCGACCCGTGTAAACCCCCTATCAGGTGTTGTTTAACATAGAAGGAAATTGAAATGATACATCGTCACGTCGTGCCACATATTCACACTGCTCCACGAACACTTTCTAAACGAGTCCGTCTAGTAGAAAACACATTAAAGACAGAACAAGAGCGCCATTCAAAGAAAAAACATTCAACAAACGGCGTCGTTAAAGCCCACTTTTCACTACTTACCTCAAAAAACAGCGACGGAACTTGCCAATCTAGCACTTCGCGCGGAATTACCACGCGCGACACAAGAGCGCTGTTACTAGTGCAATTTGTAGAGATAGCGGGCGCGTCGTAAACACGGCGTGTTGGCCCCGGGCCAGCCCTAGCCACCGCGGGCCACGTCGGCCCATCCGTCCGCTGATACCCAGTACGCGCTGCGACCTGCCGATGTCATGTACTATTTGACGGTAAGATTGAGCTGAAGATACCTGTACATATGTGGCATGCTGTGCGTGCACATTGGTACATAATATTCGTGTGATATGGGATAATGCTACGGGAACGATTTACAAATGATAAAATAACCGTTCTAATGAGCGCTTTTGCAACAAAAAATTGATGTATTAATATGTTTTGTATAATGCTAAGTGATATTTGATTACGATGCTAAAATGAATCAAAACTATTGTGCGGTGATTCATACAATATATACAGAAAAATCAAACGAAAACCTTTGTAAGTATAGCGGATAAAAAATACTGGAATCAAGCGACCATTGAAAGACAAAACAGCTCTAGTTCACCAAAATCATATTTGAACTGCACGGCAAGTACTATCAGATACATTCTATCTATTCGCTTTGCCGTATCAGGTTAGAATTTCAGCCACTACTTCATAAATGAGGCCTATCGACAATCGACGTGACCACCGTGGAGTGGACGCGTTGTTACAAACGACACAGTGAAGGGTACTGGGGAGCGGCCGCGTGTCCACCCGTGCCACTCGCGACACTCGTGCCACTTGCGCCACTCGCTCCACTCGCTGTCACGGATCGACATCGAGATTTGTTCACCTAAATTACCTTTAAATGATAATGGATTTGTTTTCGGAGAAGTTTTGTTTTGAGAGAGGCTATTATTTTTTTTTTTTTATCATAATATGGCTAAGGAATTTTTGAAACGTCTTGGATTCAATTCGGGGTAGAAATTATGGCATAATTGGCTTTATTTTTTTTAATTTGTAGTTAATTTAACTTTTAAAACATTATCATTTAGTCACTTACGTGTAGTGAATTTACTAGCCGCCCTCCTCACCCCTTTGGGAAAACCGTCTTGGGCTT
This sequence comes from Lapara coniferarum, assembly GCA_949316025.1. NCBI lineage: Eukaryota > Metazoa > Arthropoda > Insecta > Lepidoptera > Sphingidae > Lapara > Lapara coniferarum. Next base: position 17,606,439 of record OX438923.1, read on the forward strand.
GTCATTTAACCCGTCAAACCCCGCTTATATATAGATGTAAGGGGAAACCCTATATACTCGGACGCCGGCGTCCGTAGCGAGGCTTGACGAGTCAATACTTGTAAGGCCACCGTCTCATGCTTCGATAGCTATTTAAAGTCGTTGCGCTGACGTGGCTCCGGATATAAATAGCGATACCTCAGGTTTTTATTAAACGCCTGACCTGTAAGGGGAGTCTGGGGATCGATGAGCCAAACGGATCTTGTAAGCGACTTAGAACAACACTATTTTATATACATTTTGTACCTGTAGTTACATTTAAAGGTCGGTTCAAAGGTCGGTTATCAAAATAATGTTAAAAAACCATTTAGATATTCAACATGTAATTTGTAAAAAGAAGCGGAGGTCCTAACTGTGCGTCAACTATTTATTCTCAGAAGCTGTTTGTATACCCACAGATGTCTTTTAAAACTAGAAAGTCTACCCATATTGTTAAAAAAAATAATTTTTCGATTACCCTTACCGAAAATTCAAACTTCTTTTGGGCGTACATTTGGGAAGTTCGTTAGAGCTCACACTTATAACTCAGTGCTAAGACACTGCAATCTAAAAAGCCTTTCATTACATGAAGCAAAGTTAAAGATGACAAAGTGGCTTCCATCTCTGAGCTATTTAGAAACAGAAAATATTTTAAGCTGAATAAACTCACTGTAATGGTACTGATCTTCAACAAGCCTGATACATATTTCTTTACATTAATTACGGTTGAATAAAATTTATGTTATTTTATCTTCCTTTTATTCTTGCCATATACCTAGTTTTGTTATTGTTTAACATATAATATATAAAAATAAATTAGTATTAAAGTCAGAACCTCAAACAAATATTTAGTTGTACAATATAAAAGTTTTAGTGGAAATAAACTCATTTGCAAAAAAAACGGGCACCTAAGCACTGAACCATTTCAAATGTTACTATTGGTTTGTTTGATAATTATAAGTAGTTTTACTTTCACAATTTTGTAAATTAATAAGCAAATAATCGTTTTCGTCAGTATTATCATAAAATTTTGATAAAATTTAGGGGTTTTAATGCTAAAGTTCACTAGTAGTGTATGCTCGCTAGTAGTGCATATGCTCGTGAAGTCAAAGTTAACAAAGATTTTTGTTTGTTTTTTCTTTAATAAAGTAAAAGCAGATAAATGTTTAGTATCGAGTGTGACCCCCTCTAGCTGAAATCACAGCTTGAATTCGTCTGGGTATGCTAGCGAGGATATCCCGGATACTTGCTTGCGGAATACGTTCCCACTCCGCGGTAATCACATTCTTCAGCTCTCTGATGGTTTGCGGAGCCGGTTGTACTGATCTCACGCGTCGTTTCAGAACGTCCCAGACATGCTCTATAGGATTGAGGTCGGGACTTCGAGCTGGCCAATCCAAACGACGAATGCCGACCTCTTGCACATACGCTTCCACATCGCCAGACCGGTGGGCGCGAGCGTTGTCGTCCATAAAAATTGAGTCTTCGCCTAAAGCGGCCAATGCGGGTTGTGCATGAGGAATAAGAACTTCCGTTATGTATCGATGTCCAGTCAGTGAGCCGTTTTCAATGAAGACTAACTCTGTACGATCCATTGAATTTATTCCTGCCCAAAACATAATAGAGCCCCCACCATAAGGTGTGATTTCTTCAAAACAAGCCTCTGCAAAGCGTTCTCCTCGTCTTCGTAGCACTCGCCGACGTCGATCTTCACCGAACAGAGATATCCTGGCTTCATCGGAGAACAATACCCTATTCCAGTCTTCTTGAGTCCATGACTCACAATTTCGAGCAAACCTAAGCCTGGCAACTCTGTGCTCACGGAGTAACTTAGGGCTGCGGGCCGGGCGATGATTGCGTATATTGGCCGCGAGCAGCCTCCTCCTGACCGTCCATAGACTAATATGCACATTTCTTACTTCTTCGAGGTTGTTCTTAAGGTCCACATACGAAGACTTGCGATTTCTCAATGCGGGACTCACAAGAAATCGATCATCCCGTGGTTGGGTACATGGTTTTCTTCCAGAACCAGGCCTTCTCTCGACGGAACTAGTGTCTTGATACCGCTGCCAGGTCCTTTGAACCGTCGAGCGACTCACACTTAGCCTCTGAGCTACGAAGCATTGGCTGCAGCACTCTTCGAGCAGCGCAATAATTTTGGTAGCTTTTACCACTTTCTCTAACATTATTGAGACAGCTAAACAGCAATAAATGAAGCTTTGACAATTAAGAATATGAAATAAATTCATAAAAATTGACTAAAAGTTATGAAAACCGATATTATCTTTTGGAACTTCGCACCAAAAATGTAGGATAAAAAGTGGTTTTCTGTAAAAACGAGCATCAAACGAAAATTTTAATTTAGAACGTACTGTTTTAAACACCACGGCATTTTTAAAACCGGCCAGTAACATGTACAAATGATTGAAATCATTTTGGTACCGTATTTTTTTTAAAAAGAATTAAAATCCAAACCGCCCGTTTTTTTTGCAAATGAGTGTATAAAACAATAAACAAACTATATAGTACATAAATATAAATATATATAGGTATACTATACATATACACTCACGCCTTTTATCCCCGAAGGGGTAGGCAGAGGCGCAACTAATGCACCCATTTTTTGCCATTATCCCGTCCCATGATGTGATAGGGGGCGAGCCTATCGCCATATCGGGCACAAATTCCAGACTCCGAGTTGATACTGACCTCAGTATTGCAGTCGTACCGTAATACAACTAAGCTACCGGGGCAGTCAAACCATATAATATTATATAAAAATATATAGACTCATATTATGGTCTCCAGGATACAGGCACTGCCTAGTTTGGGGCCCCCCGCCAAATGTAGTGTTTTATTTTAAACTAGCTGTAAGCACTAACATAATTCTTAGAATTCTATGTACTTAATTACTGATGTTCCTACTTCTTTGTCGAAATTGTTTGTGCCAAATAAAATTATTTAATAATTATTATTATATTTGCAATTGACTATAATATAACCTTGACAAAAATAGAAGTAATCAAAATGTGTCATTGTAGATGAAAATACGTAGAGAAATACTAAACTACCATACTTGTTACGAAAAGAAATACTTGGATTATAATTCTATTTCTAAGAGCAACAAAAAGTAATTAAAAGTAGTAATTAGCTAAATCGTTTATTCTGACGAACCACATATTAAGTAGCAGCGCTTCCTAATTAAAGATACTCAACAAACGACATCCGAGTGAAGCCGTAAACAAAACCTAGTCCCATGTAATTGTTGTATAGACGGCACGGCAGTGAAATGTCGAATCTCCGACAATCGTAGCTTGGAGTGTTGTTAGAGCGATTGCTCATTAGACTTTTGGAGATAACTGAAGTGCCCTCAGCGTCCCTCCGTATCGAGATAGATAAAGCCGATTTAAAGAGTTGGGGTGATTGGGGGGTAAGAGGTTTTTTTCATGTCTGGTTTAGAGTTCAAGGACCTCCACTTAGCATATTTTGATTGGGGATCGAATCGTTTATGTCTGGGGTGGGCGAGGAGGAGGGGAACGGGGAACACTTGTAATCCACTTGTTCTACTCTGCATTTATGCTTGGATTTGTATTATTTTTATGTTAGTAGTTATAGTTAGTAGGTATAGCTTAGTTTGCAGCTGAGATATTTCTTGCTTGTGTGCAGATTGCTTTATACTTTTGCCAGCTATGCGTTACCTAAACTAATTTAGCTTAGTTTTTGGCCTGCAGCGCACTTAAATGACTAAAATATGGCGCTCGCCTTACGGCAAGGTCTATTGGATTCCCTATAATAATTAGCAACTATCCACAACATTGATGTTATATAATAGCTATGTTAGAAGTAAGTTAGATTACTGTTGTGCTGTCTGGTCCCCACAGTATAAAGTTCACATTAACAGGATACAGAAAGTCCAAAAAAAACTGCTCTATCATATGTCTCATCGTTTTAAACCACCTGCCCACATAAAGTCATATAAGGATAGGCTTCAACATTTCAAATTACAATCTTTAAGCGAGAGGAGAGGTCTTTTAAACTTGCTCTTCCTTCATAAAATTATGAATGGTGTAACAGACACACCATCATTGTTAAACAAATTTGTATTAAAAGTTCCTAATAGACCACCTCGCAAACCTGGACCCTTATTTCATGTTCGCTTCAATAGAACAAACACAGGGAAGCATGCACCTGTTCCTCGCCTGTCCTGTCTGTACAATCACACAGTTAGTGTCTGTTACGACATTGATATATTCGGTGATAACCTATCACAATTTAAACAGAAAGTATTAGCCATTGCTGAATGTTAATATGCATTACCTTATTTCTTTTTGTTTTTTTTTTATTTTAATGGTATAAGGTTTGATTTGATTTTGTTGCTGTTACCTATATATTTAAATTATTTTAAAGATTGTGGCTCATGCTGTGATTGCTTATAACCAGAGTAACAATTACGTATGTGATAATTAGCTATAAATATGTGTAGATTTTATAAGAATGATTGTAAACTCCGTTAGCAATCCTAAACAAATAAATAAATCTATATTACCGTCTTTACCATATGGAAATCGTTGTGGAGACCTATGTTCAGCAGTGGACATGTGGTTGATGATGATATTATCTTTAATCTAATAACAAAGCACTACGCTGCAGTTCATACCTTGAATCCTAAATCAGAACTTCATACACACCCACACAGATATCGCGCATGAAAGACGTAAATAGTTTTGTTTTAATTTTTATTCATCAGTTTTACTTATAAAAACTTCGCAAAGCTATGCTTAGTTATGTCTTAATCTGCTCTTAATCTATGTTTAACTTTTGACACACAAATTTACTCGACCAGCTGTAAGTCACAACCCACCATCTTTCCTTTTAAGTAGGTTTAAACTAGGCTACGGCGATGTTTAACTTTAACAGCTATTTAATCACCTCAAACGCTAAAACAAGTTTACCTGTAAAATATTTGCTAATCGGTGGCAAAGCTATTAATTAAAAAATAATACGAGTTTATAAGAAAGACTGGTTATTATCATATTGTGTGCTTTCCCAATATTTTTTGTGGAAATAATTGAGTAAATATAATATGCTTCTACAATTGTGTTTAACCTTTACGAGATTGTTTTTACGAAATAATATTACATTTACATGCGCGGCGCCCGAGGGCTTTTGATATTAACTTAATAACTGCAAGTTTTCGAACTCTTTACACAACTTGTGAGATGGATTAATAAAACTCTTGTTCAGTTATTGTATTGTAGAATTGAGAATTAAATTGAGTGACTATAATATTAATATTATCAAATGTTAGCATTACGTCTAGACGTAAGTATTTCTTTAATATTCATTACTCGACCCGCATCCAAGTCTATTTCCTAATAATTAAATACAAATTTTCAGAATCGGGCCAGTAGTTTAAAAATTTACCCGTATCCAAACTGAAATGAAAACGTTGCCTCTTAATAACAATTATTCATATAGATAAAGCAGACTCATGTATATAACGGTAAGCCACGCGGACGTGTGGGATGTAGGTATAGTTTTAGAATGCGATCAAACCTTAAGTCACAAAACTACCGGGAGGCCTGGCAGGCGGTGGCCCACTTCTGCGAGGTGGTCCTCTCGCGGAAGGATAGTGCCAAGAGGGATCGCCAGCGCAGTGGTGATCCCTCCCGCCGCCAGACGAGACGTAGGAGGCGTCGGGTGGACGACTGACCGACGTCTCTCGCCCTGTGGATTGGGGGCGTTTGGAGAATTCCAACACGGTATCCCCTGCCTGTCGTAAAATGCGACTAATAGGGGCCTCCGGGGTCACGGGTGGGCGGGAGGTGCCGTCCACCTATTAATCTAGCCAACTTTTGTGACCCCCGTGATGGACGGCAGCGTGGCGGTTAGGCCTCACGCTGCCTTTGACGCCGGGGGCGTCCTTCGGTGTACGGGGGCTTCTGAGCCCCCGCAACAACAGGAGACGGACCGCAACAGCGGTACGCGCAGGGGCGGTTGCGGACGACAACTTAGACGTGAGTCGGAGGAAGCCCGCAGCCGTCTCTAATGCGCCGAAGATGGCCACCGCGAAGTTTTGGTTGGTATGCCGTGCGGTGTACATAGGTTAGGGACTCGGCCCGGCGGTCGCTCGACGTTTTCCATCTCTCCGGGCGGCTCAACGTCAGGTCGTAAGGCACGGTGAACCCAACATAACCGCTCAGTCGTTCCCCTTGAACACTGGGCGGTAGTAATAATTCACTTTCTCCGCGTAAGCAAAAAAAAAAGTCACAAAACTAGATGACAATAAGTAGACATAGTTCAAACATTAACATTGATAATACCTTGCTAAAAGCGCAGCGCCCAGCTCGCCACAGCCCGCCCGCACAGCTGCGTAGCTTGGAAATAACATTTTTATATTAAACAACGTGCAGACGACGCGACGTGAGTATCAAAATGAAAATGCTAAAACGAATCTTAAAAGCATATGCTTTTACAATATTCATATGAAATGCATTCTCCTACAGAGGAGTTCCCGTGGGGTATTCCAGCATTTTATAAATTTCTCCGAGCTGAACCGTTCCGCGACCATTGAGGTCATTCTTATGGCGGGATTGCGAGACGTGTAAACATCCACTGCGTTTTCTAAACCCACATTATCTCACTTCAGAACACCGCAATAGTTCGCCGCTTTCAAACGAATTTATACTCTAAGTCGTATATGCTAGACTTGGTATTCCATTTGTTATGTGGATGAGTTCCGCGGTCGGGCTGGGCGACAGAGGTATCCCTACCTTTGTGGTGATGGCCGGAGGCGTCACAAAGTTATGCCTCTGTGATATTCATTGTTTTGAATACACAGGGAAGTTGCGCTAAGCTGGATCACGATATAACTGATGTGCTGAGTGGAGCTGGCGCCTTTTGTGCTCGTTAGTGGAGTTATATTACAACTTGAATTTGTAGTACTAATTCAAATTCATGCTGACAGTAATTAAATTATTCCCGTACAAACAGTTATCCAACCACTTCCTGAATAAATTATCCTGCTACTAAGCACAGTCCTCGTGTAACATGGTGTACTGCATACATATTTCATTTTTGTATCGAAACTTCTCTAATGATTTTTTATATTTAAAGCGTACCAAAGAGAATATCAATAAACCTATTTTGCGAATTTTTATCGCGGTTTTTTAATTTATATTTTTTCCGACGTTTCGAAGGCTTTGCAGCACTTCGTGGTCACGGGGCGCACTGAAACTAAATATAAGAACTAATCATGCAAACTAGTACGGACTGGAAATTGCCAAAAAGATAATATTTTTTCCCAAATAATACACATGTAACGTTACAGGCATATTGGCACTATCTGCTAAGCTTTTCTCTCAGTTTTTAGCCCGTAGGTATAGGTATGTTGTTAAAGCCAAAACTGCTGTTATCCAGCGCGATGGAGCGCGCACTCAGCTGTTTTCCTGGCGTTATGCTCATACTGCACTCGTACAACTTTACCTCGTTTAAACACTAAACTGTGCCCCTTACTAAGCAACAAAATTGAAAACCTTGTTACCGTAGTTCTATTTTACCAACGAAATATTAAATTGTTTTTGTTTGCGGCTCCGTTATTAGTCTTTCCACGGAATACATGTTCCACAAAATATGTATTTATTTGAAATTGAAAATACATGTCATTCTCGGGAATTGGGTTCATAAACTATCTTTTCCAAAAATTAAGTCAATCCGTTACTATCATTGATGTATGAGGGATTTTTAATACATCAATGGTTACTACATATAAAACTAGCTATTTCTTTGTACTTAGAACACACAAGAATCAAAATGGATTTATGTGAAACAAATATTTATAGCCTAACAAGGTTTAGAAGATGGTAAATTTTTAGTATAAGAGAGTTCTCCTGGGCAGGTTATACTGTAATGACTTTTGCCATTACGCATTATTAACTATGCTACTACTACATATTTCACGTAGGTTACAATTCTCGCGGTAGAAAACAAAAGCAAACAAATGAAATCTCCTATTATGAATATTAATATTTTTGTAATACAATTATGCCAACCCTCCTAGCCGAATTTCGGCCACGGCAGCCCATCTCAGCTGAAATCAGTCAGGTACGCAGAAGATAATATTATAGTGTACAAGTACGTGCGCAATACACTAGGGTATCAAACCGCCAAAACTTTCTGGCTCCGAGCTGTGACTGAGTAATTTTGAAATGGAAATACCCAGTCACAAAGTTTGGGGCTCAGCCTGGAATTCGAACCCGGAATCTCAGTGCAATAGTCATACTCGTATCTCATACGCAATACAACTACGCCACCGAGGCAGTCAATATGATTATATCGTTACGGTCAAATGGACGTGTTGTAATACAATGAACCTGCTCGACCATTAACTAATATACAATACGAACGTAATGACAATAGTTGGTCGTGTTCACAAAGAACGTTAATTCATTAATTTTGTTCTAATGAAGCCGACCAATTGTATTTATACCTACTGGCAGTGCTATCACATTAGGTAGGTACAACGTTGAAATTAAACTATTATTACGGATTTTATCGCGTTGGTATAATTTCTACTATATTTTGTTTTAAATTCTGCCAAATATGCATCATGAGTATTGTGTTAAAATTTTAACCGCTCCAATACACGATAGTTGAAGAAAAATATGTAAATATAAGAACCTTTTGTATTACAAAAAGAATTGTAACAAATTCAAATCTCGTGTAATAGCAGCCATCCAATTTGTAAAATGCGTGAACATTATCTTCTGAACCTTAAATAGCACAAATATTATGCTGATGTGTGCTGCAAAAATATCAATGACTTTTTAATGGTAACTATACCGAACTCTAATAATGTCGACTAGGGAGATAAGTTGCATCGCTCGACGGTTAACTTTACCTTGGAAAATAGCTAAAAGATTGTTTATAGCGAAGTCATTATAACAAGGTTTTCACTGTGTACCTATACACAGATAAATATATTGATAATACTATAGCAATTTGGTTTCAAACTGCTATTCTACTTTATTCAAGGTAAAATTCGTCTAAAATTCCGCCACTCGTGAGTGAGATGGCGATGCATGAAGCGTGGGGCGATGTCTTGTGTCGTCCCATTGCGGGCTTGAAGCACCGGGATTTATATTGATCGCCTCCTGAATCAAGTGAAGTAAAAAGTCAATTGCATAATTCTTCTCAGACATTTTAAAAACCATTGGATAGTTTTAAAAAATCTGAGTATACGACCTGGTTAGAAAGAAAGAAGAAAGAAATTAAATTTATTTGTAACAAAATAGGTACACAATACAATTAAACAGACATAACTATATTTGTTTCAAAAAGGCTCCAGCTCAGCAAATATGCGGGCAGTACAGCCAGCGCTGGTCTTCCGTTGGGCCTTTTGCTTGATCGTCACGGAGGACAACACATAACAAAACCAGAAATAAATAAAAATAAACAATAACTAAAACATAAAAAAAACTTCAATAATTAATAAAACTAAAACGTTTTATCTTTATTTAAATGAAATAAAACAAATCTAAAATATGTAAAAAGTGCAAATATTGCTAGTGGTACTAAAGCGGTCGAGTACTCCTGGCAACACCTTAGGCCTTATCAAAGGTTACTGAAAAATCGATAGAAGCGTTTTTTGTTATGCATGACTATTGACTATAATTTATATCAAGAGAACTCACGAACAATGAAAAACGACACTTGACTTTATTATAAAAAGTGAATAAAGAGCTAGTTAGTTTACATTTTTTACAATACGTTCAATTAAGTAGTAACGAAGTCCCACGGAATTTAGCCATAAAAGCTAACAGTCGTAAACAACTCTTGATTTTGAGATTGAATCCGTGCGTCCAGATACGCCACGTCTCCCCTCGAGTGTTGCGATAAATATTTTTATTTTCCCCCGGTCTTGAGCTGTACGATGAAACTATTTAACTCTATTAGCACAATACATTAGAACACACTGTTAAACTTAGTATTTATTGATGTGCTATTATTATATTGTTAGGGTAAAACGTTTTGTGAGTGTATTTTGAAATTAAACTAGTAGTGGAAGTGATAGTTCATTGCGTAAAAAGGGCGCCGTATCGATTATCAATTATCGATGTGAAGTTTCATTCGCGCTAGACTTCGGTCTCAGTCTTGTCTCAGTCGTAGTGTCGTTTATCTTTGTGAAAGTATTGCTGTAAAATCAGTGGTAAAACATACATACATATACATATACATATACACTCACGTCTGTTATCCCCGAAGGGGTAGGCAGAGGCGCAACTAGTGCACCCACTTTTCGCCATTATTCCGTCCCATGATGTGATAGGGGGCGAGCCTATCGCCATATCGGGCACAAATTCCAGACTCCGAGCTGATACTGAATAGAAAAACTCAATATCACTTTAGTGGTGGTGTTTCAGTGGTAGATATTTTTTATTTAAATCAAAATCACTTCAGTTTCTAGCAATATTGAATTTAAACCACTAATACGAATTTTGTAATATCGAAGGCTTTGCAGCACTTCGTGGTCACGGGGCGAACTGGGGTATTGGAAAAGATAGTTTTACAAATGAACCTTCAATTTTGAATTATACTAGTTCTTTTTTGCAGTCCGATAAAAATCGGTAATAGAAGTTTAATTTCAACGTGTAGTTATAATTCGCGTAAACGTAAGAAATCATTAAACTTCTAATATTATAAGTAACCTCTTTGCTTTTTTTGAAACTATTTTTATCATCGAACAGAATTGTACTAAAACTAATAGTAAGTACTAAAGTAGGTAAAGTAAAGCCCAAGGGCAGGTGTCGCACGAGCGGTCACCACACAATTAGGAACGCCCTTCACCAGGAGTTTCATGGAGGATGTATCAAGAAGGGTGTCGCGAATCCGAAATATTGTACATTCTAGACGCCTTTTTGTTTTACCGAACTGGCAACACCAGCGCGGGGAGTGAAGTTAGCTGAAAAACTGTTTGTAAGCAACTTAACGGTGACGCGCGGACGCTGGGCGAAAGGCTGGCGAAAGGCGGTGATCAAAAAACATGGCCCGATAAAATAATGTAAGTCACTTTATGGTTATACCAGTGTTAAAGCATTGTAATCAGTAATGCTATCAGTGTTTACCAGTGAACAAATAGAGTTAAGGCTATCAGTATAGTTTGGAACCGCGGTAAACCGCGGTGTCCAAAGCTCAGGAATCAGATATCAGACCGGATCAGACCGGTGATGAGGTAAGGGGTGGCTACAGGGGAGGTATTGAAGGCCACACACGGAGGGAATCCCTCCTACAGGACGCAAATAGATCAGTTTTACCAAAACCAGTTGGTAAAGTGAACATGAGTCTGCTTCATGTTATGTTGTACTACTTGTATTGTATCAGACCAGATATTCGCTGTGTACCTACTAACAGCTCAATCGGGTACTTGGCGACAAAGGGTACAAGTAGAAATGGTTTTTATTAAATTATAACTATAATAGGTTGTAAATAATAATAAATAGGGCATTACACAAGACGGCGTATCCGCCGGTTTAAGACGTCACTAGCGGATAAATCGTTCCCGCGGAAATAATAACTGCGAACCCCGCTGCGACAGGGTCGCAGGGCTGCCGCAATCCAGCGATATCTTCCACGATACAGCCATAGTGATGATGGAATCTGTGTCTGACAGAGTGGAACCTAGGTCTTATAAAACGCAGAGATATCCTTGTCGATTGCGTACAGTTACTCGATTTAGTTTATTTGTTGGGTAAAAAGATCGTATCTATATAAGTACTTCTGAGTGTTATAGGCTACTTTTATCCCGGGAAAATTAAAATTTATTCCGGAAAAACTTTTTCACGCGGGCGAAGCTGCGAGCAATACTAGTCCATTTATATGCCGCGACTGGGTTCGTATTTTTAAAAGCTACACCCATTTGCCGAGTTTATTCATAGTCTATGACATTACACAATACACATTCTTATAACAGTTATGCAGCCTATCACCAATTCGGGGGTTAGTATCACTCATTGCATAATCAAGCACTTTACTCCAATGAAGACCACACGAATTGTCATTTGTTCGTCCTGGAATTTTCCAAGACTACCAATTCTCAGCCTGGTCCTGCACACCATTAAGATTAACACCAAGCAATAAGTCTGGCCTAACAGCCCTGCGATGATATCAGCCGGCGCTATTGTTGTGTGTTTGTGACAGACCAATGAGTTTCAAGCTATTGTGGACGCCTGACATCGCTGCCCTTAAGCATCCTTATGGATTTATATTGTTACCCTGCAAAATTATAAATAACATTATTGCTTTGGCCTTCGAAGTCGTTGTTATTTACATGTATTATATTTATTAGAAGTTTTGTTCACTTCGGTGTACAATGGTATCATTCCCCATTCGACCACGCCAAATGGAGACGGCCGCGTTCCGTATTAACCGATCCAGAGGACGAAATCACTCTGGCCATCCGCCGTAAGAACGAGTTCTTGAAACTCCAACACTCCACAAGACCGCAGCTCCGTCCTCGCCGCGTTCTCCGTCACCCCCCCCCCCAACCCCCTAGCATTTCCGGCCCGCGTGCCGATGACAACACAATCTAATAGGATTAGGCCTAAAAACCAATCTTTCCCTAATCGTTGATGTCTCATCCTCTCTCAGTGGCCGTCCTGAGCCGAGGTTCATAACCCGTTAGTGGGTTGCCCTCAGCATGGTTACTTAATTCAAAGGGTTGCGAGCGCCTTCTGCGTTCACCTTAAAGACCAGTGTGGCCAGAAAAGCCGAGTAGTGTCAGGCTACTGTCAGTAGGGCGATTAAAAAAAAAAAACACTAAAGCAATGGATGCATTTCTGATGTCAGAAGAAAGTTGGGCTGGGGATGTTTATGGGCCTGTACCAACTTTCACATATTGACTCTCTCAAGCTATGATACGTGACATTCATATACTGTCAAAACTTGAACGATGTATGAACGTTCATAACTTTTCTATTTCTACACAATAATAATAACGCTTAGGTACGTATTTATATACTGCATACACTGGTTACGCACCCACGAGTCGTTTGGTGGGTATTCAACATTCAGAGTAAGTACTGAGTAATAAGCCCGTAATCCACTTGCTTGATTGCCGTTTTGCTATAGCTCGAGGCAAATTACCATCTTCTGCTCATCCAAAATGAATGTGAAATGAATTTGAATACCAAGTATCCATGTTTAATCTTGCAATCTGCGAACTAGAACGCTGGAGAACCAAGTCTATTGTCAGAAGCACGACATTGTAAGCTATGATTAGAAACATGATAGTTGTAGGAACATCCCTTGTAATAACTAATTCAGTAATATAGTCTGTAGTAATCTGCTAGGCAATAACCCGGTCTAAAGATAAAACTTTCAGTTGTTCTGATCAGTACGCGTCAACGTGTTTGAAGAGGCGTTTTACGTTTATACTCGTCTGTTGTGTATCTGTGCTACAAGCTGCTGGTATTAAAAAACTTAAAATACATGTCTATTTTACATGTACTCTTAACAGAACTAAGTCTACTTATATACACAAAATAACTTTCACTATTAAAATAACCCATATGTTATTAGTTGATGATCCCAAAGAGGATAGTATAGCTCTATAAATGACCACCCTGGACGCCCTTTTTTAAACAACGGCGCTGAACGACATCGTATTTAAGTGTTCTCCAGTTAATTGCTTTCAAATTTTATTATGGCCAGAGCAACCCATAACTTACCCGGAGGCCGTGAAACCCCTTAGTGGCTAACACAGTCCATTAAAAAATACAGCTAAGCGTGTGCAGTACTCGAGAATTTGAAAAGTTTTGTACGGATAAATTGTAACAAATAGTACTTTTTATATGGGCTACAAAAGTGCAATTTATCATAATTTGTCCTTTTTGGTTTCGCATTCGCCAAGTAAAATTTAACGAAGTAATATTCTTATTATTATTTTATACTAGCTGTTGCCCTCGGCTCCGCCCGCGTTATAGAGTTTTTCCAAGATAAAAGTGCTGCTTTACATTTTCCCGGGATAAAGAGTAGCCTATATGTTATTCCAGGACATGATCTATCTGTGTGTAAAATTTTATCGAAATCCGTTCAGTAGTTTTTGCGTGAAAGAGGAACAAACATCCATACATTCTTATAAACTTTCGCCTTTATAATATTAGTAGGATAGTAGGATTTATTTGTTGCGATTTTGTGATCTACATTTGTGGACAAGACTTCTCTTTTCATCTAGTGCTTATACTTATTGATCTGTTGTTATGTGAGTTAAAAGGTAAAACTGCATAATAAATGTTATTTTGGCGGTGCTAAAAACATTTACTGCGATACAAAGATTTATTTAAATTTTATTCAATATTAGTTTTAATTTTGCAACTCAAGGCCCATGGCAAAACCATGCGCAGGAAAACATCAAAATCCATACATTATATTATAAAGAGGAAAGATTTGACTGTTTGTTTGTTTGTAATGGATAAACTCAAAAACTACAGGACCGATTTTGAATATGTCTTACACTAATAGTAAGCTACATCACTTCTGAGTGCTACTACTTATTCCGGGAAAATATTTTTATCCCGGAAAAATGTTCTCACGCGGGCGGAGGTGCACGCAGAAGTCTAGTATGCTATAAACACAAAACTTTTGTTTTCCATTTCCCCTTACAGAACCCTAATAGACCACAATTTAAACTCTTTGTAAAGTTTATTTTTAATTAAACAAAGCTGAAATTGTATCGCTACAAAGGCAAATGCAAATATTGTGATCGCGCCCTTGTAAAAGTTTGTCGGGACCGGCGGCAAAACAACGGTTTTATTATGGACACAAATCGACAGTTTTTACTGCCGTTTAGAACTCGTGTCGAAGAAATTTCCTTCCAACACTGTTACATAAAATTACCGTCATTTTTAAGGTTCTGTGTCAGACAGCGGAAAATACAAGTTGCTTTTCGATCTACCAAGGCATTTGAAAAATACCGCCATGCCTTTTAGTTTTATAGCATTTTGTAATAACCTTTATTATAAACGATGAAAATATTGTTAATAATCTGATCCTGTATCGTTCTTTTCTTATTTAATAAAGACCACTTCCAACCGCCTCCACGTCTTCCATTCGAACCCAAATATTGCATTACTCGAAGATTCCAGTGAAAGCTTTTCTGTTCTTTTGGAAATATATTTATTGATAAATACGAGTAGCGATCCGTCTGAGTAAGCAGCAATAGCCTAGTTGGTAGTGGCACGGACTGCGGAGACGAATGTCCGCAGGCTCACAACCCATGGGCACACATCTCTGACTTTTCCAAAAATAGTATGTGTGTATTCCTTGTAAATTATCGCTCGCTTTAACGGTGAAGGAAAAACATCGTGAGGAACCCTGTATGCCTGAGAAGTTCTCTATAAGAATTTCGAAGGTATGATAAGTCTGCCAACCCGCACTAGGCCAGTGTGGTGGAACGGACTGCTAAGGTGTTTGATTGTCCCACTATGCCCTAACAGGTGATTATCTTCCTTAACTAGGCGTTCTTTCATAGGACGCGCGATACTTTAATATTCGCGCTAATGTTAATGGCCGATTAACTAACGCCCGTTAAATAAAAAAAAAGGTGAAATTGGATCTAAACGAGCTTTGACATGAAAAAACAAGCTTAATAAAATATTTACCAGCTGACAAATTACACACTAGTTTTCGCTGAGTGGATCCAAAAAACGGTTAATATTTTATACGCTTGCTTCATACCTATATATTTGCGACTATGCAGCCGTATTCAAACATTTTTGTAAGTCTTTGTTGCTCGTGTCATCCTGTTATATAAGCAAGAATTCATTATTTAAATAAAACAATTTTATTGATTTTATCGCGGTTTTTTAATTTATATTTTCTCCTGACGTTTCGAAGGCTTTTTAGCACTTCGTGGTCACGGGACGGACTGAGGTGTAGGTGGTGCTGTTCGCAAACAAGGACTAACACCGGGACTAACGTCGGGAGAAAGTATAAATTTATAAAACCGCGATAAAATCCATAAAGTAGTTTTATTTAAATGTCTAAGTAAAACTAAGTAGTAAAACATAAGAAAAGAATTAATAATTATAAATTCACCATAAACTCTTTACAAAGCAATAAAAAACTACGCTCTTTAGTAACTATGTAACCAGAAGTTTCGACTAACTTCAAAGAGTTGTATAATTCCCTCATATATCAATAATTTGCGAAATCAGCACGAGCCACGAGTTCCACGTCCTCTTTTTTATCACTCCGAGCTATGAATTAGGATGATGTACGACCATTATTATTCAGAATAATAAACTCATTTGTTAGTAAGTTAAGTTTTATGCAAGGGTACTTAATAAATTCAAGCCGAGAAGGCCAGAATGAACTTTTGGGAAATCCAACTATCTCCCAGCCTTGCCTTGCCTTTACTATCTTGATGATGTAGTTTTATTGCGTGTGTGGTACGACACCTTACTAAGGTCCCGGGTTCGTATCCCGGGTCGAATAAAGTGATAAAGGGGTTCTCTGCTACGTATCAGCTCGAGCCTGAAATTCGTGACCGATATGGTGGAAGGCGCGCCCCCTATAACTTCATGGGACCGAATATAGTTCCCTAAAAGTGGGTGCTCTGGTTACACCTCCGCCTACCCCTTCAGGGATAAAAGGTGTGAGTGTGTGTTCTCTCTACTCTTGTGAGTCGGAGAGTTGAACTATACTTTACCGTGCTTCCGTTGTCGTTGCTACCGGAGTATGTGCTGGTTCGTGACCCATTACTAGATCTGTAATTTGATTTACATACTAAAAGGTGACGGGTTGAACGGCGCAGCCTATGTAGCATACCCAGAGGTATTCTAATTATTAGACCTGAATGCTACTGTTGCTATAACTCACTTTGTCCCAATATATAGATGACAAGCATTAAAATAACGTAGGTAATCATATTTCATTCAAGGGTTATTTAATCAAAAAAGTACATTAATACTATATACTAAGTATATTTTTAGTCGCATGCGGGATAAAATTCTGAAGACAAATGTATCACAAATTACGAGTTAACTTGTAGGTGTCATTAAATCAATTCTGTACATGGGTCGTTACTATTCTACTGGCGCCAAATTAAATGGGTTAATTATTCATAGCAGACAGCTGGAGCGTAATAAATTAAAATGTACTGTAGAGTTACTCCTTCCCACGGTTCGTTCCTGTATGAGTTTCTTTTTCTCAGGACAATGAGCGTTGTGTTGATTCGCAAAACTTTACGACCTTACAATTGCTTCTATTTAGATAAGGTCCGTAACGTAACGCGTATTATATTAACTTCTTAATTAATGCTTAACGATACTATTTTTACTGTAAAATTAGGTATACCAAACTAAATGTCGAAAGACAACGCAAGCAAAAAGTTAAGCATTAAAAAGGCAAATGTTTGTTGAAATAAACTCGAAATTGTACTGCTTTGAATGTTATTTGCCCGTGCCGTGTATTAATATAATTAGACTATTATCCACAATAAGTACACAGTGGGACCGACCGCTAAAGATCACGCAGCCGGACTCGAAATCATCTATTTGATAAATAAGAAAAAACAAGTTATTTTCAACAGTAACAAACTTCACCAGTCAGTAACAGAAATATAAAAAGACAGATTGTTGAGCGAGCGTTGTTATCGCGCGTGCCCGCGACGTCTCGTCTCTATATCAAATACGCCAGTAGTTAATCTGTCGCGATTTATCGCTCGTTGCTAATGGATCTCGCTGGCTCTGACACGCAATTACACTCGTATTACATCCAAACTGCATTCTGCTCTAGTATCGACCTTAATCTCATGTGTTAGAGTGCACATTGCTGATATAGTGCACGAGGATACAGTTTCGATTGATTTGCCAATTGCGTGTTTGGACGTTAGTTTTTATGAATATGCCGAAGGTTTGCTGCTTTAAATGGATTTATAAAAAAGTAATTATATTTACCAGGTATACTTCAACTGCAGATGGACAAACGTTCGATGAAGCAGAGAAGTGTTGGAGTGGAGACCACGATTAGGATAACGAAGTGTAAAACGCCCTGCTGCACGTTGAACCGATGACTTGAAAAAGGCGGCGGGTAGCGGATGGATGCGGGCTGCTCAAGACCGGGATGGTTGGCGCTCACTTGGGGAGGCCTACGTTCAGCCGTGGACGGCGACAGGCTAATTGATGATGATAATTCAACTAGTTTTTTCTCGCACCTGCGCTCGTGTGAAGAGCCTTCCCCGCTACAAAATCCCTTCCTAAACGACTGCAGCAATTCATAGCGTCAAGTGTAGGTGGCCAGCGCCATAAGTTAAAACAGAACGGATATTTTCTCCGGGAACAAATTATTACCAATACATCTGTGGCGTAGTTGTATTGCGGTTCGAATACGGGGTCGGGCAAAATAATATTGCGTTTTCAAAATTCAGTATCAGCCCGGAGTATGGAATTTGTGCTCGATATGGCGATAAGCTCGCCCCCTATCATTTGGAACGGAATAAACAATACAAATTTGGAAAAGTGGTAGCTTAAGTGGCGCCTCTGCCTACTCCCTCGGAGATGAAAAGGCGTGAGTGTGTGTAAAATAACATATATCTATTTCCATATACATACAATTTGGGGATCTTCAAGTCGCGAGTGAATCGGTTTCTTTTGGGCAAGCGTGCTTCCCTTAGGCCGCATCAACACTTAACATCAGGCGGATAGCGGACATACGTGAGCCCATTTAGCATAAAAAATCCTATATGGCAATCCAGGCTATTGTCTATACATGTGTCAAGTTTCTTCCAATACCATTCAGCAGTTTCTGTGTTTACTGTTAACAGACAGTCACAGATGTCTTTATATTATAAGTAAGAATAGGTAAGAGTAAGATAGTAAGAAGTAACTATGTATGTAGGTAACATTAACGGTTGCCTTACCTTTTCCAAATTCACATTCTTATGGAAAACGATTCCAAGAAATATGGCCAAAACTTATTTGTTTATGGACGCACTTAAGGGGCCGATTGTTTAGTTGATTGAAAAACAGTATTTTTAGTAACCGACTCGAAGTAACAAGTAACATAATTACTATGTGTAAATGAAGCCACACAAAACATAGGCATTTTGAAATTTATACGGCCACATTGTGGATATCTTTCTCTACAGTCTTCAGTATGAATGGACCGCATCAACTGAGGTCGTCGTATTCTTAAGTAATTATAGGCATTTATGAAATGTGCAGATTACTACATGAAGTGATCCACTTGCTCGTAGTTTGACCTATTTTATTTAGGTACAATATGACTGCCTCTACATGACTGGAGTACAGCTGTCTTATCTTAGAATGAATGTGTAATAACATTGACCCGCTTTTCTATAGAACAAAATACAGTATTTTCCTTTTTATGTACACGGTTAGATGAACAGAGAGAAAAGGTTACTTCTTTTTACTAACCTCAAAACATGCAATCAAAAGGTTCCATAGTATAATAAATGTTAGGTTTTTATATAAAATGTTTATTACCTTGAAAAACCTCGTGAAAAACAAGTTTTAACAGGCTGCCAGCGGTTACTCGCTCAGTTGAACCCTATTTGAACCCGCGGGAGCGTGATCGCGATTCAATACCTACTACATACAACTGCACTCTGCGTACATGACAAATATCCAACCTGAATCTACACTATTGAGTCAGATTTTGTAGCTTTGTAAGTTTGTGCGTAGGGGTAATCTGAACAGCTTTTGCATGAATTTCATATTTTTTTTCAGTAATAGTATCTACTTTGATTTACCAACGTTTGCGTACATCAATACTAAAATAAGAAATATTCAAAAACATAGCACCACAATGTAACAAAACAAGTATAGGTAAATACATCATGCATCAATATAATATTACTCTAGCAAACATATTAAGTTATTAAGTGATCCGTCAGAGAACCAAGGTGACCGCCATAGCTCTGAGGATTAGTAGGTTGAAGTGGCAATGGGCTGGCCACATATGTCGCAGAACAGATAACGGCTGGAGTAAGCGTGTTCTGGAGTGGAGACCGCGTCTTGGTAAACGTAGCGTGGGACGCCCTGTAGCCAGACGGCGGGACGACTTGCACAAGAGGGCCGGCAGCAACTGAATGCATAAAACAGCAGACCGGGCTCTGTGGCGTATCTTGGGAAAGGCGTATGTCCAGCAACGGACTGCAACGGGCTGATGATGATGATGAAATATATTAAGTATTATTCTACGGTAATATATACTTACTGCCACTAATACCACCGAATACTACTACGTACTAATACTAAGGTTATATTTTGCGTGTCAAGCCGCGAGTAAATCTACTTCAAACAAATATCACTGTATGTAGTCAATTAGATATGCATAAACCGCTAAATGTATACAGGTTTGACAAAATAGAACAAGCTGTAGAACGTTGGCTACTTTTAATCCGTAAAAATAGTCTGCTTTGCTATTACGTGCATAGCCGCGAGAAAAAGCTAGTTTACCAAAATGATTACCGTTGCCCTTTTCACTCACCATCGTCCATCAGAGCAGCGCTCGTTATTCAGCTATAATATAAAAAAAAAACTTTTCCAGTAAAACAAAGCAGGGTAATCGTATTCCACCACGGATGTTATAAACACGCGCCCCCAAATCCGACATCAATCAAGAATCTGTCTTATTCCGGCATCTGCTAACACATCTATCCACAAGAACATACACTGTATATCAATATGAATACAGTTAATTTTCGCACGTCTACCGCTGCCGCAATGGATTTTCGCTTTTTTCCGCGCGATTTTGGCCGTTTGACGTGCGACAAATATACATTTATCGTGACGTTTATTATGTGACGTTGATGTATCGTTCGCGTCGGTTCGGTTTGTTTGGCGCCACACCGCCGCTGCCGGGTTTATTTCCCTCGGGGCGAGATTATTCAGTTTGTACGTCTTGTTTGCACGTGCCGCGGGTCTAGACTCTAACCACATCTACCAGACTATTGTGTCTAGATTAACTGTCTATATGCCACGTGTGGAGTGAGCCTTCGTTTCGATGTTGAGATTTGCG
The DNA here is from genome assembly GCA_949316025.1 of Lapara coniferarum. Classification (NCBI taxonomy): domain Eukaryota; kingdom Metazoa; phylum Arthropoda; class Insecta; order Lepidoptera; family Sphingidae; genus Lapara; species Lapara coniferarum. Next base: position 17,627,496 of record OX438923.1, read on the forward strand.
GAACAATATTCAATTTTACATTCCACACGTCTCATTTTTATTTCTTTGTTTTCGTACATAAATATATCCCATATATTAAATTAAATAATGTAACCTTGATAATTCATTTCATGAAGCTAACAAACGAGTGGAAAGAGGATGGTTTTTACGACCCAATCCCTGCTTGCCAACTCGCCTCTAAGACATCCATTTATGGGCAAATTTCGAAAAGCTGCGTAAAGTAGTGCCTGAAGTGGTATTGGAACCCACAATGGTCTACAGTTAGTATATACCACTATTAGACCGAACAGCGCCCTCGCTTCTTAATTTAGTCATATAAAAATACTAACTACTACTTTTATATTCTATTATTGTTGTTGTTCCATTACTTTAGATTTATAAATTTATTTAAAACTAGCGGCCCCGACAGACGTTGTCCTGCCCTAAAAAGGAAATGAAATCCTAGAACCCGAGTACAGCGCCACCTACCGGATCTAATTATTAATCGAAACTATTCTCAAACCCACCTGAGGACACAAAAAAATCATTAAAATCGGTCCAGCCGCTTAGGAGGAATTCAGTGACATACACGTTTAATATGGCGGTTAAGTATTCTTAAATTTTCAAATTTTCCGCGTAATTTTCTTGCAAAAAACCTCCCTGCCACCAAATGAGTCCTTATTTAACGAAATTTTTAAATCCCTAAACACCCCCACCCCCCCGTAAATAATACCTAACCATATTTTTTTCCGGTAAAAAATCCCGAATAAAATTCCCGGTGTCTGTTTTCCGGGATAATAGTAACCTATGGGCGGTATTAATAGGTCAATCTCAAGTTTGAGTTACATCTCAAGTAGACATAATGTATTGAATTGTTCATACATTATGTCTACTTGAGATGTAACTCAAACTTGAGATTGATTTCCTTTGGATCACGAACTATCTCCATACTTATTTTCATACGGTTCCACTGGCAAAAAACTATTTTCCGAGATTAAGGTCCCGGTTTATATTTTCCCGGGATATGAAGTAGCCTAGATTCTTCCCAGGTTTTAAAACTATCTCCCTGCCAAATTGCATCGCTATCGGTTCAGTGGTTTAGTCGTGGCGGCTCCACTCGCGAGAAATTAAAATCCGGGATATAATTCCCGGTTTATCTTTTTCCGGGATAAGAGTAATTATGTCCTCAACTGGATCTCGAAATATCTCTATACTTGTTTTCTTGCGGTTCCACTGGCAGAAAACAATTATCCGGGATAAAAGTCCCGGTTTATATTTTCCCGGGATAAAAAGTATCCTATGTCCATCTCCTGGTTCTAAGCTACCTCTCCACCAATTTTCAGGTAAATCCGTTCAGCCATTCTTGAGTTATAAGTGGTGTAACTAACACCACTTTCTTTTATATATATAGATAATTATGAGTTATGTAAGCCACTCATTGTATGCTGTAGTTGCCTGTTTACGGGGGAACATTGAACTTTGTTTTGATTGTTTGATATAATTATTATTTATAATGATTAATGTATCTCCTTTTGGTAACTCTAAAACTAAATAAATAAATAAATAAATAAATAAATAAACACTTATAAAACATATACCTACTCAGCTTTCGTCTATATTCAACAGCAATATCAGAGCCCTTTATATTCCGCGAGTAGTTGTAAAAACCTTTTGTTACGAGAAATAATGCTGATCGAAATCGTTTCACTGCTGTACCTAAATCTAACTGATTGACATGTGCCTCCGCACAAAGAAGCAATTGATTTGGGGCACAAATTGTAATGTCTTTTATATAACCTTATAAGTATGATTTGTATGGAAACGACCTTTGTAATATATTTTTTAATGCTAATGATGCGAAGAAGGAACACGTTTGAGTTCTAGATTAGCATACTTAGTGTCAACATCCCATGGAATTATGAATTATTTAATTCTGAGTGTTTTTATAACATCTAGAACAAGTAGAACACCTGATATTAATTGTTAAGTGATCTTTACCGCTCGAAACAAAATACCAGGAGAATCCCGGTGGCTCTGTCACCCGTGAACGAATCGAGTAAGGATTAGTAAAGTGGCGGTGGTGTTTGGTCCCCTGGAAATCTCTTTCACCATAAAGATGTCTTACGGATATTTAGCTTTGAAATAAAAGCACTTAATGGTTTTTTTACTCTCCGATCCTTGTAAGTAAATTTATGAACCAACGAAAATAAAATATGGAGGAAGGTTCTCAATTTAACGTGTATATTTTCTTTATGTACGACCACGCATATTTTTTTTTATCTCGTTAGTCCTTCATCATACGAACCCTAGCTCTGAGCTGGCACTTCGTCTCGGTTTGTGTGCGTCAGAATGCGTTTTCATCAGTCGTAATTGTCGATAATTTCTGTGCAGCAAGTTTGATTCATTGGGCGGTATATTAGGTACATCTCGATGATTGCCATATTGATGGCCTAATTATTTATTTCTCACGGACCACTTTAGAACCTGGTAGGTATAATGAACAGAATACGTATAGAACACCTCATGCAGACCCCAAAACAAACTCTCATAGCAAGCTGACCTCAAACGATCCATACAATTTTCTGTATGAATGGGTCGCGCAGACCGTTCATATCGAGACAAATATAATTGATTGTTTTGTTTAACAAAGCCAGCCGCGATGCGAATGCGCGCAATTTTTTGAATCCCCGCTCTATAGTCTCTATACTGACGGTAAATAAAAGCGTTTCTATTGTTCTAATAGTTTTTTGTTTTCATTGTTGTGCTATTTTGTTTAGTATTCAGAATAACACGTTTATTAGCAATGTATTATTTGAAGTTTTTACCTATAGTAAATTTTAACTTACCAAGGTAAATATTTATAGCAGCGGTCAGTTACGCCTATATATTTTTAGACTAGAATGTAAAACAAAAATATTTATTTATTGAATTATTTTTTTTATTTATTGAAAAATTTTCGGTTCGATTACGTAATATTGGGGATCAAACACAGGGAATCTCTTGCTTCACAGACTAGTTCTCTAAAAACGCCTTTATTGGTATTATTCTGAACAAGCTTTAGCTTTGCCTCATTATCTCTCTTATAATCGTATATCATTATTTAAACCAACGCGCATGTTTTGAAACTATGATTCTAATGCAAGCAACCCAAACTCTAAAGGATAGTATCTTGGCTCCACGCGTCGTAAATAGCCCGGTTTGGGAGAGTCAGTATTTATGTACTGTCACGAACGGTGGCCGGTCAACACCGGGACGGCCGGCCGACCATACGACCGTCTTTTCGGTCTCAGTGAGTTTCAGACAAATAAATAACACGGTTCGTTGAACGCGACACGCTGGAAGTTTACTGCTGCCTTACTGTTCTCGTGTAATGCATGGCCGCAGGTCACCTGTTTATTTATACAATTTATGTCGTACTAAGTTTTGCGAAAGTGTAGACTTTTAAACGTAAGTATATTAAGGAGCTCGATCTAATGTAGATTAGATCAATATACCTATGTTATCGGGCAGCGGATAGGTCAAAACGTTTGGTGGTCTAACAGATTTTATCTTGTAAATGTTTAATATAACAAAACGAATTTGGTGTCCTTCATATGAATCCTTAATAAAAATTCGAATAACATATTACTTTTTATTGTTTTTTTGTCGAAATGACTAATTGGTTAAGATTTCATTCCTCTACGTAGGCTTGGTCATCTGCAGAATTCTTGTATAAAATTGTCTCGGACGATCAAATCAACGTGTTTTCTTCTAGGATATTTAACAATTTTAATTATCCCTAGAACTGGAAAGTTGTAGATATACATATAAACATAGCATCACGCATGTTCTCTTTTTGGGGATAGGCAGAGGTACATATCTGTTGCTGCTAACTTTGGGTGTATTACAATAAACCCACATTTCGCCAGTTATGTTAGGTCCCATTTAATAGGCACAGTTTTAGACTCCTGATAGATATTGAACAGAAATCCCAATACGATAGCATTGGGTTTACTTTCGGTTCAGTTTATTACGGCCCGGGCCTCGAGCCCGAGATCTCAGCGCGATAGTCATCACGACTACACACAGATTTATTTTTTTGATATTTCTAGAAAACTGTCGGTTTTCATACCTATGCCAACACGACCTCGTTCAAATGATATGACGTTTTGATAGAGAAATAATAATTACCTGAAGAGCACTCAGAAAGCGTTCCTCTCGCCAGGAGTGCGTTCGCAAAATTCCAATATTTATGTACTATTAAAAGGTATTTAACATTATTCCAAAATTGAAATATGTACTTCAAAACCGAAAATGTTTTTAATTTTTATTAAAGACAACTTTTTGGGCATTGCTATTAAAATATAGTAGAAGAATTATAGTGATGAATATTTCACTTATATTTCACGCCAGATAACGTGACAGTAAAGCACATTAACCTTTATTCGTTTAGTCAGGTATGACGAACCTTTGGCACGGAGATAAAAACAATTGTTGTGTCTATTTATAGGCACATTTTAAAAGGAACGTTATAATCGACAATTGATTGGTGCAATTGTCGAAGCCAACTATCGCAAAAATGTTCATGATTGTTTGTTTTTATCCCATACATACAAACATGAAGTCCTGTCACCAAAATGATTTTTTTATTTACAGAAATAATAATATCGGAAATAATATCAAAAATATTACAAAAGTACTAATTAAAATTTAACGAAAAATCAATATTCAACCCGAGAACGTACAGACACAAGCGCTATCCGAACATAACATTAATATGGCGGACCGATGGTTGCATACCATGAGCGTCTGCCGTAATAAACAGATTGGTGTAACTTACGAGTTGTTTATTTCCAGGATGATTTTGTATGGTGTAAAAAACTGTTTAATGTTTTGGGAGCTTTTATTTGAAATTGCATAATAATTAAAACGCATAATTTGTCGCATGTAATGAAATAAAATCTTAAATAAATTATTTTAACGTGCCAACAACCATTATTTTCTAATTTACATCACTGAACACTATAAGAAAATAAATAACGTGACATTAATTGAAAAATGAATGTATTTTAATATTAAATTTGAATCGTGATATTTTGTTTTATTTACGTTGTTTATTTTGTTTTTAAGTTACTACAGTTTACCTGTCACGGCGTTCTAAAGGGTAATGTGCTTTATTGTCACGTTATCAGACGCGGTCTATAGTTATACTCTAATGCCTCATTTTGGTTGTTGCCGAGTAATTCGTGCACGAATACGAAGCCGAGCCGAGCCGTTTACACATTCGTATTCGTGACTATTGGTGTGTACTCAGCAAGTATCTAAATCAGGGGTAATGTTTGTAAAGTTCTTACTTGATTTCAAATTTCAATACACTCACGACACGCATCTTGAATCTGTCTGCAAACTTGACCGTTACTGTCCAATAACTTGGGTTGTTGCCCATTACTTGCGGCGTGTAAACTTTGAGCGTTTATCTTCGAGGGGACAAAAACAACACTACAAACTTCACTTTGTTTATGGAGGGGTGGCGGCGCCATTTATTGCTCTTATTTTCATACATTTTTTTTAATAAAATATCAGTATTATTTTTTTTTAAAATATAATACTCAGTTACAATGAAATGAGTGCACAGTTCTTTGAGCTACGTCATTTTTTATTTCAGAATTCGCTGTATGAATTTTATTGGTATTGATGGAACTCGAATCATTTTTAATTTTGTGTGATTTCTGCCTTCAAACGTAATAAAATGAAGACTCTTTTAAAAGTAAAATCAGGTTTTTCTCATAATCTCATGCTTGTTGAATATGATGTATACATCATATTCAACAAGCATGAGATGAGTATGTCCAATATCGTTCACAACAAAGTTTTCTCGATTTAATTAACCAATTAATTGCTGGGTCCTAAATGAAAAATTCTGTTGAGATAAGTTGATTACCTTCGCGAGACAAGGGTTCTACAACTTTCACGTAAGTACTCTAAAAATACTTCTAGTACTCGACTCATTACCATATCATACTATGGTAATGAGGTACTGTCGAGTTACAGTACTCGACTCATTAGTCTAGTCAAAATCTATAAGGCTCCTAGGTCGATTACTATATTTTGCAATCATATTTTCTTTCGGCCTCTTTCGTTGACACTAGCATGAGCTTATAAATCACACAGAATATATTATCTATCATCAAACAAAATTAGTCTAGTTCAAGTAAGTCTGCAATCCCAAAATGCAAGTCTAAAGCGAGTTTATCAAAGGAAACACCAAAGCGACCTTTTTATATTTGTATAGGATAAAGTGAGCTAGCCACTCGACTCTTGAAAGGCTTCTTCGGTCGCGTATAATCGGCCATTGAGCGTATGTGGAGCGACGTAATGGACACACCGTTGGGCCACAAAAACTCTTGGATCGCCCTGCAGCGCGCCTTGCGCCGAGCGCACGGGCTACCGTTCACTGCCGGCTTTCCTGACATGCGTGACACATAATACAGGCTGTATTATAGGTGTAGCGATGCCGTGATTATCTTCTCTATGAGAATAAAGTACGAGGATATAGCGATAGGTTCAGTTTTAATTCATATAAAAAACATTTATTTTTATATCTGGACGAATAAGTGGTTTGAATAGAACGACATGCTTCTTATTTGATATCACCGGCTACGTTTGTAGTCGGTGATATTAATACGAATAATATCAGAAGTAGTTTGGTTAAATCAATAAAATATGTTTGAAGGAGACGTTTAGTATATTGGTATTTCGTCTTCGTATTTGTGTGGAATATTCTTGGACAGTGTTTACTATATAGGCTGTTAGTTCAATACAAAATATCTGGTATCTTTTGCTTTGGACCAGCGTATGGTGTGATCTACTGGCTGTACAAATGTTTGCTGAGCGAGGCGGTGCAATACGGCTCCTTGGACGCGCCGGACACACTACACACTTCGGGAGGGCCGTTACATGCCTCACGGCCGCGCCTCCTCCGAGTTTCAAATGGGCAATATCATCGGATTTCTCTAATGCCTATTGATGACTACACAGATTTTTATATCCTATAGGTTTCGTTAATACCTTTTTCGAGCACTCGGCATATATAAAATTCTCTCGTATTTCTAGTCACATAGTGAAGAGCGCAGATCTATGCCATACAGTGTTGTGATTCGTAGTTGAGTGTTTGGTACTATGTATTTATCATGTAACGTCTCTGGGTGTGTTCCCCTCACAGTAATAGGTGAAGTCCGTGCCCGGTAGTGGGACAATATGAAATAGGTTCCCTATTGGATTGCATATTTTTTTTGTAATAATATTGTTACGCATCTTAGCTTTAAGCCTAAATATCAATGTGCATAATAATCAATATGCATAATTGTTTTAGCATAAAATAAAAAAGCATAAATACGAAAAGCACAACCAAAATATCAAAGTCATAAAAATAAATAAGAATCATTCATGTTTGGTTTTGTTTGAGTTGGAAACGTCTTCAAGTCGGTTCTGGTCGGTGGTTGCACCTAACACGCTCTTCGCTTCGCTCCTCGCTTACCTAATTTATTCTAAATACATGTTATGCAAAATGCGTATTAGTCTAATGCAAATTAGTCGAGCTAAAATTATTCCAATAGCTTATTATGACAAAAAGTACTAGGCCAAAATGTTACTATGCGATAGTACTATTATGCCGATAAATATTATGTAAAGTAAATTATGCGAAAAAATAATAGTTTAAAAATAAGTAGGCGAACCAAAGGGATCCCTATGAAATATAAGAGTGGTATAATAAGTGGTATTATTATAGCTCACGACGAGTTCAATGTAATGCTACATAGTGTTAATAGTAAATCCAAATATAAATCGCAAATCCTGGGTTGAGCTGCTACTAGCTTCTAAATAGAGGCTCACGGTGGGTTGTAAGGCGCGGTGAACCCAACATAACCGTCCCGGCGCGCCTTCAGGATAGGCGGTAGTGGTAAAGATTGCACTTTCTCCGTGAAACAAAAAACTATGTCATAGTTACAATCAAGCGAGTAACTAGTCTTCCATAGTTATCCCACAAAAAAACAAGTAATATATTATACGAAATATCCCGAAACAGGCGATATAAGGTCCACATCGTAAATATTGGGGAAAATTAAATGTCGGCTCACGGCGTTTATCTACAAGGGGCTATAAGTTAATATCGCCTCATAGCGGGATAGCGGGGGCGGCACACTGTCACGTCGCGTGATATAGTGCTGGGAGCTACATCCAGCGCTCTGCTGGTGGATAGTGCATACATTACGAGAGAACTACTGGGCTTATTGATTACGAGGTAATGGTCTAGTGGGTAGTATTTTATGCGGCGAGAGATGGGAGCCGGATTCACTTTCTTAGACATTAAAGTTGGAATGTTTCAGATTTGCGTGTGGACTGTCAGAGCATTGAATTTGATTCAAATAAGGCGATAGGATCGCCTCTTATTGTTGCTATCCAATCCTTACATATTATAAAACAAATTCCCCCTTATCTATAAGGCAAGCTCCATCACTAAACGTCTTCAAGCAAAATGTAAAAAATCATTATCTTTCTTCAATTTCTACGTAATACCAAACAGTAGTTTAATCTGTGTTTATTTATATATAAATAATTATATGTATAATTTATATATATGTATATATTTATATATGTATGTAGTATATATGTTTATTTATTTGTTATATTTGCACTATACACCCCCTTCCTCAGTCCACTATATTTAGTTTCCCAATATGAAAGGGTTGTCTGGAAGAGATCGCTTTTTAGCGATAAGACCGCCTACTGTGCATGTATTTTTTTATGTTACTCTAAATAATAATTGTATTTGTTTTGTATGTGTACAATAAAGTGTTTCATTCATTCATTCATTCATTCCCCCGCTGCGCCTGTTTGTCTCTTTGTCAGTATGAATGCAATAAATTTAAAAATCTACCGAACGGATTTCAATGAAATTTTTTACAAAGGGATGGGCAGCTTTTTATCCCGAGAAAATATATGATGATGATGATGTGGCCTTTTGTTCCGAGCTAGTTCCTTTTTGTTGGGTCTTGTGGTTTTTAAAATGTCCCTTAGCTCGGTTAGCTTTGGATCTGCAATCGGGTAGCTTAGGTATGACAATAGTTATATGTTCTTTGAACCCTCTTCAAAGGTACAAAAGCAAGATAGTAGGTGTTTATCCACTCCCTCAAGCGTCCTGAATACACATTGTGCAGTGCTAGAAATACGACAACTTCACATATGCTGCAATAACACGCGCAAGGGAAGATTTATTTTTAAAAAGCACTTGAAGTTTTTATCTGCTGCGGGAAATGTGTACAAGGATTATATTATTACTATTATAAAAGTTTTTTTCCCGGTTTTGCCTTCAGCATAAATGGTAATGATGCTCATAGAAAACCAGTATGGAATAATTTTTTAACCCTTTTCATACGGTCAAGGAGATTGTATGATACCCAGAGCGCTTGAGTCATCCAAATTATTTCGACGGAAGGCAAGGAGCTTGGTAATTTAGAAGCACTTTTCAGTGACATGCACATATCCAATTTATCCTAGCAGTTATCATTGACAAACATATGTGACTTGTACATAATATGATTTGGTGTGAAACATCCAAATATCTGTATAATATAATATATTTAATTTCAAGATTATACGGGTAGAACAAAAAACGTTATACCGTTTGCACGACTGTAGCCCAATCCGGATCGACGAAAAAATAAGAAGAGGACAAAATGGTGCGAGATTGCGTCGGCAGCGCTCCCGCGGGACACTGTCCGGAATTACCGATTACCGCCTCCCGCCGATCCGGCTGATAAATGCTATCTAAATAACGTGATACCTTCCTGCCACCCCGGCATCCCGCTAATCATCCTCCGCCATATTTTTATACGCGGAAATCGCCCCTATTGATTGAGTACTTCTCTCTCCTAGGTGTGCTTATTTATCCACAATGGCGTATTTATCACGAAATTTGCGTGAAATACTGTCGATTGTAAATATTGATTGGCTGGTGTTTGCTTTGTCCTTATTCATTTTATCGTATTGAGTTTTTTTTTATCAAACCAGCGAATAGTGTAGTCGACTAACGAGACTTTGTTACTATTTTGTTGGTTTGTATCGTTGGATGTAGACTGGCTGAATCTTGTCTGTAGGTTGCCTTAATTTAAAGAACTCTACGCTTCCTCTAGCATGATAGGTGGATGGGTGTTTTGTGCTCAATGGTGTTGACTATCTCGACTTCTAGGCTAATTTTTCGAGCAAATCTCTCGGCCTAATATCACTAGAATATGTGTTCTGTGCAATACTGTTTTACGTTACAGAAAACATATGACTAAATTTTAATGACCGACCATCTGCCTATAATATCCACTCACTTGAAGTATGACGTCTCGGGTTCGATCCCCGGGTCGGGCAAAGCGATATTGAGTTTTTCTATTCAGTATCAGTCCGGAGTCTGGAATTTGTGCCCGATATGGCGATAGGCTCGCCCCCTATCACATCATGGGACGGAATGACGGCGAAAAGTGGGTGCACTAGTTGCGCCTTTGCCTACCCCTTCGGAGATAACAGGCGTGAGTGTATATGTATGTAGGTATGTTGAAGGATTCATTTGCGGGCAAATAGTGTTAGTTTAGATGAGAAAAAGATTGCGTGAGTTTTCACGCAATCTTTTTCTCATCTAAAAATCGAACGCTTATCTCAATCTACAAATTATATTTAACTTACATTTAAAATTTTACAGTGCCGGTGGTACAAATTAATGAAGCCGAAGTATGATGGATGTTTGGGAAGCGCCCGTATATGCCGCTCGTCGCGGGGCGCTATGAACGACCTATTTGCAGACCGCTTGTTACGGCTCATCATGTCCCACATTCACAACCGTTTGGGATTCGACGTCGAAATCCTAGTTGAAATAGTAATTTGGAAGTATAAAATGCTTTCAAGTCGTTAGTTTGATAGTATATTTGCAGCGTGGGCAATGGGGCTCGGCGTTCAATTGTTGGGTACCTATTTGTACCATATCTCTAATAAATACTTGTCTCAGTTACGCAGAGTTGCAATTTGTATCCATTAAAGCATATTGGATCTCCAGCACATTATGGGACCAGAACCCAAGGTGTGCGTGGATGAAAATGAATTTTGGATCAGTGGGCGAATGATGGTTTTAATACATCGCAACCCTATAAAAATGAGGAGAATTGAAAAAAACCCTTTGGGTAACCACACGCTTGAATAACGACGAGCAATTAACAAACACGCATCCATAGAATGGGCCGTATTTCTTATCACAAAGAAAACTCTCATAATGCGTATAATTTGTACCAAGTGATTGATTCGAGTACCGAAATCCAAATTAAATTCGACCCTTGTATAAATCTTTGTCTAATAAAAATACTCCCAAATAAATCAGTGTTAGTACTAGGTAATGTTTAAGATTTTCTGAGCATCCTGTTAGAAGCGGCCTGCATCCACCATCCGATGGATCCTCCTGCAACCTTTACCAAGTCGTCCGTTCATCTTGCAGGACGACGTTAAACGCTGCGCTTGCCGGTACCTGGCTTCACTGAGCCACGTTCGGTGGAATTTTCGGTTCATTTTGCGATCAGTTGGTGTGCATTATTAGTGTATTGCTTGATGACATTAGAGTGCACAATAGTTACCTAAAATTATATTTAGTTGAGTCTGACTCGGTGGCGTAGTGGTATTGCGTACGCATTACGAGTACGATTTGCGCGCTGAGGTCCTGGAGTCGAATGCCGGGTCGAGCAAAAAAAAAAAATTATGACTGGGTTTTTCCATCTTAAAATTTACTCAGTCGCAGCTCGGAGTCAGGAAGTTGGCGGTGTGATACCCCCGTGCCTCGGAAAGCACGTAAAGCCGTTGGTCCTGCGCCTGATCTCTCTCCGGTCATGTCGGATTGCCGTCTCACCGGACTATGAGAGTGAAAGAATAGCGACTGCACCTGTGTATTGTGCACACACTTGTGCACTATAATATCTCCTGCGTACCTGGCTGATCTCCGTTGAGATTGGCCGCCGTGGCCGAAACTGGCTAGGAGGATTTCATTTAGTTGAGTCACTTTACTGAGAAAAATAAATGACATTGGTACTCTTTACACTTACCTACTGCTGGGTGACCTCATATGCAACAAAGCTTTTTTTCTATTTTCGAAGACAATAAAAACAGTGTAATAACTGTGCATAAGAGTTTTAATATCTTGGCACTGATTACGACGAGCTGCTTCGTCGCCAAGTCATTGTATTGACATTGCCTTGTCTATCTCAATTATTTATAAATAAGTTAGCCAAAGAGGCGAAATAAATGTTAAACGATAATTAAAAATGTAAATTACTAAGGGCCTTAGCATGTTTTTCAGAAAGGTTAATAGATTAAGCTAAACTTCATTCAGCATATCTTCGATACATTACGGCACTCACAAATGGGTGAATAAATAATTCGGGTGCCTCCCGCCCTTCTGCGAGTGAATGTTTAAGCGTATACGTCAAGGTCGGCCCTCCGTGACGAGCCCCCGCGTCACTCACCACCCTCCCGCCGGTTTCTTTGCTAGTCTGTTGGGATTTGAAGAAAATGTTGTATTGTCACATATGTTAAGGCTTTGACGAGAGGACTTTGCGTCTACAAAGATCTATGGAATCGACCCCAATAACGCAACGAATTGTCCAACTTATTAGTAATAACGTATTTAACACATGCGAGGTCTTGGACGTGATAGACTAACCCCGTATCACATCATAGGACGGAGGCAAAAACTTGATGCGCTGATTGACACACACGCTGTATTTAGATACACATTTAAGTTAAGCCGATTTTTAGACGTCAAGCAAAAACTAATTAACATTTCTTTAAGAACCATTTGCTTTTATAATGCTTTTTATATAAACATTTTTCCAATAAATCGCGGCCGAATTTAAAAGGTCATTAGATTTAGATTTCAATAAAACTGGATTTACACAAATCTCAGAGATTTGAAGCATTAATATCAAATGTAATCTGTTTCAGATAAGTATTTCAATATCACTACAGTTTCAAATGAAATAAAGCATCAAGACGAATCAACGATATTACATTACTAGCTTCAATATTAATTTTATTTTTAAAGAGCGCTGTATTTTCTATGTCTTTTGTGTGCGCGAATTCGTTCTGGGTAGTTAGTTGGAACGCTGAGTATGTGGTGCGTTTTGGACTACTAGGAACTATGGGGTGGATTTATAGATACAATTCAATTTCGCTATGATGTGTGATAAGCTGAGACGCTGTCAAGTTAAGGTCAGCATCTTGAGATAGTCACTATTTAATAAACCAATATTAACATTATCTCAAATGAGAACTTAAGTGTAATGTGACGGACTTATTTTGTGTAACAGCGCTTACTCAGCTGAGAACAAGCTCTTAAATGACAGCTTAAGATTGGATTATTAGATAATTCAATACATTAAATGTCTACTTGAGATTTCACTACCGCCCTAGAAGATTTAAAAAGCACTTTGGCTCTTAGGTCAGGTTGCAGCGTATTTACTCTTTGGCTGTCAATTGGAAGGTGTCGGTTGGAATCCCAGTGCCCGAAAAACTTCACGTGATTAACCCTTCAAGCCCCGCTTATATATAAATAGATGTATGGGAAAACCTTATATGTATGGACACCGGTGTCCATCGCGGGGCTTGAGGAGTCAATATAGCAGTATTTGTCCAGGAACGCATGCTTCGTACATCAAGTAGACGTCGGTTGTAAAAACATGGAACATGCTTGAAAATGTTTTGCGCCATCCTTACATTGGTTTTGGGTTAAGGCGAATGGGAAAAGATAAGGATAACATCAGCTAATGTCTTAGGGAGACTAAATTTGAAGTAACTTATTTGTCATCTAAAATTGTCTAGTTGTTCAATCGTATTAAATAAAGTATGCCATCCACCTGATGTTAATCTTAAGCCTACCCCGCATCTCGTGATCTTTAATCCTGTGGCCGATTTTTTCCAATGTAGTCGGAAGTAGGTCGGAGGCGATAAGTTATGGTCCGGTACAGCGGCGGCGCGCTCCCCCGCGGATAATGATCCTACGATCCAATTAAACAGACGATATCTCCGGCTCAGCACGATTTCTATTACGTTTGGCTTCTGCTATGTGGGATTGAGCTGCGCGCGGAGGGTTAATTTTATGTGGGGTACGATTTTCTTACATACCTACCATGCTTGCGACTTTGTCTGCGTGGACTTATGTCTATGCTCGCTCACTTGTACAAAGCACCTCTCAGGACACGACACACCAATTTCTGACTAAACATAAAACTTGATATCTTTTTTTCTATGAGTCGATTTTAATGGAAGGGTAATTAAATATACTAAGTATAAATCGTCAGTTTTCTGCTAAATAAATTTTGAACTCAATTAGTCATGGCTATGTTGTTGCGATTCATGCTGTCGGGTTGGGGCGATTATCGGAGGCTCATTACAGTTTATCTCAGCGATATTTTAGTACCTACCCGTTCTACGATTGGTTTTCTGCTATATGAAAGGTAGGCTGTCACTTTCTGGATGTTAAGCGACATTTCCAACACCAATAGAGTTTGAACTAAATAATTCGCACTCGTAATTCTCACAATGTACAAGTTAAATCCCCTAATTATGTTATGCAGTAATAGCGCACCCACGATATAATTTAATTTTAAAGCGATACCAATCTCGGTAAAAGTAGACAACACAGTGTCACCCGGACAGACTTCCGCATGATACCTATATAGTAATGATACGCCTTATTGCTCAAACAGCATTCATAACAGGCGTCCGTAACTGGCCGAGTAGCTCGGTAAAACAATAAATGAATTTTTAGAGAGTTTATTTGACGGGCGGGTGTTCCGGTTCTGTTGAACCGGCAATAAAGTCAATATAAAGCCCGGTTTGGACATTTATTCGAGCGAGGATAAAGCTGGAATAAAAATCTGACGGCGCGGGGAGGTTTGAAGTGACAAGGGTTTGATACTGGTGTCTACCAACCGCCCGGCGCTGTACAAGCTCTTGTTGTACTTGCTACTTTAAAAAAACGAATAATAGGTGGGGAGCTTTACTGATGGTAAGCAAGCGATGATAAAGTATATCAAATTCATCCAGAACTTGAATTGTTAACACACACACACACACACACACGCCTTTTATCCCTAATATTTCCAACTCCTCCCTATCTTTCTTTTTGATTAATTTCGTTGCGGGTTACAGACATATTAGTGTTCCCTGAGACTCGCCGAGCTTCACCGCTCGGTGTCATAAAATGCGTGCCACTGCCGATCCTGGCGTACAGGAGTTGCAGTGGCGGGTGTGAGGACGGGATAGTCTCAGTTATCCCTGAAGGGGTAGGCAGAGGCGCAACTAGTGCACCCACTTTTCGCCGTTCGCCATATCGGGCACAAATTCCAGACTCCGGGCTGACACAGAGTAGAACAATCCAATATCATTTTGCCCGACCCGGGGATCGAACCCGAAACCTCAGTTTTGCAGTCGTACTGTAATACAACTACGCCACCGAGGCAGTCAGTGAATCTATACTAATATTATAAAGCTGAAGAGTTTGTTTGTATGTTTGTTTGTTTGAACGCGCTAATCTCAGGAACTACTGGTTCAAATTGAAAAATTCTTTTTGTGTTGAATAGAACATTTATCGAGGAAGGCTTTAGGCTATATAACATCACGATGCAACTATTAGGAGTGAAGAAATGATGGAAAATGTGAAAAAAACGGGGAAAATTATTCATCCTTGTGGGCTTCCATTGCGTGCGCTGCGAAAACGGTCCATGATACCAAAAATATATGTATGAAAGAATTATCCCTCTTGAAATGATCTAAAAAAATGTCCGCGACAGTATATGTCTATCTTTTAAGATTAACTCTCTAGAACCGTTTTTATGGTAATCAAATTTGGTCGAAATTAATGCATTATTTGTTAAGAGTCGTATCAACGTCATAATATTAATCTTTATCGAAATAAATGTGTTGGATAGAGTGATTCAACGGGATGGTTTTTATGTATGTACTTTTAGCCCGGAAAAACTTATTAACGCGGGCGAAGCCGTGGGCAGAAGCTAGTTGGTAATATTATTCGGAAAAAAGGTTCGCCGGTATCCGCCCGGGTAGCGAGCACCGTACATAAGGCGTTAAAACCCGCCATACTGGACCACGTGAGTGTGCTGCGATCTGGGATATGCATCCGTACATCCGGTTCAAACACCGGCGTAATTATGTCGACGAGGGATAATCATCGTTCGTTAGTGGACACTGTACCTGTATCTCTCTCCGCTTACCATCAGGTACAGTGGGGTCAAGTTGAAGTGCCCATATAAAAAAAAGCTTATTTGAATTTTACCACAAGACCGTGTCCGTATAAATGATGGGAGTGGATTGCTAGCGCACAATTAAATGCATTTTTATGTATATAATTGAGGTTGACCACCTAACAGGCATTTTTCAATAATAACTGATAATAAAAACATCGCATTTATGTTGGATCAAACTGCCTACATCATAGTTCCCGCGTATTTACCAATAAAAAAACTCAATAAAATTTTTCGACATAAAGAGGATTACTCTTACTGATTTTTATTTTATCGGTTACTTTACTGATTTTAAACATATTTATGAAATCTTTCTCGTAACTAAAATACATTAAATAATAAAAACAGTATTCTGATTTCATTTTACAGCAGTGCGGAAATAACGCGTGAATTAAATATATTTAATGAAATTATCATTAAATATAAACATACAATTTCATTCCGTGCACCCATTACGTGTACAAGTGCATGCAAAGGTCTATTTATTGAATAAATTATTGATTGACTATTAATTAATTATTTTATTCATATTATTGTCAATAATTAAGTTACGGTTTTTGCTCTTTAATCGGTGGGTTATTATTAAATTAAGGATTTTTATAATTATTCCTGCAATTAACATATTTTAACTTTTTTTTATTCTTGTTTATTTAAGAGACTGAGTCAATTCTGACTATGTCAGTCTCATAGTTATGAGGTATACATTGTATTTAAAGCATAACATTCCTAACTTCTTCTGCTAATTCTTAACTTGCCAACGGGCAATGAAGCGCAGCATTCTAGGTGTTAACAGATCGCGTTCGAAACACCGATTTGCGCTCCAAAACTCAAATTGCCGATGTAGCTCAGAAAGCTGCTAAGCTTAAATGGAGCTGAGCTGGCCACATTAGTCGTATGCCTGACGAGCTTCGGGCCAGGATTACGAGTTTGTGGAGCCCTAACACTGCTCGTAGGCGTAGAGCTAGAACAAAAAGATGGCGGGATGAACTGGATTCATTTGACAGTAATTGGTTAATTGTAGCGCAGCATCGCGATACACGGAAGGATCTTGGGGAGGTCTTTGCCCGACATTGGGACATTATAGGCTAATACAACAATACAATACAATTCTTAACTTCTAAGAAGTCTATGTGCAGGTACATGAATCAATCTAGCTGCTTCCGATCTTGGCGAAGATAAAATAGTTCGAGAAATAGCCACATCGTAAGAATTTACATTGAAATTGGAATTTCCAGTCCTCTGTGTCGGTATTATAATAAAAAATATAAAAGAGTTATATAGTAGTAGATATTTATTTGTGTCTGCGTTCGCATGTGCACACAAATGTGTATGTGTATGTAAAGTCAATACATCTTCTGTCTTGCCTTTATCTCTCTCCAATATGAAGAGAAAAGAGATTTCGCTTAGGTTTCTTTACTGATCCCCTGCCTGATATCAACGTTCTCCAGAAGATACAGTCTCAGGCAAATTTTATTATAAAAAATTATACAAAGCCACAAGAACAAGCAAGTAAGCGACGGTTGCGTTTACTTAGATACCTACCACTAAAAATAAAATAAACAAAGTGGTTTCGTAAGTCATTCTATAAATTTTGTTGTAAGTATGTTAAATTACCCACACGCCTACGCGGCGCTCGGCATATTTAACCCAACTAGATCGTAAATCCCACATAAAAGCGTATTAAAACTTGAACCATGCTGAAAATATAATTATTAATAATGTCACTTTTAATGAAATAAGTTGAGAAATCCATCGTTCCACTAACTGCGGTGTAACGGTTTTAAAACTTCACCAAGCCTGTGGCTTTGTGTGAATTTTTAACCGACGAAAAAATGAGGAGGTTCTCAAGTCAACGTGTTTTTTTAATGTATGACTACGCATAACTTTTTACAGAGTAGCTTAATTTTAATAATTCTCTTTTTATTTGATAGGGTAGGGTAGTCGATACCTAATTCAATTTGCCAGCTAAGCTAAACAAATACAAGAGCACATACACGAAAACAATTTTCAATTTAAATTAGGCACCGACTCCAAATATACTAAGCGAATATAAAGTTAAATTAGTTATTAAGGTTAAATAAAAACTATTTATAATTTTTTGCCTTTCAGTTTTTCGGCGGTTTAATTTTTTTTTTTTTTTTTTTGTTAAAAGTTTTTAATATTATGGACATTTTAATGACACTGTATTATGGTATTTAACCATGTTGTATCAGATGTCAGATAAAGTGTGGTGGTTAGGATGGTGAACAGCTTTCGTCAGTATTCTTCTGGCGTGAGGAGGCATCCCGTCTCGGGCGGAGACTGGCTCCGAGGGAGGTAACGGCCCAACTGGCCTCCATTCGCAGTGCCGCCGTGGAGGAGTGGCATACCAGGCTGGATAGCCCGAATGCGGGCTTGAGGACTGTCGCGGCAGTGCGACCTGTCTTCTTCAGCTGGCTAGACAGGTGCCACTGAGCGCCGACGTTCCGTCTGATACAGATACTGTCGGGCCACGGGTGTTTCGGCTCGTTTCTGTGTCGGATCGGAAAGGACGAGTCCGCCGTGTGCCATCATTGTGGCAACGGCCGTGAGGACACAGTCCAACACACTCTCGAGGAGCGCCCAGCCTGGGACCTACAACGCAGCGCTCTAAGATCAGTCGTCGGACGAGACCTCTCACTGCCGGCCGTGGTGTCCGCCATGGTCGGCGGCTGGAGGTCATGGCGAGCTATGGCCTCCTTCTGCGAGTGCATCATCTTGCGGAAGGAGAGCGCCAAGCGTGATCGTGAGCAGAGCGATCCCGCCCGCAGCCAGAGGAGCCGTAGGAGGCGTCGGGTGGACGACTGACCGGCGCCTTGTGTCCTGTGGTCCGGGGGCATATAAAGAATTTCGCCACGGCATCCCCTGCCTGTCGTAAGAGGGGACTAAATGGGGTAAGTGAGAGTCGCGGGGCGAGCAGTGGGGGTCTGCTCGCACAAATACTCCAATGTAAGCGACTATGAGGTGGATGACATTACGGCTGGTCGGTCTCCTGCAGTCATAGACGCAAAAGCGTGCTCTAGAGTTCGGAGGCTTCTCAGCCTCTTCATTGCGAGAAGGGCCGCAATGCGGCATCGCGCAGGGGCGATTCCGTTTTCGAAGCTATACTCCCGAGTGTCGACGTTGGGCCGTAAGACTGTGTGAAACCAACATAACCGTTCCACTCAGCCCCCAGTGGTGGTAGCGATAACGCGTTTTTCTCCGCGATAAAAAAAAAAGGATGGTGAACAGCTCCGACGTTGTGTTTGGTGATAAGCACTAGAATTGTGAGCTTGTCTTATTAACTTTTTTTATTGCCTACGGACATGCGGTTCGACTGACGGTATGACACAAGTACCTGGTGTACGGTGAATGGTATCACACACACACACACACACACACACACACACACACACACACACACACACACACACACACACACACAACGGTCATCTAGTGGCCTTTACTGTATAACTGTTTAATTGAAACTTTCCGCGTGTTACAATATCAAACGCTTATTTATACTGTGGGTGAAGCTGCCGCGCCGCCGCACCGCCGCACCGCCGGCCAAAATTTAAAATAATATATATTCAAAGACAACAAGAAATGGAACGTGGTCTGTGCCTTCAGTTAGCTTTTTGGTAATTAGCTTTATATGTAAATCGGGTTAACGTGTTTTTTTATAGCAGAAAGTGCCAACCCAACCCGTGCTTCACTTGATGTGCTTAACGTTAGTATTTTAGCACAGCCTGTGGTTTTTAAAGATTAATTTATTTCGTAAATCAGATTTACGTGTTTTTATTCGCAAAAAGGGGAAAACCAAAATATAGTAAGCGTTCTCTACCACCTGTGAACACTCATAACACGAAGGGAATCGTGGTTGTTCTACTGACCTTTAAGGCGTAGTTTTGGTTCTGACACATTTTTGTTTTGGATTATTTTAGCTCAGCATTTGCGGTATTTTCATATTAAATAAGCGGGAAACAAATTAGTTTCTCATCACTTCTAAATCTATCAATGACCACAACTCATCGTTTTATTCTAATTTGAAAGTCGTCGGAGTTGGTCCAATATCTGCGTCTCATATAATCTCGGAATGCATACGGTGTCACACTTAACCTACTTCCGTCAGTTCAAGTTTCTATCGCCGCTATATTTTGAATCGCATTTTCAATAAAAATGTTTTCAATGTGCTTTCATTTGGAATCAGATGGCAACTTTCACGACTGTGCCAAATGTTAACTTGAATTTCATAGATTTATTCATGAATGTATGTTAACTACTATTTTGTAATTTTGTATGATTTTTAGAATAACGGACGAAAAGCCCTAGGTGTAAAGTTTGAACAGGTAAAGCCGCTTTATTTAATTGTTGCCACTATGCAGCAGTATAATAAAATTCCCAGTTAAAGGGTCGGGTGTTTGTTCTGTAGTCATAAATATAATAATACACAACTCAGCATTGCAATCTGTGAGTATACAATAAATCACCCCTTTTCCCCCACCTTTAGGGTGGATTTTTCCAAATTTACATGGGACCAATTACGAGGTATACCCTATCTAATAAAAAATAATTATTAAAATCGGGCTTCTCTGTAAAAAAGTTATGCGTGGTCATACATAAAATAAAAAATAAATATACGCGTCGACTTGAGAACTTCCTCTGTTTTTTTTTGTCGGTTAAAAAGGGATTCAGTGATGGAATATTAAACAGCCTATTATATATTGACTGCCTCGGTGGCGTAGTTGTATTGCGTACGCGTTACGAGTACGATTTGCGCGCTGAGGTCCTGGATTCGAATCCCGTGTCGGGCCAAAAACATTGTGACTGGGGTTTTCCATCTTAAAAATTACTCAGTCGCAGCTCGGAGTCAGGAAGTTGGCGGTGTGATACCCCCGTGCCTCGGAAAGCACGTAAAGCCGTTGGTCCTGCGCCTGACCTCTCTCCGGTCATGTCGGATTGCCGTCTCACCGGACTATGAGAGTGAAGGAATAGCGAGTGCACCTGCGTATTGCGCACACACTTGTGCACTATAATATCTCCTGCGTACCTGGCTAATCTCCGTTGAGATTGGCCGCCGTGGCCGAAAAACCGGCTAGGAGGATTTCATTAAACAGCTTTTGTATTTTAAATTATATTTAAAGATACCAATAGCAAACAGTTTTGGGGTAACACGCTTCGTAACTTTTTGCGTGTATGCGAAAAAATCATCGAACTTTCAGATGTGACTGCTTGTTTTAAACTAAATTCTAACTTTTATATACGGGTTTTATTGCAATAAAATGAATAGTTTTTTATCGCGAAAAAATATTTTAGTTTTCGTTAAAAAACACAACTCGTTAATACAAGACTTATTAATCTGACAGGAGTGTGGTTGGGTATATACTATACCTCGCAACATTTAAAACATTATATTAAAGTTGTTTTTTAATACTGTTCAGTGAATCTCGTAGTGTCAGTAGCTGGAGTCAAGGGCATGTAGGCATGGGCTTTTTTCTTCATAATATGAAGCTATCAATAAATGTAAGATTTTTAGGATCAAATCTAAATTACATAAGCTGACGCCTTTGTAAATGAAGCGGACGGTAGGGGTTTACTTAGGGGTGCAAAGTCAGGAAACCTCCACGTGGTGCACCCTGGGCAACGGAGCGTCGGTCGAGTTGATCGGCGCTACGGCCAATATCCTGACAACAGTGGTCTTGGCGGTAGTCGCCGCTTTTTGCGGTGGCTGCCGCATCTTTAGATGGTGGGCCCGTTTATTCGGGCGGCTCCTGGTTCATCCGGGGGTGTCGACGGGCTCGGTGTGCGCTAACACCGCCCCGAGCAGGCAGTGGGGGGGAATTTTCCTCTCCGCTGTCACCGTTGCAGATCGTAATCCAGTATGGAGGTCCGTGGACATGTCTCGCGCTCCTGCTGGACCGAGGGTCTTGGCTTAATCGCCCGGACCACGAGGGAGAAAACCTCTATAAAAAGTTCCCCGAATCCCAAGCGGCGGCGCACCGCGAGGGGATGCATGGCCGATGGGTAGTTCGGTCACTAGTGCGACCCCCGCCAGAGTACCGGCCGACCCTCTTGGCGGGTTACGCTAGGCTTACCCAGGTACAGGGGGCACTGCCTGGGCGGACTCTTATTTCCCCCATACTCGTGGGATTCAATATGAACACTAATCCTAAAATTATTTTGACGAGGGTGCCTACTCCAGTTTCGGCTGGAGAGGCGGAGAGTGGTGGGCGAAAGCCCGTTGATGGCGGACGAAGAGTCGGCGCGGACAAGATGTCCACAGGCGTCGACTCGGAGTCGAGTGGGAGCGTTTCCTCCGTTCGGAGCCACAGGCTCTGGAGGAAACGTTCCGAGTTGGACAAGGGCAGCAGGTCGTCCCTGGCAAGCGACACGGAGGAGCCAACTCCGAAGTCGCAGACGACTGCTGGACGTGGCAGGGGAGGCCCAGCTTCGGTCGACGGATTCGTCGAACCAAAGTCAAGGGAGAGGGTGCGCGACATCGTAAAGCGCAGAGAGGCCCGCCAAAGGGCGAGAAGGGTGGAGAGCGGGGAAGGCATGGTCCTTCGCTCCGCCAACCCAAAGGTGCCCGCCGAGGAGGTGGCTGTCGCAGCGGCGGCGGAACCGGCACCGAGCGCTCGCCCTAAAGGCGAGGCCAAAAAGTGGCGAGATAAGTGCGCCAAATTGGAGGAGGCGGTGAAGGAGCTGAAGCGTGAAAACGCTTCTCTCCTTCGCCGTCTGGAGGAGCTGGCAGCAGTGGAGGCCAAGTGGCAGGCGAGGATGGAGTCGGTGCTCGCAGGGCCGGCCCAGAGGCCTCCACTGGCCCACGAAAGAAGGTCCACCCCCGGGGACATACCACTCCCCGTCCAGGGTGGTTTCGTTGGGGGAGCTCCCCAGCCTTCCTCTAAGGGGAAGGGGAGGGGGAAGGGGAAAGGAGCAGTGCAGCCTGCTCCTTTCAAGGCTCCTGCCATCGTGGCCGGGCCCTCCACCTCTGCTGCCGTGGCGGTCGCTGGACCGTCTGGGGTGCCCCAGAAGGGGAGGGGGAAAGGTGGTCCTCCTGCTCCCCCCGTCGCGAAGTCCGCTCCTAGGGAGCCCCGCCCACTGCCGCCGGCCCCAGCGTCCATGGACGCTGAATGGACGGTGGTAGTAGGGAAGAAGAAGCGGGGGAAGCCCAGCCCCGCTGCGGCGCCTGCGGCGAAGCCGCAGCAGAGGAGGCAGAGGCGCAAGGAGCCCAAGCTGCGTCAGCCACGCTCGGCGGCCATAGTGCTGTCGCTGACGCCGGCGGCGGTGGCCAAGGGCCTAACGTACGCCAAGGTGCTGACGGACGCTCAGCACCGCGTCGACCTCGCCGGCCTCGGTATTGACAGGCTGAGGCCCAAGGTGGCAGCCACGGGTGCCATGTTATATGAGGTGCCCGGGGCTGAGTCGGAGCGGAAGGCGGACTCCCTCGCCGCAAGGCTGAGGGAATGCTTTGGTGAGTCGGAGGATGTCAAAATCTCCCGGCCCACCAAGTGCACGGAGCTGCGGCTGTCGGAGTTGGATCCGGCAGCCACTTCCGAGACGGTCGCAGCGGCACTCAGCGTTGCTGGCGAGTGCGCAGTCGACGCCGTCAAGGTCGGACAGATCCGGCCTGACCGCTCCGGCCTGGGCGCAGTTTGGGCCAAGGTGCCGACAAAAGTGGCCCAAAAAATAAAGGCGGGCCGCCTGATGGTGGGGTGGACAGTGGCCCGGGTGACCGTGCTCGGGGCGCGCCCGATGCGCTGTTTCCGTTGCCTTGAGCACGGTCACACGCAGAGCACCTGCACCGGAGGACCGGACCGCAGCGATCTCTGTTATCGCTGCGGCAAACCGGGCCACAAAGCCCGAGGATGCGAGGCCGCGCCGAACTGCGCAGTCTGCGCGGCCGCAGGGAGGCCCGCCAAGCATCCGGTGGGCGGGAAGGCGTGTCCCGCCCCCTCCCGTCGCGATAGGCGCCGCGACGGGACACGAAGTGCTGCTGCCGCTGGGGCCTCGACCCAGCCGCAGTCAGCGAGCCCACCGCAAGGGGCCGCGATGGATGTGGTAGAGATCGCCCAATAATGGAATTAAATTTCCTCCAGGCGAACATCAACCACTGTGCCAGTGCCCAGGACCTGTTGTCCCAAAGCCTGGCGCAGTGGTCGGTGCAAGTGGCCGTGGTCGCTGAGCCGTACTTTGTCCCCCCCCGGGATAACTGGGCTGGGGACCTTGACGGCTTGGTGGCTATCATCAGCCGGGGCGCCGCTGGCTCCCCACCCTTCGAAAAAGTAGCGAAGGACAGGGGATGCGTGGCGGTTCTGTTGGGAGACATTTGGATAGTAGGAGTGTACTTTTCTCCCAACAGACCCCTCGCCGAATTTGAGTCTTTCCTCGTTCGGCTGGGGGCCTTGGTGGAACAAGGCCAACCTCACCCGGCGGTCGTCGCCGGCGACTTCAACGCCAAGTCCGTGGCTTGGGGTTCGCCGGCGACGAACGGTCGTGGTCGGGTCCTGGAGGAATGGGCGATCTCTGTCGGCCTGGTCGTCCTGAACAGGGGGTCGGTGGACACGTGCGTGCGGCACAACGGCGGGTCGATTATAGACCTGTCGTTTGCGAGTGCCGCCGTCGCACGCCGTGTCCGGGACTGGAGAGTCCTCGTGGGCGTGGAGACGTTGTCGGACCATCGTTACGTCAGGTTCGGCGTCTCCGCGTCCCCGAGTGTCCAGTCCGGTGGTGTACCGAGTGCCCCAAATCAGGACGGCCCGCGGTGGGCGCTTCGTCGCCTCGATGGGGAGGCCCTAGTGCTGGCCGCTCTGGTCATGTCGTGGCTCCCCGTGCCGGACGCGCCGGTACGGGTTGAGCAGGAGGCGGAGTGGTTCGGGGTGGCAATGTCGGATGTCTGCGACGCCGGCATGCCCCGAGCTCTCCGCCGTTCGCCGGTGCGACAGGTGTACTGGTGGCCGGCGGAGCTATCGCAGTTGCGCGCGTCGTGCGTTGCTGCGCGCCGCCGATACGCCAGGCATCGTCGTCGCCGGCTCAGAGAGGAGAATCACGCAGACCAGGAGCGGCAGCTCTATGGCCTCTACAAAGAGGCAAAGAGAGCGCTGCGGGTGGCCATTCATGGGGCCAAGGTCGCGGCACGTAAGGCGTTCGTGGGGACTCTCGACAGGGACCCGTGGGGGCGCCCTTACCGTGTGGTGATGAAGAAGCTTCGCCCAGCGGCGCCCCCGCTGTCGCAGAGTCTCCGGCCAGAATTACTGGCCAACGTAGTCGCGGCCTTGTTCCCGGCCACCGAGGAGTTCACTCCTCCACCGATGGCGCCACCGGGTGTGGCGTCATCGTCGAGTGAGAATCCGGCAAGGGATATCCCGGAGGTTTCGCCCGCTGAAATGCGGGCGGCAGTGCTTCGGCTGCGGAGCAAAAACACGGCCCCAGGGCTCGATGGCATCCCCGGGAAAGCCTGGGTGCTAGCCCTCGAGTACCTGGGCCCGAGGCTCCGCAGCTTATTCACCGCCTGCCTGGAGCAGGGCGTCTTCCCGGTGCGTTGGAAAACCGGGAAGCTCGTCCTGCTGAAGAAGGGAGGACGACCCGCAGAGTCGCCGTCGGCCTACCGGCCCATCGTGTTGCTCGACGAGGTGGCAAAGCTCTTCGAGCGCATCATCCATACCCGCCTCGTCGAGCATCTTGAGAGGGTCGGACCAAATCTGGCCGACGAACAGTTTGGATTTAGGAGGGGACGTTCCACTGTCCACGCGATTCTGCGGGTGAAGGCACAGGCGGAGGATGCAGTGGCCAGAGGCAGTGTAGTGATAGCTGTATCATTGGATATATCCAATGCTTTCAACTCGCTGCCCTGGCCCTGCATCCACGAGGCACTGCGGTACCACGTGGTGCCGCCCTATCTCCGGCGTTTGGTGCACGCGTACCTGTCTGACAGGCACGTGGTGTATCCGGGCGCCGATGGGTGGCACCGAAGAGCGATGTCGTGCGGTGTTCCACAGGGCTCGGTTTTGGGCCCTCTCCTGTGGAACATCGGGTACGACTGGGTGCTCCGTGGTTCCAATCTCCGGGGCGTCGGCGTGACCTGTTACGCCGACGATACGTTGGTCACAGCGACTGCTGGGACCTTCCGGGACGCCGCAACTCTGGCGGCGGCGGGCACCGGCCAAGTAGTTGGTAGAATCCAGCGTTTAGGGTTGAAGGTGGCCCTCGAGAAAACCGAGGCCGTGTGTTTTCACGGACCTCGGAGAGGGCCACCGGCCGGTGCCGGCATCGTCGTTGGGGGGGTGCGGATCCCCATCGGCTCTAGCATGAGGTATCTAGGTTTAGTCCTAGATAGCCGATGGCGATTCCGCACCCACTTTAAGGAGTTGAGGACGAAATTGTCCCGGGCAGCGGGCGCTCTTTCCCGCCTGCTGCCCAACCTGGAAGGTCCTGGCTTCCCTTGCCGGAGGCTGTATCACGGAGTCGTGCGGTCCATAGCCCTTTATGGCAGCCCCGTTTGGGCTGACTCCCTGGGCCGCCCCTGCGTCGCCCTTCTGCGCGCCCCGCAGAGAGCTTTAGCGCAGCGGGCGGTCAGGGCGTACCGCACGGTCTCTTTCGAGGCGGCTTGCCTATTGGCCGGATTTCTGCCCTGGGACCTGGACGCCAAATCCCTTGCCGATGTATTCCATTGGCGGGAGGAGGCGTTCAGTCGCGGGGAGCGTCCGGCCCTGAAGGAGGTGGAGGCCAAGAGGGCCGCCTTACGGCGAGCCGCCGTGGAGGAGTGGCGTCTCAGGCTGGAGGCCCCGTCGTGGGGGCACCGGGTCGTGGAGGCAGTGCGTCCTGTCTTTGCCGAATGGCTGGACAGGCGCCACGGAGCGGCAACATACCGCCTGACGCAGGTGCTCACCGGGCATGGCTGCTTCGGTGAGTTCCTGTTTCGGGTGGTAGGTATAGAGGAGTCGGCCGTGTGTCACTATTGTGACAACTGCCCAATGGACACGGCCCAACATACGTTGGAGTGTTGTCCAGCCTGGGATGAGGAGCGCAGCGCTCTCAGAACAGTCGTCGGAGAAGACCTCTCGCTGCCGGCCGTGGTCGCTTCCATGGTCGGCGGCCGAGAGGCCTGGCAGGCGGTGGCCCACTTCTGCGAGGCGGTCCTCTCGCGGAAGGAGAGTGCCGAGAGGGATCGCCAGCGCAGTGGTGATCCCTCCCGCCGCCAGACGAGACGTAGGAGGCGTCGGGTGGACGACTGACCGACGTCTCCCGCCCTGTGGATTGGGGGCGTTTGGAGAATTCCACCACGGTATCCCCTGCCTGTCGTAAAAGGCGACTAATAGGGGCCTCCGGGGGTCACGGGTGGGCGGGACGTGCCGCCCACCCATTAGTCTAGCCAACTTCTGTGACCCCCGTGATGGACGTGTCCGAGGCAGCGTGTCTCACGCTGCCTCGGACACCAAAAGGCGGACACGGTACGGTGTTTCGGGGGCTTCTGAGCCCCCGCAACAGGAAAAGGACCGCAATAGCGGTACGTGCAGGGGCGGTTGCGGACGACAACTTAGACGTGAGTCGGAGGAAGCCCGCAGCCGTCCCTAATGCGCCGAAGATGGCCGTTTTAAAAAAAAAAAAAAAAAAAAGGGGTTTACTTAACTCAAGTAAAGAAATACGCCAAGTAACAAATCTATCAACATCTATGGTCAAATTTCAATTTCAGCTATCATTTTCTCTATCGAAATAAATTTTCGTTCAATCTCAAATTCGAACTCAAGTCTTAACCGATTTAAAAGGTAAGTCGACGGCTCCGAAGAACAAAGTCGTATATGCAAAATGAAGCTTTTCAGTAGAGCGCTTTGAAAGACTAAGTTAATTGTGAAAATCACAAGTTATAGTGAACAAAACATTATATTCTATAGGGTTCAGTAACAACTTTGAAATTAATGTGTGAAAATAGCACTAATTCGCACATGAATACAAACTAACGACTTTCAAAGCGCTCTACTGAAAAGCTAACATTTTGCATATACGACTTTGTTCTTCGGAGCCGTCGAAGTACAGCTCTCTGAGACCCACGATTTGGTTAATAATTTATAGCGCCATATTACTGCGTTACGTAACATAATTCTGAAACTACATTTCATGAAAGTGTCGCTCCCGGATGTATTTCCGCTTTATCTACCAAGATGTTGTAAAACAAGCCTTAAGTACCTTTTCAGATGTAAGAGAAGCCTCGTTTATGTTTTACGAGGGATGGGTCACGTGAGACGCGTACGATGTGACGGGAGCCCATCATCCCGGTAAATCTCTATGATAAACTGCGTGAATTACAATGAATCGTCAAGTCGTTGATGTGTGTACCTAATTTGATGTGACTTCGTAGGGTTCTTAGTAACATCAAATATTTTATTTCATGACATGTATACGCTCCTTGTTTTTCAGCATGGGTTGACTAAAGAGGATATTAAGTAGGTAGGAGATAGGTAACCTTCATAATCTATGGACACCCAAAATGCCAGACGAATTAAACAACGCTCGTTTAAAAAAAACGGTAAACGTATAATCATAGAAGAAGAAGAGAAGAAAGAAAGAAATAATTAACCACTTAATTAAAACAACTGTATCTATTTTTTTTAATAATAGATTACTGTCACGTTTATTTACCTACGCAGTATTACATTATGAAAGCAAATTTATCACACCCTTATCATATTATGAGGTCCCAACGAATCTTCGGGGCTCTATCTTCCCTGAAGTGTGGTATATTTTATAAGCTAACAGATTAAGCCCAAGAGACTCAGTAACCAGTCACAATGCGATGATTTAAGCAATCATAATCGTGAGATATAAAAAAAAAAAATTAGTAAAAAGATTAAAGAGCATGAGCCTCAAAAGGATTATAAATAATAATCACTCCTGATTCCACACTAAAACTTTAAGCACAGACTAAAGTTACGAATATAAAGGAATCTGAGAGCTAAAACTAGTTCCATAAACGTAGCAAAACAATTACCAAGTCTTAAGATGCAGTAGTAAAGCGCATTAACTACGCGCTACGGACTGCTACGAGGCTACGGAGCGCTGCGTACTGCTACGAATTGCTACGAACCACAAAACCGCAAGCCGCAGAGCTAACTCGCGGCTAATCTCTGAATGTATATTGCTATTATGTAAATTGCAAGAGATCCGACGGTTAGGACCCCTCCGCCACCTCTGCTTTAATATTCAAGATTCACATGTGGATCTCGTACATACAAGTACAAATCATTACGTAGTCACTTCTAATAAGATAATAAAGTGTTATAATAAATATGAGACCTTTGTTAATAGCATAAATAAGCCGGCTCGGCTAGATTGGTACTAATGCCATACTAAGCTAGCATGAAGTGGCTGGTTTCTGGGCGGTGTACTAAGGTTAGAGATACTCAGAAATCCATCAAAATGCTTCCAATTTTTTAATATTAGCACTAACAATATTTGTGCAATCATATAATTAGTTTACATTTTTTATACATTTTACATACACGCACACTCTCGCGCCTTTTATCGATGAAGGGGTAGGCAGAGGCGCAACTAATGCACCCACTTTTTGCCCTGCGCATGCCGTCCCATGATGTGATAGGGGTCGAACCTATCGGGTACAACTAAATTCCAGACTCCGGGCTGATACTGAATAGAAAAATCCAATATCACTTTGCCCGACCCGGGAATCGAACCCGAGACCTCAGCATTGTAGTCGTACCGTAATACAACCACGCCACCGAGGCAGTTATAGATTTTAGGCTATAAAACGTGAGGGTTTAGATTTCTTAAGCTAAACTGATTGGATAGAACTCGAAATATCGGCAAAAAATACACTGTAAAAACTTGTTTACTTTCAATACAAAGGTAAAGAAAAAATCACAACGTCTCCGCTTTATGTACATCGAACGACACGGAAATTACTGTAGCGGCATGAAATTCTCAAATGAATACCAAAACCTTTGTATCGCTCCTGTAATAAAAAAATCCCGAACGGCACGATGTGAGCGACAGTTCAATTCGCTCGTGTATTTGTTATCAGCGAATATATGCCTTCCAAGGTTTGGAAAAATGTATATTTCCAGCAGAAATGGGCCTGACGTTAACAGACACTATGGCAGACGAGTCGCACGCGTTTCTTTAAGGAAAATATCAGATGTGAGGAGATATGTTTAGTCCTCGGTCAGAATGTACACGAAAGCTGCCGGATCATTTTGTATCTTCATATTCGGATTAGCACTATAAATAAATACAGCGCAAACCACTTGTTTACAAACCTGACCACTACACTACATCACCGATACAGCACTGTATCATTAGGATATTTAAATAAACAGCGATTACAAATATTTACAAACGGTTGTAATCCATAAATTAATTCAAACCGAATTAATCGTAAACAAGGTGATTGAGTAACAAACAGACGCACATTAACGTTATTAGTTAGCGCTCGTCACTGCTGTAGTGATTTATGCGATGCCGCCGATTGGGCCCGTTACAATGTACTCTGTCGGCACTTACGCTGAACGAGCTTGATGTATCGCCGGCTATCAATTTACTAACGTGTTATAGATTTGTACTATTTGTCTCGAGAAAAAGATATAGAGAAAAGAGGCATTATGTTATTTACTGATCGAGATGAGTTTACCGTCTGTAATGTAGCAAAACTATAAAAATATAAGTTTAGTTTATATAACTAGTATTGGGCATACGTTGGTAATTTTGACGGTAGTGGAATAAGGATTTGTTGATCCTTCAGAGCAAAATAGAATGCAATAGCAATTTGCTCACGGCACAGCGGTCTTAAAACAAAGCCAAATCAATTCGGTAACATATGTAATTAATGTGTTATGCCGACTCCAAATTGATGTGATATATGAGAATTCTTAATATTAAAATATCTTTATACAAGAAGAACAAGCAATTTATAGATTAGTAATTTTTTTTTTCATTTTAGTCGACGTGAGCGGACGTCTTTGAATCATAATCATGTAAAACAATACATTGACGTCAATACAAGTAATGCATCAAAGTAACTGTTGACGTGCTATCACTTCGCAGTAGGCTGTCCGCAACTCCCTCACTTGATTTACATTGTGCTCTATTACAGTGTCCACTGTCCAGAGTACACAGTGGGACCGAGCACCGGCTCAGGTCGCCAGCTAACCCCTGCCACCTCACTTATTGTCTTGCATGACGGTATTATCATGACGCAGTTGTATATGTAGCAAATGTAAGTATACATGTATTATGTTTAATAAATAATTATCATTGTATTTCATTTTCTTTTTCCTTTTTTTTCCTTCTCATTATTTATAATTTACACCTGCCTCCGTCTCTCTGCACCACCTTAAGGTTGACTGGGAGAAAATGCCTTTAGGCATTAAGTCCGCCTGTACTATACTATTGTACAAAGTGTTAAATAAATAAATAAAAAATAAATTATCTGTGGTATTATGGAGCTGTTATCAAGCCGTGTGTATAGTGCGTTTTATTTTATTTTACCGACGTCGTGAATTGGCACCGGTGGGCATTATGAAGACAACAAAGTTAAAAAAAGTAGGGTTAATAGAGGATTAATGTATTTTTTTAATACATTTTATAACATATCAACAAATGATACAAAATAATTTTATAACATCGATTAAAATAACAATAAATACGTTTCCAGTTTAATGATACCAATGTATTATATGTTAATTAATGTGTTTTGTGTTTTTTGTGCTGACTTGCCATACTTACTTTTTAATTTTTACTTATAAATAAATAAAATACTTTATTCATCATGTAGGCGAACATAGTTGCACTTATGATAAGTCAAGATACATTCAATTAATAATAATGATAATTACAAAAAAATCACTTATATAAATACTGTAATTTTCATAGGGAGCAAAATCAATGAAAAACAAATCAAGAACCCAAGCTCGGGCTGGCAAGAGAGATTTAAAAAAAGAACTATGAATTAATTTTACTAAAAACTTTTTATATACTAAGCGAATACAAATATTAATTATTTTTTGATTTGCAGTGGTTTTGAAGTCGGTTTATTTTTTGTTAAAAAGTTTTTATTTATTGCTTTTTTGTTAGTTAATTATAGAATGGTATAAACAATACATCAAAGATATACGATTGCAGCATTCGCGAGTCATCTGCTGTTAGTTATTGAAGAGTTCCATTGAGTATCTCCGAAGATCTTCATCAGATCTTCATAAATTATATACTAAAACCTTCCCTGAAAATATATATATTTCAATATCGAAAACCACATCCAAATAGGATCAGTAGTTTTTGAGAAACTCGCGGCCATACAAATTTACATACATACATACATACGGATCGAATACAGAACCTCCTTTTTGAAGTCCGTTAAAAATAACGGGAGGAACGCATCGCGATCCTCACCGGTGAGGGCACTAGCCTAGCTAACCTACCAGCTTTTCACTAGCTACCTAAGCGATGTTTACCCGAAGAAGAAAGGTAGAAAAAAAATCCGGTCTTACTTTTCTGTCATCAATTGTCCATTTCATCTTTATATATTTTTGTTCCAAGTCTTTTGCATACAAAGTCAGATGAGTTATATAAGCTAATGCACGCACATCACCGTTGTATAGGGACAAAATTACCTCCATGACTCTTTAAAAAACTAATGTCATTCCATTTTCATAAAGAAATATTCGTCTTTTTTCATTTAATCATGTTTATATGCTAAATGTATGCTAAATGACTGCCTCGTTGGCGTAGTTGTATTATGGTACTACAATGCTGAGGTCTCGGGTTCGATTCCCGGGTCGGGCAAAGTGATATTGAGTTTATCTATTCAGTATCAGCTCGGATTCTGCAATTTGTGCCCGATATGGCGATAGGCTCGCCCCTATCACATTATGGGACGGAATAACGGCGAAAAGAGGGTGCACTAGTTGCGCCTCTGCCTACCTCTACGGGGATAACAGGCGTGAGTGTGTGTGTGTGTGCTAAATGTATAAATGTAGTTACCAATGGTTTAGTAGATAAACATATTGACTTACCTCCGTAAGATGCAGATTAATTCCATAGTGTAATTTCGTGACATAACTATTGTTGTCCTGTTAATGTTTTTCGTCAGTGAAGAGCACTGATCCATGAAACATGTTTTTATTTATTTATTAGCGCTGCCACATTGTAATTAACAAGTTAATTATTATATTGAGATTAACACAGTGCTGATGTACTTATCAGTCATATTATATTTTTCATATATTAATGTGGAAAAATTTTGAAATATAAATTTTGTGATTGCTTTCTCTCATAATATGAACGTTTATTGCAAGAGAAAAGAGGTATTCTTGTTGTATACACGTATGATAAAATTGATCACGAAAATCTAAAAATATTACACGTTGCTAATGTACTGCTCTTTCACAATACAACTTATACACAATATATCTGCTTCGGGATTTTGTGGAACGTAAAGATTGTAATTTATGATAACCAATCCATAAACTTTGTAAAGAAATTAAAAACGATCATTATCAAATATGTAAGTCATTTTCCGAATACCCCAATCCGAAATAAATCTCGTATTTGCATTGTGTCATTATAGTAAGAGAAATCGCATCGCCTCATGCAGCGGTGTCGCTAGCAGCATTCATGTGCAGTAAAACTCTCGCCTACGTCTCGTGCACATCTATAAGTACCTCATTCGCTAAGAGTGTAGAGTAACAAGGAAACAAACTTCGAAGACGTCTTTAAGTTTGTGGAGCTATTTCCGATGCGTTCCGAAGTTTCCATCCTATAATCACTTTAGTGTTTGCTATACAACTGTTCGATTTTTAAAACTGATTGATTTTTTCATTGAATTAGAATAGGTACGTAGTGGAACTTGTATTTATTTGACATCACAATAATTAATCATGTAAATATTATAATATTTATTTGAATTATTTTGGGTTGCATTCAACCACTGACTGCAAAGCTTCGGTCTCGGGTTCGATCCCTGGGTTGGGCAAAGTGATATTTGGTTTTTCTATTTAAAATCAACCTGGAGTCTGAAATTTGTGCCCAATATGGTTTTTCCATTCGACCGCGCCAAATGGAGACAGCCGCGTCTCGTATTAACCGATCCAGAGGACGAAATCACTCTGGCCAACCGCCGTAAGAACGAGTTCTTGAAACTCCTACACTCCACAAGACCGCAGTTCCGTCCTCGCCGTCGAGGACCTCGTCGCGTTCCCCGTCGCCCCCCGACCCTCCTAGCAGTTCCGGCCCGCGTGCCGATGACAACACAACCTAATAGGATTAGGCCTAAAAAAACAATCTTTCCCTAATCGTTGATGTCTCACCCTCCCTCAGTGACCGTCCTGAGCCGAGGTTCGTAACCCGTTTGTGGGTTGCCCTCAGCATGGTCACTTAATTCAAAGGGTTGCGAGCGCCTTCTGCGTTCACCCTAAAGACCGGTGTGGCCAGAAAAGCCGAATCGCGTCAGGCTACTGGCAGTAGGGCCATTAATAAAAAAAAAAGTACAATATGGCTATAGGCTTGCTCCTTATGGGACGGAATATGCACGACAAAAAGTGGGTGCACTAGTTGCGCCTCTGCCTACCCCTTCGGGGATAAAGGACGTGAGAGAGTGTGTGTGTGTGTGTGTGTGTGTGTGTGTGTGTGTGTGTGTGTGTGTGTGTGTGTGTGTGTGTGTATTCATCCATGAGTCTAGCAAATGCCATCTGAACATCTAAAACGAAATTAATTCAACACTATTTAATTCCATTTGTAAAATTATTTCCCATTTGATAGATAGTAAATAAGTCGCGATAATTGAAGCGCTTTATGTTTCCGTTACATCGCGTGCTGGGCTCGCGTAGGTCGCACGCAGCGCGCTCATCGGAATACGTAGCGGGGCTTGGAAGGTGTCCAAATGGGTACAATCACGTATTAGCGGATAAATTGGCCATCATTCTTGCGCTTAATAGATGGCCCGCCGGGCAGGCCGGCCGGCGGGATCACTCGGGCTCCTACTATTTGTCGTCTGATTTCTTATTGATAGCAAACGATTTTGTAAATCTGTTACTGTAAAAACTCATATATCGGTAAATCTTACGTTTAACTAGCAAATCTTAAAATTTAACGCCATAAGTTAGTACCTATCTATCACTCAAGTTCTTACGATGTGAGCTGAAGTACTTTTTGTGACGAAATTAAATCGTTACCTCAAAATGCAATCGAAGGAGTTTTATGACTAAATAAATATTTTTTGGTTTTCAATGACAGCTGCCGCAACACGCTCGCTACGCTTGCTCAGGGTACGCATCAGTGCTACAGTTCCAACTTCCATCCTAGCCTAATCAGGGGATAACTGTAATATACATTTTAACACATAGTATGTGTTTAAATGTGGGTGCTTGTAAAAGTTCGAAGTGAACGATGTTTCCAGATTTCGGGCTTTTACTATTATAATTGTTAAATCTTTTTGTTGTTTTACTGGAAAATTTTAGACCGTGCCATAGTTTGGGGTTAACAGCGATAAATCGATGTGATACACTTTTATAAAATAACACGACATAGTACCGGACACCTGACGGTGAGTATCCGGTCTAAATACGTTATATTACTATACTATTTCTGCATTTTTTGCGGCTATGAAATTATTACAATGGTATTATTTTTTTTTATGGCATCGAATGCCGAGACGAGCATGCCATTCGCCTGATGGTAAGCGATACGAGCACCCATAAACAGTAACAACGCCATCCAGCACCTTGAGTTATAAAGTACTTTGTGGCATTCCACTGCGCTCGTCATCCTGAGACATAAGATGTTAAGTCTCATTATGGCCTGTAGTTACACTGGCTACAATGTCCTTCAAACCAAAACAT
Source organism: Lapara coniferarum (assembly GCA_949316025.1). NCBI lineage: Eukaryota > Metazoa > Arthropoda > Insecta > Lepidoptera > Sphingidae > Lapara > Lapara coniferarum. The sequence continues at coordinate 17,663,635 of OX438923.1, forward strand.
AACAATGCATGCACACTGCTGCTTGACGGTAGAAATAGACATAGACGGTAGAATAGTGTGAGAATGCGAGTACCTACCACATATGAGAGTCCCACCACCACATTTTTTTTAATTAATGTATGTGCTATTAGTAATGGCCAATGACTAATGAGTCAATGTTATTTATTTTTACTTATTGCCTACCAGTATTGATTTTGTATTTATAACCAACGTTAATTAATTAACCGATATTGGGTAGTGAGTGTTTTTACATCAATTTATTATTTAGTATACTTACTTTGTAATAACAGCTCTAGTACATTTATTTATTTATTTATTTATTTATTTACATCTTTATTGTACACCAACAGAAGTAACAAATAAATCAAAATATACACAAGTAATATTAATAATATAGGCAGCGGTGATACAATTGGCGGTCTTATCGCTCAAGGCAATCTCTTACAGACAACCATTGGATGGAGATAAGAGAAATGACGAAAAGGGCAGTCAGGGGCGTACATAAAGTTACTATAGAATACACTAAATGTAAATAAATAAATGCATACGAGAGCACAAAAATATTTACAGAAAACATATTTATACATACATACATAGATACATACATAGTCATATGTACAAATACACATATAATATAATACATATATGCATATTATTACTATATAAAAGTATACATAATATATAATATTTACTACACCAAAGTAAATGGGTACTTATATATGCTAATCATTGACATACAGATCTGAGAGATTCTAGAGGTTGAGGAAATGTTCCTTTACCATTTTTTTAAAAACTGGTAGTGATTGCGCGCGTCTTATGGCTAATGGCAGAGCATTCCATAATCTGACAGCGACAACAGTGAAGGATTTCTCCATGAATGTAGTAGCATGCACAGGCATCTTCAATTTCAAGTTCTCCGATGATCTCAGAAACTTCTCATGCGTCTCACGAAGAAATAGGAATCTAGATTTAAGATAAGAGGGAGTTAGAGGATTAAACAGAATACTATAGAGAAGGGAAAGAATGTGGGCATTCCGGTGAAAGCGAATAGGTAACCACTTGAGCTTAGTGCGAAATTCAGACACATGATCATATTTGCGCAGTCCAAATATGAATCTTATGCAAAAATTGTGAAGGCGCTCAAGCTTATTAAGTTGTTCTTCAGTAAGGTTAATATAACTGGCATCAGCATAATCAAGGATGGGAAGGAGAAGGGACTGAACCAGTGAAATCTTGGTGGCAATGGGTAAAAAGTTGCGTAACCTTCGCAAGGACCCCGCCGCAGCATAAAGCCTACGACTAACGAATTGAAGCTGAGGTCCCCAGGTAAGTGATTTATCCAAGTACAGTCCAAGGTTTTTTACACTATCGCTGTACGGGATAATAGTACCGTCACAAGACACACAAGGAAGTTGCGACCAATCTACCCTTGATATCATCCTAGGGCTGCCGATGACAATTACTTGTGATTTCGATGGATTTACTAATAAGCCATGAGCCTTGCTCCATTCACAAATATGATTCAGGTCAGAATTTACTTCCATAACTGCATCGGTCAGCTTATCCAAAGGTGCTTGAGTATAGATTTGCAAATCATCAGCATAGAGGTGGTAGGATGAACGAAGATGATTTGTGATGGAGTTGATGAAAATTGCGAAGAGAAGTGGAGATAGAACGCCGCCCTGTGGCACTCCGGCAACAGTGGAGCAATAAGAGGAATATGTATCCTCAATGCAAATACGCTGCCGGCGTCCAGACAGGTAACTGTGAAACCACACAATTGCTGTTGGAGATATGTTAAGGGAACGCAGTGTGTAAAGTAATACGTCAAAATCGACAGTATTGAAAGCGTTACTAAAGTCCAGTAAGGCCAACACAGTTAGCTTCCCTTCCTCCATGCCAGATCTGACGTCTTCCGTAACACGAATTAAGGAGGTAGTGGTGCTATGACCGCTACGAAACCCGGATTGAAAGGGATTGAGGAGTTGATTTGTGTAGAGGAAATCATTGAGTTGGGAATGAACCAAGCGTTCAAGAACTTTAGAGAGGAAAGGTAGGATGGATATAGGACGAAAGTCGGAATAGGTGGATGGATTAGATTTCTTAGGAAGTGGGATAATTTGGGCATCCTTCCAAGCAGTAGGAAAAATGCCGCTGGAGATGGAATAATTTAGGATATGACAAATAATGGGGAGGAGTTCGTCGAGGATAGGAAGGATCATGTTACGTCCGATACAGTCGCTTCCAGCAGCATTGGAAGTGATCGTCAGGATGTTCTTCTTAACATCACAAGCAGCAAATGGTTTGAAGACTAATGGGGTACAAGCGGGAGTTTTACGGGAAGAAAGAAGCTGAATTGTATTTTCTTTAGTCGTCCTATTAAAGTTGGTCGGAGAGGAGAAATGTTGATTAAGGGAATTTATATCCACGTTATTAGGTAAAGAGTCTTGACAAGATTTACCAACTCCCAGTGACTTAAGAAATTTCCTTACCTTGGCTGTAGCACTATTTTCAACTGAAGTGTGAATATGTCGGCGTTGAGCATACCTACACACCTTGCTGCAGTGATTGCGGATAGCTACGTATTTATCCCAATTATTGTCATTAGGTCTGCATTTATATTTATATTTAGCCGCTGCTTTTTTAACGAGCAGAGATTTTATGTCGTCAGTAAGCCATGGTGCCGGCAGGTGTTTGATTTTAATAGACTTAACTGGTGCATGCGTGTCGTAAAGCTGACTTAAATTATTTGTAAAAATGTTGACCTTATCGTCAACATTATCAGAGGCAATAAGCGAGCTCCAGACGATCCCTGCAGCATCCTTGCGAAGGTTATCAACATTTATGCCACGAAAATTACGCCGTAAAAGTACTTTGGGTGAGGCTCTGGGTGAACGGATACGAAAGGATAGAAAGAGTAAGTCATGATAAGAGAAGGAATCTGCAGAGAGTTGGCCATGTTTAGTCACATGATCTACGGAGGAAACAAAAATGAGATCTAGAAGAGAAGGAGTACAGTTGGGGAAATGGTGAGTGGCAGACAGTGGAAGGATAGTTAGGTTACAGGATTGAATAGTGGACTTGAGAGAGGAAGAGCGGGAGTCATTTTTAAGAAGGCAGGTGTTAAAGTCACCCATGATTATGGTTTGACTGTACGAAGGAACTAGGTTCTCAAGAATGATTTCCAGGGAAGAGAAGTAATCAATACGGAGGGAGGGACAATAAAAAACACCAAGTAGAACATTTGCGTGTGATAGCTCATTTCCAGAAATAGATGCACACCAGCATTTGATGGTGGAAGCTGATAACCTTGTAGGGAATATGTGAGCGGAGGTATATAGCAACACCACCGCCGCCGCCTATCACACGATCATTTCTGATAAGATGAAATCCAGGTAGAGAGTAAGAAGAAGAAGGCAGACATGGTTTTAACCAGGATTCTGAGATAAGTATAGCATGTAGATGTGTACAGTCAAACGAAGCCAGCATATCGGGAAAATGTGCCGGAATGCTTTGTGCATTAATATGGACTGCATTAAAGTGCCCAGGAACATCAGAGAACTGAGACGAGAGGGACTCGGAAAGCGAAGGAATACTTACAAAACTGTCATCACTACCAATAGAGAAGAAATCCTCACTATCACCATTTTCCTCGTCTGCAGACATCGATTAGTATGTAGATTGTGTATTATGTATATTGATATATAAGTATATAAATAATAATAAATAATATAATGTCACAAGAGTACAATAAAAAAAGAAAAAAAATACGAATATCTAATAAATAATGTCTTATAACAAAGTTTTCCTTCCATCTGCCGGTTTTTAGTGCCATTAATATAAAATAATTACAACAATAGGATATAAGATTTTTAAGCAGTGTGTGTCCAAGTCATTTCTGATAAAAGAAAGAAATTATAAAATAGATAAAGAATAAAGACAATAAAATTACAAAGATAAAAAACCTAACATGGGAGTATATGGAACGTTGCTCAAAAAGGTACCGTCAAATGTCACCTGTCAGGTGACAATTGTTGACATTTGATTTTGACAGTTCCATCAGAAATCAAAACAGAGGTTATATTTTATAATTAATTATTACAATTTACAAATAGGGTAACAGAATAAACAAGTTTGGAGCAATAAGTTGACTATTGTGAAATGGAGGGTGGATATAAGCAAAATAGAAGCTACTCACTATTATTTAGAATAAAACCTGGACTAAAATAGGGAGTTGAGAAATGAGAAGTAGGACACACATTACTTTTTTGCGGTTGCAGTGCGCCGTGTTTTCGATGCCGCCGTAGTCTTCGTCACAGCAACCGGCTTGGCAACGTCAACAGATATCCGGCCAAGTTCGCTCAGCGATGTGACTCGATGCCGGCCGCCAGAGTTTAAAACAAACACTCTGCCCTGACTGGTCCAACATTTGGAGACACCAAATTTTTCACGCGCCGCTAGGAAGACATCGTGCCTAGTTTTGGTCAAAAACTCGGATAATGTGACACCAGAGCCCTTGAGCTTGGTCTTATTGAGCCAGAGTTTATCACGGGTGGCAGTGTCATGCAGTTTGATGAGAATGGGCCTAGACTTTTGAGGAGAGGGACGACCTAGTCTCTGGCAGCGTTGTATGTAACTAACTTTGAAGTCAGTTATACCGAAGCGCTGAATTACAACGGATGTTACAATTTGAGCAGTATCTTCATTCTGAACTTCATCAAGACCGTGAATGAGCAGCATTTTGCGTCGTCTCTGCATCTCCATGTTGTCCACATCACGAGCCAGTGTATCAATCTGATGCTGCAGTAAATTGAGAGCTTGAGTAACAAAGGATCGGAATGAGGCAAACTCCGCAGCTATTCCTGATGTACCAGCCGAGGTGTTTGAGGCTTTCTGCAGATCACATTCAAACGTGGCCATTCTTTTTTGGAAATCCTGTTTCATTTCTTCAACAGTGGCTTTTAAAACAGACTCCATTTTGTGTGAGTGAAAGTGAGGTGGTAACTGGTGAAGAGTTGCAACCAAAGGAGAGGATATGAAAGGAGATAAACACTAATCCCGGCAGGTAGACACTTCAGATTATAATTGCAAACATAAAACGTATGCAATAATGTTTTTATACGAATTTAAATGAGAAATAAAAGTAGAGCAAAATTATTCCGACTCTCCTTTACAACTACCCTCAGGAGAAAAAATTATACATTTACATTTATAATTTACAAGAAAATGGTTCAAGTACTTAAACCTACATCGAAGTTATTTAGCCGTTAAATCATTACATGTAATAATAGAGATGTATATTTACGTGCATGAAAGATTAATATTCCTCGCCCTTTCAAATAAGTCAAATAAATTAGTTATACTTCAAAGTAAGAAATTAGAACAAGAATAAAACGTTCCATCAAAGGTGAACTATAAATAGATTCATATACACAGTACATACCTTTGACTGGTAAGTAATGAATAGCTTGTATGTATGTACATGTTAATATAAACGTAAATGAGTGATACTCGTATGTTATATTTATTTGACGCTTTATATTTTTGAAGCGTATTTTGTTAGATATAACTTTATTTTCTAGAATTATGATTAAATCTCTGACATAGGGAATGTAGTAATCAATACCATCACGAAATTGACCAATCAGTAAAATAGACATCGGGGCGGAATAAAATGTCTGCCCAAAATTCGGCAGGAAATCATTTCTCTTCTCCAGGAGAATTGGAAGAATCCTGAAACCATTCTAGCCCTTCGATTTGAGAAGGAATTGTGACATTTCGTGGTGAATATTTGTTCTTCTCCATCGACGCAGTCACTCGTCTGCATATATTTAGGTTGTTCACGAAAATCATCTTTTTTTGTAAGTAGCGCTAAAAATATCCGGAACAGAGGTCTGAAGGTTATTGAATGAATTAGAAGCCATTGAAATTAAACAATTATCACGGATTTTATCGCGGGTTTTTTATTTTATTTTCTCCCGACGTTTCGAAGGCTTTTCAGCACTTCGTGGTCACGGGGCGGACTGAGGTGTAGGTGGTCCGAAAAGTTAATGTTACAAATCTACCTTCAATTTATAATTATACAATATTAAGGTGTTAGTACATTGTTTGCGGTCCGGTCTACGCAGTAAGAGCTCACAATGTCTTGAGGTCTGGCAGTAGGTCGTATGGGGCCCGATTTGATTAGATGTATTACCGGGTCCCAGGCTTGTGCAAGTTTCCAACCATCTTCTCTTTTGAAATTGGGATGTTTTTTAATTTCAATAGCCTCGCGAATCATCCTAGGTAGGAATCGGTGTTCTTTGGCAAGGATTTGTGGCTTGTCGAATCTAAGGTAATGGTTGGAGCCTTCTTCTGAGTGTTCAGCTACTGCAGACTTCGTAGAGCGTCGGTGTTTAACGTCAGCTATATGTTCTTTTACGCGGGTCCCTATATGTCTTTTTGTTTGGCCGATATAAGAGAGGCCACAGTCACAATCTATCTTGTATACGCCCGGTTCTCGTCACAGATTCCTTGTGCTCTCTGAAACAAATTGTTTCAGAGAGCACAAGGACAACACCTGGGCGCTGAGCTGCAACATGTCAAGCAAGTACTGCGAGACAACAAGCTCCAAATTCCACGCCGCCGTCACAGAGACCGAGTGAAACCAGCCACAGTTGATCGTGTCCCAGTTGTATTACCTTATGTAAGAGGAGTCACCGACAAGATTGGCTACGTCCTGAAGCGTGCTTCCATAAAAACTTATTTTAAGCCGCCTAAGAAGATAAGTCAATTTTTACCACCTGTCAAGTGCCATATACCTCTACAAGAACCGGGCGTATACAAGATAGATTGTGACTGTGGCCTCTCTTATATCGGCCAAACAAAAAGACATATAGGGACCCGCGTAAAAGAACATATAGCTGACGTTAAACACCGACGCTCTACGAAGTCTGCAGTAGCTGAACACTCAGAAGAAGGCTCCAACCATTACCTTAGATTCGACAAGCCACAAATCCTTGCCAAAGAACACCGATTCCTACCTAGGATGATTCGCGAGGCTATTGAAATTAAAAAACATCCCAATTTCAATAGAGAAGATGGTTGGAAACTTGCACAAGCCTGGGACCCGGTAATACATCTAATCAAATCGGGCCCCATACGACCTACTGCCAGACCTCAAGACATTGTGAGCTCTTACTGCGTAGACCGGACCGCAAACAATGTACTAACACCTTAATATTGTATAATTATAAATTGAAGGTAGATTTGTAACATTAACTTTTCGGACCACCTACACCTCAGTCCGCCCCGTGACCACGAAGTGCTGAAAAGCCTTCGAAACGTCGGGAGAAAATAAAATAAAAAACCCGCGATAAAATCCGTGATAATTGTTTAATTTCAATGTCTAACATTCGCGTAAACATAAGGAATCATTATGAATTAGAAGGCCTAGTATTCCAATTTCAGTAAAGTCAAGCAATCACTTTGACAAATATTAGATCACGAAGGTTTAATCTGTGCCGACCCGAGCTGCGGTTTTGTTCCCAAATTAATCAGCTTTTTAAATATCTTTTAAGAAAACAAGGATCGTCTCTTTAGCCACGAGATGAGTTTTTCTAATGATATTTCCTTAAACATTAAAAGGTTTGCGTTAAGCGTCCGTAGAACGTTTCCGTAACCGGGCTCCCTTGGCGTGGATAATCGACTTGTTTGCATTATCGTTTATTCAGCAATTTTGTCCCGCGACTTTTCCGTTCACTTTTGAAAAATTGTATCTTAATTCTCAGTATCTTAACTGCATTAGATATACTCTAAATTCTGCTATCCTTGTGAGAATTATAATTGTAACAGAATCAAAAAATATGAAGCTCATTGAGTTTATATGACCTAACTTTATATTATGAGTAAAACTTATTGCAATTCACCTTTTTTGCCCTGAGTACCTGATGACTTTCGGTGTAGAGTGTAAGTGGCTCTCCAGCCAGCGACCTGCGTCTCAACTACTAACTTTATAATGATGTCTCAGGCAAGTTATAATGGCGGACTCGACGCTATTATCTGCCATGAGACATTCAAAAACTTCTCAATTTTGAAAACTAAGGTGCTCTTATTGTCATAAGCGGGAGCGGTGACGGGGCATTGTATTGTTAGGATTAGTGTAGACTCGTTTGAATGGTATTAGATCGTAATTGAACTGATCTACATTACAACTTACATCCACTTATATACTAGGCATACACACTACACACTACAGCATAATCCATTCGGGGCAACGATGATTTGTTGTTTTTACATTGTATAGATACGCTGTTAATGTTGCTGTCATTTTATTGTGTCAACGGGCTACTAACCACTAGGATTTTGAACAAGAATTGATACACATTCGTATTCTATCAGTAATGCGTTTCGTTCACTAGCAATTTTCGACCTCTCACTCTTATGTTTTCATTGAAAATCAATCTACAACCATTACAGTTACAGCCATTAGCCCACACACGATCACTTCGCTTTCGCTTTAAATGCCAATACGGGGCTTATGTAACATATTGTGCTTATGAAACATACTTATAGAGGTTGACTACCTCGGTGGCGACATTATGGTACGACAGCAATGTTGAGGTCTCGGGTTCGATTCGGGTCGCCGGTCGCCAGGTCGGGCAAAGTGATGTTGGATTTTTCTATTCAGTATCAGCTTGGAGTCCGGAATTTGTGCCCAATATGGCGATCGGTTCGCCCCCTATCACGTGATGGGATCGAATATGCAAGAAGAAAAGTGGGGGCACTAATTGTGCCTCTGCCTACCCCTCCGGGGATAAAAGGCGTGGGTGTGTGCGTATTTATAGAGGACACTTATAAAAAGCTTGTCAATTGTTTCATACCTATCAGCGTTCATTGGCTTTAAAACTCTATGAGGCCAAAGGTGGACAACACAAGCAGTTGGGCACGGCTTTCTTCTCATTGCAGCTTAGTAAATGGGCTCATCTTTAGGAAATGAAATTAAATCATTCATTTGAATCCATAAAATGTAAACATTACTTAGATTCAGTCAATATTTACTCTACCACCAGTTTGGTAAACAGTTTCCACCAGAGAAGTACCGCCAAGAAACTCTAGGGTTGCTCTATTCAGCAGTGCACATCATGTGGCTGATGATGGTGATAAAATAAGCTCAGCTTATTTACATTTCTGACTATTATTTTGGATTTCCAACCTGGATCATTATGTTATCTATACGTTTATTATTAACAAGAGACTCGAATCCATTATTGGCGCCAAATCAATTAATTAAACCAACATTAGTATAAGGAAGCAAGTTGACAATCAATAACATTAAGTGAGGGTCAATCCATCACCAATGTTTCGGTACTCTGCCTTAGACACACGGAGTAAGTAATACGTAACGCCAGTATTGAGTAGTTAGTACAGTGTAGCATACGAGTTACTGCAGGGAGAGTTTTATTAAGAGAAGGTAAGCTAATGAGTAAATGGTCATTTGGTGGAAAGTTTTCACCATAAATTAATCACAATCACAGTAATTACGTGTTTCCTTTGGAGAAGGAATGAAGATAAAAAACAGAACGAGGAATTATATGATCTTACTGACATGATACCTACATAAAACTTAAAAACGACACACGTCTTTTCTTAAAGAATCAGTGTTACATTCTTATCATGTTGAACTACAGCATGAATATGCTGGAGATAAAATGGGTAGGTCACGATATTTTCCTTCACAGTTAAAGAGGAACGATAATTGATAAAAAAAAATCAAAAAGTCACAGGTGCCCTGGGTTTTGAACCTGCGGACATCCGTCTCTAGGGACCGTTCCGCTCTCAACTAGACTGTCGTCGGTTTCATTGTGACTATCAGTAACAAAATTCCTTGTTAGTTGTTTGGCGGTTACTCATGTTCATTTCAGACAAGGTAAATCGAACTACAAAGATGCAAATTCCGCATCAACTGTCAGCTCAGCTCGACACATGTAACCAATCCCTTACGTGCATTGTATCATCCGCACTCCTGTAACATAGCTGGGAGGATATCGACTATCGAGTGGCCCATTTTCTCGACTTCCCCTGGGATTGCGCCTCAATATACAACCGGCGACTGCATCAATAGCTGTCCACAAGCGACTCCAGCCTCTAAGATAAAGGAGATAGGGTGGAATGAGCCGTTACACTATTTGTCATGAGTCCCGCGTGGGCAGCGTCGACACTCGATAAATTTATATAGAAATTGAATTTTAAAATACTATAACTGGTTCTACAAGCGTATTATATGTGCCATTGAATAATGAATAAAACAGAGTAGCCACTCAACAGTTTTTAAATTCATTAAAATTGTTTTTAAATGAAAACTGTTTTCGGGTATTTATCGATTTATAGTTTATCAATGCCTTCGGGCTGATCAGTGAGGTTCTAGCACGGATCTTCTTTTCTTCGTGGGTTCTAGACACAAACCCATTAGATAAATGAAGATTGCCGTGAGTTTTTATATGAAAATGTACAAGTCGGATTAATAATTTGTGCCGGATATAACAGTCTATAGCCTTTCATTTGTTGGAAATAAGCCGATTAACCGTGATTACAATAGATATTTGCCTACTTCTCAGCAATCAGAGTGTGAGTTTAAGCTCATGTAAATATATTATTAACTATTCATTGAATAATTATAATTAACTAGCTTTTGCCCGCGGCTCCGCCCGCATTAAAAAGTTTTTCCGGGATAAAAGTCCCGGTTTATATTTTCCTGGGATAACAAGTAGCCTATGTGTTAATCCAGGACATGATCTACCCGTGCGCCAAATTTCATCGAAATCCGTTCAGTAGTTTTTGCGTGAAAGAGGAACAAACATCCTTACATCCAAACATCCAAACATCCATACATTCTTACAAACTTTCGCCTTTATAATATTAGTAGGATGTTCTAACGGTGGAGTTGCATTAGTTGATGTTTGTTGTATTAAATATTTATTAGCCCTAAAACTGTTGTCTATAGAGTTGAGAGAGATGTTCTCGGGTCGTTTTTTGTTACCGGTGCCATATAGAGTACATAATTATTGACTGCCAACAGAATTGAGCTAAATATTACCTCTTGTCAATGATGTAATTTTTCTACGAAAATCATACCATCCATAGATAATTTAATTGAAAAGAGGATGAAAAATTAAAGTATGCTCACGGAAATAAATTATGCTGCCAGTTTTAATCAAATACAAGGATAAAACGAAAAATAAACTTATGGTACGGATAAGATCTACAATAAGGAATTGGCTAATGGAACAACTATAACTGATTCAAAAAGTACGTGTTAGCGTCTCTTAGTCGTCAATTTTTTATAGAATAATTATTATTTTATGATATAACTCACCCGAACTACTTTCATTGATAAATTTTAATACGAATTATAGAATCCGTAATCCAAACATCTTTGCGCTTCGTGTGTTCGTAAATAATACGTCCTACTATAATCCCATTATCAGGATGAGTAGATTATATAATGAACTTTATGTCAAACATGGTACCATTGACATAATGAATAGCAGGCTTGGATCGTTTTTACGTAGTATTAGAAAACTAAGTAGTATATAGGTAGTACAATTAGTTTCCATAGAAATTTTGTTTATACAACTCACTTAAGTAAAAGCAGATGTAATCTTTGTAAAGTTAGTTAATTGTTTTTGTAGATTTCACTTCCGCTGATAATTTCAATTAGGGCATAGGTCTAAGGAAGGCAATCTAGACTTAATATAGTTTAGTGCTTAAGTTTTAATGATTGAAATGATTGTATTCTGTATTATGCCTTTTGTTTAATAAAAATAAAAAAAATAAATAAAAAATAAAAATAAAGATATAGCTACACACAATAATAATGAGAAATACGAATAACAAGAAATAACTTAATTTCTTTGTGCATATGGCTTTAAATATATCAAACCTAGGGTTTAAACAAAAACACATTCAAAATGGTCACCTGCACATAAACATACATATAATATACTCATAAACATAATTATGTCTTCATGCGTTCTGATTGAAATATTTCAAAACAAAACAAAAATTATAAAAAGGAACCCAAACAAAAATGTTTACCAAAACAAAACTACGTAAAGATATTGAGATGTATCTAGGCGTGCCATATTTTTGGGCGCATTCCAATGCCGATGCAAGCGATGTCCGCTCACAAACGAACAACACTTTGGCACGACACCAGCCCGACTAACGCTTCACACTATGGTATAAGATCGTACAGTATGCCATGGACTTATTTTATTCCCGCGCAAAGCATGAGAGCATTATCAAACGTTTAAGTATATCTAGGGTATTATCGCTGACGTTTTATGTTACTATATTTGATTTAAATATAAATCAATATGTACCTACGTTCCTATCAGATGGGCACGAGCAGGTTAGGAAATTTGATGTCGCCGGAATAGCTGACGTCTAAGCGATTAATGCTACTCATCCGAGGCATATTGTAGCGACGGCTCCTAGTCTGTTTGCTCTGCACGTCTTCGATGATAGTCTACAGATACTGCACATAAAACGATCGTCTGTCAACCTATGTAGTGATATATAGGTTCTATAGTGATAGAACTAGCCTCATTACCATTTTATGATAAAAACAAGTATCATCTAATTGTAAGGTCCGAACGCTTCCCAATGTCACAAGCTTTATTGCATAACCGACCTTGAAAAAAAGACTGGGAGCGGCAACATTATACTGAAAAAAAACACATAATGCAAGTTTCTAAAGCCGTTGACTACTATTGGCTTATCGGAAATTAAATCAATCAAACCAATCGCTTTCCCTTCGGAGCGCAGTCAATATCCATTCGTCAGGAATTTGTCTGTATAAATGAGATTTTTCTCAAAGGAATTATTCAGAGTATTTTTCAAGTTTCTGTACAAATTACAAGTGATTAGGATCCTCGTTTTTATGCGCTACGCTTTTATATTGAACTGATAAAAAAATGGGAATGTTTGAAAGTTCGCCTTGCAGTAGGCAGTTTTGTATTATTTTCATATTTATGCACACTGCAGAAGGTCCAGCCTTTTTTTTTGGAGGAACAGTCAGATTTATAGTTGTCGCGATACTCGTTCGGTATTTTTTCCAATGGCTTTAACATAGACTGTTGATAGATGATTGCCTCGGTGGCGTAGTTGTATTACAGTACGACTGCAAAGTTGAAGTATCGGGTTCGATTCCCGGGTCGGGCAAAGTGATATTGAGTTTTTCTATTGAGTATCAGCCCGGAGTCTGGAATTTGTGCCCGATATGGCGATAGGCTCACCCCTATCGCACCATGGGACAGAATAACGGCGAAAAGTGGGTGCACTAGCTGCGCCTCTGCCTACCCCTTCGGGGATAACAGGCGTGAGTGTGTGTGTGTGTAACATAATAGGCAAAAATTATACTACGGATATATCGCACAGAAATTATAATTCTAAGTAAGGCACGTAGTTTATCAAACAGAAGAACCGTCTTTTTTCACCTGTCCTGTGAATTGAACATAAACTTCACAGCTCTAAACCCAAGCCGCCACTCAGATCTCTGATAAATATCGGCATAATGCGCCCATTTATCGACAGGCAAATCGTATATATCCCGGGATCCCGTCTCATCAACATTATGCCCCTCGCGTAACAAATGAGCGGCCCGGACCCTCCCCCTCCATAACTCACTGCCTGCTTATTGAATGTTTTTATACAACTGACTGACGAGCAAGTTGCTTGCCTGCCATTATCATTCACATTCATTCGTTTCGTTCGTTTGTCTTCAACAGTTTTAAGCATGTTGTTAAATGAGTAAAAGCGTCGCCCATAAATACAGAATAGTGGATGCGCAGCTAGCCTGATAGAATAGGTTTTAAGAAGTAGAGGGAGTAGTTTGTGTCTCCGCAAATCAATAAAAAAAAACTAAAAAGGCAGTATTGCTGTCACGTTCGAACGGTCACTCGTCGGTTTGTCGCGTAATAAAGTTAAGATAGTATTGAATATTTAGCTAAAGGAAGGTACGGAATGTATTTTAGCTCCCAACGGCCACATGGCAAAAACCCCTAGTGGCTCGTGCTGACGAAACGCGACATACTGCCAGGCGATATACAACCAGAACTAGCATAGCTCTGGCAACCGACGACCGCCATATCTCTTAAAGTCCGTCGTCTGTCCGAATGGCTAACTTCACTAGCTGCACTCAACCATCATGGGCAGTCTAGTCTCATCACCGGGTTAGTATAAACTCACCATATTATAACTGTAACGTATTATCCACAATGTTTATTTCTACCGCCAAGCAGCAGTGTGCATGCGCTGTTGTGTTTCGGTTTGAAGGGCATTGTAGCCGGTGTAACTGCAGGACATAGTGAGGACTTAACATCTTACGTCTCAGGATGACGAGCGCAGTGGAGTGCCATACGGTGCTTTGTAGCTCAAGGTGCTGGATGGTGTTTCTACTGTTTATGGGTGGTCGTATCGCTTACCATCGGGTGAACGGCATGTTCGTCTCGTCATTCGGTGCCATAAAAAAAAATCTGCTGTTTCGCGAATACATATTTTGATCGATTAATCAAATTGCGTACTGTCGTGTCCGTAGTATTATAATGCTCTTTGGTCGTGTCCCTATGTTATCGCCGAGCGACGCCCGCGGCGGCACAATTCACATTCGATTGTACATATTGGGATTTGCCAGATAACTTTTATACGCACTACAGATTAAAATTAATTATGTAATCACAGGAATCGGCAAAATAAAATTATAATTTTATAAATAACATTTTATTTTACATTTATTTCATGCTTATAGTATGTATTTATAAAATTTAGAGCCGATTATAAGTTTTCATAGATAGCTATTTTAGAATATAAGTAAATACACACACACACACTCACGCCTTTTATCCCCGAAGGGGTAGGCAGAGGCGCAACTAGTGCACCCACTTTTCGCCGTAATTGCGTCCCATGATGTGATAGGTGGCGAGCCTATCGCCATATCGGGCACAAATTCCAGACTCTGAGCTGATGCTGAATAGAAAATTCGAATATCACTTTGACCGACCCGGGAATCGAACCCAAGACCTCAGCATAAGAATATAAGTAAACAAAACAAAAATTACGGTCGGTTGAGAGACATCACACTAACAGCCAGTTTGTTCACTAACTGCAAAGGTTAAAGTTAGCTGGTTACTTGTACCATAACTACTTGGTAGTACTTTACTAAGCTTTTGCTCTTACCTGTACAGTTCGTAAAAATACTATTAATATACCAATATATTAGTCTTTATTCGCAAAGGGTTAAGCAACAAGTACAGTCAGCCACAAAAGTAGTAAATAAAAACAAAATAACGAACAAATTAAAAACTTCAAAACGTTTCCCCACGTTGACTCCTCAAGCCCCGCGACGGACACCGGTGTCCATATATACAGGGTTTTTCCATACATCTATATTTATAAGCGGGGCTTGAAGGGTTAACTTCAGTCGAAATATTTTTTTGTTTATCTAAAATAAAGTAAGCCCGGCGAAGTTTATTTTTCTGAAGAAAAAGCTATTGTTGACTCAGACAAAAAAGATTACAGGTGATTTGAAACTTTGAATGTGTTCAGCTACTTATGTGTCTGACAGTACATTTGAATTACACCCACGACATGTTTGTCCTGTGATGTAAAGTTTTATATGTATATAGGGGTAAATCGAACCCTCTTTGATTTTCTCGAAAGACAATGTCTTACGTCATAACTGATCCCAGGACGCCAGGCGTGAGTAATTCCATCAGAATGTAATGAGCGTATACAATTGTATTATTAATGAGTGTTATGGTCTATTGAGGCAAATCAACACATTTCTAATTAACATAACAGTATTGTTGTACATAATGCGGATGTTGTGACATCTGTCACCGAGAGATGACATGTCAAATTACTTCGATACATGAATAGCAACATCTTGTTGTGTTCGTACATTAGAATAATATTTTTTTTTATAACAATTTTTTTTCAATCCTCTTTCGGCGAAGTGACTAATTCGTAATTGATAGCAAGATCCAAGAATAATGTCGACGCAAGAGAGACGTTGTATTCTTCTCAAGCCGCCTGTACTATGTTGGTTTGCCTTGCTGGTTGTAATTCGACCGAATCTGCAACGCTAGTCATACTATAAGGCGATCTTTATTGTGTAAAGCACTTATTCTGTCAGTTGTAGAGTCAGATAACTTTTCCCCAACAGCTGCTGCTATATTTCCCAACAATGCTTTATTGGCTTAAAATGTATAAATGACGGTAAATTCTTACAAAGGCTTGCAAATATCACATGTTAAAAATGAATAAACCAGATTGGAGTCCGCATTTCACAATTCGTCCGCTAATCCAGTCCAGCGCTCATGTTCGCAGTAAGTCGACGGGAAACGCTTCCGGAAGGAGCTTTAACGTCGCTGCGATATAAGAAAAATTTCCCTCAGATATTTTTATGTTTAGTCGCTGGTTGGCAGTTTTTTTCGCTTGTCTTAGCTGAGTGAGAAATGCTCCGATAAGAGTTGGCCACGTTCGTGCAAACGTTTTTCTTCGTCAAGTAGAATGAATTTTATAGTTTTCTTGTTTTATTCTGTCAGCTGTAACAATGACTAAGCTTAATTATTTTGAACTACTTTCGTCTCTATTATATTTATGGTTTCTTGGACAGACGACTTTGAAAAGGATCGCAGGAAGATACTGGATGCAGGCCGCTTTCGACAGATCCGTCTGGTAATTTATAGGGTAGCCTACGTTCAGCAGGAGACGTCATGTGGCTGATGATGATGATGATGATGATGATGGTGTCTTGTGTACTAGCCTTGTACTCCATAGCAATTACTATCCATAGAAAGGCAAACAACACGTAGCCTCGTAGCCTGCAACGAGAAAAAATGACTGCCTCGGTGGCGTAGTTGTATTGCGTACGCGTTACAATTACGATTTGCGCGCTGAGGTCCAGGGTTCGAATCCTGGGTTGGGCCAAAAAAATTGTGACTGGGATTTTCCATCTTAAAAATTATTCAGTCGCAGCTCGGAGTCAGGAAGTTGGCGGTGTGATACCCCCGTGCCTCGGAAAGCACGTAAAGCTGTTGGTCCTGCGCCTGATCTCTCTCCAGTCATGTCGGATTGCCGTCTCACCGGATTATGAGAGTGAAGGAATAGCGAGTGCACCTGTGTATTGCGCACACACTTGTGCACTATAATATCTCCTGCGTACCTGGCTGATCTCCGTTGAGATTGGCCGCCGCGGCCGAAACTGGATAGGATTATTATTTTTTTAAATGCTTTACGTGTTGTTCATGTATCTACTCACAATATAAGGTGCTTGATAGCAAAATTACATGTTTCTAGGCCTACTGGTTAAAGTTATGCGTCTGTCAGTCCAAGTTACGACTTTTATTAAGTAAAATGTGCTTATTTATTTTCATAAAATATAAATGCTAAGTTGCCACTTAACATTGCTAAAACGCCGCGGTGCAGCAAGGGACTTTAGTCCATTTTAATACAAGAGGAACTATTTTTTGTATACTTATTTGTAATGGATAAACTCAAAAACAACTTAATTGATTTTGAAAAAAATTCCACATATAGGAAGCCATATTATTAGTGTCAGCAAAATAAAATAAAATAATTAAGTAAGCTTTACACGTATATCCTGCGGATATCGTTAGAAAGAATAACAAGAAAGCTGAAAATTTATTTGATTATTTTCTATACAACTGAATTAAAAGAGAAAAAGTCGCTCGTCCAATGTTACCCACACGTCATATGCGTCTGTTTGTGAACAGTAATAGAAACGGGAACCCAATTGCCACATCGCATGTCAGTTAGACCTCAGATGGTATACCTCACAAAGCCCAGTAATACACTGGCCAGCGAATGAAAATATATCTCTTATATAGTTAGAGACTATCTCGCCCTCACACCCGGCACTTCAATTCCTGTAAGCCCCGATCAGCAGTAGCGCGTATTTTATGACACCAAGCGGTGAAGCTCGGCGAGTCTCAGGGAACACTAATGTGTCTTTAACCCGCAACGAAATTACAGAAATAGAAAGATAGGGAGTAGTTGGAAATACTATATTGTCGGAAGTAGGTCAACAAAATTAAAATGTGATCAAGAGTGCTCCGACATAATGTAGAGATGAGACAGAGGTCGGCGCGTGCCCTCCCGACATAATTGCATACTCTCTATGAATTATGCATACAATAATGCCTTATAGCTCGCTCGTGTTATTTAGTAAGGGGATGAGTTAAACATGTACAGACAGTGATCTAATTACACATACAAACGGATTAGTCATCATCAGCGACATGACGTCCACTGCTGAACATAGGCCTCCCCTCACGGGCGTCACTATAGCTTGCGGATGTCCTACGAAAAAAAATTTAAGTTGCGTGGGTTCTTGCCCTACATGACACCATAATCAAATCAAATCAAATCATTTATTGAGTAATTAGGCCCCTAAGGGCGCTTTTACACGTCTATACACCCCTACGTATATACACCCCTCCCCCCCGCAGTCACGGCATTAGAGCATGGACATGTTTTGTAGCCAGATCATTTTACAAGCTAAGGGGGGTCCATATCCCCAAAATGTCAGCGGTCAGTGGCGTAGCGTGGTTTATCGTAAGCTAAGGGAGGTCTGGACCCCCTCTTACATACGCCCATGCCTCTCTTAAAGATTTCCAGAAGGACCTTTCAAAAGTGGCCTGTATCCAACGGATTAATATTATTGTAATATTATTTATTTCTTCCAGTCAATGCATTCACATACCAATTGCATGAATTTATTTATAAGCTTAAAGATACCGATGTTCATAAAAAAATCAAATAAGGTTTGGCATTCGATTAGGCGGGAATTTTACCCCAAAAATGTGCGGTGCGATGAGTGCATTCAATTAATTAAAATACCTTCCCTACATAAGCGCATAAGCCTTTTTTCGCGTAATTAAACTAATTAGTGAATTTGAATCGACTTCATCTAATGATACCATTGTTTAATTGTTTGAAGGCTATCACATTAGTCGATTATAATTTAATCAATATTGCATTATTGAATATTTGTATTTAGTTTGTTTTTATTATTACTATTTTTAATACTTTTAAACGTGTACGGATATTGTAATAATGAAAACATTTTTTTTTGTTTCAGCCATAAAAACTATTCTCGAAAAAACGTATGGGTTGTAATATAACTTGTAACGTTTGAATAAATATTTTTAATAATATAGTGTACATTCTTTTTTTTTGTCTTTGTTTTTTGACAAAGTAATGTCCTACGCAAGTTGGGCAAGTTGGTGGCAAGGACGTCCATCAGCCAAAAGGATGCTCTTGCATGGGAGGTGTATAGAGAAAACTACTAACTACCTACTCCATGATTCTTTCACTCAACTGTATACCCACAGAATTGAAAGTAATTATTCGTTTCGACAAGTTGGGTTCTGGTGTATAATATCTCAGCATAGTACATGAGAAAGTTAAGCAGGAGCCCATGCACCTTAATTTAATATTACAATTGATATAAATGATATTTCCAACCATCTCCCAAGTGTAATCCCCTAAATTAATTAGCACTAATTCATGCTCCAAAGCCACTGCTTTGGAGCACTGGAGTGGGTGATCATTGATTCTGCAGACTTAAGCACGGTTAATTAAAATTTAAAAACAAATCCTAACTAGTAATTAAAAAGTATTTATATCTAAACTTTGTATTGTACTCCAGAGCAGCTGCAGATACAAACCATTTATTTTTAGAGACAAATTTTTATTTTTATTCAGTTACAAAAACTGAATGTCTAGGGCAGAGCGACATTACTTACGGCGCGACGGTGAATTCGCAAAGGGAATAATGTTTTTATTCTGACATCACAAAGTCATAAATTAACACTTATGGATAAATGCAGTAAGTTAAATATTATTTTACTATCAAGAAACGCTGCATGTCTCAATGAGCTTAAAAAATGAGCCGAGTCTGGCGTGCTGACTTCTTAATTTATGTATACTTGGTTCTTTTTCTGCCGAAGGTTAAAATTTTATATGTATCTATGAAGAGTCGCTAAAAAATGTTTTGTTTGGCATTCTCCCACAGATTTCAAATCTTGCCGTACATTTTTACATTTCTTAGAATCCGTCGCGTAGTCCGTAAAGCACACGTTTCCCTCTTCATCTCTCATAACAACTGGAAAAAATTCCACTGCCTCGATGGCGTAGTTGTATTACGGTATGACTGCAATGCTGAGGTCTTGGGTTCCATTCCTTGGTCGGGCAAAGTGATATTGAGTTTTAAATGCAGTATTAGCCCGGAGTCTGAAATTTGTGACCAATATAGCGATAGGCTCGCTCCTATCACATCATGGGTCCGGAATACGCACAGCGAAAAGTGGGTGCTCTACTACTCTATCTCTCTATTACTCTCTGTCTATTACTCTGTCTACTCAGACCTCAGATGAACTCATGAACAAGTGTTTGGAATGCGCGGTGAGTGTAGGGCGAGACGCTGACCCCAGTCGGTGGATGTGGAATGCACTATATTGTGTTATAACGACCGCGGGCGAGCCCTGAGGCCCGGGTAATACAACCTCGATTTCAGCACATTATTCCTCTTGTGTGCTATAAATGCATTATATTTTTAAATTTTACTTTTTTTATTCTATGTTACATATTAAAAAATCTCGCTTGTCGACTAAAAAGATATCTACTTCCAAATTGAGTACCTATAGTAGTATTTAGTGTTACATACGTCACTTATTAGGCTACTTTTATCCCGGATATCTTTTTCTCGCGAGTTGTCACGGCCAAACCACAGAAACGATTTCGTTGAAATTTAATAAAGGGATAGTTTAAGACCCTGGGAAGGACCTAGGTTTCTTATATCCCGGGAAAATATACACCGGGACTTTTATCCCAGAAAATGAGCTGCAAGAAAACAAATGTTGAGATAGTTCGCGATTGAGAAGAGGACATAGGCTACTTTATCCCGGAAAATCATTACCCGGGAATTTTTTCACAGATTTTATTTTCTCGCAAGTGGAGTCGTCATAGCCTAACCCCTGAATTGATTGCGATGAAATTTGGTAAGGAAATAGTTTAAGGCCCTGGGAAGGACCTAGGCTAATTCTTATCCTGGGAGAAAATATTGGGACTTTTATCCCGGAAAATATTTTCTTGCGGGTGGAACCGCAAACAAAAAAACATGGAAACAGTTTGAGACCCAAGGAAGGACATAGACTACTGCTTATCCTGGAAAACTATACACCGGGAGTTTTATTCTGTTTTTTTTTTCGGGCGGTTTTTGATCTTTTTATTGTTAAGGATATGTTCTTTCATCACTACTATATATAAAACAGAGTCCCCTATCGCATCTATTTGTCTCTTGAACGCGATAAGGTCAAACACTGTCGAACGGATTTTCATTCGTTTTTCACCAATGGTCGGTGTGATTCAAGAGGAAGGTTTATGCGTATCCTACTAATATTATAAACGCGAAAGTTTGTAAGAATGTATATATGTTTGTTACTCTTGCACGCAAAAACTACTGAACGGATTTCGATGAAATTTGGTACACGGGTAGATCATGTTCTGGATTAACACATAGGTTACTTTTATCTCGGGAAATATAAAGCAGGACTTTTATCCCAGAAAACTTTTTAACGCGGGCGGAGCCGCCGGCAAAAGCAAGTATTATATAAGTTTGTGTATTTTTTTACACGCACGGAAATGTGATCTCACTGCACCTGATGGAAAGTGAAGAGTGGCAAATACTAAAGACTTTGTTAATCCGGTTATATTTGCAGGTATACGTGCATCTGACATGTTTGCAGTGACGCGCATCGATTGCTTTTCCGTAACTCTACGCCAGCGATGTGCGTCAATGCTAAGCAGGGTTCGGGCCATTGACAAGCTTTTAGCTATGATAGCTAACAGGCTAGATTGTAAATACATTAGTCACTGGATTAAACTTCACACATCCATGTAATAGATTTTAATATTACTAACATAGCTTTTAATTGTTTACTAACATTATGGACCATAACTTTTGGTCTGAAATAAAGGATTATTATTATACAAAGACTGATCCTGGAACACGACACACTTACATCGGCCATTATGACGTGTTTTGATACATTGTGTTCGTTGGTCGCTATCCAGGCGGGTGCAAAAATATCCAACCACCAGGTAATGTAATGTATATAACATCTTGTTTGTGCGGTGGTATCGCTTACTATCAACGGCATGTTCGTCTCGTAATTCGAGTTAAGAGTCGAGACCAATAAAAATGCAGGTGTATTAATTACACCTCTGCCTAATACTTCTTGATAAACGAGTGTTATGTATAATAATTTAGTAACTGTCTGACAGCACTTTTTATAAATTATAATAACTAGACGGTTTTCGAGTAATTATTTTCTGTGAGCCTCCAGAGTCTCTATGTTGCTAGGGACGTCATCGGACGCGTTGAGCGCTTTGGCCACAGTAGTATTCAGCTACAAATGGGTCAGCTTGCCTGCTGGGACATTTTTGTTACTGAAAATCCAACCTTAATAGCGCAGTAAGTGACAAAACAATTCATTTAGGTCACTTGGTTATTTTTAAGTTTTCGTATCCTTATACAACTAATCGATGATTTCAATTTAAGTAAATTCATCGATAAAATATTATTTATAATACAATATTATAAACTAAATAAAAAGTTAATTAACAACGAAACACAAAATAAATGTATATAAAAAGTTTGATGAATGCAAAATCAAAATGTAATGGAATGTTCATAGTATATCGAAATTCGTCCGTCAGTTAATGCACTCCACTTTCAATTCCAATCGGAATAATTGAATTTTTCAAGTGTAATTGAATAACGAAGCATATTTTGTTAAAAACTCATTATAGCGTAGTGTGTGACTCTTTGAAAATGATTTTGGCCTCCGTCAAAACTTCGGGTTAAGCAATAATTCACAAAGAATACACACATAAATTCAGAAAAGTCAAGGGACTCGCTTATTCCTTAGCCAGTCCCTAGCGATTTAAAACCAAAGTAAATTGTCTTAATTAAACGTACAACAAACAAAAAAAGTAAAATATTGCAGACAACGCTGCGCGGTTTAAAAGAATCTTTACTTTGTGAAAATCGTGTTTTTTGTCCAAAACCCAAGACAAACGATTTACCAACTCTAGAGGTGATTTTGTATAAATATTTTTCTTTATTTTACACGAAGACAAAGGTTCTCTTATTTCTAAGACTGAACAAACATATCAAACTTACAATATCATTTATTTTTATACTAGCTGTTGTACGTGGCTTCACCCGTATGCAAGTTATTACAATAACTGTTCCACGACGACCGTAAAATTTTCCAAACAGTTCCTTACTTTAACCATAAATTATTGCTATGCAAAAATAATGCCTATACCATTGTTGCGGTACAGAAGGAGAAGCCAAACTAGTTATATCGATCCACAGATGGTATTCCATTAATTCCATTCTAGTGCACAGCCGTTAAATCACTAACAACCCTTCCGAAGTAGGGAACATAATATCTATGCCGTATTCTACATGTCAGTAAGGCGAGCAGAATAGAAGCCGTACAAATGCTCGTTTGAAACCATCGCCGAGCCGCTCCCCGACCGCACGCGGTCACTGACACGATCATCCTCTGTCGACCTCTTTGTATTATGTAACTGACATTCTGACACTTGTGATGTTTCACTGGTGTAGTGGCGTACAGCACTCGGCAGCAAATATCGAGCTATGAGAAACAATATAATACTAGGCGGTGAATACTACATAGGGGCTTAAAAAAGATAATTGATTAGCTTCGATCATGTAGAGCTGTCTTTCTCATACAAACTTGTTTGAGGTTTTGTCAATGACTTGCTTATTTCTCAATGATTAATATTGATGCTGGATAGATACTCTATTGGAAATATATTAGGTCTTTACCTATGAAGTTGCCGTTTAGCACACAGAAAGTTAAAGTCCTCTTTATGTAAATATTTTTTATTTCTATCAATCCAAATATGACCAATATGGCAAGAGATCAAATGACATGACGACAAATCACCAGTGGCCTTATCAACAATGTAACAAATCGACGTGAAAGCTGTTTACTTGGATACACGAAACAGTAAAGATTTCTTATTTGAAGTGAAAGGGTCAGCGATACGTTATCATTCCAGTCGAAAGTGCTACCTTTACGTCAATCTTCGCAAACCTAGGAATACAAAACACCTATAATGTCTACTACAATCGGAAACACGTATTCTAAATTTGCCCATAAGTACATGGTTCGGCAAACTTCTGGGGCGGCAGCAGTAAAGCGGAGTCGGGACAACTCGTACGTTTACTCGGTTCGAGCTCTGCGCCCCCGGGACGAACCTCTCGGTCACACACGGCCGCGCTGGATGAGACCGGTACTGACGGGTATTAAGTGTGGGTGTATTTTGAGACGGGGTAGTAAGGGCAGCAACCTTAAGTTAAGATTAGGCTACAACATAAATTGCGAAACAAATGTCAGGTATTTCCATTGCTGCTACGTTTCTCATTATTCACGCAGCCGTGGTTTCGACATTATTTTATCACAAATGCAAATCCTACTAATATTATACGGGTGAAAGTTTGTAAGAATGTATGGATGTTTGGATGTATGGATGTTTGTTCCTCTTTCACGCAAAAACTACTGAACGGATTTCGATGAAATTTGGAACATGGGTACATCATGTCCTGGATTAACACATAGGCTTATCCCGGGAAAACATAAAACGGGACTTTTATCCCGGAAAAACTTTTTAACGCGGGTGGAGCCACAGGCAAAAGCTAGTAACACATAAATATTATAGATATAAATGTCACAATTTGAGACATCTGTTTTTAATACATGGATACTTCTTGTATACGCCTGAGATCGTTGTATAGTGTCGTAGTTTAAATTTAGCTTCAGTTGCGTTGATGGTAGCTACTTTCAGTCGCTCATCTCAAAAATCTATCTCGTGTGCGTTGCTTAGTAATTTATAGTAAACTTTATTTTTTTTTTATTATTATCCCGCCCTTTTCAATACCTTCTGTGGCATGTTAAAGTATGCATGTAACATATTGTCACTTATTTTTACTATATTAAACGTAAGTTTTAATGTTACTTGATAATTACCACTGATTATCCTTAAATATGGCCCCTACGGTAGATTTTATCATCTTGTGTACAGTAGTCGCTGTAAAAGATAACCATGAACCATCGAACTGATGTGTGATTTACACAAAATGTATGCAGCAATATTTTTGTTTCAGTAGCATCACTCTTCGGATCTCCACGGCCGTGTGTCGCCAAGCGTATGCATGCCGCTCTAACTTCGTGTACTTGGCGGTGTCTGAGTCGTTTTGTCGCTAACATTAACTTATCCGACAAACTTAACAGTTTTCCAACACTTGATGAGGAGTTAATTAACGAGCAAAGCATAACCGCTTTGTTATTAACAAGTTATTATTATTTAATTTTAGATATTTTTAGCCCCCAGACTTACAGGTGTGTTATAAGTATAGCGTGTGGGTGTGTATATTTGTCTGTGATACGTATCTCTCAAACGGATGAATCGACTTTGGTTGTTTTTCCTTTTTATACTGAAGTATTTAATGTAGTAGTTTCTTAACTTAAACTGACCACGCATTTATTTGTTGTAAGACTTTGAAGCAGATATTATATTTAAAAAGATTAATTATACTCATTGATATACATGTATAAAAACCGTTATTCATGACTATAAACATACACATAGTAGACAATCTCTTATAGTATACGTGTTATCTTACTTTTATAAAAAATTATTAAGTATTATAATTGTTTTATCCCAAATAAATAAAATGAAATAAAAACGCTAGTAATATCAGGTAACTTTGGACTTTAGTACATGACCCGAAAATTAATATATAATAATAACAATAATACCAGCCCTGTATTATTATACTGCCCACTGCTGAGCACGGGCCTCCTCTACACAGAGGGGGGTTTAGGCCTTAGTCTACTACGCTGGCCTAGTGCGGGTTGGTAGACTTCACATACCTTCGAAATTCTTATAAAGAACTTCTTAGGTATGCACGTTTCCTCACGATGTTTTCCTTCACCGTTAAAGCGAACGATAATTGATAAACAATACCTACACACGTAATTTCGAAAAGTCAGAGGTGTGTGCCTTGAGTTTCGAACCTCCGGACGTTGTCTCGGCAGACCGTTCCATTCCCCACTAGGCTATCGTCCACTTAAATTACATGTACTTAATCATTAGTAACAAAAGGGTTCAATATTCCCCAGCATTCCAAAAACGTTTGTCATACTAACTAGAATCAAATTTTACTATTACAGGGATATTTTGACAAGTTGATACGTTAACCCCGTTAGCGGAGTGATGATATATGGACGACCTAATTGTGACACTTCGGCCACATAAATTATGATGAAGGGCGCGAAGGTGGAGACCGATAGCAATACCTTCAGTTAACTGGCTTTGCGCGGAATCTTCGAGGTATTTGCAATAAGCCGCTCTGCTTTCATTGCCCCTACGTGTGGAGAAAGGGAATTGGGTCTGCTGTTATAAAGTTATGGAATGGTTGAGGAATATGAGGAAAAATGAGGGGCCGAGTGTATAAATAGCCGCTTATGTGATAACAAATTTGTGTGTATTAGAAATAATGAAGAACTTATGAGGTTCGTGAGTAGCGTGGAGGAAGGAACAAATAACAATAAGAGTAGAGCTATACTATAAACATATTAGTGTATGGACTGTATGTGACTGCCTCGATGGCGTAGTTGTATTACGGTACGATTGCAATGCTGAGTCTCGGGTTCGATCCATGGGTCGGGCAGTGATACTCAGTTGTTATATTCAGTTGATACTGAATATAACAACTGAGTATCACTGCCCTGGGCTGGGCTGATGCCCAGAGTCTGGAATTTGTGCCCGATATGGTATAAGGTTGTGATTAGGTGATGATAAGGTTCGACCCCTATCACATCACGGGTCGGAATACGCACGGCGAAAAGTGGGTGCACTAGTTGCGCCCCTGCTTACCCCTTCGGGGATACAAGGCGTGAGTGTATGTATGTGTGTGTAGTGTATAGTATGAATAGAGTGGCTTTACTGGCTCATACCACTGTCTCAAATCTTTTTGCATTTCCTATTCCTCGCCATCGACAATGGATAAAGCAGCCTAACTACTAACATAATTTTTTGATCTTCCAACATATAGACGTGGAAGGTTTAATAAAGTAATACATACATATATATACATATACGCTCACGCCTGTTATCCCCGAAGGGGTAGGCAGAGGCGCAACTAGTGTACCCACTTTTCGCCGTTATTCCGTCCCATGATGTGATAGGGGGCGAGCCTATCGCCATATCGGGCACAAATTCCAGACTCCGAGCTGATACTGAATAGAAAAACTCAATATCACTTTGCCCGACCCGGGAATCGAACCCGAGACCTCAGCTTTGCAGTCGTACGTAAAGTAATGTATCTCTATTTACAGTAATTAACGTGATTTTTCATAACCTCGCAGTATACACCTCTATAGTTTGCACTTCAATTGTCGACAAACATTAACCCATGTCTTCCAAAGTAGTAGTCAGAATCAATCAACAAACTTAGCGATTATTGAACAGGTACCAGTAATAATTCCCGTCGGGGCGCAAACTTTGTGTTTACGATAGTTTGAACCGAGACCTTTACTTGGAATCGCTATTGTCTCTGTATGGGATAATTGTCTTTGGTAAGTTCTAATTGAGGGTATCGAGAGTTTATGATCTGGCGACAAGCTTTGGCGACGGTTACAGCGATTAAATGCCCTTCGCTGCTAGAATACTGCAACATTATGTACATGATTAGATGGTAGCATAATAAATAGCTGCTGAAGTGAGTCGTATGCCAAACTAGGTCAATAAGTAAATTTTATATTCGTTCGACATATAGTAATGATGATATTAATGTGGCCAGCTTTACATATGTAGATGTAGGAGGTGAGGAGAACGAAATGGTAGAAAAAAATGGACATAGCACCTTGTAACTAGACATCAAGACAACTATTACTATACAGACAAGATATCATATAAATCCATGCAAAATTCTTCGCTTATATCCATTAATATGTAAAGCAGTTGACTAAGATACATGAAGAGTAGCTGTTATATTGCGCTCCGCTCGTCCGTCGACAATAAAGTACCTACTGGTGGGTCGACGTTGTATCGGTGGAGAGGCGACTGAGAGGCGACGGAGCGGTGACGCAGCGACGAAGTCAAGTGAGCCATTAGACGGTGGGTCATTAATATGCGGAGGACGTGAGGCGCCTCCTGCCCTCTCGTAACCTCTTCACTCTTGCTTCACTTTCGCCTGATAATATGTACAAGAACTGAATTTTTATGGGAGAAAAAGGCGTGGGCAATGATTTTTTTTAGGTTATGGCTCCTGCAATAAAATCATTGGGTACACCAAGCATAAAAAATAATGATACATTTTGCGTTGAATGGTTTTCAGGACCACTTTAACTTGATTTCGCATTAGGATGCAGAGGTGGTTGCCGTAAGAGACATCTCAATCACCTGGCTCAATCACCATCAGAACTTAAATCTCTATTACAAGTGCTAGAAGCGTAACACAGAATAGTGAACCGACGAACAGATTGGGACGGGGGCATATTCGCAATACACAGATGTACTCGCTATTCCTTCACTCTCATAGTCCGATGAGACGGCAATCCGACATGACCAGAGAGAGATCAGGCGCAGGACCAACGGTTTTACGTGTTTTCCGAGGCACGGGGGTATCACACCCCCAACTTCCTGACTCCGAGCTGCGACTGAGTGATTTTTTTAAGATGGAAAAACCCAGTCACAATGTTTTTGGCCCGACGCGGGATTCGAACCCAGGACCTCAGCGCGCAAATCGTACTCGTAACGCGTACGCAATACAACTACGCCACCGAGGCAGTCAGACGGGGGCATTATCCCACAGTTAAACCATTATGTTTACTATTGTCTTTCGTAGACTCTGTGTTATAACCGAACTTCATTACTCCCACTCACCTCAGAACCCTCCGCGATATATAATATTATGAAGACAAAACTGCCAAGTTTTTACTTACAAAGTAAATTAGACCCGTCGTGAATCAGCATGTTCTCAGAAACAATATTCGTTCTTGCTCCCGTTATTTAGGGCTTGTTATTGATCTCGCAAATTCTGCGAAGGGTTTTTGCTGGTAACACGCCCATTGGGGTCGTATAAGTAAGTTTTTAATTTATTTGGGTATTTTATTAGACACACATAAAGAAGAAACGTTTAAGACCTTTAATTTTCGTATAAAATTATGTATATTTAGTATTATGTAACCTACGCTTATAGATAATCAATCATCACCATCATCAGCCATATAAAGTTTTCTTCTGAAAATAGGTCTCCCTTAAAGATTTCCCGACGAAGGTGTCAAAAGCGGCCTGCATCCAGCGTGTTCCTGTGACCTTTATCAGCAATATAGCCTATATACAGTAGCCATTTAAAATTACAGTAATTGAAGTGGACCCATTGGGGGTAGATACATTTACTCTATGAACACATGTTTTAGGAGTGTTTCGAAACTCTATGAAAAGAAGGACTAGAAGCAAACACTTTTTCGTTTATCCCTCACATAATATATGAAAATATAGGTGAAAGTTGACTTTTTTTGCCTGTCAATAACTTAAAATACAATAAAATACTCATAATAAAAATACGACGCAAGAAATTATCTTTTTACTTTAATTCTATGAAAGGGTGTCCCCTCGAGGCGGAATATCCATGCAGTAAACAAAATTAGCCAGAGAATAGCTCTCCAGCATATAGATATAATGAAGTTCCTACAAGCTTACTACTATACCAACTCTGCCCTCATAAAAGTACATTAGCTAAAGAAGCAAGTCTCATTGTACATTTTGAAATTTTAGTCTATCTGGGTCTTCGTCTATTCAACGTTTTATCAGTTAAATTCTAAATCACTTACACATACAAATATTCACAATAATGATATTTCCTACGAAGACATACTGCTTCGATAGCGTATTTGTGTTGCGTCCGCAGTACGACTACCGCCCCGAAGTCACGGGTTTGAATCCGAGGTGGGATAAAGTGATGTCGGAATTTTCTTCTCAGTATCATGAAATGAAATCCTCCTAGCCAGTTTCGGCCACGGCGGCCAATCTCAACGGAGATCAGCCAGGTACGCAGGAGATATTATAGTGCACAAGTGTGTGCGCAATACACAGGTGCACTCGCTATTCCTTCACTCCCGTAGTCCGGTGAGACGGCAACCCGACATAACCGGAGAGAGATCAGGCGCAGGACCAACGGCTTTACGTGCTTTCCGAGGCACGGGGGTATCACACCGCCAACTTCCTGACTCCGAGCTGCGACTGAGTAAATTTTAAGATGGAAAAACTCAGTCACAATTTTTTTGGCTCGACCCGGGATTCGAACCCAGGACCTCAGCGCGCAAATCGTACTCGTAATGCGTACGCAATACCACTACGCCACCGAGGCAGTCAGTCTGTCTTCTCAGTATCAGCCGTAGTTCGGAACACGCACACGCGCCCGTGTGTGTGTGTATGTGTAATTAATATAGTTTGTTGAAATTAGAAGGTAGTCCGAATTTTAGTGTTAACGGTAACAATGTAGATTTGTCCTATCTCGGCCGGTTCCAGCGTGCTCCGACAATGACAAATCTACTATTATATCAGTGGTCTTGGCTATTTGAGACACAGATTTCCATTAAGATATCCATCCTAGCGGTGTTAAATAGTTTCCATATCTAAATAACAGTTTTAGCCATATTATACCGTAAATACTCTCAATTAAGAGGGACAATATTTTCCGGTAACTGTACTGACCTGATGCGGGTAGGTAGATTTTATATAGCTTCAAAATTCTAATGGAAGTCCTAAGTATGCAGATTTCCTCTCGAGTTTTTCCTTCATCGTGAATGTCATGGATAATTTATAAACTCGTTATTTATAAAATCCTATGGTACCAGTGCGTGCCTTGAGGGTGGTATCCAAACTGCGTCCTCAGTCCTCGCATATAATTACACTCATTACTTATCTAGTCCTAAATTATCATCGTGCTGTTAGTATTTGCGAAAACCTTTGACTGCCTCGGTGGCGTAGTGGTATTGCGTACGCATTACGAGTACGATTTGCGCGCTGAGGTCCTGGGTTCGAATCCCGGGTCGAGCTAAAAAAAATTGTGACTGGGTTTTTCCATCTTAAAATTTACTCAGTCGCAGCTCGGAGTCAGGAAGTTGGCGGTGTGATACCCCCGTGCCTCGGAAAGCACGTAAAGCAGTTGATCCTGAGCCTGATCTCTCTCCGGTCATGTCGGATTGCCGTCTCACC
Source organism: Lapara coniferarum (assembly GCA_949316025.1). Lineage (NCBI taxonomy): Eukaryota > Metazoa > Arthropoda > Insecta > Lepidoptera > Sphingidae > Lapara > Lapara coniferarum. The sequence continues at coordinate 17,695,027 of OX438923.1, forward strand.
GGACTATGAGAGTGAAGGAATAGCGAGTGCACCTGTGTATTGCGCACACACTTGTGCACTATAATATCTCCTGCGTACCTGGCTGATCTCCGTTGAGATTGGCCGCCGTGGCCGAAACTGGCTAGGAGGATTCCATTTCATTTGCGAAAAAATTGTACACACACACTCATGCATTGTATCCCCAAAGGGATAGCCAGAGGCGCAACTAGTGCACGAACAATTGTAATTAGTTAAATAATAAGAAATTATATAGGCAATAAAGACGTATCTGTAGACACCTTTTTTGTCTAAATCTAGAAAGCTACGATTTCTCAGAAAACTCGTATCGCATCGCCAAAATATCCTATGGAATATCATATCGGTATATATATCAATATGCCGCATAGGTAGTAACGGGAAACCCTACTAAGAGCAACGAGTGGAACGTAAAATGGATACATATATACATGTAACATAGTGTGTTAAAATAACCCTTCCTTGCTTTGCAGTAGTCTGGTATTTTTACCCGGCTTAAACTTGAGTTAGGTTTCAACTTGTTTTAAAATAATTTACACAATATACAGAATTATCTAATATTATAATAGCAAATAATGACTAGCAAATAATCTAGAAATATCCAGTCACAACGAAATCAACGCACAAAGTAAACACTATTAGACTATGCCACAAACATAATGACAGCTGTGAGCGCAAAAGTCAACCCAGCGATGCCATCCAGAAATATTCATCTAGCAAATTTGTTGAATTAGAAAGCCGTGGAGCTGTTCGGTGAGACGCTAAACGAGCTTGTGCGCCGAGCAGCGCGGGAACAATGCGGCGTCCCGTGACGTCATACTCCGACACCGCTTAGTATTAATTGCGCCGCGTTTAATTTACATTCAGAATCTTAGATCGCATATTGTACGTCTGAATCTGGTACGGAAGCGTGTGTAATCAAGCGACGTGTCGGCACGTATCTAGATGGTACACTAGAGCTGTTGGAGTGGCGCCTTTGAGTTCATTGCGACGTTCATCGGAATCGCTTATTGATAAGTAGAGCTTGAAACAATTGATATGTCTTGGCAGATAACAGAGGAGTTGGGATAAATTAATTTCCTTTGATATTTTCCTAGCATTCTGGGCTCGACTGCAAGCTTTGAGTAGAGTTCCTAAAAGTAAACTTTTAATGAAATCTAGTCTGGACAATTATTAGTAATTACTTTTATTATTAACAAATAATTTACTTTTAATACCTATAAATATTAATATATTACTCACTTATAATTATTTAGAAAGTTCATAAAAAGTAGAAACTGATTCATTTAAATAGGTTTTAAACATTCCAGTTTGATTCTTGAGTTTTAGCTACAACTGCATGCACATCTGTACTTGGCTTTCTTCTCCGCATAATGAGTGTGCACCGCTCTTTAAGTTTCCGTCGTACGCCCTCAAACTTCCAGGAAGACACATGAGAACTAATTATGCAAGGCTGCTGCGGTTGGTCCAAGTGACAGGAAACTACGATAGTTGACAAACCCACGCCACTCGTATGACCCCAGAGAAGTGACATTAATTACGGTCTCTAAAATAGTAGTAGTTTGTCACATAATATTTGTATACGCTCGGATAGTAGGAACCAGGAAGACCTTGGAGTTGGGCTGGCTAGAGTTCTAACTGGCACATCACGCGCATCGGCCCGATCTTCTACAGGTTAAGTACGGAAAAGGAGCCCCCCAACCGTAACAGTACGCTCGGATAGCGACTACCGCACACATTGTCGCGTTCTAGAATCAGCCTTTGTACCTATATGCGGTGTCGAACTGGCCTGCATAATTGTGTTGACTGACATATAATCGTGTCTAGTCATTCAATGCTCCGGCTGGATGACATTCCACTAAAAATCAAGCACAATGATATCACTACTTTGCCCATATAAAGACACGTGTTATGCAAGTGACGGATGATGACGGTTTCTGTACATTCTAGAACTCGACATGGTTTACGGCAGTGACTGATTCCAGCGGCATAAACTTATTAATCAATCCAATATCGGCATGGCCTTGCCATTTATGGGTTACCACCAGCCAAGCGACCGATGCGTAGAGTCGTATTTGCGCATCTCTATCTTGTCATCTTCTCTCATCTTAAGACATAAATTAAGACTCCTATGTGAAATAAACATAAAAAAATAGAAATATTTTAGTAATTCCTACTAATACTATAAAAGTAAAGTTTTCTTTAAAATCACTGGCACATCCATTATTTCATTAAGCATAGTTTTGCATTGTAGTGTAGTGTGTGTTAGTTTATAAGTAGATGTAAGGTGTATTATAAAGTCAGTTGGGAAACAGTATAATAAAGAACTTACAACCATTCACACGTCTACAATCAATCCTTCAACATTACATGGCGACCCTGCCAGTCGCGTCGGCGCAGCCCTGCGCTAGCGTGCGGCGCGCATGGCAATAATGAAGATTAAAACTCAGAAAAACAATATAAAAATTAAATTTATTTATTTTACGAAGAAAGAAAACGAAAATTATGAAGTATGAAAAGAGAAAAAAAATGTATTATTTAATGAAGAAAGAAAATAGGAAGAATGAAAAATGAAGATATTTTATGAAAATAAAATAAGGCAGAAATGTGCGAAGAAATAAGAAACATTTTATAAGAAGAAAAATGAATAGGAAATATAATGGAATAATTAAGAAGAATCAATATTATGAAGATTTTGTAATGAAAATTAAGATGTTCGAGCGGTGTCCAGGGTGATCCCGGCCCAGGAGTCCAGGGTATAGCCCGGCCCACCCAGTAAACAGCACAAGTCAGCAGCTTAGCCGCATCGTCGAGCCACGAGCGTGTCGTCGAGTCATCTCCATAAAGAAGATTTGGTTTACCTATATCCTTTTCACAATTGACATTGAAAGCATACATTTGAAAATACCTCAATAATCTAGATTTATTTTGGCTGTTGAATTATTTTATTTTTCTTTTGAGATCCGAACAAAGTAAAAAATTTAACCATGGCAGAAAATTTTGATTTTGAAACAGCTATCGAATTTTTACCTGTAATGAATGGCAATGATAATGTAACAGTACAGTTAATAAAAAAATATGGATTTTATAGTAGTTTGCTGAATGAAAAATCCAATCAATTTTTGATAAATTTTGTTCTTAAAACTAGATTGACTCAAGTTGGAAAATTTTATTTGAAACAGCCCTATAATGATATTGGAAGTTTATTATCAGACATGGTCCATTATCTTTTACCCAAAAAATTACATTTACAGTTACAAAACAGTTTAAATTCTTTCAAACAGGCTAACAATGAATCACACATAGATCAGCCGCGCACCATATTAGGGAATCAAAAACAGGAGTCGAATAGCGAGTACATTCCGCAAGCTCAGCTATCACCGCATAGCAACTTGCCGGAGTGCACCGATTCACATCATTACAATGAATCCTCCTAGCCAGTTTTCGGCCACGGCGGCCAATCTCAACGGAGATCAGCCAGGTACGCAGGAGATATTATAGTGCACAAGTGTGTGCGCAATACACAGGTGCACTCGCTATTCCTTCACTCTCATAGTCCGGTGAGACGGCAATCCGACATGACCGGAGAGAGATCAGGCGCAGGACCAACGGCTTTACGTGCTTTCCGAGGCACGGGGGTACCACACCGCCAACTTCCTGACTCCGAGCTGCGACTGAGTAAATTTTAAGATGGAAAAACCCAGTCACAATTTTTATGGCTCGACCCGGGATTCGAACCCAGGACCTCAGCGCGCAAATCGTACTCGTAATGCGTACGCAATACCACTACGCCACCGAGGCAGTCAAAGTACAATAACAGCGTAATGAAATCTGATTCCGACTCTAGCCCCGTATGTCATAACAATCGATCTGATAATAATTGTGTCAACAAAATTATAAATGTTAGCAATGAGGATAAGTTGAATATTGTAAAAGAGTCATTTAAATTTAAAGATGACTTAATAGAGCTCAGTAAAGAAACAAAAACTTGTAAGGAGCCTCGAATAGAGAATTTTAATGAATTAGAAAAGAAGTCTAAAGATATGAGAATAGTAAAAAGACCTAATGATATAGTATTAATTTTAGGTAATAATATAGAGGTTAGAATTAAAGGTAAAAGAACTGTTAGGTCTCATGAAGGATTTTGCTTTTATGTAAGTGCAGAGAAAAAAATATATTTAGATCCGAAGTTTTTAGAGATAGGTAAGATTTTTATGAAAGATTTAGAAATATTGTGTAGGAATAGAAATATTAAGGAATCCATCCATTACAGCATAAACACCAAAATGTGTAACTAAAAAAATAGCATAAAATACTACGAATATAAAAAAGCAATAATAATATAATGAAATACAACTGAAGCTGACCCAAGTTACATATTATACAAAGTAATACACCATATGAACCGCGGTGGGCAATTAGTCCTGGATACATTCGTGACGTCCGTTCATTAGTTTTATTAACGGGGGTGAGCGACCTACCTGCTCGTCCGTAAATAGAACCTTAAATAAAATAGTTCATTAATTAACTCGCTAGCGGTGAGTGCTGTCTACAATAACATTATGTACATATGTAAAGGTCATCGTTATTTCGTTTGTAATTTGTGTTGGTTGTATATTTTTATAACACTCACGCCTTTTATCCCCGAAGGGGTAAGCAGATGCGCATCCACTTTTCACTGTGCGTATTCCGTCTCATGATCTGATAGGGGGCTAGTCTATCGTCATATCGGGCACAAAGTCCAAGCCCCGGGCTGATACTGAGTAGAAAAATCTGACCGAGGGATCGAAACCGATAGTCAGACCGGCATCCATACCATACCGTAATACAACTAATCCACCGAGGCAGTCATTTTTATAGCAATGGGGTCAAATTGTGTTTTTGTTAGCTGACGGTAAGAGGTCAGAGTGGGCTTAGAAAGTAAAAAAAAACACGATGCGTGTCCGTTTCGTTTTATTGTGATTGGTTGAGAGAATGACGTATCGGTCTCTCGATTAATCACAAACATCAAAACACCGATACGTCAGTCACTCAACCGATCACAATAAAAGGCAGCGGAGACGCATCGTGTTTTATTCACATTCTAAGCCCCCATATGCCGTCAAACAATCAGAACCATCCGTACATCAATACCTACTGTGGCTAGGAAAGGGGCTGGCTGCGAGGTTACGACTCAGGTATTTTTTACTGGGTGAGTGAGTGCGTGTATCAGTATACAGGATTATTTTTTAAACACTTATAACTTCGTGGAGAAATTAAATACTAAAATTTTAAACCTCTTTCATATTACATACTAAAAAGATAATAAATTTATCAAACACACACTTGCAAGTTTTTGTTATATTATGATACAGTTTTTGATGTGTATTTTGTAGTATTTTAAATAATTGGGCTACGCCTCCTGTTTGCTGTCATTCTTATCTAGTGTCTGCTTTTCGTACAATCCTACTATCCTACTAATATTATAAAGGCGAAAGTTTGTAAGAATGTATGGATGTTTGGATGTTTGGATGTATGGATGTAAGGATGTTTGTTCCTCTTTCACGCAAAAACTAACAAACGGATTTCGATGAAATTTGGCACACGGGTAGATCATGTCCTGGATTAACACATAGGCTACTTTTTATCCCGGAAAAATATAAACCGGGACTTTTATCCCGGAAAAACTTTTTAATGCGGGTGGAGCCGCGGGCAAAAGCTAGTTGTTAATATTTAGAAGACACAATTAAAATGATATAAATTTAATATTAGTTTGATTAATATTAAAATGCAGAAAAAAACTTGTTTGTCATGGCATTTATTATTTATTATTGTTCTACTTTCTTTAGGCTCTGCACCACCTAAAGGTTGACTGGGAGAAAATGCCTCTAACATTAATTCCACTATACTTTATATTATAAAGTGTAAATAAATAATACCATGCTACGAAGTTAGTCTTAAATACTTTTAAAATAACTCTGTATAATATGTGAGACTGGTCTGCAGTTAACCATAATCACACAATTTTATTAGCACCCATCACAACTGCGAGCATGCATGACGTTGTTCTGCGCGCCAACTACAAGACACGTTAAGTTTCATTATGCCTGTTAACGAGCTGCAATTTTCGTACCGGAACATAACAGTACTTATATATCGTCACAAATGGGAGTATCTCCTGTATTTACTCTCTATCATTACATTAACAAAGACAAATAGACTTTTCAAATACGGGAATAGTTTATAAGTTTCCTAATAGTCTAGTAACTGGTGTAATAGAATTAACAATAGGTGTCTGCCGCCGCCGCCGCTCGGCAAACTTCTCGCCGCGAACTAATCACTCCAATTGATTTAATATAAAAGTTTAGTTTAGTTTGCTGAGCCATTACTCTGTCTGTCACTTTCTTCACGTTTATACAAAGATCGCAATGATAAATATTTCATGGAGCCGGAAAACGTTTCAATTTTTTATGTCGGACGTTATTCTTTAGCGCGTCAGTTTTTATGGCCGATTTTCCGTGAATATCGAAGTAAAGTGAAACAGGAAATTTATAGAATATATCATTCACACTTATTTTACTTCGTACTAATATAACAGCTATTATTATTTGTGCAAGTGTTAGTGAAGATGTTACTTCAATAAAATAGGACGACATTTGATTAGATTTTCGCCAATTTGAATGAAGTTGTTAACAGCAGCGTTTTGTTAAGCGTCTAGCATAGGTTTTACGGTAAGTGATCAATATTTTCCAAACATCAGTATTTCAATGTTTATAACATTACGTAATATCGATAATTGTGAAAATATATGTTTTTATTCCGATCCGATATCGGTATCAAACGCCAATTTGTCCGATATCCGCCAGTATGTTTGTGTCTGACGTGTGTATAACGTGAAAGGCGAGTACATATTTCATACATTTTACTATACTATACCATACCATACCAGCCCTATATTTACATAGTGCCCACTGCGGAGCACGGACCTCCTCTATAAATGAGAGGGTTAAGGCCTTAGTCCACCACACTGGCCTACTGCGGGTTGACAGACTTCACATACCTGCGAGATTCTTATGAAGAATTTTTAGGTATGTAGGTTTCCTCACCATGTTTTCCTTCACCGAAACGAACGTAGCGAACGATAATTGATAAACAATTCACACGTAACTTGGAAGTCAGAGATATGTGCCTTGGGTTTTGAATCTCCGGTTGTCTCGGCAGACCGATCCATTCCCAACTAGGCTATCACTATAACCACTTTAGTGATATTAAGTCCATCGAAATTCCTGGAAACATGCGGTAAACATGTCCTTTGTGCATGCAAGCCGGCTGACCCTGGTACGAAAATCATTTGCACTATCTGCTATCCGACTTTTATGTCACTATCCAACTAAGTATACGATGACCGGTATCTACCTAATAGTATATGGTAAGTCGTACAACAATTATGTACTGTGTTACCTTTCTAATAGATCACACTAACCGATAATCGGTACCATTCCACCAATGAATACAAAACAGAAATGTACAAACATTGAACAGTAAAAGGCGTCAGTAATGCCACTTGTTGAAACTAAGACAAAACAAATAGCTAATCTCAATCACCTCTACAATGTACAAACTATTCGTAAGCCAGTTAAAAAGGAAATACTTGAGAGCGTCGGCGTGCCTCGGCTGGCTGGAGGCGTTGAAATTCCCAGTAATTAGCCGAACAACTTCCGAACAAAACATCAAAGAACACTTCCGTTGTGTCCGTGAGATTGGTTGATGAGTTGCGTTTAAGTTTTTGATGCTGTTTATTTCGAGGGTGACGTTCAGGGAACGATCTTTATTTGATTGTCATATGGTACGGTTTTAGTATGTGTGTTGCGTTTGACAACGTGAGGCAGAACATATAGTATGCTTTTTGATAATTATTCTACCCGTCTACAGTCATATGTTAAAGCGGGCAGATTACTTGCAGAAACAGTCATAGATATGATTTCTATCAAAAATAATCTCACATGAGAGACATGTTCACTGTTCAATATTTTTAGTTTAGCTTAGTCATACTAGCGAGTGCAGTGGCGGACAAAAGTTGTATCCATCAAAAGGGTATTTAATCCGCAAATGATTCATCAATAACGGTTCCATATAAATCGATTGTGAACTAATGAAAGTCATTACTTAATTCCTCATGACTAAGAGTGCAAAAATGCAGCCCACTAATAAAACTCACGGTTTTATCGAATTAACGATCCGTGCGGTTCAGAGCGTGAGTCACTGACGTTTAACGTAGGGCTACAGAGGTATCGCACAGTGCGACAATAAATCGCGTGATTTTTTTTCTAACAGTACGCCGTGTCGTCTAGAAACCCTTCACCTAGTCCTAATTTGCTGTCACTGTACGTCACAATGTTATCATTGGCGTATTCTGACAATCAAATATTTTTGCGTATCTAAACTAATCATAGTATTACGATATTCTCATTCTGCATGCCCTGTTTGACGACATTGCGTTTCAGTTTATAGCAATACGAATATAAAATCTTATGATCCTACGATCTGACATTATAGAAACAGTAACCGTAAACTTGCAATTTACATTTACGGCAATCGCGTTGCGAGCACTAAGGTAGAACTTGGCTTTTTCTCATAATTACCGCGATTTTCTGTCGCAGTGCGTGTAGTCCCTGTTTAACTACCGCGTTTATTTTCTGCAATAATAATATGGCTAAAAATAAATCGTAGTGCGTAACAACTATTAAGCTTTAAACATACTCGGTATTAACTGTACGGTCGCAGTTTGTTGCAATAATGTGCCTTTTACCATTGTATTGTTTCCAAGAAATTACTGCACTGAGTCTGAGCGTAAGGCCAAAAAAGGAGAACAACTATGAGGTGGTTAACTACGTGTATTTTAAAGTTGTGTACGTGTATTTTAATACTTGCTTACAAAATTGTGTAGAATGGACAGAGAGCATGGTTGTTGACATGTGCCCTGTGGTCCGGGGGCATCTAAAGAATTTCGCCACGGCATCCCCTACCTCGTAAGAGGCGACTAAATGGGGTAAGCGAGAGTCGCGGGGCGAGCATAGGGGGTCTGCTCGCTCAACTACTTCAATGTAAGTGACTATGAGGTGGACGACAATGCGGGTGGTCGGTCTCCTGCAGTCGGAGACGCAAAAGCGTGCTTTAGAGTTCGGAGGCTTCTCAGCCTTCTTATTTGGAGTGGGGGCGCAATGCGGCATTGCGCAGGGACGGTTCCGTGCAGCTATCTTCATGCAACAAGATACCCCGGGCCCGTCCCGTAGGCGCTGAAGGCTACCGCGGGTTTTGGTTGTTATGTATGTGTAGGGTATATATAGAGTTAGTGACTCGGTCCCATGCTAGCTCGGATGAAGCTATACTCCTGAGTGTCGACATTGGCCCGTAAGACTGTGTGAAACCAACATAACCGTTCCACTCACCCCCCAGTGTTGGTAGCGATAACGCGTTTTTCCCCGAGATAAAAAAACAGTTGTTGGCATAACTGATAACCATAGTAATTGTGCTAGAAAACCCACCTTAGTAGTTCTTTCCACAGTTACATCTCAGGTAACGTGTGCGCGTATAAGACAGATATAATTATAACGAATATTGAATGATGCAGTCTCTTAATCATCGATTCTACTAGATTTAGTATGAAACACATCTGATCCATTGCATTTATATTGCAGCAACAGAAAGAAAAAATATTTTTTTTAAGTTAAAATAAACTTTTGATCTGAATAATGTGGTTGAGAGTAATATCAGTGAAGTAGCGAAATTTATGTATGGTCTCATTAAAACACGTGTCAGTCTGTAAGGCGTGCGACGTGCCGCCTTCACGTCGAGAGCACTTCACCATTGAAAGCCCCCATCTCCTCCTAATGTCTGACTTTTTCTTTAATTACTCACAATTTAATGGCTGAGCAATTAAGCGGTGTAAATGGACCTTTAAAAACGTACACTCAAAGAAGTCGCAGACGCAACTGTCACTTAAACAATTTGCTGAGATTTTTCGGTCCCCATGAGAAAATGAAGTGAGTATTCTAGCATGACAATAATTAAATACAAAGGCAAAAAATATTCCTAATATCACAGTATACTATGATGACTGCCTCGGTGGCGTAGTTGTATTGCGTATACGTTACGAGTACGATTTGCGCGCTGAGGTCCTGGGTTCGAATCCCGGGTCGAGCCAAAAATATTGTGACTGGGTTTTTCCATCTTTAAAATTACTCAGTCGCACACACTTGTGCACTATAATATCTCCTGCGTACCTGGCTGATCTCCGTTGAGATTGGCCGCCGTGGCCGAAACTGGCTAGGAGGATTTCATACAATGAAGCAAGTGAAATTACTGAGCATAATTATAAAGTGTCTTAAGCGATGGATATAACGTGGTGCCCAAGTAATAGGTTGCAACTTTTCTAGAGAAATGATGCTCACCACAAGGTGAACGAGCAGCTGGTCTTCATTCAATTGTATAAACAATCACAAGAGAAAGTACCAATTCCGGTATTCGTAACAAAAACAGTAACCAAACCCGGTCTCCGCAAATGACACCAGAATCCTCTTAAATAACCGAGCTTCCTAACGAAGCCGTCCTCACAATGTAATCCTTTCCAACATTTCCATTGTTCGAGTCACCGAGAGGCGTTGATCGAGACAAGCCGATAGCCGGCACAAAAGTAGCGGTGCCGCGCCCTCCATCCCCCCACCCATCGGCGGTAAAATGAACCCGCTTTGTTTAACCACGTACACTTTGAGTGTGAACAAATTGATTTGCCTCTAATGGAGGAAGTGTAAAAAGTAGCGTCGGCTGTTGAGTGATCAGATCCCTACCTGATTCAATTATTGGTTATTAGATTTTGAGTAGAAAATTTATCGCTGGTTTTATAAAAGTAAGCGTTGGAGGAGGCGCAGAACAAGTAGCGACGGTGGTATTATCTAATTGGCAAAAACAAGCTAACTAGGAAGTGGTATTCTTGGTAAGTGGTCATCATAAATAGAAATATATTCCAGAGGACTTGGCACTGGATGTCACCAATTCGAAAGATTTTCGTCATAGCCCCAAATTATTCTTTTTATCATAGATATTTGCGGTGAATTTCTGGGATTCCGGCAATCATCATAATTGTTCACATGAAACATATCGGTAACATTTTGGCTTTATGTTTGTTGTCTGTTAGATATTGTTACCAACTGGTGAATCAGGCCCAATCGCATTGTAAATAAAGCGGCCATCTTCCTGGGACGGTAGTGAAAGTAAATAGTACAAGTATAGGTAGAGTATAAAATAAACGACTCAGGGCTCGAACACGAGACCTTAGCATTACAGCCGTATCTTAATACAACTACGCTATCGAAGCACACTAAAAATTTTAAAGTTTTAAAAAGCGAACGAAAAAGAAAATTACACATATTATGCTGTCTCAAAATGCTCTAAGGTCTCAGGTCATAAAATATAACTGTAATTGTAAACTGTGATAAAAGAATTGGAATAGTTTTTTTTTATTAAAATATATTTCTGACATAACCGTTTTATAAGTTTGTGAATATTAATTATATTAATGAGGGAATAAAGTGATAAAGAAGAAATATGGTGTTTATGAGATGGTGTCACCGAGTGCGGGCTAGTCGGCGCGTGACTATGCATCGCCCTCACAAAGAGAATTTTTATGTAAATCGAAGTGGAGTGGCTCTTCAGACGTTGTACACTCGAGACGACAATTTTTGATTACGACTGAAATTTGGGAGCAGAAATAATATGCATTTTAAAATAAACTTACAGGATAATTATCCTATACATTGCAAGGATCGCAGTGTACTGTTAGAGGTGGCATCGAAAAACTTGTTTCATAATGAAGAAAAGCTTCAGTCGATTTGCTTTTCCACTATCACTTTTACGCTTGTGATAAATTGAATTCATCGTAACTCATATAAAGTAGGTATAACACAGATTTACATCCACGTTAATTCATTTCATGGCACTGATTAGTTTCCCTTGTTTCCATTTCAAGCAGTTCAGCATAACTAGCTGGAAACAATTTGTTGGAGAGCAGGTGATCGCTTACACAATGACAATTATGCCAACTAGACTACCCCCCTCCCCAGGCACCTGCGCCGCCACTCGCTCCCCTCATATGTCCCATCCTGTGTGTATCAATCAAAGATGCAGTTTGTCAGGTGCAGAGCAATGGGAGTCGATCACCTCTCAATGACAAATGTTCGATACAGATTTGTTCTTTAAAATTGTATCTTTCATTGTAAACTTTGGTTCTTTTGAGGCAGTAGCTGCAGTAGTGTACTTTAGTAAAAGTCATAAAGGTCGCAGGGACACGTTGGATGCAGGCCGCTTTCAACAGGTATGTCCGGTCTGGCAACCTTCAAGCTCTCATATGCGAATGCCTGGATAGTTATCACCGCTTCGATATTATGTAAAAAAATACCGCGCATTCAAAAACTCGCATAAGTGGCACAATATTTATTTCTACCAGCAGCAGTTTAGAAGCACATTGGTAATATGAAGGATAACCAGTGCAACTCAGAACATAAACAGATCTAACATTTAACGCAACTCGTACGAGCTGAATATGACTATGCAGTTCTTTCAACTAATTTTTTTTGCTGACTAGGCTTACTAAGCAGCAGTCTCGCCTGGTATAAAAAATCCTTTAAACCGATTTTCCATTTCACCGGAATCTAGCAAAATCAATACAAACAGCCAAACGTGCCCGCGAGGCGCACGGGTGCTCAGATTTAAGCCTCTCATCGTGTTTGCTCCTCATGCGGGAATGCGGACCACGTCGCTCCACCGCGCTACAATGTTGAGGGCTATCCACAAATACCGCTTTTAAAATGGTTCTATACGATGCAGTCCTTTGGTGTTAGTCGCAGGTGGTATCAGGTAACGTGAGCTCTAGCTATTCGTAGGATTAGCTGGTACGTTTAAACTTCACCGTTTGTAAATCTGTCGCATGACATTATGGAAAGTGGGTCTGTCACTCTATCAAGCATAAACTGCAATCCGGAAATCGCATCTATATCCTATATGTATAGCCCTAATAGTAACCCAAGGACAAACTTACGTCCTTGAAGGTTCGCATAGATGCTGTTCCGATTTAGTCGATGTATTTTACCATTCGTATTAGCCTTGTTCTCATCACGTGTACTGTATAATATATAGTCAAGTACAAAATAATCCACCCAACACTATGATGAATCAACGAAAGCGATTTATGTAGTCCGCAAAGCCAGTTCGATACTGGTGTGTAATGAGCTAAGTTGCGAAGAGAAGTGGAGACGGCTTAAATTCTCAACTATAATAATTAGATACTGGCAGTTAGCGTAGTCGGCAGATGGACGTCAACCACTCCCCCACTACCACCCACTACCCCCACTACCCCCACTTGTATTTATTATAGTAATTAATTAACTTAGAGGTTGGTTTAAGCACTAATGGACACAGATCTTCAGTTGTTTTACTAACCGACTTGGAAGGTAGCTTTGTGGTTTGTTGCGTTGTGGTAAATAGGTGTTAATCTTTTATAAAGGCCTGTTTATTTAGGATGTTCAGAAAGAGGTGCACCTAGGTTCACAAGTGCTGGCCGTGGTTATTTTCAATATATTACTTACTTTGAATTCATTTCTTCTTTTTAAAGGTAAGTAAAACTAATTCCCTGATAGTGCAGGTGCCAAAATATGGCAATGGTGTCCATCTATCACCAGGCGATGAACTTGTTGAAAAAAAAAACAATCTAAAACTCAGCACTTACTCATCCTACTAATATTATAAACGCGAAAGTTTGTAAGAATGTATGGACGTCTGTTACTCTTTCACGCAAAAACCACTGAGCGGATTTCGATGATAGATCACACACACATGGGTAGATCATGCCCTAGATTAACACATAAGCCACTTTTTATTCCGGTAAAATGTAAAGTAGGACTTTTATCCCGGGAAAACTTTTCAACTCGGGCGGAGCCGCGGGCAGAAGCTAGTAACAAATAAAGCAACAACCTAGTGCTCATGTAGTATCAAAAGGCAACACTTAGAGCGATGAGCGGGGATCGGCGAAAGCCGGCGGGGAATGGCGGTAGATGAGGCCGTTGAGGCCTGCAAATACAAACCGCGCCGGCCCTTGTTCATTAGCGTACCCTTTGTTCGTGCCGCACGCAAAAAAAATATTCGCACCAGGTCGAGAAGTCATCAGTATGTTAACCTATGACTCAATACTGAGTCAAACACAAAAGAACGAAACATTTAAGACTACATTCCGTTGGAATTACGTGTATATTTGTTTGTGATTTAAACGTGTGAATAATATCTGTTTGAATAAAATTATAGTTTTGTGCAAGTAAGTGACTCAAAGAATTCCAACTTTTTAACCGACTTCAAAAAGAAGGTTCTGTATTCGATCCGTATTTATGTATGTATGTATATATGTATGTATGTACAAGTGTATGTAAATTTGTATGGCCGCGTGTTTCTCAAAAACTACTGATCCGATTTGGATGCGGTTTTCGATATTTAAATGTACATTTTTCAGGGAAGGTTTTAGTATATAATTTATGAAGATCTAATGAAGATCTTCGGAGATACACAATGGAACTCTTCAATAACTAACAGCAGATGACTCGCGAATGCTGCAATCGTATATCTATGATTTATTGTTTACACTATTTTATAATTAACTAACAAAAAAGCAATAAATAAAAACTTTTTAACAAAAAAATAAACCGACTTCAAAACCACTACAATTAAAAAAATAATTAAAATTTGTATTCGCTTGGTATAAGTAACTAAGGGAATAGAGATTTTAATTATTTTATGAAATTTATTAAATTTTGTTTTTTTTTAGGAGAATATTTTACAATAGCTCTTTTATCAATCCCCTCACTATGACTCATAAATGTTTATAAATTCAGAATTTAGAGGTAGAGTTGCTGTGTTTCGGTTTAAAGGACATTGTAGGCAGTTTAACTACTGAACATAATGAGACTTAACATCCTATGTCTCATGATAACAAGCGCATTGGAATGCCACACAATACTTTGTAACTCAAGGTGCTGGGTGGTGTTACTACTGTTTATGGGTGATCGTATTGCTTACCATCAGGTATACGGCATGCTCGTCTCGTCATTCAATGCAATAAAAAAAATTACTAGATATCAGTAGGTTCCAGATCGGAATAATCGGAACAGCTCGGGTACTACTAAACTAATAATACTCGGGCAAAACTTTGTGGGTTTTTTAACACCCTTATCTCGAGATGGAAACTTCCAGAGCGCATTTTCGCCATCCAGGCGGTCAGTTATGTACAAAATATTAAATAAGTAAAATTATTTCTACATAAAACAAGGCATGACAAATAATATAAGGACAAATGGGAAACGATTTGTAAAAGAACTTAAATTTTATGTCTAAATTAACAATGCTTGAAAATAATAAGACTCTATTATCCTTTACTAAATTAAGTGACCTGAAGTCATTCAGATATAATTAAAGCGTAAAATCACTTACACATACTTTATAAATGTTTTACGCGTTAATTTAATCACCTTACCGTACACTCCTATCTCACGCAAACGCGTTTAATTAGATGAATCAAAAAGAAACCTTGAATATCGTTAACAGGGTTTGTTATTCCTCGTGATGAAACACGCTTCAGTCAGCACCATTCGTCGCCCTCAGAAGAAAGGCAGAGGAGTGCTAATCATGGTAATTGGCCGCTCACGGTCGCCGATATCCTCTGATCTCTTATCTTTATTGTTTCAGCCTAAAACTGGCCCTTGTGACTCATGGTCGTTGTAGGTTTTAGTACGTAAGAACAAGGAAGAGATTTTTTATTAATATGGATCGCTCGGCCGATGGTATGCGCTATTACCGTTCACTGAGAAAATTATCTTGAAATTTGAATTATAAGCGGATTCTGCTCACTTGACATACTTCTCATGCCGGTAATTCAGTGTCCTTCGAATTAAAATACAACGGCGATTATACGTTGCTCTTTGGCACCCGTGATAAGAAGGACCTATGATGAGTTACCAACGTTTAAAAAGTAATAGGGAATAATTTATAAGACCTTCAGCAGTGCACTACGTTTGTGAAGAAAATACTGTTCTGTTTATAAAATGTACAGGACAGAAAACACCCAAATGAATACAAAGGGTTTTAACATTTTTAACAAAAATTAGCATTAATTACGTACAGAGGAGTATAATTGAATCTCCGCAGTGTAACCCGTAGATAGAAGCGATGCTAACCATTCTGTGGGTGAGCTCTGTCCCGTTACACACAACCTGTTTCTCTGATTGTACTCGGTTGTATGAGAGTTAATACATAACGTAGATGGTTTGTTGACAGTTGACCAAAAATGGAATCAAGTTTATTTGATACTTGAAGCTAGGAGAATATTGTGATAATAGAAGACCAAATCGGCATTGAGGTCTCCATCAAATCAGCCATGCAGCAATGATGAAATTATGAACCGATTTATTAATATTAAGATATTCTGATTTGTACTGATACTATATGGACGGTGGTTGACGAGAGACGTATTTGTGATATCTTTAAAAATATCTTTTTATTCTCAGAAAACTTAAATAAACTGTATGATTATCTGAAAAATACGGAGATTAAGATGGTCGTCGACCTTTAGCCTACAGTAGTGGGCGTCTATATGTAAATAATGACAATGAGGAACGCAGACCGATACACGACTTTACAAGACGCAGGAAACAATTAATCACGTGGTACAAAAATAAAAATGGATACATCATACTTTAACTAATTTTAGGATACGAAACAAATTCGCCCTTCTATATGGGAGAATAGAACAAAGACGTAGAGAATTAATCTTAACAAGAACCATCACATCGCACCTTTAGGTTGCTGACTAAAGCATTGTTGTATACCGTTCAAATTATATTATGGATAGTGTTGTTGGGAATTATAAGAACATAATATGGTGTCTGAGCGTGCCGAAAACTACTATTTGACAATTTCAAGACGTCGCTATATTAATGGACTGGTATTTATCACAAGGTGAATTAATTGCTCGTTTTCTTATTCGGATAAAATCGTGCTATCATAAATACAGAGTGAAATCGATAGTTGTATCGGTAGTCCGTATTCAACATACCGCACATTTTATATCAAGCCTAATTATTTCGTCTGCGCAATTCAAATTAAATCATCAAAGTTACACAAATATTTCTAACTTAAAATACGTCTAGATACTTCAGAGAGAAAAAAGAGAATAACAAATAATAGTTATATTTGTTTTGTCGCAGAATTGTGTGTAAACCAGCCAAAACTGCGGGTATTACGATGTTCAGAATAATGTAATAGCACGCAATACGATTTATTCTCGCGCTGTATTTTAATTATATAAATGGAATGTGTACTAGTTGGTATTGAAATAGAGGGAAACATGTGAACGCTATAGATAAATTGGAGTGCCGAGCGATGTTATTACTCTACTTCACAATCTCCAATATTAATTTATTGTAATTGTTTATCGAGGCATCGTATATGGACGTTAAATACTTCAAACATCACATGTATGAAATGATAGACCATGACCTTCAGAGTATATCTATAATAAGTATGCAATGGTACAAGTAACGCATATTATTCGTCTGACAGTGAGTTTATCGCCATATCGTGTACAATTTTTTTCCTTATCCTCGGTCCTATATTATTTAAAATCGAAGTAACGCTTTTTATATCAGCTTCGGGAATCGAATCCAGAACTCTCACCAACAAACACTAAGAGCAATGGATCCAACGATTCGATATCAAGACAACCAGACGAGTAAGTTTAACTTTACGTAAATAGCAGCTAAATGCAATATCGAATCGTGTCTTTCTAATACATTATCGCGGGACAATTTCGAATCCCGGCAGAGCCAACTCACTGCATCTGAGTGGAGCTCTTCGTGAAAATAGAACAGATATCCCAGAGATGCACCCTACAGCCGGCTCAGGACGGCGCGTCGCAATACCGTCTAAACTCCACTTGTGTTTAAAATAAAGTGGCTTTTACCGGAATAAATTGAAGTATAAAATCTAAATATCAGGTATCTATTTAAAGAACAATTGCTGTTCCTTAGTCTTACTAGAACTCAAAAACGGGTTGAACGATTTTTAAATAAATATTAGAATCGGGAAAGTTTGTAAGAATGAGATGTATGGATGTTTGTTACTCTTTTACGCAAAAGACTACTGAACGGATTATAATGAAATTTGCACACGGGTAGATCATGTCCTGGATTAACACATAGGCTACTTTTTATCCCAGGAAAAACTCATTCATGCCGGCGGAGCCGCGGGCAAAAGCTAGTTTATAATAAAAAAAATATCATCTCATTGAACCGAATATAAAATAAAAAGAAACATTCTCATCTCTTTCAGGTTTTCCGATATTAAAATTTATGTAAAAAAAAAAAAAAAAGGACGTGGCTCCGCCGGGTCTTTTTATATGTCTGGCTGAACGCGATAAAATCAAAAATTACCGAACGGATTTCAATGAAATTTGGCATGGAGATAGTTCAAGACCTAGGCTACTTTTATTACGAGAAAATATTTAGCGGGACCTTTACACCGGAAAAACTCTTTCAAACGAGCGAAGCAGCGAGCAATAGCTAGTACTCTATAAAACTAAATCGATAGTTCCTGCGTTTCAACTCTCAGGTCACACCATACATAGCAATAGCTCGGGTGTGGAATTGCTCTATATGACGATAGGCTCGCCCTGTGTCACATTTTGAGATGGATAAAGGGCGTGCGAACTATTGTAAACTAATTGCGTTTCTAAGTATACAAAGATAAAAGGCTATTATAATTAAATTTGAAAAATATGATGTTACATAATATTATGATCGTTATAAAATACTTACAACCAATTTACCTTCGGGAAAAAGTTTAAGATCTTTAACGTGAGTATTTATAGTTATTTGAATAAACCAAACCAATTCAAACAGCCAGAGGCAAAAAAAACACGTGGAAAAAATACACGATATTCTCCTTCGACGAATTTTTGGTATTTATTTTATTTTAACATGCGGAGTGAAATCTAAAACTAAGTTTAGTTTAAGCTTGGCCTGCCTCTCAGATTTGTATAAAGTTTTTCAGAAAGAATAAGTAAGACTTCTATCGAATTACTGAAAGTTGGCGCAAAATGATGCTTCAAAGTCTTTAGAGGCTTAAAGTAATTTTGTTCGCGGTTTTTGTTACGAGCCACTGTTGTGGGATGTTTACCACATTATGTACATATAGTGGTTGTTATATAGACGAGTAGATACAAAATATAACATCTAGTATCCCCACTGGATATTGTTTGGTTTTAACATTTGGAAAATCACTGACAATGCTAGATATCCTACATCCCGAAAAGCGCCAGCCTGACATTATTTTGGTATTTCTCGTCTTATCCCCGCTCCCCGAGGAGATCTTGTAATACGCTTACACTGGTTTTGGTTATTATATCTCAAGGCTGTGTTTCAAGCTAAATGTTTATGGAACGTTAAGTCTTTCACGCTGATTCTTAGCATTAGGAATTTTGGGGAGTAGATAGTGACCGTGGTATTTAAAAGTAAACGCTGATTTATTACACAAAAAGGTGTTGCTTGCGGATTCGCACACGTAGATACGCTTTTCAAGAACTCAATTCCCTACAACACTATAGCGATTTATAACGTCACCTGCACGACAACAGTGCCATGTATTTAAAGATTAGATTAATTTGAATCGATAATTTTATTAAATATTAGGAGTTGCTCGCAGCTTCGCTCGTGGGAAATGCTTTTCCTGGTACAAAAGTCCATAAACGCCATCTGTTTAATAGTTCACATGAGAAATGACCATTATTTTCCATAGTAGCAAATTATTGAATAAAGTAAGCTATATGTTAATCTAAGGTACGTTCCATCCGTGTACCAGTTTTCATCCACATCTGTTCAGCTGTTTCTCCGTTTATTGCTAACAAACATACAAACATCAATGGATTTCAGATTCTTTTTCATTTAATTTATTAATTAGTTAGATAAAATTCATAATAACGACTGACTGGACTGCCTCGGTCAGCTCGGTGGCGTAGTTGTATTACAGTACGACTGCAAAGCTGAGGTTTCGGGTTCGATCCCCGGGTCGGGCAAAGTGATATTGAGTTTTTCTATTCAGTATCAGCTCGGAGTCTGGAATTTGTGCCAGATATGGCGATAAGCTCGCCCCCTATCACATCATGGGACGGAATAACGGCGAAAAGTGGGTGCACTAGTTGCGCCTCTGCCTACCCCTTCGGGGATAACAAGCGTGAGTGTATA